>OX941090.1:53738007-54988007 GCA_954870635.1 Arctium minus | reverse complement strand
GCAAAGGAACCAAAGACCATGGTTGTTGATGAACAGGCTCCTCCAGAGAATCCTGTTCAGAAGGCAATCATAGGTTTACCAACCAAAGTTTTTACTCAACCTCCGACATTCCCAGCATCCAATCCCGAAGCCTCCATAGAAGACCACTTCAGATACATTTACTGTGAGTTCAATTTGGCAGATACTCTAGTCATTCCTCTGAATCCAAGGATCAGAGAGAATATGCCTGACTATGTGCGAAGATTCGTCAGAGATAAAATAACACCCAGAGCACAAGTCCTCTCTGATGATCCAATCATCAAAATCAACAAAATATCTGAGAAGACCTTTGCTTACAACAAGATCATCTATAGGCACTATGTGGTAACTCGCTCTGATCAGAAGGTTTAAGAGTTCAATGATAATGATATCGTAAATCTAAATCCATATGATTTACCTCATTTATATGCCTATTGCTCTGCTAGATATGATCAGGGAAGAAGAGAAATCAGAATGGGCATGGTTGAAGTAAGACAGGCAATGGAGGCCTATGTCAAACATAGAGTAAAACGTGACTTCCAGATTGCTCTGAAACTGGGAGAAGAAAAGCTGGAAGTAACTGAACCTGTGGAATCAATTGATAATCTTGACATACTAAAGACAGGATCAATCATACAGAACCTCTAGGTTTCGTTTACAGAGTCAGTCAAGTAAAGAAAATCTTTCTAGCTTCAGAAGTATCGAAGTACTCTGATGAAACCTTGAGAGGAATACAGAAAATGATCCATGCGAAGAAAGAACGACATAGAGCAGATCTACTGGAGAAACTAAACTTGGAGATTGGCTCGATGATTAACTTAAGAGGGCTTATCATGAAGTTTCATAGAATCTGTTCTAGTGACAAGTGTTAGTTTATTTTCGTACTTTTGTTATTGCTTTCTGTTTTAATTCCAAAGACTTTTGAGAAGTAATGTTTAAAGAGGATGATTTTCTCCTCTATGTTTTCTAGTTTAAATTTTCTGTTCTCCGCTACTTTTGCATTTTTTTATTTTCAACACTTAGGGGCAGATTGTTAGCTCAAAATCTACATTTGTTAAAGTGTTGAAAATATCTAAGTCCTACTTTAGAGGACTTCCAGAGACAGGCTTCAGAGGACAAAAACGCCAGAGGACGAAGACTTCAGAGGACAAACCTGCCTCTGAAGTACATGTCAGAGATGAACACTATCAGCAGAAGACATCAGAGATGGCTTCATTAGAGGCTCTGAAGACTACATCAGAGCTCTAAAGACATTCTCTCTGAAGAAGGCGCTAAATCACTTTCCTGAAGTATTAGAACAGATAACCAATCACTTAGTGAAAAGATTTACTTTATAGAGTAGGTTACTATTCAAGCATGTCTTGAGCTTACCTATTAGGTAAGACACTGTTCAAGCATGCTTCTATTTGTCAGAATAGTACACTATTTACTTTATGGTCCTATAAATAGGACCATCACTCCTTTGACAAAACTGTGTTTTTTGATATCTTGTATTAGAAGAATCAATTGAATATATCTTGAGAAGATCTTGTTCTTACTGCTTATCTTATTATATGAACTGTGATGTTTGAATCTGCTATTGATATTAAACTATATTGCTTCCGCTGTTATTACTCTTGTTGTTTATATCATTATTATTGTAAGATTAAATCTGGGATCCAACAACTTATAATCCGAAGCATGCTGCAATCTAACCGAGACATTTTGAAGAGGAACAATCATGAAGTAAGACCTGAGTTTGTCATGAGGTACCTACAGAAGTAGAAGCAAACTTTCAACTATTCCATGCCAACACTAGAAACATTGCTTGCTTACGCTGATCTGAACTCTGAGAGTGTTAAAGCTTATAGAGAGTCTATGGGACGAACAAAATCGGTTTCCCCTACCCTAAGCTCAATCCCTAGGAGAGTGGAGTCAGTGAGGGTTCAATCTACCACAGGGGTAATTGAACGGGGTGAGCTGAGAGAAAATTCTGAGAGGGGAACAGGCATGGGTCAATCTTCTAAACTGGAGGCTGTGGAATCCTAGGATGATATTTCCACACATAAAGTGGGTTCCACATCTCAACCTAAGCAAGATATCATACATCAATTGGGCCCTCAGTAAGAGAATGTCGAGGAAGGTCAAAACTCTGAAACTGAGTCAGATCATGCGGCAAGCACAGATCATGAGAGTATCCCATCTGCTACTACTGATACAGATGAGGAAAGAGATGAAAACTTAAATGATGAAAGAGATGGTGATGACAATGATGACAACCTGGGTCATGATTTTGCTTTTCTTAATGATGATGCCATTAAGATTGATGCGGACACCACTATTCATAATGTGGTTGGAGATATAAGGAGACTTGAGGGAGACTTAGTTGAAAATGTGAGGCTGAGAGTAAGGGAAGAAAAAGAAAATGGTGAGCATGTGTGTAACCTAACCTACCGATCTAGAAGGTCAACCACATATGCTACTGGAACTCATGTGTTGAGTTCTGGTATTGAAACAGACATAAGTAGCCCACTTATGCATACGCACACCCAAGCTAGCCATTCTGTCACCTCACAACAGGTGATAGTCTCAAATATTCACGGAGATGTAGCATAACTGCTATTTGACTCTCACTAGGAGAGTTTAGATATTGAAAATAGAGAACATCAACATAGTTCTCACCATATTTTAATTCACAATCGAGTCTAGAGCCCATTGTAATACCTATTCGTATTCCTAGGACACTGTTACCTATGGCTAATATCAGAAGTCTTCGTGACCCGATCGGAATATCCATAGTAGATTCACAATCTGGACTATGAGGATTGGATGGAAGTCTTGTCATTGATACAAATGCCAGCTTTGAACACATGCCGCACAGTTGCTTCATCGACTGTTGTGACAACGGAAAGCCTAAGTGGCACCGGAGTTACTATCTCTGACTTTGTGTCAAAGGGATTTCTCAGCAGCGCCTTAAAGGCTGTTGAATCATCTATGAAGGATCACATTTTTGAAGAGCTATATGGAGTTAAGAGGTTATTGAAAGGAAAGGATCCAACTACTGAAGAGCCCCAAGCACCTCCACCTTCACCTCCACCAGTGCAACTTGTTGATATGTCAGTGGAGGAGCTCAAATCACTTCTATATGCCAAGTTACTTTCACAAGAACCTGAAGATCAATCCGATGCTGATTTGATAGGTCTTTTGAGGACTCAACAACCAAACCAGTTCCTCAAATTGTTCCTTAGATGCCTGAACTTGTTCCGAGTTTAATGCATTCATTGATGATGTTTTGAAGTCTATCCAAGAGCTAACCAGAGTTGTCCAAAGTTATTGTAAGTCTAAAGCAATTATCAGAAAAAGACACGACCATGATTCTGATCATGATCATGAGGGGGAGATGAATAAGAGACAGAAAACTGCTGGAGATACTAATGTTAATGCTGAAATAGTGAATTTGGAAGGTGAGGAGGAGACACAACATCAGTCACATGGGTAGAACGATCAGAATAATGCAGAGAACTTGTTTTGTATGTGGATTCTGAAGCAGAACCAAGGGTTGCAAAGGCTAAGGTTGCTACTAGAGCTAAAATTTTGATGATCACTGGAATATAAGCAGTTGATATCATTGATCTACCTTCAAATGATGATGAGGAAGCGGATGAAAAATATGAAATTGGAAGATAAAGGAAGAGGATAGAGAAAATTTGATGGGATCAGACAATGATGCATAAAATGATGATATTCCTGAGGATGAAGAAAATGTTTTGAATACCTTGCTTGAGGAGAACAGAGATTCAGATGTGTAGCAAGACATCTATGCCTCCAGAAGATACAACTCAGTCCTGTGTAGAATGAAATTCCTGAAGCTACTAATGAGGTCCCAGTAATTCCCGTGTTTAGAGAATTCAACTTTCCTGAAGTTTCTGAAATGCATGTCAATCAAAGTCAACCATGTCCTGTCAGACATCCAAGCCCAATTCAGAATGATCAACCTTTGTTCAGACTGAGAATGATCAACCTTCTCAAGATGTTCAGACTGAGAATGATCAACCTGAAGATGACGCTGTTTATGTTCTTGATATGCCAAATCAAGACGAGGAAGCTCCTTCTAATGCAAATGCACCTGAAGCATCTTTTGTTCCTACTAAAGCTAAACTAAGATATATGAGACATGCTCTTAGAGTTCCTTTCCTTGAAGAGAAGATGAAGAGGGTGTTTGTGCATAGGATCAGGCCTATGGATAAGTTCATAGTCTTGGGATTTTCCAATCAACCAAAGGAATACCAAGAAGAGTATGCAAGTATGATCAATTATCTGAGACAGATTGAACGAGCTGTGAAAAATAAATCTGGGATTGTAACTATCAAAGAAGTCAGATTAAAGAAGTTCTTCAGAATTTGGTATCCATAATTCTATGTTCAAAAAAGAGACATGAGTGAATGCCGGTTTACTAAAGCTGATTTCAACTTTCTAAATATTGATGATCTTGAGCACATGTACCACTTATTCAAATCAATGGCTATCAGAGATGGGAATATTGTCTTTACTTTGGAAGCTATAAAGAGGTTCATGAGAAGGCACATCTTTTACACTTACTGTTTTGACTTTCAGCTGGGTATTGAGACAAATCAAAATAGAGTCAACATGATAAAGCCTAATCTGACTCTTTCTGATATTGAAAATTATGCCTTGTTTTCTGTGCTGGAAGAACCAGAGTTGGGTGTAGTCTACAAGAACAATGAGAATGAAAAGAGGTTATTTCAGAGTTTCAGAGATAGCTAAGTTTTCTGATGGAATATTCAAGGCTATAAGACTACAACTCAATAACATATATGCTGAATGTGAAAGACAAAGAATGCAAGAAGGTGATCGTATACCAAGAAGACAAAGGCTTGTGATGAAGAGGATTCTTGAAGCTTTAGATGACATAATTGATTTTAGAAGAGGCATCAGGAGGTTTGAATCACTGTTGAAAATCAGAGATAATCGTGTAAGAAGGTTTACAAACTGATCTAAAAGGGGGAGATTGTTAGATTATTAGTTTAGATCATTTGTATTTGTTAAAGTTTGACTTTTATATGCTTTGCTTTATATGAGGTCAAGGCTTGTTTGACTCATATATAAGCCTTTGCTTTTGTCTTCCTCTCTCTAAAATACTCTCTCAATATTGTTCATATTAGTTTGATCTTAATTGTGATTTTGCTTGCATTATTCTTGGACTAACACCTTCCACCATTAGGAACTCTAAATCACCAACAAGGTCCTCAAGGGACCTAAAGTTTGGACCATAACCTTCTCAAGACTGCCAAAACGAGAGGAAGTGGAGAATGGTGGAAAGAAAATGAACCAAATCCTAAAAATCGGCCCTTTTAACCCCGACAGATCCTTCCCGCAGCCTTGCCCGGACCTCATGTCGCGAGGAAAGCCGCGCGTGACCATGGTTCAAGACACAATGACATATGCGGCCTGGGCCGCAACCCCATGCCGCACGCCAGGTTGTGCGGTTCCGTTTCTCGCGTTTTGTCACATTTATGCGCCCGAGTCGATCATTGATGGTTCCACTATACTAAATAAACGAACCCCATTATAACTCCATCTTAATGGTCAACCGACTTCCAAGAATCATAAATTTGAATTCTCCAAGATCATGGGTGTTACAATCCTCCCAACCTTAAAATAGATTTCGTCCTCGAAATCTGGCACCGACCAAACACCTAATTGTCGTATTTAACAGAAATAATTGGTTCTCTATCCAAAAGGGATATCTCAACAATGCCTTTCCTCATATACGAAACCAATTACGTCCCATTGAAGTTTGTCACTGGGTTTTCATAACGATACGTCACAAACTCAATTTGAAGGTTCAATGTATCTCACTGATGATGAGATGAACGTTGAGTCTTTACTTAATCGCTTTCTTTGCATTAAGATCTCGGTTGCCTCCCAACCTTATGTTGTTCATATTACCTCTACGGTAACTTACGATCTTAACCAACCATTTGCACCAAGGGTACCCAAAGCGAAATTTACCCTTAAATACTTCTAATCGCCTATCATTGAATTACACTACACTCTTTTATTGCCTTCGAGAGTACAACAACCTTTGTAGAAAGGATCCAACCATAGTTTGACCATACTCATTTCAATTCCGATCACTCGCAACCATATGGACTTGACCCGAGTGGTAAAAGAATCCGTATAAAATTGTTGAGTCGATCATCCATTGCTGTTATAAAAACGATGCTTCTAATTTTGACAAATCAAGGTCTCCTCAATAATCGATTTCTACTTAAGGTCTACCTCAATATTCTCACCAATTTTCTCCAATAATAAATACCATAAGAATTTATCGTCCTTTCCTTGATGAAATTCCTAACACTAGTTTGGTCTGATTCCACTCAACAAATAAATTTGTTCCTCGAGCTGACATAAGCGCAACATCTGCAAAGGTTCCCAATCTTTTCCTAAATTAAAGCATTGGTCTGATGTTTCACCCAGAAACGTACCATTACACTCTACAGATAGCGGATTGTTAGCTCCAACTTACATGTAAAGAAGTATTGAAAAATAGGCTAAGTATAGGAACTGCTGAAGACTGCTCAGATCGACCAAGCTCACCACAGAATCCACAAGCTCAGAAGACTCTACCGACGTTCTACCAGAGGACAACCTGAAGATGACTTTCAGATCACAGAGCCTCTGTGATTACTCACAGAGCCTCTGTGATGGCTAACATTTGAAGATTAAAGTCGGAAGATTTCGTGGATACAGTTCAAGACAAGGTCACGTGCAGAACACGTGAAGCCTGCTGTACGAAGATTTCCCAGATCATTTCCGCGGCACACGATTGTTTACCTTTCCAGGTGGCATTCCGTTTTTGGAATGTTAGCCTTTGTCTTGTACTACGGGGTGCATCCTCCTTGTATATTATAGGAGCACCACCTATGGTTTAGAATGCGAGCAAACACTATTCTGAAATAGAGATTGTATTTTCCCTGAGCATATTTGCACATACCAGTGCGTGTTCTTGGTGTTCTTGAGCAATTCAATGAAACAGTTTCTTCAGTGATAAAAAATTGTTGGATTTTACGTTTCTGTTCATTTTTTTGTTAGTGTGTCTACTACCTTGCATGCTTTATTTTCTCTACATACTAAAACGCTTCCGCACTCATATTTACTAGTTTTTGTGTAATGAAAAGCATAACAAGTCTAGAACATCATATTTTGGGATCAACAATTGGTATCAGAGCGGACTTTGGTTCTTAATATCAAAGAATCCTGTTCTATACTTGATTCCTGTGTTCCAGGTAGTAGTTTGTGTCTGTTCTTTACTTTGAACTCCATTCACTAACACACTATGTTTTCTGGAACTATTTTAACCTGTTTGATATAGATTCAAAGGCAAGTGTGCTTGACCGCAAAAGACAGACTCAAAGCTTATTTGTTGGTTAGTGACTCTCTCATACCAAATACTCATCATCGTTGAGCACATTCTTGTTACTTTCTACAGTTTATCTCAAACCCTGTTTTTCTGTCCTACTCTCTCCATCTGAAAATGGCGAACACAGTAAATTCAGTGCAGGATCTCAATCATAACCTCCTAGTCTACTGAGGGATGAATATCCTCAGTGGAAAATAAGGATGGTGCACTTCCTTGAAGGTGTGGATCCTGGACTAGTTGAGTTTCTTCAAAATCCTCCTTACATTCCAATGATCACTGTCCCTCGTGTTCCTGCCACTTCAAACACTCCAGAAATACCTGAATACCAGCATCCTAAGCCTATCAATTAGTGGACTGAGCAAGAGAGTGCCCTGCATGAACTTGCAAAGAAAGCCAAAAGGCTACTCATAATGGCCATTCCAATTGACATCTTTCAGTCCCTTGACTCCAGTGAAACATCTAAAGATCTGTGGTTAGAGCTTGAAAAACAGCTCGAGGGTGGTGCCAAACCCTAAAGAACAACAAAGCTTTATGCATTAACGAATACTTTGCAATTAAGGCTCTGCCAGGTGAATCCATTCAGAGCACTAACAATAGATACAACTCCCTGATCAACAAGTGCAAGAGGTATGGCATCCACAGAACCTCTGAGGAGAACAATGTCAGATTCCTTCAGAGCCTGAATGACGAATGGCTTCATCTGACAATGTCCATGCAAGCAACCATAGATCTTGATGTATGGTCTATCTCCGACCTGTTTGGGACACTCATTAGCCAAGAGAACCGAATCTCAAAGATGGCAACTCCTGTAGGTGGACCTCTCGCACTAGTGGGATGCACCACAGAAGGAAATGACAAAGGAAAGGAGAAGGTGGCAGAGGATGCACAAAAGAAGAAGAAGAAGGTATTGGTGGCAGAGAGTGAAAGTGAAGAAAGCTCAGAGGAGGAGATTGATATGGCTGCTCTGGCCAAAACGCTTGCTCTTATGACCCGACAATTCAACAGGGGTCTTAAGAAAAAGCCAGACTACAGAGGACGAGAGGAGAGAGACGACAAAGGTAGAGGGTATGGTGAAGTCAGAAATTTGGGAGAGAGGAGTTTGGTGATCAGAGGCATGAAGAAAGAAAAAATGGACAGAAGATGGACGACAGAGGTGCAGACAGAGCCCCTCAATAGAATGAAGGATGCTTCAAATGCGGGAAGCCGGGCCACTTTGCAGCAGAGTGCAGGTCAACTGCCATCAAAGGAAAACCCGTCAGAGATGCTGCCTTCTATAAAAAGAAAGCATAGTACTACACTCAAAGATCCCTGATGGCAGAACAAGAGAACCTCATGACCGATGAATCCTCTGACGAAGGGGACAACAATGTGCTCTTCTGTGGAATGGCAGAAGTCCACACCTCTGACGGCGACAGTGAGGTATCCACTTCTGATTCATCTAATACAGACTCCGAAAACAAACTTCTTGAATTACAAAAAGAGTTTCTTGCTTACAAAAACACTTGCTCAGAGCTGGAAAAGAAATTAGCCTTCTTTGAAAGAGAAACAAAACTTCTCACCCAAGAGAAGGACAAACTTTATCTTGAAGGAAAATCTCTTGTCTCTGAGCATATTTTCGAAAAGAAGGGTTTAAAAGAGAAGGTTTCCAAACTTGATAAAGCTCTAAAAGAGAGGGTTAAGGAGCTAAAGAACAGTGAGAGTGATCTCCTAAACGCCATTTCTTTGAATTTTTTTTTCCAAAAAGAAAGAGAAGTACTTCATCAAGATCTGCTCGACAGAGATCTTCTGATTAAGAGATATCAGGATGCTCAGAAAGTTCATGAGAAAGTAAATACCCAGATTGTCAGAAGAGGTATAGGGTTCGATGACATTGACCCCTATACTGAGAATAAAAGAAACAAATCTTTAGCAAACACCTTCTGCCCTGGGCAATTTCTAAAACCAAGTCTTCCAAACCTATTATCCACATTCAAGAGGTGGAGGACCTCGGAAGGACCACATTTGAGGAAACCTCTGCAGATGGCAAATGTATGGTATGAAAACAATGATTTACCATCTGCACACTCATCAAAGAGAAAATCTATTCCAAAGAAGTATCTGTCTCAAAAGAAGATAGGGGTCTCCAGATTTGGTCATCCAGACACACAAACTCAAATGGATTTTATGTGCATGATGACTCCTGAAAAGGAACTGTCCTCTGATGCACCAGAGTTTGTTCCGGCCTCTGTGGAAGAAAAATTGTTCAAAAGATTTTTGGAAAGTGACTTGAGAAAAACCTATGAAAATCACTTTCTTAGTCATCCTGATATAGTCTCTGAAGTAGGAGAAATCTTTGAGCAAGATCTTCTAAACTGTCTAAGTGTTCCTATGGTGATCCCTTGCATTTCAAAAGATCTAAATATTTTTAAGGAAACTACCAATGGACAGAGCAATGCACTTCCAGAAGGTCACACTCTCATTCGCAGAGACTTTATCTATTCAGATTCTGAGTCAGAATCAGATTCCTCTGTCGATATTGAGACAAGTGTTGTGGAACTTGTGATAGTCCCCTGTGTTCTAGAGGAAAATAAGCTTCCGTCTGGTATTCTTAACAGAATAATCGCTCCCAAAAGGAGAACTACATGCATACCCATCTGCCTTGACTTTTTGGACATGTGTCTGCAAGCAAAGACTTCTCTTGAGCTCGAAAAATTAAATAGTAAAAAGATCAGGATCTCTCAAGCTTCCAAAGCTTCAAAACCTATAAAACCATTTCAAGAAAATCTCACTTGGCAACAGAAGGCAAAATGGCCCAAATTTGATAAAATTAATACTTCTATGGCAGTGAATGCTCGAAAGGAAGGTCATCAAGGGAAAGTATAATCAGAGAACCATCCAAGAGGAGTTTTTGATAAAACTCAACCTAGATTACACAAAGTTTTCTGTAAAAAGAAACCCAAATCTAAAATGGGTTGTTGTAAAAATTGCTCTGTACCCTCCTTTGACAAATTTAATGAAATGTTTAATAAGTTTGCTTCTGGAATCCTTCATTGAAAATGTTTTGATCTTATGCATGCTCTTAATAAACATTTCTCAAGGCCCTCCTGTCTTATATCTCACCCAATACCTAAGAATGCCAAATTTAAGGGTGAGAAAGGACAAAGTGGTATCTCTGTTAAAGAGGATAAAACCAAACTCAAAGGTGCTAAGGCATCTTTAAAGACTCCTAAGAAGCCTGGACCCATTTGGAAATGGGTACCTAAATCCTCTTGATCTGTTCGTAGAAGAAACAACATGTGACCATTTGGTACCTAGACTCCGGGTGCTCAAGGCACATGACTGGCGACAGAGGGTTGCTTTCCGCTTACAAAGAAAAACATGGAGGTGGTTCTGTGACCTTCAGAGACAACAAGAAGGGTCAAATCAAAGGCTATGGAGTCATTGCCAATGGAAACATCGATATCAACAGAGTGGCTTATGTGGATGCCATTAAGCACAACCTGCTAAGTGTTAGCCAACTCTGTGATAATGGATTAGATGTGATGTTTAAGAAGCAATACTGCTCTCTGTTGAAGGAAGACACAACTACAGAGCTTCTACGAGCCAGAAGACGAGGTGATCTGTACCTCATGGACTTCAAGTCGATCAAAAAAGATGACAAGCTTTGTCTGGTCTCAAGTAAGAGCGAGGAAGCTTGGCTCTGGCACAATAGGTTTTGTCACTTAAATTTTCATACTCTAGACAAACTTGTGAAATTGGAACTGGTTAGAGGGTTACCAAGTATTAGATTCGACAGAGATCATCTATGCTCTGCATGTGAAATGAGCACACTTAAAAGGGCTGCCCATAAGACCAAATCAGACATATCTTGCACTAGACCTCTGCAAATGCTTCATGTAGACCTCTGTGGTCCTATATCTGTGTAGAGTCTAGGTGGCAAAAAGTACATCCTTGTACTTATAGATGAATTTTCTAGATACCTTTGGGTGGAATTTGTTCGAAAGAAATCATATGTTCCTGAGGTACTAATCAATCTCCTTAAGAGAATACAAGTTCTTCATGATTGCAGGGTTCAGAGAGTTCGAAGTGACAATGGCACAGAGTTCAAGAACTCAAACATCGAAGCCTATCTTACTACAGAGGGCATCTCACAGAACTTCTCTGCTGCAAGGGCTTCACAATAAAATGGTGTTGTTGAACGCAAGAACTAAACACTGGTGGAAGCCGCTAGAACTATGCTCACTGCCTCAGGCCTTCCGATTTCCTTTTGGGCAGAAGCCATTTCAACTGCATGTTTCACCCAAAATCGATCCTTGATAGTGAAGAGACTTGCAAAAACCCCTTACCACCTGCTCAACCAGAGGAAGCCAAATATCAAGTACTTTCACATCTTCGGGTGCAGATGCTTTGTGTTGAACGATAGAGAGAAGATAGGGAAATTCAGCCCTAAAGCTGATGAAGCCAAATTCGTTGGTTACTCATCAAACTCCACGACATACAGAGTCTATGTGCTCAAATCAAAACATATACTTGAAGGTATTAATGTTTCTTTTGATGACTCTTTTCAGATGAATTCTGAGAAAATCAGCTCAGGACTCAAATTGCAGGATGAAGAATCTGGTGATTCATCTAGAGCAAATGACCTGAATCATCTGTTTGAAGAGATGTTTAATGATGATGGACCCTCTGAGGATGACTACAGAGCCTCTGGAGATGAAGCCTCTGAAGACCAAACAGGTACTTCCTTGACTGGTCTAAGCAATACTTCACCCTCTTCCACTACCTTTGTAGGTGCAAATGTCAAGGGGGAGCACTCAGAGGCTAACACTGAACAAGGATCCAAGATCAATCAAGATAATGATCATCTTCAAGATACCTCTGAAGGGTCAACACCAGAACAATCAGAGAACTATGAACAAGGCACCACAGAGCTCATCACATCAACTCAAAATGATCAATCAAGCCCCGTGACAAGTACAAATGATCCTCTCTCACCAACAGAGAGTGATCAACATCAAGATGAACATGCTCCAGAAATACTCACAGAAGGTTCTAATGATCACCTATCTCACATGACAAAATGGACCAGAAGTCACCCACAGAGTTAAATCATAGGTGACCCCTCTGAAAAAATGCGGACTCGATCCAGTACTGCAAATTTTTGTTACTATACAAATTTTGTAAGTATTATCGAGCCCAAAAAGATCTCTAAAGCTCTTGAAGACCCAAACTGGGTAGAAGCAATGCAAGAGGAGCTTCTGCAGTTTGAAAGAAACGAAGTATGGACCCTAGTGCCTTTGCTGAATGGCAGAACTGCAATAGGGACCAAATGGGTCTTCAGAAAAAAGAAGGACGAGGACGGTGTGGTGGTCAGGAACAAAGCAAGACTGGTGGCCAAGGGATATTGCCAAGAAGAAGGAATCGACAATAAAGAAACTTTTGCCCCTGTGGCAAGGCTCGAGGCGATAAGAATATTTATTGCCTTCGCAGCCCATAGAGGTTTTAAAGTGTTCTAGATGGATGTAAAGCCAACCTTCCTAAATGGGCAAATTCAAGAAGAAGTATACGTCCAACAGCCACCAGGGTTTGAAAGCTCTAAGTACCCTAATCACGTGTATTTCTTGTACGGACTCAAGCAAGCCCCCATAGCCTGGTACGACAGACTTTCAAACTTCCTTCTTGCCAATGGTTTCGAAAGAGGTACAACTGATACTACCTTATTTTATAAGAAGAGAAAAGGTGAGACTCTACTTGTGCATATTTATGTTGACGACATTATTTTTGGGTCCACAAATGAGTCATACTGTAAAAAGTTTGAGTCATTGATGAAGAGTGAGTTTGAGATGAGCATGATGGGAGAACTCACATTCTTCCTAGGATTGCAAGTCAAACAAACCAAAGAGGGCATTTTCTTAAACCAATCAAAATATGTCTCTGACATACTTGAAAAATACAAACTCTCTGACTCTTCACCAATGAAAACCCCTATGGCCACTGGATCTAAGCTTTATGCAGACCCAGAGGGTAAATATGTGGAGTGCAAACTCTACAGAGGTATGATAGGGTCTCTATTGTACGTAACTTCAAGTAGACCCTATATAATGTTTGCCACATGTCTCTGTGCAAGATTTCAAGCTAACCCCAAAGAATCTCATCTTCATGCTGTCAAGAGGATCTTTCGATACTTAAAAGGGACCAAAAATCTTGTGGCTTATACAGATTCAGATTACGAAGGATGAAAGCTAGATAGAAAGAGTACCTCTAGGAGTTGTCAATTCCTTGGAGGCAAACTAGTGAGTTGGACTTCTTAGAAACAAAAATGTGTCTCGGCCTCTACGGCATAAGCAGAATACGTTGCTGCCGCTTGTTGTTGTTTACAGGTTCTGTGGATGAGAACCCAACTCAGAGACTATGGATTTGACATTGAGAAAATCCCCATCCTCTGTGACTCCAAAAGTTCCATCACGATCTATGCCAACCCAGTGCAGCACTCTAAAACCAAACACATCGATATCAGGTACCACTTTCTGAAACATCATGTGGAGCATGGGACCATAGAAATGTACTTTGTCCCCACAGATTACCAGCTTGCTGACCTTTTCACGAAGGCTTTGGATGAGAAAAGATTCACTTTTCTTGTTGGCACGATTGGAATGCTTAACATGAGTTGAATCACAGAGCCTCTGCACCCTTGCACAGAGCCTCTGTTGTACATATCTTATATCTTTACTTTTGTTGTTTTTCTTTTCTCTTTCTTTAGTTTGTACAGTCCCTTCCCCGTAAATTTCTTAAAAGTGGCTCTCTTGCTCTGTGTCTTGTCCAAAGCCTATTTCCAAAAGAACCAAGCACAGATCAAGGGGGAGCTAAAACAAGATTCCTTGACAACTCAAGGGGGAGCTCAACATTATTCTACAAATATGTCTCTCTCTAATTTTCAAATCTTTTCAAAGCTTTGAAGTGAGGTCGTCCACAGAGCCTCTGTGACATATCACAGAGCCTCTGCATCTCACAAAAGGGGTCTCTCGTCCATTAAGCATGAAATTTGGTTTGTGATTGATCATTTCATAGTTCTTTCGAATTTGTTTAGGTCTTCTTGGTGTTCAAAACCCTGCTCATGACCTCAGAAGCTCTAAACCCACAGAGCTTCTGCCATTTTCATCTCTAAATTTTTTACTATATGGTCATTCAATGCGGGTTATTTTTGAAAGTCACTGTCATGTGGGAATAGTTAATGCCACACGCGTGAGAATAGGGGGAGGTGCACGTACTCAATCGTGCACCGTCCTTTCTGACGTGGCAAAATTTCATTGGTCCGTATCTGTACCGTCGTTTTTCAGAAATGGCGCCTTATCCGTTTGTACTCATTACGGATTTCAAATTCTCATTATTTACCGTCTAAATTTCTTTTACCCCTCTCAGTATATAAACCCTTTTCTTTCATCTTTCTCATTTTACCTTACCTACAATCTTTTCTCAAGAACTCTAAAGCAAAAACCTCTCTTCCTTTCTCCTAGTGTCTATAATGGATTCTCCCTTTGTGTCTTCCAAGAACTCCCAAGTAGGGGTGTTCACGGTGCGGTTTGGTGCGGTTTAGGGCAAAACCGCAAACCGCACCGCATGTGCGGTTTGAGCATTTTCCCAAACCGCAAACTACACCGCATATACCTCAAACCGTAAAAAACCTCACCGCGAAATGCGGTGCGGTTTATGCGGTTTGTCCCTATCGCACTTTATGCGTACAATCCAAAAAAATTATAAGTTTAAAATACATTAGAAAATCAACGATTAATTGACCGTAGTCCAAAAAATAAAGAGTTTGAAAACATCCAACTCCAAAATGCATAACTGAAAATAGTCTAAAGAAATAAATTGTTTCAATACGATAAACGGATTAAGTGACGTCTCCAGTCGTGAACTTCCTAACCTAAGGCATTTTTTCATTTGTTGAGACATAAACTTTTAAGAGGCTTATAATTAAAAGGTTTATTTAGCAAAGTCCAAAACTTAAACTCTTAAAGTTCATAATTAAAAGCCCAGTTATATAAATATTAAATTAAACTATTATATATATATATATATATATATATGTATATATATATGTTTAAAATTAAAAAATAAAAAATAATATAAAGATGCGGTGTGGTGTGGTTTGAACCGCGGTTTGAAAACTCAAAACCGCAAACCGCACCGCATAGTGCGGTTTGGTAAAAGTACAAACTGTAAACCGCACCGCGAAAGTTCTAAACCGCGTTTTGCAGTGCGGTGCGATGCGGTGTGGGCGGTTTGTGCGGTTTGACGGTTTGGATGAATACCCCTACTCCCAAGGATCCAAGGCCTCCAACCACACCCAACATTCAGTAGCACAAAAGGCTGATTCTCACTACGTAGGACAAGAACAGGTACTGACTAGTCGAATGCTATCCTTCACAGGACATGACTATCATCTGAACCAAATGACTATCAAGCCTAATAACCACTGTGTCACTCTTGACCCAAAAGGCCTTCCTACTGAAGCTGAAATATTGATAAATATTCTGAAGAATCACTTCCTTACCAATGTCCTGACCATGAAGAGAAATGATGTCTCTGAGTCCTACATCCAACAGTTTTGCCTGAGTGCACGCCATGTGAAAATGGATGGATATGTATACTGCATCATGGGGTATGCAACTCATCCATCGACGGAGAAGATACTGGATTTGGGGATAAACAAGAGAAAGTTGTCTGACGTCTTTGGATTGCCCACCAAAGATGATCTAAACCTCAAGAAGTTTTCTGATGAACCCACAGAAGAAGAGCTCTTGGAATTCTTGCAGTTCATAGGCTATGCCATCCCTATCTCTAAGAGGACTGACTTCAGAAGACAGAACCTTCCCCCTCTATGGAACGTTCTGTTTTCCATACTTAACAGATGCCTAACCTCTAAAGTATGCAGTCCTGACCAATCAAGTCATATGATTCTAGCTATCATGTACAAGATCTTCTACGATCTCACACTCGACTACGCAGGATTAATCTTTAGAGAAATGAGGAATGCAGTCATAGCTAAACAACAGGAACAAGACAGGGGCACAAAACCAAAAAATATGCTCTTTGGAAGATTCCTAGCACTGCTTCTTGGGGACGACTTGATAAGTGAAGGGAAACTACCCGTAGAAGGGAAAACCATCAAGCTGCACGAAATGAAGTCCCACAAACCCACAACTCTGATGATTGGATACCCGAACGCTCGACCTTTGCCAGCAAGACTTCTGCAATACTTGGGTAGTGGAGAGGGAATTCAGGCTTACATTCGCGGGCACAGGACTCCTGAACCGAGTCCTGCAACCCGCCCGCGTGTAGGATTTCAGGTTGGAGAGATAGCAATATATCTTAGGGATGAGAATATTGAGGGAGGAGAGGATGTGACCACATAGGCACGAAAAGTAAGTGAGAAGAGCATAGAACTTGAGTAGGGGGTGGGGAGTGATAAGAAGAAGAAAAAGAAACACCACAAGAAGAGAACCGCAGAAGAAGAGGTTCCAAAGGCCAAAAAGCCAAGGAAAGACAAAGCTATGGCAGAGGACACTAAAAAACCCACAGAGGTGGTTAAGTCCTCTGAAAAGAAAAAGAAGAAACTGAGAAGGTTGGCAGAAAAAGAAAAAAACCGAGGAAGCCAAGGCTGAGACGTTCATTATCGAGAATGAAACTGCAGAGGTTGCTGAAGAACCTCTGCAGAGGACAAGACAAAAAGCCCTGATCTTCGAAGATACCTAAGAAGAAAGACCTAAGAGTCCTCTGCAAATAGCCACTGAAATTGCTAAAGAGGTCACGTAGAGGTACTCTGGAGGTCTAGGAGAAACGGTCGAATTGGAGATTGAGGACGTAACGGGTAGGTCCCAGAGTGGACATGAAGGGTTAGAGGGAAAAAAATTCGAAGGAGGAGAGTGGAATAAAAGATGCCTTGAGCACACAACCCAACCCAACTCCCAGTGCAACCCACGTATCTACCTCTGCAGTTCTAGTGCAACAAGGTATTGAAATAGGACGACACGGTCTGAACCCTACCCTACCAACCAGACAGAGGATATTCATTCATCCTCTGTACCACACTTAGCAGGGGAAACCAAAAC
This sequence comes from Arctium minus, assembly GCA_954870635.1. NCBI lineage: Eukaryota > Viridiplantae > Streptophyta > Magnoliopsida > Asterales > Asteraceae > Arctium > Arctium minus. The sequence goes on along the minus strand of OX941090.1, from coordinate 54,970,475 downwards.
CACCCCATCCTCTCAAAATGATGAAGGTGTAGACAAAAGTGTCCATTTGCCCCATGGCATGACACATACCCACCCAGAGGCATTTGTTGCCTCTATAGCACACATGAGTGACCCCTAAACCACTTCAGAGTTGGTGGTGCGAGATCACAAAAGTTCTGTGGTTCTAGAACAACCACATGACTCACTCAATAGGAACCTTGAGGGAGCCTCTGAACTCTCTCCCAGGATACCTTTTTACAGAACTTCCATAGATGATTCCTTTACGGAACATCAAGGATTGGAAGGAAATCCTCCCGAGCTCAACATTCTCACAGGCTCTGAAGGTGCCAAACACTCGTTCACAAAATCTGGGATATGTGTTGTTCCAGAGGTTACCACGGACTCCTATGTCACAGAGGGCGAGTTTAAAGCCTTTGCTGACTTGGTGCTCCAAAAGCTTGATGAGTTGAAAAGCTCATTCCCTCACGCATATCCAAAAGAATCAAGTCGTCTTGCAGAGGCTTTGAGAGCCAATACAGAGGCTCTGAAAAGCTCAAGGAGACCTCTGCCTCAAAGAACAACCTTGATGACTGCATCAAATCCATCAATATTCAGACCGACGCCATCAAGGTCCTTGGAGATATCTGCATGGAAGAGATGGGAAAGACTGCTATAGTGCTAACTTCCTCTGGGATGGCTGAGCTCAAGCAATTAAAGGATGAAATCAAGGACATGACTCATAGTGTCATGGTTCCTATCAGAGCTGAGTCAGCCTCCTCTACAACACATGTGCAAGCCCTGTCCACCAAAGAAGACTTCAAGGCCATGCAAAGACTACTTCTGCGAAACCTGAATCTCCTCTGCAGTGACATCACTAAGGAAGAAAAACAGTCGCCACAGAGCTAAAGTCTACCACTGCCAAGCTAAAATTCAAGTCAGACTATGGAATCAACAAGCTCTCAATGGCCGCAGATGATGTCATGAAAAGGATCACCAAACACACCGAAGATCACCTCTGCAAACGAAAGAAAAGGAAGACACCTGTCACCTGCCACACTCAATCAGGGCAGAAGAGGGCAAGGCATGAGGACCAAGATCCTGATGCCTCTGGACCTGGTCCTCATGAGGGGGATACTCTGCAGAAGACCACTCAAGTAACAATTCAAGCAGAGCCCCTGAATGAAGTCCCAATAAGCTAAGAGCCAGGATCTCAGAAGCCAAATCAACAAAAGGTCTCTGCAGCTGCTTCACCTACCAAAGTCCAAACGACCCCAAAACCCTCTACAATAGACAAGGGCAAAGCTATTGCCACAGAACCTCTAAAGACAATAAAGTCACCTCCTCCCAACACTGAAAAACTAATGAAGAGATCTTTTGAGGCAATCAAAGGGGTAAAACCTGAGGAGGAGGACTGGGCATTTGATCTACAACCCTTTTCAGAACTTCCCATCCTGGATCCAATCGTCAAACCATCGAAGGATAGAGTTGCAAAAGTCATCCAAGGCTTTGAGAGTTTAAGAGGACCCTTATCTGTCCTCCCAAAGAATGAAATCGAAGAAGAAGACTACAAATATCTCTACAGCCGCGGAGTTCATGATCAGCCCTCTATCAAACTTTCAGAGGAAATAATCTCAGAGGAACGAAGAAGATTCAACAAAGAAAAGGCCATGCCCAAACACAAAGTATTCTCCATGCTCCAAATATCAGAGGTTCTGGGGATAAATCTAGGCCATACAAAGTGCAAAAATTTCTGGTTCTGCGAGTATGCCGTGAAAAGAGAAGATGGAGTAATATGGACATTCACAGATGCTGATCTACCAAATCTCCATCCTCATGATCTCTCAGAACTTTTCAAATGGACAGAAGAAAGGTATGGCTAGAAGAGAGAGTATCAAGAAGCCCACTCAATCATCAAGAAAACCATGAGGGAGAAACTGGTATACTACAGTGTAGTGGACTTTTAGGTGGCTCTTGATCTCGGAGTAAAAAGAGTCAACCTTACCTCACCAGAGGACAACCTACATCCCTATGCCACAATCCTTCCAAACTCCATCATCAATGCTCCAAAGTTTGGCTTTGTATACATAAACCCTAAGGGTGAACAGAAGATCTTCTTGGGTATAGAAAGCCAAAAATACTCAACTCAGTCTCTGCAGAATATTCAAGAAAAAATCATTAAGCACAGAGGCACAACACTTTTCCCTGCTGAAGCTGCAGATGTTGTTCTTGATAATATAAGTGCAACCCTGAGCTTCAGAGACCTGTGTGCCTTCTACTATATAGAACTGAAGAAAGAAGGAGGATTCAGAAGAAGAATAAATGATTTCCCAGACGCCAAGATATAGGCTCTGATGTCATGTAATTTTTGTTTTCATTCTTGTACTGAAATGTAATTGCCTTCTGGAACATTATTTTTAATGAAAATCAATATTCAGAGGTTGAGTTCCTTTCACCTCTTTTAGTTTATAACTGAGCCAAATACTCAACATTCCAAATCTTTATTTTTCAATACTTAAGGGGAGATTGTTAGCTCCAACTTTCATGTAAAGAAGTATTGAAAAATAGGCTAAGTATAGGAACTGCTGAAGACTTCTCAGATCGACTAAGCTCACCACAGAAGCCACAAGATCAGAAGACTCTGCCGACGTTCTGCCAGAGGACAACCTGAAGATGACTTTCAGATCACAGAGCCTCTATGATCACTTACACAGCCTCTGTGATGGCTAACCTCTGAAGATTAAAGTCAGAAGATTTCGTGGATACAGTTCAAGATAAGGTCACGTGCAGAACACGTGAAGCCTGTTGTACGAAGATTTCCCAGATCATTTCTGCGGTGCACGATTGTTTACCTTTCTAGGTGGCATTCCGTTTATGGAATGTCATCCTTTGTCTTGTACTACGGGGTGCATCCTCCTTGTATATTATAGGATCAACACCTTTGGTTTAGCATGTGAGCACACACTATTCTGAAATAGAGATTGTATTTTCCCTGAGCATATTTGCACATACCAGTGCATGTTCTTGGTGTTCTTGAGCAATTCAATGAAACAAATTCTTCAGTGATCATATTGTTGGATTTTACGTTTCTGTTCATTGTTTTGTTAGTGTGTCTACTACCTTGCATGCTTTATTTTCTCTACATACTAAAACGCTTCCGCACTCTTATTTACTAGTTTTTGTGTAGTGAAAAGCATAACAAGTCTAGAACATCATATTTTGGGATCAACACGGATTACTCAAAAAACATCATGGTTACACAACTCCCATAATGCATTCAAGTATCAATTGGTAGATCGGCGAAAGCCTTGTTGATTACAGAAGTACCAATGATTGATCTCTAGTTGCCATCATCTAATCCGATAAAATTACCACTTAACTTGCAAACACACATAATTCAATAGAAGTGCAATGAAGCACCACAACGGTTATTGTCCTCAGAATTGAGTGTCGACACCTATCCTCAAAACGACTATTCTATCAACGTGGGTATTCCATCAAACATTTCATTCCAGATTTGCATTGTGTCGATCTTCAGTATCAAATTAAAGTTGACACCTAATATGACACTAAAATTCAAGTCTTACATCTCTAACAAACGAACCACAACATTTCATTTATTCCTGGAGACTCGCCAATATGGCACACCACCAACACCTACATGGTGTCAAACAACAAACCAACAATTCAAATCCAAGCATATGTAAGCACCCACATAATGCTTTAATCAGAAGATTTACCAAAATAGAAAGATCGCCACCTAAAATAATTAAGAGAATGCATAAATCTAATACCTCAATTATTCATGCGTGCACCGATTCATAAAATTGAATCCCAAAACTCAAAACTGACCACAAGTCATATTATCTGACGCTTCACTTACCAAGGACTCCTCTAGTTCTTAATTACAACTCATTTCACAAAAAGGGGATTAAAAATATGGCTCCAATGAGTTTAAGGTTTTTCAACTATAAGGCCCAACAAGTATGCCAATTCATAATTTCAAGAGATTTGTCAGATACAAAATCTTTAAAATCAATTTTACACATGCACAAAGTATTTGGCACAACTAGGAAATCGTTTGAGCTAGCCGCAATTGCCACACACGTAAAACCAATCAATATAACACATCTTTGTTGACCAATAGCAAAAGAAATAATTAGACGAAGATGCACAAAATGAAACATGAACATGGACCATCTTAGTGCCATCATACAATTACTCATGCTATGGGTATAAATTGATTCGTGCATTAAACAGTGTACAACAAAATGTTTGCAGAAACTCACAACAAAATTTACGTGGTATCAAACTTCCAAAGTTTTCCCCCTTTTAGTCACAACACGACACGGAATAAGATTCCACCCACAAAGCTTGCATGTGTCAGTTTATTTTACAAAACTAGCAAACTGATATGTGCATGCACTTTGGTTAAGATATAAAATTATTTATGCCGGTTTCCAGTTCAAAGCCAAATTAACAATATGCTTTCATTGTTCTAAAATGTTATCTAGAACACCATGACGGAAATTCCAAATAAAATATGTATGCATACTATATGCAACCAAATTGCTCACACAAAACTTGAGGAAAAACAATACAACTAGACGCCATTAAAATCTTCACATCAAATTAACAAAATCCCATGGAATAAAATTCTCAATAGAACTCAAACACCAAAATAATGGAAGGAAACTCTTCAACCAAAGCCTTAACATATGTGGAGGAGATCTAATCTTAAAGTCATAAGTCGCGGTTACTTATCTATGACCCTAAACAACATCAAAATACAGACATTACAATATCCAAAAATAACGTAGCACGAAAGTTTAAGGATAACTGTAGGTCAGTGGCTACCTAAGGAAACTCCGTTTGGACAACTACGAGAATACAGAAAGCCTCAACAAAGTTTGCAACCACATACAAGATTTCGTAATATAATTACACATGATGATTTGGAAATATGAGAAATAATTGAAGCAATTTATTTTAGAAATAAATTTCGTGCATGAATTTGATCGGCACTCAACATCTCGAAACCATGCTCCGCAATTCTCAGGAACACCATCGTTATCCAGATGTTCAAATATCTTAAGGCAATAATCAAATGCTTTATCGATTCACCTTACATTTTCTCCTCGACAATGTCGATTCCATAAGTCTATGGTTCTAATCCAGCCAATAATTCCGACCTGAAATGATCCACTTAATGCAATCATTATGCTTACTGTCACTCCAAGTGACGAATGTTAAAATCATCAAACTCTTCTAACGGCTACCCACCTAGAAACTTCATCACTACCCCAACGGTTGTCACATCAAGGTAGTCCAATTATACACATGTAACCGGTAGGTTCACCATAACCCTGGTCAGGTGAAGTTATGAACGTACTATACATGATCATCCTTGTTACCCTCGACGTGATTCCCATTCCTAGTGACTTCGTTAACCTCAAGCATCCTATCTTAGAGTGCCTATTGGTGCAAATTTTCTCTCTTATTCACTCAAAAGACGCTAGTTTGAGTCTAGGTATCCGAATTCAACACCTAAATCTCTCAAACTTAAGCTCTGATACCAACTTGTAACACCCTCAAATTTGGAAAGAACAACTAATTAAAATTTCGATATTACATCAAGTAAAAGATAGATCTTCTTCCTATAAATCAAAACTTGATATACCTCCAAAATAAAATTATATATTTAGCCTCATCAATTACAAACTCCAGACTCATACAAGGACTAAACCAAAGTCGAGTGCTAATTAACCCAAATACAAGTTGTTAATCCCAAAATGAATGCAAAAGACTTCACCAAACTATTCACTTGTCGAGCATACAACTATCACTTATCCTTTCACATTGTCGCTAGTCCTAATCCCTAGACAGAACCTGATGCACATGCCGACAAATAAAAAGGTTAGGCTAACGCCTAGTGAGTTCAAGAGTTTCCATCGTAAGCATATAAATCGTTAAACCGAATTTAAATCATTTCTAAAGTGGTATGTATAAAAATATAAAGTCAACATCTTTCTCAAAGCCCACCATTTTCGTGATGAAAATACCAATACCAAACATTCATTCAAAGATGACTTCAAAAACCCAACACTCACCCAAAAGACATGTTAGCTCCAATTCTGAATTGTAAAGTATTGAAAATAGCTCAAGTCTTCCTCTGGAGACATTCAGAGACATCAGCAGAGAAAGGCAAGTCCAGCTCTGAAGTCAGTTCAGAGATAAACTCTTCAGACGGGAAGACATCAGAGATATCTTCATCAGAGCTCTAATTTAGAGCTCTGAAGGTGTTCTCTCTGAAGATCAAGACAGGAGATTTATACAAGTGTTGACAGAAGAACAGATGACACGTCACTTAGTGATAATATTTGCTTTATAGAGTAGGTCACTGTTCAAGCATGTCTTGAGCTTACCTTTTAGGTATGGCACTGTTTAAGCATGCTTCAACTGTCAGGATAGTACACTATACACTTTATGGTCCTATAAATAGGACCATCACCCCATTAACAAAAGTGTGCTTTTTGATATATCTTGTATCTGGTAAATCTTTTAATATATTTTAGAAGATCTTGTACGTTCAAATAATTGTTTATGAACTGTGATATTTTAATCTGCTTTGATATTAAACTATAATGCTTCCGTTGGTCTTATTATTACTATAATTGTTTATATCATTGTTATAAGATTAAATCTGGGATCCAATAATTGGTATTAGAGCCACCTTTGTTTTCTAAATAAAGAAAGATCATATATGCATACTCGGATAGATTTATATCTTACTGATTCAAGCTTTCAATATCTGTGCATGTTCATATAAACCTTGGTTTATTAAAAAGAACTTCATATGCTCATAACTTGAAAGTAAATCATAGTATCTCTCTTTGATAAAAGATCTTCATAATAAAAAAAAGCATCAGTTCTTCAAATCTTCATCTTTTCTTCACAAAATGGCAAATTCAAGTATAAGTGCCATTTATACAGGTGGATCATTAACCAAACCTCCTACACTCCTAAGGGATGAATACCCTCAATGGAAGATAAGGATGGTAAATTTATTGGAAGGTATGGACAAGGATATTTTAAGATGAGTGAACGATGGACCTCACCAACCAATGGTGTTGGCACCAAGAGTTCCAACAACAGCAGATACTGCTGAAATACCTGCATACTATGAAAAGAAAACTTCAAACTTCTCTGAAGAAGAAACTAAAATGATTGAAAATGACTCAAAAGCTATTAGATTACTTATTATGGCCATTCCCAATGATATCTTCCAAGAACTTGATTCTTGTGTAACTGCAAAAGAGATATGGGATCAGTTGTTAAATCAACTTGAAGGTGGCCTACAAACTCAGAAAAACAGAAGAAATTTTTGCGTTAATGAGTATCATGATTTTCATGCACTACCTGAAGAAACCTTGCACCAAACATACTCAAGGTTCAACATTCTCATCAATAAATGCAGAAAATTTGGAGTTATGAGGACAAAAGAAGAAAACAATGTTCTTTTCCTTAAAAGTTTAAATGAAGAATGGTCACAACTGTCCATGTCAATACAAGCCAATCAAAATCTTGAATCATGGTCATTGACTGACATTTATGGCACTCTTGTACCATAGTAAAAGGATGTTGTTAAACAAAAGTCAAAAACCTCTTTAGGTGGACCACTTGCACTCATTTCAAAACAGAAAGGTGTATCACAAGAAGGAAGAAGTGCAAAAACAAAGAACTGTTTGAAAAAGGAACCAAAAAGAAAATCTAAAAAGGTTTTAATGATTGAAGAGGTTGAACATTCAGACTCAGACTCAGATGATGACATCAATGCCTTTGCCAAATCTCTTGCATTAATTACTCATTAATTTAACAAGAAATTTGGCAAGAAAGTCTTTGAAGGAAGAAGATATAGTGAAGAAAGAAGAAATCCAGAAAGAAGATTTCAACAAGAACCCATATTCACTCCACATAGTGATCAAAAGGGGACAAATTTCAACAATCATGATGATGTACAACAATCAAGAACTCATCAACCATTCCAACCCAAGTATCCTCAACCTCAAAGATACTTTTAGCAACAACCTCAAGATCAGAAAACAGAAACTGTTGCTGCTCTTCCACCAAACCAAAATGATGGAAGATGTTTCAGATGTGGAAAGCCAGGCCATTTCTCTGCAAATTACAGAGGGAGGTTTGTTAAAGATCAAGACTACTACAAGAACACATACAAGTACAATGTCAAAGAAAGAGTACTTGTGGCGGAGATGGAAGATTGGCTGTCAGACTCTATATGTGATGGAGAGGAAGAACCTACCAATCTTTGTGGTATGGACTTTGCAGATGATCAGACTGATGAATCATCAAAGGATTGCTCTGAAAAGGTAAATTCTCCTTCCACCTCTGAAATTGAACTTGAAAGGGATGTTCTTAAGCTAACAGATGAGTTTCAGAGTTTAAAGCAAAAACTTTTTGACGAAAAAGAAAAAAGAAAGCAAATGACAAAAGATCTAAGTTTTTACAAAAGGGAAAAAGATCTTCTTGAGTTAGAAAAGAGAGACCTTTTTGTTGAAAAATCTGAACTTGAAAAAGCTCAGAAGCAAAAGGAAAAATCTTTCTCAGAAAAATTCAAAGAACTTGAGAAAGTTTTAAAAGTTAAAGAAGAAGAAGTAAGAAGATCTAAGTATGAAAGGCTCAATTCTATTGCCCTATCTAACTTTTTTCAAAAGGAAAGAGAAATTTTACATCAATCTCTGGAAAGGAAAGAACTTCAAATCAAAAGCTATCTAGATGCTCAAGATGTACATATAAAGATAAACTCTCAAATGGACACTCAAGGGTTGGGATTCAATGAATTGGATCTATTCACTGGATTGAAGAAAACTTTACTATCTTCCACTTTCTGCATAGGAAAGGTCCAGAGCTCTGACTGACCATCTCTGAATACTTTCAAGAGAACAAAAACCTCCGAAGGATCAAAATCAAGAGCTCTGAATTTTAAAACTGGGTCATACTCTAAAGCAAAAACTTTTCCAAAACCTATCTTAAAGATAGAAAAAGAGACTTTAGAGGTTCTCTTCACAAAACCTCAAAGCAATGATCTTAGAGAAATTTTCAGGTTTGATGCTTTTATCAAAAAAGAATCAGAGACATCTGAAACAAGTACTTCTGAAGATGAACCTCAGAGTTCACTTAATCCAGATGCACCTCTGTATTCACCAATTTCAGATGAATACATCAGAACTACATTTGAGGATGACATTAAAAGAATCAATGAAGAAAATGTCATAGCAGATTTTAAAAAGAAAGAAAGCATGAAAAGAATCATTAAAGTCTCTAGACCTCAGGAAATTAAGAAAACTACAGAAGTAGTTATTTCTGACATGGCTAAAAGAGACTTTCTTGACTTTGATTCTGAATCTGATCCAGAGGTAGATGAGCAGATATTCTATAGACTAGAGGAAGTAATTCATAAAAGCACAAAGACTGTTGGTTCTGGAATTTTGAACGTTCCAGTTCCTATTTTGAAAAATAAAACCAGAATATCAATATGTCCTGATTTTCCAGACATGTGTCTACAGGCAAAAACTTCTCTGGATCTTGAGAAAGAGTTAAAAGAAAAGGCCAAGAATAAAACTAACACTTCTCAACTCTACACTTATAAACCAATCAAGTTTACTCCTGAACAAAAAGGAAAATGGCAAGAAATTAACCATTCTGATCCTATTTGTACAGTGAGCAATAAAGAGAAGAAAACATTTTTGAACAAGAAAAGACATCTTGAAAAGAAGGGTGTCTTTCAAGCCAAAAGGAAGGAAGGAAGTAGTTAGGAATAATTGTAATATTCCTAGAAGTAGTTTGAAAAAGAATCAAAATGTATCAAATACAATTAATGAAATGAAAAACTTTGCTTCTAATTCTTCTTGTTCTGTAAATTGCAATTGCATCCAACTCTTGATGAAACTAAAAAATCATTTCAGAGGTTCTCACTGCTTTTTGAATCAGTCTCTGAACAAAAATTCAGATACAAAGCCTCAAAAGAAAAAGAACAACTCTGCCAAAGTATCAAAAGATGAAAAGGAAAATATTCAAAGAAATCCTCAGAAATCTAACAAGACAGGACCCATAATGAGATGGGTACCTAAAAAACTCTAATATGTCTTGCAGAAACAACCTATGCCAATCTGGTACTTAGATTCTGGATGTTCAAGGCATATGACTGGAGATAAGAAGTTGTTATCCTCTTACAAAGCTAAATCAGGAGGAGTAGTAACATTTGGAGACAATATGCAAGGTCAAATTAAGGGTTATGGTGAGCTAACAAGAGGTAATGTTTCTGTATCAAAGGTTGCTTACGTTGATGGGTTAAAGCACAACTTAATCACCATAAGTCAACTTTGTGACCATGGTTTTGATGTGAAATTTCAAGAAAAACATTGTTCACTTCTTCACTCAAAAACAGGTCAAGAAATGCTCAGAGCAGCCAGAAAGGGTAACCTATATAGAATGAATTTTACCAAACACATAAAAACTGACTCATAGAAACTTTGTCTAGTATCTCTGAACAGCGAAGATGTCTGGCTCTGGCATAAAAAGTTCTCTCATCTGAACTTTTCTTCACTTGATAAATTGGTAAAACTAAATCTGGTTAAGGGATTACCATCTCTGAAGTTTAACAAAGATCATCTTTGTTTTGCTTCTGAGATGGGAAAAATGAAAAGATCTTCCCACAAGACTAAAAGTGATAATAACTGTCCAAAACCTCTGCATATGCTTCATGTGGACCTCTGTGGTCCTATCTCTGTGCAAAGTCTATCTGGTAAAAAGTATATTCTAGTTCTGATTAATGAATACTCTAGATATACTTGGATACAATTCATCAGAGCCAAGTCTCATGTACCTGATATCTTAATAAGGTTGATAAAAAGATTGCAGGTTCTGTTCAACGGCAAAGTTTAGAAGCTAAGAAGTGATAATGGGACAGAGTTCAGAAATGCCAAAATCAATTCCTATCTTTCAGAAGAAGGCATAACTCCCAACTTCTCTGCAGCAAGAACCCTTTAACAAAATGTTGTTGTTGAGAGGAAAAATAGAACACTTGTTGAAGCTACAAGAACAATGCTTGCAGGATCTGATCTTCCAACAAACTTTTGGGCAGAAGCAGTAGTTACAACCTGTTTTACTCAAAACCGAGCTACCATTGTCAAATGATTCAAGAAAACATCTTATGAACTCATTAACAATAGGAAACCTAATGTTAAATATTTTCTTGTTTTTGGATGTAGATGTTATATTTTGAATGATAGAGAGTGTTTTGGAAATTTTGACAAGAAAGCAGATGAAGGCAAATTTATTGGATATTCATTAGCCTCAAAATCCTTTAGAGTGTTCAAACTAAGAACAAGAACAATCCAAGAGAGTATCAATGTGTCTTTTGATGATGACAAAAGCCTTGTTGACAAAGATATCAACTCAACTGCCAAAAGTATCTCTAAATCATCAAAGTTGAGAGAATCTGAACTAAACAAAATATTCGAAGATTTCTTTGATGATGAGAACTCAAAGTTCTTTTTCAGAGATATTGACAGAGCAACTTCAAAGGAACCACAAAATACAAGTACAACACTCTCTGGTCCCTCTGAAATCACAACTTCTACTTCCTTGAATACAAGTCCAAGAAATGAATCAAGACAAACTGAAGGACAAACCTCTTCAGAAGCAGAATATGAACAAGAGACATCTGAAGAATTTCTAGAGACATCTCTTGAAGAGACTTTAGAGCCTGCTTCACCGTCTCTGGAACTAACTTCATAGCCTCTGAACAACACAACAGAGATGTCACCAACTGCCATCTCTGAAGCTCAAACTCCAACTCATATTCATGCTCGAATCAGAAGATGGACAAAGGATCATCCTCATGATTAGATCATTGGATCACCATCAGAAGGAGTCAAAACTCGATCTGCCACAATCAATGAATGATATTTTGTAAACTTTTTGAGCATCATTGAACCAAAGAAGGTAAATGAAGCTCTTGAAGATCCTCATTGGATCTCTGCCATGCAGGATGAGCTTCAAGAGTTTGAAAGAAACAGAGTCTGGACCCTAGTTCCCCTTCCTAAAGGAAAATTTGCAATTGGAACTAAGTGGTTCTTCCGAAATAAAAAGGATGAGGATGTCATTATAATAAGAAACAAAGATAGCTTGGTTGCTAAAGGATATTGCCAAGAAGAGGGTATTGATTATGATGAAACCTTTGCACCGGTGGCTAGGCTAGAAGCAATTAGAATCTTCTTAGCCTATGCTGCACACAAAGGGTTCAAAGTATATCAGATGGGTGTTAAATCTACCTTTCTAAATGGTAAATTAAATGAAGAAGTTTATGTCCAGCAACCACCTGGATTTGAAAGTAAAGAGTTTCCTAACCATGTTTATTATCTTGATAAAGCTCTGTACGGACTTAAACAAGCTCCAAGAACCTGGTATGCTACTCTGTCCACATTTCTGATTAATAATGGTTTTGAAAAAGGTACAATTGATACAACTTTGTTCATCAAAAGGTACAAAAATGAGATGCTTTTAGTACAGATATATGTTGATTACATTATCTTTGGCTCTACAAATCAAAAGTATTGTGACAGGTTTTCAGAGTTGATGAAGAGTGAATTTGAGATGAGCCTCATGGGAGAATTAACATTCTTTCTGGGCTTACAAGTAAAACAAACTTTATAGGGTACTTTTAAAAAAAATACAAGCTTAATGATTCAACTTATATGAAAACACCTATTGCCACAGGATTCAAACTTGACTCTGATCCTTCAGGAAAATCTGTAGATGTTAAGACTTATAGAGGCATGATAGGATCACTTATATACTTAACTGCCAGTAGGCCTGATATAATGTTTACAACATGTCTCTGTGCTAGATATCGAGCAAATTCAAAAGAATCTCATTTATCTGCAGTAAACAGAATTTTTAGATACCTCATAGGCACACCTTCTTTGGGTATCTGGTATCCAAAACTCTCTAGTTTTGATTTAACAACGTACATTGATGCAGATCATGCAAGGTGCAAACTAGACAGAAAGAGTACCTCTGGATGCTGTCAATTATTGGGCAACAAGCTAGTGAGTTGGTCATCCAAGAAGCAGAATTGTGTTTCAACTTCTACTGTAGAGGCAGAATATGTTGCTGCGGCTAGTTGTTGTTCCCAAGTTATTTGGATGAAAATTGAGCTCAGAAACTTTGGCTTACATTATGACAGAATTCCCATTTTGTGTGATTCCAAAAGTTCCATAGCCATCTCTGCCAATCCAGTACAACATTCCAAAACAATACACATAGATGTAAGGTATCATTTTCTGAAAGATCTTGTTGAAAAGGGAACAATAGAGATGTATTTTGTACCAACTGATCTTCAACTTGCTGATATTTTCACAAAAGCTTTAGATGAACGAAGGTCCCATTTCTTAATTAGCAAGTTGGGGATGTTGAACATGTCTTCCTAACACGAAGAAGAATATCAGAGTCTCTGATCAAAACATATCAGAGCCTCTAACATAAGCAACATTTTTGAAACTAGAGCCTCTGAGATTGGTTTCAGAGACTGGACTTTTCACCAATGGTCAAAATCATTATTTGTGTCTCTAAGCATCTATCAAGGGGGAGAAGATAAAAAGGATACATTCTTTGGTCTAGGGGGAGCAAAAGAAAAATACTTTTCATTTCTTCAGAGGGAACTTCAGAACTATGGAAGCATCAGAGTCTCTGATCTTTTCTCTGATAAGTCATATCAGAGACTCTGATATTTTCTCTGATATTTACTATTGCTTTCTTAAAATATCAATGCATTATTCAAGGGGGAGTAGATAAAATTCAGACTTGACATTCTTCAGTCAAGGGGAAGGATTCTGAATCCTTTTACTTGTTCAACAATCTTTAATATCATTTGAAATTGAAAATTTAGATTCTCTGGATCCTTTTTCACACTTATGATGTCTTAGATTACTTCACATTCAAATTATTCTTTCAAACAACAAGGTGAAAGGTTTGTCTAGTCAGCAAAAATAACTATTCCATTTAAATATTGATAACCGACACCCCTTCCTATTTTCTTGGCAACTACACACATAAGTGCAACAATTACCAAAAAACACGTGTCACCACTGGGATGAGTGAAAGGTCAAACGACCTCAACCAAAGGGTTTAATCACTTCCGTTTCACCTTATGCACTTGAGTGTACCTTTTCTAAATTTGGATATAAAAGCAATTTTAAATCCGGATATCCATTTTTACAAATTACTCTCGAGCATTCTTTCTCTCTCAAAAAGAACTTGAACTTCATCTTCTTCGCTCCAATGGAATGGCGTCTTCAATGGAATGGTAAAAGCTTTTTCCCAAAACTGGTGAACCTTAAAAAGTGTATCGTTTTCCGATCAAAGACAACAAGCACATGATACATCTTGATTCTCCCAGAATCGAAGAACAATACAGAATAATATGCGAGTTCTTCTCAATCTGTGAACTAACTCAATCCATAATCGCATTCACTACTGATTGCCCCCTCACGTTTGTTCAAGAATGGTACTCCTCCAGTCACTATAGCGAAGACCACCACGGAATCAATGGAGAGTTTGACATCTCTCAAACTGTGAAGTGTAGAGTCGTTATCAACCCTGCTGTTCTACGTGAAGTCATCCCATTCCTCACCACTGAGGAACTTCAAATCACTCGATTTGAAAAACGTCCATCATCTGAAACCCTACTCCAGTTCATTCGACTACTTGGTTATAATACTGAAATCACCAGGCTGAGCAATTTCAGACGAAAACACCTACCCCCAATATGGAACTTCATGTTCTCTGTACTGAACCGAACCCTAACCTGCAAAATAGGAATCATGGACCAAGCCACACCCGAGATTCTGTCTATCATGTATGCTTTATTCTTTAATCACAACATTGATATGGCCGGAATCGTCTATGAACTCGTTCTGACCTCAATTGAGAAGAAGAACAAGTGTCTGATCAAGGACCCCGATCAAACCACACCATCCTAAAAATTTCCTTCAATCACCTTTCCACGATTTCTTGCTTTGATCATCCATGCTGCAATCAATAAACTTCACATTCTGACCCACCCTGATCAAAGCAAGACTCCCTTCTACATTATGAATAGCTTCAAACTAACCATTCTTTCTGAAGGATACCCAGGTGCTAGAAGGATACCTCACCACATTCTTGATTAGGTAAATTCTCAATCTGTAGCCCTAGCTTAATATCTCCGTGTTGCCCAAGGAGTAGAACTAGTCCTGGGAACCCCAACACACTTAGGTCCTATGCCAGAAATAGAGAGTCAGAGTAACTCTACTTTAGAGGGATCAGAGGACCCTGAAGTTCAAATTTCTCTAAGGAGTGAACCAGATGGTACTCCTATCAGAGACACCGAAGTATAGAATGATGACAGAGCACCAGAAGGGGATGTCTACGAGGAACAAGGGAAGACCCCTCAGATGCTAGAGAAGAGAGTAGATCTACTAGCTTTGAGGCTAGTGAGGATGAATCTTCAGAGACTAGCTCTGAAGATTCTCAAAGTGAGAAGAGTGAGTCCCCTAAGGACTTAGAGAAACCAGAGAGTTCTCATCCCTCCTCAAAAAAAGATGCCAAAAGGCACATCTATTTTAGGACTCCTTCCCCATCTCCCAGTTTAACCACACAATCTAACCAACCTGATCCAGAGGCAATGGTTATTGAAACAGAGGTGCAAACCTCGAACCCACCCCAGAAAGCCACTTCAGAGGTGCCTTTTTCTACCTCTGAAGTTCACAAACCTGAGGAAACCCAATTTCTGGATAAGTCCTCTCAACAGGACTTAGCCAATGTGATAAGTACTCATTTGACTCAGAGTATGATAGATAACCCTACACACAATGATGCCTCTATGGATTATCTCTTACCCTTTAGATTCTCCCGTAGGAGCTATCCAACTCAGGGTCATTGGCTAAACCTTCAAGCACAAGGATTGACTTGCCTGGATCGCAAGCTCAACTCCCACATTCACTTCCAGTCCTCTGAATCTGAGGAGGAGGACTTGGATGAGAACAGAACGCTCAGAGATGATTATTCGGATCATCGAGGACCGAGCGGAAGTCCTTCCAGAGACAACGTCCAAACATCTCTAAAAGAAGGCTCCTCTGGACTCGAGGACAAGTTGGCAACATATGTTGTTACCAATGTACCCATCTCTAACCTTCTCACAAAATCAGAGTTCCAAAGATTTTGTGAAGAAGTCAGAGGCCTCTGCTCTACTCTCTGAAAATGCTAATCTCAGAGCCGAGGTATCTACTCTGAAGACCCAACTTCTGGATTCCACTAACAGGATTCAGGGATTGGAACGGGAACTTTTTGAGCAAAATGTGGTTTCTTCTTTGGAGATTACAGCTCTTAAAGCTCAGATTGCCAACATTCATAATCAATCTTCAACAGTTGCAGACGTATAGAAGGAGTTAAAGGAGCTCAGGGAAGAGGTAGTGGCCACCAGATCAGCTTTACTCTCATCCGAACAATTGGCCTCTATCTCTGACCTCATCAAGTCAACCATTCAAGCATCTCTTCCTACAGTAGCCGCACCTTCAGAGATCCCCATTCCACCTGTCAGAACTGCTGAAGACCTCATCACCAAGAGTGATCTGGCCTCCTTCAAAGGTGGCATAATGAGCAGAATGTTGACATGCTCCTCAAAGATCTCTTCTATTGCCCAGAAACAAGTTAAAGCTACTCTGGAGGTTCACATATTCAATACAGAGGATCAGGTAGCTGAACTCCTAAACTCAGCTTCAGAGGCAATCACATCAATTCGGCAAGCTGCACTCGACCCCAAGGGAAAGGGATTGGCCTAACAAGAGTTTCCAAAATACAAACGAAAATTCAGAGGTGAGACTTGCAGCGGTGCAACTAAGAGATTCCAGTTTGATGATTTAGAGGGCTCTGACGGGGATGGAGCCTCTAAATTTCAAAAGACGGAGATCAGAGAAACAATAAGACATCCCTCTGAAGCTGTGTCCTCTGAACCTGCAAATACAAGTGGCTCTGCTCCACCAACATCAACCAACAGGGGAGTTCAAGAAAAGGAACCAGAGAGGCATACAACCTTTGCTGAAGACAACTAGACAATCCAAGCATGTTCTGTACCTATGATACTCTTAACATCATCAACTTCAGAGGCTTCAACCATTCCAATTGTAAATGCTATACCAGAGACGATTGGTGCTCTGGATGAAGATGAAGATGAGCAATTAGTAGACTTCTCAACATCCGAAGATGCATTCTCATCACCAGAAAGACCATATATTGTGATGAGAGACGCTTTCGGATAATCTGAAAAAGAAGAAAAATCGGAATCTGAAAAAGAAGAAAAATCAGATTCTGAAAAAGGAGAAGAAGATACTGAAGAAGAACAAATTGAAGTTATTGATGTGGAAGAATATGACTATAAGAATGCACAACCACATCATACTTAAACAGAAGCAGAGGTAAGAGAATCCCAAGAGATTTATTGTTACATCTCTGAAACCACTCTAGAAATTCCTCAATCACAGGCGAAAGAACCAGAGACAAAATAATTGTCTGCTGAAGAAACAACCATGGTTGTCGATGAACAGGCTCCTCCAAAGGATCTTGTTCAGAAGGCAAGCATTGGTTTACCAGCAAAAGTCTTCACTCAACCTCCCACATTTCTTACTTCAAAGCCAGAGGCTTCCATAGAAGATCACTTTCGATACATTTACTGCAAGTTCAATCTGGAAGATACTCAAGTCATTCCTCTGAATCCAAGAATCAGAGAGAATATGTAGATCCCAGTGCAGTGCAATCACAAGTAGATATGAACAAAGATGAACAGATTATAGATCACAGCAACTAGTCATATGATTGATAATACTTCAAAGGGTTAAGGTTTACAGAGAGAATTTCTGATAAGGGTTTGTAAACCTAATGACTAGAAAACTAAATAATGAATTTCTAACCTTACAAATGAAATAGAAATAACTTTAAATACTTAGGCTCGCAGGCCTAACGGGCTTATGGGCTTTTAGGCCCAACAAGCTTACAAGTATGAATAAATGACATTTTATACCCTGAACTTCTATTTAACAAAAAAAATAGCCCTAACAATCTCCCCCTTTAAATAGAAGTTGAAACTCGCGCCAGTTAGGAACATATATCTTCCGAAAACCAAAACTGATCTCGAAATATCTGATTTGCATTCTATACTCCAGTCGTTCTTCGTTAACTCTCAGTGCTTTAAAAACAAGTGCTTTGTATGAAGAATCCAGTATCTGAACTCCTTTTTCATGTTCACTCAGCGCACGCTTCAACTTGTCTTTCAGAAGCATCAATGTACCATCACAGAATCTGGCAATCTGATCAAAACGGATAAAGCATAGAACATCTTTGTTGTTCACGTATGACATACCAAACTCTGGAATCTTTATAACTGTGAATGCAGGTACATTTAGAGCATCAGACGGAACACTCAGATCAGGCTTGAGCAAATTAATCTTCGGTTGATCGCTTTCTAACCCAATCTGAAAATCTTCCACCGAAGCAAGTTTCATTGCGCACTTCATGTATCTTTTCACGGTTTCTAGTGCATCAATGACTTCTCCGGGTCTGACGGTTCTGGTCTTTAAGTCACGTAGGATGAACAGCAGATCTTGTGGCTCCAGACATGGAAAATCAGCATCAGAAAATCAGTATTGTTGACCATCTTCTCTTGTAACCATAAAGTCCGTATATCTAACCTTCATGAAGTAGGCAGGTATAATCTTATCAACTGATACAATCCTTAACTTCGTCTTGGAGTACTTGTGCTGGAATTTTCTGTACACGAACACAAGTTCACGCTGTTTTTCTTTGTTTTTAACTGACTGTAGACCATGTAGAACGACTTCATCATACTTTCTGATCCAGTGGGCAAAGATCTTCTTCTGACTTTCTTCGAGGAAAGAAACTTTTATTCGGACTCTTTCCCACTTGGATGGACGAGCTGGAAGAGTATGTACTGGTTCTCTAACTGGTGAAGCTGGAGGAGATCCCTCGGGAAAAACTGTAGAAAAGAAATCAGGGTGATTAACTGGATAGATCAATAAAGGAACCACGACAGAAGACTGATCATCTGGATGCAGTATTTCATCAATTTCTTCTTGCATAACCACCAGAGCTCTTTCAGTATTGGCACATTCTTCTTTCGTGTCCGCCACTTCATACGGATCTATTATTATTGCCCAATCTTCAAGAACTATCGAAGAACCAACTTCAAATTCCTTAGGCTTTTCAACCGTCGGATAATCGTATAGTACCAAGTCTGTCACCGGTTCCCGTTCTTGTTCCTGTCTCTGTCCCTCTGGTCTTGTATCGGAACCCGTACCCTGTTCAACCTGTTCTGATTCCACCACATGTGTCTCTGGATCATATAGGCGTTGGCGCTTCTCCCCCTCATGGTGATCAGGATCATCCTGATCATCATGTCAGCGCTTGAGCCGTTCTGCCTGGCTACGGCAGGTATCCTCCACTGCTGATAGGCGTTCAGTCAAAACAGCTACGGTTTGCTGAAGTGACTGAAGCATAGCTTGCTGGATTTGGAAGGCTTCAGCAGAGACAATAGGCTGGGGCGTTGGTGGGGTAGGTGTGGATGCTTGAGAACGAAGTAGTGATAGCAAATCGGCATCTTGGGTGGGTTCGGTTAGAGACTGGGCTAGTAGTTTGGCAAGAAGAATGGATTTAAGCTCTGGGATAGAAAGATCCGTAGCGGGTAGGGAAGGTGGAATAGGTGTGGGCTCAGGACCTTTGCCTTTGATCATGCGTTTGATGTTGTCCACCTCTTCCATCATCATAGATTGGACAGCCTTTAGGGCGCCGTCCATGTATTCCCTTGAGACAAACTCAGTTGGGGTAACTCCGGGGTCACTCAGACTTCCCGTTGTAGCTACGACTGTAGAAGTCGAGCCGCCTACGTTCACGGTTGGCATGATGATAGCCGTGGTAGGACTTCCACCCAATCCTCGTAAACTACCCGAAGGCGGAGTTACTATGGATGTTCCGGCCGGGCCACTCAGGCTACCGGCGATAGCCGAAAATGGAATCTGTGTCCTAGGAATGGCATGTATAACAAATGGCTCTAGACTCCGTGCATGCAAAGATGTCGAGAACGGGGGCAGCTGTTCTCTTGTTTCAATATCGGCACCCTCCAAGTGAGGGCCCGATAGCGGATGTGCTAAATCCCCGTGAGAATGTGAAACCACCATCTGTTGAGAGATGGTGGAGTGGCTTGGTGGGGTGTGCAAATGCGCCGCTAGGTCCACGGCGGCTTCTTCAATACCCTGTCCCAACACATGAGACTGAGTAGCAGATGTGGCTACCTGGCTAGACGTGGCTAGGGGGGATACAACCGAAGATGGTTGTCCCGTCACTCGTGTACTCACAGTGTCATATTTTCTCTTTCTTTCCCTCTCTCGGCTCACTAGAATATCATCTTCAACTAAAAATCCCTCCGCTCTCCTTATCTCTCTAGATGAGGGCTGATTATCGTCACCATCGGGGTCAGAAGACTATTCATTTGATGCCGATACGTTAGTGGCTGGGTCCGACTCACTGTCGGATTGATCGGCTGCCTCCGCAGAGTCGGTTGAACCTGATTCCGCCGCAGACTCGGATTGGGCCGAAGCTTCCTCCGAGGCGGAATGCGTTGTTGTCTCCTCAGTGGCGGCGACAGAAGAGGACTGAGCATGAAAGGCTTCAGAATCTGTTGCCTCTTCTGCCATTTGAGTCTCGGTTGGCGTCGGCGAACATGGTTGTCTAGAAGAACAAGGTTCGCTCGTTCCAACGGCATTGCCCACGCCAGATCCTTTTACGATTATTTCTCTCGACACACCCTGTCCGGAAGCCCCAGCTATCCGGACGCTCCTGCCTCTCGTTCATGGACGCGGACCCTCACGTCGCTCAGGTCGTGCTCCCTGGGCAGGTCCTGCCGGTCCTGGCCGGACCATAGGAGCTGGAATGTTGTGTGAGTGCCTATAAGCTATCACACTCAGTGCCGTAGGACGAGCATGGTCTAGTACCCCGACTGGGATTTGTCGGGCGACAACACCTTCTGGATCAGCGCGGGAAGGTATCTTGCGTGTCGGATGATGTGGGTAAGTCAGGTGCGTAGGACGGCGTTGTATCTTGGGATACAGGTTCATGTAGTTTCGGATAACAATCTGTAAGAACCGCATGAATGGAATGAAATTCGATCGGCGAGATGCAGTAGAACGAACTCTCTGAATGAGTTCAAACCAGAGAAAGTCGGCAAAGTCCACGTGGCGATTGAAGGCCACCGCGTGAAATATGCGAAGAATCGGGGCGCTCGTCTGATCAATGCCTTTCGTTATAGATGAAAGGCACCGATTTATGTAGGTGAACATCGTGTACCAGATCGTCGAGAGGTACTTGCGGTTAAAGGTTGATGGAATGCGAAGTTCTGCGCCGTATCCTAAAGAGAGAAGGTCGGTGCACAGTGTCGCATCAGTGACCATCGGGTCGAAGCTTTCTCGGCCTGGAACGGATCCGGCGGTCGGTAACCGAAGGAATTGTCGGAAGAGATCACATGTGAGAAGCACTGGTGTATGATCTATCCGACCTTCAAGATGGAATTCGCCATCGGCCTCTAACGCACGAAGAGAGCGCCAAAACTGCTGTAAGTATAGAACTGGAACGGTCGTAGTTTCCGTTAGAGCATACGAGATTGGATGGCCCATGAGTATCTCGATGATGACCTGATATCGAATAGCAGGTTGGGTTACATCGAGATGGTAGTTATTGACTGTAAGAGGGAGGAACTGATCCTCGGGAATCAGTTCCGCATCTGCGATTAGATCAATCGCTGGTGGCTAGTGTTGTGCCATTGTACCTGTGAAGAAATAATCGGTTAGTACGCAAGTTTGGGAAAAAGTAGTCGTTGGAGTTATACAGTCATGATTTAAATCACAACGGATAGTTACTCCAAAAATTGGAAGAACAAAACCCTATTCGTGAATTAGGGTCAGTCACCAAGGCGCATGGAATCGCACAGAGAACCACCAAAAACACCTCATAGACCCAGATATTGAAAAGTTATAACTAAAAGCACATTAGAACCATAAAGGATGATTCGACCGGATAAGAGTTCGACCGATTATGGTATTTGACCGGAGGTCTCTTAAGACCGGATAAAGGTCTTCGACCGGGTATGGTCTTCGACCGGTGTTCTCCAAAGACCGGATGTGAGTTCCCACCGGGGGTCTCATAAGACCGGATGTGGTCTTCGACCGGGGATCTCCTAAGACCGGGGGTCATTCGACCGGAGGTCTCCTAAGACCGGATAAAGTCTTTGATCGGATAACGCATTCGACCGAGGATGGCATTCGACCGGTGATTACCATCGACCGAAGGTGCCTTCGACCAAGGCGTAACCCTAGATCGGAGGAAACCCCCGGAGAGTCGAATCGTCAACAACGCAGACGCCGACGCACACAAAGTCGGCGATTAAACCAATAAAACTCGATCGATAAAACACCGAAGGATCGATTAAACCTACCTTGTCGATCGAAGATGAAGAGAAACGAGGTGTTCGGTCGATTGGGGTTTCGGTCGAATAGAGGTCCGGGCGAAAGAGAGAAAGAGACGATGGAGATGATAAGAAATCGAAAAGGAATCGATCGAATGATTAGAGAAGGTGTTCGATCGGGGTTTTTAAACCCCCGAACGATTTGGGTTTGGGCCGGGTACGGGCTTGGACTTGGGCCGGGGAAAACAAAAACAAGGCAAACAAAACACCAAAAAACATAAAAGACAAAAGTTAAAAAAATATTTTTGGGATTTTCTCAAAATAGAAACAACATAACTAAAATAAAAATATTTTTGACTTTTTGGAATACGAAAATATACCTAAAAAAAATTTAAGGGAGAAAAAAAAAACTTAAGAAACCTACGAAATAGAGAAAACGAAGGAAAAAAATAAACGCTCCCCCTCAAAGGATTACCAAGAAGAGGTCCAAACACAGGACCCACTTACCTGCTCCCCCTCGAAAGGAGGACGCGTGAGACTTACCAACCATCTGCCGAGAGTGCTCCCCCTGAACACATTACCGGCTTGTAGATCCACCACAATCAACTTATACTTTTCAGGGAACAAGGAATGAACTGCACACAGAATCACGAAAAAAACAAAAAAAAACACGAACACAAGAGAAGCGAGAAAAACACGAAATCTACTTTGTTGATACAGAAGTTCATAACTGACACAGAACTGAACGAGTAAAATGCAATAACCAAGGAGTGTGGATAATAGCAACCAGAGACAGGTCACTGGTGCAGTTGTCACAGTCATTCGTTATTGAACGAAACTCGTAGAGAGCTGTGAACGGATCAAACTTTCAGATTTAGCATACCTAGCTTGGACACAAGATAATTAAATTGTTTTTCGTCCAAGGCTTTGGTAAATAGGTCTGCTAACTGATGCTCTGAATTAACAAAATAGAGTTCGATAGTACCTTTTTCCACGTGATCTTTTATAAAATGATAGCGCACATAAATGTGTTTCGTCTTCGTGTGCTGGACGGGATTGCTTGATATGGCTATAGCGCTCTTCGAGTCGCAGTAGATAGGAATCCTGGAGTAATTAAACCCATAATCTTTGAGTTGGGTGCGCATCTAGATGACCTGCGAGCAGCAACTGGCGGCTGCTAGATACTCCGCCTCGGCGGTAGAGGTGGACACGCAGTTTTGCTTCTTGGAAGCCCAGCTGACAAGTCGATCACCCAACAACTGAACATGACCCGACGTGCTTTTCCGGTCCAGCATGTTTCCAGCATGGTCAGCGTCCGAGTAGGCTGTCAATTCAAAACCTGTCTCTTTTGGGTACCACAAACCAAGATCAGCAGTACCTTTTAAATATCGAAAAAATCGCTTAACCGCAGCTAAGTGAGACTCTTTAGGTTTCGACTGAAATCTTGCACACAAGAATGTCGAGAACATAATGTCAGGCTGACTAGCCGTCAAGTACATCAGAGAGCCAATCATGCCTTTATAAATAGTAGCATTCACATCCTTACCGTCAGGATCGGAGTGAAGCTTTAGAGTGGTGGACATGGGGGTTTTCATAGGTGAAGATTTTTCCATCTGGTATTTTCGAAGAATATCCGAGATGTACTTAGATTGATTAATGAAAATTCCTGTTTGTAATTGTTTTACTTGAAGACCCAGGAAAAAATTCATTTGCCCCATCATGCTCATTTGAAAATGTTTACTCATTAAGGCAGAAAAGTTCTGACAATACTTGGGGTTCGTGGAGCCAAAGATTATATCATCAACATAAATTTGTACAAGAATGATATCTTTATTCTCTCTTTTAATAAATAAAGTAGTGTCAATTTTACCTTTAGAGAAGCCAGACTTGACTAAGAAGGATGAGAGTGCATCATACCAGGCTCGTGGTGCTTGCTTAAGACCGTATAGGGCCTTGTCAAGAAAATAGACGTAATTCGGATTTTCAGAACTCACGAAGCCTTCGGGTTGCGAGACATACACTTCCTCCTTGAGAACGCCGTTGAGGAATGCGGATTTCACGTCCATTTGAAAGACAATAAATTCTTGTGAGCGGCGTAGGCGAGGAACATGCGGATCGCTTCAATGCGGGCAACCGGTGCGAACGTGTCATCGTAATCAATTCCTTCTTGCTGGCGATATCCTTTAGCCACTAGACGCGCTTTGTTCCGAACAATGATGCCATTTTCGTCCTTCTTGTTCTTAAAAATCCATTTAGTCCCTATCACCGTCTTGTTCTTAGGTCGGGGAACTAGGCGCCATACTTTGAGGCTCTCAAATTGGTTGAGTTCCTCTTGCATAGCGATTACCCAGTCTGGATCATTCAGCGCTTCAGAGACGGTGGAAGGTTCGATACGGCTGAGGAAAGAGGAAAATAAGCAGTCGTTCGCGGTGGTGGATCGAATCTGAACTGGTGTGGAGGGATCACCGATGATCTGATGAAGGGGGTGTGCTCGAGTCCACTTGGCGGTGTGTGGATGAGGTTGATATGTATGATGAGAAATGTCAGCATCCACATACCTACCGGGGGGTAAATCCTGAACTGCTTCGAGAGATGACGGCCTGTGAGGTGGAAGCTCCTTAGTGGGAGTCGAGCAAGGAGAAGAGGACGACTCAGCTGGAGATGAAACGATAGGAGGATCCGGGATTGCCGGAGAGGTAGCTTCGGGAGCACCTTCAACAGGAGTCGGTTCAGGGAGTAAAACTGAAGGTTGCACTTCATCAGGAACTTGAGCGAGAGGATGTCTATCACTTGAGCTCGGGGAAGCTTGAACATTGGCAGTAGAAGAAGGAGCACCAGGCGAGGGTGGACCACCGGAGACGGTTGGACCAATGACATGTGTCACTTCTGGTGCTTGAGCAGTATTCCTGTCACAAGACGTAGTATTAGACTTAAACTTAAATAAGTCATCATAAAAGAATTCGAATAGCAAATCCAAATCAGAAAGATGTTCTCTTGATGTGGACGCATGATTTGGATCTACTGGAGATTGTGTAGACTCTGAACGGAATTGTCCAGAAGCTAACACACCAGTAAGCGCGGGTTCTGAACTGAGATGTTCAGAAACCATTTCAGCGGTCTTGTCAAAAGTCACGTTTACGCTCTCAACGACGGTCTTCGTCCGTTTGTTGTAGACACGGTATGCTTTAGCGTGCTGGGAGTAGCCGATAAACACTCCTTCATCCGCTTTGGGACTGAATTTTCCAAGATCATCCTTATCATTTAAGACAAAGCAGGTGCATCCGAAAGCATGAAAGTAGTTGATGTTCGGGACGCGCTTGTTGATGATCTCGTATGGTGTCTTGTTGAACCGCTTGTTGATGATAGACCGATTTTGAGTGTAGCAAGCGGTAGCAACGGCTTCTGCCCAAAGAAATAGTGGCAGCTTGTAATGAGATAACATCGTACGCGCTGCTTCGACAAGAGTTCTGTTCCGACGCTCTACCACCCCATTCTGCTGAGGTGTTCGAGCAGCTGAGAACGTATGCGAGATACCCACTGAAGTGAGATAACCTGTGAGTATTTGATTCTTGATGGTCTGAACTACTTGGTTGAACTACTTGGTTGAGACTGACTTGAATGCTCTTCAGTAGTGAAATGATCAACTCGGGAGTTTCTTCCTTTGAACGGAGAAATTGAACCCAAGTGTAACGAGAAAAATCGTCAACCATCACCAGGACATACTTCTTGTGATTAATGCTTTGAACGCGCATCGGTCCACATAAGTCCATGTAGATTAGCTCAAGGGACCGAGAAGTACTAGGAACGGCTTTAGGTTTGTGGGACGCTTTCTTCATTTTGCCCTTTTCGCAGGCAGCGCACAGATGCTCTTTTGCAAACTTTAGATCTGGCATACCCTTGACATGGCCACCGAGCACCAACTTGTTGATATTCTTGAAGTTCAAGTGCGAGAGACGACGGTGCCATAGCCAGCTTTGTTCAGCAGATGCTTTGGACAACAAACAGACTTCCTTGTTGGGTTTCAAGGACGAGAGGTCAATCGTATAGAGGTTTGTGCGACGTGTTCCAGCAAGTATCTCTTTTCCATCTTCAGTCCGAACGCTGCACCTTTTAGCCTTGAAAGTAACCTCGAGATTCTTGTCGCAGAATTGACCGATACTGAAGAGATTGTGACCGAGACCTTTGACATAGGAGACTTTCTTTATCGTGATGTTATCTTTGACAATATCCCCGTAACCTCTGATAGGAGAGTAGTGATCATTTCCGAAACGCACATTCCCACAAAACCTCTCGGTGAAGTTTGTGAGAAGCTCCCTTCTTCCGGTCATGTGCTTGGAGCACCCTGAATCTAGATACCACACATGACCGTCCTGCAAAACAGGTTATTTCTTTTTAGGTACCCATTCGTAAATGGGTCCTTTGGGGTTAGATTTAACACCCGACTTAGAGAACCGTTTAGAGTTGGGTCTTTGTCTATCACGGGAAACATCACAATGAGAATGATTATGAGCAATACGATATGAGCCAAACCAATCAGATGCATCATGATGTTGCCGAGCTCTCTTTTGACTTCTTAGCTACCCAAGCATATTTCACTTCTTTCCGTCGACCATACGTATCTCAAATGCCGTTAAACCCATAGTCAGAGGATTTGAAAATTGAAGATTGTGACCGTTGAGAGCGACCGGTCTTTTTCTTCTTCTGTGAACGCCTTTTAGATTTCGACTTTGAAGATTTTGAAGAATTGTTCACAGAAGGTTTTTGCGGGGCAGATATGGAACATTCACCCTTATAAAATTTAACCGGAGGCTCACATGACTCATTTATAAAATCAACATGGCTAGGTAGAGAAGGATTAAAATCAAATTGGCTCAAATTGCTATCTAAACACAGCTCAGAATTCAAGAATGCGGAAAATTTGAGTTCCTCATCAGAAAGGACCTTATCACTTGAGGAGTTCAGGACAGCGGAAGAGTTTGTTAAGAGTGGATCATTTGTGGAAGCATTTTTACAATCAGAACACTGATCCGTTTCAAAAACATGTGGCTCTTTTCCCTTATTTGAAATGATTGGTGACGAGTCACCCAAAAAAGCTTTGCAGGAAGATGTATCGGAGGCAGGATAAGAATTTTCAAACAGATGAGTATTCTCACTTTGGAGATTTGAAGGCTTAGCTTGAGGTTCAGCCTTATGAAGTTGCTCTTTCAGGCGATCTGCTGCCAAAGCAGCCAGTTGTGAATTTAACCTCTTTATTTCTGTCTGAAAGTATTCTTTCTCCTTAACTGACACATTTTCCTCTTTAGTGGAATAGAGACACCAATTTGTGATAAAAGATCTTGTTTTTCCTTTTGAAATCTGTCTCTTTCTTGTTTAAACGACTCTTCTAGCTAAACAATCTTCTTTTCTAAAATCAGAGGTGGAACATAGACTTTATGGTCTGATTGTTCCTCCTCATTTTTAACGGTTTTAGCATCTAGTTCAGCTTGAGTGTAGCTTCTAAAATAGTCATTTGATAGAAAAACAGGTTTTTCGTCGTGGTAAGATGCATTTAAAGAATCATAAACAAAAGGAAGTTTCATTTTTGTAGAGGTCTCCCTTCTTAACTTATCCTCTTCCCAATCCTCATCCTCAATTGGTTTGGTCCAATTGATTTTGTATTCTGGATAGGTCTTGTCTAATCCAAGAAATTCGGATGCGTACGTCGTAGGAACTTGGGATAAGGCCTTTTTCAGATAATATGGGTTATCGTAACCGATACCCCTATTCGCATACTTGGGTTCTTTTGGTGTAATTAGATTTAACGTTTGTTGAGATTGCCCAAGTCTATAAATCTTCTTTTCCATCTCCTTTAACTGATTAGATAACCTTATGTTCTCATTTTTGTAAGCCACGTTTTGATTTAACAAATCAATTTTCTCGGTCTCAGACGTATGTAGCTCATCGGTCAGGTCATCTACTTTGGTCATTAGATTTTGTGACTCTGTTGAACAACTCACATTCTCTTCTCTTAAATTAGAAATCGTGCACAGGTAGCTAGAAATTTCTAAGCTTTGTTTTTCCATAAATTCAGACTGTTTAGTGACACGGTTTTCTAAAGATGAGAGAAGTTGTTCTTTTTCTTTTAAGAGTAGCTTGTAAGAATCAAGTTTGTGCATTGAGAGTTGCATTTGATCAAGTAAAGCTTCATGAAAAGGGGCACATACCTGGCAAGGAGCATTGCGATCTTCTTCATCAGTGTCGGATGGTGATGAATGGTTGCCTATGAAACACAAATGAGCTTCAGCATCCTCAGGTTCTTCATCCGACACTTGCAACCAGTAATCGTCTTCAGCCATTAGAGCTTTACCGGCTTCCTTTTCTTTGGCAAGAAGCAGCTTGGCTCGGTAGTAGTCGGCGTTGCGCATAACTGGTTTGCGACAACCTTGGCAAAATGACCTAACCGACCACAGTTGTAGCATTTGATCGGCTCGTCTTTCAGCTTTTCTTCATTTCTCTTGTCAGACTTCTTACCAGCTTCAAAGTGTCTATTATCTTCAGACTTTTATCGATGATCACGTCGAGTAGAGACTCTTTGCTTGTTGGAGGACTTGTTAAAAAACTTCCTCTTTTGAAATGCTTGAGTGAGAAACACCATTGCTTCTTTCATCTTGGCAAGTTCTGGATCCGAGTCTCTATCGGGATCTTCAGGCTTAGACTCACTCAGCAGAGGCTCTTTTCCAGATGATCGGCTGACGGACTTGCCTCTTCTCTCAAATACGAGTGCTAATTGATCAGCTATTGTCTTTTCCTCTGCTTTTTGATTCCCAATAAGCTCCATCACTTCCTCTTCGTCCTGGAGCAGCATTTCATAGAGTTCGTGAAGGTACAGCTTCTCCAGGGTCTGAGTGTGGCGTATATGGGAGACGAACGGTTTCCACTCAGGCTGTAAGTTGTTCATAAACTTTATTTTGTTTTCTGTGTTCGTCTTTGTGATCTTATTCTTCTGAAGATCATTCAGAAGCATATTAAACCTTTCGTAGGTTTCCGTCAATGTTTCACATTTTCTTGCTTTAAACCCATCATATCTGGTGATACAGTTGGTCACCTTTAGCTGATTATTGATGTGGCTTCCCATCATCATCTTCTCTATTTGGTCCCACATCTTTTTCGATGAATCCTTGAAGCTATCTATGCAAGCATAGATGTCATTTGGTAGACTTTGAAGAAGGTACGATTTTGCTAGCTTTTCTGCATCGTACATATCCCTTTCGTCCTTAGTAAAATCAGTAAGAGATTTCCGAATCTGTCGGTCTGGCCTTCCTTCAGCTGGGTTTCCTGGTACCACTTTCATCGGCCAATCTGGTGGACCCTCAGTCAGGCATTTGTAAATTGCTTCATAGGCGATTTTTTCTTCTATGAAGTTCATAAATCGGTCATGCCACTGAGGGTACTCTCCCCGAAAGAGCACCGGGGGCTTTTGGTCAGAACCGATGGCTAAAGCTTCCCTTGAGTTCATCTTTACTTCTTAACTTAAGAGAACTGTAATGATCGTTAGACAAGAAGGATGATCCAATAATAATAAATAGAAGAAACACAGAAACACTTGGTCTAACAGAAAATCGGTCAAGCAAAAGACCGGAGTATGCAAGATGCCGGTCGAAGGTAAGTCCGGAGTTAGCAAGTACCCGGTCGAAGGGTAAGACCGGAGTAGCAAGTATCCGGTCGAATGATAAGTACACGTATTCGGTCGAAGGTGCAAGACTGGAGAACAAGTATCCGGTCTAATGGGTAAGACCGGGGAATACACTTATTCGGTCGAAGGTGCAAGACCGGAGTACAAGTATCCGGTCGAATGGGTAAGACCGGGGAATACACTTATTCGATCGAAGGGGTAAGACCGAATTGAGAAAGTACCAAGTCGAATGCTCAGGTCGAATGACTTTAAATACGATAAACACAAATATGAGATAAGATCGATTAATCAGATAACACAGAATGTAAACACTAACAATCAATTAAAGCAAGTAAAGCAATTAACACAAGTAATTGATTTTACGGTTTCAGACAAACCTTTTTACTGGATCAAACCTTTTTGCCTTTCTGCTCTGATACCAATTGTAGATCCCAGTGCAGTGAAATCACAAGTAGATATGAACAAAGATGAACAGATTATAGATCACAACAACTAGTCATATGATTGATAATACTTCAAAGGGTTAAGGTTTACAGAGAGAATTTCTGATAAGGGTTTGTAAACCTAATGACTAGAAAACTGAATAATGAATTTCTAACCTTACAAATGAAATAGAAATAACTTTAAATACTTAGGCTCGCGGGCCTAACGGGCTTATGGGCTTTTAGGCCCAACAAGCTTACAAGTATGAATAAATGACATTTTATACCCTGAACTTCTATTTAACAAACAAAATAGCCCTAACAGAATATGCCAGACTACGAGCAGAGATTCATCAAAGATAAAACAACTCCAAGAGTAAAGGTTCTCTCTGATCATCCAATAACAAAAGTCAACAGAGTCTCTGAAAGGAAATTTGCCTACAACACGATCATCTATAGGCAATATGAGGTAATTCGCTCTGATCAGAAGGTTTATGAGTTCAATGATAATGATCTTGTAAATCTAAACCCATATGATCTACCTCATCTGTATGCTTACTACTCTGCAAAATACGATCAAGGAAGGCAATTCAAAATGGGCCTATATGAAGTCAGACGTGCAATGGAAGCTTATGTCAAACTCAGAGCAAGACTTGACTTTCAGATTGCTCTGAACCTGGGCGAAGAAAAATTGAGAGTGACTGAACCTGTGCAGACGATCGAGAATCTTGACAAGCAGAAGAGCGGATTAATAATTGCAGAGCCTCTGGGTTTTGTCTACAGAGTTAACCAAATCAAGAAAATCTTTCTAGCTTCAGAAGTATCGAAGTACTCTGATGAAACGTTAAGAGGTGTGCAGAACATGATTCATGTGAAGGAAGAACGACACAAAGCTGATCTTTTGGCGAAACTAGACTTAGAGATTGGCTCAATGATTAACTTCAGAGAGCTTATTATGAAGTTTCATGGAATCTGTTCTTGTGATAGGTGTTAGTTCGTTTCCTTATATTTGGTTGTTACTTTCTCTATTTTGTAATTCCAAATGTTTTGAGAAGTAATATTTAAAGAGGATGACTTTCTCCTCTTCGCTTTCTATATTAAAATTCTCTGATTTCTTGCAAATTTTTTATTTTCAATACTTAGGGGGGGATTGTTAGCCCCAATTCTGAATTATAATAGTATTGAAAATAGCTCAAGTCTTCCTCTGAAGACATTCAGAGACATCAGCAGAGAAAGCCAAGTCCAACATTGAAGTCAGTTCAGAGACAGACTCTTCAGACGGGAAGACATCAGAGATATCTTCATCAAAGCTCTAGTTCATAGCTCTGAAGGTGTTATCTCTGAAGATGAAGACAGGAGATTTATACAAGTGTTGACAGAAGAACATATGACACGTCACTTAGTGATAAGATTTGCTTTATAGAGTAGGTCACTGTTCAAGCATGTCTTGAGCTTACCTTTTAGGTAAGGCACTGTTCAAGCATACTTCAACTGTCTGGATAGTACACTGTACACTTTATGGTCCTATAAATAGGACCATCCCTTCATTAACAAAAGTGTACTTTTTGATATATCTTGTATCTGATAAATCTTTTAACATATTTTAGAAGATCTTGTACGTTCAAATATTTTTTTATGAACTGTGATATTTGAATCTGCTTTGATATTAAACTATATTGCTTCCGCTATTCTTATCATTACTATTATTGTTTA
This sequence comes from Arctium minus, assembly GCA_954870635.1. Classification (NCBI taxonomy): domain Eukaryota; kingdom Viridiplantae; phylum Streptophyta; class Magnoliopsida; order Asterales; family Asteraceae; genus Arctium; species Arctium minus. Next base: position 54,938,107 of record OX941090.1, on the reverse strand, counting down.
TATCATTGTTATAGATTAAATCTGGGATCCAACAACACAAATAAGGATTTATATTCAAATACTGAAAACTTGGACAAACTCTATTATCCAAAATATCCAAAATCATGGATAAGGTTGAATAATTAAAACCACAAATCATGAACAGAAAATCCATACTTAAAATGTCACCGAAAACATGGATAATATTCAATACCCGAATAACACATTTCGGTAATGGGAGTCCCGTTTCCATTGAACGTGGTGGGAACACAAAAATAGGCCACATATCTATGTTATAAGCAGGCCTCGAGGATGGAAAAGCTTATGACATCAACCCAATTCAGATCTTTAGTCATTATAAACATCAACTCAAACCGAGTCTTTAGTCATATCGGACATCAACTCAAACCGAGTCTTTAGTCATATCTGACATCAACTCAAACTGAGTCTTTAGTCATATTGAACATCAACTCAAACCAAGTCTTTAGTCTTATCATACATCAACTTAAACCGAATCTTTAGTCATATCGGACATCAACTCAAATTGAGTCTTTAGTCATATCGGACATCAACTCAAATCGAGTCTTTAGTCATATCGGACATCAACTCAAACCAAATTGTTAGTCATTGAGGACATCAACTCAAACCGAGTCTTTAATCATACCGGACCTCAACTCAAACCGAGTCTTTAGTCATATCAGACCTCAACCCTATCCAGGTCTTTAGTCATATCGATAATGAGCTCAACTCTATCCATATATTTTACTCAAATGATCATCTAGTTCACCCTTATCCAGGTCTTTACCTTGGGATCTCACCATCGAAGACAAACTTGTTCATATAGAAATTACATCATGTAACCAATGCCTATTTCCAAATATAGCTTGGGAATCTTATCCCACATTTACACAATAAGGCCGACTTCTATGCTTATGGATCCATTGCAGTATAGTCTAAATTACATGACTCCAAATTGAATGACCTAGACACTCAAAACATGTAATTCCCAAATATAAAGCAAAAAATGGAAATCATACCCAAAGGTCCACATCGAGCTATCAAAACCGGACAAATGTCCCTAAGACCTAATAGGGTTGAAACCGAGCCAAAGAACTCAACAACTCAATGACTATCCAATAAAAGTCATCATAAGCGATAAAGATTGATAAACCCATGGTACCAAATGCAAACCTCAACATAATAATCACATTTTGATAAATGTTAAGGAAACATTTCAATGCATCAAAATAGATGTTTTTGGCATGTACATAGTTTTCACAAAGCGACTTGAATTCACCTTGTTAGATTTACGATAAATTTAGGTTCCCAACCAAACATCTAGCTTCCAACAGTGAAGGTTTGAGGTTCCTCAAGTTATAACTCCAGATCTACGGTGCAAAACTCTCAAGAACATCGTATATATTTCTAATCTCTAGTAAAATCATCACAAAGAAGAAGAAATGGTTAAAAATGAAGTGACCTCAAACCCTTGTTAACAAAATGGAGATTTGGAACTTACCTTCCACCATTGGGAACCCTAAATCACCAACAAGGTCCTCAAGGGACACAAAATTTGGACCATAACCTTCTCAAGACTGTCAAAACGAGAGGAAGTGGAGAATGGGGGAGAATGGTGGAAACACAATGAACCAAACTTTAAAAATCGGCCCTTTAACCCCGACAGACCCTTCCCGCGGCCTTGACCATGACCTCATGTCGTGGGGCAAGTCGCGCATGACCACGGTTCAAGACACAGTGACATACGCGTCCTGGGCCGCGACCCCAAGCCACACGCTAGGTCGCGCGGTTCCATTCCTCGCATTTTGTCCCATTTATACGCCCGAGTCGATCATTGATGATTCCACTATATTAAATACACGAACCCCAATATAACTCCATCTTAATGGTCAACGGACTTCCAAGAATCATAAATGTGAATTCTCCAAAATCAAGGGTGTTACAATGACTTTTCAGAATAAGACTTTAACATCATCAGAGTTAATTGTATTTAGCGTTAGGATACTCTGATAAACTTGTTCATAGTTTATACTTAGAATTTCTAGAAAAATATAACTAACATGATCAAAATTCTGAACAGCTTAATCAGAGATCTGATCAGCTTGTTCAGAGTTCTGTACTTAGAAAAATCTCAAAAAATATTGAAGCTTCAAATTTTTAAGAAAATAAAATTTTGAAGAAAATAAAATTTTGAATTCACAAAAACCTGTTTAAATAGTCAAATTTAGCATACCCAACTTGCTAATGAGAAAATTAAACCTTTTCTCATCCAGAGGCTTGGTAAACAAATATGCAAGTTGAAATTCTGAACAAAGTTGATTTCAGTTGTTTCTTTTTCAACATGATCCTTTATAAAATGATACCTGATATCTATGTGTTTATTCTTGGAGTGTTGAACTGGATTTGGAGTTATGGCAATGACACTCTTAGAATCACAATAAATAGGAACCTTGTTGAATGTTTATCCATAATCTTTAAGTTGTGTCTTCATTTATAACACTTGTGAACAACAACTAGCTGCAGCTACATGTTATGCCTCTGTAGTAGAAGTTGAAACACAATTCTGTTTCTTTGAAGTCTAACTTACATGCTTGTCCCCTAAAAATTGACATGATCCTGAAGTACTTTTCCTAGCCAGTTTACAACGTGCATGATTTGCATCTGTAAAAGTTGTTAGTTCAAAACTATAATCCTTAGGATACCAAAGGCCCATATTTGGAGTACCTTTGAGATACCTCAGGATTCTTTTCACAGCTGCAAGGTGTGATTCTTTTGGATTAGTTTGATATCTTCCACAAAAGCATGTCGAAAACATGAGATCTGGTGTACTTGTAGTTAAGTACAAGAAAGATCTAATGATATCTCTGTAAGTCACTTGATCAACAGATTTACCATTTAAATCTGTATCTAATTTGATAGCAGTGGCCATTGGAGTCTTTATAGAAGAACAATCAGACATTTTAAAAATTTTCAAAACATCTTTAATATATATTGATTGATTTATGAATATGCATTCAGGTGACTGTTTAACTTGAAGTCCAATAATTAAAATTCAGTTCACCCATCATACTCATTTCAAATTTTGATTTCATAATGTCTAAAAAATTCTTACAAAATTTTGGATTAATTGAGCCGAATATAATATCATCAAAATAGATTTGAATCAAGATCAAATCATCACCTTGTTTCTTTAGAAAGAGTGTTGTATCTATTGTACCTTTCTTGAAGCCATATTTCAAAAGAAATTGAGTTAGAGTATCATACCATGCTTTGGGTGCTTGTTCTAGTCCATATAGATCCTTGTCCAAAACATAGACATGATCTGTAAATTTTAGATCAACAAAGCCTTCAGGTTGATTAACATAAACTTCCTCAAGCAAGACACCATTTGGGAATGCAGATTTTACATCCATCTAAAAAACCTTGAAGTTCTTGTGTGCTGCACAAGCTAAGAAATATCTTGATTGCTTCAATCCTTGCACTTGGATCAAAGGTCTCATCATAATCAATTCCTTCTTATTGACAGTAACTTTTGTCAACCAGTCTTGCTTTGTTTCTGACTATAATTCCATATTCATTCTTTTGGTTTCTAAAGACTCACTTAGTTCCAATAATAGATTTGTTCTTTAGTCTTGTAACTAGTCTCCAAACATTGTTTGATCCTTTTGAACTGTAGAAGTTCATCTTGCATTGCCAATACCCAATCCGGATCGTGTAATGCTTCAGATGCCTTCTTTGGCTCTATTTCACTTAGAAAGTTTATAAATCGACACTCATTTGCAGTTGCAAATCTTGTCTTTACTCGATAAGTGGCATCAACAATGATTTGATGTAAAGGCTGAACTCTTATCCATCTTTGTAGGCTTGGTAATGGTCGAACATCCCTATGATTGTTCTGATCATCATCTGGTTTTCTTTGCATTTTAGTTGTCTTTTTATTATTTTAGTTGTAGTTTAATTTATAGTCTTTAAATTTCTTGCATTTAATTTCCGCATTTAATTTCCGTCTAAATTTTGTAGTTTATTCTCTTTTTATTTTTATGCAAGTAGTTTACAAGTATTTCTTTTCATACATTATGTCTTTTAATTTTATTATTATGAGCTAAGCATCTCTTTGGGTGTGGGTGTGGGTCGAACTTGAGACTAGTAGGTGACACTTGGGTGTTTCCATTATTACTAGCTCTTAAGTTTGGTTACTTGAGGTGAGATTTAAACTCAACACGGAGAAGCTGATCACTTTGAAGTGTTAATATTAGATCTTGACCCCGATAGGGGCGGGTTCGAAATACGGCTTAAGTGATGTACAAAGATTTGAGAGAGTCTTTGATAACCACGTAGAGATATAGGTTTTATATGATTTACTAAGGTTCAAACGTCGGTCGAGATTGATATCATGAAGAGATTTCGGTATAAATCTTCACACTGGTAGAACTTGATTTTTATCAACTTAGTTAAATCTACAAAATTAAGAGTTAGTAACAATGGACACTTTATGGGCACTTTGTAGGACCGGTCTATAATAATCCACTTTCGAGAGATCGGGCTTTTTATAGACACTTCATGCTAGAAATTGACTAACCATTTTGTTATTACATATATCTCAAGGAAAACTTACACCCATACCCATTTTTATTTACTTGTTTAGTTTTTGTTGTTAAAAACCCAAAGCTCGCTCAAAATATATTCTTCTTCTCTCATTGAAATCGGTGTATTCTCGATTTAGGACTCGAAACTTTGAAGTTCAATCCTTGTGGATATGATCTCGGTTTATTTACCACTTTATTACTTGTAGCGATCATAGTGTCGGTCTATACTTGTACCGCCACTGTGGCCACTTTGTTGAGCTATACGGTTTTCCGCTACCAATAAGCATTGTTCTTCTTCTTCACTTGAGGCATACGAACATATGATTTTGAAGCATCTTTCACATGAGTTAAGCGTTTTACTGTCCAAACCATCTTAACTTTCTTGAAAACTTGGTTATCGTTAGGCTTAGAAAAAGTATTATCTGAATTATCAAGAAGATCATTAAAAAAGCTTGAAGGAAAAATCTGATATGTTAAAAAACTTTTTGTTTTCGAAGAAACATTTGTGTAAAGTGAACTTGAAGTAGTTTTAAATGAAAGCACGGAATCAGTTGAGTCATCATATGGAGACTGAACAATGGTATCGTGACTAGCTTGTTCAGATACCTCAACCTTAAAGTTAATGTCTTCAAGTTCTTTGACTTTGTTAAGCAAAACATTTTTCTCTTCAGAAATAAAATCATACTTCTTTTGGAGATCATATTTTCCCTTTTGATCCTTCAAAACCTCAGTAGCTAACTCAGATAAATTCTTTGCGAGTTTAGAAATCTCGGTCTCTAAGAATTTTCTTTCATCTTCAAACTCTTTTTCTAAAACTTTTATATAATTAGTTATATCGGCGAAAAATCCAATATTCTTCTTTTCAAGAAACTTCCTTTCGTTCTCAAAAATAATTTTCTTCTCTTCAAATTCTTTTCTTTCTCTTTCCAAAATCATTACCAAATCAGAAATTTGTCTTGAAAGCCCAACAGTCTTTTCAGCAAAAAAGTTTCGTTCAGTTTCTCAAACTTTTCTCTCTCAATTATCAAAACTTTCTCGAGGTCCAAAACATGTCTTGAAAGTTTGATGCATTTTAGCTCAACAACATTCTTTTTCTTCAAAAGATTTCTTTGAAAAATTAGATAATTTTTGTATGAAAACTTTTCTTTCATTTTGAAAATTTTTCGTTTCAAATACAGAAGTTTTCTTTTTCAGTTCGGCATTCTCATTTTCCAAAGATGTCGCTTTCTCTCGAAGCCTTTTCATTTGATCCTGAAGACTTGAATTTTCAAGTTTTAATTTCTCTCTTTCTGCTTCAAGAACTGGTATTTCAGGTATATACATGATTGCAACCTCTCTTAGTGATAAAATCATTCCCCCATTCTTTGTAAAAGTAGGCATCTTGATATGGACCTGAAAATGAAATCAAATACAAGAAATCAGATTTAGAATATAAAAAAAATTGGACCAAAATATTACCTAACAAAGTGATCGTCAAGAAAAACATCGTTTAGAAGTTGAATTATGTGCACTAAACACCTTTTTCAAATCAGGTGTGGTGCCTTTAACTTTCCATTTATATTTAGGCTTTTTCTTTTCTTTTGGAATCCATTTCCAAACAAACTTAATATCCCATCCTTCATTTTCTTTTTCTTTGAAAAAAAATTCTTTTCAACAGAGAAAACTTTTACAGAGTGATGTTTACAATACTCAGAGTTATGCTTAATATGTGAAACTTTCTTAACAACTTTCTTCTTTTGAGGTTTAGAATTCAATTTGAAGGAATTATAACCACAATGAGCACAATGAAGACTTTTCTGAGCTTGGGATATAACTCTGAATGAACCAAAAAATTTCTTTTATTCACATTTTCATTCAGAATATAACCACAAGTATTACAGATCTTTATTCTATCACTACATCCACTATCAGTTACATCAAAAGTACTACCACTAGTTATCTTCTTTGAAAAATATTTCCTTCTCCAGAATAAATTCTTGCCCCTTTTGTTTTCTGTAAAAGAAAAGATATTTGAATCAATAGATGATTTGAAAGAAAAATCTTTATGTATAGGAGAATCTTCAGAACAAATATGAGGTTTAGTTCAAGATGATTCTTCTATTTCATAAGTCCTTGGCCTCTCTTCAGAAACAAGATCAACAACAGTTTTAGACTCATAATGAACTACTAATTCAGGATTTGAATGAACAGTCTAGTTCTTTTGATTGAAATATTTTCGTTCAGAACTTGAATCATCATTTTTTCTTTTAAAATTCATCAATTCAAATTCCAAGATTTTTCTTGCAAAGTTCTTCATTTTTAATTAATCTTTCTCAATTTTAAATTGAATATCAAAGTTTTCATCTTCCAGTTCTTCAAGAGTTCTTTTTAAAGATGAGATTTCATTAGTTAACTCAGAAAGTTTCTCATTCAACTCTGAATCTGATTTCACAGTGTCATCAGAATTCTAAGTAGTGTTATCAAAATTCTGAACAGGGTTATTAGAATTCTGAACAACTTGTTCAGATTTCAAACACTAATTAGAGTCAGAAACTATCTTTTCATCAGACTTGGATTTCACATCATTTGTTTAAATGGGAAATGGAGATTCATACTCAGTATAAGAAAATTTAGGATTTTTGGTTTTGTAGTTGGAGTTGAAATCATCATATTTAAATCCCATAGAGTTAAATATGCAAATATGAGATTTTTCACTATCATCATATTTCTCAGAGTTGAGACAAGAACTACCAAACTGTGATCCCAGATTTCAGGCAATCATATCAAACAATTAACAAACAAAGATTAAAGATGAGAGAAAATTTGAGTCAAATGTCTATATAGTCATATATCTCACAATAACAGTACAAACAAGGAATGACAAGAACTCAAATGATACGCTTACAAAACAAGACTAAAGACAAGCTATATATAGGGTCAAACATGCCTTGACCTCTATACAAGCATACAAGATAAAAGTCAAACAAACTAAAGTAAACATACTAAACAAATTGACTCAAAACTATGATCTAACAATATCCCCCTTTTTGAGCAATTTGAATGTCTTCAACTTGTCCATTTCTTCATGCAAGTCTTCCTAATTCCCATATATCCTTCAAACCTTCTGATGGATTGTCTGAATCTGATCTTGTCCTTTATAGCATCAATAACATTCTTTGTCCAAATTCTTTCCATTCTTGGCATGTGATCATTTTCAGCAAGTCTCTGCTTTTCACTCTCCTCATGCTTTGCTTGCAGCTTTTGAGCAACATCTTCTAAAGTACCATCCGAGTACTTTGGAATTTCTGCAGCTCTCATAAATCTTTTCTCCATCTTATCCACATTCTCATACACAACCCCAAGTTCTGGATCCCTTAGAACTGTGTAGAGAGGTGTTTCTTCAAGTAGAGGATGAGTCATATCAGGCTTGAGCAAGTTGATTCTTTTCTGATTTGTCTCTATGCCCAACTGGAAGTCATAACAGTAAGTTGCATAGATATGCCTCTTGATGAATCTCTTTATAGTGTCTAGAGGAAACACTACTTCTGGAAATCTGATGGTTTTGGTTCTGAAATCATGATACATAATCTCAATATCTTTGAAGTTCAGATTTGCAAAGTCAGCTTCACTGAAGTAGCATGTCTTTAAATCCTTCCTTTGAACTTGAAACTCAGGATACCAGATCTTTTGAAATCTTATCAGCTTTACATTATTGACTTGCAGAATCTCAGCTCTTTTCTTGACATCTATACGTATTCTTCCAGTTACTTGCAACATCCTGACATATTCTTTCTGAAACTCTGGTGATTTATCTTGAATCCCCAAGAGTTGGCATTGATCAATCTGTCTGATATAACTCATAAAGATCTTGACTCCCTCTTCAAGATATGGAACACATAGAGCTCCCCTGATTCTCTTGACCTCTTCAATAGTAGGACAAAACTCATCATAGCCTGTAAAAGGAGTAGAACACACTACTGTAGTACATGAAGGACCTGCTTCAGTTTCTGGAAACTCTGGCACATGTAGTGGTTCTCTGAAAAACTCCGTTTGATGTTCAAGACTACCAGGCTTTTTCTGATATGGCAACTCTTCTTCAACATTTGCCTCAGAATTCAGATTGACAGTTTGATCAGCATCATCAGGTTGAACAACATTTGGATCTGGAAATTCAAACTCACTGATGGATGGAACAGTTGGAACAACACTTGGTTCAGGCAGATGTACATGAACAGGATTTAGATGAAGTTCTTCAGGAGTGCTCTGAGAAAACATGACATTCAAAGCTTCTGTGTCTCTGTCCTCAAAAATATCATCCAGAATACTAGCCTCACGAGCCGGTATCTCCTTAAATCTCTTAACAATTTCAGTGACATCCACCACTTCATCATCTGAACAAATCTCCAGAAAATCATTTTTCTGCTCTTCCTCCTTGATTTTCCAATACATCTCATATTTAGCATCCACTTCAGCAGCACTATCAGTTTCAAGAACAATCACATCAGGATTTGACATTCCTATGATCTCTAAAATCTCCTTACTTGTTGCAATATTAGGCTTTTCAACCCTTGATTCAACTCCTTCTCTAACATACAACACTAATTCCATCTGATCAATCTGCTCAGTACCTTGATTAGCTCCCCTTTCAATATTTCCTACATTTTCTGCCCTTTCCTCCACCAGAACCGTTTCACCAAAACCACCAACAGCTGCCTATTTCTCACTTATCTCCCCCTCATGATCATTATTTGGATCATTGTGTGTCCCACAATCAGTATATATCAAGATATTAACAACGAATTATCAATTGAAACACTGTTTTATTGATTTCAAATTCAATGTACAGTAACTCTCTCTCTTTCTCTAGCTCAAGAACACGCACAAAACTAATTCTCTGAACTATGTTCCTTCTCTCACAACAAGAAAACAAACCTATTTATACAACAGAAAGAAAACGCGCAAAACACTATTCGCTGAACAATACAAATGCGCAAACAACTAAAAAAAGAAAAAATACAATGTATTGACTTTGACTTTTATTACACAAGACTTTGACTTTGAATGAGAGTTGACTTTAGCTTTTAGCTTCAGTCTTCTATGATCTTGTATCCAACAGATTTATGCTCTAACAATCTCCCCCTTTGGATTCAAGATCATCTCTAAAAACAATTTAGCAATAAAATCTCCTCCTTTGATTTAGTCTGTGCAATCTCCAGTATTCTCTTTAGAATTCATCCCTTTGCAAACTCCTCTTTATTTGACTGAATTCTTTGCAAGTCTGTCATCTGTCTTTGAAAGATATAACAATATCCTCCAAATATAATAGAAATCTCTTCAACAATCTCCCCAAAACTTTCACAAAAAACTTTCAGACTTCTTAAATAAATTATCTTCAGAATTAGCTCAAAGTACTTTAACCACATAATCTTCAAAGAAAATTTCTGTAAAATCTCAGCACATCTTCAGAAATCTTTGACTTTGCATCCTTCTTTCACAATTATCCTTTGATCTCATACAATTCTTTAATCCTGAATTTTCTGAATAGAGCAACGATATCATCAAAAACTTCCACCAAGAAATGTCTCTGTAATCTTTCTAACCACTGATCTTTCATACTGAGCCTCTGATTCATCTACATTTCGCCAAGATATTATCTAGATCTTTTCAAATCCAGATAAACTAGGAAAGTAATACCTGAATCAACAAATGAATCAGTTAAAATGTCTGTCAGTAACACAAAGTCACTGTGTGTAACAGATACACATTGGAAAAGAGCTTTTATGATGTTCACTCCCCCAGGGCTTCCATTCAATCATCGAAACACCACAAAGGCAATTTCTATGAACGTTATGACAAAGAAACAAATTCCTTGTGTGTTTTTGCAAGTGTAGAAAGAATGAAGCACGGATGATTGCTTATAAAGGCTCAAAATTGTATAAATCACTAAGACAACAATAGATAAACACAGACTCAATGTGCATGATTGAAGTGCGAAGGTGGGGCAGACTTCCTTTTTTTCAATATCCAAATTTTCCAAATGAAAACCAGATAGATAATGTACTGCGTCCCCAGAAAATATGAAACATTTTCTTTTTGAGAAGAAAATTAGTGGATGGTGGGGTTTTAGTCAAGAGTGGGCATGGGCTAGTTTCCTGTTTCAATAATGTTCACCAAGAATTGTGAAACATTAGTAATGTGGCTACCCGACTCAGAAAGTAGTTAGTGCAGAGTTTGATATTCTTTTACTCTGATCTCACACCCTCTATCTTTTTAATCATTAAGCTCACATCTAACCAAACTCTCTATTCCATTTTACCTCAACGCACAACCCACACTCTTTTCTTTTTCGACTCCTCACACTCAATCACTATGGATTAACTTCTTAGGTAGGAAACACTGGTTATCGTGAATCCATAGAAGTTCATTTAAGTCGTAGCACAAAGAACCCATATTCCTATGAAGCAAATGTTGCTCAAAAATGGTTTAACTTGAACAATTAAAGAACAAATACAAGTCAGATGTGTATATGCTCAGAATATAATCATGAAGATATGTGCATTTTTAAACATGGAAGTATTTTCAAACAAGTATATTGAATGAATAGATAAGAATGCAAAAGACTTGTTTGAAAATCTGACATTGTATGGAAATGATTAGAATCAAATGACATATCAGTTAAGGCTTATGGTCAAGAATAATGGATATTGTCTATATGAATCAAAATACAGACATTCTAGAAATGAACGTTTCGAAATGAAATTACTATCAAAATCTTTTGAAGTACAAGCGGGGTGTCTTACCATCGAAAAAAAATATGTTTTAAATTTGAGACATGGTAAGAACAAATTAAACAAGAAATCAATTTGGTGTGTGTGAATACTTGAAAGTATATAGAAAAGACAATACACAAGTATATATCTTTGGAAACACACGGTTTGTTAAGCGTTGAAGTACAAGTAAAATGAAAACATTTAAAATCACACTTCCAATTCATGAAAAACGGTTTAAGAATCGGGAAGTGGTTTGAACGTTTAAGAATATGTTTTCTATGATTGAAAGTCGTCCTTCTTTCAACCATATATGAGATTAAGATAAGAATTTTAACCTTTCTATGCAGTCTTAGATCTCATGAAGTAAGCTGAAGTCATAAAGATATGATCTTGATAGCTTCTCTCATTCTGCACAAGTCTCAAAGTCTAGTCAAAGCAACTTTATTCACAAAATTTATTCAAATGTAAAAGACATAAAGCAGTAAAAACGATTAAAGTACGAGTTCTGATCTGAAATAATCAGAAATTATCACCTTTACTCCCCCTGAAATTATGCATCTAAAATATGTCAGTGAAAAAGCACATGATAGAGATCTACAATTCTACTTTGAAATGTAGTTCATCATATCTATCCAATGCATAAATATTTCAGAAACGTATGTACTCCCCCTTGATGGTTGATTTCCTCATTCGAGTATTGGAGTACAATCTCTTATCAGCACAGGAGTAAGGTCTTTTGATCACTGAAGTGCGAGTCCTAAACTGTTGTGTTTAGAAGTCAAACTTCATTAAAGTACGGGTCTTGAACTGATTTATTCAGAAGCCTTGGTTCTCTTACTCCCCCTTGACAGTAGGTGCCTGCAACACAGATTCACTTTTCGGCTTTGGTACCCACTTGTATTTGGGTCCATGTGTGTTAGTTGCAGTTCTAATGAGAGTAACTAAGTAAGAACCATATCAGTAATGATCACTTGTCTTATGAACATGATCATGTGTACGACAATAAGAACAATAGTATTTCTTACCTGATAACCTGATTAATTGATCTCTCGTGTAGATATGATCAGGTTTACCTTTACGTGCATTGTTCTTCTTGGCTTTATGTGTATGTACACATGATTTGTTACTTTTCTTCTCTTCCTTCTTTCCTTTCTTTTCTTCCTTCTTCTCATCTTTCTTTTCATCATCGGCTGGTTTTACTCTCCAAACCAGTTTCTCTTCTTCATATCTTCTTCTTCTCCTTCTTCTTTGTGTATTTGAACCATCTACATTTTGATCATAGAAAAGGTTAGTACTACGAATCTGACTAGAAGATTTAACTGACCTCTTTGAAGAAACAAGTTTCCGATTTGAGATTGCAGTTGTCTTGAATGAGCATTCCGATTCAGCTGAATCATCTCTAGGTGTGTGGATAATTCACTCAAGAGTCTGGAACTCAGTCACCACCACCATCTTAGAAATGATACCTTTAAGCTCTTTTATCTTTGAAGTGAAACTGTCTCTTTCTTTGACAAGAAGGTCAATCTTCGTCTCAAACTCAGACTTCATTTTCTTCTCTTTTAGTGCATTCTCAGATAGTTTAGATAACTTCTCTGTCAGCTTCTTTATTTCTGACTCAAACATGCTTCTTTCTTCTTCAAATCCCTTCTCAGCATCATTTCTCTAGCCGGATATTTCTTTGAAGAATCCAACATTCTTTTGCTCAATGAACTTCTTTTCTTTTGCAAATTTCTCTCTTTCCAAAATGATTACTTTCTCAAAGTCTGAAATCTGTTGAGAAAGCTTTATACATTTCAGCTCAAATGTCTTCTTCTCGTCAGCACATTTTCTTAAAAAATCTGAGAATTTCTTTGCAAATTCTTTCTTGTCACTCTCAAAAACATCTTTATCTTTGACCATTGTTTGTTCCAAATCAGATATTTTCTTTCGAAGCTCAACATTAGCATCCTCCAGACTCTTAATCTTCTCCTCATAACTTTCAACAGATACTTTCCGGATTTGGATAATCTGATCTTCCAAGTCAAAGATTTTTCTTGTCAGCTATGTGTTCTCAACTTCTAAACTCAATATTTTCTCATCATTCAGCCCAGAAGTCTGTTGCAAAAGATCTTCATTTAACATCTTTAACCTATTGACTTATTCTCTCAGTATCTTCCTTTCATCATTATATCTCTTTGACCGCTTTGAATAATAGTCAACTGAAGAAGTAAGATTTTTGTTCTCTAATTTGAGCTTGTCAATCTTTTGTTCATCATCATCAGAAAAATATCCCATCTTGAATACCTGTTGTACAACAAGAATTTGATAATGATCGTTAGAAATTCAGAAATTTTGATCACAATAAGAACTTTGTCCCCCTCCGCAGACTTAGCACGGGGGTCCCATGTTAAAGTTTTGAAAATTTCTCAGGAAAAAAAAATTCTAAGTACAAAACTCGCAAAACAAAGAAAATTGAACTTCGCGCATAAACAGTAACTTGCGCGTTTTGAACTTCGCACACGTCGAATGATGCGAGTTCTGAGATTCGCGCAAGAAGGGTTATGCGAGTTTCTGGTTCGCGCACACTGAAGCTTGCGCGTTTCACACTTCGCGCACAATGTAGCTTACGAGTTATTGACTCTTTGCGCGTTCGAGACTTAGTCAAAATATTGAAATTCCACTTCGCGCTAAATGGAAACTCGCAAATAAATGCTTTCTCGCAGACTCCTGCTTCGCGCACACCAAAATGAATGAAAAGTACAAACGCGCACAAAAGGATTTGTGCGTTCTTACTTCTCGTAGACCATAGCTTGCGAGTTCTTCATGATCAACAGTACTTTGCGAGTTCTTCATCTTGCGAGTTCTTCTTTCTGCGAGTTCTTCACTTATCGTGTTCTTGCTCTGCACGTTTTTCAGATCTTGCGAGTTCTTGGGTTTCCGAACAAAATTCAAGTTTTTTTTCTCTGATTTCAACCCAATTCTTCACCAATTGCTTTGAAACTCTGCAGATCTCATCTCGAACATAATTCGAATCAATTCCAATCGATTAATTTCAGATTTAACCAACAAAACTGAGATTTCGATCTAGAACAGTTGATTTTCAGACTTCAAACTCAAAGTTACTAAAAATCCAAAATTCACAAGAATGATCGTGAATTAGACAAAATATTTCAAACAAGACTCGATCTAGATGTAAAATCGACCACAATGACACCAAAATCTGATCTAAAACAACACTGTAGCAATAAATTTGAATCTGAAAAGTAACTAGCGTGTTCTTCCAAAAGTCAATCAAAAATCTTCAATTCAATCATTTCTGAATTTCTTCTGCTCTAATACCAATTGTTATTCCCAATATTCAAGTTCTAATCATTCAAACAACAATCAAGATGAGAATATCGAATTCATATGTCATTGATTAATCAAGATGATCATGCTCCTTTATAGAAACAGTTGTCTGGGCTTTACATAAAGTTTGAGCTATTTGTTTAAGATCAGATAGAGCAAACAAAATGTCAGATTTAAATGAACTGAACTTTGTGGCACTAACCAAATTTGTTGGTTTCACAGATTGTGGCAGTTGAGTTTCATGGTGGGATTGCAGAAGGGTTAGAAGATCTGCGTCTTGCTGATTATCCGGAGCTTGGGATAGAAGTTTTGCAAACAACAAAGACTTAAGCTCATCAATAGATAGGTCAGCAGGTTGAGTGTTTGAAATTTGTTGGATTTGAGGTGTAGGTTCAGGTTGAGATACTGGTTCTTTCCCTTTCAATAAACGTTTTACTCCACCTATTTCCTCCTCTATTTTCTCAAACATACGAGATTCAACAACCTTTAAGGCGCCGTCGAGAAATTTCTTAGACACGAAGTCTGGGTGAGTAACTCCGGTATCACTTAGATTAATCGTTTGCATGACAGTTGTAGAATCAACTTCATGGCCTGTGTTCATTGTTGGCATAGATGTGGCAATGATAGGACTTCCATCCGGTCCTCCTAGTCCGGATTGCGGATCTACTCGGGATATTCCGATCGGGTCACTTAGACAATCGATGGTAGCCGATTCAATAAGTGTCCTAGAAACAAAGATTGGTAATTCAAAGGGTACTTAGACTAAATTGTGCAGGAAATGAAGTCGAGAACGGGGGTTGTTGTTCTCTTGTTTCAATACCTTGATCCTCCGAATGAGAACCTGGTAGATTTTGTGCTATATTCCCATGAGAAGTTGGAACTATTTCTTGTTGAGAAGAAATAGAGTGGCTGGCTTCGGTGTGCGATTGCATAAGTGGGCTACTTATGTCTTCACTTGCACGCAATAAATGCGGCGAAGTGGTTGATGTGGTTGCCCATTTGGAAGTGTAGGTTTGGGTAATCACACGCTCACCATGTTCTTTTACTTCATTTCCACTCACTCTCTCCAAATTTTCAAGTAAATCTCCCTCATTCCTCCTTATCTCTCCAACTACTGCAGTAAGAACATCATCAACATGAGCTTGATCTTGATCATCCACTTCCATGGCGTCAATACCAAAGAATGGTTTAAATACATCAGCTTGATCATCAGAATGAACATAAACTTGTGCATCATTATCAGCATTATCAACATTTCCATCATTATCATTATCATCATCTCCATCTGATCCACCATTGTCAGCTGATTCAGTATCTGTTTCCTCATCATCTTTAGAACTAGAAGCTGAAGGAACTTCACTTGATTCAGATTCATTACCTGCCTGTTCTGCAAGATCCAGTTCATTGTCAGAACCATGACTTTCATCAGCAGGAGGTGTCACTGAACGTGGGGTAACAACCCGTGACCCTGATAACTCTAGTCTTGGTCTCTGACCCCCTCCAGTGCCCCTTTTGGTGTTTTTCCTCTTCTCACCCCGTTTTTGTACCCCCCGTGGTATCAGAAACCCTCACCGACTCCGCTCGCCTAGGGATTGAACCTTGGGTAGGGATAACCAATTCTGGTTGTCCCATAGACTCTATATAATCTACTACACAATCGCACTCTGGATCTGCATAGTCTAACAAGTTTTCAGGCACAGGCATGGAGTATGGAAATTCTCTTTTCTGCTTCATAAGGTATCTCATTTCACTGAATTGAGCATGAGGATGATTGCCCCCTTTTGGTATCTGTGAATTGCTTCTCAGCATGCTTCTAACAATGAGAGCCATGAATCTATGGTACGGTATGTAGTTTGGTGCCTTTGAAGTTTTCTTTGCAACGACCTTCTCATATAGCTCAGTCCAGAAGATACTGGCATAGTCAATGTGCAAGTCATGAACAACGGAGTAAAATAACTTGAGGATATGAATGCTGGCATTATCTGTTCCGTAGATCTTTGCTGTCAGACATCTGTTGATTAAAGAGAATAAACTATAATAGAACGGTGGCAGATTGTTCTTCTTGAAGTGACTGACTTGAGTCATCTGACCAAGATACCCCATATCTTTGATTCCTTTGAACACTTCATTGTCTGATGGAAACTCATCAAAATAAGTTCTGCCCTCTCTTGCATTTGCAGAATGTTGGGAACTGAAGATTCTACTAAGTGTAGTTACTACTGCTAGTACAAGTGTAGTTACTACTGCCAGAACAAGTTGAAGATTAATACTGCTAAGTGTTACTACTGCTAGTAGAATTAATGCTGCTAGTTAAAGTTAGTACTGCTTGAACAAAGTTAGTACTGCTTAGCTAGTTAGTACTGCTAGTAGTTAGTACTGCTTGCAGTTAATGCTGCTAGTTGAAGTTAATGCTGCTGAGCATTATTAGTGCTGCTAAAGAGATGCGGATGGAAAGTACTACAGCTGGATATACTGAAGATATACTTAGAAGATATACATGGAAGATATACTGAAGATTTGTTTATTCTTTGTAATTATCTTTTTATCAGTATATGTATAGAATGTGTAGAATAGATAGAAAGAACTTTTCATAATTGTTTTTCAAGAGAAAAATCGACCTCAAGGCATAGATCCTAATTCTAGAGAAGTAGAATTCGTATTGGTGAGTCTGTTCATCAATATTGAGGTTGAGAGTGTAATCTTGTAACTTTAAGCATTCAATACAAGCTTACTGTTTGATCATTATATACTGTGTTTGATTACTGTTTTATTAAATATCAAAGTGTTTTTCCGCAACTTCTTTGATATTAGTTTCTGAGTATAAATTCTTGTTAAGAATTCGATCCTGACAAGTGGTATCAGAGCCAAATTCTCTCAGAAACAGTTATTCATCATGGAAAATCTTACAGAATCAAGCAGTACTTTGGTCTCAAAAGTTCCAATGCTCAGATCCAATGAATTTGACATGTGGAAGATCAGAATCAAGCAATATATTCTCCTCACAGATTATTCTATGTGGGACATCATTGAGAATGGCCCATCTGATGGAGGAAAGATTGGTGAAGATGGCAAAAGAACTCCTCCAAAGACAGATGCAGACAGGAAATCAAGACAGACAGAGATGAAAGCCTTGAGCACACTGCTCTTGGCCATTCCAAATGAGTATCAACACCAATTCTGCAATTGTACTGATGCACAGATGCTCTGGAATGCTCTAGAGAAGAGATTCTCAGGTACCAAAAGTACCAAGAGAAATCAAAAGGCAATCTTAAAGCAACAGTATGAAAACTTCATGTCAACTAAGAATGAGTCCATGACTCAAACTTTTGACAGGTTTAATAAACTAATTGGTGAACTAGCTACTATGGGAGTACAGATTGATCAAGATGATGTGAACAGAAAGTTCTTAAGGTCCCTTGGAGATGAATGGACCATGTACACTGTGTCATTCAGACAGAATGATCAGTTGGAAGACAAAGAACTTGATGATCTGTACAATGATCTTAGAGTATTTGAAGCTGAGGTGGAGGCAAAGAAGAAGCCTTCTGGATATGTTCATAATGCTGCACTCCTATCAGCATCAATTGATTCTACTGCTAACTCTGAATCAGTTAATGCTGCTAATGGATCAAATCTAGATAAAGGCACTGATTATGTATTTGAAGCTCTTCTTTCTAATCATGGAAATTCTTCTTTGATCAATGATGACTTAGAACAACTTCATCCTGATGATCTGGAAGAGATGGATATTAAGTGGCAGATGGCCATGCTCTCCATGAGGGTTAAAAAGTTTATAAAGAGGACTGGAAGAAACAACTTCTCACAAAGAAGAGAAGATGGAGCAGGGTTTGATAAATCAAAGGTAGAATGCTACAAATGCCATCTGAAAGGACATTTTGCTAGAGAATGCAGAAGTGGAATGTCTCACAACAACAACCATCAACAAGCTCAATCTGGAAGCTTCAATAACAACAGAAACTCTGCTCAAGCCCTTGTTTCTCAACAAGGAATGGGGTTTGATTGGAGTGATCAAGCAGAAGAAGCTATTCAGAATCAAGCTCTTATGGCAAAAGTATCTGATCTCCCATCTGAGGTAAGTTCTAATCTCTGCTCTAAAACTTGCATAGACACTGTTAAAAGGTACAGGGATCACAATCAGAAGATGAGTGATGACCTAAAGAGACTAGAAAAGGATATAAAAGACTATGTGAGGATAGTAGAGAGATTTGAAGATCAAATCAAAGGTTTTCAAGCCAATGAACTACAACACTCATATGACACTAATTACTGGCAGTGGGAGAAAAAGGATTTAGAACTTAAACTGACCAAATCTAAAGAGGAGAGTGAAAAACTGAAAGAGGAGTTAATCAAGGTTAAGCTTGATGTAGAAAAGTTTTCCAATGCTTCTAAAGCAATGGACTCCTTACTGCAAAATCAGATTCATGATAAATTAAGAAGAGGAATTGGGTATAATGCCACACCTCCACCATATAACAACAATTACATTCCTCCTACTTCAGACCTGTTAGACACCAAAGATAGGAAGGACTTGCCTGAGGGAGCCACTGAAATAGATCCCTTAGATGAGGTAATTGCTGAGGATAAGACTGAGAAAGAGGTTGGCAAGAGTAAGAAGAACAAGGTGAGTGGTGAGACTTCTATAGAAAACAACATTATCACCAATGAGGATTGTGGAAGGGCTTGGATCAAATCCAAGAACATAGAGAAGACAGAGGAAAAGTCTGGTAAGGTCCATTATAAACAGACCACAGTTGTGAATCCAGGTCCTTGCAAACAGTGTACTTGTAAGAAGAATGAACCCCAAAAACAGGACAAAAAGAGGGGAAATCAAAGAAACTGGAATAATCAATGGGCACATAAACAAGGGGTTGATCTGAGTAAAATCAATAGACCAAAACCTTGCTTTATCTGTGGCAAATTGAATCATCTTGCAAAATTCTGTTATTTCAATCCCATGAACCAAAGAATGAATTTCCAAAGATCCATGCAAAAACCCTTTGGTTATAAGAAAATTGAAAAGAACCATGTGACTAAGAAAACTGTTAAAACTAAAAGCCATATGAAGAAAAAGTATTCTGTTAAAGAAAGTGTCAATATGTGGATTCCTAAAAGCACTAAAATTGTTAGTACTGCTACCACAAATAGTGCTGCTGACAATGATAGTGCTGCTAGAAGTAATACTACTGCTAACAATGTTAATGCTGCTAACAAGGTTAGTACTGCTAAACCTGTTAGTACTGCTACACCTGTTAGTACTGCTAACTCTGTTAGTACTTCTAAGGTTAGTACTGCTTCCAGTATTGATTCTACTAAGCCAATCATATTGACAAAGTACTCTAATAAAGAGTGCTCTGAGTTTAAAAACCTCATTAAAAAGGAATGTAAATACTTTGATGAGAATGGCAGACCCAAGATCACTTTGGCTTGGGTCCCCAATCATACTAATTGATTTATTTAATGTGCAGGGCAACCAACAGCTCAAGGGAAAGAGCATATGGCATGTTGATAGTGGTTGCTCTAGGCACATGACTGGCAACATGTCATGCCTTCAGGATTTCAAGCAAATTAATGGAGGACATGTTGCATTTGGAGACAATCTTACTGGTGGTAAGATAAGTGGAAAAGGTAATGTCACCAAAGGTAAGATGACATTTGAGGATGTCTACTATGTTGATCAATTAAAGTACAACCTGTTAAGTGTATCACAGGTTTGTGACAAACAACATAGTATATTATTTACTAATACTGAGTGTAATCTTGTAACTTTAAGCATTCAATACAAGCTTACTGTTTGATCATTATATACTGTGTTTGATTACTGTTTTATTAAATATCAAAGTGTTTTTCCGCAACTTCTTTGATATTAGTTTCTGAGTATAAATTCTTGTTAAGAATTCTTGCTCCAGGGTTCAAGGTAGTTGATGAAAGCATGATACTACTTAGAACTCCAAGGAAGGACAATGTTTACTGTCTTGATTTGGACAATGTTGATAGTGATTCATCTTTAAATTGTCTTGTTTCAAAAGCTTCTATAGATGAATCCTCCCTTTGGCACAGAAGGATGTGTCACATGAATTACAAGACTATGAACAATCTTGTTAAAAATAACCTTGTAAGAGGTTTACCTTCAAAAGTCTTTTCATGTGATGATCATTGTGTTGCTTGTCTCAAAGGCAAACAACACAAAACTTCTCATAAGACCAAAGAGTTAAATTCTGTTTCTTCTTGTCTCCAGTTATTGCATATGGATCTGTTTGGTCCTACAAATGTTATGAGTATAGGCAAGAAATCGTACTGCTTGGTTATTGTTGATGATTACTCCAGGTTTACTTGGGTATATTTTCTAAGGACTAAGGATGAAACAAGTGATCTTATCAAATCCTTTATTCTAAGAATTGAAAACCAA
This sequence comes from Arctium minus, assembly GCA_954870635.1. Taxonomy (NCBI): domain Eukaryota; kingdom Viridiplantae; phylum Streptophyta; class Magnoliopsida; order Asterales; family Asteraceae; genus Arctium; species Arctium minus. Next base: position 54,917,021 of record OX941090.1, on the reverse strand, counting down.
ACTAATCAAAGAGTAAAAGTCATTAGATCAGATAATGGAACTGAATTTAAAAATCATGATTTAAACACTTTTTGTGAAGGAAAAGGTATTGAGAGACAATATAGTGCTCCTAGAACTCCTCAACAGAATGGTGTTGCTGAAAGGAGAAATAGGACACTAATAGAGGCTGCTAGATCTCTGTTGGCTGATTCAAAATTGCCAATTACATTCTGGGCTGAAGCAGTTAATACTGCTTGTTATGTCCAAAACAGAGTTCTAGTGGTCAATTAAAAGAACAAGACCCCATATGAGCTTTTAAATCAAAGAAAACCTTTTATTGGTTTCTTCAAATCTTTTGGGTGTCCTTGTACAATTCTAAATACCAAATCTCACTTAGGTAAGTTTGATAGCAAAGCAGATGATGGATTTCTTGTTGGATACTCATCTCAGAGTAAGGCCTACAGAGTTTTTAACTCTTCTTCTAGAATAATTGAAGAAAGTGACAATGTCAAATGCAATGAGAACACACCAAATCCTGTTGGGTCTGGACCTCAATGGTTATTTGACATTGATTCACTAACTAACTCTTTTGGTTTCAGTAATGAGTATACAGGAACAGATGGTGGAGAATCAGAGATCACACAAGTTCAAGAAAGTATATCTAAATCTGTGATTTTTCCCATACCCACAGTAAATGAAGACTGTGAAAAGGAATCATATACTGAACCAAGTCAGAGTGAAGAAGACACTAGAGATGAGGAGACTCAAGAATCAGAAGTGACATCTGAAGACACTTCAGTTGAGTTGCATGACTCTAATCTAGAGGCTGGACTGAATGAAGAATCTAGTCATAACACAAGAGTTCAAAAGAATCATCCTCCACAGTTGGTAATAGGAGATATCTCTTCTCCTATGATGACTAGACATCAAAGCAGGCTTCAAGAAATGAAAGATCAACAGCATACAGTCCTTTCTTGTTTTCTATCCCAGCTTGAGCCTAAAAAGGCACATGATGCTATGAAAGAATCTAGCTGGATAGAAGCAATGCAAGAAGAACTGTTACAATTCAAGCTACAAGATGTATGGGATCTAGTAGACCTTCCTAAAGGTCACAGAGCAATTGGCACAAAGTGGATTTTCAGAAACAAGAGAGATGAAAGAGGTATTGTTATAAGAAACAAAGCAAGGCTGGTAGCTCAAGGCTACACTCAAGAAGAGGGCATAGATTATGAAGAAGTTTTTGCACCTGTAGCTAGGATAGAAGCAATCAGACTATTCCTAGCCTATGCTTCTTACATGAACTTCAAAGTCTACCAAATGGATGTAAAAAGTGCTTTTCTCTATGGGTCAATTGAAGAAGAAGTATATGTCTGCCAACCACCAGGGTTTGAAAACCCAAGCTATCCAGACAGAGTATACAAATTAAAGAAAGCACTTTATGGACTACATCAAGCCCCAAGAGCATGGTATGACACCCTGTCATCCTATCTCTTGGAAAATGACTTTGAAAGGGGAGTCATTGATAAGACTCTATTTATCAAAAGAAAGAAGAAGGATATCTTGCTGGTCCAAATATATGTTGATGACATTATTTTTGGTTCTACAAGAAACAATATGTGCAAGGAGTTTGAGGATTTAATGCATCAAAGGTTCAAAATGAGTTCCATGGGGGAACTTACTTTCTTCCTTGGACTCCAAGTTCAACAGAAGTCAGATGGCATTTTTATATGTCAATCCAAGTATGTGCAGGATATTCTAACCAAGTTTGGTTTCTCAGAATCAAAACCTGCAAGCACACCTATGGAAACACACAAGCAGATCACAGCAGATCTTGAGGGGGAGGATATGGATGTGCATCTTTATAGATCCATGATTGGCTCTCTCATGTATCTCACAGCATCAAGGCCAGATATTATGTTTCCAGTCTGTGTATGTGCAAGATTTCAAGTTAGGCCAAAGCAATCTCACTTTCAAGCTGTTAAGAGGATATTCAGATATCTCAAAGGGCAACCCAGATTGGGACTTTGGTATCCGCATAACTCACCTTTTGACCTAATAGCATACTCAGACAGTGATCTAGGTGGGGCAAACTTGGACAGAAAATCTACTTCTGGAGGATGTCAGTTTTTGGGTGCTAGACTAGTCTCATGGCAGTGCAAGAAACAAACCACCGTATCCACATCTACAACAGAGGCAGAGTACATAGCAGCTGCAAGTTGCTGTTCTCAAGTCTTATGGATTCAGAATCAAATGCTGGATTATGGGGTAACCTTTCTACATACTCCAATCTTTATTGACAACAGCAGTGCTATTAGCATTGTAAATAATCCAGTCAAGCACTCAAAGACAAAGCACATTGAAATCAGGTATCACTTTATAAGAGATTGTAATGAAAAGAAACTTATTCAAGTTGTCAAAGTTCACACTGATAATCAGTTTGCTGATCTATTCACTAAAGCTTTTGATGTGAGTAGATTCACTTTCTTGGTAACAAGTGTGGGAATGATAAACTTTGAATAATCTTCTTCTCAAAAAGTGAGTTTATACCTGTATATTGTTATTCTTGGTGTTACTAATCTTCTTTTCAGGATATGCATAGCAGTACTCAGTATTTAGCAAGGTTAAAAGGAGTAAGTTCAGTTAGTACTGCTAGTTCAGTTAATACTGCTAGTTCAGTTAATACTGCTAGTAGTTAATACTGCTAGTTCAGTTAATACTGCTAGTTCAGTTAATACTGCTAGTAGTTAATACTGCTATTTCAGTTAATACTGCTAGTTCAGTTAATACTGCTCGTGGTTAATACTGCTGGCGGTTAATACTTCCAGTTAGTTAATACTGCTAGTAGTTAATACTGCTTGCAGTTAATACTGCTAGTTCAGTTAATACTGCTCGTGGTTAATACTGCTCGCAGTTAATACTGCTAGTTAGTTAATACTGCTAGTAGTTAATACTGCTATTTCAGTTAATACTGCTAGTGGTTAATACTGCTCTAGGTTAATACTGCTTATATTCCGAATACTATAAATACCTTTTGCCCGCCTAAAAGTTCATAACGACTCTTTGCATACTGTTCTCTTGCGCTCAAAACCTTTTCTCTCTCAAGTCCGAAGTTTTCAGGCAAGTTTTCGCTAAGATCAATGGCATCCATGACATTCATCGACGAGCACAACGAGATTGCGATGCTACAAAAGCCAAAACAAGCTGAAGGTTTTCATCAGATAGTCGACTTTCTGAAGTCGAGCCACATTGCTCATGCTCTTACTGTATCACCTACAATCTACATTGAGCACCAAAGGCAGTTCTGGGCTAATGCAACCATTGTTGTGGAAAATGGTGTGCAAATGATCAAGACAAGAATCTGTGATCACTCACTTACAGTTACTGAAGAAGTCATTCGCATCAGTCTACGTCTAGACGATGCCGCTGGTATAATGTTTATCTCTAATGATGAACTGTTTTCTAATCTTACTAGAATGGGGTATGGAGGCCCATTGGGTGTTTTCAAATTCTCAAAAGCAAAATTTTCACCCCAATGGCGTTTTCTTGTTCATACCCTAATGCATTGTATCTCCAAAAAGACCACTGGATGGAGTGAGTTCAGCAGTCCAATTGCATATGCTTTGGTATGCTTGGCTACATCCAGAAGGTACAATTTCTCAAAGATGATTTTCAATGATCTTGTATCAAATATGGGAAACAAAAAGAGTTTCTTTATGTATCCCAGATTTGTTCAGGAAGTAATTAACCATGAATTGACGGACATACCTCAACCTGTTGGGGTATATGTACCTAAACCCCCAAAAGGCAAGGTTTTCTCAAACATGAGAAGATCTGCTGGGGACTCGGAAGGAGTTGACACCCCATTGTTCTCTACAATGATGGTGGTGTCCCAAACCACTGAAGGTATGGCAGCAGGGTCAAGGCCCTCATTAGACCATCCCACTGCTAGCCAAGCCCAACCTTCTCACTCAAAAACAATTCCCCAGTCCATTCTTACAAAACCAACCTCTCCAATTACCCAAACTTATCAAAGAAAACAGGTAAAGAAGGCTCCTTCCCTTCTTGTACCATCACCCACACAGCCTTTAAGCCCTCTAAGGGAGAATTCTCCCCTAGAGAATATCCAAAGGGAAACCACAAGGGTGTCTCCCAACCCAAAGGAGGTGCTCTCTGAGGAGGAGGTAGAGCATATGGGAGATGAGGCTGCCACTACTCCTGCTAACACAGAGGAGGACAGTGGTAACATCAATAAGACCTCCCCCATGGCAACTTTGAATGAGCAATCATTTGAAGGTCCCTGGTGCCAAGAAACCACAGGGGTGGATAGTGCTTCTGCTAGGCAGAAGACTTCCACTACTAAAAGATCCAATGATCCTTCAATAGGGGGTAACACTCCTGGAGAAGGTGAGGACAGATATAACTATGATGAATTGATGGAGACCATGGGAAACATCAACCAGGATGTCATCAAGCAAGGAAAAGAAATAGAGGAGATGAAGCTGGTGATCCTGTCACAACAAGTCCAGATTGAAAAATTAAAGAAGATGGTGACCAGGCTGGTTCAAAAGAAAAGAAAGAAACAATTTGTGCTCAAAAGGAGGAAACCAGAGACTGATGCTCCCAAAAAGGGGGAGATCAACATGGAAGAAGCATCAAGTGAAAGGGAGTTTGATAAAGAAAGAGTTGAAGTTGAGGGGGAGAAGGAAGCAGAAACTGTTAATGCTGCTGAAACCTCACAAGCAGCAGTAACAGAGTTAACACCAACAGAAATTGAAGTAGCTGAAGTGCTAATAAAAGCTAAGAATGACACTCCCAAAGCAAAGGGAGTGGTCATAAATGAAGGGAGAGACAAGAAATCAGAAAAGAAAGACATGGCTGCAGATATAAAAAGAAAAGGGAAAGAAAAGATGATAGAATCTGATCAACCATCTAAAAAGCAAAAGATGATTGAGTCAGATGAAGCATTAGCAAAGAAAGTGCAAGAAGAGTTAGATCTAGCAGAAAAGGAACAGGTTGAAAAAGACAGAGAAATGGCCAGAGCACTAGCAAATGAGTTAAATGAAGCATTCCAGAAAGGGTTAGAAACAGAGAAAGTCAAGCAAAGAGCAATAACCTTGAGAAAGGCTATGATGGTCAGATCAAGTGCAAAGAAGAGAAGACCTTCACAAACTTACCTTGCTACTCAGGAAAGAAACAAAATGATAACTTTCTTGAAAAGTGCAATTGGGGTAAAGAAAGAAATGTTTGTGAAGATGAATTTTGATCAAGTTAAGGATCTATATGAGAAAGAAATGGAGAAGCTGAAGAGCAATGAAAAGGATAGAGTGGAGTTTGAAAAGAAGGCAAAGGAGAGACATGATATAGATATGAATCAACCATTTCCTGAAAGTGAAGAGGGAACTCCTATAAAAGAAATGGAAAGGGAAAAGGAAGAAAAGAAGAAGGAAGCTACTCTAGTGCAGGTTCAAAAGACTTTGAAAAGAACCAAGATGATGGCCAAAAGAAAGAAAGATAAGAAGTCTACAACCGAAGAAGAACAAAATGTTGCTGAAGAAGAAGTGGCACCTGAGTCATCAAGCCAGCAAGGGTCATCAATCAAAGATGATGTAAGCTTATATATGGTAGTGATGGACAAAGTGCCTGAACCAATTTCTGCAGAACCTGTTGGAGTTAAGCCACCAGAGATCATTCACTGGGATGTTCTGAAAATGGATGGAAAAGATTACATCAGACTAAAGAGGAAAGGTGACAAGTATGAAATATTCAATACTTGGATCAAGGTTGTCAAAACATGCTCTAGATCTGATATAGAAGAGATGTTTGACATAGGAATTAAGTTGTATGCAGACCATCTGAATACTCCAGGAATGTCTCTTACAAAACTGGTGATGGAGTATTTATGCATGATGTTCAAACCTGAAGAAGTGAACCAGGTAATCAAGAGTGTGTTTAAAGAAGTCACAAGTTGGACTCTATATGAAACTAGTGGAGTATATGCAGTGACTTTGGATAGAAATCACACAGAATACTTCCTAGTGGATAGAGTATATAATCACACCAGACTGAAGGTTCATGCCATGCTAAAGAAGAAGTTGGGTTGTGCACCAAATTCAGAAATGGCCAAGTATCTCATTCAGAGGATAATCAATCAGAGTTTGGGACTGAATCCAGACTTAGCAGCGTGATCTTGGAAGTTTTGGGAGCATTAAAAAGAGCATCTGGAAGAATATCTGAAGAACTTGACTTCTCTTCTAAAAGTCAAGTTAGGGGGAGATTGTTGGGAACTGAAGATTCTACTAAGTGTAGTTACTACTGCTAGTACAAGTGTAGTTACTACTGCCAGAACAAGTTGAAGATTAATACTGCTAAGTGTTACTACTGCTAGTAGAATTAATGCTGCTAGTTAAAGTTAGTACTGCTTGAACAAAGTTAGTACTGCTTAGCTAGTTAGTACTGCTAGTAGTTAGTACTGCTTGCAGTTAATGCTGCTAGTTGAAGTTAATGCTGCTGAGCATTATTAGTGCTGCTAAAGAGATGCGGATGGAAAGTACTACAGCTGGATATACTGAAGATATACTTAGAAGATATACATGGAAGATATACTGAAGATTTGTTTATTCTTTGTAATTATCTTTTTATCAGTATATGTATAGAATGTGTAGAATAGATAGAAAGAACTTTTCATAATTGTTTTTCAAGAGAAAAATCGACCTCAAGGCATAGATCCTAATTCTAGAGAAGTAGAATTCGTATTGGTGAGTCTGTTCATCAATATTGAGGTTGAGAGTGTAATCTTGTAACTTTAAGCATTCAATACAAGCTTACTGTTTGATCATTATATACTGTGTTTGATTACTGTTTTATTAAATATCAAAGTGTTTTTCCGCAACTTCTTTGATATTAGTTTCTGAGTATAAATTCTTGTTAAGAATTCGATCCTGACACAGAAGGTAGACTTAAGATGAATCTCAGTCTTTCTTGGGTCAAAACAGATGTAAAATGATCTATCTCCAGGTTGAAGATTGGTATTCTCTCTTCATGTGACTAAATCTGATGGTCTTCCAGGCTTGCTGTACATATAATTCAGGAACTACTGCTACTGCTGTTAAAGCATTCCTGAGAGGATGGTTCCTTAGAATATCCAGTACCAAGGGTTCAATTCGGATACTGAATTGGAGATGATGATTGTTAGGTTGTTGGGGTTTCATCTCAGCTGGTGATATCAGAAAAAGATCTGGATTGACATCTTGTGGCACTTGGAAATCAGATCTAGATGATGGCATTGAAAATTGCTCAGAAGCTTCATGTGGTGAATTTTCACCGGTCTAAACATGTTGTTCTACAAATGGTTCTGCCATTGGTACCTGAAAAGATAAGCAAAGTTGAACAAGGTCCAATTGGTTAGTGAAAAATAAGGTTTGACATTTGAAAAACCATTTTTGAAAAAATAGAAGTGTAGAATTCGCATGACCGGAGTATGCGAATTCTGCACTTGGGACATGAAAAATCAACCACATAATTCGCATGACACACTATACGAATTCTTCACTTAGAATTTAACAAACATAATTCCATGAATTCGTATGAACAATATACGAATTGTTCACTTAGAATGATTTGACACTGAGTACATAATTCGTATGGACTATAATTTCAAGAATTCGTATGAACTTTAATTTTCTTGAAAATTTTCTAAGTGTTAACAAGAACTTCAAGAACATTATGAACATCTTCAAATCTTCAAACCAAACCCAGATTAAGAAAATTTAAAATTTGAATTTTAACCCTGGATTTTGATATCATTATGATCGATTTCAGATTATTAACACTTTTAACCAACAAATTTTGATAATCAAACATATTTTGACTTTTGATTTCGAAATATTCATCAAGAACATCAAGAATATACGAAGAGTCAGATTCAAAAATTCAATCCCAAAAGTATCGATTTAGGTCAAAATTTATGAGTGTTAGGGTTCGATTTGATTATGTTAACATCCTTTTTGTTCAAGTTAACATTTAGAAATCAATCAGGTTCAAGATTTGTAAAAAAAAATTCAAAGTCTATACGAGTTCTTGAAGATGAAAAATCCACAGATTCAAACTCCTAAATCTAATCCAGATGGGGTAATCCTGCAAAGAAAGATGAACAAACAAGATGTAAACAATAAAAATAGAAACAAAGATAACCAATAAACACCTTTTGATCAAGAACTCAGAGATAAATCGAAGAACAGAAGAAAGTCGCAAGGTAGGGTTTAAGGATTTCATGCACTGAAAGAACTCATATGCTCAAGAAATATTCGAAAAGTGAGGGTTTCATATGAAAACATTCCTATTTATACTCAGGATTGAATAAGACACGTGACATGAGTTTATTGAACCACTCACTTTTCGCAGATGACACATGTATACGAATTGTCTAGAAGAATAGACATTGAGTGTGTGAGAATTCGCACGATACAAGATGCGAATTCTGTGTGAATCATAAGAATTCGTATGACAGTGTTCTACGAATTCTTCACCTCTCGCATAAAGGCACATGCGAAAAGTTAGAATTCGTATGAGACACATATGCGAATTCCAAGAATTCGTGAAACACACACATGCGAATTCTGAAGTTTTCTAATGATAGTGTTATGCGAATTCTGGCCTTAGCAAAGTTTCTATCTTTTGAAAAACATTCTAAACTTAGAAACTTGCTAAACTTGCCAAAAATAGAAACTTTCCATAAATGGAAATTTTCCAAAAAATGACATTTTCACTTAATTTTAAGTTTCAAAAGCATTTTACACACACTTTCACACTTACAACCCTTTTAATATTTGTCTTTTGAGATCCCCCTTGACTTGATGTTTATTTCTTCTGATTATTGAAATGATTTTGCTCTTTACTTGATGTATCTGTTTGTCTTTTCTTGTTGGCTTCCCCTTGACATGATGTGGATCTTGTCATCACTGTATGGATATGCTCCCCCTTCATATCTGCGTATAGGTAAAAATATAACAATGAATCTCCCCATTTTTTTAAAACATTCTCCCCTTCTTACTCCTTCTTTAGTTCAAGATTCTGCATCACAGGTTTAACTGGTTTTGGTACCCAGATGAATTTGGGTCCAGTCTGGTTAGTATGTGAAAACTTCTTTGAGTGGTTTCCACCTCTGTGATATCCATTATCATTAAACTTCTTATGAGAATAATACCTTTTGTGAATATGTGCTTTGTGTAAAAAATATCATTTCAGCAATAAGAACAACAATGTTTGCTTCTAGCTAACCTGATCAGATGGTTGGTAGACTTGACAGTTGTTAGATCATAGTTTTGAGTCAATTTGTTAAGTATGTTTGTTTGTTTAGTTGACTTTTTATCTTGTATTCTTGTATAGAGGTCAAGGCTTCTTTGACCCTATATATAGCTTTGTTTAGTCTTGTTTTGTAAGAATGTTAGTACGCATTGAGTCATTGTAACCATTACATGTTAGACATATGAATACGACAAAGCTTATGACTCAAATTCTCTCATATTAATCTTTGATTGTTATGTGTTTTGATATAATTGCTTGAAACATGGGATCACAACAGTATCAGGTGTAAAAGCTTTACCTTTTTTAGCTCTATTCTTCTTTCTCTGTTCAGCTTGTGCAGATGATTTCTGGTATTTTACTGACTCAGGAGATCCCTTTACAACCCAAATTATCTTTTCTTTCTTAGAAGCTTTGAGTCCATAATAAGTATAATCTGATCTGGTTTCAAGATTTCAGGTTTAACAGTCTTTTTCTTGAAAACCATCTTTTGGAATAACTAGTTACTGATTAAAATGAACAAACTGATTCACTTGCATCATCATCATAAGAAGATAATACTGGTGTTTCAGATGCTAGCTTGTCAGATAGATCAGCATTAGCTTTCTCAAGTTTATGGAAAATGATTTGCAGTTTTTGGAGCGCGCGATGCTTAGGCATTGGGTACTTCAGTGTTTAAAGGTTGTCTCGTGGTACTATACTGTATTGGCTTCGGATTATGTTACTATTGAAGAAGCCCTTTTAGGCCCCGTAGTAGCAACAGATTGGCGTGCCCAGAAGGACGTCAACTCTGCTCTCCTAAAGTATGGTTTACTTTGGAAGATTGACGATCGGATCGCCCCCCTTGGTTTGCTGTATTAGTTCCTTTTCCGGTTATTTGGTTGGACTCCTTCTCGGATGCAGTGGTCGCGATGGTGTCATGTTCTTTACTGGTACACTTACTAGTATAGTCTCAGGGCATACTTTGGTTCAACAGGTCGGTGTAACACAACCGACTGCTGGTAACTATGACCGTTGGCTTATATGTCGACCGTGAGTGGTACGGCCGATCCCAATATGCGTCCCGGGGTGCCGATCCTGCACCACACACCCAGATGAAGTCAAAGTAATGTAATAACCAAGATTAGCAAGTTAACCGACAGACAAGAAACTTAAGGATAACTGAGGAACATGATATACTGCATCAAGAGATAAACGACCAGATGGATCAGAAGAGCGAGTCACAGATCCAACCTGACGAACAGGAACAAAAGCACCACTAGCTGTAAGAACAGAAATAGATGAGGATGGTGTGACAAAAGAAGCAAGAATTGTGCTATTAGGAGTCATATGATGGGTCGCTCCTGAATCAAATCTCCAGTCTAACTTAGAAATACCTGGAGGGAGACCTACAGTCCTCTGCCTTGGTCACCTGCTTTGTGAGCGAGAAGAGTAATCTTTTATTGGGGAAATTCGGGCTCTCATTATGACTCCAACCTCCATGCATGAAATATTGGCATGCATGTTCCGACATCCATCGTCTATAGTGCTTTTTCCGATCATTCAATGTCGCAACCTCTGAGAAGGATCCATCTTTTTCATGGTTAGAAAAAATGGAAGATGTCGAGGTACCAAGAGTCTTTAGGTTTTGACTCCTTATCAACGAGCTCAGCTAGAAGGACCTATGTGACCTCCCTCCGTCTTGATTGAGAAGCTTTTCCTCTCTCTCCTCTTGACGAGAGGGTTGTAGGTGGAGCTTCTCTCGCGGGTACCCCAAGCTTTAGAAAAAAAAAGTTATGCATCTCTCCGGGGCTAGGGGAACAACAAGTTGAGTCTACAAAGAATGAGTCTATGACTAAGAATGATTCTATGACTAAAACTTTTGATAGATTCAACAAGTTGATTGGAGAATTGGACACTGTTGGTGTCAAGATGGACCATGATGATGTCAACAGAAAGTTTCTAAGATCTCTTGGTGAAGAATGGGTGATGTATACAGTATCATTCAGGCAGAATGATAATCTGGAGGACAAGGAACTTGATGATCTCTACAATGATCTCAGGGTGTTTGAAGCAGTGGTTGAATCTAAGAAGAAGCCATCTGGATACTCTCATAATGTTGCTCTCTTATCATCTACTACTGATTCTTCTGCTAATACAGAATCAGTTAGTACTTCTTATGGCTCAACACAGGATGGATCTAATGATTCTGTTTTGGAAGCCTTCCTTGCTAGTCATGCAAAATCTTCTCTTATTAATGATGATCTGGAGCAAATTAATGTTGATGATCTTGAAGAGATGGACATCAAGTGGCAAATGGCAATGCTCACCATGAGAATCAAAAGATTCATTAAAAGGACTAGAAGAAACAATTTTTCCATGAAAAGAGAAGATGGTGCTGGATTTGACAAATCCAAAGTGGAATGCTACAAGTGTCATAATTTGGGGCACTTTGCAAGAGAATGCAGAGGGGGAATCTCTCAACAACATGTAAGCAACAATCAACAATCAAAGTCCACCAACAACTGGAACCCATCTCAAGCTCTTGTCTCAAAAGATGGAATGGGATTTGATTGGAGTGATCAAGCAGAAGAGGCAATCCATAATCAAACATTGATGGCTGAGGTTTCAGAGTCTTCAAGCACTGCAATCCCCACAGAGGTAAAATCTAAATTATGCTCTAAAGCCTGTCTTGAAACTGTTAAAAAGTACAGGGATCACAATCAGAGCGTGTGTGATGATCTTAAAAGACTGGAGAGACATAGGAGAGAGTCTAATTTGATCGTTGTGAATTTTGAAGAACAAATTAAGGCATATCAAGCCAATGAACTTCAACATTCATATGATCAAAACTATTGGAAGTGGGAGAAGAAGCAGTTAGAAATTAAGCTAAAGACGGCTAGTGAAGAATGTGAGAAAGTCAAAAGTGAATTTGAGAAAGCCAAATTAGACATTGAGAAATTTTCCAATGCCTCTAAAGCAATGGACAATTACTCAAATCTCAAGTTCATGACAAACTGAAGAGAGGTATAGGATATAATAACACCCCTCCACCTTACAACAACAACTATATTCCACCCACTTCAAACCTCTTAGAAAGGCAGGATAAGAATGACTTACCTGAAGAAGCCACAGAAGTAGATCCTTTAGACACTGTAGTGGTTGAGGCAGAATCTGAAGAAGAGAACAAGGGAGACCAGAAAGAAATTCCCTTAGAAAACCATATTCTCACAAATGAAAGGGGAGGTAAACCATTTGTCAAAAGTGAGAAAGTGGAGAAGTCTAAGATTATGGAAGAGACTGTTAAGTGTGATAAAGCTGAGACTTCTAGGAAAGGGAAGGAAAAGGTACAGAGAGATCACTATATGCAAACTACTGTTGTAAATTCCTGTACTTGTCAACAGAAAAAGCCCTATCAACATGATAAAATAAGGGGAAATCAGAGAAACAAAAATAACCAGTGGGCTCAAAAACAGGGAATTGATCTAAGCAAAATCAAAAGACCAAAGCCTTGTTTTATATGTGGCAAGTTAAATCATTTAGCCAAACAATGTTATTTCAATCCTATTAACCAAAGACTTACTTTTCAAAGACAACATAAAAATTATGTTGGTTATAGGAAGCAATCAAGAAGATCAAGGACTTACATGGCTGAGAATGTGAGAACAGCACCAATGAAAACTGGTACTGGAAAATCTCATATTCAGAATAAGTTTGTTAAAGAAAAAGAAATTACTCCAAGCAAATCAAGGAGTAACACAAATAATAAGAAAGCAAACAAATGTGTCTTAATTTGGGTCCCAAAAGAAACTAAACTTGTTTGTACTGCTACCTCAAATAGTACTGCTAACAGAAATAGTGTTGCTGATAGCAATACTACTGCTGACCAAGTTAGTATTGTTAATAAAGTTAGTACTGCTACCAGAGTTAGTACTGCTGACCAAATTAGTACTGCTAATGAGGTTAGTACTGCTAACAAAGTTAGTGCTGCTAACCAAGTTAATACTGCTAACAAGGATAGTACTGCTACTAGTGTTAATACTGTCAAGCCTATAACTAAGACAAAGTATTCCAGCCATGAGATTCCTGACTCTGATCATCCCATCAACACTAAGCTTAATGAATATGAGTATGTTGATGAGAAAGGGCAACCCAAGACCACTTTGGCTTGGGTTCCATCAAGAAACTAACTGTTTTATCTTATGTGCAGGGTAACCAACAACTCAAGGGGAAGAACATTTGGCATGTAGATAGTGGTTGATATAGGCACATGACAGGTAACATGTCCTGCCTTCAAATTTTCAAAAGGTTTGATGGAGGACGTGTTGCATTTGGTGACAATCCAACAGGAGGTAAGATAAGTGGCAAAGGTATGGTTTCAAAAGGTAAGATGACTTTTGAAGATGTGTACTATGTTGAGCAAAAGGAGATAGAGATGTAGATGTTCATCATTATAGATCTATGATAGGCTCCCTCATGTATCTAACAACTTCAAGGCCAGATATTATGTTTGCTGTCTGTGTGTGTGCCAGATTTCAAGTAAGACCTAAGCAATCTCATTTTCAAGAAGTCAAGAGGATCTTTAGATATCTCAAAGGACAACCTAGGTTGGGTCTTTGGTATCCTCATGACTCACCATTTGATCTACTTGCATATTCTGATAGTGATTTGGGTGGTGCAAACTTGGATAGAAAGTCTACATCAGGAGGATGTCAGTTTTTGGGTGCAAGACTAGTTTCATGGCAGTGTAAAATGCAAACCACAGTGTCTACCTCTACAACAGAGGCAGAGTATATAGCTGCTGCAAGTTGCTGCTCACAAGTGCTATGGATTCAGAATCAGATGTTGGACTATGGTGTTACTTTTCTTCACACTCCAATCTTCATTGATAACAACAGTGCTATAAGCATTGTTTACAATCCAGTCATGCACTCTAAAATGAAGCATATACAAATCAGGTACCATTTCATTAGAGATTGCAATGAAAAGAAGTTAATTCAGGTTTTGAAAATACACACAAGTAACCAATTTGCTGATCTCTTCACCAAAGCTTTTGATGTGGGCAGATTCACATTCTTGGTCACAAGTGTAGGCATGATAAACACTGAATAAGCCTCTTTTGATTTTCTTTATGTACCATTTCTATATAGATTCCTTCATGCTTACTTTCTCATAATATATTGTGCATGGTGCTACTAACTATGTGTGTTTAAGTGTTTCAGATTACCTTGCTGATTAGAAACTTAGTACTTCTGGTTAAATTAATACTACTCTCACTATTAATCCTACTGACAGTTCAAATATGGTTAAGTATGGTTAATACTGCTTGGTGGTTTATACTGCCAGTGCAAAGTTACTACTGCTTACCTTATTTCTACTGCCAGACAGTGTTAATACTGCTAATATGTATTAATGCTGCTGGTATGTGTTACTACTGCTAGTCTGTGTTAATACTGCTAGTCTGTGTTAATACTGCTGGTATGTGTTACTACTGCTTATATGGGTTAGTACTGCGGGCTTGTTAATGCTGCTAGGGTACTTAGTGCTGCTTCTAACTGAAACCCTCCACCTATAAATACCCTCTCTGACCGCCAAAATCCAAAAGGCTCTTTGAATTTCCTACGAGTGTTCTTTCTCTCTCTCTTTCTCTCTCGAATTTTTGCTTTCCAGTGCATAAACCCTAATATTGAGTCGATCCCAAGAACGATGGCAGGACTGGAATTGTGGACGATCACAATGAACTTGCAATGCTGCAGAAACCCAAACAAGCTGAGGGTTTTGAAGAAATTGTGGATTTCCTGAAAGCATCCCACATTGCCTATGCACTTTCAGTCAATCCCACCATCTATGTGGAGCACATGCGATAGTTATGGGCCAATGCCTCCATTCAGACTATCAATGGCAATCATGTCATCCAATCCAGGGTCTGTGATAAATCCATCACAATCACAGAAGGTTGTATTCGCACTCATCTACGTCTAGATGATGCATCAGGTATATTTTCTCTTCCTAAGGATGATCTCTTCCAAGCAATTGGTAGAATGGGCTATGAAGGTCCCACTGAGGTCTATAAGTTCTTCAAAAACAAATTCTCACCTCAGTGGAGATTTTTTGTTCATACTCTGCAACATTGTATTTCTCGCAAAACAATTGGATGGAGTAAGTTCAGCAGTACCATAGCTTATGCTCTGGTCTGCTTAGCAACCTCCAGAAAGTTTAATTTTTCACAAATGATTTTGAATGATCTGATGTCAAACCTGGATACCAAAACAAAAAAAAAAGATTTTACATGTATCCAAGGTTTGTACAAGAAGTACTACACAAAGAATTGATGGATTTACCCTCTTTTCAAGAGGTGTATGTACCTAAACCTCCCAAAGGGAAGGTGTTCTCTAACATGAAAATGCCTAGTAAGGACTTTTCTAGACAAGACACTCCATTGTTCTCTACAATGATGGGTGTGTCTCATTCCTATGGTGAGGCATTAGGGTCAAAGCCCACATCTGACCAACCCACTGATGACCTACCCACACCACTCATTTCAATTAATCCTCCTCAGATCCCTATTGTAAAGCCAATTTCCCCCATCACCAAAACATATATAAGGAAAAAGGTACCGAAGGTTCCTTCCCTTCCTGTATCTTCACCCCAACAGCCTGTAAGCCCTCTAATGGAGCATTCTCCATTAGAGAATATCCAAAGGGAAACCACAAGGGTGTCTCCCAACCCCAAGAAGGTACTCTCTAAGGAGAAGGAAGAGCATGTGGGCAGTAAGGCTCACACTACTGATTCTGCACAAGGTGTGGATCAGGACAGGGTGAACATCTCTAAGACCTTCCCCACGGCAACTTTAGATGAGAAATCATCTAAAGGTCCCAGGTGCCAAGAATCCACGGGGGTAGAAGGTGCTTCTGCTAGGCAGAAGGCCTCTACTACAAGATCCAAGGATCCTTCAAGGGTGGTAAACACACCTAAAGGAGGTGAGGACAGATATAAATATGATAAATTGATGGAAACAATTGGAAATGTCAATATGGATGTCATCAGTCAGGGTAAGGAGATAAAGGAGATGAAATAGGTGATAATCTCTCAACAAGAGTAGATAGCCAAACTCAAGAAGCTAGTGTTGAAATTAGTGCATAAGAAGAAGAGAACCCAGTTTGTCTTGAAGAAAAGGGGAACTGGACATGATGCTTCCAAAAAGGGGGAGAGTTCATAGGCTATGGAATCTAAGTTTGTGGGGGAGTTTAATGGTGAATCTGAACAGAAGAGTGAGAAGGAAACTGGTAAGGCAGCAGAAACTAAGAAAGAAGCAGAAACTGCTAAAGCAGCAGTAACTCAGTCAGCAGCAGAAACAGTGAAAGCAGCAGTAACAAATGAACAAGAAGTAGTAACTGAACCAGCAGTAGAAACAGAAGAACAAGAAGCAGAAACTGAAATGTCCAGAGAAGAGATAGAGATAGCTGAAACTCTGGTTAAGGCAAAACATGACACTCCTAAAGCCACTCAAAAGGCTAAGGGAGTGGTGATCAAAGAAGGAGAAACAGAGAAGACAAAGAAAGAGATAAGCATGTCAGATGCAAAGAAGAAAGGAAAAAAGACGGTGGTTGAATCTGTGAAACCAGTGAAAAAGCAAAAGCAAATAGATATGGATGCAGAGTTGGCAAAGAATCTACAGGAAGAGCTTAAAAAAAAGAATAAGATCCAAACTGCCAAGGACAGAAAGCTTGCCTTAGATTTGGCAAAAAGGCTGAATGAAGAGTATCAGAAAAGCTTGAAAACTGCTGTGAAGAGGGTTACTATAAAAGCTCCACAGAAAAGACAGCCTTCAAAAACCTTCTTAGACAATCAAGAAAGAAGAAAGATGATCAACTTCCTGAAAGGATTCATTGGAGTTCCTAAAGGAATGTTTACAAATATGTCCTTTAGCAGAATTGAGGAATTATACAAGAAGGAGATGGCCAAGTTTCAAGGGGATTTCAGTCAAAGGGTTGAGTTTGAAAGAAAAATGAAAGAGATACATGATCTGAATATTCAACAACCCTTCCCTGACAGTGAAGAAGGCACTCCTACAAAAGAAAGGGTAGAAGTCAAGAAAGAAGAAACACTAGCCCAGAAGATCAGAGCTGTTAAAAGAATGAAGTCTATTGCTTCAAAGAAACAGGAAAAAAGGCCAAGGATTGAGGAAGTAGAGAAAGAAAAAGAAAGTAAAAGAATGAATGCAAAACCATGAGAACCTACTGTTGCACCTCCTACAGAGCATATTGAAACTGAGCATAGTCAAGAACAGTCAAGTCAATCTGATGTGGAGTTTGATTTGTACATGACAGTAACAGATGAAGAACCAGTGAAAGTTGATCCTATCTCAGTGAATGCTCCTGAAATCATTCATTGGGATACACTCTTGGAAAAAAGAACAAAATATATCAGAATCAAGAGAATGGGTGATCAGTATGAAGTTTATTCAACCTGGGGAAAGATCATCAGAAGTTGTTCCAGAACAGATTTGGAGGAGATGTATAAGGTTGGTCTGAATCTATATGGTGAAGTGTTGAAAGGAGCTGGGATGAATCTAATAAAGATGGTCATGGAGTTTTTATGCATGATGTTTGATTCAGATAGAGTGAAGTATCTTATCAAAGACCTGCATCATGAAAATGGTTTTAAAAGAATTGATCATTGGATGTTGTTTGAAAGATGTGGAGTCTATGTCTTAACCATTGATAAAAGCTATCATGAGTATTACTTGGTGGATAAGGTATATGACCACAACAAAGCAAAGTTGCAAGGGATGTTGAGAGCTAAGTTGGTATGTGCTAAAGGTTCAGAAATGGCCAGAATTGTGATCAAAAGAACAATCAATCAAAGCCTAGGTTTGAATCCTGATCTAGGAATTTGAGCAAATATTTTGAAAGCATCATGGAGACCACATCCTGAAGAACTTAACTTCTTGTTTTGAAAAGTTAAGTTAGGGGGAGATTGTTGGGTCTAAAAAGTGCTAAGTCCAGTTAGTATTGCTACTTGAAGGAGTTACTACTACTGAAACAATTAATATTGCTACTTGAAGAATACTACTGCTAGAAGTATTACTACTGCTAGTAGTTAGTACTGCTGAAGAGTTTGTACTGCTAACAGAGATACTACTGCAAGCATGGTTAGTACTGCTGAGGATGAAGATTAATGCTGCTTATGAAGATAATGTTGAAGATATTTATGGACTGTGTAACATCCCATACTAGTTATACTCACTTAAACGCATACAGAGCAACTAAGTTAACTTTATAGCAATATAGTAATAGTTATAGACAACCGGACGCTAAGGTACATATATAAATATATACAGTCCCAAAAGTAACTATTCACAAAAGTAGGTTGTCCGGTAAGTCAGTCTTCAAAATATCCACTCTTGGTCTCCCAACCCGGATATTCCCCAAGTCTGTCTCTAGAACCTGCCACGGAATAACAAACGTGGCTGAGCAATAACTCAGTGAACAGATCAATGAAATCAACAATAAACAATATAGGGTAAATACAAATTATCCCTATAATCATGAAACGATAAAATAAATCAATCGAATATCACAAAGATATAACAAAGGGGTTCACATAATCACCCGTTCCGTGTTTAGTGTTATTCAAGTTCACATAAATCACCCGAATACACTAAACCCGTTGTTCCCAAAGAATGTACGGTTCTATGCGCATAAGTGAGAACTAGCGGTGTGGGCACGACACCCACTAGCCCTCGACTACTATTATAGCAGTCCTAGTTCTATTCTGTTCCTAGGATATCCAATCACCCCTATGGCCGGATCAAGGCCAACGCACTTTCCACACATATACAAGGACGCCATAGTGATTATAGCCACCATGGAAGCATCACAAAGTCGGTGCCCCGACTAAGTGTCTGGGTAAAGGATCACAACATATGTGATCTAACCGGATCATAAAGATATAACAACAATCAATGAAAAATGTCAATATGGCTTGACTCTATCTAGACGTGCCATTCTCAATCTGATAATATCACGGTCATTAGACCGATTCAACAAACCATATTTATCACATTCCATTTGCGCCTCAGCATTCAGAGTAAAACTCAAGAACCGGGCCAACGGTCCCTATTAGGGGCAGCAGACTTTGGAGCAGTCCTAAGTCGTGCTCAACTAATGGAACACCAAATGGAATTCAACAAAGGAACGACAAATGAAAATGCAAGAAACAACATCTTTGAGATATTTTCGAACCTCAAGTTTACTTTTCGGTAAATCAAATTTGAATGGAATGACCCTCCACGAAAGGTCACTCCTGTTCCAAGAAGATAAGAGATCCGTACCTTTATATAGTCGAGATAACCAAAATACGATTCCCAATTGCCAAAGTGTCCAAAATCCTTGCTAGTCGGATTTTCCTATCACAAGTAATATATATACACTTAGAATTATACAATGATTTTGTATATTTGTTTGATCTCTTTATCCTATTAGCACCCTTTTATTATCTTATGTTAACTTTATTTACACTATATTTGCTTATAGTTCAATGCTAGTGTTTATGAAATGGTGCAAAAGGAGTTGAACAAAACAACCAAAATATTGCAAAAGGAAAACTCCCCTGCACATTTCAGCTTCTGTCCGTCTCCGTGTTGGACATATTACTCATACTTAGGAGACGAGTTTCATGATATTTTCTAAGTGAAAGTTGTACCTATGACTCTTAGGAATCCAATCGCACTGGATTCATGCTGTTTGAAGCTATGATTGATTTTATATGAATATTGAACTAACAGTGTGCAGTTCTCGATTTTACAGAGACCAACTACTGTAATTTGCTGTTTTGACACACTTAAGCTCAAAATTAGGCTTTGGACTCTTCATAACAATTATTCTATACTTACTAAGGTTTCCAACCAAATATCACACATCTCATTTGGATCAATGGTTAATTTTATACAAATTTGTAAAATACTGCTTCCTTCCAACAACACCAAAATTTAACTATTTTTAACATATCAACACTACCACAAGATTTTGTAATCATTCTAAACCATCTATGAACCAATTTGATTTGGTTTAACAACCTTGAACATCACATAATCAAAACCTAGATAAATTATTCAAGCATCTAACTCAAAGATTATCAAAGTTCTTACCTTTAAGGATGATTACACCTCTTCAAGGTGTTGATTCCTTTAATCCCTTAACTCCAGCCCCTAATCAACAAGAACACACACAAACTTAGTATAAATCTTCCTCAAATAACTTATATTTCAAGATTATAATCTTACCCAATGATTTACCTTCATGATTGAGCTCCAAATCTTCAAAATCTCATCATTTCATCAAGTTATGAGGCTTAATTTTATGGAAAAGGGTTTGGGTCTAGGGTTTAGAAGAAAACGTGAAGATGAAGAAGATATAATCTGATTATTAATTTTTATAAATTTCAAAATTCTTTTTATATTTTTCAATTTTTCACTTTTAGTCCCTCAAGTTTCATAAATTACAAATTTACCATGTGTGGAGAATTTCTTCACATTTTTGGTTTAATTATTGTTTCATTTATCCATGTTTAACCCCTCTAATGGTTATGTTTGACAAAGTTAGTTTGGTTTAAGTCCATATGCTATAGGTACAAGTATACAAAGCAATGACTAACTACAAACACTAACTTTTCACTTAAATTTCGATATGAAAGTCCGGTTATTATAGACTGGATGCTGAAGATCAATGTTATTTTGATATTTATCTTGTAATCTGATTTGTATATATAGTCTAGAAGTCTTAGCATAGAGATATAGTTTTTGATAGAAGATAGAGATACATAGGATATACGTATATTGTTTTAGAGAGAATTAGCCTCAAGGTTCTTTGCAGTCCTTTCAATAGAGAAGTATTGAACGTCTGTTGAGCCTGTTCAACAGATTGAGGTTGTGGTTGTAATCATTAAGTTAATTCAATATAACTTGTGATTTGATCCATATACTATTTCATTGATTTATTGTTAAAGTGTTATTCCGCAACTTCTTTAACAAAGTTTCTGAGTGTTTAATTAAATTCTTGTTTAGAATTTCGATCTTGACACCCTTCACCCGACCCTATGAGATCATCTTTTTCGAACGAAGTGAAGTGATAGGAAGAGAAGACTGCTGGCGGGAGATTTCTATTCATTAAAGGCCCTTGTATAGCAAGGGGAAACCGAAAGTGCGCTCCTGCGCACCAGCTGAAGAAAGGTGGAATCTTACCTTATTATTATGAAAAGGGGAAGGGGAAGGGTCTTATCTCTCGAAAGTAGCATAAGGAGTTGCTTATCGTGAATCCGAAAATGAAATTGCAGCAGATTTTGCTCAGTAGGTTGCCCTCCTTGTTTTGTTAGCTATGATTAGTAAATAGTATATATAATAGTAATAGTAAATTCTACGCTCCCTGGTCCAGGTCTTTCCTCTTCCTCAGTTTCCGGCCGGGATGAAGAGGTTTATACTTCCGCCCTCATTTTCCATAATATGATTATGAGTTGCAGAACGCTTGAAGCTGGAATTTGAGCATTGAATTTGGAACACAGGCCAAACTACGCTCCTAGGCTCCCTTCTTCGAGGTTGATTCCCCCAGATCAAATGACAAGGAGCCAAAAGCGAAGATGGCAGCGGAGGAATCTGATGGCTAGGCGAATGGGGGGTTGAATACTCCGAGTCAACAGGGTTGGTTGGAAAGCCTCAGAAGATCCGTGATAAAGAACAACCTCGGAATAAGGAGCCCGAAGGGAAATCAAAGCGGGATATGGATCAAATCCTCCTCCCCCAAAATGTACCAATCTCAACATAGATGGATCAGCTGCTATGGGAGAGAGTGCAGGTGGTGGTATCGTTAGAAAGAGTTAAGGTCAATTTTTTTATTTTTTCCTTCTCTTCATTCTATCACAATGGTACTAACATGATGGCTGAGACTAGAGCTCTTAGAGATGGGTTCAAACTATGTTCTGATAAGGGCATCCAAGTGAATGACATCGAATCTGATTCCAAAGTTATGGTGGACTCCATCCTTGGTATTATATCCACCCCTTGACATGTGCTTTACTTGATCAGAGAATGCATCAGCTTATTGTCTTCTGACATGATGGTTTCTCACATCTATAGACAAGGCAACTCAATTGCAGACAGATTGGCTTCTCATGCTTACTCTCACAGGTCTGATTGCATCGTTGAAGCTGCTTCTTCTCTCTTGCAAACAAGCCTACTACAATGACAAGGAGGGCCTTTACTCTTATTTCTGTTCCCGGAATGCTTTCTTTCATCAAAGTCACGTAAGAAATAGAAAACGTACAACTCGTACAACTAAAGGCTTGTCAATTCTTGGTGTAATACTCACTCGAAAATGATGGGTGTCAGAATTTTTCACTTTTCAGGCAGTCTCATCCATGTAAGAATTAGGAATTCCTCTTCCAACTCGTCCCAGAATGGGCGTTATGGCAAAGAACAAGAAGAAAACAAAAGAAGAAACTTGTCCAATAGTCACAAATGATGCCTCCACAGGTTGACATCCGATCCAACCTAGTAGTAAGCGATCTGCCAAAAGCAACCAAAATATTCCTTGGTGAATCGGGCGAAAACTTGAACTACGTACACACATACTTTTAAAAAAAGGTAAAGCCAATAGACATATAAAAACTGGTGCTATTGCGGCTACACCTCCCGCTTTTTTTTTTAGGTATACTACGAAGAATGTCATAGATCGGTAGGAAATACCATTCCTGTACAATATGAGGCGGGGTGGGCATCGGATTAGCAGGTATATAATTGTCGAGATGCCCCAAAACATTAGGAGCATAAAAAAGAAAAATGGAAGAAAAGATAGGAAAAGCTACCCAACCTACTAGATCCTTTACATAAAAATAAGGGTAAGAAGCAATTTTATCCATCTCTGAATGTACACGCAATGGATTATTTGATCCATATTGATGCAATGCGGCCAGATGAAGAAGATTGGCGCCTACTAAAACAAAGGGGAGTAAATGATGAAGACTAAAAAAACGATTTAAGCTGGCATTGACCACGGAGAAACCACCCCAAAGCCAAGTCACTATGGTATCTCCTACTACAGGTATGGCGCTAGCTAAGCTTGTAATTACTGTAGCCCCCCAAAAGCTCATCTGACCCCAAGGTGGTACGTATCCTATAAAAGTTGTCACAGTCATTAATAGGAATATTACAACTCTGAGACACCGAACAAATTCCCTAGGACTGCTATAACTCGCATGATATAGACCACGGAAAATAAGAAGGTGAACCACAATGAGAAACATACTTGCCCCATTAGCATGCATATAACGGAGCAACCAGCCCCCTTCAACATCTCTCATAATGTGTTCTACGCTGTTGAAAGCTAGATTGATCTTGTCATTCAACTTGGATTTCTCATTACGAAGTTTATCAAATTTACTTTGTAAATCAGATTTATTCTTTTGTCCCTTCGGTATATCTGAAGATAAAACAACCAACTTATCAGTGAGTTTAGAAATCTCATTCTCAAAATGTTTTCTTTCAGTTTCAAACTCGTTTTCCATGTTCTGATTTTTCTCAGAGATTTATTTAAATAGTAAAGTATTTTTCTTTTCAGCATGACAGGCCCTTTTGTGTACCTTACGCTGAGACAAATAATACCAAAAGGCAAGTATACAAATTGGTACTATGTCGCCTTTCAAGTAATAAAGTGGTAAAATACCAGATATCGTCCCACAAAGATTGGAATTTTTTTTTAATAAAAGTATAATGAAAGATGTGATTTCAGATGACGAATTTGAAGCAATATTTTGGTTGGTTGGTTAACACTGTTTACTTTAACAAGATTAAAAGAGAAGCAAAAGTGTAAGACTTGTGATGATATGTTAACCCAAATTCCAGTGGACCAATGCTACAGGGATGCTGCAGCATGCTTGTGACAGAAACTGATTTTATTATCTATTTCAAGACACGTTCCTCTCACACTCTCACCATCTCATTATTCAAGTAGCCATAAACAATCTCATCTCTGAGAAATGTTCAAGATAAGGGACTGATGAGAGTGGAGTTCTTAAAATATATGGCAAAACAAATTCTCTTTGTTAAAAGTTACTCTTTTGAAATAACCCCCATACCTCCCAAGTTGATGTAATCCAAATAGCTTATCTTTAAGTCTATTCCATTTTAACCCTTTGAAAAAAGTGACAACTTATCAAGAATGGATCATTTTAAATAACACAAGTAACAACTCTCGTTGCAAGTAACTCTTTCGATATTACCTCCCATGTCATTCAAATTGACGTGCTATTCAATGGCCTATCTCTAGGTCCATGACACTATGACACTATCAAAATGTTCAATTTGTCAAAGAGTTTTGTTATCTTGTTAAAACTTGAGTTGGAATAATAAAACTTTGTTAAAGTCACAAAAGTCCACTTGGTTTAAGTTAACACCATCACCATTTGCCTCACACCCAAACTAATATGTTTAGCTACTCATTACAATAAATAAAATAAAACAACTACTAAGAATAACAAAAGTAGACATAATATAAATTGCTCTTGAATTGTAAATGACTTGAAATTATATATATATATATATATATATATATATATGTGTGTGTGTGTGTGTGTGTGTGTGCGTGTGTGACTTGAAATGTAAAGACAATAAATGTAAATGGCAAGAAAGTAAAATGGAATGTAAGTACAACAATGTAAAGTATTGAAATTAAATGCGGGAAATTAAAGACATAAAGTAAATGGAAAGGCTAGAGATGCAAGATGAAAGTAAAGAAAATGCACGAATAAAATCTGCAAGTGAATGTTGTTCCAATGCTAGAAGCATTCATAGCCTAGGTTTAGGATCAAACAAAGAACATGAAGAACACCATAAGAACAAATGCATGATTTCTGGAAAATTTAAGATGAAAACAGAACTGATTCATGATCAAGTTCCAAGCTGGACGAAAATTAAAAGATTACTCTAAGTAGATGACTATAAATAACATGAAGAACATAAAGAAATTAAAGAAAACATGAAGAACAAGATGATTTAACAAAAGATTACTTAATATTAAGGGAGAATTGGAGCTGATTAAAATCAGCTATCAAAAGTATCTAAAGGGAGATGGATGATCTGGTGAGTGAGTGATGATGAGGGATGATTGATGATGAACTAAATGCCCCAAAATCCCTCTATTTATAGAAAATAGAGAAGGTCCAGAAGTGTTAATCTAGTTTAATCCCACAAGGATTTAGCAACTAATTAAGCTTAATTACAAAGGAAGTACAAAAAGATGCTTAAACTACAGCTAAGAGATTCCCATCAGCTGGAACAAGCTTTTGTCCAATGGTCCAAAGAAATGCTAAGTCCACTCCCCTTTAATCAGTTTCCAATTCTCCTTGCCTGCAGGTCCAATGTTGTTTGAATGCTACAAGCATGACCTGTTTCATCAAAATTTTATAAAATACATCAAATTTAGCCTATACAACCCATGTAAACACACAAATCCATATCTTAAGCTCCAAATCAAGAAAGTGGAAAATAATAACCAAAATGACTCAAGGTTGGGATTATAAAGTCAAAAATCTAATCTAACAAGATAAAAACAATGTGCTTAAGTACTCAAAAGTGAGTACTTATCACAACACTTTTCTTTTCTTTGTCAAAGATATCTCTTTTAGTAATAACAATTTTTTCATAGTCAGAAACTTGTTTAAAAAGTTTAGCACACTTGATTTCTAACTCTTTCTTCTCAGACTCAGCTTTCTTTGAAAGTTCAGATAACTTTTGGTTGAAAGATTTCTCAAGTTCAGCTTTCTCATTCTTGTGTCTTTCATCTACTTTCTTCATCCATTCTTTTCCTTTAGCTTGATATGTTGATACTTGTGTCTCAGCCTTTGTCAGTTTGACATTCAAAGTATCAATTTCTGCTTTCAGCTTTGAATTTTGAACTTTGAGCTTTTCATTCTCAGCCTCAATCTTTGGTATTTCTAGCATGTATGACAATGAACATTATCTGTTGGTGAGAAAGAGATTTCCCTTCTCATCTGTGTAAGGCATGATTAATATTTCTTAAAAATATAGCTTGAAAAGATCGTTAGTCAGAAAATCAGAAGTAAAAGTACAGAAAAATCACTCAAAAATGATTATAAGTACAGAATTCGTATAATACTCACAACACACAATTCACATGCACTAAGAATTCGTATAAGGAATACAATTCATATAACACACAAGAAAAAATTTGCATGCATGCAAACCACAAGGCTTGTGGTGTAGCGGTAATCACCTGGGGAGTTCATAGCGCTCAACCCGGGTTCGATTCCCTGCATTCACAATTTTGTGGCCACTGGTTTTAACCTCTGGGTTGCATGCTTTCGCAATCGGTTTCTTTGCCAAGGGATTAGTCTGGGCCAAAGGCCCATGATACCCTTTCCCAAAAAAAAATTCACATGCAAGAATTCGTATGGACACAATTCGCATGAAAATAATATAACAAGGATACGAAATCTGAGCTTTTCGCATATAACTATGTGCGAATTCTGAACATCTCGCATAAGGTAGGATGCGAATTCTGAGCTTCTTGTATACACTTGTATGCGAATTCCTCCCTTGGAATTTTTCTAACACTCAGATGCGAATTCCACACATTTTGTATGTGTCTCTTGTGCGAAATCTATACTTCTCGTATATGTCTCTTGTACAAATCCTTCGCTTTTCGTACACTCCTTTGTGCGAATTCTTACCTTGAACACCTTTGTCTTCTGTGATGTGTGAATTCTTCAGTCTGCGAGTTCTTTGTGCGAGTTCTTCATTTCTTATGCGAATTCTTTGAATCTTGAATGTATTTTCCAACTTTTCAACTGAAATCCACCCAAATCTTGTAGTTTGACTCTGAAACTTTGTAGAATTACTCTCTATACCATCGAAAGTAACCCTGTGGAGTGAATTTCATCAAGATCAAACATAGTTGTGGGAATCGAATCTTGATAGTCCGCGAATGAAAACTTTCTAAAACTGGAAAGATTGATCAAATTCTATCAATCTGTTGATCAATTGATTAACCAACCAAAACAAGAATTATTCCCCTACAATGTACGATTACTGTGATACAAATTTTACATCAAAATCACCATTAAATCAAAATCTTGATTTCAATGGAACAATAACTTTCTAAAACTGGAAATTCGTATCTTTCTGCTTCACATCATGATGTTGATTTTTTTTTCTGAATAATCTAATCTAGCTCTGATACTAATTGTGATCCCAGATTTCAAGCAATCATATCAATAAATTAACAAACAAAGATCAAAGATGAGAGAAAATTTGAGTCAAATGTCTATGTAGTCATATATCTCACAATAACAACAAACTTAACAAATACTTCATGTATTTGAGGAATATTTTCTTTGTAAGCACTCAGTTCAGAAAAATCATATAAAGAAACTGGAGCCTTTTTTAGAACTTTATTTTCATTCAATCCCAAACCCATATTTGGATTGTGAAATCTAGTGTCTTTGGGATTGTTTGTCAAAAGATTCAAAGCCTGTTGAGTTTGACCTCTTTTGTAGTTCAAATCGTCCAACTGTTTGATCTTTTTGTAAAGGTATTTTCTTTCATTTGAGCTCATATCAAACATATGTTGAAGATCAACATTTTTATCTTCTATTTTCTTCAAATTCTTTTCTAAAACAGAAATCTTATCATCAATTATTGTTTTCATAGATCTAACTTTAGATTTCTTTTTCTCTGAGTCTTCATACATAACTTTGTAAAAGTTCATTTTCTTGTCTACACTTGTTTACCAAAATCCTTTAACCATTAATTTTCTTTTTCAAATTAACAAATTCATCATTCATAGTTTCTAATTTGCACATTAAATCAGGTTATAGGGAGGAATGTACCTCTAATTCATTCTCTGAGGTTGTGGCTTCAAAACTGTTGGACACGGTGTCCATGAAGTTGTAATGAATCCAAGTGAAATGAGCTTCTTCATCTTCATTAGAGGTGTCATCCAACCAGCTGTCCTCTTCAACCATCAACACTTTGCCATTCTCTTAACTTTTCATTAGTTGATCCTTCTTGGTTAGTAGTCAGAGTTCTTCACTTTCATAAACCTGCAGTCGTTAGCAAAATGACCAGGTTAATCACAATTAAAACATTTATTGTCATTTTCATCATACCTTTATCTTTCTTCTCCTCTTTCTCAAAATTCCTTTTCTCTAACGTGTACCTGTCATCAGAGTTCCCTTTATACTTGTCAGATTTATGATAATCATACTTTGAATTGAACTTTTTCTTGCCAAATATTTTATTGAAAGAAGTTGTCAATAATGCAAGACTTTTAGCAATTCCCTTCAAATCTTCATCACTATCAGTATCATCACTGTCTTTTTCTGACATCACTTATGGTAACTCTGAGATCAAAGAGGATCTGTACTTCCTTTTCCAATCATTTTTAGACTTGGTCTTTCTGTCAAACAACAGAGGCAATGAATCAGCCACAACTTTCTTTTCATTAACAATCTCTTTTACCTTTTTTTCATGTTGACTCAGTATGCAGAACAAATCATGGATATCTTCTTCACACACGTTTATGTTCATTTGCAGGTTCACCGCATAGGTATCCACTCAGGCTTCAAGTTCTTCATAAACTAGTAATTAATCTTTCATATTGTTTTCTGCAAGCCACTTCTCCTGAGATCATTCAAATTAGCATTATATCTGTTATAAGTATCAGTCAAAGAATCTGACTCTTTTGCCTTAAACCCTTCATATGCACTAATGCATTGATTGAGTTTTCTTTCCAAAGATCTATAAGTTCCCTGCATCTGCTTTTTCAATTCATCCCACATGGCTTTAGCAGACTTCCTGCTGTCAATTTTGTTAAACAATTCATTAGGAATTGCCATTGTCAACAAAGTCAAGCCCTTCTATATAGATTATACCTTTTTCGATTGGGCTTCATTATAATACTTCAATTCCTTATTCATTTGAGTAGCAGGTATTTCAGAGTATCATCAATAGTTGGAACGCCAGGGATCTATATGTATACTTCGATGGCACTTTCAGTGATTGATTTCATCAAGTCTTCATCAATGTTGTCTAGAAATTGAATCATCCTCAATCTCCATTGAACATATTCATCAAGAACCAGAACAGGTGGCTTCGTCTCACATCCAATTCTTAACAATTCTTCAACAAACTTTCGCAGATTATTGATCAAGAATTCAAACATAAGTAGAAATGCAGCGGATCAAATGAATTTGATCATGAATTGAATCAAGCAAAGATTGATCAGTAAAGAGATTATTTATCTGCAAATTTTCGAGAAAATTGATCTTGAATTTATTGTTAGGATCCTACAATCAATCAAGTAATCAAGATTAAGAACACGATTAGATTGCAGGCATAAGTCGTATGAATTGATCTTGAGAGAGTTTACAATTGTAGAGAGAAAATTATCACAACTTGTTAGCCCCAAATCTGAACCAATGAAAGTATTGAAAATAACTCAGTCTTCAACTAAAGACTTTCAAGAGACAACAGTGAAGAAAGCAAGTCTGTCTCTGAAGTCAGTTCAGAGTCAGTGTGAAGAAAGCAAGTCTGTCTCTGAAGTCAGTTCAGAGTCAGTCTCGGAGAAAGCATCTGTCTCTGAAGTCAGTTCAGAGACAGTCTCACGGAAAGACATCAGAGAGCTCCTCATCAGAGATCTTACTTCAGAGCTCTGAAGATGTTCACTCTGAATTTCTTGACAAAGAAGAACAGGTGACACGTCACCTAGTGATAAGATTTACTTTCTAGAGTAGGTCACTGTTCAAGCATGTCTTAATCTTACCTCTTAGGTAAGACACTGTTCAAGCATGCTTCTATTTATCAGATAAGTACACTGTTTACTTTATGGTCCTATAAATAGGACCATCACCTTATTGTTCAAAGTGTGCTTAAGAAGTCTTATAACTGATAATATAAGTTGAATATTTTATTCAAAGAATATCTTGTTTATCTATTATCTGCTTTATGAACTGTGATATTTGAATCTCCTTTGATATTAAACTATATTGCTTCCGCTGTTATTACTCTTATTGTTTATATCATTGTTGTGAGATTAAATCTGGGACCCAACACAACTTGAGGAGTGTATGAAAATGATGACTGCCTATTACAAGCTTGTAACAACCTCTATATATACAAAAAAGGAAATGCTAAAGCTACTTTACAATACAATAATGACAAATGAATCAATGACACGTGTTCTATTATCCTATACAACTCTTTACAAACAAGAAAGTCTTCATGAGAAAATCTCCAGATATTAAAGTCTGAACAGGATGTTCAGACTTTGCAGCCGAACTCTGATATACCTTCTTCAGAACTCTGAGTAAGATTCTTTAGACTTAACACTTAGTAAATTTTCCATGTTAGATCTCTGAGCCTTCTTCTTCATATCTCTGACCACATACTTCAAAATCTATACTTCACCGATTTCACCAATGTAAACTATGTTCTTACAATTTCATAGCTCTGATAAAAAAGATCAAAGATGAACACCAAGTCAAATATGACCAACTTTTATATCTAACACTACTCATAACCTCTACCATTATCTACCAAGGTCAAGAGGATGTAGTTACCGCATATCTGGAACCCTTTGTTTTCCATCTTGAATAGATGCTTAACACCAAAGCATATTGGTTTGGATATATAGGTGAAACATTCATGTACTTCGGATATTTCATGGGATTTCCTTCAACAGACACTATAACTACTCAACAATATTCTAGAATGAGTTGGAAGAAATTGTCTCAGTTTTGAAACTCCAAAGCCAGAACTTTGTGTCGTATCGGAGGTTCTTACAGCTTATTATGCGTAGTATGATGCACTCAAACAGATATATCCGTTCAAGAATCTTTACACCTGTTGTTCTAGTGTATGACATGAAATATCTTTGAAAACAAGATAATGGTGAATTTTTAGACACCTTACCTCTTCCGGATGATTAGCTCACATATGCAAATCAAGACGCACCTTGTGTAAGAGAATATAGGCTAGTTAAAACTTCTATGGTCCGGCCAGAACGAGAAGGCCTAACCCAGATTCCATCCCTAGGATAACAGAGAGAAGTAATGGGACTAGTATTAGACTTTAGCAGGATCAGGAGGTTGGGGTCCCTGATCCGGGAGTGTTGAGAGTGTTAGAGCATAAATATGTTGGATACAAGATCAAGAAGACTGAAGGTCAAATATACAAGAAGTCAAAGCTGAAAGTCAACTTTCATTAAAGTCAAAGTCAATTTGTAATAAAGTCAAAGTCAATGAATTGTATTTGCATTTTAGTTTCATTGTATTTTAGTTGTGGGTATAAATACCTTGTACCTTGTATTTCTGTTTAAGTGATCTAGAAGTGATCTAATTGAGAGAATCTGAGAATACGTATCTAGAGAGAATCTGTAGAGAGAGAAAGAGAGTTCTAGAGAGAGAAAGTTGTATTTGAAATTGAATTGGAATCAAAACAGGTAATTGGATTGAATTGTTTGTCTGATTGTTTTGTTTATGATTAGAAACTAGAATCTAGGGAATAACAATTGGTATCAGAGCAGATCAAAAAGTGAAATGAAATCAAGAAATGGTCGACACTGTGTTCGTTGAAGTTCAGATCGAATTTTTGAATTCTTGTGCAAATTTCGAGTTGTAATCGATTAGAATTTGTGTGTTTAGTATATTCAATTGAGTTTGTATAGTTGAATTTGAAAATAGCACTGTAATTTTCTCAAATTTGTGGATTTTGTTGAGTTTATAAGTCAGGAGTTCTAAGCACTGTATTTGAATCAATTTGTATATTTTTGTGTTGTAGATCGAATTTAGTTGTTAGTAATGAGTTTTCGATAATTAGGTGAGTAAATTCTCAAAGTTTGGTGCTGAAATTCAAAGTTTAGATTGAATTTTTGGCAAAACAGATGAAGAACACGCAAGAAATCTGAAGAACGCGCAAGTTCATCCTCAAGAACGTGCAAGCTGAAAGTTTAGGTTTCAAACGCGCAAAGTGTTATTAGCGAATTCTAGAAACTCGTTGATTGTAGTCTGCGAGTTTGGAAAAGTGAAAAATTTTCTAAGTATGGAAACGCACACGTAGTGGTTAGCGAGTTCTACAAACGCGCAAGTCTAAGCGTGCGAGTTCCAGCGGAACAGTGATCTGCGAGTTCATTTGACTTGCGAGTTTGTTAAAATGCGCATCTAGGCATCTGCGAGTTCAAGAAAAGCGCACGCCTCAGCTTGCGAGTTTATAAGTAAACTGTGTTTAGCGAGTTTTATCAAAACGCGCTAGTAGTGCCTAGCAAGTTTCTCAAACACGCGCGCCTCAGCCTGCGTGTTTATGTGTGTATAGTGATCTGCGTGTTCAGGCGTTAGCGAGTTTCAGCTATCTGTGAGTTCTCAAAACACGCACTCCTTTGTTTGCGTGTTTCTCAAACGCGCTTGACTTAGTCTGCGAGTTTCACAGTGAATAGTGACTTGCGAGTTTTGTCACTTAGTCAAAATTTCTTTTTTTTAAATTTCTGATTTTTTTTTAAGATTTTTCTTGTGATTTCATATTTGGACTAACGATCAGTTCTAGTTTGTTATTGTATATCTTTTCAAAACAGGTTTAAACAAGATGACTTCCAAATATGCTCTTTCCATTGGCACTGATGTCAAACCTCCTGTTCTGTTTAAAGGGGAATATGAGCAGTGGAAGGACAGATTTCTGGATTTTGTGGATAGGCATGCAAACGGGGAAAACATTATGTTGTCCATCACAGAAGGTCCTATGGTACCAATCACAGTTCAAATACCTGATGATGATTCATCTGATAGTGAAGATGGTACTAAGGAAAGAGAACAGAAGATGAAAACAGTTCAAGTAGAGTATGGTCAATATTCAGAGGAACAGAAAAGTCGGTATAAAGCAGATAAACAAGCAAGATCCTTACGTCTTCAAAGTATCCCGAATGACATCTACATCAAGATTGATAGTTACAAAGCAAATGCTAAGAAGATGTGGGATCAATTGCAAAAGATGATGATGGGATCCAAGGTCGGGAATCAGATGAAAGTGGCTAACTGCATTAACAATTATGAAGAATTCAAAGCCAAAGAGAATGAAAGCCTGGAAGATACCTATGAACGGTTTGTCTTGCTTCTGAATGAACTGACAAAGAACAAAGTGAAAAAGAAGCAGTTGGAGAACAATGTCAAATTTCTGAGTATCCTACAACCTGAATGGAAGAAGCATACGCGTAGGATGAAACAGATGAAGGATCTGAATGACATACCGTTACATGAGGTTTATGAGACTATAAGGCAAAATGAAGAAGAAGAAAGAAAAGAAAGAGAAGAAGAAAAAGAAGAAAGTCATTACCAGTTCTGAATCAGAATCTGAATCAGATGGAGATGATGGAGAAAGCCTCAAACAGGCTATGTTATTATTGACCCGTGCATTTCAAAAGAAATTTGACAAAAAACCGGGATCAAATTCTCAGAGGTACTCTTCATCAAGTTCCAAGAATCATGAGCATCGAGAAAGAGTTGAAGGAAAGCGACATGAAGAGAACCGGTATATGGAAAGGAAGCCGAAAGAAAAGAAGAAGTTTGTGAATGATTACACCGTTGCTGAAAAGTCAGCAAATGATCCAATCAAATGCTACAACTGTGGCAAGATTGGACATTTTGCTAAAGAATGTCGAAAGCCAAAGGTTCGAAACTCCCAGTATTATCAGAACAAACTGCTATTGGCCAAACAGCAAGAAGCTGGCATAGCATTAATGGCTGAAGACTAATTCTGGTTGGATCATTCTGATCAAGAGGATGAAAAAGAGAAAGAAGAAACTGCTCATCTCTGTCTAATGGGAAAAACAGTGAAATATAATGAGTCAGATGATGAAGCTACTGATGAGGTAATGTACTTAACTGAAAAAGATTTCATAACCAAAATGGAAGTCATGATGGTTGAGCTTAAAGACCTTCAAATAAAACTGAAAAAGGAAAAAGACAGAGTTGCTAAAAGAAAAAATAAGATCTTTGAGCTTAATAAGTCCGTTATTAGGAACAAAGATCTAATTGATTCTTTACGCAAGTCTGCTTCTGATTCTAAACTTCAAGTAGATTGTTTTGAAAATAAGATTTCGGATTTTGAAGTTAAAACTTCTAAATATGAGTTTGAGAAAAAAGAATCTGCACTAACCATTCATAAATTGCAGGTTGAGAACAAGCTTTTGAATAAGAAGGTAAATGGTCTGGAAGCCAAACTCTATGCAAGAGGCCTAACAGATCAAACCATTTTTCTCAATGCACCTAACGAAGAGACTGATGTTAAGGAAAAATGGGGACTTGGTTTTCAAAACCCTCATTACTTAAAGAAAGCCATCAGAAAACAACCAGCACTTTATAATTTTGATTTTGTTGCCTGTGCTGGTAAACATACTCATTTAAAACCCAAATTTGTTACCAAATTACCAGAAGAAGTTGAGGCCAAAGAAACTGCAAATAGAAAGAATGTAAAGAAAATGCAACTACCATTTAACTATGCAAAGTTAAATGATAGTTATCTTTCAGAAACACCAAAAGTTCTTTCAAACGATTATTTTGCTAGTTATTATGTTTCTGAGATGGAGGCAAAACCATCTATTGCAAAAGTTTATGTTCCTCCACTCGTTCTGGAAAGCAAAATAGTTGAGCTGGAAAATGTTTTATCTGATGAAAAACTTTTGGTTGATATTCAACAAAGTATGTTTTCTATAGTTTTAAAGAACACTGTTTTTCAATCTAAATCTACAAAGTGTTCTACAGTTTCAAAGACACCTCAAACTTCGTCTGATAATTTTGATGACTTATTTGAGTCTGCAAATGACTTTCTTAATTCTGATGATGGGTGCATAGAAGAAATTGATATGTTTGACTTCAATGCTCCTCTTCCTGATCATTCTACTTGTCTTATAATTGAAAAAGTTTTACCAAGTGGTTTTAATATTGGTGAATCATCAGCTAAGGTTGGTGAATCAGTTTCTGTAACTGCTGATTACTATGCTCAAGGTAAGAAACATAAGAAACAGCGATTACAGAAACAGAAATACACTGGCACACAAAAGAAAAATCAATCTCAGAAATCTGCTTTTCCTAATAAATCTAAAACTTATGTTTCAGATTTAAGGAAGAAAAGGTCGAAAGTGAGATCTGAATGGAGACCAAAAAGGAAGAATGATGAGATAGCTGAATCAATTTCTGATAACTCGTGTAATAGATCTGATAGTAGTGATACTGATGTAGTTGGTCATTTTGCTTCTCATAAACAAAACCTTGTAACTTCTTACAAGCGTTATTCAATAAAGCAATTGATTCAATTATCTCCTACTACTACTAAATCTTATCATTATCGGAGAAATGATTTTGCTTATCATCATAATTCTACTGATTGGTTTGGATCTTATCATGTTTATTCTTCAAGATCAAATGTTTTTTAAAGTTTTCAAAGAAAAGGAGGGTCCATATTTAAATGGATACCAAAATCATGTGCTAATCTGTTAAGACCCGTTTTTAAATGGGTACCTAAAGTTATTGTTTCCTGATTTCTCTTGCAGACCCGGCATATGTGGCACTTGGATAGCGGTTGTTCCAAGCATATGACCGGGCAGAAAGCTTTATTGTCTAATTATACAGAGAAATTCAGTGGCAATGTTCGATTTGGGAACGACCAAGTTTCACCAATCTTAGGATATGGTGATATTATTCAAGACAACATAACGATTAGGAAGGTGAGTTATGTCGAAGGCTTAGGGCACAACTTGTTAACATCGGTAAATTCTACGACAAAGGGTTAAAGGTCAACTTCAAAGCTAAGAGATGTTCAGTACGTTCTGAAGATGGCACAGAACTCTTAGTTGGCAAGCGAAAGAGAAATCTCAACTCCATCAATCTTTCAAAGGTTCAGAATGACAGTCACGTTTGCTTATTGACAAAAGCTTCGATACAACAAAGTTGGCTTTGGCACAGACGACTATCACATCTGAATTTTCGTTATATCAATAATTTGGTCAAAGATAAGTTGGTAAAAGGACTTCCTGAGCTGAGATATGAGAAAGAAAACTTGTGTGCTGCATGTGAAAAAGGTAAGATGAAGAGAGTCCCACATAAACCGAAGCCTGAACCAAGCACTAGTTCTCCACTAGAGTTGTTACATATGAATCTCTGCGGTCCGATGAGAACACAAAGCTTAGGAGGAAAGAAATACGTGTTGGTTATTGTGGACGATTATTCAAGATACACGTGGGTCAAGTTTCTTCGATCAAAAGATGAGACGTCCGAAGTTCTCATTACTTTCTTAAAGACGACCCAGGTGAATATGCAGAGACAAGTCAAGTTTCTTCGAACTAACAACGGCACAGAGTTCCAAAACAAAACCGTTTAAGAATATCTCGAATCGGTCGGAATATCACATCAATACTCTGTTGCTCGTACGCCTGAACAAAATGGAGTAGTCGAAAGGCGAAATCGGACGCTAGTCGAGGCCGCTCGGACTATGCTGAGCCAGTCTGACTTACCTCTATTTCTGTGGGCAGAAGTTGTGTCAACTGCATGTCATACTCAAAATCGATCCATAATACACCGCCGTTTTCAAAAGACTCCATATGAGTTGATCAACAACAGAACACCAACAATCAATTATTTTCATATATTTAGGTGTAAGTGTTTCGTGCTTAACGACAGAGAGAGTCTGAATAAATTCAGTGCTAAGGCGGATGAGGGTATCTTCATTGGTTATTCTTCAACATCTGCAGCATACCGTGTTTATATGAAGAAGTCAAAGACAGTCGTGTTTATATGAGAGAGGATGACACGATCATATCTTATTGACTACAGCTGAATTTATGAGAATTAAGATTGAGCGAAAAAGGTAAATTTCTTATCTTAATCTCATATGTATCTGAATGAAGGACAACTTTCAGATATGAAAACATGATTTTCTTAAATGTTCAAACCACTTCCCGATTCTTAAACAGATTTCATGAATTGGAAGTGTGATTTTAAATGTTTTTCAAGAATTACTTGTGCTTACATGTTTACAAACTGTGTGTTTCCAAAGATAAATATTTGCGTATTATCTTTTCATATAATTTCAAGTATTCACACACACCGGTTTGATTTCTTGTTCAAATAGTTCTTACCATGTCTCATATTGAAACATAATTTCGATGGTAAGACACCCCGCTTGTACTTCAATGAATTTTGAGCGATATTTTATTTCGAAACGTCATTTCAAGAAAGTCTATATTTTTGTTTCATATGAACAATATCTGTTATTTTTTTACCATAAACCTTAATTGCTATATCATTTCATTTCTGATCATTTTTTATACAATGTCAAATTTTCAAAAAAGTCTTTTGCATTCATGTTCATTCATTCAGTATACTTGTTTGAAAATACTTCAATGTCTAAAAAAAATGCTCAAATCTTCATGATTATATTTTATGAGCATACATTCATCTAACATTTGTATATGAGCTTTAACTGGTAAAGTTAAATCATCTGAGCAACATATGCTTTCTAGGACTACATGGGTTCTTTGTGCTAGGAATTAACTGAATTTCTATGGAATCACGTTAACCAGTGTTTCCTACCCAAGAAGTTAATCCTTTAGTGATTAAGTGTGAGGAGTCTAAAAGAAATGAGTGTGGGTGTGATGAGGTAAAATTGAAAAGAGAGTTTGGTTAGAAGTGAGCTTAATGATTAAAAAAAAAGAGGGTGTGAGATCAGAGTAAAAGAATATCAAACTCTGCACCA
The DNA here is from genome assembly GCA_954870635.1 of Arctium minus. Taxonomy (NCBI): domain Eukaryota; kingdom Viridiplantae; phylum Streptophyta; class Magnoliopsida; order Asterales; family Asteraceae; genus Arctium; species Arctium minus. The sequence continues at coordinate 54,878,956 of OX941090.1, read as the reverse complement.
AATACTTTATGAGTCGGGCAGCCACATTACTAATGTTTCATAATTCTTCGTGAACGTTATTGAAACAGGCAACTAGCCCATGCCAACTCTTGTTAAAAACCCCACTAGCCACTCATTTTCTTCTCAAAAAGAAAATGTTTCATATTTTAAAGGGGACGCAGTATATAATCTATCTGCTTTTCATTTGGAAAATCTGGATATTGAATAAGAAGGAAGTCTGCCCCACCTTCGCACTTCAATCATGCACATTGAGTCTGTGTTTATCTATTGTTTTCTTAGTGGTTTACATTATGTTGAGCCTTTATAAAAGCAATTATTCGTGCATAATTCTTTCTACACTTGCACGAACACACAAAGAATTTGTTTCTTTGTCATAACATTCATAGAAATTGCCTTTGTGGTATTTCGATGATTGGATGGAAGCCCTGGGGGAGTGAACATCAAAAAGATCCTTTATATGGTGTATCTGTTACACACAGTGACTTTGTGTTACTGACAGGCATTTTAACTGATTCATTTGTTGATTCAAGAGTTACATGTTCTTATTTTGTCTGGATTTGCAAAGATCTAGATGAATACTTGGTTACGGATCATAGAATCAAAGGCTCAGTTTGACAGATCAGAATGGTCAAAGATATTTCTTGAAGAAGAGTTTTGATGATATAAATGCTCAAATCATCAAAAAGGGGGAGATGGTATCAAGAAATGATAAAGTTTTAAGAGATGATTTTAAAGAAATATCCAAGTCAGAAGATTCAAAGTAAAGACTTGAAGAAGATCAAAGTATTTCTGAAGATGTGCTGATTTTTTGAGGAAATTGTCTTTGAAAATTATTTGCTAAAGCAATCCGAGCAGATTCTGAAGATAATTTCTTTCCAAAGTCTGAAAGTATTTTGTGAAAGTTTTGGGAAGATTGTTAATCATTTGAAGATAGTTCTGGAAAGAATATCATCAAAGAAAAAAGGGGAGATTGTACTTACATAGCTTAAAAGAGAAGACCGAATTGCTAGATCTTTCAATAATGATCTTGAATCCAAAGGGGGAGATTGTTAGAGCATAAATATGTTGGATACAAGATCAAGAAGACTGAAGGTCAAATATACAAGAAGTCAAAGCTGAAAGTCAACTTTCATTAAAGTCAAAGTCAATTTGTAATAAAGTCAAAGTCAATGAATTGTATTTGTATTTTAGTTTCCTTGTATTTTAGTTGTGGGTATAAATACCTTGTACCTTGTATTTCAGTTTAAGTGATCTAGAAGTGATCTAATTGAGAGAATCTGAGAATATGTATCTAGAGAGAATATGTAGAGAGAGAAAGAGAGTTCTAGAGAGAGAAAGTTGTATTTGAAATTGAATTGGAATCAAAATAGGTAATTGGATTGAATTGTTTGTCTGATTGTTTTGTTTGTGATTAGAAACTAGAATCTAGGGAATAACAGAGAGAAAATGCAAATGAGAGGGGTACTAAAGGTGTTGGGGGTGCATCTGATTTTGCTGCTCAAGAAGAACAAGTTACAAACATTGAGTAAGATATTCCCGAGAATATTCTAGAGGTTCTGCTGATTCTTCTGAGGATGAAAGAACAGAAAGTGATAGAGCCAAAGATCATAAAGATGAATGAGATTGTGACAACAATGATAATGATGGTGCGGATCATAATGCTCTTATGTTTGGTGTGAAAATTAAAGAAGTATTCAATCAGACAACTAGTGTATAAGGTGAGTGTGAGACAGGATCAGAAAAATAGAAAGATCCTTACCAAACTGTGTCAGTAAGCCGAGTAGCCACATCTACTACCAGATCTCATGTGTTGTGATCAGGTATTGAGCAAGACATAATGACCCAGTGATCCATGCATAGTCAACCCACCCAACCACTCAGTCATCTCTCAAAAGATGCATCTTTCAACTTCTCACGGAGATCTAGCACATCTACTATTAGGTTCTCACTCAGACACTTAGATATTGAACAAGGTAGACATCTGTTATGTTCACTGACTTCATTTTCTACGCCTGTAATTCTATAGCCATAGGGTCGGTCCGGAGATTTTGGATGCCTATGGCGAAAAGCCAAAAAAGTGCCCCCTATATGCATACAAAACAAAATAAACTATTTAAAGGGGGTTGGAACCTAATCAAGTAGGCGACTTATCCCCATGGTTATTTTCTGATCGAATGCAGAGACCTAATGAACTTCCAACTCATGACATGTCTGCTTCTCCCACTGAATAGCAGACTGAAAAATTCAAGCAAAGTTCCTATTCAATGCTTATCGAAACGTGTCTCAACTAAGTGTGTCTATGCCTCAAAGTCTGGAGTTCACAGCTCTCATGCTTACAATGAATCTCTAATCCCTACTGTGTTTCTTCTGGTTAGTAACCATTTACGGTTGAAAGAGAATGATATATTTTGAGAGAAATGGCCTGTAATTCAAACCTTTGTTTTATTTATGGGATCATTTTTTATATTTCAGACTATATAAAATATAAACTCATGTATTGTTATAGTCAGTTTTTCAAATATGGAACTTCAATATAGAGCAACATTTGTTTTCCTGAAATCTTCATCTTCTTTTAGAAATTTTTAAATCTTGGTGGTGTAAAGAGTTCTCATTCCTCTTAATCTTAATGGATTCATCTTACTTTAGAGATTAGTATATGTATTATCGGTTCTCTATCGTTGTCTAATTAGTATTTTTACAATCTCATATTATTCAGTTGTAGTGTTCGAATAATTAACAGACATACAGGTTACTCGAAACTTCAACTAGTTATAGTACCTTTGGTTGATATATATCTACAAAGTTGACCTAATTGAATCATTTACAGCCAAGGTTATGATGTTTAAAGCCCAAGAATGTTTAATTGAAACCCTAGTTCTTCAAAATTTCAAATATGACTGAATAATCGAATCTATTCATTTTTTTTCCATATTTCAAATTAAATGATATAAGAAAGATGGAAAGGACATCTAAATTGAACCTGATATTGGAACTGCTCTTCATGAGAAGTGGTGAGAAACCACACACAAATCACAAATAGAGACAAATAACAAATACCTAAACATAATGTAAATACCTAAACAGAATGTAAATAACCCATTTAACCCTAAATAGAGACAAATCACAAATTGTAAACATAATGTAAATACCTTAAACTTTTCGCTGTTGGCTGCTGCAGTGATGCCCCCCCCTGTCTGCGTCGATTTCTTGAGTTGTGAGTGACCAGCATTTGCCTGGAAGTCTGGAACGAGAGTACGAGATAACGAGAGTCGAGAGTGAGAGTGTAGATTGAGAGAGAGAGAGAGCGCATGAGCGAGAGCGTGAGCGTAAGCGTCGAGCATCTGATGTTTGTCGATTACAATTTAGGCGAGGGTCAAGATCCGCTCAATCGTTCCTTGTTGAAGCAGGATTGCTTCGGCCTTTGGGCCCAAATATACCAATATATAATGGACTTGGTCTAAAAATCTAATTCCCTCATGATTTATGATGCCTTGGGTCGTCGCCCCACTGGCCTAGTCCCAGGGTCGACCCTTAATAGCCACATACATCATCTTCTACTGCTTGTCTTAGTATGCAACCGGAACATCCAGAATAGAGCCTTCTACAATTTTTCTACAAGGACGGGATGGAAGTCCTACCAGAGCTAACATCTTGCTAGCTCTGAGAGTTGGCCACACAGTTGATTCAGCTGTTAGGATAACTAGAAACCTAAGTGGTCCAGAAGTTACTTTCATGGAATTTGTTTCTAGAGAATATTTGGACGACGCTCTAAAGGTTGTCCATGACTTATTTGAAGCGCAATTCAACTCACTGAAAATGATCTACAAAGGAAAGGAAGTTACTGTTAGTGATCCTTTACCACTACCACCACCTCCACAATCTCAACCAAGACAGTCTGAAGATCTATCTATAAATGAGTTGAAATCATTATTGTATACAAAGCTTCTTTCACAAGCATCAGAAACAAATCCAGTCGATACATATCTACTTGGGTTGTTGAGATGACAATGTGAACCCATGGAGACCGTTGTCACAATTGATCATTTCAACTCACTGAAACATGAAGTTACATCCAATATCAACAGTTTGTCCAACACTATTAAATCATCAACACAATCAATTGAGAAGACTTTACAAATGCTATTTGAATGGGTTCAATCTCTACAGAATACATGTAAAGCACAAGCCAACAATCGTAAACGAAAACATGATGATAAGGATGATCCAAATCACCATGAGGGGGAGATGAAAAGACAGAAAACGACTGAAGGTGCTGGTACAAGTGAACCTATAGTTCAAAGTGAGCAAGCTATGGATATACAGGTGGTTGGTACAAGTAATAATGATTATGTGAATGAAAGACATATGGTATTGTATGTTGACCCAAGGGTTGAAAAGCCTGAGGATTCTGAAGCTCGGGAGGTTGAATTAAAGGAGGTTGATGACATGTTAGTTGATATGATTTACATAGACACACAGTCGGACAAATCAGAAATTGCAGTATTGAGAATAAAGGAAGAGGTTGAAGAGATAATCTCTTATTCTGATAATGAGTCTGAATTAAATTTTGAGCTTTTGGAATCTGTAAGTGAGCAAGTTCCCGAGAAAACTTCAAGAGAGCAACAACAAGTTGAGCCCTCAGTGGTAAAACCTCATGTTGATCATTCATGGGTAAATACATCTGGTACTACTGAAATACAGAGAGAACAAGCAAATAGATGGGAGATAATGGTAATTAAAGTTGCATTCTTGGATGACATAAAAAGAAATATTTTTTTTAAAGAGTATTAAAGAGTTGGATATTGTGAAGGTATTGGGAATTTCACAAAAAAATCAAGACTTTATTTTTTGGTATGTTTACATGATGAAATCCCAGATCAAACAGAAGAACTTAGTGAGTACAAGGCACAAGATTGTTTCAATCAAGGAGGTTTGTGCAAGAAGGTTTTTTAAATTGTGGTATTCGATGTGCATAGTGGTGAGGCAAGATGGAAAAGAATGGACTTTCTCTGAAGCTGAATTTACAAATCTGGAGCTTGATGATCTGGAATTTAGGTATCATGACTTCAGAATAAGGAGAACCAGGCCTCAAGACATCTTACTTGCACTGAATGCTATTAAGTGATATATGAGAAGGCAAGTCAAGTACGCGTATATTACATATTTTCATATTGGTTGTGAAAGTAATCAGAGGAAGATAAATTTGTTGAAGCCAGATCAAGGCCTTCAAGATGTTAAGGATCTTACGGTGATGATGATTCCCTAGAGTTTTGAATGGTTTATCAGAATGCTAAGTCTGAAATATGCTTTCTAAGATTTAGGTAGATTTAGAAATATTCCGATGTTGAGAATCTTCCGGCGATGATGATTCTTGGACAACCAGAGTTTGGAATGGTTTATCAGATTGCTAAGTCTGAAAGATGCTTTCTAAGATTTAGGTAGATTCAGAAATATTCCGATGGTACTTTAAAGCCGATTAGACAAAGTTGAACAAAAAGTTAGATGCCGATGATAAAGAAAAGGAGAAGATGAAGAAAAGTGAAAGAAGCCTAATTTTAAGAAATGTGTATGCTATTCAAGAAAGATTGACTTTCCGGAATGTAATCAGAAGATTTGAGTATTACTTTTGTTTACGGAAGACAGATGAAATTCATGCTTGAATCCAAAGGGGGATTGTTGGACTAAAATGTTGTATTCAAGTTTTAGAAGACCTAATTGTAAATACCTTGAGAAGTCAGCTTGTGACTTTCCCTTGTATAAATAGTTTTTGTTCGTTTCATTCTGTAAGACTTTTGATAGATTTGTATAGCTTAGGTGTGTGTTTTCAAAGGTGTAACATTTCTCTCTGATGAAATACATATGACTTTTGGAGCGATTATTTTGATCTTGCATCTTTCTATGTTTGATTTCTATTTTGTTACTTGATTATGGACTTACAAAACCTATCTGTGAGTCTCAGCCGATGAGTTAGCTTTAAAATGCCTCCTTACATGCGGTTCCTAGGGGGCAGGTTCTATGTGGGGCCAGTTGGAGTTGCTGATAATTAACATTTTTCTTTCAAACATGAATCTTTAAAAAATTGTACCAAGATAGTTATAACATGTACCTATGGATTTTAAGAAACATGCATTAATCAGCGGTACCAAATGAATAATAATATGTTTTTCAAATGTTCACCAAATATTTTGTAATATAGTCTAGATATAAATTACAAAGATAAATGACAGAGAGTATTATTTTATATCTGAAAGGTTTAGGGTTTAGTACCTCAAATTTTATAACATGAGCCTTAAACATAAAGGGGCATCCCACGATCACAAATAATAAGTTCAACATCCCAAAGTACAAAAGCTAAAAGCAACTACTAAAGTAATCTTCTCGTGAAGAATTGTCACTTGACTAATAGTGATGTTATTCAATATCTACAAAAATTCCATTAGCAATTAAAAGTTCCACATAAGTTGAACCAAATACAGGCACTGAAGCCACCATGAGAACCAAGATCCTCTGATCCATTAAAACCAAATTTAACCGGTGATCCTAACCCTTCTGATGTAAAATTTGTTTCAACTTCTGTTTGATATCAACCATCAGGTCCAAACTCCAAAATTCCTTCGACGTCAGTTTTAGAACAACTTCAGCTCTATCTTCGATATAGTAGTTCCACAACCAAAATACTTCAATGGTTTACTTAAAGGAACTTACATCGTTGAAGGCTTACAGGGTAAGGGTAGTCTATCGCTTGAAATGGACTTTCGTCATAAAACTAGTCTTCTATTGCTTCTCTAATTGTCTGTGGTAAGTTTATAGTTCGATTAGTTCCAAGGACACATGGATCAATGTTTTACGCAAAAAAAGGAAATAAGAGAAAAACAAACCAACACATTTTACCTTGTTACTTGACATGGGCGGGTCACTCATCAACCATGTTCCTTGCATTTTAGTTTGGAAGTGGTATAACAAGAGTTGATGAACATTAAAAGCTACTAAAAGTCACTGAATTTAAATTCCTATAATCGAAATGAGGAAAAAGAAGTGTTTAAATTCCTATTACCTACTTTACAGACATGTTAACGGAAGATGTATGTTAGTAGTCATTATTTGAGTTCAAAATAATCATCTATTTATCAAATCCTATATTTGCATAATATTCATCCAAAATAATGAAAACGTGATTCTTACCATTGCCGACCTCTACTTCTAGTCATCACCTCTACCTTCACAAAAATACTCCCATAGAATAGAGATGAAAAAATGGAGAACTAAGCATGCACACTTGTTGGATCGTATGGACAATGAGGCTTTATTAGTTATAATGGGAGCGATTAATGAGAAAGGTAGAAGAGATTAGAACTAAGGGTTGGTTACCAAAAACTTACAAGCAAGAGTCACCACTCTCATATACCTTATCGGGTAACATTCTCAAAATTCATTGTTATAAAAATAAATCAAATTTTAAAATATGTGGTAATTGAACATAAAATATAATGATAACAATTAAGGGAATGGGGTATTGATACATCATGTTGTGTTGTTTTTAGATGCAAATTATACGAATAGAAGAAAAGTCACATAGGAATGACTCATCAAATTCCTCTATATTACCCAACATCATATCCATGTTATTCTCCTCAAACATGTTTATCATGCATTACAACAAATCCTAATAGCAATTTATGTCTATCTGCTCTCTATTATGTCAAATCTTACATGATCTTATAAGGGAAGCAACTCCTACATCACCAAAATGTAAACTCATGTATTAAATCACTTCAAACAAATGGCTACAAGCATTTGAAACTGCACACAAACCATCATCATCAAAATCGAACTCACTTGGCACAAAATCCACCTTATAAGGATCTGAGTTTTGCACTAATTAAACTGGGCTTCAGGTGTTGGAGCTTGGTGTACAACAAATAAAGCTAAAACACATAATAAAGAATAAACGAAATTCAAGGAAACATCACATTACAATATCAATCTAAGATATAAATAGTGATTTTACCTCAATATGGTTGAAAATTCGAACCACAACTATCTTTTATAACTTGATTTTGCAGATTGAGCACCACAAACTATATCTACTAAAATCAACTTCATCATCCTTAAAAGTGTTTTTCACTGAGTCCTCTATTGAACTATGAGACAATATTTATATACAAGGTATTCCATCGGTTACACTAATCACGTGGCATGATCTTAGGTAACCGACACTAATTACATGGAGCCATAAACGGAAACAAAATATACATTAATATTTCAATATCTCTAATTGATAATTCAATATCTCTAATACGCCCCCACAGTCGGAACGGGAGATTCCCGAACGTTAAGACTGGATCGAAAATCATCGAACAATAATTTTGGATGACCTTTCGTGAAAATATCCGTAAATTGGTATCGAGACGGAACATGTAACACTGTTACTTGACCACGAGCCACCTTTTCCCGAACAAAGTGGATGTCAAGTTCCACATGCTTCGTGCGTTGGTGTTGAACCGGGTTCTCGGACAAGTAAATTGCGCTGACATTATCACAATACACAATGGTCGCCGAGGAGAGTGGACAACGTAGCTCAAGGAGAAGGTTTCTCAACCAACATGTTTCCGAGACGACATTTGATACACCTTGTTATTCTGCCTCCCCACTAGATCGAGATAAAGTTTGTTGTCGTTTTGAAGACCAAGAGACAAGATTGTCTCCAAAGAAAACACAATAGACTGATGTCGACCATCTAGTATCGGGGAAACCGCCCCAATCAACATCCGTGTAGGAAACGAGCCGCAAATCGGATGATGGTGTAATTTGTAAACCGAAGTGTAGGGTACTGCTAATATATCGCAAAATGCGACATAAATCATGCATGTGGTGTTCCCGTGGATCATGCATGAATAAACATATTTGTTGGACCGCATATGCAATATATGGGCGAGTAAAGGTAAGATATTGAAGTGCCCCTGCCAAACTGTGATACAATATCGGATCGGATACCGGTGGGCCAGACATGGCACTTAATTTGGCTTTAGTATCGACCGGTGTCTTTGTAGAATTGCAAGATGTCATGTTCGCCCGTTCAAGGATCTCCCGAGCATATTTTTGTTGAGAAAGAAATAAGCCCGAAGTGGTACGAGATACCGAGATCCCTAAGAAATAATTAAGCGGACCCAAGTCTTTCATGGCAAACTCCGTACCAAGTTTATTGGTATGCTCCACTCGAAGATCGTTAGATGAAGTCGTCAAGATAATGTCATCCACATAAACGAGAAAGTACGCGGTTGCATTCCCTCGATGGTATATGAATAAGCTATTATCAGATTTGCTCTGTGAAAACCCAATCGAAGAAATAAAACCAGTGAACCGTTGGTACCAAGCTCTCGGTGCCTGTTTAAGACCGCAAAGAGAATTTTTGAGACGACAAACATGATTGCTTGCTTTATGTTTGATTGATTGCTTTATGTTTGATTTACGCGGTTGCATTCATTGAATGCTTTATGTTTGATTTATTTTGTATAAATGATTTAAGTTTAGGATTTTATTTGTTTGTGGTGCTATGATGAGGATGATGAAGCAAACTTTAGTAAATAAAGTTTGTGGTGCTCAAGCTGCAAAATCAAGTTAGAATACGAAGTTGTGGTTCAAATTTTCAACTAGATTGAAGTAAAATCATTATTTACTAGTGTTGGGCCCGTGCATTGCACGGGAGGATAAATTTTTTGTTGAAATATTGAACCGAGTTAAAATGAAAGTAATTTCTCTGTTAACAGTTAATGAAATACAATGTGAAAAACGAATGTATTTTCATAAGTGGTTAACTTGCATATATTCTTAATCGTTTGTTGTTATAAGTTTGTGCAATAATATTGGTAATAGTTTTGTATTATATTATTTAAAACTCAAATGACATGTCTCACAACATATCACTATTATTGAAATAATTATAAATATGAACATACGTTTTTACAGATTTTGCAATTTTTCTGAAACCTCCTCGAGACAATCACTTTGAACGTATAAATATGTAGATTAATTAACAACATTCAACCCACATCAAATATGACAAAGAAAATAAATGATTTCTATCTTTTGTAACCGGCAACTAAACTGGTATAGTTCAAATTCACTCAGTACCACTTGAAAAATTATCTGACTATTGACTTCAAGACCTCATAATATTAGTCGATAAAAATAAAGATATGATTGTGGGTTTAGAAAAATATAAACAAATCCTCAGTAAATAAAATAAAATATAAAAAATTGTTTTTCAAAGAAACAAAAATATAGTGGAATACCTTTTGTTCAGTTGCAGGTTCCGTCATTGACACCCGACCGTTCGTCTTCTTCTTGTACTCGGATGATACATAGAGAAGCTATATATATTTATAGTTAATGTAGAGAATATTTTAAAATCTTTTATTTTCATTTTCGATTTTACATTTAAATGTAAATATATTAAAAATATGGAAGAATATTTTTATATCTACATCGTTTCTATTTTATTTTCTTTACACTTGGTTAATTTAGAAAGTATTGTGGAATATTTTTATTTTAAAGAATACGATAATTTATTAGTGTATCTCGTTATTTTTTATTTTTAATTCATATCAACCTTCTCTTTTCTTCTTCTAATGCTCGTGAAAAAAACATACGTGTAGATTTTATATTAGAAAAAAAAATACGTGTAGATTTTATATTATGCTAATATAAAATACGTGTAGATTTTATAAAATAAAATAGATTTTATATTAGCAAAAAAAATACGGAAGAAAAAAGAGTTTATATTACATCTCATTATGTAAAAAGATTTTATAAAATAAAATATGGAAAAAGATTTTATAAAATAAAATATGGAAAAATCATTATGAGATGTAATATAAAAAAATACGGAAGAAAAAAAAATTATATTACATCTCATTAATATAGATTTAAATGTAAAATCTACATTTAAAATAGATTATGGTAATATAAAATCTATTTTATAAAATCATCCACCAAAAAAATAAATATTTATATTAATAAATGAGTATTCATTCCACAAATAGATGATTATGTGAGATACTGTGCTTGGAAAGATTGTACCAAAGTATTAAGAAATTGTAAATTAAGTAATTGGCTTTAATTAGTTGTACCTTGTATTTAAAATGTTGTAATTAAGAGCTTTTTATGTCGTTTTTATAATATAGTATAGATATCTTAGATTGATATTATAATGTGGTGTTTTCTTGAATTTCATTTATTATATCTTGTAGCTTTATTTGTTGTGTTTGCATTTATATGTCAAAATCCAGTTTTAGTTGTCCAGTATTTCTGTTAGTATAAAATATGTGTTTTGTAAAACATGCATTGAGAATTCATGTTGAAGCTGAAATAAGCTTTAGTGGTCTAGTATTTATGTCCATCTCAATTTCATTAAAATTGAAGTCCAAGCTACGAAATTCCAATTGAAAGAGGAGCCCACTTTATGTGTCCAATTAATTTCATTAAAATGGAAGCTGAAATAATGTTTCATTTTGAACAAATATTTGGGATATTTGAAAGGTTCAGCTTATGCTTCCCCTATTTCTTAGTATTATGATGATTTACTCGTTAGGGTGAATTTTATATTTTGCTAGATTAATTTTGTGTATAAAATTTATTATTCCTTATATCGACTTGGATTTTGTCGAAGCATCATCCCCTTCCTTTAATGCGATATCAAAGTTCAAAAATTAAGGATGGTTTACATAACCTTCGAACACTTATTCCTTATTTTGGTGGTCTATTGATGATTTTGTCACATTGTCCAATGAAACCATCACTGACCAACCTCTAAACTTCCTGATCAGCAGTTGTTCATCTAATGCAATTAAGTTAACATAAAACAACATGAAATTTAGTTGGTAATATCCCACATATAAAAACCTTCATTTCTATTATCTAATTCTTGTTTTTCAGCTAAGGATAGAGTATTACATAGGTGGATTGATCACAAGCGACACAAAATTTACTGCTTAATTGAACTTGTTCTATGCTCAAAATTTTATAACAAGATCAGGTAACCGCATTTCAGCAATTTCTTTGATCTTCCTCTAATTTTGTTTGGAAAATCAATAACTTGTCTTGATAGTGTTCAAATTAAGATAATAATATATTAGATATTGTTTCATGCTCAAGAAAAAAATCGTGAACGAACAATAAAATAAAGCGATATAGATGGAATGATATATATTTCATGAGCATGAACAAGTTGGTCATTGGGTTCTATTGATGTGCACCTAAGATGTTCAAAGTCTTTAAATGTTATTTAAAACTCATTTTGGAGGTCATGTTGAGGCATTACGATGCAGTTTCAAAGTGACTGTCTGCTAAGAAGTTACCCTGCAGTTTCCAAGTCTATTTCAAAGCCAACATCACTTTTTTCTTCACTATTTGTCAAGAAATCTATCTTGTTTTTGGGTCTATCCTACTAATGATAATTAATACAACTTCGTTTTTGTAGGCCAACATGAAGCGAGGGTTCCTATTTTGATTTTGACCATGGCCTATTGTTAATAAATGTTAAGTGCCTTTTATGCGCTTAACTTTGTGTACTTTAGTTGTGTGATTTATGCATTTTAGTCCTTAGTTAGGTCTTTTCATACATATTTATTGATCTTTTCGAGTTATTTCTCTAATCACGGTTGGAATGATTTTTTGGAATAGATTTTACGCTTTTAGTATGTTTTTGTGCAAATTATAAGAGGTGTTGAAGGCGGTGTGGTGAATGAGCCGGGTGGATTGAAGAGTGATGCCAAGAAAAAAGTGGAGAAGATTTGTACCCAAGTTGATGAAGATATGAAGCAAAAAGTTGAGAATTTGAAGATTTGAGATTCTACCACACTTTGAGGGTCACAAAAAAAACTCTCAGAAGACAAAATTACATTATGTCCATTTTCACGGTCGTGAAGCCCACCTTTCACGCCAGTGAACCTTATCTGAAAACTTCTTAACTTTCTGCTTGCTTTCACGCCCGTGAAGGGATTCACGGTCATGAAATTTAAAAACGAACATATATGTCTATTTTTAATATACGATTTTCAATTTATATGAACCACATTTCATTTTAGGTATATTTATTAATTTTTATTCCTAAAAATAAAATATAGGAAATTATTTATTTTTAGTAAACATGTCGCTTTTTAAAGAATTGACACGATATTAAAAATGTTATTTTAAAATAAACAAAATAGTAACTAAACTTTTTAGTTAAATTCACGATACCAGTTATTGCTAATGGATTAAAAATATCAACTTGAAGATTTACCAAAAAAAATATTAAATATTACGTTTTCAATTTTTCATGGTAAAACTAAAAATACAATGTTTTATTTTTTAAGGATTAAATAAACTATATGAATATTAAATATAATCTTATATATATAGTATTATATAGTCTAATAAAATAAAATAAAAAGGAAAAACACAAAAATATTGTAATTAGACCAAAATGCCATTAAGTTAGCCAACCTTTCTGATTGGAATTAGTCTGAGGGACCAAAAGTTAAACAAAATGATAACCACAATGATTCAAAATTTAATTAACTCAAAGTAGGAACTCAATTTGATAGTGTGTAGCAACCACAAGGACCAAAAATGTAATTTACTCAACACTTTCTATGAAATTATTATCCATAATGTAAAGTAAATTACATTTTTGGTCCTTATAGTTGTCACTCATTATCAAGTGAAGTCCCTATCGTGACCTAATTACGTTTTCATTAACTGTTGTTATTTTGTTTCACTTTTGGTCCATCTGACTAACTATAGTTAAAAAAAGTCTGCTAACTCAAAGATATTTTAGTCTTTATTATCTAATTTGTCTTTTTGTGTTCTATTTTATTAAAAAGTGTTCTATTTTTATAAAGCCACCCACCTACCAAGTCCCGATGTGTTGCGTCGCAACCCTTTTCGGCGATCCTCTCCCCCTCTAGTTGTGAACCATATGAACATTAAGCACAAACCAAAATGATGTATATCAAAACCCTTAATGTGGATCCCTAAAAGCTTCATCGTCATTGTAAATCTTCGTCTTCATCTCTACACCACTAAGGAAGAGATGAGATTCCACGACATCGGAAACACTGTTTGGTGGTGGTAGAACGAGAGTCGCATTAGGAAATTTTTGACCCAATTGAATTTTTATTCCAACTTCCAAAACAAATACGTGTCAAACCATTGATGTGTTTTTCCAACTCCCAAACCCGTTGACGAGTTTTTCGGCCTAGGCCTCTACAAGGTTGTTTTCCTATTTCGTGTAACAGAGCCATGAAAGTTGGGGTGGTGTCCATCTTCCAAAAGAAACAAGCATAAAGCAGTACCCCCATTCTTCTTCTTCTTCTTCTTTAGTCCATCTCTCTATTTATATGAAATGTAATAGGTGGGCTTTTTTGGCAATAGAAGAGAAGTACGTGTGTATGTTTTTTTGCTTCGAATAGAGGTAAAATAGAGTTAGACCTGACAAACATGTCGTGTCGTGTCGGATACAAAGTTAAACGGGTTGAAAATGTCTAACCATAACCCGACCCGTTTAATAAACGGGGCAGAAAATCACAACTCTAACCCGACACGACCTGCCTAACCCGTTTAACTTTTATAAAAATAAATTTTACAAATCGAAAATTCACAAAAAAAGAATACAAATACAAAATTCAAATGAAAACATTAAAAATCCAAATTTTATAGTTCAACTTATAAATTCTAACCAAATCTAAAGTAAAACATTAAAAATCCAAAGCATTAAAAAAACTTATAATATATATATATAGAGAGAGAGGGAGGATCAAACGAAAATGCTAACTATTTAAAAGAATAAGAGAATAATTCTAGGCCAATCATTTTATTAAATAATATCTTAAATAATTAATTCTAAAAATAAATAAATAAGGATATAAAAGTAATTTAATTATATAAAACTTATTTTAGGTATTTATTTAAGATTCTACTTTTACCATTTTTGTAAATTTAATATGATTTAATTTTTTATTAAATAAATGTTTATATTTAATTCATTTAAAATAAGCATATTTAATTTTCTGTAGATCCCAGATACAGTGCAATCACGAGATAATAATCAATAATACGCAATAACGAACAATGAATAATCCACAACTGTTGGTCATATGATTAATGATCAATAAAAGTTTAGGTTTACAGAGAGAATTTCTGATACGGAAATGTAAACATTACAACTAGCTATCTATGAATAATTTCTTCTAAACCTCCTCTTTCCTAAAACTAGGTTAATAAAACATCTATCTATATATATATATATATATATATATATATATATATATATATATATAAGTCGTGTAGGTCTAATGGGCTTGAGGCCCATTTACAACTCAACTATCAAACAATTACAATTCGACCCCTTATAAATGTGTTATACAACTTTCAACGCACTAGGACTTTCAGTCGTAACAATCTCCCCCTAAAGTTGAATAAGGCATTTATCTTCTTGAAAACTTCAGCCTTGATCTTCTTTCCCTCTTAAATCTTTGAAGAACGTTGGTGTTGCATGTCTTCATGTCTTTCCAAACTCCCCTTGAATAAACCTCTTGGTCATCATAGTTTCAACTTTGTAACCAGATTCAATGTACAATAGCCTCGACTGAATGCACTATCAAACAGCTTTCAACTGTAGAAACTCAACACATCGGATTAGCACACAAGAAAGATAATGTGCGAGTTACGTGACATTCCACGGTGCAACTTCAGTTTAAAACAAAGAATATGTCTCTGAACCGCGAGTTGAATTGACTTTCAGCTTAAGAACTTGTTTCAATCAGCTCGTAGGAGGAATCAACTTGTAGCAAACACCATATGATAGGGATAGAAGAACCAATAAAATATTTTCTGCTCAACTGCAATCTTTGAATCCAAAGGCTTTTCAACCTCAGATTTAAGAAATTTTGTTACTCCCCCTCATATTTTGCTAACTCCCCCTCAACACGATGATCTGTGTCTTTGAAACGTGTGTCGTTCTCCCCTCATGATGATTAGGAGAATCCTGAGCATCATGTAACTTCAAAGACTAACCGGATGAGTAGCAAAATATTAGATAAAGCGATTAGTAACCAAGGGTAACAGCTAACACAGAAACACAATAGTAACTGTTATCACAACAATTTAGATAATTGTGTGGCCTATTTTCATAGTTGGCATCGATGTATCTCTGATAGGACTTCCAGTTATCAACGAAGTAAAATATTAAAAATTACTTCTCAAACTGTTCCAGCAATATCACAAAGATATGCAAGGGGAATCACAAAGATTCGTGTGTGTATGTGAAAGAAGTATAAAACATATCGATTAGGCTCAAATATTGATTCAACCTGGGACGCAGGTTAGAAATCAATAGACACAGTGAGATGAATATGAAGTTTGGAGACCGGAGCTGATGTCTTTCGTTTTCAATATCTAAGACCTCCGAGTGAGGAATAGATAGATTATGTGCTAAATCTCCGTGCATATATGAAACAAATATCTTTCGAGAGAAACTTGAGTGGCTAGGTGGGGTGACACGAGTTATCGACACTAGGTCCATGTCTGTTTCAATATCCATCTCCAAAGAACGAGAATGAATAGATTATGTGGTAACCCGGATAACTGACTCGGATTGGTAAGGACCAATAATTCTTTTAAGTCCTGTCACATCCTCACCATATTCTTTTCTTTTTAATCACTCCGAACTCATCTATCAATGTAGACCCCTCACTGATATCTATGAATTGGATGTGTTTCTTGGTTAGGTCCTTCCGGTTCAGGATGGACCATAGAAACATTAAAAGTCCTAACACTCATTTAACTCACCAAGATAAAACATTGAAGTACAATTTTCTGATTTGAGATAATCAGAAGTCAAAAACAATTAAGAACGAGTCCTGAACTGAAGTGTTCAGAAGTCGATATGTAATAAACAACATGGTACTCCCCCTCAAAAGTGGCATAACCCTTGATTGTAGTCATGTGACATGAATAATCTGAATTAAATCACACATGACATTCCTGCAAAACAGATTAAGAAGATTTTGGTTTTGGTATCCATGTTGTGATGGATCCTTGTTGGTTAGTTGCCTTAGCTTTTAAGCTATTAAACTGAGGATTGGGGATGCTATAAGTACCATACCAATTATTAACATACCTTAAATCCACAAAGTCACTATTTCCACAGTGAGTGCAACAGATCATTGCTCGGTTTAGAATGATCAACTTTCCTGTAGAATAAACATAAGTAGGTGAATCAATCTTGGAAATAGATGACTTTGTATCAACTTCAGGAGAATCATGAGACTTGTTTCCTTCACTGTCTTCTGTAGTTGGTTTCTTTCTCCAAACCATCTTTACTTTTCTAGAGAAATGAATATCTGAAGAATCATTAAGCTCGCACTCAGAAGAACTGGAGTAGTAAGTATGTCTTTTGTTAGAGGTGTCGGTCTTTCTTTGTTTCTGTGAACGTCTTTTAGATTTTTGCTTTAAAGATTTGTTCATAGAAACCTTTTGAAAGGCAGATGTAGAACATTCGCCTTTATAAAATTTGACCGGTGGCTCACCAGTTGAATCCAAAAAATCAACATGACTTGGAAGTTTAGGATCGAAATCAAATTGGTCTAGCTGACTGTCTGGACACACCTCAGAATTCAGAAAGGTTGAGAATTCCATTTCCTCATCAGAAGGAACCTTATCACTTGAAGGATTTGTTCCTTTAAGCGGATCATTAGCGGAAGCATTTTGAAAATCAGAATGATGATCCGTTTCGAAAGATTGAGGCTCTTTTCCTTTGTTTGAAGAATTTGGTGACGAGTCACCCAAAAAGGCTTTACAGGAAGAAGTGTCTGGGGGGGGGGTAGGGATTTTCTGACAGATTAATTTTCTCAACTTGGAGAATTTCAGGCTTAGCTTGAAGCCCAACTTTGTGAAGTCGCTCTTTCATCAGATCTGCTGCCAAAGCAGCCAGTTGTGAATTAAGCTTATTTATCTCTGTCTGAAGATATTCCCTTTTCTCCCTCGACCCAGTTTCCTTTTTATCGGAATTGAGACACTCATGTTTGGATAATAACTCTTGTTTTTCCTTTTAAAAAATGATCCTCTCCTGTGCAAATGACTCTTCTAGCTGAACACTTTTCTTTTCTAAAATCAGAGGTGGAACATAGATTTTGTGGTCCACTGGTTCCTCCTCAGTTTCAACGGTTTTTGAATCAAGTTCATCTTGAGAATAGCTTCGAAAATAGTCATTTGACAGAAAACAAGGTTTTTCAGTGTTGTATGACGCATTCAATGAGTAATAAACAAAAGGAAGTTGCATTGTGGTAGTATTTTTCCTTCTCAATGTTTCTAGTTCCGGATCCTCATCAACAAGTGGTTTGGTCCAATTGATTTTGTACTCTGGGTAGGTTTTGTCTATTCCAAAAAATTCGAACGCATATAACGTGGGAACTTTGGTCAAGGCCTTTTTCAGATAATGTGGGTTATCGTGACCGAGACCCGTCTCTGAATATTTGAATTCTTTGGGTGCCTTCAGATGCATCATTTGTTTAGATTGACCAATTTTGTAAAGTTTCAGTTCGAGATCCTTTAACTGGGTAGATAACCTTTGATTTTCATTTTTATAAGTCACACTTTTAGTCACAATATCAATTTTCTCATTTTCTGACATACGAAGCTTGTAAGTAAGATCATCTACTTTGGTCTTTAACTCTTTTGATTCTTTTGAAAGACTCCCACACTCTTCCTTTAAATTTGAAATTATGCACAAGTTTCCAGCAATTTCTATGCGTCGATTATCATAATCGTCAAGCAGTCTTTCAACTCTGGCTTCTAAACAATAAACTTTCTCCTTTAGCTCTGAATAAGTTGGATGAGACATTGTTGCTTGAAAAACTTGAAGTCTAGGGACTAAACTTGACAAAATATGAAAAAATCAATGTGCAAGGACCAAGACTGACAACGAGTTAAACTTGAAAGTTTAGGGGTCACAAATGACAAACGACCGAAACTATGAAGTACGGGGACTAAAAATGACACAAACTAAAACTTAAAACTACAAGGACTAAAAGTGTAAAATTAAAACTTCTAACGGGCTTAACTAAAAACTAACGGAAAATGGACTAAGAATGAAATAAAACTAACCAAACTAACAAACTAACTGGACTAACGGAGACTTAACGGAAAAAGGACCAAAATGTTAAGCATTTAACGGTAACTTAACGGAAACACTATCCATCGTCTCCTTCGTTGAGCCAACCAACAAAACTTCGAAACGGTTAGTAATATCTAATGCAGAACGATCGTTAAAGCTCCCTGATCAGTCGTCATCAGATTCAAACTCAAATGGTCAACCCACGATCACAAACGAACCAACCGAAAATGTTTCGGAAAACGATCGAAAACTTAAAAAATCAGTATGGGTTAAAACTTTTCGACCAGAAATGATCGATTATGTTCCCTTAAGCTCCCTCAACTGATTAGAACTCGAATCAGTCTCTCAAACTCACGAACGAAGCAACCGAAAGTTTTTCGAAAACCGAACGAGAACTTAAAAACGTAATATGGGTGAAAAATTTACGATCAAAATCGATCGTTTAAGCTTTGCAAACAACCCTTAACGGTTTAAAGTCGAAAAACTTCATTCACGATTACTACCGAATCAACCGAAATATTTTCGAAAAACGATCGAAAAAAACTTGAAACTTGTTGTAACCTTCACTGTCGAAATTGTTGGGTTGGGGCTGCTGGAAACTGGAAGCAAAGCAAGTAATCGCACGGGGAACCGGGTGAGACCGAGAGACCGGGAGATAGGATACCGATCAAGACCCCGGGAGATAGTTCACTTGGGGATCGATATGAAAGACGCCCACACGCCGGGAGTTCAAAGCGTCGGGGACCGGATGATGGTATGAACCGGGGTAAGGTCGAAGATGGTCGATGGTCTCACAAACCGGTGACCGGAGTCTCTACCAACCTGGGGAGCGGGGTTTCCCCGACCGGCGTCAAGACAATCAGTGACCGGGGTCACAAACCGGGAACCGGTGTCAACAAGGGCCGGTGTCACCCCAAATTCGGTGACCAGTGTGAGAAGAGGGACGCGGGGGTGGGAGGGGGGATACGGGTCTCTTATGAATCGAGTCTGCTAAGATGCGAGTCTGGGTGACAAAGGGAGCAAGGAGTGAGGCGGGTTTGAGAGGGACGGGGTGTCAATTGTGAAGACTCGGTGGATGATATCCCAGGTGAGATAACGCAGTCGCCGATCGATTTGATACTACCAAAATTGCCGATCACTCAACAAACCCGGGTGGATGGAAATTAATTCCACCACCGACAATCAAATCATCATCTACAGCCGACAGTCATATTAGAATTCCAACGATCCACTTTCTTGGCATCGAGTCTCAATGGAAATTAAACACAAATTAGCAACACAAATTCGTTTGGCTGCTAAAATCACAATTTGCATCCAATTATAATTAAACAATCAATCTCCTTTTCCTAATGAATTCTAAACACTACCGATTGCTAACAAAAACAACCCCAAAACTAATCAATTCAATTCAATTTTTTTAAGAAATCGAGACGAACACAGATAGCACCAAAAAAATTTCAGATCTAACTAAAATCCTCCAAAATTGATAAAATCAGAGAATGTAATCGATTCCAAAAAGTTTATCAAGTAACGTAGAATCAATTTAAGCAATCAAATCACAAAAACTCAAACCTAATACTTTTGATTATGAAAAACAGTCGAACCAGAGTTGATTAAAACAGAAAAATCGATAATAAGTAGGGATTTAGACAAACCTTTTTGATCGCACCGAATAAAAGTTAATTCGATCCCGCTCTGATACCAATTGTAGATCCCAGATACAGTGCAATCACGAGATAAAAATCAATAATACGCAATAACGAACAATGAATAATCCACAACTGCTGGTCATATGACTAATGATCAATAAAAGTTTAGGTTTACAGAGAGAATTTCTGATACTGGAATGTAAACCTTACGACTAGCTATCTATGAATAATTTCTTCTAAACCTCCTCTTTCCTAAAACTAGGTTAATAAAACACACACACACACACACACACACACACACACACACACACATATATATATATATATATAAGCCGTGTAGGCCTAATGGGCTTGAGGCCCATTTACAACTCAACTATCAAACAATTACAATTCGACCCCTTATAAATGTGTTATACAACTTTCAACGCACTATGACTTTCAGTCCTAACATTTTCATCTAAAGAATTATTTTTTTATTCAAAGTAATATTTAAAAAATTACAGTTTTTATAAAAATCATATGTGATTCATAATGAATTAATTTTTTTTAAAATTTTCTCCTAATCATATGTGATTTAAAAATTGAAAAACAATAATTCAAATTAAACATTAAAAAGAAAAATAATGAAAACGGAATCATATGTGATGTGTAGCAAAACACAATTAAAATTATTATTTTTTTTAATCAAAATCACATATGATTCAAAATGAATTAAATTTTTTTTTTCAAAATATTTACCTAATCATATATGATTTAAAATTTGAAAAACAATGATTCAAATTAAAATTTGAAAAAAAAAATGAAAACAAAATCATATGTGATCTGTAGCAAAACACATTTAAAATGTATAAGATCACATAATCTATACTATATTATAAAGACGGAATAAAAAAACTCTTAATTACTACTTATAAAACATAAGGTACTACCATTTTATGCATACATTTCAAAAATCTCTTAATTCACAACTTAGTATGCATAAGGTACAAATCATTTGAAAAAAATTCAAACTTTACTTTTTCACTACCTTCCATATTCAAGTTTTTCCCCTTCCATTTAGGGTTTCTCCAAAAGAAGAAACGTTATTTACTTGCTCAAATTAACATATTTCTTTAATTATAATAGTACATGTATTTTCTTCATGTATACAAGTTTTTAAAGCCTTTTGAATTCTATAAAATTAACTAATAATAAACCTATATATACGTTTAGATACAAAATAATATTATCCAACATTATATTTGTTATTTTTACCTATTCTATATTTCAGTATTTTGAAAAAATATTATCATTCGTTAGATATCGTTGATTAATACATGTTTTTAAAATTCCAATATACATTTAACGATTACTTTAATATAATTTCTTCATGCTTCATGATTAAAAAAACTCAAGTTATGCGTTTATCACTACTAATGCCACATAAATTATAAATATATGATTTACAATTGCTCACCCCGATGCATTGCACGGGTACACTGCTAGTGATACATAAAAGAAATTGAATGAGTCTTTTTTAGGAAAAAAATGTCGATTAATTGTGGATATCACATGTGATTTTTGAGAAAATTTGTAAGAAATTCTTAAATAAACTAATTCAATAAAAATAAATATTTAAAATGAAAAACTAAATCACATTTATTTTAATGTTGTAAAAAATTATTAAAAAGTCATGAATAAATACCTTAATTAAATTTGTTATAAAAATAAACGAGTTTCCTTATATAATATGTATACAACAAATGACACATATGCCCTTTTAGGTGATTTTTAAGAAAGTTTTATTTAAGATATTATTTAATAAAATGATTGACCCATAATTATTCTCTTATTATTTTAAATAGGTATCATTCTCGTTTGAACCCGACGCTCTCTCTCTCTCTCTCTCTCTCTCTCTATATATATATATATATATATATATATATATATATATATATATATAGGGGTGGATTCAAATGAAAACTTATATTTCATTGTACACATGAGGACAAATATTAACCATTGATTAAAACTTAGAAAACTAATCAATGGTTAATACATAATAAGGTTAATTGAGAAGTGATTAAGGACAAAATTGGAAATTTGAATCAGCGCCTACTTGTTTGACTTTTTATTTTATTTTTTAATTAAAAAAATTTAACCCCTTAAACTTTAAAATAAATTATCTTTAAAATTACTAATATTTTAATCAAATAAATTAAATCAAAAAAACGAGAATTTCGTGTTCTTCGTATGACATCCATCTTGATATATGAAACAACCCAACCTAAAACAACAGGATAGCAACTTAAATCTTTAAATAAAAATGCCAAACGGCACAATACAGCACCC
Source organism: Arctium minus (assembly GCA_954870635.1). Lineage (NCBI taxonomy): Eukaryota > Viridiplantae > Streptophyta > Magnoliopsida > Asterales > Asteraceae > Arctium > Arctium minus. The sequence continues at coordinate 54,855,820 of OX941090.1, read as the reverse complement.
AAAATACGAGATTTGCGGAAAGATAACCAAGTACACAACTGAGAATACAGAGACAATAGTCTACAATGGAGGTCCTCTAATATAGCTCCAGCACGCATCTTCTCTAAAAAAATAACCGTTCCTTCACTGCCACTCTTTACCTGAAAAGGGTTTTAGATTTGAAAAGAGCGAGGGTTAGACCGAAAGGTCTAGTGAGTCCCCTCTTAACAACAACTTTTAACTCATCAAACAAATATCAAGGATTTATCATAAAATAATCATTTTCAGTTTCCAGGAAACCATTAACTTTCAATAAACTTCTCCGCTCACACTACCGCCACCTTAAGGTGACAGCGTGTATGTGACTCACACTGCTTTAGATGGGACACACCCCCCATATAGCATAAACGAGACATACCCCCCGGTATGAGCACAGGCGGGCCACACCCCCCGACTTTGAGCCTTCTCACTTAGGACCATGTATGCATAGATTTCCACTTGGATAATAATAATAAAAAAAAAGCATCTTTAGCATTTAAATAAATCTCGCAAGTAAGTGCTAAAGCAACATCATATCAAAGCTTGCATATAACTTTCATAAAACTCGTGCCATCATGTAAAATCAAAGTTTAAAATAAACTTTCGCATGCCATCGCAAATGAATCAAAGTTTAGGATAATTTAACTTTACTTGCTTTCGCTATCAAAAGGTTTAGTTAGAAAAACTCACCTGACGTCCTTAGCTCAAATCTCGCGTCTACTCCTATAATTCAGTCCGAAACCTATAAAGAAAACATTAACCGGTGAACACCCGATTCTTTCCATATTATAGCAAGGTTGACCTTAACACCAAAATTCCCGCACCACCTAATTCTTAAAATAACCTCGGCCCACAAGAGTCAACTCCAAAAGATACCTTGAATAACCGAACCTGGGTCGATAACTCAAAACAAACAAGGCCCAACCCTTAATTTCCCCTTAAAAGCAAACATGGGCTTCGGCCCATCCACAAGGCCCGGTGACCAGGGCGCTGCCCGGTGTGAAGCTGGCGACCGGGGTCTCCCCCCCTGCGCCGCTCGATGCCTAAGTCGATCGGGGTCTCCCCCTCTCGATCGGTGCTTAAGTCGACCGGGGTCTTCCCCCTTTCGACCGGTGCCTATGACGACCGATGACCACCTGACCGGAGTCGACCGGTGCTCCAGCGACCGGGGTCCCTCGACCCCTACCCAAAATCGATCGCTAAACAGATTCTCGAACCAGGGAGGTTTTCGACTTCCCAAACCACAAAGATCGGAATCGATTAACCCTAACCCCTTCCTGGATTTTTATTACCACATTAACAATTTCCACCTCATTCTCATAAATCTAGAATCCAAATACGGATCCAACAATTGAACCACAACTCCTTCAAACCAAATTTCACCAGATTACCCAACTAACCCAACCCCAAGGATAAGACTAAATTAAAATACCTAGAGAAGATATAGATTTGGAAGAGGATTACCTTAAGGAAGAAAGCAATGAAACCTTGAAAATCTCGACCGGATCCTCTCTCTATCTCTTGCTTGATTGCCAAAATCTCTTCTGCCCACTCCCTCTTACTCAGTCGCCGATTGCAAGTAAAATGAAGGAGAGTAGGGTTAAAATCCCTTTTTCTCAAAGATACATCTTACCCCTTTGCATTTTAGGAGTCTTGTGTTGGTCCCTAAGGTGCTTAACAAGTTTGTAGAAGGGGGGGGGGGGGTTGAATACAAACACAGAAATTAAAGTTTAATAAATTGTTTATTGATAAATCAAATACAATTTACAAGTTTGTTGCGGAATAAGATTAAGATAGACTCAATCTAAACAAACTTAAGAAACACTAAGATGGTTGCACAAGAATTTCAGAGAATGGGGATTTAGAATATAGAAAACAAAGGTTTCTATTTGGGATTCAAGGATTGAGCACACCCTCAGATGGAGGGGTGAACTTCCTATTTATACCCTATGCATTAAATGCATGCCAGGGCACTTTACACGTGGCGTTCTCTGATTGGCTTTGAATGTCTGACTTTGGGAGACATGCTTTCGGCCGGATCATGAACAGTGTAATTGACAGAGTTGTTGTACGAATTGTGGCAGAGGCATGTCCTGTCTGACACATCGTACTGAGTTGTGCAAGGTAAGACAAAAGGAAACTTGAGGTATAAGCTAAGTGATCATTCAATCGCTGAATATCTCTTTCTGCAGAGATATCAAGAGGTCAGCGATCGCTGAAGCTTTACTCATGTTCCTTCGCGTATAAGTAGAGTTGTCTTTGCTTCACTGATATCCGCATCAGGTCACTAGTAGACTTCTCTTTGTTCAGCAGCTTCGTCTTCGATTCAGCTATGAACATCTGTTGACGCGAGACTTGTCTTCAGTGATTACGTTACTGTTTACATCAGAAACTATCAGCGATACTGAACAGGATCAGTTTAATCACTGATAGTGAAACACTAATACATACTAGATGTTTATAAGAAGACTATCAGCGATAACTGAACAGACTCAGTCTGATCGCTGATGGTGAAACACTAATACATATTAAATGTAATGTTCACTAAGTATAGAAAAGGGTCATTATCAAATCACTGAGAGAGCTTGGATCAACAATCTCTCCCTATTTGATAATGACAAAGTAATTGAAGAAAATTACTTTATTATTCAAAATAATGGAATAATCAGGACTCATAACATACATGTCCCAATTACTATTTTGAGGGATCTTTTACAGTACTGATATAGTTAAGTACTTCACTGAAATTCTCATTAATCCAAGAAAGGAATTACAAGGTATGAAAATTACAAGTACAAGTGATGTATCAACTACTGTAAGTTAAACTAATAGATTACAAGAAAGAAAACTAATCTATCAGCTATCTAAAGAGGGTTAGGAGGATTGATCAAATACTCAGGTATTTCTTCTCCTTTTTGCCTTCGCTCTAAAGATTCTTTGCAGATGATCGCAATGATTGGCTCAGCAGCAGGAGAGAGAGTACACCATAGGCACATGAGATCCTTGAGAAGAGCGAGGGGACAGATAGGGATTTCAGAGACCCTTTGAAATCTGAGCTGTTCCTTGTCATCTCTGAAGAAGATTCCAAAAGGTTCTTCAAGAACTTGTCCCACAACATATGGTCCGCCAGGAGGCAGAGAGAGATCCAGAACTGAAAGATCAGGAGGAGGACCGATCTCTTGAGAATTTGATGGAGGTTTCATTTCTGAACACTGCGACATTAGATGAGGAGGAGACAGGCTTTATCTTTATTTGCTTAGACTTTGGAGGAAGAGTAGATGGCACCTTTAGTATAGCAGCGACTCTGTTGATGAGGGCATCATTTACCCTTTCAACATAGCCTCTGTATGTTGACTTTGATTTCTTTAGCGCATCTTTGAACTCAAGCCACTCCATGTAGCCGAAGTCTTCCAGCTTTGAAATGAACATAGCCTTGCAGCTTCCATCCTCTCTGGTAATCTCCATGGTGACAGAGAGTTTATCCTTCTTCTTTCTCCCAGAGATAGCAACAGCTACGATCTTCATTGGGTCAGAGCGATAGTCAATTTTGTGCTTGCACCAATCGACTGTATTATCGCTGACCGCTTTTTCTTTGGAGCGTTTCCTGGACTTCCACTGGTTTGTTTTTCAGCTTCTTGTCTTTGACTTGAGAGGACTGAATTTTGAGAGCCAAAGAGGCATCTCTTTGACAGTCAGCAATCAGCTTCTCAGTCCTGACGGATTCTTCGATTTCAGCTTCAGTCAGTAACTCCAGATCTGATTATTGAGAGGGGATCTTTCGTCGTTGACTCTCCAGATGAGAGATCATCTCTGTTCTTTTCTTTCTCTCTTCCTCTGACCAATGAGATGGTCTAGAGGGCCTTCCATGATGTTGCAGGGACTCTTCTTCTTCTTCATCCTCTTCATCAATCTCTCTTACAGAGATTGGGATTATTTGATCATCAGCTTCAGCAGCTAGGATTATTTGGAGTTCTTTACCCTTAAGCAGGGGAGAGAACTATTTGGTCAGAAAAAGAAAAAGGTTAGATTTACTTTTAGGGAAGGAGAGAGATAAAGGCTAGAAAGAAACAGGGGTTGGATTTTTATAGAATGATAAGGGAACAAGAGTAAGGCATACCTGAGAAGGATTTTCCTCAGGTAGTGAAATCATCTTCAGGGTTCCCTCAGCAGTTGCACCTTTGCTTTGGGAAGGGGTTCCTGAAGGTGTCTCTTGACTCCCCCTGCTTTGATAACTTCTTTCAAAGCTATCGCTGATGAAGTGACGGCTGAAGAACACCATAGAGATTGATCTTCATCGTCATCATCATCATCATCATCTTGATGAGAATCTTCCTCTTGATCTTCGAGATCAAGGTCTTCATCATCATCGTCCTCTTCTTCTTCATCATCGATTAAATCTTCGAGATAAGGAGGGGCTTTTTCAGCAGCTATCTCCCCCTCAACCTGAGAGGGAGTTTCCTTCTGTTGGACCTCAGCAACGACTTCAAACTCCGTATTTTCTTCAGCTGCCTTCTCCCCCTCTTTGTCATTATCAAGGAGGGAGAGATCTTTGGAAGGAGAGGAAGTTTTTGCAACGGCCAACACCTGAACTTCAGCCTCCAGTCCTTTGAGCCGGTCTTCAATTTCAGGGATTTCTGACGTAGCTTGATGAATGAACTCCACAGCTACACCTAGAGCTGTGCGATCGTCTGCTGTAAATGAAGGAGCAGGAACTGGAGCTGGTGCCTTTAGTTGAGTTAAGATCTGCTGAAGAAGAACTTCACAGGAATCAACCTTTGTAGCCAGGGCTGCAAACTGTTGTTGTGAGTCTTCCCTGACTTTGACAATCGCTTCTTGGAGAGTAGCGATTTGAGAAACGTCAGCTTTGGAGGCGCAGGTGGCTGTCAGCATTTTCAGTGCTTCACCAGCTGATTGAACAACGTTGGTGGTGTTGTTGAGAGAGGCAGTCAGAGATTACACCTTTGCACTCAGATTGTTGACATTGGTGTCAATAGTCGCCAAACTAGGACCTGAAATATAAGTTAGTTTTTGAGAAACAGGCTTATATGGTGAGTTGGGAGAAGTGTTTAAGGTTATAAGGATACCTGAATTATCTTTGTAGAATTGTAATGATTCCTCAAAAGATTGATGTTCAGGTCCTATGGGTCCAAACTGTGGTTGAGTAGAAATAGAAGGAGGGTTAGAGATCAAAGAAATAGAAGGACTAGAGATGGGGATAGAAGATGTAGGGATAGGGGTAGTTACCTTAGGTTGTTGTTGAACTGAGATTGTAGGTTGCGTCACTGTTGTTGTGACAGCGACCGAGATCGCTGGCACAGTTGAAGTGGTTGTCGCTGAGGATGTGGAGGAGAGACCCATGAAAGCATCCAAGGAAGTTTGTTGATAAACATCCTTAGGTATAGAGCTAGAGGTAGCTTTCTCCTTGGTCACCTTGGCCTTCTTCGAAGGACCAAGGGAGCCAGTTGATGGTCGTTTGGAAGGGGTAGCGGCAGGGATAGAAGAAGAAGGAACCTCCTGCGTGGCCGCTGAAGAAGAAGAAGTGAGGAGAGAGAGTCGGAAGCGAAGTTCAGAGATACTTACCTTGTTGGGGAGCGTCTTGACCTCCAGGGAGCGCTGACCCACTTTTGGAAAAAATGCATCCGAGTTAGTGGGGTAGGTAGCAGGGTAGAGGAAATTCAGGTACGCGCAGATGAAGCGTACGTAGGGGACCTTGGGATCCCTCTCGGTATTCTCTATCTTTGACTTTAGATCGTCAAAGATAGCGGTTGCGTAGTCAAAGTTTCTTTTAGCGATCACTGAGTAAGCCATTTGGACCTGAATCTTGCTGGCTTGGTCCAGTGACCCACTCTTCCCACTCATACACTGTATGAAGTGTGAGAAGATGTAGTTAAGCTGAGAAGGCATCAGTGTCTTCTTCACAAGAGTCAGCTTTTTGTTGGGAATAGTAGTCCTTGGCTTGTGTTCCCAAGCGTATTCTATGGCATCCAGGAATTGGATGAGTTCAACATCAGTTGGCAAGGCGTCGAATCCATTCCTGGGTTTGTCAGGAAAACGCAGAGCTTTCCTCAGGACCAAGGCAGTCATCATCCCTGAGCCTAGTTGAGTGCTGAAAGAGATAGCAGGAGCCTGTTCACCCTTTTTGTTGGTGATAGAGGTTTCGTCAGCAGTAAACCAGAACTGTTGGAGAAGAGCTTTGGAAGGTGTGGGATCCACAGTGATAGCATAAGCAATGCAGAATTGCTTTAGAAACATTGCAGCTTCCATCAGATGTGGGTACTTAACACCGTCAAAATCGAGGCGAGCGAGATGATTGTTCTTTGGAAGCTCCGAGTCAGTAATGGCGAACTTGACGTTCTTAGAGGCGACAAGTGCAAATTGAGCCATTCTGAATATGAGTAGATAAAAGAGTAGAAGAAAGGTTTTAGTCTAAAAATAAAGAAGATTTGTCCAGTTTCTATTTTGGGAAAGGAACATAGAGAAATCAACAAATTTGAAGATTAAAAAGGTGTTCTTAATATAAGATACAAGAACAAGAAGAAAAACCAAGGATTTTGAATGAAGAACAATCAAAATAAAATGGTTTTTAAAGAATAAAATCAAAAATGAAAATGATTTTATGTGATAAGAATCTTATAAACCCATAATGAAGTTTTATGTAAACAAATTTAAGATAAGAATAAGAAAAAGATCAAGAATAACCTGTTGATCTTTGAAGAGGATGATGCAAATGCTTGAGAATGCTAGAATGCTTGAGAGAGAATTCTTGCTTTGAAAGTATTTCCAGAAAGCGTAAAAAGATAAGAATGGAAAAACATTCCTTTTATACGTGAGATAAAGGAGAGAGAATGTGAGAGGCGGGAAAACAAATGTTCATCATGACATGGACACGTCCCACGAAGTTGATTGGATAGAAGGGCAACGGACGAACGTGTCAGAAAAAGGCATGTCGTGGATTGTCGGTTCAAATGACGTCATAGAAAAGAGACTGTTCATTTGTCCGTTTTGAAATTATCGCTGAAGAAAAGTCAGCGATAGATTATTCTTTTTGAAAGTATCCCTGATGGTAAAAATAGGGATAAATTTTCTTTTAAAGGATCACTGACAAGAAATATCAGTGATGAATTTCTTTTTCAAAAAGCTTTTAATCATTTGAAGAAAGTTCAGTGATTAAGGTTTATATTTTGAAAAATATCTTAACTGAATGAAGATTCAGTTGTAGAGATTGAGAGAACATACCTGAGAGTCAGAATGTTTATCAGAGAATGATAAAAGGGGAACTTATGATTACTGACACAATGCATGAACGCTGAAGAGTTATTCTTCTAGATTCAGCATTCCAAGCTCACTGATGAGAAAGTTGAACCTTGTCTCATCAAGAGGTTTGGTGAATAAGTCAGCAAGCTGAAAGTCAGTAGGGATAAAGTGAAGTTCAATATCACCGTTCATCACATGATCTCTGATAAAGTGATATCTGATCTCTATGTGTTTCGTCTTTGAATGTAGCACTGGATTATTTGCTATAGCGATAGCACTAGTGCTGTCGCAATAGATTGGAATCTTTGATAGTTGAAGGTCATAGTCTAATAATTGATTTCTCATCCATAAGATCTGAGAACAACAACTTCCAGCGGCTACGTATTCAGCTTCAGCTGTGGAAGTGGACACTGAATTTTGCTTTTTGCTTGTCCAACTTACCAGCTTTCCTCCTAGGAGTTGACATCCACCAGTGGTACTCTTTCTGTCAAGTTTACAACCTGCAAAATCACTATCAGAATAACCAGTTAGATCGAACCCTGAGTCTTTGGGATACCAAAGACCAAGGTTAGGAGTTCCTTTCAGATATCTGAATATATGCTTAACAGCGATCAGATGGGATTCTTTGGGTTCAGATTGATAACGTACACATAAACAAGTAGAATACATGATGTCAGGTCGGCTCGCCGTTAGATACAACTGGGAGCCTATCATTCCTCTATAGGCAGTGACATTAACAGGTTTTCCAGAAGGATCTTTGTTAAGTGTCAGAGGAGGTGCCATAGGAGTTTTCATTGCTGAAGTTTGTGTAAGATCAAACTTCTTCAGCATATCTTTAACATACTTACCTTGGCTGATGAAAGTACCTTTGTCGGATTGTTTAATCTGAAGACCAAGAAAATATGTCAGCTCACCCATCATACTCATTTTGTATTCTTTCTTCATTCTTTCAGCGAAGCGAGTACATAGAGATGGGTTAGTAGAACCAAATATTATGTCATCGACATATATTTGTACAAGAATTATATGACCTTTTATCTTTCTGAAAAATAACGTATTATCAATCTTGCCACGTTCAAAATTTTCAGAGATAAGAAAAGATGAGAGAGTGTCATACCAAGCACGAGGGGCTTGTTTTAGACCATAGAGAGCCTTATCCAATTTATAAACATAATTTGGATACTTAGGGTCATAGAACCCTGGAGGTTGTTCTACATAGACTTCTTCATTTAGCTTTCCATTTAGGAACGCTGATTTTACATCCATTTGATAGACGATGAAGTCTTTATAGACTGCATAAGCTAAGAATAGTCGAATTTCTTCGAGCCTAGCCACAGGGGCAAAGGTTTCATCATAGTCTATGCCTTCCTCTTGTCTGTATCCCTGAGCAACAAGTCGAGCCTTGTTGCGGGTTACAGTTCCATGTTCATCTAACTTGTTTCTAAACACCCATTTGGTGCCTATAACAGTTTTATCAGATGGCCTAGGAACGAGATTCCAAACTTTGTTACGGGTAAACTCAGTCAGCTCTTCTTGCATAGCGCTGACCCAGTTTGGATCTCTGAGGGCATCATTAGTCTTCTTTGGTTCTATTAAAGATAGAAAGTTGACAAAGAGACAGATATTACCTGAACTGCTTCGTCGTGTCTGAATACCTGCACCGAGATCACCAAGAATTTGATCTATTGGGTGATCTTTAGTCCATCGCTGAGCAGGAGCATGATCGCTCAACTCAGGGGTTGAATCAACAATTGGGATGTTTACTGATGAGGACGTTTGATGTTCATCAGCAATTAACTGTTGATTAGTGGACAACCTGTTGTTATCAGAGAGGTTTTCATACAGAGGTAGATCTGATGGTAGCAAGATGTTTAGAGGTTCAGCTGAAACCCATGAGATGGATTCAGCGCTAGGAGGTATAATGTTTGGATCATCATCAGCGGCTGGAGGATCTGAATGCTGATGGTTTGAGAAGAAGGGTTCAGTTTCCTTGTAGTGAGAAAGCATCCAAGCATTTAAATCTTCATTGTCAGCGATTGGTTTGGATTTCGCTGAGCGAGTTTCATCAAAAGTGACATGAATTGTTTCTTTCACAGATTGTCTTCGTTTGTTGAAAACTCTGTAGGCTTTGGAGATGGAGGAATATCCTAGAAATATTCCATCATCAGCTTTTGGGTCGAACTTTCCAAGTTGATCTCTGTTGTTTAAGATATAACACCGACAACCAAAGATATGAAGAAAGCTGATAGAAGGCTTCCTTCCATGAAAAAGTTCATAAGCTGTCTTTCCAAATCGCTTTACTATCAGCGATCTGTTTTGAGTAAAACATGCAGTGTTTACAGCTTCTGCCCAAAATTGAGTAGGGAGGTGAGAATCGTTGAGCATTGATCTAGCAACTTCAATGATCGTTCTGTTTCTTCTTTCAGCGACTCCGTTTTGCTGAGGTGTTCTTACTGTAGAGAAGTTATGATAAATTCCCTTGTTTTCAAAGAAATTGTTCAGGATACTGTTTTTGAATTCAGTTCCATGATCACTTCTTATTGAACGAACAGTAAGATTATTCAGCACTTCCTTCTTTTTAACAAAAGATATTAGTTCTTCTGGAGTATCACTCTTACAGCGAAGAAAGATAACCCAGGTATAGCGAGAGAATTCATCTACAATGACAAGCGTATATTTCTTTCCAGCTATTGATTTGATGTTGACAGGGCCAAACAGATCCATATGCAAGAGCTGAAGAGGACTTGTCACTGAGGAGACTTGTTTAGACTTGAAATTAGCTTTTGTTTGTTTTCTTTTTTCACATGCTGAGCAGAGAGATTCTTTAGCATATGAGTGCTGAGGAAGACCAGAAACCAGTTCCTTAGATGAGAGAGAATTCAAGGTTTTGAAGTTTAGATGAGAGAGCCTTTTGTGCCATAGCCAGTTGACATCAGAAGAGGCCTTAGAGAGAAAACATAAGTTTTCAGTGGTAGTAGAGTCCATATCTATTACATAGACATTTTCTCTACGATAACCACTGAGAGCAAGTTTTCCTTTCTCATCCACCACTGAACATGCTTTCTTGGAAAAGCGAACTTCGTAGTCTTTGTCACATAGCTGACTGATGCTTAGAAGGTTGTGATTCAGTCCATCTACATAAGTGACTCTTCGAAAGGTAGTTGTCCTATTGCTGAGGACACCAAACCCTCGGGTATATCCTTTTCCATTTCCACCGAAGGTCACAGAGGAACCTTTCTCTTTCTTGTATTCAGTGAGCATGTCTTTTTGTCCAGTCATATGACGAGAACATCCACTATCGAGATACCATATGCCCTTTGATCCCTACACACATAAGGAATATTAAGCGTTGTTTGGTACCCACTTTTCAATGGGTCCTTTAGAGTTAGTGGATATGGAAGATTCATCAGTATTCAAAGCAGATGAAGATTCAGCTTCAGTGGTGATCTTCACTTTGGTTAATTTCTTAACCTTAGTGGTATTCTTCACCTTGGTCGATTTTTCAACTTTGGTGACCTTCTCAGCCTTAGAGGTATTTATCTTCACTTTAGCTGTTTTATCAGCTTTAGTGGCAGTTGGACATTTGCTTGCAATATGGTCAGTAAAACCACAGTGATAACATTTTTTGTATTTGAAAATGGTTTTAGGACCAGAAGTAGAAGGTTTTGCAAGTTTAATATGAGCAGGGCCAGGTCCAAGAATGCTTTTCTCATGAGATCTGGGAGGAATTTTCATTTCTTCAGATTTCATGGGTTTAAGATCAATCTTTAGCTTTGGAGGACAGAGATCGAAGATTTCTATCATAGAGCTAGAGGATTGATTCACTGAAGGTTTAGAAGGAACTTTCAGTTTTGCTTTATTGGTAGCCTTCTGAGGACGAAGAATGGATTTTCCTTTATCCGCAGACTTAGTATCTTTGGATTTTTCCTCAGGGATAGAATTAGAAGAAGAACAGGGATAAAATTGATTATAAGAAGAAGTGTCAAAGAAAGAAGTGACAAACGTTCCAAACTTAAGCGTGGAACTTTCTTCTTTAGTTACATCCTGTGGTTTCCAAAAACCAAGACCAGTTCTATCACTTTCAGGAATTTGAGCATTTATTATCTCAGAGATTTTTGTTGATGATTTGCACCATTTTTCAACATGAGCCTTTTCTGCTTTTAGAGCAGCGATGGCTTGTTCGCGTTCAATGCTGATGATTTCATTTATAATGACTTGATCTTTCAACTTTTCTTCTAAAAGATTTAGTTCTCTGATCTTTTCATGACATTTCTCTAGCTCTTGAGTTAAATGAACATTTTTATTCTCAGCTTGAGTTTTGTCGTTTAGAGCATTATAAAGGTCAATCGTCAGCACATCAACAGCGCGACTTCTCTCAGCTTCAGGCAGAGAGGGATTTGTAGAGATATACCTGAGATGATATGTAGCTCATAGAAGGTTTATATGGTTCTTCCAGTTCTTCTTTAATCTCAGCCATGAGGCAGAGATTAGCGACTTCTTCTTCATCAGAACTTGATTCTTCTGATTCAGCCCAGTCGTGTTCTTCAGCGATGAGACCATTACCTTTTTGCTTGTAGCTTTTCAGCTTTTGATATTTGTTCTTCAGCTTTAGGTATTTGTCATCACTGGATCTTCTTGAGGTAGAAGGTTTGAAGACCTTTTTAGACCTGCACTCACTAGCAAAGTGCCCGATTTTTTTCACAGTTATAGCAAGTGGCAGTAGCCTTATCAACAAGCGTTGATTTAGGCTTTTCAGTAAGAGAGAGAGTCTTACTTCTTCGGAAGTTGCTCTTTCTTGCAAATCTCTTAAAAGAGTTTGTCAAGAGTGCTAAGGACTCATCAAACTCTGAAAGATCAGGGTCTGATAGATCCTCAGATTCAGAGTCTAACTCAGTGATGGTGAGAGTAGATCGCTGAGATGGAATTATCTCTGAAGAGACTAAAGCAACAGGAGTGCTTTTAGAGTCTTTAGAATCTTTTACAAGATTTTTTTTCAGGAGATTCGATTGCTCAAAGTTGAGCAATATTCCATACAAAGTGCTTAGAGAGAGAGAATTTAAGTCTTTTGTCAGCTTAAGACATATTGAATAACTGTCCCAGCTTTCAGGAAGACATTCTAAGAATTTTGTTAAGACCTCAGAATTAGAATAGGTCTTACCAACAGTTCTTAGATCAATGATTAAGAAGTTAAATCGCTGATGAACGTCAGAAAGAGATTCATTCTTACCAGCGATGAAACTTTCATACTGTCTTACCAAGTTAATTTTTCGAGTCTCTTGGATTTCAGTGGTGCCCTCATATTGAATACATATAGTTTCCCACATTTCTTTAGAAGTTTTCAGATGCATGATGGAATGGAAAACTTCATCAGGCAGAGCCATTGGGATAATGGTCTTTGATCTTGCATCTATACCTACCTTCTTTTTGTCTTCACCACTCCACTGTCTTATTTCCTTAACGACATAGCGTTCAGGGACAGCTTCAGTGGTGGCAGTAGCGGGAACTGCAGCTATAATTCTAACAGGTTCATAGGGTCCATTTTCTATATATTCAGGTATAGTAGGATCAGCACCTTCAAGAAATAGCATCATTCGATTTTTCCATAGAGAAAAGTTATCTCTGCTAAATCGAGGAGGTTTAGAAAGTGAACCATTATCATAGTAGTTTGTGTTTGTGTTAAGTGCCATTTAGAATAGCAAAGAAGAGAATGAAGCAAGATCTTGTTTATTAGATTAAACAAACTGCTCTGATACCACTTGTTGGTCCCTAAGGTACTTAACAAGTTTGTAGAAGGGGAGGGGGGTTGAATACAAACACAGAAATTAAAGTTTAATAAATTGTTTATTGATAAATCAAATACAATTTACATGTTTGTTGCAGAATAAGATTAAGACAGACTCAATCTAAACAAACTTAAGAAACACTAAGATGGTTGCACAAGAATTTCAGAGAATGGGGGATTTAGAATATAGAAAACAAAGGTTTCTATTTGGGGTTCAAGGATTGAGCACACCCTCAGATGGAGGGGTGAACTTCCTATTTATACCATATGCATTAAATGCATGGCAGGGCACTTTACACGTGGCGTTCTCTGATTGGCTTTGAATGCCTGACTTTGGGAGACATGTTTTCGGACGGATCATGAACAGTGTAGTTGACAGAGTTATTGTACGAATTGTGGCAGAGGCATGTCCTGTCTGACACATCGTATTGATTTGTGCAAGGTAAGACAAAAGGAAACTTGAGGTATAAGCTAAGTGATCATTCAATCGCTGAATATCTCTTTCTGCAGAGATATCAAAAGGTCAACGATCGCTGAAGCTTTACTCATGTTCCTTCGCGTATAAGTAGAGTTGTCTTTGCTTCACTGATATCCGCATCAGGTCACTAGTAGACTTCTCTTTGTTCAGCAGCTTCGTCTTCGATTCAGCTATGAACATCTGTTGATGCGAGACTTGTCTTCAGTGATTACGTTACTATTTACATCAGAAACTATCAGCGATACTGAACAGGATCAGTTTAATCACTGATAGTGAAACACTAATACATACTAGATGTTTATAAGAAGACTATCAGCGATAACTGAACAGACTCAATCTGATCGCTGATGGTGAAACACTAATACATATTAAACGTAATTTTCACTAAGTATAGAAAAGGGTCGTTATCAAATCACTGAGAGAGCTTGGATCAACATCTTGGTTAAATACTTCCCTTTACTTTACATTTTAGGATTTAAACCCGGTTATTACAATATAGTTTTTTTTGTTTTAACCGTTTTTTACGTGAAATTCTATATATGTGTTATATTCATTATGAATATAAATGCACGTCATTGGGTGTCCACATTCAGTATGAATAACAAAGGTGAACGTTCATTCACTATTCATGATGAATAATACAGTATTCAAGATGAATAATACCATATTCAGAATGAATAATACACGAATTCATGATTCATGTATTATTTATCATGAATCGTGTATTATTCACCGTGAATGCATTATTCATCCTGAATGATACATTATTCATGATGAATAATATATGAATGGCCCGTGAAGGTGTAGACACATGACACACTCTCTTTTGTTTCCCAATTTACAACCGAAATTTGGTTTAATTCATTATGAATATGTATGCGCATCTCCGGATGTCCCACATTTAGTATGAATAACAAATGTGAACGTTCATTCATTATTCATGATGAATAATACGATATTCAGAATGAATTACACAATATTCATGATGAATAATACACGAATTCATGAATCGTGAAATATTCACCTGAATGTTGTATTATTCATCCTGAATGATATATCATTCATGATAAATAATACATGAACGACCCGTAAAGATGTGGAGACATGACACACTCTCTTTTGTTCCTCGATTCACAACAGAATTACTTGATATGTTCTCGATTCGTCTTTATGGGAGTTAGGTTATGGTGCTGAAGAAACGCGATGCCTTACGACGTTGAAGAAAGTGTTAAAGAAGATGATGTTGAGTTACATACTTATGGTGTCGAAGTGTTGTACAAACTTGAACGTACAAAAATATTCATAATGAATATAACACATATATAGCATTTCACGTAAAAAACGGTTAAAACAACAAAAAACTATATCGAGATGGATATCATATCGAATAGCACGAAATTCTTGTTTTTTTGATGTAATTTGTTTAATTAAAATATTAGTAAATTTTAAGATAATTTATTTTAAACTTTAATTGGGTAAAAGTTTTTAATTGAAAAAGAAAATAAAAAGTCAAATATGGTAGGCGTGAGTTTAAATTATCTTCTATTTCCCCCCTAAGCATCTTAAAATTAAAAACTGTATTTAATATGAGTTGTTGAATCAATAGAGATCGAGTGGCTGAGATTTGTTCTCACGTGCACAATGAAAATTGAGTTTTCATTTGAACTTTCATCTCTCTCTCTCTCTCTCTCTCTATATATATATATATGTATATATATATATATATATAAACGGGTTATTCGGGTCATTTTCGAGTTGGAATTTTTGACCTTGACCTTATCCGTTTAATTTCCGTGTCGTGTCAACCCGTTTACTTAAACGGGTTGAAATGTGTTACCCAAACCTGTTTATTTCGTGTTGGGTTAACGTGTCGTGTCAGTTTTTGCTATGTCTAAATAGAGTCTCCCGGGTGGTGGCTCTTCCTGATTTAGTGGGTGATATGCATTACACACCAACTCATGCACATTTTTGCATTTGGGTACTCTTCAATGATTGCGGTTATAGGCCGGAGATGTTCATGTAGGAGGTCGGCGAAGATGTTCAAGGAGGTGGTTGTCGGAGATGCTCTTCGTGGTCGGGGCTCGGGACTAAGATAAAAATAAATATAATAATATAAGTTTGTTAATTATAATATAATAAAATAAGAAAAAAAAAGACAATTTTTAATTACATAACACATGAAAAATACAAAAATAGAGTAAAAAGACTAATATACCTCTTAAGTTAATACACAATTTTTTAACTATAGTTAATCAGAAGTACCAAAAGTGTGAACGGAAATATAATTAGTTTAAAATAGGGACTACTTTTTTTTTGGAAGGCATAGCGGCATCGAACCAACGAACGACTACCACGAACACACACACACACACCTCCCCGGCGGTATCGGGCATCCACGGGCAGCCCACTAATCCGCCGCTGTCCCGGCCCAACTTATGCTAAACCTAGAGCCCAACCACAGTCTAAGACTTGGCTGGGGGGCCAGCCCAGTCAACGACTGGACCGGCCCAAGGACTGGGTACTCCTCATACCCTCAAATTGACTCCTCTTGGATTCGAACCCGGGTAGATTGGGATACCATTCACAACCCTCATGATGTTACCGCCCTTGGGGACTACTTGATAATGAGGAATAACTATAGGGACCGAAAATATAATTTTTTCCGGAGTTTATTATACAAACTTTTGTTATATATATCTGCAAAGAATGTTGATGTGACATTAAAAATACGTTAGATTTAACGTAGTGGCCATTTACAATCTATTAAATTTCTCAAGCTTATACATGAGTTACTTTTTTGTTTACATGTCACTTTAAAAATCCGTTTGCAACTACCAAACTCTTATCTAACTCTAACCAATCACCAATTAGATTCTTAATAAGTCACGAACGAAAACATTAACCAAAGGCTTTATGTTTAAAATCTTTATACCTTGATCAAAATCATGTAAAACAATTTTACATCATTACTTTTGTTTATTAAACATGAAGCCAATTCCAGAAAAAGAGAGTATAAAATTTAACAGCACATGTTATATTTGAGAAGCTTCATAGGGACATTTATTTGGACACAGAATTAAAATAATTCAAATGGCTGGCAATCTTAAAAGTACAAATTGACGATCTTTGAAGGGAGACTTTTCTTGTTAAAAAGAATACAAAACAAATATTCCCAAAATATAGGCAATTAAATGAATTATTGCAATGGGCAATCAACCCAATGGCATGCCCCTAGATGTTTTCATGGACGCTATACCATATAATCTATAAAGCAAAAAAATTATTTATAGTTAAAGTGGCATAAATTAATTTGTAGACACACATCCATTGACTATGATATAATCAGGTTTATAAAATGTTAAAAACATATCTAACTATCATAATGATGGTGAAATCGAGGGTTGATATGAGGATACCCTAATCGACTGAGGGACACTTATACATACAACAATTTGGATGGCTTCGAAATACCGTAAGCCAATTGAAGGGAAGACAATTGTTTTATAAGATATAAAATTTTAGGACCAAACACTGTGTTCTATGTAAAAGTGTTAAAATAATTTTATAAGTTTTGAGGTTTTAACAAGGTTTTAGGACAATCATGAAATAAGCGTTTTATTAATTTTTGTATATGATATTATTTATGAACGTGTCTATAAAATTATATGTTCATATGATACTTCTAAAAAATTTGTATAAAAAAAGCTAATTATACACTTTATTTCCAAAGTGTACTAAAAAAAACTTGTTAAGAAGTCCAAAAACATCATATAAACTTATTTTAACACTTTTAAATAAGACATACAATTATTTTATCTTATATATACTTAAGTTTTATAAAACAGTCTATTACATATAACTAGTGATGGCCATCTTGGCCCGGCCCGACCCGGCCCGATCGGTTAACCGGAGCCCGAACCGCCTGAAGGCCGAAAAGCCGGACCGATTCATGTTTTTGGAGGATTTGCCGGCCCGACCCGAGCCCGGTTCACGGCCCGGTTTTTTGCTCGGCCCGGCCCGATTCGTACTTTAAAAAAAAAAAGAGACGCTATGTTACCGTTTATATACGTTTTTTTGTATTTTTTACCCCCCAAACCTCTATAAATACTTGTATTGTAAGTTTGTAACTTAAAATTATATATAAAACGTATTTTTAAAGTGTATTTTAGTGATTTATTATAAATAAAACGTATTTTTAAAATGTATTTTAGAGATTTATTATAAATAAAACGTATATTTAAAGTGTATTTTAGTGATCCATTATATAAAGAAATTATTTTAAAAAAATACGAGAAAATCATCGGCCCGATCACGGCCCGGTTTTGGCCCGGCCCGGTTTTTATATAACCGGTTTATTCCCACCTTAAACGGGCCGAACATTTTTGGGTGAAGCCCGGCCCGGCCCGAAACCCGATTGGTCCGGTTTTTAAAATCACTGTTTGGGCACGAAGCCCGTTTTGGCCCGAGTCGGCCCGGCCCGAGCCCGCTTTTTGGCCATCACTACATATAACACTTTGAAAATTATTGACGTTGTACAAGCCGTGTTTTGTTGAAAAACCAATTCAATGTTGACCATCGCATATAAAGAAAAGGTGAAGGAATCCGCTTGGTTTAGCCATGGGTTGATTATTGGTATGGGTGTGTTTTTTTCCCACTTAAGGCGTTGGTACGTATTAGACCTTTTACTTTAGTGTTAAACTAGTGTGTGGCTCGTGCATTGCGCCATGTTAGAACGTTTTTATCAAAACATGTACGTACGTTCAGATCAAACGTAATTTGTTAGTTGGAAACTAATGAAATGCAATATAATAAATGAATGGAGACAAATAAAAAAGCAATATTTTATAAACAACTTACTTTTTATAAATTATGACCCATATATGTATTCACAATCAAAAATGTTTTATAGTTAAATTAGTACTACAATTAAATAATATGAAATAAGTAAAAGTATTTGTATATAAGCAATGATGTGAGGTATACCAGGAGAGGTGGTATAGTTTGCTTGCCTCATACATCAGAGTATAAAAAAAATTAGTCAATCAAATTTTATAATTAAGAAATGTTACACTGAGTTAAATGTGGGAGGCAAAAGTATTGCTAAAACTTTAACCGTAAATAGTATTTCTACAAAGATAACTCATGTTCCTTTTGTACATGTCTCAAATACTCCGTCTGTCGCAAAAGAAATGTCCACCATGAAAAAGAAACGATTTTACAAATGTGTAATTAATTATGTAACATTCCCCGTCCCCGAGGTCCGGAACGGGTGATGTCACGAACGAGACTTAACACAAATCACTATAAAAATAACTACTTTTGCCGGAGGAAAATATCGCCGGCAAAAGTCTCAAAAGTCGACGGCAAAAGCTCAAAATCTTTTACCGTCGGATCCGTACTTTCCGTCGGCAAAAGTTTCCGTGAAAAACTGGCCACTACAAGGGTTTTTGCCGGCAAACAACATGAGCCGTCTGTAAAGATATATTTGCCGGCGAAAGATTTTCGTCAGTAAAAGTCGTCGGCAAAAACTTCTCTCCAATAATTGTATAAAATCCTTTTCCCGACGACTAAAACTTTTCCCGGCGTAATTGTTTTTTCCTCGAGAAATGTTTTCTTTGACTTTTTAGTCAAACATTTATCGACCCAAAAATACGTCGACAAAAGTTCTATTTTTATTTTTACGCATTACCTTTTACCGACGCACAAACTCGTCGGCAAAAGTTAGGTTTGACTCATTTGGTCAACCTTTTTACCGAGGCAAAAAATCCGACGGCAAAAGATGTTGAACTTATAATGAAACATTTGTCTACGCATTTGGACATGCTTTTGTCTACAAAATATAACAGGTAAACAAATATAAAAACAACTTAAAACATAAATTGACTAATTAATAAGAATAAAACATTACATAAATATCTAAAAAATGTAAACCCAACCAAATGAAAATATCTTTTTGATATATATAAGAAAATAAAGATAGATAAAATATACTAAGCTAGTCAAGACTTTCTGCACCATCATCTTCACATTGGACTAACTCCAAAGTTGACTAGTAGATACACCATTAAAGATAACAAGTGGTGGAGGCAGAGGTCGGCCCGTAGACAACAAATGTTGTAGCACACTTATTTCAGATATAAGGCCTTGAATTTGTTGAAACAATTTCATCATCTCATTCATATCTTGTGTTGTTGTATCAAAAAATCATGTTGAGCAATCGTATACGTATATTATATTGTCCGAGTTGTGTGTTCCTTTATGATCCATCATTGTGCTCGTGTTGTTGAATACTAGAGATGGGGGCCAAAGTAGGTGCTCACTTTCCTCCAAATGCTTTAAGTCTCGGTAATGATCCAAATCCTTTCTTTATGTGTGGTTAACCAAGACTCATCTGGATGAGTAAAACAAACATAAGTAAAAACCATCCTATAGAAGACAACTATTTGAGAAGGAGATAACAATGTATAAAAAAATTGAAATTAATATACCTGAACTGAGTTAAGATGCATACTTGGATGGATTTAAAGGTTTATCTTGAACTAAAGAACCCTAGTGGAAGGTGCATGTTAGTGATGGATTAAACTAAAATAAAATTTTATTAAGGGTGCATATCAGTGTGTTTGTATAAAGCACAGTATGTGGATGTGTGCATAACACCATCTGTATGTATAGTCTCATGTATGTGTATATGTAGTTATGGCCAACACCAGGTGTTGTGTGTGGGTGTGTACGGCAGAAAAAAACCCATCAAGTATTGTCTGTGTGTTTCATTGTCACTAGCAACGATGGCCAAGGGTAACATAACCAACAACAAAACAATGCCATAAGAGCATCTCCAACCATAACACCGAATTTAACACAAAAGACACCTAATTTGGTGGGTCCATCAACAAAAAAAAAAACCCAACTCTAACCACACTCTAAAAAAGGGAATTTAATTAAAATACCCCTATTTCAATTCTAAGTTACCCAAATGCCCCAAATCTCCCAAGTTTTGCCAAAATACCCAAGAACCCCGTGAACCAAGGCCGGGATTTGATTTTTCGCGGGGATGGCAAATGATGGGCCAAGATACCTCTTTTCGCGGGGTTACCCCGCGATTTATGGGATTTTCGCGGGATTGGGGGCCAGGAAACCTTCTTAAGCCCGCGATTGTGAAATCAACGGTGAGATCAGTGTTACCATTTAGGTTAAATATATTACCCAACTACTCACCTCCCTTATAAATTTGAGCCCCCCCCCCCCCCCCCCACTTTGAAACCCCACCACAAGTTCATTTACTCTCACTCTCTCAAATATATCGTGTATTCCAAACGCTTGGATCTCGACTCGGTTCGTTAGTGCTTTTAGAAGTCGGATATGTCTCGTTCACTTAGTACGGTAAATTTCTCTTAACCCCGTTTTAGTTTTATATTTTATAAAATATTTGTTGTTGTATGTTTTTTTAGACTATGTGTTTGATTAAAAAATATGGCGTTTATTTTAGACACTACAAGAAAAATGACCTTCAGAGAAGGTTTTCTTTTGTATTTTAAAGTTTGAAAAACTTCTCTAAAGGTTTTAGAGAAGCTTTTCACTTCCGTCAATAACCTTCCCTATATAACGGTAGCTAAAGGTTTTAGGGAAGGTTTTCGAAGGGTACATTTACGTTAACCTTTAGAGAAGATATTTTGGGCTTTAGATACGCTTTCAAACCTTATCTAAAGGTTGACCGATTTATTTTGAAAAGCTTCTCTAAAAGTATGTTTTTAGTGACCTTTTTTGAGCATCAGTGATGTTTTTCAAACGTCACTAAAAGGTACCTTTAGAGAAGGTTTTTGGAAAAGCTTCTCTAAAGATATATGTTTTAGTGACGCTTTATGTAAAGCTTCTCTAAAGGTATTATTTAGTTACACTTTCCTCAACAACCTTCTCTAATTGTCATCTTTAGATACACATAATCAAAACCTTCTCTAAAAGTATATGTTTTAGTTTCTTGTAAACCTTCTCTAAAGGCATCCTTTAGTTACACTTAAAAAAAATCATTTCCTTCTCTAAAGGGTGTCTATATATATATACACACACACACACACACACACACATATATATATATATATATATATATATATATATATATATATATTATGTAGTACATATTTCAACTATATATATTATAATAAAATAAATAACAATACTAAATAAGAAAAACAACATCAAAATCCTAAAACACAATTTTTTATATATTTGTCATAAAAGACAAGAATTTTCAAAACAAATTATATGTTTCAATGAATCCACACATATGTTCAAATTTATCAAAAAAAAAAAAAAAGGAAAAAAAAACACCCAAAACCATACTACAACCATCAAAGATCTTCAATGTGTCAATTCCTCTTTTTTACCTTCAACAATTAAAGCAGCTTCATGTCATACTAGCTTCGATACCTGATAAACCAAAAAAAGTTTTTAGTCAGAGGCTACAAAGGCAAAAGTAATGATCGAGACTATGATAAAGAATAGGTTGTTAGTCAGAGAGAGGCTAATACAACTAATTACTTCTAACAAATATGATCAAGTTGCTCTTAAAATATGCATTGCAACCATTTTGTTATTTGTTAAATGAAAAGGTTTATTATGCTTAATGCTAGATATAAAATTACGGAACAGAAAATGTAACAGATGGAGACTCATGAAAGAGACTCACAGTGAACAATAACTTTATCAGAAAGCCTCTTGACAAATTGTTTAGATGCTAATCCCCAATCTGCAGCATTGGACACAAAGCAAAATTAAAGTAGCTAGCTGTCATTTCTATGAAACTACAAGTGATAATTTATGTAGTATCGCGAACCTTTGGGTTTGGGGAACCTTATGACCAAAAAAATGGTCGGCTGGATCACATTTAAAGAGTCGGGGTCCATTCTCGTCATCACTGCCCAAAACCATAGCAACTGCAAAGAAAAAGACAAAAAAGATAGATGCAAAAAGAACAATACAAATCAAAAGTTCACATAATCAAATACATCTGCCTGAGTTAATCATGTAAGCACGTTGAGCATAGATTTGAGGCTTGTCTGCATTAATTCCTGCACATACAAATACACAAATATAAAACACGAGATATTTCCCAAGGAAGATAACATCATAAACTCAACAATGGCCACAAAAAAGCATCCAAAATCACAACCAATTGATAACATAAACAAACAAATAAATGAAAATCAAAAAGAGTTTTTTCCTGCAAAAAAAGCAACAACATTAATATCTTATTTGCATGATTCCTTGTATATCGTCCTCAAGAAACAAATGAACCGAAAAACACACTTTGGTGGAGTAAAAGAGCATGCTTAATAAACCTAATGAATTAAAAAGCGGTATTAAAAGATTACCATCTAGCTAATATGTCAAACATGCATCTCATATCCATATTTAAAACGAAATTCAGCTGCTTCATTCCTTGCTTGTTGATCGAACCAAGATCCTTGCATCGGCTGAAAAATGAAAAGAACAATATTCAATCTTGACTCATAAACATAACCAAACTTAATGAGTACAAAACAATAGTATATCTATACTGTATTATAAGCATTTGAGGTAAGCTCTTAAAAATAGAAAAAAGGATTGCAAGCAAATTTGTTGCACACAACAAAACAATCTCAGAAAAAGGTCCATCATATCTAGTTATCTACTACTCCATACCAAAAATATATATTTGCCTCCATATACAAAGCATAATATAGAACCGAAGAAAATGCAGACTTCACATCAATCAACAGGAGCAAAAAGTTAAACCAGGACCTTCCCTTTTCACAAGTGATACTTCTACCCAGATTTAAGAATTTAAGAGTAAGCATTGCTGCTTAGCAAAAATATATAAGCCAAAACATAAAACAAAGCAAGGTTATGCATATCAAGTCATTCAAATACTTGGATCCACCCAGTAATCCAGCTAACCTTCATTTTTTTGACAGACATGGATGGCGATGCTATCATGCTAACATTGTTAAAGAAACAACTTCAGTTTGTCATCATAAGTCATAAACTCAATGGACAAAACTATCTCTTCAATGCTCTCAATTTTTCTAGATGAATATCGCATGAATGAAGTCCCAATTTCCAAAAAAAAAGTTCAAAACTACAAGAAGTGGACAGCCGAAAATCATGAAATCATGTCACGACTTATAAACTCAATGAATGTGGAGATTGGTGAAAATTTTCTTCGCTCAAAATATATGGGAAACAATGAAAGAAACATAATCCAGTTCTAAAAATACTTCAGTACTGTTTGCAGTAGAGACTGTTCTTGATGATCTTTGTCAAGAAGAATCATCGATAACCCAACATTTTAATGTTCCAATTCTTCATTGATAGGAATTATATATGTATGTGTCTTATGATTGGGAGTGCCCTGAGGACAATGCACTGTATCATAAGATAGTAGAACATAAAGGGAATTTTAAATTTCTACTTGGGCTAAACAAAGATTTGGATCATGTTAGAGGCAGGATATGGGAACAAAACCTCTTTCAAGTCTTCAAGAAACTTTCTAATACCTCCTCAATCCACCTTAAACTGAATCAAAATATGGACAAGCTCTAGTAATCACTACAAGTCCCTCAAGTCAACTGCTTGTGAACTCAATATATTTCTGGTAATATTGAATGTTGTTAACTTTAGTTTCCCCACGATCACATATTTAACATAACCTGTTAACATACATACTCATTAACTGGTGACTTAAAGGAAATATTTCGTTACAAGCTAAAGTATGGAGACAACAATTTACCATCATCAACAGAAGTTATCTCACGCCTGTGGAATGCATCTGGTGGTTCTAAGAAAGCCTTCAAATGCTCAGGAGATCTAAAATGCAATCCTAGAAGAAGGCTATAATCGATAATCCGTTGAGATTCCAAAAACTTGCAGTCTAGAGAGATTTTTCTGCAAAAAGTTAGGAGGGAAGGTCCAGTGATATAGTAAAAATAATAGTACAAATGGAACGGTCGACATTGATGATGACATATCAAACCTAAGTTCGAGTTTATGAACAAATTATAGAAAGAGGAAACGTAGGGAAAATCATCATGATTAAGCGTGAGCATGTGCATTCCAGTGGCTGAGTCCACGTTTCATGCCTATCATGGTTATGATATACATTCCAGATTGGTTTAAGTTGTAGAGTCTTGACGAAATAATGTAGGTACCTTACAAATGTAAAGACTATGATGACAAAGTGATGTGCCTTGGTGTTGCTCTGCTACCTTGGCTTTGTTGTCTTTGCTGCAAATAAACCAAAGAAGGGTTTTAATCAATAAACTGCAAGAAAATATGTGATCATTTCAGATATATACAAATAAATGAAGAAAGTATTGGAAGTCATGTGTTATGGAAGCTAAACCTGTATATATCTTATAATTCAGCCAAGGGTATTACAATGGCATTTCGTTTCAAGAACAACAAAACAAGCAATCAACATTAAGAGTAACAAACACAAAGAAAGGCTAAAGATTTGATTATAGACATGCATACATACAAAATCTTTTTACTAATATCCATGTCAAATTTGAAGCTCAAGAGTTGTATATGTTAGGTATCAAAAGTTAAATCTGACCTATCATGACTTGGTACTTAACTAGGTACAGAATGAAATTAGACCTCTTCAGTTTCTAGAATTGAGAAAATATGACCATAAAAGATCTTCCAATAGCATTCAGTTTAGATTTGAAGCAATGTCTATATTTCTAAATACTTAGTGGTGACATATATTAGTTCAGACCTTTAGAAGGAATGGACTGCTTGTAGAGTCTTTGGTTATTGTATTCTCCACATATGTGTTGTGCATCAAGGAACCAAGCATGGATCATATTAACCTTGAAATAAAGGCTAGCCTTGGCCCTTGGGACCCCTCCCCATAGGTCGTAGTTTTGAGTCTCCTCAAGGCCACTGTCCCAGCTCTAATTTTCAGGGCTTCATAAGATTAGTGGTGGTGCGGATAAGTTGGACAGGACACCCACTGTTACCATAAACTATCTTTTCAAGGCCTCAAGATATTAAATACAATATGATAAGAACTATATTTTCTATAGGATTATAGGAACCAAATAGTTTGCTCACGATCTCTATTTCTCCAACATTATCAAGAAGCCAACCAGTTAAATGTATTCAGTTCAGACCCACGTTTCACTTTTTAGCATGAATTGTAGTACAATCAACATTTACCATGAAAACTCGATCAAATACGCAATCTGTACTCTTGTTTTTAGATTTAGGTATAAAGCTAAGCGACCATGTATTGTTTGAGGCTTATAGTTGTGCCTCTAGGCATGGTATTCCATAGAAGGCCTAGTTGAGTAATATGATCAAACAGTTTATGGGCATGAAAAAAAACCAAGAAAGTAAGACATATAAGAAACCTGCAAGTTCAGTGTCGAAGGCTTTGATGAGTACTGCAAATTGTCTCAGCATCATCGAATTAGAAACAAATTATAAATTAAATGATATTAGTCAAATCAACATCAAATTTGATAGAGAATCAAAAATTACAAGCAACAAGCGTACTAACCCGACAATAATGGATAGAAGGATCGATTTCCACGAACTCAATATCAGAATCGTTTGGTTTGTGATATGATATCGATGATTCTAATAGCATTTCTGTAAAGTATATGTAATTTCAACAAAATTTTACAAACAATTATGAATACGTGAACCGAGGGTTCCGAATTTCGATTTATTTCTACAAAGTTTGCATTGAAGGGAAGAATTATGGATCAGATAAGAAATTTATTTATGAGAGTGACGCAGAGATGAGATGTGGGCGACGAGATCGACGTGGGAGGAGAAGAGAACGATGGAAAACAAAACTAGGGCTCAATCCGTTGAATTCCAATCAGGCCTTCATATAAAATTTTGATTTATTCTAAAACTCCTTTAGATACGCTTTAACAAGTTATAAAAGCGTTACTAAAACATTTATCTAATTTTTATTTTTATTTTGACCTTTTAGGGACACTTCAGAAACCGTCACTAAAGCTTTTGCTTCTATTTTTAGAGACGATTTTTTAAGAAGCGTCTCCAAAACCTTTAGAAACATTTTTTATAGTGTATTTGTTGACTCAAAATCCTTCTCTAATAGTCTTTCAAGCTTCAGTTACTCTTTTTTACTTTTGTTGTTTCATTCCTTCCCTAAAATGCATCTTTAGATACACTTTCAAAAGCTTCTCTAAAAATTTCTTCTCTAAAGCTCATCTTTCTTGTAGTGAGAGATTATGTGTTAATTTTAGAGTGTTATGTTTACATTGATAATATGTTAGAGTATTGCATGTTTTGTAGAGATTGCGTTAATTTAAAAATATTGCGTTTTTTTCGAAAACATTTTAGAGATTATGTGTTAATTTTAGAGTGTTGCGTTTATGTTGAAAATATGTTTAGAGTATTACGTTTTTTTTAGAGTGTTGTGTTTTTTTGGAAACTATTTTAGAGATTGCGTTAATTTTAGAGATTGCGTTAATTTTAGAGATTGCGTTAATTTTAGAGATTTGCGTTTACGTTGATAATATGTTATAGTATTGCGTTTTTTAGGCCCCTTAAATTTGCTAAATTACAAATGAGGTCCCTTAAGTTTGCTAAATTACAACTTAGGTCCCTTAACTTTGCTAAACTACAACTTAGGCCCCTTAACTTTGCTAAACTACAAATGAGGACTTTTAAATTTACCAAATTATAAATGAGGACGTTTAACATTGCAAAAAAAAGCCAAATAATAAATATAACCACAAGCCTTTTAATCGCAACATATCGATTTGGATTTTGTCAAACGAGTGTAAATAGTCTTAAGGTTTGTAGGGATTTAAAAAATCCACGTGATTCCCCTACTACCTGGAAATCCAATAGATTGAGTGGTTTATTTTTTTCTAAAATTAAACAATAGACGAAATCAACAAAATGTACACCCTTAACATTGCAAAAAAAAACCCAAATAATAAATATAACCATAAGTCGTTGTATTTTATTCCTTAGTTATAAGTTAGGTGCATTGACAACATCTCTGCATTACTATGTAGGAGGATTTTCATTACACAGATCTGTCGTTCAAATGTCGCCTTGGCTTCGTCAAGGAAATTAAAGATGCTTTTGCAGCGTGTCCACCTGAACGGGCACAAAATTTACACCAAATCTTTGGACGGACATCTTCTGGACCATGGCTCGAACTTACCAATATTGGGCAAGACCCCATCGTAGTCCACATGTTTTTACAGTTGGAGGTCGAGGTCGCCAATGCAGATCCGGAGGAACTGTATTTCGACGTGCGTGGGAATCACATGCGCTTTGGTCGTCGTGAGTTCTGTCTTGTAACAGGGCTCCTTTTCGGACCAACACCCTCCTTTCCTACCTTACCGGATGAGTACTTTGTCAGTAGGGTTTGGCCCTGCCACGCACCAGGTCTTTTGACGTTGAAAATCGTCGTCCAGATGATGAGAAATGGCCTGTCGGTGCTATCCGATGATGATGTTGTGCGTGTTTGCTTGGTGGTGATGGTGGAAGTGATGTTCATGGGTCGTTAGCTAAGGAAGATGGTTTCCGACACTGTCCTTAGCGCCGTCGATGACTTCGGGAGGTTTAACAACTATCCGTGGGGTAGCCACATCTGAAGACACTCATACAAAGGACTACACTGTGCCATCTCCAGACGCAATGAGAAGAACAAGAACAACAAGAAGATGACGTTGAATGGGTTTGCACACGCTCTAAAGGTTAGATAAGTAGTATAACATAAATATTAATTCATCTCTATTTTGGCTAGTATAACATAAATATTAATTCATCTCTATTTTGGCTTTCTTTTAACGTACTTGTTTATGTTGTGTAATTCCAGATATGGATCCTGGAGATGTTTCCTGTCTGCCGTCAAAATTTCACCAAGCGCACCGACAGGGTCATTAGGGGAACCAGTTGGGACCGGGATGTTGTCCTGAAAAAGGCTGCATGCATTGGAATCTTCAACTCAGTTTGGAACGTACGCTCTCTTACTATATTTCTAATTGTAGTAATTAAACAATTAATTGTGTAACTTAGTCCTACATATTAAATCTTATTTGTTTTATAATATATTTAGATGAGTCGAGGGCCGCTCGCGGAACTAAATCCTACTGATGTCGAGCAGCAGTCGAGTTGGTATCAACAGAGCGTCACCTTTTTTGAAAGAGAGGCGGTCAGGCGACCGACGAAGAGATCCCGACGAAGAGGTCCCGATGACGATGACAATGACGACGATGATGATGATGATGAAGATGACGAAGATGAGGATGATGGCACGATATATCAAGCTCCCCTAGCTCCTCCCATCATGGTGTGCCGCCTCCAGACCCATACCAACACAAGTGGGACTACATGGAGTCGCTGCACAACCACGTCCACGGGCCCATCGAGAGACGCATAAGAGAGCTCGATGCCCTCACCGAACTATCTTTGGTCATGGTAGGCTCTTTCCATCTGTGGTCCATGACTCTGGAATGTGCCACCTCTTCCTTATCTCTCTTCTGTACCTCTGTGGAATGTATGCTTCTTTATGAGTCCACGATTGAACTCTTTGGTGATCAAAGCCAAGGAGTTGGCTATTGAAGCCATACTTACCTCTTCCTCATCAAAAATCTCTTTTTCCTCGCTATCAACCATTAGTACTTTCTTCAACTTATTCTTCCCTTTCACACTTTTATCTTGGGCTTTCTCTTTCTATGGCTTCTCTTGGCCCTTTGCGGCTTTTCTTACAAGTGCCAGAAGTCCACCCATCTGGGTTTTGCTCTGGACTACGTAGTTTTCTTGTGCAACCAGAGTGCCAAAAAGATCAGTCAAAGTCCATGTGTCTAAGTCTTGATTGGTTTGTAGTGACATGGATAACTGAAGCCACTATTCATTCAAACTCTTGAGAATTATAACATTGTTCTCTTCAGAGGTTCTGTGGATGCCAAACTTCTTGCACTTGTTTAATAGAGAGTTAAACCTTTCATATGTGCTCTGAAGTGATTCAGTTGGCAGAGCTTTGAATGTGTAATATTCGTTTATGCATTGAGCTCTTATGTTCTTTTGAGTCTTTGCTCCACCCTCAAGCTGCTTCTCTAGTTCTACCCACAGATCATGGGCAGATTCACATGCATCCAAAGACTGAAATAGATCATTTGGGATGGCCATGATGAGTAATCGTTTGGCCTTCTTTCCCATCTCATATTTTTCCCAGTCTTGAGGGCCCCATTCAGTGATAGGCTTGGGTTTTTGGTGTTCATGTACCTCTGGTGTGGTTTCAGTTGCGGGTACCCGTGGAACAGTAACCATTGGCACATACGGTGGGATTTTAACATAGTTAACAATATCTTTATCAACTCCCTCCAGGAAATGAACCATGAGTCTTCCATTGAGGATATTCATCTCTCAACAGAGTAGGAGGTTAAGTTTGGTTTGGGATCCAGTTGTGAAGAAGGTGTTTGCATTTTCTATTCTGAATGAAAAAGAGATTTTGAAGAAAAACAGAGTATAAGTAATGGAGAACACAAGAAACGGTTGAAAGAAGACAGAATGGGAGCTTAGGCTTAAGTTGGAAATAAAAGAGTTCTAGTTGATCTACAACACACTCTAAAAAGATTTCAAATAAGAAACAACTCCTACAAATTTGTCAAATCCAAACTGGTTGAAAATAACGCAAAACAGGGGTTGTTCTTTGAGAATATAGAACAGGTATGAAATCAGTTCAAGCAAACTACCAAATAAGTTGGAATCGTTGAAGAGATGATCCTTTGATATTGAAAATCAAAGTTGGCTCTGATACCAATTGTTGATCCCAATTTTACTCAACAATGATATGACAAAACCAAATATGCAAGAACAGATGAAATGCAGAAGCGTTTTAGTGCATAAAATGGTTTGAACTATTTGGTAGAATCACACACAAGTAATAAAGATAACAGGAATAATAAGACTGATTCACTCAACAGATTATCTTCATTAACTTTCTGAATACACCAAGAACACACTTAAATGTGTGAAAATTCTCTCTAGAATTCAGGCGTGTGTGATTTTGTGTGCTACGTTACCAACAATGGCAGGAGGTGCTTTCTATATAAACAGGCCGTGGAGCACATAAATAGTATAATACAAAGATTGTCACCCACAAAAGGAATGGCACCTGGAAAGTAATCCATCATGGGTGTACTATTTGATCTTCAGAATCTTCGTACAACAGGGGCAAGTGAGAGGTACATGATCATTTGTCTTCATGAAATGCACAAGTCTTATACTCCAAGAGGTTGTCTGCATAGAGGCTCTATGAAGGATCATAGAGGCTCTGTGGTCTGAGGTTGATCTTCTGGTTAAGTCCTTCTTGAGAAGTAGTCGACAGAGGCTCTGATCTGTGCTGCTTGAGAGTCTTGGTGTAAGTGGTAAAGGCCTTCTGCAGTTCTGATACTTAGCTTATTTTTCAATACTTCTATGATTTAACTATTGGAGCTAACAAGAAAGTTTGAGAGAGTGTCACACCATGCTCTGGGTGCTTCATTAAGACCATTCAGAGCCTTGTTCATATGGTACAAATGATTTTGATATTTAGCACTCTCAAACACAGGTGGTTGCTGAACATATATTTCCTCTTGAAGCTTTCCATTCAGAAAGGTTGATTTGACATCCATTTGGTAGACTTTCAAACCTTTGTGTGCAGTAAAGGTTAAGAATATTATTATATCTTCAAGCTTTGCAATAGGTGTAATAGTTTCATCGACATCTATGCCTTCTTATTGACAGTATCCCTTTCCAACCAATCTGACCTTGTTTTTTTTATTACAATGCCATCCTCATCCTTCTTATTTCTGAACACCGACTTGGTTCTTATAGCAACTTTATCGTTAAGAAGAGGAACTAGAGACCATACCTTGTTTCTTTCAAACTGAACAAGCTCTTCTTCCATTTCATTGATCCATCTTGGGTCTTGAAATGCTTCATAAACCTTTTTAGGTTCTACCATGCTTAGAAAGTTTAAGAAGAAAATTTCATTGGCAGTGGTAGATCTTGTTTTAACTCAATCAGAAGAATTACCAATTATTTGGAGTAGAGGATGAGCTATTGATCATTTTCTCATTGAGGATGGGGTTCTGGACCATTTCGAATGATTTCAACTTGTTGAGCATGAGGTAATTCATCATTTGAGCTCAAAATTGATGTCCATATGTAGAAGTGGATTCTGGACATGTAGACACAAGGATAATAATTAGAGGTGAAACATTAGAGGGTCTAGAAGGAGTAATACATGTTTCTTGTGAATCCTCTGGTGTAGGTGCAGAGACACATTGAGAAATATCCTCATCACTAAAGATGTCTTCAAATAGTCTAATGACTTATGATTCTCTGGACTTTAAACATGAGGATTCAGAACTCTCTGCGTTATGATTGAGTCATGAACACGTGTATTTAGAAGTCGTGGGAGACTTGTCATTAAAAGTCACATTGATACTTTCAAGAACCATCTTAGTTTTCCTGTTGAAGACTCTGAAGGCTTTTGAGTTCAAAGAGTATCCAAGAAAAAGCCTTCATTTGCCTTCTTGTCAAACTTCCCAAGATTGTCTCTGTCATTCAAAATATAGCATCTGCAACTAAAGGCATGAAATAATTTCATATTAGGCCTTCTATTGTTGATTAGTTGATAAGGAGTCTTTTGATATCTTATGTTAATAATAGATATGTTTTGGGTAAAACAGACAGTTGATATTGCTTCTGCCCATAAAGAGATAAGAAGATCAGAGGATGCAAGCATGGTCCTTGCAGCTTCAACAAGGGTTATGTTTCTTCTTTACACAACACCATTTTGTTGTGGTGTTCTTGCTGCAGAAAAGTTCTGAGAGATGCCTTTATTTATCAAGTATGCATCAATTATGGCATTCTTGAATTATGTTCCATTGTCACTTCTCAGTTTCTGAACCTTGCGTTGGAGCAACACTTAAATCTTCTTTTGAAGCATAATAAGTATCTCTAGGACTTCAAACTTATTCCTTATGAATTCTATCCAAATATATCTAGTGTATTCATCAATTAGTACTAGAATATACTTCTTTACAGAAAGATTTGTGTAGAGATAGGACCACAGAGAAAAACTCAGAAGGGAAACCTATTCTGCCAAAGCTAGGATTCTTCATTCTTCTTTTAGACAAGACAGAGTGTCTCTGGACTTGCAGAAGAAGAGAAGTTCAACAAGTATAGGTTTCCTTTTCTATCTGCTCTTAGTAGCTCTTGACCAGTATTTATAAGAAGTGTACATTACTTCTTCTAAAGTTTAACATCAAACCAATTATCACAAAGTTCACTTATGTTGAGCATGTTGTTCTTAGTACAAAAATGCCTTTTTGTGACGGTTTTAAAAATCGGGTTTGTAACGGTTTGGTAAAAAACCGTTACAAAAAAGTCACATAAAAATTATAGAGTTGTTTCAGTGACGGTTTTTATAAAAAGCCGTTATTATTACCAAACACATAGAAACATAAACTAACGTTTTAGACAAAAACCATTACTAAAAGGCCCCCTATTGTAACGGCTTTGGAATGTTTTGAAAATCGTTGCTTTAGGTTGTGATGGTTTTTAAAAAACGTTACCATAAGGGACCATTTAGTAACGGTTTTTGTCTAAACCGTTGTTTTATGTTGTAACGGTTTTGAAAACCGTTACCAAAACTAGAATATATACAGCAACGTTTATTTGAAAACCGTTACTAAAAGTTAACATGGTAAACATGGCAACGGTTTTGAAAATATTGTGTCACCAAATAGTAGTTTATGGCAATGGTTTAGAAAGGTTTGTGTCACCATATGTCATGCTATGGTAATGGTTTTAAAACATTTACGTCACTGTATGTCATGTAATGGTAACTGTTTTAAAAAACTAATGTCACCATATGTCATGCTTTAGTGACGGTTTTGCTTACATCACCATATGCGATGCTACGGTAATGGTTTTAAAAAATAAATGACATCGTATATAATTTTTTGTGACGGTTTTAAATAATAGAAGTCACTTATATCATGCTACGGTAATAGTTTCGAAAAATAAATGTCACCATACGTCATTATACGGTGACGTTTTTGAAAAATAAACATTACCATACGTCATGCTAAGATAATGGTCTTGAAGAATAAATGTCACTGTATATCAAGCTACGGTCATGGTTTTTAAAAATACATGTCATCATACGGCATGATACTTGACGGTTATGAATAATAAACGTCACTGTTTGTCATGCTACCTTGACGATTTTAAATAATAAACGTCACCTTACGTCCAGGTTATGATGACGGTTCTGAACAATAAACAACATCGTATTTCATGCAACAGTGACATTTTGAAAAGCAAACGTCATTGTATATCATGTTACGATGACGGTTTTGAATAATAAATGTCACTATATGTCATGTTACCTTGACGATTTTGAATAATAAATGTCATCGTCATGATATAGTGACGGTTTTGAAAAATAAATGTTAACATACGTCATGTTACATGTTACAGTAACAATTTTGAATAATAAACGTCACTATACGTCATGCTACGGTGATGGCTCTGAAAATAACCATCATAGTACGTAATGGTACCATAACAATTTTGAATGATAAACGTCATTGTATGTCATGCTACAGTGACGGTTTTGAATCATAAACATCACCAAACGTCATGCTATGGTGACCGTTTTGAAGAGTTAATGTCACCATACATCATGCTACGGTGACAATTTTGAAAAATAAATGTCACTTTACATCATGCTACGGTGACGTTTTTTTTTTTTAAAAATCACCGTACGTCATGATACGTTGACGGTTTTGAAAAATAAATGTCACCATACGTCATGTTACATTGACGGTTTGGAAAAATAAACGTCATCGTATATCATGTTACGGTGATGGTTTGAATAATAAATGTTACTATATGTCATGCTATCGTTACGGTTTTGAATAACAAATGTCATTGTACATCATGCTACGATGACAGTTTTGAAAAAATAAATGTCACCTTATGTCATCATATGGTCGAGGTTTTGAAAAACAAACGTCACTGTACGTCATGGTATGGTTTTGAAAAGTAAATGTCACTGTACGCCACGTTGTAGTGATGTTATTGAATAATAAAAGTCACCGTATGTAATGTTTAGGGTGACGGTTTTTTAATAATAAAAGTCACTGTATGTCATGCTTCACGACGTCACCAAAAGGTAGTTTATGACAACAGTTTCGGAAGTTTAGGTAACCAGATGTTATGAATTGGCAACGTTTTAGTTATTTTATGTCACCACATTAGGCATTTGTTTCATCAAAAGATAAATTATGGCAATAGTTTTCATGATTTAGTGTAATCAATGTAATGACTTAACAACAATTTTGGTTATATCATGTCACCAAATTGTGTTTAAATGGCACAGTTTTGAAAATTTAGCATAATCATGTCATGAATTAAAGGTTTTGCTATTTCAAGTCACCAAAACATAGTTTGTAGGAACAATTTTGAAAATTTAACATAACCATAGTTTATGAATACGTAAAGGTTTAGTTATTACATATAACCAAAAGATAGTCGATGGCAACGATATTGATAATTCAGTGTAATTATATATTGGGAATAACATTTTTAATATTTTTTATAAGTGGATATTTAAGTAGTTGACAATTTCTTTTAGTATTATCTAGAAAAACTATTTAAATTAATATAATAAATAAATAATAAAGAAAAGACAAATTTTAATATTTAACACGGTGGAAGTTAAATATACAAAATAATGTGTTTAATTCAAATATAAATGCAATATCTAATTGACACCAAACAACTCATCTTCATAGCTACTATATGTATCTTGTTGGAGGTATTGGTGGCGGCAATACTAGGCTATTGAAAATCGATGTCACTTTTGGGCTTGTGATGCCATGCTTGTAATTGTGGCAGACTCGACCAAAGGCCAACCCTACCCCTTGGATTGGCCTGCCTAACGTGTCTCGTCTTGTACTCTAATTATCTACAATTTTAAGTAAAACAAATTAAAAGATTACACATGTTTGTACCTTATTAAGACATTAATTGTTTAAAAGATTGTACTATCTTGCTTGCAGTAAGAAGGTATCCTATGTGGAATCCGAGGATCACCCACGAAATTTCAATTCTAGACAATGACTTCTAGCAACTTCTGGCCTATTGTTGATAAACATAATATAAAACAAAACGCTAAGGTGTTGTTTGTTTTTAAAAGATGCTAAAGTTTGGAGTCGTATTTCACTTCTAACTAATAAGAGGTGGTGCTGAATTCTGAAAGTTGAATCGTTAGAACTTGTTTTTTTTTGTAAAGTGATAAACGTCTAAATCAGTGTCATTGTCTATTTACTCTTTAAAATCAATTCAACTGCTTGTATAAAGAATCTAAAATTCATGTTTGAACAAAATAAAAAATATAACCAACTTACCAACTATATTTTACTAAAGCCAAGGATAACTTTGACCTTATTCCATCAGCTTTAACATTTGAATTCTACCAACTTCATAAAAGGATAAGAAATGTCATTTGCATAATAAAAGTCAATTGGTTCACAATAAAAATACCAAAGAAGTGGATGTTTCCTTTCTGGTTTATGAATTTTTTCCTAAAAGATTCTTCCATCCAACAAAATATCAAAAAGAACTAGAAATCAAAAATATTATATCAACTCTAGGAGGATATGCAAAATGCAAATGAAAAACCCTTTTTTTGTTAGATTGGAGATTTTCTGCCTACTACTTTCTATTCTTGCGAGAGATAGGAGCTATACAACCGGTGAACATGGTGTTCACCATTCAACTAGACATGGCAAATGATTACGGAGGAAAGGTAATAACTACACCTGGAAAAATGTGATTTAAGTTTTTAGCTCCAAAGTCCCCTTGGTATGAGGGTAATAATAAAAGAATTGGGAACAAGCAACAAATATCAGAAGTAGTTGAGGGGGAGCACCATAGGAGTGAAGTTAGGAGCCGTTTACTAAATGTTTACTCGGTAAGCACTTAACGGGTCACTTTATCTTATTGAATTAATATCGAGTGTTGGGAACTGAAGAATAACTCAAGTGATTAATGCTGCTAGTTCAGAATTACTACTGCTAGAAGACTTCAAAGTTAATACTGCTGAGTATTACTACTGCTAGTAGAATTAATACTGCTAGTCAAAGTTAGTGCTGCTTGAACAAAGTTAGTACTGCTTAGCTAGTTAGTACTGCTAGTGGTTAGTGCTGCTTAGTAGTTAATGCTGCTAAGACCAAGTTAATGTTGCTTGAAGAAGTTAATGCTGCTGAGCATAGTTAGTGCTGCTTATGACTTGAAGATCCGGATGGAAAGGATGACAGCTGGAAAGAATCAAGATATTCATGGAAGGCTTGAAGATAATGATGGAAGATATACTGAAGATATTTTATTTATTGTAATTATCTTTTTGTTCAGTATATGTACACATTTGTGAGATTGATAGTTTTGACAGATTAATTCATTCATTCTAAGTTTTAGAGAGAATCAACCTCAAGGCATAGATCCTAATTCTAGAGAAGTAGAATTCGTATTGGTGAGCCTGTTCATCAATATTGAGGTTGTGTGTTTAATCTTGTAACTTCAAGCATTCAATACAAGTTTACAAGTTGTTGATTATATACTGTTTTGGTTTACTGTTTTATTGAATATCAAAGTGTTATTCCGCAAACTTCTTTGATATTAGTTTCTGAGAATTTATTCTTGTTGAGAATTCGATATTGTTGGGAAGTGAAGAATAACTCAAGTGATTAATGCTGCTAGTTCAGAATTACTACTACTAGAAGACTTCAAAGTTAATACTGCTGAGTATTACTACTGCTAGTAGAATTAATACTGCTAGTCAAAGTTAGTGC
The DNA here is from genome assembly GCA_954870635.1 of Arctium minus. Lineage (NCBI taxonomy): Eukaryota > Viridiplantae > Streptophyta > Magnoliopsida > Asterales > Asteraceae > Arctium > Arctium minus. The sequence goes on along the minus strand of OX941090.1, from coordinate 54,818,397 downwards.
TGCTTGAACAAAGTTAGTACTGCTTAGCTAGTTAGTACTGCTAGTGGTTAGTGCTGCTTAGTAGTTAATGCTGCTAAGACCAAGTTAATGTTGCTTGAAGAAGTTAATGCTGCTGAGCATAGTTAGTTCTGCTTATGACTTGAAGATCCGGATGGAAAGGATGACAGCTGGAAAGAATCAAGATATTCATGGAAGGCTTGAAGATAATGATGGAAGATATACTGAAGATATTTTATTTATTGTAATTATCTTTTTGTTCAGTATATGTACACATTTGTGAGATTGATAGTTTTGACAGATTAATTCATTCATTCTAAGTTTTAGAGAGAATCAACCTCAAGGCATAGATCCTAATTCTAGAGAAGCAGAATTCGTATTGGTGAGCCTGTTCATCAATATTGAGGTTGTGTGTTTAATCTTGTAACTTCAAGCATTCAATACAAGTTTACAAGTTGTTGATTATATACTGTTTTGGTTTACTGTTTTATTGAATATCAAAGTGTTATTCCGCAAACTTCTTTGATATTAGTTTCTGAGAATTTATTCTTGTTGAGAATTCGATCCTGACATCGAGAATCTTACCTGGTAAGCACGATGACAAGAATTGAGAGTCTTATCCGGTAAGTGATAGTAACGACTCTTACCCGGTAACCGGTTACCGGATAAATTGTTGCATACAATTCTATTTTAATAGACTAAATTCTTACCCAACAAATTAAATTAAAGTGTTGACTCTTACCGGTAACCACTTATCGAGTAAGCGTTGGGTACACGGCCCAAGACTACACAAATGTAAGCACAAAAGAATTATGAGAGAAAGAAGTGCTTCGAACATAAAAATGGGTACAAAAGGCAATTTCCAAATTATGCTATTAGTAGTTGACTGAAAGGAACAATTAATACAAAAAGTGAGCAAACAACAACCATTATTTCAATGAATAAAATTAATTGGAAGTTGAAGAGCAACAACCGAGTCCCATAGAAGTTGAAGAACAAGACACGAGTCCCATACAAGTCTTGACACAGATTCCCAATACATAATCATGTAATTTAACAACATTTAAAAACCCTCTAATTATTTAACATGAGACCAAAAACATCCCCATCCCTAACACATACACACACATAAGCACCGGCGTAAGTTTTGGTATTAATTTATGATTGTAGAAATTATCAACCATGATTACTAACCTTTTTGATGGGTCCATCAGGATGCAAACCAAAAACATCTAATGTTTCCCTTGTCCATAACCAGCCGAAACATTTTATCTATCTTTGTTTCAAGAAAATCTTGAACCTGAAACGAAAGAGGCATGTGAGAAATGATTGATATAGAAGATAATGGAGGCATGAAATAAGTATCATTACAAAACCTTAAAGCTCAAATGCAGCTTAGAAGATGCCAATGTAACTTTAGACTTCAAAGATTAATTGATTTCAATGTAAAGCATGTCCATGTAACTTTGGACTTCAAATACAACTTAAATAATGCTTTTTGAATATATTATTTAGAAGTACCTTTGTTCTGTTTTCCTACTTGGCATGTGATGTCTCTAAATAGCTTTCATTCAGAACTTCATATGTAGTTGTTTGCATCTATTTACAGAAACACACTAGGGATAGATTTTCATTCTTGGTAGTGGGTACAAACCTGCAAGGCATCACCTTGGTGAGGAAAACTGTTTCAAAATTTCTTAAAAGAAAATAAAAAGGTATATAGAGATAATTTGATGTCAATCCACATAATTCACAAATCTATAAATTTCTTACTACTAATTTATTTTTCTTAAAAGTAAAAAAAATAATCCAAGAAATTCTAAACCATGAAAATTAGATGTATAATAAAAAGACCAAAATACCTTATAAGTTGCATTAATAGATTTTTGTTTGCTATGTAATTAGAGGGACTATGGTTATAGGAAATTAGATACCATAGGGACTACATTCATAATTAATGTGTTATAGAAATGTTGATTCTAACTTTTAATATACCACAGGGACCAAAAACGTAACTCCATCAAAAAAGAACATATCTTTCGGAAAAGAATCCAAGACTTTTAATTCTAATTAAAAAGGAAAAAAAAACAAAAACCCTAATTCAATTTCATTCCCCCGTTTAATTTCCCCCCTTTGGTCCGATTTTGCCTCATTGCGAACGATGCCCTTCTCCTCTTCGACACCTCATCGCTTGTCTCCTTTGTTCGAATTCCTATTCGCTTCCGTGACCTCGCCTACGATATGTGAACTAGATATCTGCTCATCTTGGTGATTTTGTATTCACGGTGGCTGTTGGCAACGATCTCTGTCAAACTCTTTTGGGTCTCCTCCTACACCCTACACCTTCAGGTATGTATGCATCGTTATAGTTAGTGACATAAACGAATTTATCGTCTTTGGTATGTAGAATTTATTCATTGAAGTGAAAATCGTTGTGTAACATAGAAAGATTAATCGACCATTTCATCTATGTATATAGATTTTTTGTTGTTCAAGTTAATTAAATTTTGTTCTCTTTCAGTGTTTGGCAAAGTTTTTTTAGATTATTTCCTTATTATTATGACGCCTTTCTTTGCTAAAACCTGAAGAATAGTGTTTTCTTGACGCTCTTTTTTGTATAAATACATCGACAATGACAAAAAAAAGAGAGTCATATATATAGAAGATTAATCAACCATCTCTCTTTTCTAATTATGTTGCCAATATGAGGAATTGGGCACCAATTATGGTATTTATTTATTTAAGCATTTATTTATATATGTGCTTACCACTTTCATAAAGAACAAGTGTGGTCTGGGCACCAATGTACACTTCTTCATATGAAATTTGGGCTTATGTTACTTTATGTTCACGGTTGGGGGTATTGATAGAGGGAATTTGTGGGTAGTCTAATTTACCTAAATAATGACAATAAAAATTGTGTCTACATGGCTGCTTTTATACGTCAGACTTATACTAAGATGTTTCCTACAAGAATTTTGTACTTTGTAAGCTAAGGTTTTTGCATACCTAGAAAGAAATATCCACTACTTACTAACTTAATGTTGGATTCCAGATGTAGGGTTGCTCTATTATTTCTTTTACGAGCTCCGGTGTATATTGTGGTGGCATTTTGCTTGCAACGGGCTTACACTCCCTGCTTGCCTAAGGTAAAAAAATGTGACTCCATGGGAGACTTGAGTTACGTTTAGAACTGAAACTGGATAAAAGACGAGTGTGTAGTTTGAAACCTTGTTTCCAATGGCTTTTTAGCAGCATCCAAGCCTGTTTATAGTTACTTGCCATGTGAGTTTGTATTTTCTTGTATCATTGAATAAAGTTGCTTCATATTCCCCCCTGAGAAATAATGGCAATTGTTTTGAATTATTGAAGTTGGTTTGTTTCATGATAATTGATAAGTGTATGGGGCATGGAATTGGATGACCGAACCATATATGTGAGAATTGGATTGTGTTAGCTATCTTTAACATACTTCAATTATAAAGAGCTTTTGGGACTTGGATTGATGTTAGATGTCCTTAGCATACTTAATTTATGGTGGGGATTGTAGATCAATGATAGTTTGATGATATAAAAAAATAGATATTTCTTTTGTTTTGAAGCGAATAGAATAAATAATTAATTGTAGCTATAATTTAGTTGATTGCATAACTATATTATTAACATAACACATTTTTTTGTTTGTAGTTAATCTATAAAATTAAAAATAATGATGGATCATCTTGTTTACTTGAATATCATTTAAAAAGATTTATAGGATTAATCCAACCATGAGTGCCTATAGTACTTTTCACTTCACGGTATGACTTCCTCTTTTCCATGCATGTTCTTTAATTTTTTTGCATGCTTGCGTTTCTTATTGGGCGACTTGCATCCAGTAGAAAAAAAGAAAAGATTTGGGCTTCTTGATAAACACAAGGACTAAGGCCTTCCGTAAGATAAACGAATACATGTTGGTAAAATACTTTTATGGGTTATGCCAAATACATTTACGAGTTGTGCCAAATTCTACTTCATGATGATCAACTCCAAACTTGTTAATGGAGTATATAGACACGGTTAATCTGTTATATCATTTCAATTGTCCCCTCGTTGGATGTGGTTGTGCTAAATACTATTACTCATTGAAATGTATGTGATGCAGACAATGCTGATAGAATTTTAAAGTCTCCCTCCATTATATGAAGAATCTCCGAACATTTTTAAGAGTTAACTCTAGCAAGTAAGTATTCATATATTGTATTGAAGAGAAGCAAAAGTTACATTTTTATACATCCGAATAAATTATTTTGCTAAATCAAATGAGCTACAATTGGGTTTATTGAGAGTGATCTTGGTTTTCTAGTTCGTTTGGGCTATACATACAAAATATTCTGAAGTACATAATATTTAGATACGACTAGATATCGCTAGACCAAAGGTCCTTTGGTACATACATACTAAATATTTAGGGTCAAGAGATATCACTTTGCACTTAGGACGTATGTGTGTTCTTTCTTTTATTTAGCTTACATTCTTTTTTCTATTTCTCTTCTTGCTTCTTCTTTTAATGGCAATCGAGGAACCAAAGCATCACACAATTGAACCATGAACACCGGATCGTCGTTAGTTTTCGAGTTAGGTTTTGCTATGTTTCTTGTCTTTGCACTTTTTCTTGATGCGTAGTAATCTGTCAGCAAATCATGGCCATCACAACCATCTTATTTAATACATAATTTTGTTGATACTCTTGATGAAATGGATATTTATTTGAAGGTGTATTTTCAATTTATTGAAGCCCATATGTTAGTGTTCTTTTTCCTGTGATTTTCTCAATTAACATATTATTTCCTAATTTGTCTATATAAATGTTTTCTTCGATTTTATTGTTATTTTCATTGACTACATTGATGAATAGTGCTATGAATGTTTGTTCTTATGATAGGTTGGATTAACATGAGAGGCTAGTGGTATAGAAAAAAGATGGATCAAAGATGGTGATGGTTGTTTCTTTCAAATGTTAGTTTGTTTTTATAAAACTTTTACAAATCACATGTAGCAGGGTATTCGGCTTCATTGTCATTACTCATTACTGGTAAATGCTATATTTCTAATTGTACAAAAATATATTATTTACCACATTATGTAAAATGATCACTTTTTTATACGATAACCTCTTTCACGGTTGTAAAACCGTGTAAAGACCCTTTTTGTTAGCGGTACGGTACCGGTTCGGTTCGAGAAAATGGTCCAGTTTGCTTATCCCTATTGCTAACCATCGATTTGGCTTTCTTGATGTGTATGCAGGGGAAATATCAAGTCCAAGGTTACCAAGAGATCTATCTTTGCTGGGGAATGTTAATATGGTAACAATTATTTCTCCATGATACAATGTACATACATACAACTTGTGTTCATCTATATATGTTTACAAACGCTACACACTTGTAAAAACTCTCCATCGATTGTAGTTTTTCAATCTAACGGGATTTATCTTTTTGCAGGTATCACGAGCTTGTAAAAATAATTGCGTGAAGTAAAGACATACGAAGCAAAAAAACATTCGAGATGATGAAGAGACCTAGGCAAACGAGGATTATAGGTTACATAAGAACAAATCTATTTAAGATATTTAGTACTTTTTGTTGCTGGTGTTTCCATACATTAATTATATAATGTATATTATTTCAGTATTCTTATGTCTTGTTAATCGTTTGATTCAAATTTTGAGTTTTTAAATTAAATTTATATTCATTACACCTTAAAATGATTAAAACCGTCACTAAAAGATAGCTTATAGCAACGGTTTTGATAATTTAACGTCAACATGTTTTGTTACAATGAGGGTTTTGAAAATAAACATCACTATATGTCTATTGTGGTGACGGTTTGAAAAATAGACGTTATTGCATGTCATTCTATAGTGATGTTTTGAAAAATAAACGTGACCATATGTTAAGTTATGGTGACGGTTTTTAAAAATAAACATGATTGCATGTCATGCTACGGTGACTGTTTTAAAAAATAAACGTCACCTTATAACATGCTAGAGTGACGATTTTGAAAAACAAACGTCATCGTATGTCGTTATATTATGACGATTTTGAAAAATACACATCACCATATGTCATGCCACGGTGACAGTTTTGAATAATTAACGTCCATGTATTCATACTATAATGATGGTTTTGAAAAATAAACGTCGTCGTATGTCATGTTATAGTGATGATTCTGAAAAATAAACGTCACCATATATTATGCTACAGTGACGATTTTAACAAATAAAAATCACTACATGTCATTCTACGATGACGATTTTGAAAAATAAATATCACCGTATTGCTTGATACGGTGATAGTTTTAACAAATAAACGTCACCATATGAACTTCTACAGTGACGGTTTTGGAAAATAAACGTCACCATGTCATGAAAATTAGTTGACGATTTTAAAAATATAAACGTCACCATATATAGTGACATTTTTGATAAATAAACGTCACCGTATGTCATGCTACAATGACAATTTTGATAAATAAATGTCACTGTATATCATGCTTAAGTGACGACTTTAACTAATAAACGTCGTTGTATATTATTCTACGGTGACGGTTTTGAAAAATAAACGCCACCATATACTATGTTATAGTGATGATTTTGAATAATAAACGTCACCGTATGTCATATTATAGTGACAATTTTGAATAATAAAGGTCACCAAATGTCATGCTGTGGTTATGGTTTTGAAAATTAAATGTCACTGTTTGTCATGCTACCGTGACAATTTTAATAATTAAAGGTTACTGTATGTCATCCTACAGTGACGATTTTGACATATAAATGTCACTCTATGTCATGCTATGATGATGGTTTTGACAAATAAATGTGACTATATATCATGCTATTATGACGGTTTTGAAAATATAACGTCACTATATGGCATGCTACGGTGACGGTTTGAGGAAAAACATTAATTTTTTATAGACCTAAAGTGACGGTTTTAAGTTATTGTAACGTTTTTTATGTGATTTCGTAACGTTTTTTAAACGTAACCAAAAGTGTATCAAAAGTGACGGCAAGTAAGGTGATGATTTTTATGTCCATGAAAACCGTTACCGTATACCTATGGTAACGGTTTTTAACTGTCACTAAAGACCTTTTTTGTACTAGAGCCATTCTACTTAAGCAACTTTTGATACAGAAAGATGTCCCTTAGAAGTACACCATATCCCTTAATAGTTCGTTGTTTGTCATTTCCAAAGGTTACAAAACCTCCCATTTTAGCTTTGAATGAGGTGAACAACCTTTTGTCTCCAGTCATGTGTCTAGAGCATTCAGAATCCAAGTACCATACCTGCAAATGTCAAGACAAATTAAGCAATTTTAGGTACCCATTTCATAATGGTCCTTTCTGGTTAGTTTTTGGTGATTTCTTTAAGCTTTATGTTTTGACAATTTTGGCTTTCTGTTCCTTCTCAGTCTTTGGTTTAGCATGTGTGAACATAGACTCAGAGATGGACATTTATTCCTTGAGAAGTGTTTCTTAAGTTGAAGTAAAAGATCTAAGCATTTGCATGAATGTGTGCACAAAGATGATTGCTTAAAAACTCTCTTTGAATTTCCGTAACTAGAAACATTAGCCTTTTCTCTAGCTTCTGGACTAGCATGAGATGTTTTTACAAACCTTTTATCTAGTTCAGAAACTTTATTTTGAAAGTTGGCTCTCTTTTCTTGTGGAGTCCCTTCTACTATACACCTTTTCTTTCCCTTTGGGCTTTTCACCATACCAGAAGGAGAAGGGGAAGGGGAAGCGGAAGGAGAAGGATCAGATTTATAAATAAAGATTTCTTTTGCCTTCTATTATGCAGTGAACTTGATAGGCTTGAAAGAGTAAGATTTTGGATTTTCGTGCATTCTGTTCGTTCTAGACATCTCTTGCATTTTCCTTTCTAATTGTGGATATGCCTTGGGTTTTAGGCACATGTCTATAAAATCATGACAGATGGGAACCTTATGAATCTGATTTTTGTTGGAAATTGGTTGATTCAATATTTCAGATTCAAGTTCAGACTTGATTGTTCCATCTACTACTATATCTGGAGTGACATCACATGATTTTTCATCAGATTCAGAGTCAGAGTCAGAGTCTAGAAAATATCTTTTTGGCTTTCTAGAGATAGGTTTTGACTTATAAACACCGTATCCTTCATCATCTCTTTGAAAAACAAGTTTTAGATCTTTAACTTCGCAAGGAATTACATTTTTAGATTTTGAGACAAAGGTCTGTTTATAAGCACATTTCAAATCATTTACAAAAATGGCTTTCAATTCATATTGTATAAATAGAGGTTCAGTAGCCTCTGGATTAAGTACTTTATCACTTGTGACATTGGTTTTCGAAGTACTTTGTTTAGAGGTAGCAGAAACTTGTCACTTAAAGGAGTCAAAATTGAAAATTTTGTGTGATCAAGTGTTCTGGACTGGTTTTGGATCAATAACCAAGGAATCAGAAGTCAACTCTTGGTTTTCAGATTTTTGAACTGTTTCAGCCTTTTTAGAGACACTGTCATATGAAATATTTTTGAACTTCAAAATTTTAAAAGTTTTTGATCATTTAGAGGTCTTCACTATTTTTAATACAGCTGAATCTCTCAGTGATGGAAAGTCAGGTTTCGGGATAGATCCAATACGGAAAGTAGAAGATAGAGTAGTTTTCTTGTCCAGTGTAACGATCAAGATCATTAAATCCAATTCCTTGAGTATCTATGTGAGAGTTGATCTTGATGTGCACATCTTGTGCATCTTGATACTTTTTAATTAAAATTTGATTTGACAAAATATTTTGATGTAGAACCCACCCCCCTTCTCATAAAGAAGTTTTTAGGTTTTTTTGTTGGATTGAGGTTTTGCTTTATGTCGTCACCCCCTGGGTTGCAACTTTCCTTTTTTTTCCCAACAAAAATCGGTGTGGGGATGAGCCGCTTAGTTTAACTATGTTCTAAACCCATAAAAAATTTGTGTTCTTTGTTTCTAAGTTTTGGAGGATTTTTTCGACAGCCCCCCCCCCCCCAGCAAACGATACGACAAGCCATGGTTTTTTATATCCATTTTTTGATCGTCGAGTCTGGATTTATACCGAAATTGAACCAAAACAACACTCACTATGGTTAACTTATGCTCGATTATATCTATCCTGTTAGTGTATAAATTGTATCCAAGATTTAATGTGTAAAGTCAAAGTCAACCTTAGTGATATAAGTGTTTAGACTTATGAGAGTTTGTGAAGCTTGTAAGCATGTGAGATAACTATTGTCTTGAGTGTTTTAGTGTCTTGAGAGAAGTAGCAGGTATAAATGTCTTTGTGTTATAAGAGTTACGTAGTCAATGTATTGTAACTTTCATATCATTGAAGAATACGACTTGTGATTTTCTCTCACTACTCTCTCTCTAGAACTTTAATTGTCAAATATTGTATCTTGAATTGTGCTTGAATCTGGGTAAAATACATTTTCAATTGGTATCAGAGCTGAACCCAATCATATTCAGAAAGATCACATTACTTGAATTAGATCGATTTCTTGATTATATTCAAGAACACGCAGAACGACATCTTAGGACACTGTTGAATCGAATTCACATTTAATAGTTGTGTTTAGTCTGTAAAAATGGTTTGATTGTGTTCGATTTTAGTCCTAGATCACTTCTTATTCATATTGTTTCACGAAATTCTCACTAGAAAAGATTCAATTTTGGATTTTGTTTGAATTTTCTTGAAAAAAACCATCGAACACTGTATCATATGGATTACATTGTAATTTTTGGTTTCTAGCCTTTTTAGTGTGATAGAAAAGTGTTTAGAATTGCATTTCGATCATATTGGTACATTTCTTGAAAGCTAATTGCAGGTTAAAATGATTTTTGGATCGATCTGTGAGTCAAAGGAACAAATGCGCACGATCTGTACTTCGCGCTAAGGAAGAACACGCTAAAGCTAAAGAACGCGGAAGATGAATGTTTTGATGTTTTCTACAAGTTTGAACTTACATCGCTGCATAGAGCGTCTTGTGAGAAGAGGGTTCGCGCAAAGTTCATTCTGCGAGTTCTTAGATTGTAAAAAATATTCTAAGTGTGGTTCGCGCATAAAGTGGTTGCGAGAAATGAAAAACGCGCACAACATATCTTGCGAGAAGTGCTTTGAACAGTGACTTGCGAGTTTATTAACCATGCGAGTTTCCATTTAGCGAGTTCTATTTTTTCAAAAATTGTCTAAGTATGGAACGCACAAGGGATATTTGATCTGCGAGTTTGTGTTCATTTGCAAGAAGTACAAGTGATCAAAATTTTCTAAGTTCAAAACGGGCACATCTAAGTTGCGAGAAGCTAAAACGCGCACGTTGAAGTTTGCGAGTTTCGAGATACGCGCACATAACACTCTGCGAGAAGCCACTTTGCGCACATCGAGGCTTGCGAGTTCTTTAAAACGCGCAAGTAATAGCGTGCGAGTTCTACAAACACGCACATAATTGTTAGCGCAAAGTTCATTGAACAGTGGTTTGCTAGTTTAGTGATTTGCGAGTTTCTGTTATCTGCGAGTTCTGGAGTTAAAATTTTTCTGAGACTGTTTTTCAAGTGGTGATCTGAGTTTGACTTTTAACCAACTTTTCTGAATTGTTTGGGGAACGATCATTCATTTAAAGATAATATTACATTCAATATGTCTACAATTTTATCAGGGAGAGACTGTGCTATCATGTACATGCCTGGGATATCGACAATAGAAGCTGAACGAGATAAACTGAAGAATCAGAATTCAGTTCTTCTTAAGCAAATTCAGGAGTTGAAATCTAAGTTGTCAAATTCTGATAAAACTTCTGATTGTGTAAAATGTGCTGATAATGTTAAATCTGATTTTGCAGGTATCATCATAGCAAGAGAGAAAGAAATCAAAGAGAAGGAGAAAAATATTGCAATAAAAGTGAATATTATTTAGACATGTGAGAAAGAAATAAAGCTAAAAGAAAGAAAGATTGTGAATCTTCAAAGCCAACTGAAGCCAACTGAACAAAAATCATCGGAACTGCAAGCTAAATCAGTTGAGCTTCAACAAAAGTTTAAGGCTTTTGAAGATAAGATATCTTCTTTGGAGACAAAAGATGCTGAACTGATGAAAAGTCTTCGAGTAGATAAAGACAAATCAAATCTGGAGAAAGATTCTACTCAAAAGCTGTCTGATTTTTCAAAGAAAACTCTCCAAGAGAAAAAGGATATTGAGCTTAGATGCATTAAACTCTCAAAGCAAGTGTCTGAGTTTGAAAATATTTTAATTACAGAAAGAGACACGTTTGCTAAAGAGAGAAAAGTCTTGAAGACAAAACGATTGAACTTCCCAAACAAATCTCAATTCTGCAAGACTTACTTGAAAAAGAGAGAAAATATTTTCAAGAAAAGAAAAAGTCTTTTGAGCTTGAAAAGAAAAATGCTGAAAAGAGAAATGTTGGGATTTTCAAAGATATTTCTGAACAAAACAAGAACTTAGAAAAAGATTTTGAGCAAGAACGTCAAATTTTTGAATCTGAAATATCTAAGCTCACATCCAAGATAATTGTTCTATCCTCAGACATTCTTAAAGAACAGATGGCTGGATCTGATTTGAAACAACAATTTGACACACTTTCTGATGAAAGAAATATTTTGTTTAAAAAGATAAAGGACTTGTAAGCTGCTAAGTTGAATTGTCAGATAAAGTTTCTGCTGATGTGATTAATCAATCACCTCTTGATAATTCAACGGAATTAGTTTGTTCTTTTAAAACAGCTTCAAGTTCCATTCATGAGAAAAATGTTTTCAAAAAGAAAAGTGTCAAACCAAACATTGTCAAATCAAATCAGATTCGTCCATCTAATATATTCTATGACAAGTCTGTTGATAGTTCAGTGAGTTTCTATGTTAAATCTCTTGGAAAGCATTCAAAGAAAGAACAGATGGTCTGGAGAGTGAAGAGTTCTTCTGATGAGAAGAAGAATGACAAAGCATCTACTTACACATCCAATGCCAAAAAGAACAGTGCATACAAAGGTAAATCTTTTGGTAAACCTGATATGTTTTATTCTACTAATCATTTGATCATGATTGCTCAAAAGAAAATTTGTTGTTCTTACTGTGGAGCAAATGACTTTGTAAGTAATAATTTTGTCAATTACTGGTATGGTTCATATTATGTTACCCCCAAAAGAACTGCAACTAACACATTAGGACCCAAATACAAGTGGGTACCGAAAGCTTAATCTATGTTGCAGGCACCCAAGGTTTAATTAGGGGGAGCAAGAACATAGGCTCTTGAATAACACTGTTCAAGACCCGCACCTCAATGTCAAAGAGTTTTGGTTTCTGATTACAACAGATCAGGACCTGATCTTAAATGTTAAAGGACTTAGACTTCTAAACACATCAGTTTAGGACTCGGTCTTCAATGTTTAAGATGAGGATATCATGCAAATATCCAGGGGGAGCTTATCAGACTATAAATCATTTTATCATGATTTGAGGGGGAGCTAAAATGTAAGTATCTTCTGATCTAGATCTCTGATTGTTTGAAAGAAGAAAAACTTTCAAGCATGAAAAATGTTTTCTTAAATGTTCAAACAACTTATGATTCTCAAAAGATTTCATGAATTTAGAAGTGTGATTTTAAATGTTTTTCATAATCGAGCGTTAATGTTTAACTGACCGTGCGTTTCCAACTTGTGTATTATCTTGTCTATATACTGTCAAGTATTCATACACAGCGGTTCAGTACTTCATTTGAATTTGTTATTACCATGTCTCTAAACGAAACAATTTTTCGATGGTAATACCCTTGTTTGTATTTCAATGTTGTTGAGCATCAATCATCATTTCAATCTTTGTACGTTCATTGCTAAATTGTTTATATTTGTTCATATAAACAAAATATCAAGTTCTTTGATACCCCAACCATTTCTTGTCCATATAAATAATATTTGATCTGATTAATTCATTGTCAGATTATCAAAACAGGAAATTGAATGATCATAAATGTTCATTGTTTTGAGAGATCTTCATTATTCAAATGCTCAATTATCATTCCTATTCTTGTTGAGCATACATTTATGTGACAATGTTATCATATTTTGAGCTTTATTTGTTCAAGCTAAATTGTTGAGCAACTATTCTTTTTAGGACAATTACAAGGGATTTGTGTGAGAACTTAAACAAAACTTCCATGGATTCACGTTAACCAGTGTTTCCTTCCCAGGAAGTAATCCTAGAGAGATTGAGGGGTGAGGGGTTTATAAATCAAAGAGTGGGGGAGATAACTCATCCAATTGAGTTTTTCTCATTGAGTGTGGAGCGGAAAAACGTAAAAGAGAGCTTGGTTAGAAGAGAGCTTAAATGTTAAAAAGAAAGAGGGTGTGAGATCAGAGTTAAAAGAATAACAAACTCTGCACCAACCACTTTCTGAGCCGGGCAGCCACATCTTCTGATTGGTTCACATTTTTTTTGGTGACCATAATTGAAACAGGCAGTGAGCCCATGCCAACTCTTGAAATTACACCACCAGCCACTCGTTTCTTTCTTAACAAAGAAATGTTTCAATTTCTTTGGGGACGCAGCATATCTGCTATCTGGTCTTCACTCGGAAGATTTAGATATTGAAAAAGAAGGAAGTTTTCCCCACCTTCGCACCTCTTTCATGCACATTGAGTCCGTGTAATACTTGTTGCTGTCTCAACAGTTTACACAATTTGAGCCTGAAAAAGCTTAAGTAGCTTCAATCATTCATACACTTGCACGTACACACAAGGAATATGTTTTCTTGTCATAACATTCATAAAAATTAATTCCTTCAATGTTTTTCGATGATTGAATGGAAGCCCTGGGGGAGTGAACATCAAAAAGCTCCTTTTCCAATGTATCTGTTGTACAAAGTGGCCCTATGCTACTTACAGACATACTAACTGTATCATTTGTTGAATCAGGGTTACAATGTTCATTATATCTGAATTTGAAAAGATGTAGATATAAACATTTCATGAATTGACAGATACTCAGATCAAAGAGCGACGATTGTCAGTTTACAAAAGGGGAGATTGTTAGTGTTTTCATAAAGGGGAAGACTATTATTCAAAGACAGTGATGAAATTGAAGAAGTTTTGATGATCATGATGCTCACAATCATCAAAAAGGGGGAGATATTTTAATTATTTCAATTTCAAAGCATAAAAGGAAGAGATTTTCTGAAGAAAAAGGAGAGATACTTTTTGGAATTTCAAGTTCAAGACAGTTGAAAGTCAATGGATTCTGAAGATAATGTTTCAAAGATAATTCAAGATGACTCAAGAAAGTTTATTTTTCTGAAGACGATCTAGAGATCAAAGAGATGAAGATACAAGATCAAAGATTCCTCAGTCAATAGTTCAAAGTCGTAGAGATCAAAGTTTCAAAGATTTCATGTTCAAGATTGTCAGAGCTTCAATGTTTAAAGCTGTCAGAGTCAAAGTTTGAAGAATCAAGCGCTGAAGACGATTGTCAAATTTTTATTAAATCTTTAATGTTTCATTTTATTTTTTGTTTTTTTGTCAATTTACAGTACAATTTTGGATGGTTTTGAGAAAGTGATAATGTTTTTTATATAAATTTGTTTAATTTAGGCTTAATAATATAATTTATCCCATCTAGATGTGTGGATGGATTATCTAACAAAATACTTAATTTTTTTATATAAAAAACATTATATTATTAAGCCTAAATTAAACAAATTTATAAAAAAACATTATCACTTTTCTCAAAACCATCGAAAATCGTAATGTAAATCGACAAAAAAACAAAAAATAAAATGAAACATTAAAATCGTGATGTATCTCGCTGCATTGCACGAGTACGCTGATTGGGTGACGTCTTATTACGTTCAAGTAGTCAATTTTGTATCACAAAAAAACATACCTTCTTATATAATCTTTTGTAGAATTTTCCTTTCATCCTCTGCTATAAATATATAGATGTGTGGATGGATAACCAGTAGTACTAGCTAGCATCATACAATACCATATTGCAAGTGCAAATGGATATATCAACAAGCTTCCCTTCATGGCTTCTATCAATAGCTTTTGTCCTCTCCATTTCATTCATGTTGATGCAAGCTCTAAGAACTAGAAGAAAGTCATCAATGGCTGCCTTCTGCCTTCCTCCTTCCCCTCCAAACCTCCCGTTGATAGGGAACACACATCAAGTGGTGAGTAAAAAAATCCATCGAACCCTATGGCAACTCGCCCAAAAATACGGCCCGGTTATGCTCATTCATACGGGTACGAAACCTTTACTCGTGATCTCTTCTTCAGACTTGGCTAAAGAAGTCTTGAAAACCAACCACGACGTTCTTTCTACCCGCCCGTCGAACAAGGCTACTAAACGGCTATCGTACGACCATTCAGATATCACGTTCGGACCCGATGGCGATCACTGGAGACAGATGCGCAAGGTTTTAGTAAGCGAGTTATTGGGTCCGAAGAGGGCCAAAAGGTTTAACCAAGTGTTGAAGGAGGAGATTGAGGGTGTGCTTAACATTCTCTCTTCAAACCCGTTAAACACTTCCGTTAACCTAGACGATATGGTTTTAACCCTCGTATATGGGGTTGTGTGTAAGTTTGCGTTCGGTAAGAGCTACACAGAAAAGCCATTTAAGGGTGTTACAGTAAAAGGGATGCTGGAAGAATCGACTGCTCTACTCACTGGTTCGTTTGCAGACATGTTTCCAACTTATGGGTGGATTTTGGACAAATTAAGCGGGTGGAACGATAGATTGGATAAGTGTTTCACTAATTTTGATGGCTACTTCGAAATGATTATTGATAAACATCTTCAAGAAGCTGCTGAAACAAGCGAGGATGAAAAAGATTTTGTCCATTCATTGATCGAACTATCGCAGAAAGACTCTGGGTTTACAAAAGACGATATGAAAGCCATTCTTTTGGTAAGCAATCAACTTATTTTAATTTAATCTCGTTACAACAAAATCCGTTTTATAAGCAGATTTAATTTGTTGTAGTGTCTTTAATTAGTTCTTTTTCATATATTGATGGATGATCAACCAAGAAACTAATTATGGGAAATACATGTCCAGGATGTACTTGCTGGTGCAATAGACACAACTATTGCGACGATGTTGTGGGCAATGGCCGCGATCGTTAAAAACCCACGAGTGATGCAGAAGTTGCAAACCGAAATCCGAAGCTGTGTAGGGAGCAAAACAAAAGTAGAAGCATCTGATATTACAAATATGACATACCTGAAAATGGTGACCAAGGAATCACTACGATTATACCCGGCTGCCCCACTGTCGTTCCCACGTGATTGCTCAAGCCATTGTCGGATCGGTGGCTACGACGTGTTCCCAGGTACAACCGTTGTTATCAACGGATGGGGGATCGGAAGAGATCCAAAGAACTGGAAGGAGAGGCCGAACGAGTTCTATCCAGAGAGGTTTGAGAATATGGAGGTGGATTTTTTAGGGAATCATTTTGAGATGATACCCTTCGGAGGGGGCCGACGATCCTGCCCAGGGATGAAGTTTGCTACGTCGACCGTAGAGTGGACTTTAGCAAACCTTCTTTGCTGGTTTGATTGGGAAGTTGGAGGTGGTATCAAGAATGAAGATTTGGACATGGAAGAGAAGGGTTTCATCCTTACTCGTAAGAAATTACCTCTTTGTCTTGTGCCCATCAAGCACAATTGACAACACCAGTATTCTTACTCCCTTTTCACAAAAATAAATCACACATCGATCTCAAGTAATTAACCATGCTGCTTATGTTCAAATCTTCACTGTAAAAAAAACCACATTACGAAGTTCATCTTAGACATATCAGATATTACCATGGTGGTTTCAAATGTGACCCCCACCCTGCTAGTTTTTAATAAAAATACCAGTTTTTATATATCTGTGTTTATGTTGCATGTTTACAAATGATGAATATGTTTTCTTCCTAACATTTGATATATTATGTTATAGTAGTTTAATTATACATTCTTGAAGATGTTAGTCAAGCTTGCAATAGTAACGTCTGCCAATCACTGATGAAGCAAACACTGTTTTACGACCCTCCTTGTGATACTTGAAGGACATTTGTTAGAAAAGCTTGGCATGCTGGACGTCTGCCTTCTTCAAGGAGTGAACAAAATGCCAAAAATATTTAGATGAACTTTTACGAATCAATATGCACACTTCTGCTGGTTAGTTTATATAAATCCAAAAGATTGCTTACCTACACAAAAGTGCTACAGAGCTCGCCTCTCCTGATAACTAGTAGCATTTAATTTCTCAATCGGCCGGTTCCTGACAATGTATGGCTCTCGGTAGGGGTGTACAAAAAACCGACCAACCCAACCCTAAAAAACTCGAAAAAAATCACCCGAGGTAACCCGACATACAATCGATACGAAATTAGGGCAACCCGAATCTATTGGGTTAGGCCCAAAGTAACCCGATAAACCCGATAATAGTGTTAGCGACTTCTCTAAAATTATTTGTATTTCTTCTTATTATGTATAAGTTACCAAAAACAATTTGACAATAATGAGCAATGGAACTCATAAGAGAACTTAACATTGTTGGAATGTTAAATGTAATACCTTAACATTTGATGAACTCATATTTTTTTGAATGATTGATCGTGTTTCGAACGAATATTTTCTTATTTTTATGTTTACAATGTTATTTTTACTTTGTTCAAACACAACTCGACCAAACCAACCAACCCAAACTAGTTGTGTTGAGTTGGGTTGCATTTTTGTTTGGGTTGAAAAATTTCAAACCACCAACATTGGATTGATTTGTTCAAATACCTTTAACCTAATCAACCTAACCCGTGAGCACCCCTAGCTCTCAGCCATAGGTAAACAAGGGGCCTCCTATAGTACACATCTTAAACAAACATGTTTTCATTATCAAAAAGGTAAAATTGTTTACAACAAATACCAAAATTTCATACAAAACAAGTTCTTCCAACATTTTTTGACGTAAAATTATCAATAATAGTATCTAAAACAATAATATTTAATATATTTTCAATACATAGTATCGTCAATCTGTTTTACCTTAATTGTGGCATTGATGACCTCAAATATATCTTCAATAACTTCACGTTTGAAAAACTCATTTCAATATATACATATGGTCACATATACTATCAACATAATTCGATAAGCAACTGAAATATTAGGATAACAGTAATCGATAAACAAAAGACCGATATTATGCAAATAAATAGTAATCGATAAACAAAAATATCAAACGACCCAGATCAACCAAAAACTTAGCAGATTAAGCAGATAATCGAATAGGATTTTTAGACAAACCTTTTTCTGGATCAAACCTTTAGTCTCTTTGCTCTGATACCAATTGTAGATCCCAGTACAGTGCAATCACAGCAAATAATATCAAAGATGAAAAAGATTTAAGCTCCAATTCAAGAGACGCGTTAGCTATTGGTTCGGATCAGAAGCCCCCGGTTCTCTATCGAGGGGAATACCCTCAGTGGCACGATCGCTTCATGAACTTCATTGAATCGAAATCAAACTATGAAGCCATTTACAAGTGTCTGACAGAGGGGCCACAAGACTGGCCAATGAAAATTGTACCGGGAAACACAGAAGAAGGTCGACCTGAACGCAATGTTCGAAAATCTATCACTGACTTTACAACTCAAGAAAAGGATATGTATTATGCTGAAAAGCATGCAAAAACATATCTTCTACAAAGTCTACCCAACGACATATATGCTTGCATCGACAGTTATAAAGAGTCTGCAAAGAAAATGTGGGACCAGATTGAGAAGATGATGATGGGGAGCCACATCAACAATCAGCTGAAGGTGACAAACTGCATCACCAGATATGATGGCTTCAAAGCAATAAAAGGCGAGACACTGACAGAAACCTATGAAAGGTTCAACATGCTTCTGAATGACCTCCAGAAAAACAAGATTACGAAGACGAACACTGAGAACAATATCAAGTTCATGAAAAACCTCCAGCCTGAATGGAAGTCGTTTGTCTCTCATATTCGTCATACTCAGACCCTGGAGAAGCTTTATCTACGTGAACTTTATGAAATGCTGCTCCAGGATGAAGAGGAAGTTATGGAACTAATGAGGAATCAGAAAGCTGAGGAAAAGCCAGTAGTTGATCCGTTAGCACTCGTATCTGAGAAAAGAGTGAAGTCTGTCAGTCGTTCGTCTGAAAAGAAGCCAGTGCAAAGTGAGTCTGAACCCGAAGATCCTGATAGTGATTCGGATCCTGAACTCACTAAGATGAAAGAAGCTATGGTATTCTTGACTCAACAATTCCAGAAAAGGAAGTTCTTTAACAAGTCTTCCAACAAGCAAAGGTTTTCCACTCGCCGTGACCATCAAGAGAAGTCTGAAGGTAACAAACGTGTTGAAGATGGAAAGAAGTCTGACAAGAGACACGAAGAAAAGCCAAAAGATGAGCCGATCAGATGCTACAACTGTGGTCGGCTAGGCCACTTTGCCAAGGATTGTCGCAAACCTATTGTGCTCAACTCCGACTATTACAGAGCCAAGCTGCTACTGGCCAAAGAGAAGGAAGCTGGTAAGGATCTCATGGCTGAAGATGACTACTGGCTACAAGTCTCTGATGAAGAACCTGAAGATGCCGAAGCACACTTGTGTTTCATGGGCAAGCATTCATCACCATCTGACACTGATGAAGAAGATCGAAACTCTCCATGTCAGGTATGTGCTCCTTATCACGAAGCTTTAATTGCTCAGATGCAACTTGCTATGAATAAACTAGAATCTTTCAAGCTACTCATAAAAGAAAAAGAACAACTCATCTCATCTCTAGAAAAACGAGTTGTTGCATAGTCTGAATGTATTGAAAATCAAAGTTTAGAAATCTCAAGCAATCTGTGCACAATTTCTAATTTACAAGAAGAGTGTGAGAGTTGTTCAAAAGAATCACAAGAGCTAAAGACCAAAGTAGATGATCTGACCGATGAGCTACGTATGTCCGAGAATGAGAAAATTGATATTGTATCTCAAAACGTGGCTTATAAAAATGAAAATAAAAGATTATCTAATCAGTTAAAGGAGATTGAAAAGAAGCTTTATAGAATTGGTCAATCTTATCAAACGCTAAATCTAATTGCACCAAAGGAACCCAAGTATGCGAATACGGGTATCGGTTACGATAATCCATATTATCTGAAAAAGGCCCTATCCAAAGTTCCTACGATTTATGCGTCTGAATTTTTTGGAATAGACAAGACATTTCCAGAATACAAGATCAATTGGACCAAACCAATTGAGGATGAGGACTGGGAAGAGGATAAGTTGAGAAGGGAGAACTCTACTAAAATAAAACTTCCTTTTGTTTATGATTCAATAAATGCATCTTACAACGAAGAAAAACCTTGTTTCCTATCAAATGACTATTTTAGAAGTTATACACAAGCTGAACTTGATGCTAAAGCAGTTAAAACTGAGGAGGAATCTCTAGATCATAAAGTTTATGTTCCACCTCTGATTTTAGAAAAGAAAATTGTTCAACTTGAAACGTCATTTGAACAAGAGAGGGGGCAATTTTCAAAAGGAAAAACAAGACCTTTTATCTCAAATTGAGTGCCTCACTTCCAATAAAGAGGAATCTGTGTCCGATAAGGAAAGAGAATACTTTCAGACAGAACTAAAGAAGTTAAACTCACAACTGGCTGCCTTGGCAACAGATCGTCTGAAGGAGCAATTTCACAAGGCTGATCCTCAAGCTAAGCCTAAAATTCTCCAAAGTGAGAAACCTACCCTATCTGACAATTCTTATCCTGCCTCCGACACATCTTCCTGTAAAGCCTTTTTGGGTGACTCGTCACCAAATATTTCAAATAAAGGAAAAGAGCCTCATGTTTTAGAAACGGATCATTGTTCTGATTTTAAAAATGCTTCCGCCTATGATCCACTTCAAACAAATTCTTCCGATGTCCTAAATTCCTCAAGCGATAAGGCCCTTTCTGATGAGGAAATGGAATTTTCAGCATTCTTGAATTCCGAGGTGTGTCTAGACAGTGATTTGACCCAATTTGATTTTAATCCGTCTCTACCAAGCCATGTTGATTTTTTAAACTCTTCTAGTGAGCCTCCGGTAAAATTTTATAAGGGTGAATGTTCCACATCTGCCCCACAAAAACCTTTTGTGAACGATTCTTCAAAGTCAAAATCCAACAAACGTTCACAAAAGAAGAAAAAGACCGGTCGCTCGAAAAGACAACAATCTTCAAGATTCACATCTTCTGACTATAAGTTTAACGGTCTTTCAGATACTTTTGGTCGGCGCAAAGAAGTTAAATATGCTTGGGTAGCTAAGAAGTCAAAGAAAATCTCGGCGACACGAGAATTAGTTGATCTAGTTTTAAAGTCTAGGAAAAACAATAACAATCATGATGTTTTTAATTCTAAACCTTTAGTTGAATGTAATGGAACTTTACCTTTAAAAGTTTATTCTATTCCGCATTTACTTCAACTGTCTTATGATTGTATTTGTTGCTCTTATTGTGGATCGAATGATTTTGTTGATCGTCGTTATGCATCTGATTGGTTTGGCTCATATCATGTTGATAATTATCAGTCTCAGTTTGATATTACCCGTCATAGGAAAAGACCCAAGTCTAAACGGGCATCCAAAACGGGTGTTAAATCTAACCCCAAAGGACCCATTTACGAATGGGTACCTAAAAAAAAATAACTTGTTTTGCAGGACGGTCATGTGTGGTATCTAGATTCAGGCTGCTCCAAGCACATGACCAGAAGAAAGGAGCTTCTCACAAACTTCACCGAGAAGTTTTGTGGGAATGTACGGTTTAGGAATGATCATTCTTCTCCCATAATGGGGTATGGTGATATTGTCAAGGATAATCTGACTATCAAGAAAGTGTCCTACGTCGAAGGACTTGGTCACAATCTTTTTAGCATCGGTCAATTCTGCGACAAGGATCTAGAGGTCACCTTCAAAGCAAAAAGGTGCAGCGTTCGAACTGAAGATGGAAAAGAGATCCTTGTTGGAACACGTCGCACCAACCTCTACACGATTGACCTCTCGTCTTTAAAAACAGATAAGGAAGTTTGTCTGATGTCCAAAGCATCTGCCGAACAAAGCTGGTTATGGCATCGTCGTCTCTCGCACCTGAACTTCAAGACTATTAATAAGTTGGTGCTCGGTGGACATGTCAAGGGAATGCCTGATCTTAAATTCGAAAAAGATCATTTGTGTGTCGCCTGTGAAATGGGAAAGATGAAGAAGGCTTCTCACAAGCCTAAAGTCACTCCTAGTACTTCTCGGTCCCTTGAACTCATTCACATGGACTTATGTGGACCGATGCGCATCCAAAGCATCAATCATAAGAAGTATGTCCTGGTGATGGTTGACGATTTTTCTCGCTACACATGGGTCCGATTCCTCCGATCAAAGGATGAAACTCCCGAATTGATCATCTCTCTCCTGAAGAGTATTCAAGTCAGTCTCAACCTATCAGTCCAGACCATAAGGACGGATAACGGCACAGAGTTCAAAAATCAAGTGCTCACCGGTTACTTGACTTCATCGGGCATAACGCATACTTTCTCAGCTGCTCGCACTCCTCAGCAAAACGGGGTAGTAGAGCGTCGGAACCGAACTCTTGTCGAAGCAGCTCGCACGATGTTATCTCAGTCCAAGATACCGCTATTTTTATGGGCAGAAGCAATTGCTACCGCTTGCTACACTCAAAACCGCACTATCATCCACAAGCGGTTCAACAAGACATCGTACGAGATCATCAACAAACACATCCCGAACATCAACTATTTTCATGCATTCGGGTGCACATGCTTCGTACTGAATGACAAGGATGATCTCGGCAAATTCATCCCCAAAGCGGACGAAGGAGTGTTCATCAGATATTCCCAGCAAGCCAAAGCTTATCGTGTCTACAACAAACGGACGAAGACCGTCGTTGAAAGTGTGAACGTGACTTTTGACGAGGCCGCTGATATGGCTTCTGAACACCTCAGTTCAGAACCTGCTATAACTGGCATGTTAGCTTCTGGACAAATACGTCCAGGATCTACACAATCTCCAGTAGATTTAAATCAAACGTCTACGTCAAGAGCAAATCTTTCTGATTTGGATTTACTTTTTGAGTATTTCTATGATGACTTATTTAATATTAAGTCTAATACTATGTCTTGTAACAGGAATGTTGCTCAAGCACCAAAAGAAACTCATGTCACTGGTCCAACCGACTCAGGTGGCCCATCCTCGCCTGGTGCTCCTTCATCTACTGTCAATGAATCTACATTCCCGAGCTCAAGTGATACTCTTCCTATCCAAGATCCTACTGTCGCACCGGTAACAGTAGGCCCTCCTGAACCGACACCTATGGAAGGCACTCCTGAAGTTCCCATTCCGGCAATCCCAGATCCTTCTCTAAATGCATCTCTAGCTGAGTCGTCCTCTGCTGCACTCTCGACTCCAACTAAGGATCTTCCATCTCACAGGCCGTCATCACTCGAAGTAGTTCAGGATTTACCCCCCGGTGGTTATGTGGACCCCGATACTTCTCAACAGACATATCAACCTCTTCCACACGCCACCAAGTGGACTCGAGCTCACCCTCTTCATCAGATAATTGGTGATCCCAAGACACCTGTTCAGACTTGATCTACTACTGCGAACGACTGCTTATTTTCTTCGTTCCTCAGCCGTATCGAACCTTCCACCGTCTCTGAAGCGTTGAATCATCCAGACTGGGTGATCTCCATGCAAGAGAAACTAAACCAATTTGAGAGCCTCAAAGTGTGGCACCTTGTTCCCTGGCCAAAGAACAAGACGGTGATTGGGACGAAATGGATATTCAAGAACAAGAAGGACGAAAATGGAATCATTGTTCGAAACAAAGCGCGTCTAGTGGCTAAAGGATATCGCCAGCAAGAAGGAATAGATTACGAGGAGACGTTTGCACCGGTTTCCCGTATTGAAGCAATTCGCATGTTCCTCGCCTACGCCGCTCACAAGAACTTTATCGTATTTCAAATGGATGTGAAATCTGCGTTTTTGAACGGTGTGTTGATCCAAACTCTCTCAGTGATTTGATAACGACCCTCTTTTATACTTAGTGAAAATTACGTTATTATATGTATTAGTGTTTCATCATCAGCGATCAGACTGAGTCTGTTCAGTTATCGCTGATGACCTTTCTGTAAACATTTAATATGTATGTGTTTCACTTTCAGCGATCAAACTGAGTCTGTTCAGTTATCACTGATAGTTTCCTATGTAACACAGTTAACGTAATCCCTGAAGACAAGTCTCGCGTCAACATAGTTCATAGCTGAATCGAAGACGAAGCCACTGAACAATAGATAAGTCTACTAGTGACCTGATGCGAATATCAGCGAAGACCAGACAAATCTACTTACGCGAAGAAGCCTGAGGAAAAGCTTCAGCGATAGCTGAACTTCTTTATCTCTGGAAGAAGAGATACTCAGCGATCAACGATCACAAAGCTTATGCCTCAAGTTTTCTTTTGTCTTACCTTGCACAACCAGTACGATGTGTCAGAACGGACAAGTCTCTGCCACAAATCGTACACCAACTCTGTCAACTACACTGTTCATAAAGTGGCCAAAAGCATGTCTCCAAAAGTGAGACTACCAAAGCCAATCTATGAATGCCACGTGTAAAGTACCCTACCATGCATTTAATGCATAGGGTATAAATAGGAAGCTCACTCCTTCATCTGAAGGTGTGCTCAATCCTTGAACTCCAAAGATAGAAACCCTTGTTTTCTCTCTCTCTAAAAATCCCCCATTCTCTGAATTTCTTGTGCAACCATCTTAGTGTTTCTTAAGTTTGTTTAGATTGAGTCTGTCTTAATCTTATTCCGCAACAAACTTGTAAATTGTATTTTGATTTATCAATAAACAATTTATTAAACTTTAATTTCTGTGTTTGTATTCAACCCCCCCCCCCCTTCTACAAACTTGTTAAGCACCTTCGGGACCAACAAGTGGTATCAGAGCAGTTTGTTTAATCTAATAAACAAGATCTTGCTGTATACTCTTCCTTGCTATTCTAAAATGGCACTAAACACAAACACAAACTACTATGATAATGGTTCACTTTCTAAACCTCCTCGATTTAGCAGAGATAACTTTTCTCTATGGAAAAATCGAATGATGCTATTTCTTGAAGGTGCGGATCCTACTATACCTGAATATATAGAAAACGGACCCTATGAACCTGTTAGAATTATAGCTGCGGTTCCTGCTACTGCCACCACTGAAGCTGTCCCTGAACGATATGTCGTTAAGGAAATAAGACAGTGGAGTGATGAAGATAAAAAGAAGGTAGGCATAGATGCAAGAGCAAAGACCATTATATCAATGGCTCTGCCTGATGAAGTTTTCCATTCCATCATGCATCTAAAAACTTCTAAAGAAATGTGGGAAACCATATGTGTTCAATATGAGGGCACCACTGAAATCCAAGAGACCCGAAAGATTAACTTGGTAAGACAGTATGAAAGTTTTATCGCTGGTAAGAATGAATCTCTTTCTGACATTCATCAGCGGTTTAACTGCCTGATCATTGACCTAAGAACTGTTGGAAGGACCTATTCTAATTCTGAGGTCCTAACAAAATTCTTGGAAAGTCTTCCTGAAAGCTGGGATAGTTATTCAATATGTCTTAAGCTGACAAAGGACTTACATACTCTCTCTCTAAGCACTCTGTATGGAATATTGCTCAACTATGAGCAATCTAATCTCCTGAAGAAGAATCTTGTAAAAGATTCTAAAGACTCCAAAAGCACTGTTGTTGCTTTAGTCTCATCAGAGATAATTCCATCCCAGCGATCTACTCTCACCATCACTGAGTTAGATTCTGAATCTGAGGATTTATCAGACCCTGATCTTTCAGAGTTTAATGAGTCCTTAGCAGTCTTGACAAACTCTTTTAAGAGATTTGCAAGAAAGAGTAACTTCCGAAGAAGTAAACCTCTCTCTCTTACTGAAAAGCCAAAATCAACTCCGGTTGATAAGGCTACAGCCACTTGCTATAACTGCGAAAAAATTGGACATTTTGCTAGTGAGTGCAGGTCTAAAAAGGTCTTCAAACCTTCTACCTCAAGAAGATCCAGTGATGACAAATACCATAAGCTGAAAAACAAATATCAAAAGCTGAAAAGCTATCAGCAAAAAGGTAAAGGTCTCATCGCTGAAGAACATGACTGGGCTGAATCAGAAGAATCATCTTCTGATGAAGAAGAAGTCGCTAATCTTTGCCTCATGGCTGAGATTAAAGAAGAAGTAGAAGAACCATCTTAACCTTCTATGAGCTACATATCATCTCAGGTATCCATCTCTACAAATCCCTCTCTGCCTGAAGCTGAGAGAAGTCGCGCTGTTGATGTGCTGACGATTGACCTTTATAATGCTCTAAACGACAAAACTCAAGCTGAAAATAAAAATGTTTATTTAACACAAGAGCTAGAGAAATGTCATGAAAAGATCAGTGAACTAAATCTTTTAGAAGAAAAGCTAAAAGATCAAGTCATTATAAATGAAATCATCAGCATTGAACGCGAACAAGCCATCGCTGCTCTAAAAGCAGAAAAGGCTCATGTTGAAAAATGGTGCAAATCATCAACAAAGATCTCTGAGATAATAAATGCTCAAACTCCTGAAAGTGATAAAACTGGTCTTGGTTTTTGGACACCACAGGATGATCCTAAAGAAGAAAGTTCCTCGCTTAAGTTTGGAACTTTTGTCACATCTTTCTTTGACACTTCTTATAATCAATTCTATCCCTGTTCTTCTTCTAATCCCAACCCTGAGGAGATATCTGCAAAATCTAAGCCTGCAGATAAAGGAAAGTTTATTCTCTCTCAGAAGGCTTCCAAGAAAACCAAACTGAAAGTTCCCTCCAAACCTTCAGTGGATAAACCTTTTAGCTCAGTGACAGAAATCTTTGATATCTGTCCTCCAAAGCTGAAGGTTGATCTAAAGCCCGTGAAATCTGAAGAAATAAAAATTCCTCCCAGATCTCGTGCTAAAGGCATTCTTGGAGCTGGACCTGCTCATCTTAAGTTTTCAAAACCTTTTGGTTATAAATCCACCATCAGATATAGAAAATGTTATCACTGTGGATTCACTGACCATATTGCGAGCAAGTGTCCAAATACCACCGAAGCTGATAAAACAGCCAAAGTGAAGAAAAATGCCTCTAAGGCAAATAAAGTCACCAAAGTGAAAAATACCACTAAGGTTAAGAAATTAACCAAAGTGAAGATTACCACTGAAGCTGAATCTTCCTTATCCACTAACTCTGAAGGACCCATTGAAAAGTGGGTACCAAACAAAGCTTAATCTTCCTTATGTATGCAGGGATCAAAGGGCATCTGGTATCTCGATAGCGGATGTTCTCGTCATATGACTGGACAAAGAGACCTGCTCACTGAATACAAGGAAGAGAAAGGTCCCTCTGTAACCTTTGGTGGAAATGGAAAAGGATTTACCCGTGGGTTTGGTGTCCTCAGCAATGGGACAACTACCTTTCGAAGAGTCGCTTATGTAGATGGACTGAAGCACAATCTTCTAAGCATCAGTCAGCTATGTGACAAAGACTACGAAGTTCGCTTTTCTAAGAAAGCATGTTCAGTGGTAGATGAAAAAGGAAAACTTGCTCTCAGTGGTTATAGAAGAGAAAATGTCTATGTAATAGATATGGACTCTACTATCACTGATAACTTATGTTTTCTCTCTAAGGCCTCTTCTGATGTCAACTGGCTATGGCATAAAAGGCTCTCTCATCTAAACTTCAAAACCCTGAATTCTCTCTCATCTAAGGAACTGGTTTCTGGTCTTCCTCAGCACTCATATGCTAAAGAATCTCTCTGCTCAGCATGTGAAAAAGGAAAACAAACAAGAGCTAGTTTCAAGTCGAAACAAGTTTCCTCAGTAACAAGTCCTCTTCAGCTCTTGCATATGGATCTATTTGGCCCTGTCAATATCCAATCAATAGCTGGAAAGAAATATACGCTTGTCATTGTAGATGAATATTCTCGCTACACCTGGGTTATTTTTCTTCGCTGCAAGAATGATACTCCAGAAGAACTAATATCTTTTGTCAAAAATATGGAAGTGCTGAATAATCTTACTGTTCGATCAATAAGGAGTGATCATGGAACTGAATTCAAAAATAGTTCCCTGAACAATTTCTTTGAGAACAAGGGAATCTCTCACAACTTCTCTTCAGTAAGAACACCTCAGCAAAATGGAGTCGCTGAAAGAAGAAACAGAACGATCATAGAAGCTGCTAGATCAATGCTCAGCGATTCTCACCTCCCTACTCAATTTTGGGCAGAAGCTGTAAACACTGCATGTTTTACTCAAAACAGATCGCTGATAATAAAGCGATTTGGGAAGACAACTTATGAACTCTTTCTTGGAAGGAAGCCTTCTATCAGTTTTCTTCATATCTTTGGTTGTCAGTGCTTTATCTTAAACAACAAAGATCAACTTGGAAAGTTCGACCCAAAAGCCGATGATGGAATATTTTTAGGATATTCCTCCATCTCAAAAGCCTACAGAGTTTTCAACAAAAGAAGACAAACCGTAGAAGAAACCATTCATGTCACGTTTGATGAAACGCACTCAGCGAACTCTAAACCAATCGCTGACAATGAAGAACTGAATACTTGGATGATCTCTCACTATAGAGGAACTGAACCTTTCTTCTCAAACCAACAGCACACTGAAACTCCAGCTGCTGATGAAGAACCAAGTATCATACCTCCCACCGCTGAATCCAACTCATGGATTTCAGCTGAACCTCTACACACACTTCTACCATCAAATCCATCTACGTCTGAAAACCCTCCTGAAAGTATTGGTGTATCTAATGTTCAACAATTAATAGTTGATGAACCTCAAGCATCTTCATCAGCGACTGCTCCTATTGTTGATCCTATCGCTGAAATAAGCAATCTTGCTCCTGCTCAGCGATGGACCAGAGATCACCCCATAGATCAAATTCTTGGTAATCCAGATGCAGGTATTCAGACACGACGAAGCTCAGGTAATATCTGTCTCTTTGTAAACTTTCTCTCCTTAATAGAACCAAAGAAGACTGATGATGCCCTCAGAGATCCAAACTGGGTCAGCGCTATGCAAGAAGAGCTGACTGAATTCTCTCGAAACAAAGTTTGGAATCTCGTTCCTAGACCATCTGATAAAACTGTTATAGGCACCAAATGGGTGTTTAGAAACAAGTTAGATGAACATGGAATTGTAACCCGCAACAAGGCTCGACTTGTTGCTCAGGGATACAGACAAGAGGAAGGCATAGACTATGATGAAACCTTTGCCCCTGTGGCCAGGCTCGAAGCAATTCGACTATTCTTAGCTTATGCAGTCTATAAAGACTTCATCGTTTATCAAATGGACGTAAAATCAGCTTTTCTGAATGGAAAACTGAATGAAGAAGTTTATGTAGAACAACCACCAGGGTTCTATGACCCTAAGCATCCAAATTATGTTTATAAATTGGATAAGGCTCTCTATGGTTTAAAACAAGCCCCTCGTGCTTGGTATGACACTCTCTCATCTTTTCTTATCTCTGAAAATTTTGAACGTGGCAAGATTGATAATACGTTATTTTTCAGGAAGATAAAAGGTCATATAATTCTTGTACAAATATATGTCGATGGCATAATATTTGGTTCTACTAACCCATCTCTATGTACTCGCTTCGCTGAAAGAATGAAGAAAGAATATAAAATGAGTATGATGGGTGAGCTGACATATTTTCTTGGTCTTCAGATTAAACAATCTGACAAAGGTACTTTTATCTGCCAAGGTAAGTATGTTAAAGACATGCTGAAGAAGTTTGATTTAACACAAACTTCAGCGATGAAAACTCCTATGGCACCACCACTGACACTTAACAAGGATCCATCTGGAAAACCTGTTAATGTCACTGCCTATAGAGGAATGATAGGCTCATTGTTGTATCTTACAGCAAGCCGACCTGACATCATGTACTCTACTTGTTTATGTGCACGCTATCAATCTGAACCCAAGGAATCCCATCTGATCGCTGTAAAGCGAATTTTCAGATATCTGAAAGGAACTCCTAACCTAGGTCTTTGGTATCCCAAAGACTCAGGGTTCGATCTAACTGGTTATTCTGATAGTGATTTTGCAGGCTGTAAACTTGACAGAAAAAGTACCACTGGTGGATGTCAACTCTTGGGAGGAAAGCTAGTAAGCTGGACAAGCAAGAAGCAAAATTCTGTGTCCACTTCCACAGCTGAAGCTGAATACGTAGCCGCTGGAAGCTGTTGTTCACAAATCTTATGGATGAGAAATCAACTATTAGATTATGACCTTCAGCTGTCAAAGATTCCTATCTATTGCGACAGCACTAGTGCTATCGATATAGCAAATAATCCAGTGCTACATTCAAAGACAAAACACATAGAGATCAGATATCACTTTATCAGAGATCATGTGATGAATGGTGATATTGAACTTCACTTTATCCCTACTGACTTTCAGCTTGCTGATATATTCACCAAACCTCTTGATGAGACAAGGTTCAACTTTCTCATCAGTGAGCTTGGAATGCTGAACCTCGAAGAATAATTCTTCAGCGTTCATGTATTGTGTCAGTAATCAAAAGTTCCCCTCATCATTCTCTCTGATAAACATTCTGACTCTCAGGTATGTTCTCTCTCCCTCAAAGATGTTTTTATTCAAAATATAAACTTTAATCACTGAACTTTCTTCAAATGATTAAAAGCTTTTTTTTTTGAAAAATACATTAATCACTGATATTTCCAATCAGTGATCTTTTAAAAGGAAAATCTATCCCTATCTTTACAATCAGGGATACTTTTAAAAAGGAAAATCTATCGCTGACTTTTCTTCAGTGATCATTTGAACGGACAAATGAACAGTCTCTCTCCTCTATGACGTCATTTGAACCGACAATCCACGACATGCCTTTTCTGACACGTTCGTCCGTTGCCCTCCTATCCAATCAACTTCGTGGAACGTGTCAATGTCATGATGATTTCTTTTCCCGCTTCATTCTCTCTCTTATCTCTCTTCTCTCTCTTCGTATAAAAGGAATTCTTCTCTCCTTTATACGGTTTACGCTTTCAAAACTTTCAAAGCAAGAAACATTCTCTCAAGAACACTCAAGCAAGTAAATCCTGAATATTGAATCTGCAACTCTTTTTCTTCAAGATACACAGGTTTATTTCATGTTTATATGCTTTGTTCATATGCTTTTTATTCTTTTAAAATCCTACTCGCTTTCTATGGATTTTATAAAACGTTTTCTTTGTAAAAACTAAAGATCATTCCTTCTGATTTTATGTTTTTAAATAAAAACCTTTTGGTTTTAAAGTGTTCTTCATTCTTTCTACCCAGAACACTATTTTTTTCTCTTAAAAATAACTTGATAACTTTCCAGTTTCCCTTCTTCTATGGAAACTGGCAATCATATTATTTTTAATCTAAATCATTTCTTCTATTATGCCTCTTTCCATAACAGAAATGACACAGTCTTCAATCGTTGCTTCCAAGCATGTACGATTCGCCATCACTGAAGTTGAGATTACTAAATGTAATCATTTGGCCAGACTAGACTTCAAAGCTGACAAATACCCACATCTGGTGGAAGCTGCTGAATTCCTCAAGCAGTCATGCATAGCTTACGCGATCACTGTGGATCCTAAGCCCTCCAAGACTCTACTTCAGCAGTTCTGGTTCACTGCTGATGCAACTGAACTTACCAATAGGAAAGGCGAACGAGTCCCTGCTATCTCGTTCAGCACGGAATTAGGGCCAGGGAGCATGACCGCTCTTAGCCTCAGGAAATCTTTAAGATTCCCTGACAAACCAAAGAGTGGATTCGACGCACTCCCCACTGATGATGAGCTGATACTCTTCCTGGACGCAATGGGCTATTGTTGGGAAAACAAACCAAGATCGTCTATTCCTAACAAGAAGCTCACCAAGATTCTTAAAGCTCAGATGCCATCACAACTGAACTTTATCTTCTCGCACATAATTCAGTGCATGAGTGGGAAGAGTGGTTCGCTGGATCAAGCCAGCAAAACACAACTGCAGATGGCATACTCCGTTATCGCTGGTCAAAACTTTGACTACGCCACAGCCATCTTTGAAGATCTGAGGTCGAGATTAGAGAAGCCTGAACGAGATCCCAAGATCTCATATGTACGTTTCATATGTACGTATATCAAGTTTCTCTATCCCAACACCTATCCCACCAAAGATGATGGCACCTTTGCCAGGGTTGGTCAACGATCACTAGAGGTCAAGCCACTCGCCGACGAGGTAAGTATCTCTCTCCTTCGCTCTCGTCTCTCTCTCCATTCTTCTTCATCTTCAGCGACCACGCAGACGGTTCCTTCGTCTGCTATCCCTGTCGCTACCACTACTTCTAAAAGACCATCAGCTAGTCCGATTGGTCCTTCCAAAAAGGCCAAAAAGACTAAGGAAAGTACACCTTCTAGTACTATACCTGAGGGAGCTTCTCAACAAGCTACCTTAGATGCTTTTGTGGGTCTTTCCTCCACAACTTCAGCAGTCACTCATACTGCCGTGTCAGCGATCTCACTCGCTGTCACATCATCAGTAACCCCACCTACTATCTCATTCCCTGAGATTAACCCCATCCCTACTTCTATTCCCAAAACTCTTCCCTTCTCTCCTCATTTGGTCTCTGAACCTGCCACCTCTTCTTTCCCTATAGGACCTGAGCATCAAACTTTTGAGGAATCTATGCAGTTCTACAAAATGTTTGATACGTCAGGTACACCTATACTCCTAAACACTTCTCTCCCCCCCTCTCCAAATAAGCCCATATCTGAACTAACATCATTTTCAGGTCCTAGCTTGGCGACTGTTGACACGCATGTCAACAGTCTAGGAGAAAAGGTGGATGCTCTCACCAACACCATCAATGAAACCACCAACGCCGTCAATCAGGCTGGTGAGGAGCTGAAGAAGTTGACCGCCACTTGCTCATCTAAAGCTGAGAACTCTCAACTTTCAGCTCTTGAAGAACAAGTCGTCCAACTCAGAGAGTCCTCTCGACTCTTTCAAGGACGATTTGAGTCTCTTACAGCTGAAGTTCAGGGTCTCTCTTCCAAGGTTGACCTCTGCACGTCCCTTCTTCAGCAAGTTCTACAGAAAGTGAATGAACCAGCTCCAGCGCTGCCTCCCTCCTTCACTGAAGATGATCGTACCAACCTCAACATC
Organism: Arctium minus; assembly: GCA_954870635.1. Taxonomy (NCBI): domain Eukaryota; kingdom Viridiplantae; phylum Streptophyta; class Magnoliopsida; order Asterales; family Asteraceae; genus Arctium; species Arctium minus. The sequence goes on along the minus strand of OX941090.1, from coordinate 54,785,064 downwards.
GCTGTGGAATTCATTCATGATGCCACATGCGACATACCTGCGGTTGAAGACCGAGTTAAGCGTCTGGAGGCTGACGTTCAAGTGCTAAAAGCTTCAACAGCTACTCCAGCAGCTGAACAATCCCCTACCGCTGATAATGACAAAGTGGGGGAGAAAACTGAAGAAACCTCTATTGCTGCTGGGGAAGCTAAGGAACCTCCCTCTCAATCTGAGGGGGAGAAGGCAAAAGAATCCTCATCGATTCACTCCATTCTCTTTGAAGAGGATGAGGAAGAAGACGATGAAGAGGAAGATGATCTAGATCTTGTTGATCAAGAAAAGGATCAGCCCTCCGATGACGACGACGACGATGAAGACCAATCTATGTGGTTCTCTAAGCCGAACGTCGTATCAGGGACAACTTCGCAAGAGGTTGTCAAAACATGGGTGAGAGGTGATACATCTTCAAGTGTTCCTTCGCAAAGCAAAGACAAGCAACCAATCGCTGAAGAATGCTTGAGGACTGGATCACAATCTGAGGGGGAGCATCCTTCTCAGGTATGTCTTTCAATTGTACCACTTTTCTACTCTTTCCAAACCCCTATGTCTTTCTAGCCTTTATCTCTCTCGTTCTAAAAATACACTTATCCCTTCTTTCCTTCTTTTTATAACCAGACAGTTCTCACCCCTGCTTAAGGGTTCTGAACTACAAATAATACCAGCGGCTATCGCTGAAGAAATAATCCCAATCTCTATCGCTGAGATTGATGAAGAAGAAGAAGATTCCCTGGTCCATCCAGGAAGGCCCTCTCGACCATCTCATTGGTCAGAGGAAGTGGTGAAGAAAAGAGTTGAAATGATCGCTCAACTAGAAAGTCAACGGCTGAAAATCCCTCTTCAAATATCCACAGAGCTCGACTTCCTTACTGAAGCTGAAAGAGAAGAATCTGCCAAAGCTGAGAAGCTGATCGCTGAATGCAAACGAGATGCCCAACTCGCTTTAAAGATTCAATCCTCTCAAGTTAGGGACAAAAAGCTAAAAAGCAAACCTGTGGAAGTTCAAGAAGCACTACTGAAAGAAATTGAAGAGGAACGCTTCAAAGAACAAGAGATCAACGATAAGTCTATCGAATGGTGCAAACAAAAGATGGATTATCGTTCTGATCTTCTTCCAATATCAGCCGTGACTATCTCTGGTCGCAAGAAGAAAGATCAACTCTCAGTGACCATGGAGATTACCAGAGAGGATGGAACCCAAAAAGAAATGTACGTATCAAAACTTGAAAGCTTCGGATTTACGGAATGGTTAGAGTTCTGGGATGCGCTGAAGAAATCCAAATCTACATACAGAGGCTACGTTGAAGGACTCCTTGAAGCCCTCATAAATAGAGTCGTTTCTGTACTAAAGCTGCCATCTCCTCTTCCTCCCAAATCTTTGAAACTCAAGAGAAAAATTGGGTCCTTCTCCTCTGAAGATGTCGCCATCATCAGGAATGAAACTTCTATCAAATTTTCAAGAGATGCACTGTTTGGTCCTCCTCCTGATCTTTCAGTTCTGGACTTATCCCTGCCTCCTGGTGGTCCCTTCCAAGCTGGTCAAGTAATCGACAAGCCTTATGGAATATTCTTCAGAGATGATGATGAGGAACTCAGATTTCAAAGAATCTCTGTGATTCCTATCTGTCCTCTGAATCATCTCAAGGATCTCTTATGCTTATGGTGTGATTTCTTCCCTGCTGCTGAAAAAATTAAAGAAATTATCAGTCAAGAATCTTTGGAACGAAGACAGAAAGGAGAAGAAATACCTGAGTATATGATCAATCCTCCCAAATCTTCTTATAGCTGATAGATTAGTTTTCTTATCTGCAATCTGTTAGTTATACTTACAGTAGTTAGTTAGTCACTTGTACTTATGATTTTCATATCTTGTAATTCTATCCCTGAATTAAATGAAAATTGCAGTGATGTACTTAACCCTATCAGTACTGTAAAAGATCCCTCAAAATAGTAATTGGGACATGCATTCTATGAGTCCTTTTTATTCCTATATTTTGAATTAAAAAGTAATTTTCTTTTGTTACTTTGTCATTATCAAATAGGGGGAGATTGTTGATCCAAACTCTCTCAGTGATTTGATAACGACCCTCTTTTATACTTAGTGAAAATTACGTTATTATATGTATTAGTGTTTCATCATCAGCGATCAGACTGAGTCTGTTCAGTTATCGCTGATGACCTTTCTGTAAACATTTAATATGTATGTGTTTCACTTTCAGCGATCAAACTGAGTCTGTTCAGTTATCACTGATAGTTTCCTATGTAACACAGTTAACGTAATCCCTGAAGACAAGTCTCGCGTCAACATAGTTCATAGCTGAATCGAAGACGAAGCCACTGAACAATAGATAAGTCTACTAGTGACCTGATGCGGATATCAGCGAAGACCAGACAAATCTACTTACGCGAAGAAGCCTGAGGAAAAGCTTCAGCGATAGCTGAACTTCTTTATCTCTGGAAGAAGAGATACTCAGCGATCAACGATCACAAAGCTTATGCCTCAAGTTTTCTTTTGTCTTACCTTGCACAACCAGTACGATGTGTCAGAACGGACAAGTCTCTGCCACAAATCGTACACCAACTCTGTCAACTACACTGTTCATAAAGTGGCCAAAAGCATGTCTCCAAAAGTGAGACTACCAAAGCCAATCTATGAATGCCACGTGTAAAGTACCCTGCCATGCATTTAATGCATAGGGTATAAATAGGAAGCTCACTCCTTCATCTGAAGGTGTGCTCAATCCTTGAACTCCAAAGATAGAAACCCTTGTTTTCTCTCTCTCTAAAAATCCCCCATTCTCTGAATTTCTTGTGCAACCATCTTAGTGTTTCTTAAGTTTGTTTAGATTGAGTCTGTCTTAATCTTATTCCGCAACAAACTTGTAAATTGTATTTTGATTTATCAATAAACAATTTATTAAACTTTAATTTCTGTGTTTGTATTCAACCCCCCCCCCTTCTACAAACTTGTTAAGCACCTTCGGGACCAACACGGTGTTCTCAAAGAGGAAGTGTATGTCTCGCAATTGCAATATCTAGCAATCCAGTCCAGCACACGAAGACGAAGCACATTGATGTTCGTTATCACTTCATAAAAGACCACGTCGAAAGAGGTACTATCGAACTCTAGTTTGTTAATACAGAGCATCAGTTAGCAGACCTGTTCACCAAAGCCTTGGACAAAAAACGCTTTAATTATCTTCTGTCCAAGTTAGGTATGCTAAATCTGAAAGTTTGATCCTTTCACAGCCCTCAACGAGTTTCATTTAATAACGAATGACTGTGTCTAATGCTCCAGTGACTTGTCTCTGGTTGCTCCGATCCACACTCCTTGGTTATTGCATTTTACTCGTTAAGTTCTGTGTCAATTTCAAACTTCTGTATCAATAAAGTAGATTTCGTTTATTTCTAGTTTTTCTCGTGTGTTTCTTTTCTTTTCTTCGTGGTGTTTTCGTGTTTATTTTGCAGTTCATTCCGTTGTTCTCTGAAAGAGTAAGTCGTGTGTGGTGGATTTACAAGCCGTTCATGGGTTCAGGGGGAGCACTATCGTCCGATGTTTGGTAAGATTCTGGAGTCCTCCATTCGAGGGGGAGCAGGTAAGTTTTTCCTGCGTTTCGATTTCCTCGCGATAAACGTCGAGGGGGAGCTCTGTCTCGCAAGATATTCGATGTTCCAGGGGGAGCATTTTTTTTCCTTAAATGTTTTTTTGTTTGTCCATTTTTTTACAAGTTTTGTTTCGGTTCTCATCTTCCGTTTTTTATCTCTTCAATTTTTTTTGGAATAAAGTTTTTTTTGAGTCGTGCGTTAAAGTTTTTATATATAAAATACAAATTTTTTTATATTCAGTTATTTGTTTTATACAAAGTAAAATCCCAAAAATAGTTTGTTTGGTTTGTTTCTCCTCGGCCCGACTCACCTTCCTTCCTCGGCCATAAACCAATTCGGTTGACCCGAAGCTCTCGACCGGGGTATTTAAAACCCTGGTCTTCATCCATCGTCCTTATTCGACCATTCCGATCGCTCTCTATCTCTCTCTCCAACCCTATCGATCGGCGCTCTGGTCTTCTCTCTCTCGATCTCGTCGCTCTCTCTCGCTATCGTTTCTCGATCAACAGGTTCGACCCTAATATCCTAATCTATCTATGTTTACAAGCGGTTGGTCGATTGATAGGTGTTAGTTTGAATCGATTTTGGGTTTGATTTTAAATCTGTAAGTGTCGATTCGATTTCCCCGGTAGTTTGTTTTTTTTTTTGTTGTTTTCTTCGACCTAGATTTTCCCAGTCAAATGGCAATCCCGGTCGAAGACCTACACCTGTCAAATAACCCTACCGGTCAAATGTTCATACCGGTCGAATGTCCATATCGGTCTAATGACCATCTCGGTCGAATTACCCTACCGGTTGAAAACCTTATCGGTCAAAGCCCTTCCCGGTTTAAGGTCTATTTCCTTTCCCGGTCTAAGACCTTTACCGGTCGAAAGGCTTATACCGGTTCTTTGGTCATCCGGTCAAACGACCCTTTCGGTCTAACACCTTTACCGGTCGAAGACCATACCGGTCCTTTGGGAGTCTATCTATTCTGCTTGGTTGTTTGGTTTCATGTATGCTTATTAGCTTATATATCTATATATACATGTGCTAATGTGGTGCAACTTTGTTAGGTCTATGTGTTGGATATCGGTACTTTACATGGATGTGGTATTGCGCGCAGTGGTTACAGACCCTGATTCACGGTTTAGGGTTTGTATACCCAACTAACTTGGAGTTCGTATAGGGTGTGGTTTACACCATGACCATATAACTCCAACGACATCTTCTTTTTAATATACCTCAGTTTTAACAGATTTATCATTAACAGGTAAATGGCGCAAAATCCACCTCCAGCGATTAACCCAATCGCCGATGCCGAACTGATTCCCGAGGATCAGTTCATTCAGCTCACACCCAACAACTATCCTCTCGATGTAACCTAACCTGCCATTCAAAATCAGGTCATCATCGAGATCCTCAGTGGGCATCCTCTATCATATGCTCTAACGGAGACAGCGGAAGTGCCGCTCTTATACTTATAGAAGTTTTGGCGGTCTTTACATGCTTTGGAGGCCAACGATGGTTTCCAGCTGGAAGGTCGGATTGATCACACCCCAGTACTACTCACTAGTGATCTCTTCCGACAGTTCCTTCATATGCCGACTGCCGCTTCAGTTCCGGGGCGTAATAGCTTCGACCCGGTCGTATCAGATCCAACTCTATGCGCAGACATCATGTCTCTCGGCTATGGCGCAGATCTACGTCTTCCATCTGGGTTCAACCGCAAGTACCTTTCCACTATCTGGTACACCATGTTTACTTACCTCAATCGATGTCTTTCGGCTATCACGAAAGGCATCGACCAGACGAGTATTCACATTCTCCGCCTATTCCACTCAGTGGCATTCCATCGCCACGCGGATTTCGCCGATTTCCTACGGTACGACCTTGTCCAGAAAGTTTAGTCGAACGCGACGAAGAGAGAACACTTCATACCTTATATGAGGTTTCTCCAGCTGATCATTCGAAGCTACATGAATCTGTATCCCGAGATACCTCTCCGTTCCACGCATCCTACATGTCCGCATCACCCAACTAGCAAAATACCCTCGCGACCGGATCCAGAAGGTGTTGTCGCTCGACAAATCCCAGTCGAGTTGCTGACCTATGCTCATCCTACGGCACTGAGTGTTATAGCGTATAGGCACACACACAATCTTCCCACTCCTTTGGTCCGACCAGAACCGACAGGACCTCCCCCGGGAGCAAGACCTGAGAGGCGTGAGGGTCCGCGTCCACGCACGAGAGGTGGTAGCGTCCGGTTAGTTGGGGCTTCCGGACAGGGTGTGACGAGAGATATCATTGTGAGGGGAACAGAAGAGGGTATTGCCGTTGGATTGAGACAAGCCAGTAGTTCACGAAGATCACCTACACCGCCACGGACGGCCTCTCCGATGGTAGAAGAGGACACAGCTACTGAATCCGCCAACATTCAGTCCTCTTCTGCCACTGCATCTGAAGGGGAAACAGGTACATCCGACACTCAGCCAGAAGCTGCCACCGACTCTGCGGAGGCAGCAGATCACTCCGGCAGTCAGTCGGAACCAACCACCCAAGCATCGGAATCAAATGACGAGTCTTCTGACTCTGATGGTAACGATGATCAGCCCTCGCCTAGAGAGATAAGGAGAGCGGAGGGTGTATTAGTTGAAAATATAGAGGTGAGTAGAGAGAAGGAAAGGAGGACCAAGATTCATCATGAGCGTACACGAGTGACGGGGTAACCATCAACGGTTGTACCCCCTAGCCACATCTACCCAGGTAGCCACATCTGCTACCCAGTCTCATGTGTTGAGACAGGGTATTCAAGAAGACGCCGTAGACCTAGCGGCGCAATTGCACACCCCAACCAGCCACTCCACCTTCTCTCAACAGATGGTGGTTTCAGTTTTGCACGGGGATATAGCACATACGCTACCGGTCTCTCACTTGGAGAGTTCCGGTATTGAAACAAGAGAACAACTGCCCTCGTTCTCGACTTCTTTCGGTGCACAGTGTCTAGAGCCCTTTGAAGTAATATCTCCCATTCCTAGGACACAAATCCCATTCTCGGATACTGCTGAAGGCCTTCGTGGCCCAGCCGGAACACCTATAGTAATTCCAACTTCGGTTGGTTTACGAGGATTGGGTGGAAGTCCTACCACAGCTATCATCATGCCAGCTGTGAACGTAGGCGGCTCGACTTCTACAGTCGTAGCTACAACTGGAAGTCTGAGTGACCCAGGAGTTACCCAAACTGAGTTCGTCTCAAGGGAATATATGGACGGAGCCCTAAAGGCTGTCCAAACCATGATGAGGGAGGAAGTTGATGCTCTGAAGCACATGATCAAAGGCAAGGGTCCAGCAACCGAGCCTGACCCTCTACCTCCTATACCACCCTCAATTCCCGCTACCGAGATGTCAATCGAGGACCTAAAATCCATACTACTTGCCAAGCTTCTTGCCCAATCTCAAACAGAACCCTCCCAGGATGCCGATCTTCTATCGCTTCTACGTGCTCAAGCATCCACACCTACCCCACCACCCCCAACCCATCATATCTCCAGAAGCCTTCCAGCTCCAACAAGCCATGCTTCAATCTCTACAGCAAGCCGTAGCTGTATTGACTGAACGTCTATCAGTAGTGGAAGACACCTGCCGTAGCCAGGAAGACAGGCTCAAGCACTGGCATGATGATCAGGATGATCCTGATCACCATGAGGGGGAGAAGCTCCAACGCCTAACAGAGCCGGAGACACAATTTGTGGAATCAGTTCAAGTGGGAACGGAACAGGGTTCGGGTTCTGGTACTCGAACAGAAGGGCAGGGACAGGCACAGGAATAGTGTATGGATTTGGTGCTGTATGATATTACAAGGGTTGAAAAGCCTGAGCAATTTGATGAAGGTTCTCCGATTGTACCTGAAGACTGGGCGTTAATTCTTGATCCTTATGAAGTTACTGACCCGACAGAAGAATGTGCAGACACTGAACGAGCTCTGGTAGTTATGCAAGCTGAAATAGACGAGATTCTTCATCCAAACGATCAGACTTCTGTCGCGGTACCGTTGTTGACTTATTTTGTTGATCACCCTGATCTTCCTAATACAGATATTCCCGTCAGATCTCCTCCAGCTTCACGAGTTAGGGAATCAGAAAGTACTCAACCAGCTCCACCATCCAAGTGGGAAAGAGTAAGAATCAAAGTTCCTTTCCTTGAAGAAAGTCAAAAGAAAATCTTTGCCCACTGGATTCGTTCATATGATGAAGTTGTACTTCATGGTCTACAGTCTGTGAAAACCAAGGAAAAGCAGCGTGAACTTGTATTCGTGTATAAGAAGTTTCAAGGCTAGCACTCCAAGACAAAGCTCAAGATTACATCAGTTGACCGGATTCAATCTGCCTTTTTCAGGAAAGTAAAGTATTCAGACTTTATGGTAACGAGAGAAGATGGTCAGAAGTATTGTTTTTCTGAAGCTGACTTTCCGTGTCTTGAACCACAAGATCTGCTGTTCATTCTTCGAGACTTAAAGACCAGAACCATCAGACCCGGGGAAGTCACTGATGCACTCGAGACCGTAAAGAGATAGATGAAGTGTGCGATGAAACTTGCCTCGGTGGAAGATTTTCAGATTGGGTTAGAAAGCAACCAGCCAAAGATTAATCTGCTGAAGCCTCATTTGAAGATTCCGTCTGATGCCCAGAATGTGCCTGCATTTACAGTGATAAAGATTCCAGAATTCGGCATGACATATGTGAACAACGAAGGTGTTCTACGCTTTATCCGATTCGATCAGATTGCCAGATTCTGTGATGGTACATTGATGTTGTTGAAAGACAAGCTGAAGCATGCACTTAGTCAAGATGAAAAAGGCGTTCAGCCTTTGGATCCTAAATACAAGCCACTTGTTCTTGAAGCACTGGGAGTTATTGAAGAGCGACTGGAGTACAGAACTCAAATGAGATATTTCGAGATCAGTTTTGGTTTTCGGAAGATTTATGTTCCAAACTGGCGCGATTATCAACTTCTATTTAAAGGGGGAGATTGTTAGGGTTAATTATTTGTTAAATAGAAGTTCAGGGTGTATTTTGTAATTAGTTGAAAGTTTAATAGCTTGTTGGGCCTAAAAGCCCATAAGCCCATCTTTGTAAAGCCTGAGTATATAAAGGTTGTTTTAGATTCATTTGTTAAGTTTCAGTCTCATAATTTCAAATTACTAGTCAATAGGTTTACTCTCTCTGATCAGAAATCATTTTTGTAAACCTAAACCCTTTGATTGCATATTAATCATATGACTAATAATTGGAGCTTAAATCTTATTCATCTTTGATATTATTTGTTGTGATTGCACTGTACTGGGATCTACACTTTACTATGTTAAATTAAGGATATTATAGTCATTTTAATCTTTCTCATTTATTAAAAAAAATAAAAAAAAGTTAATATTATATATATATATATAACATGTCATCCTTACAGCTCGACGAGGACACCCTTCCTCCGCCGGCGTCCGCTATCCCCCGCCATCTCCGACGCACTCCCCCCTTATCCGATGAAACTCCCCTAACAACTTTGATTTCTTCTCCCTATGTTTTCCAGCTTATCCATCTTATTTTCTTTTCTCCAGTGAATCCCATGTAACCTTCATCACCATCAACCGCTGCATCTCCACCCTTCATTATGTTTTTGGTTCCATTACAATTACAACAAGCACACCTCAATCTGTAGATTCATAAGATGTCATGCAAAGAGAAAAAAAATACTAGTTTTCTACACAAAACAGATGCATTGAACACATTTGGAGTACAAATATGTGATCTATTTTGTTCTATAGATGTTCTGCAAAAGCTAATATCATCAAATTCATCACTCAACTGTATAATGCAGTGAATTGATACATAAACTATACATATTGTTGCAAATTCCGATCGCACCACACTTGATCGAACCCCAAAACGAGACCGAACCAAGTGGAAACTTAATGCAAAATCAAACCCAAGATCCAAAAATAAACTCAAACGAGTTTGTATGTAGAAACAATAAACTCGAATCTCTCAATGGAAACGATAAACAACGACAAACATAAACGTAAACTTGACGAAAATAAATAAGGGAGAAAACAACACCTGATTTACGTGGAAAACCCAAAACGGGAAAGACCACCGAAAAGTTCACTATAATCGTCGATGTTTACAATACTTGAGAAAATGAAGAAATCGATGAAGAATATACACAAATATAATGCTATTCGAATTATCTATATTATTTTTGTTGGGAGAGATAGATATCTGGAGAGTGCCATGTGAAGCAATCGAGGATGGAAACTGATTTGTAACTTCTCACATTTGGGGCGATTTTCTAGCGGGTAAAGCCGCATGGAAGTCGGCCGGCTTCCCAATGCATCAAACAACAGAAAGCAAAGGCGGGTCTACAGTGAATTTAGGAGCATGAAAAACGCTTTACACACTGTGTAGCCATAACAATGGCTAGCCTCCTTTGTTGACTTTTCCTTCCAACAAGAATTTTGAAGTTGACTATGACGGATAATATTCATGCATAGCTTTGTAACCACTTGCATGCATGGAGACATGGTTATATGAATATATAAATTTGGAGTCAACATCAAACTAAATATTCTACATCAAACTTTCAAAAGCTGCAACTTGTTGGAAAAGGCGATAACAATCCACTCGGGCATGGCAGTCGACCACTAAAGCTGGTTAATCTCCGAACCAGCTGAATATCTCTACACAGGATCAATCCCATTCGGTCCAGCCACCGTGGGCAGCTCCCATATGAGAGCATCAGAATCATCCCCAGCTAAACAAATATGATGAAAACTCACCGGTGCCCAACTGATTGCATTCACACTCCCTCTATGTCTCTCCATTTCAGCCATCAGCATCGTCAGAGATCGAATATCGAGAATCACAATCTTATTACTGTCCATTAATAAGATGGATAAACTGGAGAACATAGGGAGAAGAAATCAGAGCTGTTGGGGGTTTCATCTAATAAGGGGGGAGTGCACGAGAGATGGCGACGGATGGCGGACGCTGGCAGGGGAAGGGTGTCATCGTCGAGCCGTAAGGATGATGTAACACCCTCAAATATGGAAATAGCAACTACTTTAAAATTTTCTAAATACACCAATAAATGAATCATCTACAATCACAATTTAAGATTTAACCTCAATACACACATTTATTCTATTCATACAGTCTATAATAAGGACGGGTGCTACTAAAACCCAATAATGGTCACTATCTCCAAACTGCGGAAGACTTCACCAAATACTTACACTTGTGAAAAACTAAGCACATCTCTTCATAGAACCGCTAGAACCAAACCCCCATTTGGAACCTGATGCACATGCCGACAAATAAAAAAGTTAGGCTTAACGCCTAGTGAGCTCAAGAGTTTTCAACATATATAAATTAATCTTTTAAAAAGGAAGAATGTGATTAAAGTAATAATCCTTCAATTTGAGATGTCATACATATGAAAACGACTTATTTTCCCATAATATGCATTTTAGGAAAAGTGCACCAATTTAAACGTTTTCCAATCCAAACTACTTCAAGGATGATGATACCAATATAAGCCGCCCATTCATAAATTAGATTTAACCCAAAAAACACTAAAAAACGATAATAGAAATTGAACTCTCCATTTATGAAAATACGGTTAAAACTTTATATCCCGAAACACCCAAAATACGGGTGGGGCATAATACTCAACCCATAAATCAAGGATAAAACCCAATTATACAAAACGCCACCGAAAACTTGGATAATAAAACTCAATACCCAAAAACAACACCTTTCGGTGACGGGGGATACCCGAATTCCATCGAAAGTGACAGGCACACAAAGTTAAGCCACTTATCAATGTTCTCGAGCTTCACATAGGCCATGGATCCCCGTATCCGGCTCCCAACCGAGCTACCACCGCAAGATACCCAAATGACCCTAGTGTCTACTCGACCTCTAAATGAGTCTCACCACAAAGTCACAAGTCCCCGTATCCGGCTCTCCAAGAGCACCACCGCAAGACTTAGCTCCGTATATGACTCACAAACCGAGCTACCACCGTAAGCTTACATAAAAACATGACTTGGGGACCACTCACTAGACTTCAAACGCGGACACCAAATTCCACGATGAGTAACCAGACTGGATTACAAACGGGCATCGAGTTCAACCACCCACGATCTCTACCTCGTGCCCTTTAATAGAGGTTACGCGATTATCGAGTTCAACTACCCACGATCTATACCCCGAGCTCCCGCTAGCCATAAACAATATACAGTCCCAATACGGGGATAAAGTCCCCAACTAAACCAACCGACTGACACATATGCCTATCGATCCAATGCATTACAGTCTAAAACATTACATGACCCAAACGAATGAACTAACTCATTCAAAACATGTAACTCTTAAATAAGATGCAACTAAGTACACCATACGTCCAAAGCTCCTTAACGAGCTACCAAAACTGAACAAATGTTCCAAGGACTCCACCGAGTACAAATCAAGCCCCAAGAAGCTTAATAGACGTTTGGCTAAAACACGAGAGCCAATATGGTTACATAAACCAAAATACACATTTTCCCAAAATCTTTGATTCTTAAATTACCATTGGCCTTCGGCCCAAAACCCAAATGGTTTTCCATTTCTAAAATGTTTCCCAAAGTCAGGAATGACCCAAAACTAAAGGACTCACACATTCGTACTTTTCAAAACATCTCATTTCATGAATGATGCATAAAACCCGACAATCACTTAAAAGTGCATTTTTAACCAAATACCTATTTATGCAATAATTCACCAAAACTCATTCATTTATGACACATTTATCGAAATGTCCAAAAATCACAAAGCTGCGTGCTATATAAGTTTATAAAGTTAAATACTTTCAAAATAACCAAACTTATCAGCAGTTAACAATTTCATGTAAGACGTAAAACACTTTAAAATAAATATTTTGGCATGTACACCGTTTACACAAATCAACTTGAACTCACCTTGCTAGATTTAGGCTAAATCTAGATTTTACCCCATCTTGAGCTTCCTTGAAAAAATCTGAATCCATGAGCAAAATCCTTCCAAACCTAGATCCACAAATTTCCAACCACAAATAACCATATTCAACCATCTGGAATCTTTCCCCAAATCATTTTACACGAAATTCATCATAACCCGAAACCCTAATTTTTCCAAAGTTGAGGAGAAGAGATGATTACCTTAACCAAACTTGTACCCACCAATAATAAGCTTTTAGGGTTATTATTGTGACACAAAACTCAAGTTCTTCAAAAGATGGAAGATAGAATGATGAAACCCTAGAAATTTAGGGAAATGAGGAAGGAGTCTCATTTCTTGAACTTACATAAGGAAACCCATCAATAATTAACCCAAATACAGAACTTGAGACTGAGAAGATGATTCCCTTACCTTAGATGAAGATTTGACCAAGGAGAAGGTTTGGAAGAGAGAAAATCGTCCCCAAGCCTCCAAAAATCGTCTCCAAAATGAGTGGTAGAAGAAATAGGGTTAAAATGGGTTGAGTTCACGATTTATACAGACAGACGCCGGGGGCGACTATGCCTAGTGGCAATGTCGCCGGGGCATTGTCGCTGAACCTTCCCCCTTCGCGGTACAAGTCATGAGATTGTGACAGGTGATTGTGCCACTGTCACAATCTGTCACAATCGCGAGTCACTCTCGTGCCAAACCTGATTCGCCCCGAAAACTCTTCATTTTGATGTTTACGAGCCCAAGCTTAAGGGTCTAGGGTTATCGAGGGATTCTAGGCTGAAATTTAGGTTCGAGACACAACTAACCCCGAAGATGGGACGCGAAACGCCAATCAATCTTATCTGAATTTTCCGGGTGTTACAATCCTCCCAACCTTGAACGATTTCGTCCTCGAAATCTAGATTCCCATGAAATGTTGACCGCATGAAAGATCGTCCCTACACCGCTTGCCAGAAGTACCACCATAACCTTATGCTGGTCCTCACGATAGATGCCCCTTTCGGCACATCATACTTATATTCGGATGAATAATTATTTTACTAACGTGACCTTTAACCATGAGGCTGCGGTTATCTCCCAACATTTGGTGACACGTACTACCTCAAGGGTAGTTTGTGATTTCAACTTCTCACCGGCCAATTCGCCTCAGATCCACATGTTTCTAAACCCAAAACCAATGATCAACATCAAACCTCAAAGAGTTCTTGATATTCTAAATGACCTACTCTTGATTTTGGTAAGGCCATCCTTCCAGGGGCATACCGATGCGCTCTCCGGGTAGCTAGTTAATGCAGATCCGGCTAACACCTAACGCCGAGCTACTCTCGACCTCCAAAACATTCCCTCAAAAAGATCTTTACCACATCAGGAAAACCTATACACGTCAATACTTAAATACCAACCTCAATCTTCCCTTAAATTCCATCACCGAGATGTCAACATTTCTCATGATCTAACGAGAATACTTCCAACATTCCAAGATTCAATGACTTCAGGAAACAAGTCGACGCTTAAGGACAAAATGGCGATATCGAAAACGTGGACATCCCGCCCAAAATATCATTCTAGACGTAAATTCATGGTAAAATTAACACTTAACAAGGCACTAAGATTCCAAATCTTACATTTCTAACAAACGAACCACCCATCCAACAACTCAAATCCAACCAGGCATAAATAGTCACACAAGATCTTATCCGCAAGTTTAACAAAACATAAAGATCATCTCTTAATTAACTGGGAAGGCATAAATCTATTACATCCACTATTCATGCGTGAACCGCTCCATAAACCAAAATCTAAATTTTCCGAAGCTGACCACGAGTCGGGTCATCCGACGCTTCAATTCCCAAGGACTCCTTAGTTCCTTAATTACAACTGTTAGGTCTGATTCAGAGAAGTCAAGGAGATTTTAAAGAGACAAAGAGCTCAAATGTTTATCTGCTGATCAAGATTCGCTCAAAGATTCTATTCTCTCAGCTACAACAAATTCTTTTGCTGTTTCTTCTCCGAACACCACAGTTCATTCAAGATCATTCAAAAGAGGTGTATCGTTTAGAGCTCAAGACAGTAAAGACTACTTTATCTGAAAGATGCTGAGATGAAATTTTTTCTTAAAAGTCAGAAAGCTTCACAAAGTCACTTTTATGGTCCGTGCTGATTTAGAAGATCATTTTTGAAGACCAAAGCGCCAATGATTACTAAGGGGGAGATTGTTAGGTCTAATTTTATAGTAATCATTGTATTTATAGGGCTTGGTCAAATACTGTGTTTAGAGTCTTATCAGTGTTGTATCTGACCAAGGGTATTTAAGTCCCTTTGGTCTTTGTTCCTTGTAAGTTTCACACGCACATTAATCTGATTTTACACTTTGCGCTCCAAGTCTTTCTTTCTCTACTTTCTCTCTCTAAAGAATTAGTGTTCTTGGACTCTCAACAACTCCTTTCACGACAGGGTTTAAATCTATAGGCTTAATGAGTTCAAGGTTTTCAGCCAATATGCCAATTCAAACTTTTATAAAACTTTTAAATGCATAACCTTTATAACAATTAATCGTGTGGTAAAAATACACTATCGTTCATCCGATAGGTTTCAAAACTGGTTAACCACACTACACATATAAAACCATTTCCAAATTCATTTGATCGGTACTTGCGTTAATATGGTCAATAATAAAAGATGCGCAACAATTTACACTATATACATGAAAATAATTTTCTGCACCCCAACACGTGCAATAAAAGTTTGTACAACTTCAAAGGAGAACTTCACAACTTTTAACTTTAAAAATTTCCTTCTTTAACCAAAAACTTTGTGGCATAAAATTCTCAACAAACCCCATATGCATTAGTTTATTCCCCAAAGTTCGGTAGAACGATGAGAAAACAAATAAATTTCAAATCGAGTTTAAAACTTTGAGCCGCACAGATGAACACATTGGACCAAAATAGTAACTACGACGACATGAATACCACTAACTTGTTTAATGCATTGTGGAAAATCTCTAACTGTAAAATCAATAACGGAAATAACATAAATCCTTTATATGCTTACTCACACCAACAGTATAATTTAATCCAAATGCAATAGTATATAACGATTGACATTTGTATAAAGCCCATAGTTACATCACATAATAATGAAACTTTCCCAAAACAACATGTGAGATGACATCTATTAACAAAACTCATCAATTAACGCACGCAAAATGCATATGTACACGTTCCCAGAATTTATTTACGCGACGCAAGATGTCGTAAGATAAGACACTATGAACCCAACTGGATTTTCGTAGAACTCATTAACGCTAAAATCGAGTGGTGTCAAAATTTTCTTTTCCCAACATAAGAAGCATAAAACGACAATAAGTCTGAAAAGTTAAAATTCTAAAACCATAGCGTACGATAAAATAACCCTTTTCAACAAAACCTTCCTGAGACACGACGCCCAATAAGCTCATAAATTTACACACAATAAAATCAAAACACATGCGTTTCAAAGTACACTCACGCGCCCAAAACGTCGCAAAACAATATTCCATAAAATTCAACACAACTCGTACAGACTAAAATTTCCAAGAAAATTCCAACTCAAAGAAAGAAAAACATGGGAACAACTCTTCCTTTAAAACCTTAACATACGTGGAGGAGTTCCAATGTCAAGGTTAAAAATTCTCCAGTTATTTGCCCAATACACCAAATGACATTAAAACACGGGTCTTTATAATATCCAAAAATAGTGTTAGACACAAAACAGGGACGGAGAGATTTTCAATATAAATTTGCAATCACATGCAACAAAACAATTTCATGCATGCTTAAGCTCACGGTTAAAAATCTGATGAGTGCTAAATGTTTTACCAATACTTCATAGTATAACACACTTTATGCTTCAACAACATGAGAAACAATTGATGCAAACTTGTTTTAGAAATAAACTTCGTGCATGAGTTGGGTTGGCAGTCAGCGTCTTAGGACTACACTCCTCCATTTTCCGTCAACATTTCAATACATCATACTTTTGCGCTTCAACTCTCTCTCTACTTTCTTTCTCTATGATTTAGTGATTTTGGGATTATCAATACTATTGTCATCCGGATGCATCAAACACCTTAGAGCCACAACCCCACTAATTTGGTTAACTTATGTTAGAGGATAAATATGTTGGATACAAGATCAAGAAGACTGAAGGTCAAAGTTCAAGAAAGTCAAAGATGAGAAAGTCAACTCTTATCAAAATAAAAGTCAATGTATTGTATTTGTATTTTAGTTTCCTTGTATTTTACTTGTAGGGTATAAATAGTTTTGGTTAGTTGTTTTTTTAGAAGTCTCGAACAGAATTGAATTCAGAGAGAGAGAGAGAGAATTCTAGAGAGAGAGATATCTAGAGAGAGAAAGTCAAGAACATTGTTTGTAATCGTTTGGATTAAAGTTGAATCAAGCAGGTAGTAATTCAATCTTATTTGTTTGATTGTTTGAATAATTGGATTTAGGAACTAGAATCTGGGAATAACAATTGGTATCAGAGCAAATCCAAATCGAAATCAGATCAAGAAATCGAGATACTATTCATCGTCACTGTGTTCTTCATTGTTCAGATCAAGTCTGAGTTTTAGTGCGAATTAGATGTTGAATTTGGTCAGGTTATGATAGCAGAGTGTATTTGATCGAGTCTGTATAGTGAAATTTGTCATTTGCACTGTAATTGATAGACAATTTCGAATTTTTGTTGAAGTTTTTGTTCACGAGTTCATACGCACTGTATCATCAATCATTTTGTATTGTGAATGTTTGTTTTTGAAATTCTTGTGTTGTAATCAGTTCTAATATTGTAATCGAGCATCCATACAAAGTTTCAAGTCAATTGGACAAGGTTTGGATCGAAATCAGTGAGAAAAGTTGGTATTTGGTCGATTTTCTGAAGAACGCGCTAGATCTGAAGAACGCGCAAGTTCTTCGTTAGAACGCGCAAGTGGAAGATTTTGGTCAAAATGCGCAAGTAACGATTAGCGAGTTCTACAAACGCGCTAATCGAAGTCTGACAGTTTTTGAAAGTTGAGAAATTTTTCTAAGGATCAGAACGCGCACGTAGTGGTTAGCGAGTTCTACAAACGCGCTAATCGAAGGGTGCGAGTTTGAGAAGGAACAGTGATCTGCGAGTTCATTCATCGTGCGAGTTTGGAATTTCAAGAAATGTTTCTAAGTGTTGGAACGCGCAAGCTTGGTTAGCGAGTTTGTTCAAACGCGCAAGTATTGACTAACGAGTTTTGAAAAACGCGCACGTCTCATTTAGCGCGTTTCATCGTGAATAGTGGTCTGCGTGTTTAGACGTTAGCGAGTTCAAAAGGAATAGTCACTTGCGAGTTTCATTGTCAAGCGAGTTTCAGCTATCTGCGAGTTTGTCAGAACACGCAAGCTTTAACGTACGAGTTTCACAAACGCGTAAGCTTAAGCCTGCGAGTTTCACTTTGAATAGTGGTTTGTGAGTTTCAGCGCCTGCGAGTTTTAAGCTTTAATAGTGACTTGCGAGTTTTATCACTTAGTCAAATTTTTTCTAAATTTCTGATTTTTCTATATTTCAAGATTTTTTTTTATTTCATATTTGGACTAACGATCAGTTCTAGTTTCTTATTGCATATATTTTTCAAACAGGTTCAGACAAGATGACTTCCAAAGATGCTCTTTCTATAGGCACGGATGTCAAGCCACCAGTTCTATTCAAAGGGGAATATGAACAGTGGAAAGACAGATTTCTCGACTTTGTGGACAGGCACTCAAATGGAGAAAATATTCTTCTGTCAATCACAGAAGGTCCAATGATTCCACTTACTGTTGAAGTACCTGATGACGAATCTTCTGATAATGAAGATGGTGACGAGGACAGAGAACGAACGACAAAAACAGTTAAAATGGATTTATCACAGTACTCTGAAGAACAGAAAAGCCGGTATAAAGCAGACAAGCAAGCAAGATCTCTTTTACTTCAGAGCATTCCTAATGAAATTCACATCAAGATTGATAGCTACAAGGATAATGCTAAGAAGATGTGGGATCAACTGCAAAAGATGATGATTGGATCCAAGGTCGGGAATCAGATGAAAGTGGCGAACTGCATTAACAGTTATGAGGAATTTAAAGCCAAAGAGAATGAAAGCTTGGAAGATACTTATGAACGGTTTGTCTTGCTTCTGGATGAACTGACAAAGAACAAAGTGAAAAAGAAGCAGCTTGAGAATAATGTCAAATTTCTGAGCATCCTACAACCTGAATGGAAAAAGCATACGCGTAGGATGAAACAAATGAAGGATCTAAAGAAAATACCGTTACATGAGGTCTATGAAACGTTGAGGCAGAATGAAGAAGAAGTTGAAGAGAAAAGAGTTGAGAAGAAGAAGGCAGAAAAAGCTCCAGATCCTATTGCATTGGTAGCTGGAGAGAAGAAGAAAGAAAAGAAAGAAAAGACAGAGAAGAAGAAAAAGAAGAAAGTGATTACAAGTTCTGAATCTGAATCTGAATCAGAGGGTTATTGTGGAGAAAGTCTCAAACATGCTATGATGTTACTGACCCATGCATTCCAAAAGAAATTCTACAAAAAGCCGGGATCAAATTCTCAGAGATACTCTTCATCCAGTTCCAAGAATCATGAGCATCAAGAAAGAGTTGAAGGAAAGCGACATGAAGAGAACCGGTATGTGGAAAGGAATCCGAAAGAAAAGAAGAAGTTTGTGAATGATTACACAGTTGCTGAGAAGCCAGCAAATGATCCAATTAAATGCTACAACTGTGGCAAGATTGGACATTTTGCTAAAGATTGTAGAAAGCCAAAGGTTCGTAATTCTCAGTACTATCAAAACAAACTGCTATTGGCCAAACAGCAAGAAGCCGACATAGCATTAATGGTTGAAGACGAATCTGCTTTGCTATCAAACTTACCTAAGTGAGATTTGGTATTTAGAATTGTACAAGGACACCCAAAAGGTTTGAAGAAACCAATAAAAGGTTTTCTCTGATTTAAAAGCTCATATGGGGTCTTGTTCTTTTGCTTGACCACTAGAACTCTGTTTTGGACATAACAGGCAGTATTAACTGCTTCAGCCCAGAAGGTAATTGGCAATTTTGAATCAGCCAACAGAGATCTAGCAGCTTCTATTAGTGTTCTATTTCTTCTTTCAGCAACACCATTCTGTTGAGGAGTTCTAGGAGCACTAAATTGCCTCTCAATACCTTTTTCTTCACAAAAGGTGTTTAGATCATGATTTTTAAATTCAGTTCCATTATCTGATCTAATGACTTTTACTCTTTGATTAGTTTGGTTTTCAATTCTTAGAATAAAGGATTTGATAAGATCACTAGTTTCATCCTTAGTTCTTAGAAAAAATACCCAAGTAAATCTGGAGTAATCATCAACAATAACTAAGCAGTAAGATTTCTTGCCTATACTCATAACATTTGTAGGACCAAACAGATCCATATGCAGTAACTGAAGACAAGAAGAAACAGAATTTAACTCTTTGGTCTTATGAGAAGTTTTGTGTTGTTTGCCTTTAAGACAAGCAACACAATGATCATCACATGAAAAGACTTTTGAAGGTAAACCTCTTACAAGGTTATTTTTAACAAGAATGTTCATAGTCTTGAAATTCATGTGACACATCCTTCTGTGCCAAAGGGAGGATTCATCTATAGAAGCTTTTGAAACAAGACAATTTAGAGATGAATCACTATCAACATTGTCCAAATCAAGACAGTAAACATTGTCCTTTCTTGGAGTTCTCAGTAGTATCATGCTTTCATCAACTACCTTGAACCCTGGAGCAAGAATCATACACTCAGTATTAGTAAATAATATACTATGTTGTTTGTCACAAACCTGTGATACACTTAACAGGTTGTACTTTAGTTGATCAACAAAGTAGACATCCTCAAATGTCATCTTACCTTTGGTGACATTACCTTTTCCACTTATCTTACCACCAGTAAGATTGTCTCCAAATGCAACATGTCCTCCATTGATATGCTTGAAATCCTGAAGGCATGACATGTTGCCTGTCATGTGCCTAGAGCAACCACTATCAACATGCCAAATGCTCTTTCCCTTGAGCTGTTGGTTGCCCTGCACATTAAATAAATCAATTAGTATGATTGGGGACCCAAGCAAAAGTGGTCTTGGGTCTCCCTTTCTCATCAAAGTATTTACATTCCTTTTTAATGAGGTTTTTAAACTCAGAGCACTCTTTATTAGAGTACTTTGTCAATATGATTGGCTTAGCAGAACCAACACTAGAAGCAGTACTAACCTTAGAAGTACTAACAGAGTTAGCAGTACTAACAGGTTTAGCAGTACTAACCTTGTTAGCAGCATTAACATTGTTAGCAGTAGTATTACTTCTAGCAGCACTATCATTGTTAGCAACACTATTTGTGGTAGCAGTACTAACAGTTTTAGTGCTTTTAGGAATCCACATATTGACACTTTCTTTAACAGACTTTTTCTTCATGTGGCTTTTAGTTTTAACAGTTTTCTTAGCCACATGGTTCTTTTCAATTTTCTTATAACCAAAGGGTTTTTGCATGGATCTTTGGAAATTCATCCGTTGTTTTATAGGATTGAAATAACAGAATTTTGCAAGATGATTCAATTTGCCACAGATAAAACAAGGTTTTGGTCTATTGATTTTACTCAGATCAACCCCTTGTTTTTGTGCCCACTGATTATTCCAGTTTCTTTGATTTCCCCTCTTTTTGTCCTGTTTTTGGGGCTCATTCTTCTTACATGTACACTGTTTGCAAGGACCTGGATTCACAACTGTGGTCTGTTTGTAATGAACCTTACCAGACTTTCCCTCTGTCTTCTCTATGTCCTTGGATTTGATCCAAGCCCTTCCACAATCCTCATTGGTGATAATGTTATTCTCTATAGAAATCTCACCACTCACCTTGTTCTCCTTACTCTTGCCAACCTCTTTCTCAGTCTTATCCTCAACAACTACCTCATCTAAGGGATCTATTTCAGTAGCTCCCTCAGGCAAGTCCTTCCTATCTTTGGTGTCTAACAGGTCTGAAGTAGGAGGAATGTAATTGTTGTTATATGGTGGAGGTGTGGCATTGTACCCAATTCCTTTTCTCAGCTTATCATGAATCTGATTTTGTAGTAAAGAGTCCATTGCTTTAGAAGCATTGGAAAACTTTTCTACATCAAGTTTAACCTTGGTTAGCTCCTTTTTCAGTTTTTCACTCTCCTCTTTAGATTTGGTCAGTTTAAGTTCTAAATCCTTTTTCTCCCACTGCCAGTAATTGGTGTCATATGAGTGTTGGAGTTCATTGGCTTGAAAACCTTTGATCTGATCTTCAAATCTCTCTACAATCCTTACATAGTCTTTGATATCTTTTTCTAATCTCTTAAGGTCATCACTCATCTTCTGATTGTGATCCCTGTACCTTTTAACAGTGTCTATGCAAGTTTTAGAACAGAGATTAGAACTTACCTCAGATGGGAGATCAGATACTTTAGCCATAAGAGCTTGATTCTGAATAGCTTCTTCTGCTTGATCACTCCAATCAAACCCCATTCCTTGTTGAGAAACAAGGGCTTGAGCAGATTGAGCTTGTTGGTGGTTGTTGTTGTGAGACACTCCACTTCTGCATTCTCTAGCAAAATGTCCCTTCAGATGGCATTTGTAGCATTCCACCTTTGATTTATCAAACCCTGCTCCATCTTCTCTTCTTTGGGAGAAGTTGTTTCTCCCAGTCCTCTTTATAAACTTCTTAACCCTCATGGAGAGCATGGCCATCTGCCATTTAATATCCATCTCTTCCAGATCATCAGGATGAAGTTGTTCTAAGTCATCATTAATCAAAGAGGAATTTCCATGACTGGAAAGAAAAGCTTCAAACACAGAATCAGTGCCTTTATCTTGATTTGTTCCATTAGCAGCATTAACTGATTCAGGGTTAGCAGTAGAATCAATTGATGCTGATAGGAGTGCAGCATTATGAATATATCCTGAAGGCTTTTTCTTTGCCTCCACTTCAGCTTCAAATACTCTAAGATCATTGTACAGATCATCAAGTTCTTTTTCTTCCAACTGATCATTCTGTCTGAATGACACAGTGTACATGGTCCATTCATCTCCAAGAGACCTTAAGAACTTTCTGTTCACATCATCTTGATCAATCTGTACTCCCATAGTAGCTAGTTCACCAATTAGTTTATTAAACCTGTCAAAAGTTTGAGTCATGGACTCATTCTTAGTTGACATGAAGTTTTCATACTGTTGCTTTAAGATTGCCTTTTGATTTCTCTTGGTACTTTTGGTACCTGAGAATCTCTTCTCTAGAGCATTCCAGAGCATCTGTGCATCAGTACAATTGCAGAATTGGTGTTGATACTCATTTGGAATGGCCAAGAGCAGTGTGCTCAAGGCTTTCATCTCTGTCTGCCTTGTCTTCCTGTCTGCATCTGTCTTTGGAGGAGTTCTTTTGCCATCTTCACCAATCTTTCCTCCCTCAGATGGGCCATTCTCAATGATGTCCCACATAGAGTAATCTGTGAGGAGAATATATTGCTTGATTCTGATCTTCCACATGTCAAATTCATTGGATCTGAGCATTGGAACTTTTGAGACCAAAGTACTGCTTGATTCTGTAAGATTTTCCATGATGAATAACTGTTTCTGAGAGAGTTTGGCTCTGATACCACTTGTTAGGATCGAATTCTCAACAAGAATTAATTCTCAGAAACAATATCAAAGAAGTTTGCGGAATAACACTTTGATATTCAATAAAACAGTAAATCAATACAGAAAATATGAAGAACAAACTGTAGACTTGTATTGAATGCTTTGAAGTTACAAGATTACTCACTCAACCTCAATATTGATGAACAGGCTCACCAATACGAATTCTACTTCTCTAGAATTAGGATCTATGCCTTGAGGTTGATTTTCTCTCTAGAAGAATTAAAAACTAAAAAGTTCTGTGTCTCTAAACTATTCTAAACTATACAATATATATATATACTGAATACAAAAGATAAATACAATAAAATATCTTCAGTATATCTTCTATGTATATCTCTAAGCTTCCATGTATATCCTTTCATACGAATCTTTATCATATAAGCAGTATTAATCTTCAGCAGCATTAACTTCCTTCTAGCAGCATTAACTACTAAGCAGTACTAACTACTAGCAGTATTAATTAACACTAGCAGTAGTAACTACTAGCAGTATTAATTAACACTAGCAGTAGTAACACTCAGCAGTATTAACCTTTATGTCTTCTAGCAGTATTAACTCTGAACCAGCAGCATTAACCATACTTGATGAATTCTTCAGTTCCCAACAATGGTAGATGGCCATGTTATCTATGAGGGTGAAGAAGTTTATTAAAAGAACAGGGAGGAACAACTTCTCTCAAAGAAGAGAAGATGGAGTTGGTTTTGACAAAACAAAGGTGGAATGCTATAATTGCCACATGAAGGGACACTTTGCTAGAGAGTGCAGAAGTGGTGTGCCAAATAACAACCACCAACAAGCTCAGAATGGAGGCTACAATCAAAACAAGAACCCTGCTCAAGCCCTTGTTTCTCAACAAGGAATGGGGTTTGACTGGAGTGACCAAGCTGAGGAAGCCATTCAGAATCAAGCTCTTATGGCAGAGATGTCTGATCTCACCTCTGAGGTAATTTCTAATCTTTGTACTCAATCTTGCATAGACACTGTCAAAAGGTACAAAGATCACAACCAAAACATGTGTGATGACCTCAAAAGATTAGAAAAGGACAGAAGAGATTATGTGTTGATAGTAGAGAGGTTTGAAGAACAAATCAAAGGCTTTCAAGCCAATGAACTTCAACACTCTTATGACACAAACTACTGGAAGTGGGAAAAGAATGAGTTAGAGACTAAATTGTCTAAGTCCAAAGAAGAGAAAGATAGGTTGAATGAAGAACTAGCTAAGGTTAAGCTTGACATAGAAAAGTTTTCATATGCTTCAAAAGCAATGGATTCTCTTCTAAAGGCTCAGATTCATGATAAGATGAGGCCTGGTATTGGATACAACAATACACCCCCTCCTTACAACAACAACTATATCTCTTCTACTTTAGACTTGTTAGAGACCAAGGAGAAAAAGGACTTGTCTGAAGAAGCCTTTAAGATAGATCCTTTGGATGAGATAGTTGTTAAGGATATAACTGAGAAAGAAGCCAGTGAGAATAGGAACAATGCTGTGAGTAAAGAGATACCCTTAGAAAACAACATTGTTACCAATGAGGGAGGTGGAAGGATCTGGGTCAAGTCTAAGGAGATAGAGAAGACCAAAGAAAAGGCAAACAAGGTCCATTACAAACAGACCACTGTTGTGAATCCTGGCCCTTGTAAACAGTGTGCTTGCAATAAATCTGAGAGCCTAAATTCTGGTATAAAAAGAGGTAACCAAAGAAACTGGAATAATCAATGGGCTCAGAAAAAAGGAGTTGATCTGAATAAAATAATCAGACCAAAACCTTGTTTCATATGTGGTAAGTTAAATCATTTGGCTAAGCACTATTTCTTTAACCCTATTAACCAACAGATGAACTTTCAAAGATTTGTGCAAAAACCTGCTGGTTATAGGAAGGCTGGAAAGAAACATGTGGCTAAGAAACCTGTTGAAACCAAAGGCCAAATTAAGAAAAAGGTTTTAAAAGAAAGTATTAAAATGTGGGTGCCTAGAAGCACTAAAACTGTTAGTACTGCTACATTAAATAGTATTGCTGACAGGGATAGTGCTGCCAGTAGCAATACTGCTGCTACCAGTGTTAGTACTGCTAAGAATATTAATGCTTTTAACACTGTTAGTACTTCTTCAAAGGTTACTACTGCTGACACAGTTACTACTTCTAACAAGGTCAGTACTGCTAATGCAGTTAGTACTTCTAAAACCAGTACTGCTTCTATAAAATGTGCATCCAAACCCATTATTGTGACAAAGTACTCCAGAAATGAGGAGTCAAAGTTTAAAAATCTTGTCAAGAAGGAATGCAAATATTTTGATGAGAAAGGTGTACCCAAGACCACTTTGGCTTGGGTTCCTAATCAATACTAACTGATTTATCTTATGTGCAGGGCAACCAACAACTCAAGGGGAAGAGCATATGGCATGTTGATAGTGGTTGCTCTAGGCACATGACAGGCAACATGTCATGCCTTCAGGATTTCAAGCATATCAATGGAGGACATGTTGCATTTGGAGACAATCTTACAGGTGGAAAAATAAGTGGAAAAGGTAATGTTACAAAAGGTAAGATGACATTTGAGGATGTCTACTATGTTGATCAGTTGAAGTACAACCTGTTAAGTGTATCACAGGTTTGTGACAAACAACATAGTATATTATTTACCAATACATAATATATGATCCTTCCTCCAGGGTTCAAGGTAGTTGATGAAAACATGATACTACTTAGAACTCCAAGAAAGGACAATGTTTCAAGTAATTCATCCCTGAACTGTCTTGTTTCAAAAGCTTCTGTGGATGAATCCTCTCTTTGGCACAGAAGGATGTGTCACATGAACTTCAAGACAATGAACAAACTTGTTAAAAACAACCTTGTAAGAGGTTTACCATCAAAAGTCTTCTCATGTGATGATCATTGTGTTGCTTGTCTTAAAGGCAAACAGCACAAAACTTCTCATAAGTCCAAAGAGTTAAATACAATTTCTTCTTGTCTCCAGTTATTACATATGGATCTGTTTGGTCCTACAAATGTTATGAGTATACGCAAGAAATCTTACTGCTTAGTTATTGTTGATGATTACTCTAGATTTACTTGTGTATATTTCTTAAGGACTAAGGATGAGACAAGTGGACTAATCAAATCCTTTATCCTAAGAATTGAAAACCAAACTAATCAAAAAGTAAAAGTCATTAGATAAGACAATGGAACTGAATTTAAAAATCTTGATCTAAACACCTTCTGTGAAGAAAAAGGCATTGAGAGACAATATAGTGCCCCTAGGACTCCTCAACAGAATGGAGTTGCTGAGAGGGGGAATAGGACACTATAGAGGCTGCTAGATCTCTGTTGGCTGATTCTCAACTGCCAATTACTTTCTGGACTGAAGCAGTTAATACTGCCTGTTATGTCCAAAACAGAGTTCTAGTGGTCAAGCCAAAGAACAAGACCACATATGAGCTTTTAAATCAAAGAAAACCCTTTATTGGATTTTTCAAACCTTTTGGGTGTCCTTGTACAATACTCAATACCAAATCTCACTTAGGTAAGTTTGATAGCAAGGCAGATGATGGATTTCTTGTTGGGTATTCATCTTAGAGTAAGGCTTACAAAGTTTTTAACTCTTCTTCTAGAATAATTGAAGAAAGTGACAATGTCAAATGCAATGAGAACACACCAAATCCTATTGGGTCTGGCCCTCAGTGGCTTTTTGACATTGATTCACTAACTAACTCTTTTGGTTTCAGTAGTGATGATTATGCAGGTTCAGGAAGTGGAGGATCAGGGACTACACAAGTTCAAGATAGTATACCTCAATCTGTGATCTTACCTATGCCTATAGAGGAACCTGCTGAATTCTGTGAAAAGGAGCCATCTACTGAACTAAATCAAAGTGAAGAAGAAAGAAGAGATGAGGAGAATCAAGAAAATAAAGAATCTGAAGTAGCTGCTGAAATCACCACAGTTGAGTTGAATGACTATAATCTAGAGGTGGGACTCAATGAAGAACCTAGTCATCACACCAGAACTCAAAAGAATCATCCTCCTCAGCTGGTAATAGGAGATATATCTTCTCCTATGATGACTAGAAATCAAAGCAGGCTGCAAGATATGCAAGACCAACAGCATACAGTGCTTTCTTGCTTTCTATCCCAACTTGAGCCTAAGAAGGCTCATGATGCTATGAAAGAGTCCAGCTGGATAGAAGCTATGCAAGAAGAGCTACTACAATTCAAGCTGCAAGATGTTTGGGATCTGGTAGAACTTCCTAAAGGTCAAAGAGCAATAGGCACAAAATGGGTCTTCAGGAATAAGAGAGATGAAAGAGGAATAGTAATAAGAAATAAAGCAAGGTTGGTGGCACAAGGGTATACACAAGAAGAAGGAATAGATTATGAAGAAGTATTTGCACCAGTGGCTATGATAGAAGCAATTAGATTATTACTGGCCTATGCTTCTTATATGAAATTCAAAGTCTATCAAATGGATGTAAAAAGTGCATTTCTATATGGCTCAATTGAAGAAGAAGTATATGTCTGTCAACCTCCAGGGTTTGAAAACCCAAGCTGTCCAGACAGAGTATACAAATTGAAGAAAGAACTTTATGGACTGCATCAAGCACCAAGAGCATGGTATGACACTCTGTCATCATATCTCTTGGAAAATGGCTTTGAAAGAGGAGTCATTGATAAGACTCTGTTCATCAAGAGAAAGAAGAAGGACATCTTGCTGGTTCAAATCTATGTGGATGATATTATCTTTGGATCCACAAGAGACAATATGTGCAAGGAGTTTAAGGAACAAATGCATCAAAGGTTCAAAATGAGTTCCATGGGGGAACTTACTTTCTTTCTTGGACTCCAAGTTGAACAGAAGTCAAATTGTATTTTTATCTGTCAGTCCAAGTATATGCAGGACATTCTAACCAAGTTTGGGTTCTCAGACTCAAAACCTGCCAGCACACCTATGGAGACACACAAGCAGATAACAGCAGATCTTGAGGAGGAGGATATGGATGTTCATCATTATAGATCCATGATTGGCTCTCTCATGTATCTTACAGCCTCTAGGCCAGACATAATGTTTCCAGTCTGTGTGTGTGCAAGATTTCAAGTTAGGCCAAAGCAATCACACTATCAAGCTGTTAAGAGGATATTCAGATATCTCAAAGAGCAACCTAGATTGGGACTTTGGTATCCTCATGACTCATCATTTGACCTACTTGCATACTCAGACAATGATTTAGGTGAAGCAAATTTGGACAGAAAATCTACTTCTGGAGGATGCCAGTTTTTGGGTGCAAGACTAGTTTCATGGCAGTGCAAGAAACAAACCACAGTGTCCACATCTACAACAGAAGCAGAGTACATAGCAGCTGCAAGTTGTTGTTCTCAAGTCTTATGGATTCAAAAATCAAATGCTGGACTATGGGGTAACCTTTCTACACACTCCAATCTTTATTGATAATAGCAGTGCTATCAGCATTGTTAATAATCCTGTCAAGCACTCAAAGACAAAGCACATTGAGATCAGGTATCACTTTATAAGAGATTGCAATGAAAAGAAGCTTATTCAAGTTGTAAAAGTTCATACTGATAACCTGTTTGCTGATCTATTCACCAAAGCCTTTGATGTGGTTAGATTCACTTTCTTCGTAACAAGTGTGGGAATGATCAACTCTGAATAAGCCCCTACTTAAAAAGTGGTTCAATACCTGTATATTGTTTATTCTTGGTGTTACTAATCTTCTTTTTCAGGAATTGTATAGCAGTACTCAATTCATCACAAGCTTAAAAGTGTAAGTATGGTTAAATACTACCAGTACAGTTTTAGTACTGCTAGTACAATTTTACTACTGCCAGTGTTCAGTTAATACTGCTCTCAGTTAATACTGCTCTCAGTTAATACTGCTCTCAGTTAATACTGCTCTCAGTTAATACTGCTTTCAGTTAATACTGCTCTCAGTTAATACTGCTCACTGTTAATACTGCTTTCACTAATTTTTAAGGTTAATACTGCTTCTAATCCACAACCTATAAATACCCTTTCCCCGCCTAAAAGATCATAACGACTCTTTGTCTACTGTTCATCATCTCTCTCACTCTTTTCTCTCGAGTATTCAGTGCTCTCTAGTCAAGAATCCTTGCATACAGATGGCTTCAATGATGTTTATTGATGAGCACAATGAGATAGCTATGCTCCAAAAGCCAAAACAAGCCAAAGGGTTCTACCAGATAGTCGACTTTCTGAGGACAAGCCACATTGCTCATGCTCTCACCGTGTCTCCTACCATCTAAATAGAGCATCAGAGGCAATTCTGGGCCAATGCCTCTGCTAGCACTGAAAATGGAGTGCTGTGCATCAAAACAAAGGTGTGTGACAAACCCTTGACGCTTACTGAGGAGACCATTCGCATTTGTCTACGTCTAGACGATGCTTCAGGTATATCTTCTCTTCTAAATGAGGATTTGTTTTCAAACCTCACCAGAATGGGGTATGAAGGCCAATTGGGGATTTTCAAGTTTTTCAAAGCTCAATTTACACCCCAATGGAGGTTCTTTGTTCATACCCTGATGCACTGTATTTCAAAGAAAACAACTGGCTGGAGCCAATTTAGCAGTCCCATTGCCTATGTTTTGGTGTGTTTATCCACTGCTAAAAAATATAATTTTTCTCAAATGATATTCAATGATCTTGTCTCCAACCTGGACAACAAGAAGAGTTTCTTCATGTATCCCAGGTTTGTACAGACAGTTATTACCAATGAATTGATGGACATACCTCACTTTGATGAGGTAAATGTACCTAAACCCCCTAAAGGCAAGGTTTTCTCAAACATGAGAAGATCTGCTAGGGACTCGGAAGGAGTTGAAACCCCATTGTTCTCAACAATGATGGTGGTGTCCCAACCTCAAGAAGGTATGGCAGCAGGGTCAAGGTCCTCATTAGACAATCCCACTGCTACCCAATCCCAACCTTCCCTCTCTATATCTATCCCACAGTCCCTACTTCATAAGCCCACTTCTCCTATTACCCAAACTTACAAAAGGAAACAGGTAAAGAAGGCTCCTTCCCTTCTTGTACCATCACCCACTGAGCCTTTAAGCCCTCTAAGGGAGAATTCTCCTTTAGAGAATATTTACAGGGAAACCACAGGGTTGTCTCCCAACCCCAAGGAGGTGCTCACTGAGGTGGAGGTTGAGCATATGGGTGAGAAGGCTGCCACTACTCCTGCTAGCACAGAGGAGGTCAGTGGTAACATCTCTAAGACCTTCCCCATGGCAACTTTGGGTGAGAAATCATCCAAAGGTCCCAGGTGCCAAGAAACCACGGGGGTGGATAGTGCTTCTGCTAGGCAGAAGACTTCTACTACAAAAAGATCCAATGATCCTTCCAAAGAGGGTAATGCTTCTGGAGAAGGTGAGGACAACTATAACTATCAAGAATTGATGGATGCAATGGGAAACATCAATATGGATGTGATCAAACAAGGCCAAGAGATTGAAGAGCTTAAACTTATCGTTCTGTCACAACAACAGCAGATCCTCAATTTGAAGCAAATGGTAAGGAAATTGATCCTCCAAAAGAAGAAGAAGCAATTTGTACTCAAAAGAAGGAAACCAGTGACTCATGCTCCCAAAAAGGGGGAGTCAGAAGCTGAATACAATATGGAAGATGCTAAAGCTAAGGGGGAGCGAGAGAATTCAAAGTTTGAGGGGGAGCAAGTAACTGCAGAAATTGTTGCACAAGAAGTAGAAACATAAGAAGCAGCAGTAAAAGAGCAAACAGCAGAAACCATTACTACTGCTGGTACAAGCAAAGCAGCAGAAATGGTTAATACTGCTGAACCAATGGAAGCAGCAGAAACAATGAAAGAAATGCTCACCGATCTTGAAATTGCAGAAACTCTAATCAAAGCAAAGCATGATACTCCCAAGGTCATCTCAAAGGCCAAAGGAGTTGTCAACAAAGAAAGAGGTGATGCTTCAAAGATTTCAAGTAAAGAGAAGGTGATAAGCAAAGAAAAGGGTAAGGCAAAGCTAGTTGAACCTGATCAACCAATGAAAAAGCAGAAGTTGATTGTTTCAGATGAAGCTCTAGCTAGGAAAATACAGGTTGAGCTTGAAGAAGCAGAAACTATGCAAGTGCAAAAGGATAGAGAGATAGCTAAAGCAATGGCTGCAAAACTGAACAAAGCCTACCATCAAAGCTTAGCAACAGAACAAGCCAAGCAGAAAGCTACATCTTTGAAGAAGCCTACCAAGATCAAAATGGTTGCAAGGAAAAGACAACCTTCAAAGACATACCTTGGTGCTCAAGAGAGAATTCTCAAGAAGATGTTTTCAAGGATGTCTTTTGAGAAACTCAAGAAGATGTATGATGTTGAGATGATCAAGCTCCAAGGAGATGATATTGCAAGGGTTGAAATGGAGAAGAGAATGAAATAGAGCAATGATTTCTTACAAAAACCATTCCCTGATGAGCAAGAAACTCCAGAAAAGGAAGCAATAATTGGTGAAATCTAAGGACTTTGAAAAGAACAAAGATGATTGCTAGGAGAAAGCCAACAAAGAAGCCTAGAAGAGCAGAGGAAGAGGCTGAAAAGGTTGCTGAAGAAGAAGAGGCACCTGAGTCATCTACAATGAAAGAACCTGCAAGTACTGAAGATGTCAAGATGTACATGGTAGTGATGGACAAAGTGCCTGAACCAATTTCAGCAGAACATGTAGGAGTTAAGCCTCCTGAGGTGATTCTCTGGGATACATTGATAGTGGATGGAAAGGAATACATAAGGCTGAAAAGAAAGGATGAAAAGTATGAAGTGTTTAACACATGGGCAAAAATTGTCAGAACATGCTCTAGATAGGAATGAAGTTATATGCAGATCAACTGAAAGCTTCAGTGATTCTAATTACAAAGCTGATAATGGAGTATCTGTGTATGATGTTCAAGCCTGATGAAGTGGAGGAGATTATAAGGAATGTCTTTCAATCTGTGAATCATTGGACTTTATATGAAACTAGTGGAGTATATGCAGTGACTTTGGATTTGAATCATATTGAATACTTCTTAGTGGATAGAGTGTACAACCATAGCAGATTGAAGCTTCATGCCATGCTAAAGAAGAAGCTAGGATGTATTCCAGATTCAGAAATGGCTAAATATTTGATCCAAAGAACAATTAATCAGAGTTTGGGTTGGATGCAAATACTGGAATTTAAGCTATGATGGAGTTTTGGGAGCATCTTGAAGAAGATCTGAAGAACTTGACTTCTCTTCCTAAAAGTCAAGTTAGGGGGAGATTGTTGGGAACTGAAGAAAAGCTTAAGTGTTTAATGCTGCTAGTTCAGAATTACTACTGCCAGAAGATATCAAAGATAATACTGCTAAGTATTACTACTTCTAGTAGAATTAATACTACTAGTCAAAGTTAGTGCTGCTTGAACAAAGTCAGTACTGCTTGGCTAGTTAGTACTGCTAGAGGTTAGTGCTGCTTAGTAGTTAATGTTGCCAAGTCTAAGTTAGTACTTCCAAGGTGATTAATACTGCTTCTGAGATAATGTGAAGATAATGCTGAAGAGATTGCTTTTGAAGATAAACATGGAAAGCTGAAGATAATTATGAAGATTATTCTGAAGATCTTTTTATGTTTAGTATTTATCTTTTATTCAGTATATGTATAGAATATATAGAATAGTTTAGAGATTATTCATTCTAAGTTTTAGTTCTAGAGAGAAAATCAACCTCAAGGCATAGTTCCTAATTCTAGAGAAGTAGAATTCGTCTTGAAAAAGTTTGTTCTTCAAGATTGAGGTTGTGTGTGTAATCTTGTGATTTCAATCATTCAATACAAGTTTACAAGTTGTTCATCATATTTACTGTTTGTTTACTGTTCTATTGAATATCAAAGTGTTATTCCGCAAACTTCTTTGATATTGTTTCTGAGTATTCATAATTCTTGTTGAGAATTCGATCCTGACAAAGAACAATACGCGTAAAGGTAAACCTGATCATATCTACACGAGAGATCAATTAATCAGGTTATCAGGTAAGAAAAAATATTGTTCTTATTGTTGTACACATGATCATGTTCACAAAACAAGTGATCATTTCTGGTATGGTTCTTATTCTATTACCCCCACAAGAACTGCAACTAACATTTCAGGACCCAAATACCAGTGGGTACCAAAAGCTAAATCTGTGTTGCAGGCACCCAAGGTTTAAGGGGGAGCATAGAACTTATGCTTTTGAACAAAACAGTTCAAAACCCGGACTTAAATGTCAAGACTAAGGCTTCTAAGCAAATAAACTTAGGACACGTACTTCAACGGAGTTTGACTTCTAAACACAACAGTTTAGGACTCGTACTTCAGTGATTAAAAGACCTTACTCCTGATAAGAGATTGTACTCTAATACTCGAATGAGGAAATCAACCATCAAGCGGGAGTACATTCTTTTCTGAAATACTTTGCATCCGATAAGATATGACGATCTACAATTCACAAGGGAGTTGTATCTGATCTCTATCATGTGCTTTTTCATTGATAATATATTTGGAAGACATGACGGTCTACAATTTAAAAGGGAGTTGTACTTGATCTCTATCTTGTGCTTTTTCACTGACATATTTTAGATGCATAATTTATAGGGGGGGGGTAAAGGTGGTGGCTTCTGATCACATGACAGATCAGGACCCGTTCTTCAATGTTCGGACAAGGATATTTTGCTAATATCCAGGGGAGCTAAATAAACCTAAATCATTATATCATGATTTGAGGGGGAGCTTAAAAGTAAGTATCTTCTAATCTAGATCTCTGATTGTTTGGAAGAAGAACAACTTTCAAGCATGAAAAACGTTTTCTTAAATGTTCAAACCACTTTTGGTTCTCAAAAGATTTTATGAATTTAGAAGTGTGATTTTAAATGTTTTTCAATTTTGAGTTTTAATGTTTAACTGACCGTGTATTTCCAAAGATCAATACTTGCGTATTAACTTGTCTTTATACTGTAAAGTATTCATACACACTGGTTCAATACTTCATTTGAATTTGTTATTACCATGTCTCATAATGAACAAATTTTTCGATGGTAATACTCCTGTTTGCTTTAAAATGTTGTTGACCATCATTCATCATTTCAATATTTGTGCTTTCATTGCTAAATTGTTTATATTTGTTCATATAAACAAAATATTCAGTTCTTTGATACCCTACCCATTTCATTTGATCTGATTGATACATTGTCAGATTCTCAAAACAATTCTCTTGATTTCATTTCATTCATTTAATATATTTGTTTTGAGAAATCTTCATAGTTCAATTGCTCAAATCTCATGAGCATACATTTTGACAATGTTATCATACATTTTGATAATGTTATCATACATTTTGTGCTTAACTGTTCAAGTTAAACTGTTGAGCAACCATTCTTTTTAGTACTTACATGGGATTCATGTGTGAGATTAAACAGAACTTCCATGGATTCACATAAACCTGTGTTTCCTACCCAGGAAGTTATCTTAATGTGATTGAGGGGTGAGGGGTCAAAATCAAAGAGTGGGGGAGATAACTCATCCGGTTGAGTTTTTCTCAGTGTGTGGAGCGGTAAAATGGAAAAGTGAGTTTGGTTAGAAGTGAGCTAAATGTTAAAAAGAAAGAGGGTGTGAGAACAGAGTTAAAAGAATATCAGAACTCTGCACCAACCACTTTCTGAGTCGGGCAGCCACATCTTCTGATTGGTTCACATTCTTTAGTGACCATCATTGAAATAGGCAGTGAGCCCATGCCAAGTCTTGCATTAACCCCACCAGCCACTCGTTTCTTTGTTAACAAAGAAATGTTTCATTTTCTTTGGGGACGCAACATATCTGCTATCTAGTCTTCATTTGGAAGATTTAGATATTGAAAAAGAAGGAAAGTTCCCCCACCTTCACACCTCTTTCATGCACATTGAGTCCGTGTAATATCTGTTGCTGTCTCAACAGTTTACACAATTTGAGCCTGAAATAGCTGAAGTAGCTTCAATCATTCATACACTTGCACGTACACATAAGGAATATGTTTTCTTGTCATAACATTCATAGAAAATTCTTTTGTGGTTTTTCAATGATTGAATGGAAGCCCTGGGGGAGTGATCATCATCAAAGGTCCTTTCCAATCTACATCCGTTGTACAAAGTGGCTCCGTGCTACTTACAGGCATGCTAACTGTATCATTTGTTGATTCAAGGTTACATTGTTCATTATGTCTGAATTTGAAAAGATTCGGATATATACATTTCATGAATTGACGGATAATCAGATCAAAGGGCGGAGAATGTCAAATTATCATGAAAGGGAGATTGTTTGTCATTACATAAAGGAGGAAATCAAAGATAGCGCTGAAATTGAAAAAGTTTTGATGATCATGATGCTCACAATCATCAAAAAGGGGGAGAAATTTAATATGTTTCAATTTCAAAGACAAAGACAAAAGCTGATCTGATGAAAATGGTGAAGATAATTATGAAAGTTCAAGACAGATGAAAGTTCTGTTAAAGAGTTTAAAAGTTTATGAAAAAGTTCTGTGAAAGTTTGTTTTTTCAAAGACAGTCCAGAGATCACAAGAGTTGAAGATACAAGATCAGATATTCCTCAAAGTTGTATCAAATTTGAAAGGTGTTTCAAAAGTTGAAGTTTTAAGAATTTCAAGATATCTGATTCGTGTTCAAGACATGTTGACTTTCAAAGATGCAAAGTGAAAAAGACTTTTCAAAATTCTTCAATGGCTGAAAGACTGAAGATTGTTAAAGCTTCAAAGTTCAAAGTGGTCAGAGACAAAAGCTGAAGAATCAAGAGCTGAAGACTAGTGTCAAATTTTTAATAAAGCTTGAATACAAAGGTGGAGATTGTTAGGTCAATATATTGTACCCAAGATTTAATATGATAAGTCAAAGATGTAAAGTCAACATAGTCTTAGTCAAGTTAGTCTTTGTATTTAGTTTGGGTTAAATAGGGGTTTGCCTTGTAAGTTTGGTAAGCACGTCATTGTAACATTTCATATTGTGAGATATATGACAAATTGTGACTTTCTCTCTCTAGACTTTGATATTGTTAGATCTTGATTGAGATTGAGATTATGCTTGATTGATTAGGGATTAACAACCTATTTATGAAATAATTCATCAAAACCCATTCATTTATGAAACATTTATCGAAATGTCCAAAAATCACAGAACTTATTAGCAGTTAACAATTTCATGTAAGACGCAAAACACTTTAAAATAAACATTTTGGCATGTACACCGTTTTCACAAATCAACTTGAACTCACCTTGCTAGATTTATGCTAAATCTAGATTTTACCCCATCTTGAGCTTCCTTGAAGAAATCTGAATCCATGAGCAAAATCCTTCCAAACCTAGATCCACAAATTTCCAACCGTAAATAACCATATTCAACCATCTGGAATCTTTCCCCAAATCATTTTACATGAATTTCATCATAATCTGAAACCCTAATTTTTCCAAAGTTGAGGAGAAGAGAGGATTACCTTAACCAAACTTGTACCCACCAATAATAAGCTTTTAGGGTTACTATTGTGACACCAAACTCAAGTTCTACAAAAGATGGGAGATAGAATGATGAAACCCTAGAAAATTAGGGAAATGAGGAAGGAGTCTCAATTCTTGAACTTACACAAGGAAACCCATCAATAATTAACCCAAATACAGAACTTGAGACTGAGAAGATGATTCCCTTACCTTAGATGATGATTTGACCAAGGAGAAGGTTTGGAAGAGAGAAAATTGTCCCCAAGCCTCCAAAAACCGTCTCCGAAATGAGTGGTAGAAGAAATAGAGTTTAAATGGGTTGAGTTCACAATTTATACACACAGACGTCGGGGGCAACTATGCCCAGTGGCAATGTCGTCGGGGCATTGTCGCTGAACCTTCCCCCTTCCCGGTACAAGTCATGCGATTGTGACAGGCGATTGTGCCACTGTCCCAATCGCGAGTCACTCTCGTGCCAAACCTGATTTGCCCCGAAAAGTTTTCATTTCGACGTTTACGAGCCCAAGCTTAAGGGTATTGGGTTATCGAGGGATTCTAGGCTGAAATTTAGGTTCGAGACACCACTAACCCCGAAGATGGGACGCACACGCCAATCAATCTTATCTGAATTTTCCGGGTGTTACAATCATCCCAACCTTGAAACGATTTCGTCCTCGAAATCTGGATTCCCATGAAACGTTGACCACATGAAAGATCGTCCCTACACCACTTGCCAGAAGTACCACCATAACCTTATGCTGGTCCTCACGATAGATGCCCCTTTGGGCACATCATACTTATATCCGAATGAATAATTATTTTACTAACCTGTCCTTTAACCATGAGGCTGCTGTTGTCTCCCAACCATGGGTGACACGTACTACCTCAAGGGTAGTTTGTGATTTCAACTTCTCACCGGCTAATTCGCCTCTGATCCACATGTTTCTGAACCTAAAACCAATGATCGACATCAAACCTCAAAAAATTCTAGATATTCTAAATGATCTACTTTTGATTTTGGTAAGGCCGTCCTTCCAGGGGCATACCGATGCGCTCTCCGGGTAGCTGGTCAATGCAGATTCGGCTAACACCCAAAGCTGAGCTACTCTCGACCTCCAAAACATTCCCTCAAAAAGAACTTTACCACATCAGGAAAACCTATACACGTCAATACTTAAATACCAACCTCAATCTTCTTTTAAATTCCATCACCGAGATGTCAACATTTCTCATGATCTAACGGGAATACTTCTAACATTCCAAGATTCAATGACTTTAGGAAACAAGTCGACACCTAAAGCTAAAATGGAGATATCGAAAACGTGGACATCCCACCCAAAATTTCATTCCAGACGTAAAGTCATGGTAAAATTAACACTTAACAATGCACTAAGATTTAAAATCTTACATTTCTAAAAATAGACCACCCATCCAACAACTCAAATCCAACCAGGCGTAAATAATCACACAAGATCTTATCTGCAGGCTTACCGAAACATAAAGATCATCTCTTAATTAACTAGGAAGGCATGAATCTATTACATCCACTATTCATGCGTGAACCGCTCCATAAACCAAAATCTAAAATTTCCAATGCTGACCACGAGCCGGGTCATCCGACACTTCAATTCCCAAGGACTCCTTAGTTCCTTAATTACAACTCCTTTCAAAACAGGGTTTAAATCTATAGGTTTAATGAGTTCAAGGTTTTAAGCCAATATGCCAATTAAGAATTTTATAAAACTTTTAAATGCACAAGCTTTATAACAATTAATTGTGCGATAAAAATACACTATCGTTCATCTGATGAGTGCTAAATGTTTTACCAAAACTTCATAGTATAACACACTTTATTCTTCGACAAAATGAGAAACAATTGATGCAAACTTGTTTTAGAAATAAACTTCGTGCATGAGTTGGGTCGGCACTCAGCATCTTAGGGCTATACACCTCCATTTTTCGTCCTACTATTGTCATCCGGATGCATCAAACACCTTAGAGCCACAGCCCCACTAATTTGGTTAACTTACAATTTCCCTGGAAACAAAATCGGTATGTCAACCTGATAGTTCTAATCCAACCAATAATTCTGACCCAAGATGATCAACTTAATGCATTCGTCGCACTTAACTATCACTCCAAAGTGACATTGCTATAAACATCAACCCTTCCTTAGATCACTCGCTTAGAAACTTTCTCACTACCCCAACGGTAATCATACCAAGGTAGTTCAAGTATACACATGTAGCATATAGGTTCACCATAACACGGGCCAAGTGCCATTATGAACGTACCGTACATCCCTCGACAAGTTTCTTGTTTCTAGCGACTCGATTAACTCCAAAATATCTTATCTTAAGGTTCCTAATGTGCAACTTCACTTACAATCACTTCTAAGAACGCTAGTTTGAGTTTAGGCATCCAAAGGTCAATACCTAATTCTCTCAAACTTAAGCTCTAATACCAACTTGAAATACCCTCAAATATGGAAATAACAACTAATTTAAAATTTTCTAAATACACCAATAAATGAATCATCTACAATCACAATTTAAGATTTAACCTCAATACACACATTCATTCTATTCATACAGTCTATAATAAGGACGGGTGCTACTAAAACCAAATAATGGTCACTATCTCCAAACTGCGAAAGACTTCACCAAATACTTACACTTGTGAAAAATTAAGCACATCTCTTCATAGAACTGCTAGAACCAAACCCCCATCTGGAACCTGATGCACAAGCCGACAAATAAAAAGGTTAGGCTTAACGCCTAGTGAGCTCAAGAGTTTTCAACATATATAAATTAATCATTTAAAAAGGAAGAATGCAATTAAAGTCATAATCCTTCAATCTGAGATGCCTTACATATGAAAACGACTCATTTTCCCATAATATGCATTTTAGGCAAAGAACACCAATTTAAACGTTTTCCAATCCAAACTACTTCAAGGATGATGATACCAATATAAGTCGCCCATTCATAAATTAGATTTAACCCAAAACTCACTCAAAACGGGAATAGAAATTGAACTCTCCATTTATGAAAATACGGTTAAAACTTTATATCCCGAAACACCCAAAAAACAGGTGGGGCATCTCAACCCATAAATCAAGGATAAAACCCAATTATACAAAATACCCCAGAAAACTTGGATAATAAAACTCAATACCCAAAACAAACACCTTTCGGTGACGGGGGATACCCGAATTCCATCGAAAGTGACGGGCACACAAAGTTAAGCGACTTATCAATGTTCTCGAGCTTCACATAGGCCATGGATCCCCGTATCTGGCTCCCAACCGAGCTACCACTGCAAGATACCGAAATGACCCTAGTGTCTACTCGACCTCTAAATGAGTCTCACCATAAAGTCACAAGTCCCTGTATCCGGCTCTCCAGGAGCACCACCGCAAGACTTAACTCCGTATACGACTCCCAAACCGAGCTACCACCGCAAGATTACATAAAAACATGACTTAGGGACCACTCACTAGACTTCAAACGCGGACACTAAATTCCACGATGAGTAACCAGACTGGATTACAAACGGGCATCGAGTTCAACCACCCACGATCTATACCCCGAGATCCCGCTAGCCATAAACAATATCCAGTCCCAACACGGGGAGAAAGTCCCCAACTAAACCAACCGACTGACCCATATGCATTACAGTCTAAAACGTTACATGACCCAAACGAATTAACTAACACATTCAAAACATGTAACTCTCACATAAGATGCAACTAAGTACACCATACGTCCAATGCTCCTCAACGAGCTACCAAAACTGAACAAATGTTCCAAAGACTCCACCGAGTACAAATCAAGCCCCAAGAGACTTAATAGACGTTTGGCTAAAACACGAGAGCCAATATGGTTACATAAACCAAAATACACATTTTCCCAAAATCTTTGATTCTCAAATTACCATTGGCCTTCGGCCCAAAACCCAAAAGGTTTTCCATTTCTAAAATGTTCCCTAAAGTCGGGAATGACCCAAAACTAAAGGACTCACACATTCATACTTTTCAAAACATCTCATTTCATGAATGATGCATAAAACCCGACAATCACTTAAAAGTGCATTTTTGACCAAATACCTATTTATGCAATAATTCATCAAAACCCATTCATTTATGACACATTTATCGAAGTTTCCAAATATCACAAAGACACGTGCTATATACGTTTATAAAGTTAAATACTTTCAGAATAACCAACTTATCATCAGTTAACAATTTCATGTAAGACGCAAAATATTTTGAAATAAACATTTTGGCATGTACACCGTTTTCACAAATCAACTTAAAGTTACCTTGCTAGATTTAGGCTAAATCTAGATTTTACCCCATCTTGAGCTTCCTTGAAGAAATCTGAATCAATGAGAAAAATCCTTCAAAACCTAGATCCACAAATTTCCAACCGTAAACCCTAGAAATTTAGGGAAATGAGGAAGGAGTCTCAATTCTTGAACTTACACAAGGAAACCGTTCAATAATTAACCCAAATACAGAACTTGAGACTGAGAAGATGATTCCCTTACCTTAGATGAAGATTTGACCAAGGAGAAGGTTTGGAAGA
Organism: Arctium minus; assembly: GCA_954870635.1. Lineage (NCBI taxonomy): Eukaryota > Viridiplantae > Streptophyta > Magnoliopsida > Asterales > Asteraceae > Arctium > Arctium minus. Next base: position 54,743,579 of record OX941090.1, on the reverse strand, counting down.
GAGAAAATCGTCCCCAAGCCTCCAATAATCGTCTCCAAAACGAGTGGTAGAAGAAATAGGGTTTAAATGGGTTGAGTTCACGATTTATACACACAGACGCCGGGGGCGACTATGCCCGACGACTATGCCCAGTGGCAATGTCACCGGGGCATTGTCGCTGAACCTTCCCTCTTCGCGGTACAAGTCATGCGATTGTGACAGGCGATTGTGCCAAACCTGATTTGCCCCGAAAACTCTTCGTTTCAACGTTTACGAGCCCAAGCTTAAGGGTCTAGGGTTATCGATGGATTCTAGGCTGAAATTTAGGTTCGAGACACCACTAACCCCGAAGATGGGACGCGACACGCCAATCAATCTTATCTTAATTTTTCGGGTGTTACAGATTACATGTTCTATATATATATAATATTAACGTTTTTTAGTAAATGAGAAAGATTAAAACTACTATAATACCCTTAATTTAACATAGTATAGGTTACTAGAGTTAAGTTAAGGGACCCAATCCATAACAAAAGTGAAACAATAATGACCATAACTGTAATAAAATCTTATGGGGGACCCAATGCAAATTTTCATATAACCACAGGGACCAAATCTATAATTTACTAAAAATTTATCATATCCACACCGATTAAAAAATAATTAATTCTGGAATATTCATCTTCCCATGTTTACATTTCCTCTTCACTATTATTTTATTCAAAATTGTTTTTTTCTTAATAATGCGATTCAAAATTAGAAAAGTTGGATTTATATTCATTTCATATTCTATTTTTTAACTGAATCTATACATAATGCAAACCATTCATTCGTATATATTTCAAAATACTTCATTACATAGATTTTCATGTAAGCATGGAGGATGGGCCTTAGGGGTTGTTTACCAAACTTGTGGATAAATGTTAATTAAGGTAAGAGGTCTGATTATGATAAGAGATATTATTTGAGTAAGTGTTGATTAAAATTAATGTTTACTAGATATTTTGTATTAAGTGTTGATCAAGTAAAAATTACCGTTATACCCTTTATAATATATCTCAAAACTAAATCAAAATTATAATATATAAAAAACATTTGCCAATAATGTTATATTTTACCACTAATGATAAAATAAAATATTTATAAAACAATGTGAATATTTATAGTTTTTTTTATCAATTGTAATTATAAAAGAAAATTAAAATATCAAAATTTGGTTGATAAAGGCGAAAGGCTACTCACACCTAGGTTCCAAGATTGCCATAATAATAGAGAAATGGAAAAAAGTGGAGATTTGACAACATCCATTTCTACCTTTTTATTCTAAGTTGCACCCTAACCCGGTTAATTTTTTCTTTCTTCTTCCTTCTTTACTTTTCCTTCTTTCTCTCTATTCATTACTTGGGAAGCACTACAATAAAAATGGAACCCACATACACTCGCAGATGCGACATTTATGAACACATGTTGGATTGGGTATGAACATGCATCACTTGACATTATTGGTTTTGTTTAAAATTTAAAATTTATACTTGAATTTGGGGTTTAAAGTCGGAAAATATGACTCAAATAATTTTGGTAACCTCAGGTTAGATTGGATTAAGTCGGGAAGTAAATCGAGTAGTTTTAGGGTTAAAGGGGTGGAAAACCTGAGCAAACAGGATCGGGCAACTTTCGGCCGGCCCAAGCAGCATGGAAGTTAGCCTAAGCTACTGGATTGTGTTGTTAGTCGTACATGTAGTCGTGAAATAAAACAGAGGGAAAAGAGCCTCTACGGGCACCTTATACCGCATGGAGAGGTCACCTGCATGGGTTATTTATTCGGGCGCTCAAGGCATGTGTGCTAGGTGGGAAAGGGAAACATGCCCAGGCGACTTAGGCAGCTTCAAATGCCACCCGGATGGTGCCAGGAGCCTTGAACATGCGGCCTTCTCCTCTTTTCTCATTCACTTTGTTCTCTTACCTCATTTAGTCCCAAGAACCCTTATCTCTCCTCATTGATTTTGTTAGGGACTTTTTAGGGCAATTTTTGGGAAGGCTTCAAGGCATTTATTGACGTCATGTTTAAGGGAGTAAGTAGTGGGTCAAAACATTAAAACTTCCTCTCTATTTCTAGGATTTTGCTTGTGTTTTGTAGGTTTTCACCAAAAACCTGTCAAGTGACTTCACATTTCTTTTATAATGCTTTATTTGTGTCTAATCTTAACATTGTACTTCTATGTGAGACTTTACCTTGAATATTCATCTTAACCTAGTTTTATTTAAACTTGGAACCTTGAGGGTTGATGTTATTTATCTATGTATATGCAATAAAGTTTGTATGTGGGAGTTTATGCTATGTTGTCACTAAAATAACAGTTGTGGGTTTATTTTGGGTTTAGTAACTTTATATTGGATATTGAAGCATTGTTATAGAGGTGTTATGTATTGACAATTGGGTTATGAATAAACATTGGAACCATTATCTGGAGTGCATGTTTATAAATTATGCAAGCTTAGTGTTTTTATATCCTAATCCTTATACATGACGACTAGGTGAGTTTTTTAGTCAATTGTGTTGCATGTGTGTGAGTCTTATGAATTGCATGTTAGTAGATATTAATGGTCCGAATGGGATTCTTGAGGTGGAACTTCGCTAGAGGAATAGGTGGGCACTAAGGTTCAAGATTCCTTAAGGTGAAACTCTTTGGAGTATATACTAAAGGTATATGAAGATTTGAGGTGACGCCATTGTTAATTCCCAATTATGTCATGTTCTAATTACAAAACCAATCACAAACAAGATTATCACTATTTGATTACTCCACCTGTTTCAATTCAATTGATGAATTCATGTACAAGCTTTTGAAATCACTTTCTCTTTCTACAAACTCAAATCACTCTCTCTCTCTCTCTCTCTCTAACTTGCAACTATTACATGCTTCTTGCTACCACAACTTTTAACCACAAGTCTATTAAAAACAAAACAGAAACACACGCTTACAAACACTTTACAAAGACTTTGACTTTGACTTTTATTACAAGGGACTTTGACTTTCACTTGAGAGTTGACTTTGAGTATTTGACTTGGTTGACTTTCAGCTTCGTGATCTTGTATCCAACATATTTATGCTCTAACTATCTCCCATTTGGATTCAAGATCATCTCTAAAAGATTTTGCAATTCAATCTCCCCTTTTTTCGTTGCATTGACTTTTATTACAAGGGACTTTGACTTTCACTTGAGAGTTGACTTTGAACATTTGACTTGGTTGACTTTCAGCTTCGTGATCTTGTATCCAACATATTTATGCTCTAACAATCTCCCATTTGGATTCAAGATCATCTCTAAAAGATTTTGCAATTCAATCTCCCCTTTTTCGTTGCATTGAATAACTTTAAGAATTTATCTCCCTTTTAAGGCTCGATATGTGTAATCTCCCTCTTTGCTTAGCAATCTTCAAAAATTCTGACTTCAGAAAACTTTTGTATTCACCTCAAAGTTTGTCTTCAACAATTGTAACATCTCCTCAAGGTTATAAAACCTCTTTCAGACATCGGAAAAAAATTATCTTCAGGTTTTGCTCAGATTGCTTCAGCAAAATGTCTTCAATGGAATATTTTAGTAACCTTTGCTCACTTTCAGAAATCTTTGAACTTTCTATTTCAACTTTAAACAAACTTTCTTCAAAATCAACTGTCTTGAGATAATTTTCTTGATCACTGCACAGATTTCTTGATTCTGTCTCCCATCTATAACATTTCTTTATTCTGTCTTCCCCTTTTGATGATAGAAGCATGAGATCATCAAAACTTTACAAGAAATGTCTGTAATCTGTTCTGACCACTGATCTTTTATCACTGAGCCACTGACTATTTATCGATCCAAAAAGATATTCATCCGAATCTTTGCAAATTCAGACAAATTATGAATGTAACACCTGAATGAACAAATGAATCAGTTAAAATGTTTGTCAGTAACACAAAGTCACTGTGTGTAACGAATACACAATGGAAAGGAGCTTTTGTGATGTTCACTGCCCCAAGTCTTCTATTCAATCATCGAATAGCACAAGCTTATTCAATGAACGTTTTGACAGAAAAACAAATTCTCTGTGTGTACGTGCATATGTTTGAAAGAATTAAGCATAGATGATTGCTTTTTATAGGCTCAAAATTGTGTAAACCATTGAGACAACAATAGTTAAACACAGACTCTATTGTGCATCATCGAAGTGCGAAGGTGGGGCAGACTTCCTTATTTTTCAATATCCAAATTTACCAAATGAAAATCAGATAGATTATATGTTGCGTCCCCTTGAAATATGAAACATTTTCTTGTTGAGAAGAAAATGAGTAGCTGGTGGGGTTTTTATCAAGAGTTTGCATGGGCTAGTTGCCTGTTTCAATAATGTTCATGAAGAATTATGAAACACTAGAAATGTGGTTGCCCGACTCAGAGAAAGTTGTTGTAGAGTTTGATATTCTTTTACTCTGTTCTCTCATCCTCTTTCTTTTTAATCATTGAGCTCACTTCTAACCAAACTCTCCTTTTCATTTTACCTTATCACACAACCCACACTCATGTATTTAGACTCCTCACACTCGATCACTCAAGGGTTAACTTCTTGGATAGGAAACACCGGTTAACATGAATCCATAGAAGTTTCATTTAATTTCTCACACAATAAACCCATGTTGTCCTATAAGAACATGTTGTTCAAAATGGTTTAACTTTTGTAGTTAAAGCACATATATATACAAGTCAGATATTTGTATACTCAATAAGATAATCATGAAGATTTGAGCATTTTAAACATTGAAAACTTTTCAGAACAAGTATATTGAATGAATGAAATGAATACAAGAAACTTATTTGAAAATCTGACATTTTATGAAAAAGATCAAAATATCTGAATGATATAGCAATTAAGGCTTAGGTCAGAAAAATTGGATATTGTCTATACGAACCAAAATATAGACATTCTCAAAAGAACGTTTCGTAATGAAATCACGCTCAAAGTTTGAAATTCAACCGGGGTGTATCACCATCGAAAAATAGTTCAATTTGAGACATGGTGATAACATATTCAACAAAAATATTAAACCAGTGTGTGTGAATACTTGAAAGTATATAGAAAAGACAATATGCAAGTATTAATCTTTGGAAACACACGGTTTATATAGCAATTAAAACACAAGTAAATGAAAACATTTAAAAGCACACTTATATATTCAAGAAATCATTTTAAGAACAAGAAGTGGTTTGAACATTTAAGAACATGTCTTTATATCTGAAAGTTATCCTTCTTTCAGATACGTATGAGAATAAGGTTAGAAATAAACCTTTTTGCACAGTCTTAAATCGAATCAAGTCAGCTCTAAGTCATACTAGATATGATCGTTTAAGCTCTCTCTCAAATCTGCGAAAGTCACAAAGTCGTCAAAGTACAAAGTTTTATTCACAAAATTTTATTGAAAAGTAAATGACAGAAAACAATAAAACTTTGAAATTACGAGTTTCGATCAGATATAATCAAAAGTCATATACCATACTCCTTATCGTTTACCCCCCTGCAATTATGCATCAGAAAATTAATTAGTGATAAACATATGTAGAAATATGAACTCCCCCTCAAATGTATGTAGACCATATTAAATTTATTCTCTCACTCCCCTGAGATCATGAACAAATGTTAAGTGCAGATATCTTTCAGATTAAAAATAAAGAAATGAACAAAAATAACGATAAAAAAAACTTTAGTAGGTAAAAACAAATTAAGTCTTGAGATTTAACATACCAAGTTTTGAAACGAGAAAATGAAATCTCTTTTCATCTAAAGGCTTGGTAAATAAATCAGCAAGTTGGTAATTAGTGTTTACAAAATAAAGTTTGATTGTACCTTTTTCGACATTATCTTTGATAAAATGATATCGGACATCTATGTGTTTGGTCTTCGTATGTTGAACAGGATTCGCAGATATAGCAATAGCGTTCTTCGAATCACAGTATATTGGGATTTTGTTGTATTGAAAGCTATAATCTCGGAGTTGTGTTCTCATCCACAAGACTTGAGAACAGCAGCTTGCCGCAGCGACGTACTCTGCCTCAACTGTTGATGTAGATACACATAGTTGTTTCTTTGAAGCCCAAATCACGAGTTTATCGCCCAGAAATTGTATGTGACGCTATGTACTTTTCCTGTCAAGCATACAACCTGCATGGTCTGCATCTGAATATGTTGTTAGTTCAAAACATGTATACTTACGATACCACAGACCAAGATCTGTAGTGCACTTCAGATATCTAAAAATCATTTTGACCGTAGACAAATGGGATTCTTTTGGATTAGCCTGATATCGAGCATATAGACATGTAGAGAACATTATATCTAGCCTACTAGAAGTTAAAAACATCAAAGAACCAATCATACCTCTGTAGATTCTAACATCGACAACTTTTCCCAAAGGATCAGTGACAATCTTAGTTCCTGGTGCCATCGGGGTTCCAATAGGTGTACAATTTTCCATTTTGAATTTTCTAAGAATATCGAAAATGTACATTGATTGATTAATAAAAATCCCCGTTGAAAATTGTTTGACTTGTAATCCGAGAAAGAAGTTCATCTCTCCCATCATACTCATTTGAAATCTAGACACCATGAGGTTAGAAAAATTCTTACAGTATTTTGGATTTGTTGAGCCAAATATGATGTCATCCACATATATCTGAATTAAAATGATATCGGCATTTTCCTTTTTAATAAACAAAGTAGTATCGATATTACCTTTAGAGAAGCCAGACTTGACTAGGGATTTAGATAACACTTCGTACCAGGTTCGAGGGGCTTGCTTCTGTCCGTAAAGTGCTTTGTCCAGAATATACACATGGTTCAGTTTCTCTGTATTGACAAAGCCTTCAGAATGACAGACATAGACTTCCTCCTTGAGAATGCCGTTTAGAAAGGTAGTCTCCACGTCCATCTGGTAGACGATGAAGTTCTTGTGGGCAACATATGCAAGAAACATGCGGATAGCCTCGATACACGACACTAGAGCATAAGTCTCATCATAGTCAATACCTTCCTCTTCCCTATATCCCTAAGCCACTAGTCTTGCTCTATTTATGATCATGATACCATCTTCGTCCTTTTTGTTCTTGAATACCCATTTCGTGCCGATTATTGTCTTTCCTTCAGGCTTAGGAACAAGTCTTCAGACTTTGAGTGCTTCGAACTGATTCAGCTCATCATGCATCGCAGTTACCCAATCTGAGTCGGCTAGAGCTTCAGATACTCGACTTGGATCTATATTACTCAGAAATGAGTCATGCATACACATGTTTAATGTACCAGACCTAGTTAGCACCAGTTTAGATGGATCTCCAATGATCGGGCTTATCGGGCGCTCTTTGGTCCACTTATGTTCATGAGGGAGTGGATTTAAAGTAGATTGATCATGATTTTCATCTAGAAATCCACTGTCAGCTTCGTCAGTTTGCTCAGTATTTGATAGGGGTACGGTTGAATTATCTTGTGCATAAGCTTCAGTTGGTAGGGCAACATCTGGCTGTTGATTAATCGTTACAGTGCAACCAACTTACTCATCAACTTCTGGCTCATCATGAATGTTCACTACTTCAACTGTTGGAGTAACGTTTGAATTGGAATCTCTTGCTGAACCGGGGAATTTGATTCAGTAGATATATATGAAGTGGTTGGTTGATTTCTTCGTGAATCTTCTGATATGTCAACCAAAACAGGTTTAGACACTTTAGTTCTAAGAAATTCATCATAAAACAATTCAAACAAAATATCTAAATCAGATAAATGTGAAGTAGACGATGACGCTTCATATGATTTAATAGCATTAGGCACAGGTTCTGGACTGATCTGCCCAGAAGCTAATACACTAGTGATAACGGGTTCTGAAGTGTCTTGAACAGAATCCATTTCTTCGTCAAATGTAACGTTTACACTCTCTACTACGATCTTTGACTGCTTCAGATAAACTATGTAAGTTGCAGATGTTTTAGAGTAGCTGATGAAGATGCCTTCTTCAGCCTTTGGACTGAACTTGTTTAAGTTCTCTTTATCATTCAGTACAAAGCACCTGCATTCAAAAATGTGGAAATATTTAATTCTAGGTGTACGGTTATTGATCAAAGCATATGGAGTTTTACCAAACCGACAATGGATTATAGAATGATTCTGCGTGTAGCAAGCAGTAGACACAACTTCAGCCCATAGAAACAGAGGTAGATCCTCTTGACTCAGCATAGTTCGAGCGGTCTCAACTAGCATTAATTTCCGTCTTTCTACAACTCCGTTCTTTTCTGGCATTCTGGCAGCAGAAAACTGATGTGCTATCCCGACCGATTCGAGATACTCTTCAACGATTCTGTTCTTGAATTTTGTGTCATTGTGAGTTCGTAGAAGCTTGAATGTCTTTTGCAGATTCACTTGGGTAGTCTTAAAGAATGTGATGATGACTTCGGGTGTCTCATCTTTTGATCTCAGAAATTTGACCCATGTGTACCGCGAGTAATGGTCTATAATCACTAAAACAAATTTCTTGTCGTTTATGCTCTATGAACGCATAGGACCGCAGAGATCCATATGCAGAAGTTCCAAGGATGAACTTGTGCTTGGTTCAGGTTTCGGTTTATGAGTGACTCTCTTCATCTTTTCCTTCTCGCACGCTGCGCACAGATGTTGTTTCACATATTTAAGATCAAGAAGTCCTTTTATTAACTTTCCGGTGACTAGTTTGTTAATGTAACAAAAATTCAGGTGAGAAAGCCTTCGGTGCCATAACCAGCTTTGTTGCAGCAAGGCTTTTGACAGTAGACACACCTCATTGTCAGTCTGAACTTTTGACAGATTAATTGTGTAGAGGTTACACTTTCTCGTCCCGACCAAGAGTTCCTTACCATCTTCAGTACGCACAGAACATCTCTTGGATTTGAAATTGACCTCTAGATCTTTGTCACAGAACTGTCCAATGCTGAATAGGTTATGTCCTAAACCTTCCATGTAGCTCACCTTCGTAATCATCACGTTGTCTTGTATAACATCACCATATCCCAAGAATGGTGAAAACTGATCATTTCCGAAATGCACAGTTCTGCAATATTTCTCTTCATAATTAGATAATAAATCTTTCCGCCCGGTCATATGCTTGGAGCAACCAAAATCCAAGTACCACATATGACGGGTCTGCACAAGAGAAATCACGAAACAATAGATTTAGGTACCCATTTCTAGATGGGTCCTACAGTGTTAGCGCAAGATTTTGGCATCCATTTATATATGGACCCTCTGACCTTTTCAAAAACATTTGAGGCATTAGAATGATAAGAATATACATGATATGTGCCAAACCAAACATCAGAAAATTTACGAGAAGCACAATCATTTCTTTTATAATTAGAAGACATTCTAGCAGACGGAGATAATTGAAACAATTGCTTTATTGAATATTTCTTGTAAGAAGTTACAAGTTTTTGTTTATGGAAAGCAACATTCACAACTACATCAATTTGACTAGTAGTTTCTCTATTACAATCAAGATCAGAAAATGATTTAGATCTGAAACATTTGAAACTTTAGAGTTAGAACTGTGAGATTTGAAAGATTGGGTTTTCTTTGGTTTATCAGTGGTTTTCTGTTTCTGTGAATGACTATATTTCTTCTTCTTACCTTTGACTTTATTGGGATTCACAGAAACTGATTCATAAACTTTCGTTGATGTTTCACCCTTTTCATACACACTGGGTAATCCAAAAGAATTTATCACAAATTTGGAATGATCAGGAAGTTTAGCATTAAAGTCAAATTGAGCAACACACTCATCTAAATCACCGTCAGAATTAAGAAAATCAAACTCTTCATCAAGTAGATCAGAAATATCATCAGATTTTGAAGCTTTGGAGATTTTAGAAAAATAAGAATTTTTAAGCACAGTGGAAAACACAGTTTATTCTAGATCTATCAAAATCCTTTCTTCTGCTAGAGTATTCTCGAGTTCAGAAATTTTACTTTCTAACACGAGAGGAGGTACATAAATTTTACCTTCAATAGGCTTAGCCTCCAACTCTTTTGAAGAATAACTTTCGAAATAGTCAATAGAAATAAATTTTGATTTATCAGCACTGTAACTATAATTCAACTTCTCATAACGAAATGGAAGTTGCATTTTAGTTGTGTTCTTCCTTTTCTCTTTTTCTTTAGCTTCATCCTCTTCAGACAATTTAGTCCACTTAACTTTGAGTTCAGGGTATTGTGGTGCCAGTTTTAAAAATCCGAAATCATAAAGCGCAGGCACTTTAGAAATACCCTTTTTGAGGTAGTGTGGGTTCTCGTAACCAAGACCCCAACACTCACTGCTCTCTTTAGGTTTATTCAAATGAATGGTATGTTCAGTTTGACCTAAAGTGTAAAGTTTTTCTTCCAACACATTCACTTTATCAGTTAAAGATTTATTTTCTTTTGAAAGAAATGAACACTTTTTAGCAATCTCTTTGGAATCAAATTGACACAGTTTATATTTAGAAGTAGTTTCATATAATTCATTGTGAGTTATAGTCTTCTCTTTAGCGTTGGTATCAATGTTTTTATGTAAAGCATCAATCAACACGTTATTCTCAACAATGTCCTTGCTAAGTTTCAGAATTGATTGGTTATTTTATTTATTGATACCTCTTTCACGCTTAAGTTTAGACTCTAATTCTTGGAGTTTAATCATCATGACATTCATTTCATTTAGAAAGTCTGATTCAGTCATATCACATACCTCTTCAGTGTCTTCTCCATCTGAATCAACTTCATCGTCAGTCACTTTCTTGCTCATAAAGCACAAGTGGACTTTCTCTTCTTTCTCTTCTTCATCTTCTGAATGGTCGAGCCAGAACTCATCTTCAGCCATAAGTGCCTTGCCAGCCTCCTGCTGCTTGGCCAAGAACATCTTATTTTTGTAGTATTCTGAGTTTCGGACCTTGGGCTTTCGGCAGTCCTTCACAAAATGTCTGAATTTGCCACAGTTGTAGCACGTTGTCGGTTCTGGCTCTTCCTTGTCTTCAGTTCTATACCTCTTTTCTTCAGACCTTTTCTCTTCCATTCTCTTTCCTTCTACCCTATCCTTATGTTCATAGTTACGTGAACCCGAGGAATACCTCTGACTGTTCGAGCCAGGCTTGTTGTAGAATTTTTTCTGAAAGGCTTTTGTCAGCATTCACATAGCCTGCTTCAAGTTCTCACAGTCATCGGAATCTGAGTTACAATCACTGTCCACTTCCTCGGACTCAGAAACTACTACTTTCTTCTTCTTTTTGAGGCTCACATATATTTTCTTCACAACCAGGGTAATTGGATCAACAACCACCTTCTCAGCCTTTTTCTTTTCCTCTTTGATCTCCTCCACCTCATCCTCGTTTTTCCTAAGAGTCTCATAGACCTCATGTACTGGAATCTCATTCAGATCTTTCATCTGCTTCATTTGTCTTGTAAACCTCTTCCACCCATGCTGGAGAATGCTGAGAAATTTGACATTAAGCTCTATCTGAGACTTTTTGACTTTATTCGTGCTTAGCTCATTCAACAAAGTCACAAATCTGTCATAGGTTGTTTCAAGAGATTCTCCCTCCTTGGGTTTGAACTCTTCATAATTGTTGAGGTAGTTAGAAACCTTGAGTTGGTTTCCGATCTTTCATTCAAGCATCATCTTTTCTAATTGATCCCACATTTGTTTGCCCGTTGCATTGTAACTGTCAATCTTGACATAGATCTCATTAGGAATGCCTTGTAGAATGAATGATCTAGCCAGTCTATCAACTTTTTCTCTCTTTCTCTGTTCTTCTATCTACTCATCACGTGGTAGTGGGTATTCCTTGTTCACAATCTCTTCCTCATTTTCTCCCTCAGTGGTTAAGATTTTTTTAGGAGGTTTCATGACACCTTCCTTTAGAGATATTCTGATGTAGTCTCCCAAGTCATTGCGGTCGATGAAGTCTTAGAAACGATCTTTCCACTACTCTTACTCTTCTTTGAAGAGTACCGGTGGTTTTACGTCAGTTCCAATCGCAAGTGCTTCCCTTGATGTCATCCTGTTTCAAAATATTCAATAAGAATTTGACAAATGACCGTTAGTCCAAGTGAAATCAAGTATTACAGAAAACTTAGAAAGAAATTTCAGAAAATAAATTTCCAAAATTCTCTAAGTATGGAATTCGCACGTCAGAGTGAAGTATAAGGAATTCACACACATAATTCGTATGCTACACACACTTCAGAATTCGTATGCAAGAAAAATGACTAAGAATTCGCACAAATATAAACTTCAGAATTCCCATACAAAAAGAAATCAGAATCCGCATGAAGTGTTATGCGAGTTTTAGGAATTCGCATATAACTCTATGCGAGTTCTAGACTTAGTAAATTTTGAAAAACAAACTTTTCGTAAACGCAATTCCCACAACAGAATTATGCGAAATCTGAACTTGAAGAATTTTAAACAACTTCTTATACGAATTCTAAGGAATTCGTATATCTCAAAGATGCGAATTCTAAGAATTCGTATGCTACAATATACGAATCCTTTACTTTTCGCACAAATGACTTATGAGAATTCTTGCCTTAAGCATTTAACAACCCTCTTGTGCGACATTGCCATGCGGCAATGCGCTGGGCATTGTCGCTGGGTGCCCCTCTGCTTCTGTTTCATGCTGCGACTTTGCCCGGTTCGACTATGACATTGTGATAGTCACCGGGCATTGTAGCCAAGCCCGTACCAAGCTCCAGAACTCAACTTTTTCAACGCTAATACCCCCGATACTCCAAGGAACTTCAAACAATGATTTCCCAACAAAAGTCCCGCCGTTCATAAGTTCCAAAAACGTCCGAGTGTCCTTTACTTACCGAAAATTACGGGTGTTACAATCTTCCTAACCATAAAAGAGATTTCGTCCACGAAATCTAGATTCCCATGAAACGTTGACCACATGATAGATTGTCTCTACACCGCTTGCCAGAACTACCACCCTAGCCTTACGTTGGTCCTTACGATAAATGACCCCTAGGGCACATCCTACTTATATCCGAATAAATAATAATCTTACTAACGTGGCCTTTCACCATGAGATTGTGGTTGTCTCCCAACCTTAGGTGACACGTACTACCTCAAGGGTAGTTTTTGATCTCAACTTCTCACCGGCCTATTCATCTCAGATCCACATGTTTCTAAACCCAAAACCAACGATCGACATCAAATCCTAAAGAATTCTCAATTTTATTAATGATCCATTCTTGATTTTTGATAAGGCCATCCTTCCAAGGGCGCACAAATATGCTCTCCGGGTAGCTGGTTAATGACGATCCGGCTAACATCCAACTCCGTTCTACTCCCAACCTCAAAAATTCCCTTAATAAAATCTTTACCACAACGGGAAAACTTATAGACATCGATACTTAATCACCAACATCTAACCTTCTTTTAAATTCCCCCACCGAGAGGTCAACGTTCTCTTGACCCAACAGGGATACTTCCAACCTTCCAACGATTTGTTGACTTCAAAAGGGCAAGTTGAGGCCTAAATCAAATGGTAGCACCGAAAACGTGGACATCCCACCCAATATTTCATTCCCGAAGTATTGTCGCATTAAAGTTGACACCTAACACGGTACTAAGATCCCCAATCTTACATTTCTAACCAACGGACCACAATATTTACTTTGCTCACGCAAGCCCATCAAGACGATACGCTAGCGACGTATAACATGATGTCTAACGGACCATCGACCCGTCAAATCCAATCTAACCATACCCAGAATCATACAAGACCTTATCCCGCAGGTTTGCTAGAGCATAAAGATCACCCCTTAGTTAACTGGGAAAGCATGAATCTATTACCTCAACTATTCATGTGTGAACCGATTCATAAGCCAAAATCTAAAGTTTCCAAAGCTGACAACGAGTCGGATCATCCGACGCTTCAATTCTCAAGGACTCCTTAGTTCCTTAAGTACAACTCCTTTCACGACAGGGGTTTAAATCTATAGGCCTAATGAGTTCAAGGTTTTCAACTAATATGCCAATTTCAACTTTTATAAAACTTTTAAATACACAAGCTTTATAACAATTAATCGTGCGGTAAAAATCCCCTACCGTTCACTCGATAGGTTTAAAATTTGATCACCGATACTATGTATATAAAACCATTTCCAAAATTCGTTTGATCAGTACTTACGTTAATAAGGACAATAACAACGGATATGCCACAATTTATACTATATACATGAAAATAATTTTCTACACCCCAACACGTGCAATAATGTTTGTGCAACCCCAACAGAGAACTTCACAATTTTAACCTTAAAATTCTTTCTTTCTAACCGCAAGACGTCGTGGCTTAAAGTTTTCAACAAGTCCCATATGCATCAGTTTACTCTCCAAAACTCAGTAAAACGATAGGGACGTACGTAAATATCAAATCAAGTTTGACTTTGGGTCGCACAGGTAAAACGCATCTGTCCAAAATAGTAACTACAACGACATGTAAACTGATACTCAATTATTGCATTGCGGAAAATTTCTAACAGTAAAATCAATAACTGAAATATGTTCAGAACAAAAGTTCTATCTGAAATAACAAAAATCTTTTATGTTTACTCACACCAATAGTATAATTTAATCCGAATACGAATAGTGTACAACGATTACACTTGTATAAATCCCAAAGGTAAATCGCATGATATTGAAACTTCTCCAAAATAACATATGGGGTGACATCTATTAACAAAACCCATAAATTAACGTACACAATAATGCATGTACACATGTTCCAAAATTTATGTACGCGACGCAAAAGTCGTACGATAAGATGTTAGGATCAAGCGCTTACCACTACGCCAAAAACAATTGCTGATGGAGAAGGCGCAACTTTATTTCCTTATAGCGTTGCAGTCAGCGCCACGTTTCGATTTAGGAAGATGCTGGTCAATGACCCAACAATCCCCCCCCCCAGAGCATCAGCCAGCACTAACAAGATCTTCGCTAGAAGTCAATGGTTGCACAACATGCCTTTGGCATTTAAATGCACTCCATGGGATTCGAACCCGTGACCTGCTTTGATACCACATGTTAGGATCAAGCGCTTACCACTACGCCAAAAGCAATTGTTGATGGAGAAGGCGCAACTTTATTTCCTTACAGCGTAGCAGTCAGTGCCACATTTCGATTTAGGAAGATGCTGGTCAATGACCCAACATAAGACACCATAAAATCCAACTAAATTTTCATAAAACTCATTAACACTAAAATCAAGAGGTGTCAAAATTTTCATTTCCCAACATAAAAGCATAAAACGACAACAAGTCTAAAAATGTTAAAATTCTAAAACCACCACGTACGATAAAGTGACCATTTTCAACAAAACTTTCATAAGACACGACGCCCAAAGAGCTCGTAAATTTACATGCAATAAAATTAAAACCCACGCATTTCGAAGTACACTTACGCGCCCAATATGTCGCAAAACAATAATACATAAAATTCAACACGACTCGTACAGACTAAAATTCCCAAGAAAATTCCGACTCAAGAACATAGAAACAATTCTTCCTTTAAAACCTTAACATACGTGGAGGAGATCTAATGTCAAGGTTAAAAATTCTATAGTTACTTGCCCAATACCCCAAATGACATTAAAACACGGATGTCACAATGTCCGAAAATAGCGTTAAACACGACACGGGGATAACGATATTTTCGATAACAATTTGCAATCACGTGCAACGATACCATTTCATGCATGCTTAAGCTCGCGGTTTAAAATCTGATGAGTGCTAAATGTTTTACCAAGGCTTTATAATGTAACTCACTTTATGTTTAGAGAACATGAGAGGCAATTTATGCAAACTCATTTTAGAAATAAATTTAGTGCATTAATTTGGTCGGCACTCACATCTTAGGATTACGCTTCTCAATTTCCCGTCATACTATTATCGTCCGGAAGCATCAAACATCTTAAAACAACAATCACCTTAATTTGGCCAACTTACGATTTCCCCTTGAAATAGAGTCAATTCAACCAATAACTCCGACTCAAGATGATCAACTTAATGTATTCATCGCGCTTAACTATCACTCCCTAGTGACATTACTATGAACATCAACCCTTCTTTAGACCGCTTGCTTAGAAACTTTCTCACTACCCCCAACGGTCATCATATCAAGGTAGTTCAAGTATACACATGGAGCATATAGGTTCACCATAACAGTGGCCAGGTGCCATTATGAACGTGTTGTACAGGATCATCCTTGCGACCCTCGACAACTTCCCCGTTTCTAGCGACTCGATTAACCCCAAAATATCTTATCTTAAGGTACTTAATGTGAAATTTCACTTACAAAAACTTATAAGAATGCTAGTTTTAGTCTAGGCATCCAAAAATCAATACCTAATTCTCTCAAACTTAAGCTCTGATACTAACTTGTAACACCCTCAATTCTGGAAAATAGCACCTAATTTAAAATTTTCTAAATACATCGATAATTGGTTCATCTACAATCACAATTTAAGATTGAACCCCAATACACACATTCTATTCCATACATACAAACTATAATAAGGATGGGTGCTACTAAAATCGAGTAACAGTCACTATCTCCAAACCGCGGAAGACTTCACCAACTACTTACACTTGTGTAAGGCTAAGGCTCAACTCTTCATAGCACTGCTAGAATCAAAACCCCCAACTGGAACCTGATGCACATACCGACAAATAAAAAGGGTTAGACTTAACGCCTAGTGAGCTCAAGAGTTTTCAACAATTATAAATGAATCGTTAAAGAGGAAGAATGCAATTAAAATCATAATCTTTCAACATGATATGCTTCAATCATGAAAACAACTCATTTACTAATAATTATGCATTTTAAACGAAAGAGACACCAATATAATCATTGACTAAACCAAACTGTTTTAAGGGCTAAGATCCCAATATAAAACGTTCTTTCGTAAACTTAGATTTAACCCAAAATTTGCTCAAAATGAGAATAGATAGAGAACTCACAATTGTATAAAACGCGGGTAAAATGTTATATCTCGAAATACCCAAAACACGGGTGGAACATGACACACAACTCATAAACCATAGATGAAAACCCATATAAACAAATATCGCCGTGAACACAGACATAAGACCCAAAACTCACGCAACAATAAAATTGTACGAAAGCAAATACCGAAATATGGGAATGACGTATTTCATTCATGCCTTAATATACGCCGGGGAAACCAATATTAAGACCATCATTTACTGTCGACCCCAAAAAAACCAAAGCTAAAGATACGAAATTAACATTTAAAATACCCCGGATCGACGACGGGGAGACCCGTATACGTTGAGAGTAGAGAAACACACGAGTAAGCCGCCCATACAACGTACTCGCATGTCATCTCAACGTTTCCATCTTGGGTGGCGAGAACACGTGAATGGGGCCACTCGTGATGTTATTGTATTTCACCACATATCCCGGACCTAGTTCCCATGCCATACCAGACATCACAATCCTCGGACCGTTTATTGCCTCTAGCCATACTCCGTCGAGTTCCACCCCAAGGACTTACGGATATGGGTGCCTATCCAATCTAGACGAGTTTCAACTCGGAGGCTCGAGCCACCTATTGCCTACTCGCTAGCGAACCCAAGCGGTCAACGGTCAATAACCAACCTTACCCGCTTTCCCAAAACAGACAGACTTACGTGCCTATGGATCCATTACAACACTGTCTAACATTACATGACTCCAAATGAAAAACCAAAGATCCCAAAACATGTAACTCTTAAATGACACGAAAAATGCGCCATCATTCTTAAAACCCCACAACGGTTATTAATCCGAATAAAAGTCCTCAAGACTCAATTTAGTCAAAACCGAGCCAATGGCCCAACAATTTACGTAAACCCCCAAATGTAAGCCAATATAAATATTCAAACACGTTTGACCAACTATTATGCAAACACAACGACCAAAAGTATGATTAACTTAAAACTCATCATTGGTTGAGGCAAACCATTTTCCAAATGAACTCATACCCTTATATTTCCAAGGTGCCTCATAACATAATAATATGCATTTTCCGAAAAGGTTTACAAAATCAAATACACAAAATGACACTTATATCAAATGAGCTCCAAATATATATATGTAACATCATCAGTGAAACATATCAACATGATTTATTTCTCAAAAATCCCAAAATGGCTGTTTCACCATGTTTATAAAACTAAACATCTCAAAATAACCAAAACTTATCAGGTGATCAGCAGTTAACAATTTCAAATAAAACACAAAACACTTTAAAATAAACATTTTGACATGTACACCGTTTTCACAAATCAACTTGTGTTAGTGTATAAAATTGTATCCAAGATTTAGTGTAGAAAAGTTAAAGTTATGTAAAGTCAACATTGTCTAAGTCAACATTGTCTAAGTCAACATGTTGTGAGAGTTTCATATGCCTTGTAAATAGGTATATGAGTGTAATATGTGGTATAAATACCTTATGCCTTGTATGAGTTCAGTGTACGCTTTCATTGTTAAATCAATATACATATGACTAGAGCCTTTATCTCTCTA
The DNA here is from genome assembly GCA_954870635.1 of Arctium minus. Lineage (NCBI taxonomy): Eukaryota > Viridiplantae > Streptophyta > Magnoliopsida > Asterales > Asteraceae > Arctium > Arctium minus. Next base: position 54,724,983 of record OX941090.1, on the reverse strand, counting down.
CTCTCTCTCTAAGATCTTGATATTGTCAAACATAGATTGAGATTGTAGAATTGCTTGATTTAGATATGGGAATTACATTTTCAATTGGTATCAGAGCAAACCAAACAAATTCAGAAGGATCAGATCATCAGATTGAATCAAGTTTGAGATATTTTGATTTTACGAACTCGTTTTCTTGAAATTCACTGTTTGATCAATTTTTTTTTGAAAAATCGTTTTTAGATCAAGAAAATGGATTCATTGCATTCGATTTAGGTTTTTAAAAGTGTTTTATATTGATTGTATCAAGTAATTCGAACTAAATCGATATAAATTTGTGAAATCTTGATTTTCTTGAAAAATAGTTCTCGAACACTGTTTGAATCGAATTTGTATGATTTGTTGTTTTTAATCTGAAATTCACATTACAATTGTGTTTCAAATGATTAATCGACAAAACCTATGCAATTTCATGTTCTAATTTGCAGGTTTTAATCGATTTGGATCGATTTCGTGGTAATATCTGTGAAAACGTGCAAGGAAAACCCAAGAACGCGTAAGATCCGTAGAACTCGCAAGGTTCATATGAATAACGTGCAAGCTTCATGACAAGAACACGCTAAGGACAAAACGCGCAGACTATAATGTTATCTAAGAAACGCGCAACTCAAGCCTTGCGAGTTTGAGAAACGCGCAAAACAAGGCTTGCGAGTTCTGTGGTGAACAGGTGTTTGCGAGTTTCATCATCGTGCGAGTTTATTAATTAGTGAGTTCTCAAAATGCGCAAGAAGAAGTCTGGGAGTTCTCGAAACGCGCACACAGTGGCCTGCGAGTTTTTCAAACGCGCACATAACGTCTAGCGAGTTTCTCAGTGAACAGTACTTTGCGAGTTCACTTGGACTGCGAGTTTAGTGCTTTGCGAGTTCCAGAGATAGAAAATTTCTGAATTTTTTTTTCAAGTGGTGATCCAAGTTTGACTTTCAGTCAACTTTTCTGAATTGTTTTGGGAACGATCATTTTATTCAAGAGAAAAATTTTCCCATACCCCCACAAGGGCGTTGCCCCTTGACCCCACCTGCTAACCGGGTAGCGGGACCCCCGTGCTAAGTCTGCGGAGGGGGACATATTTTGATAGTGGTCATAATTTTCTGATTTTTAACGATCATTTTTTTAAGCTAATTTTTTCATTCAAGATGCCAATGACAGATGAGAGAAAAAAAAGACTTGGGGAGAAATTTTGAGAGATCAATTTTAAAGACAAAAGACTTTCAAAGACAAAAGACTTTCTGATGAAAATGGTGAAGATAAGTCCAAGTCAAATGAAAGTTTCTGAAGATGATTCGAGAAAGTTCGTTTTTTCTGAAGACAGTCAAGAGATCGCAGTGATGGAGATACATACAAATTTTCAAAGATTCCTCAAAGTTTCAAAGAGTTTCAAAGTTTCTTTCAAGATATGTTGATTTTCAAAGATGCAAAGTGCAAAAGACTTTTCAAGATTCTTCTAGGACTGAAAGACTGAAGATTATTAGACTTTCAAAGTCCAAGACTGTCAGAGACAAAAGCTGAAGAATCAAGTGCTGAAGACTAGTGTCAAAAAAAATTTAAATCTTGAATACAAAGGGGGAGAATGTTAGTGTATAAAATTGTATCCAAGATTTAGTGTAGAAAAGTCAAAGTTATGTAAAGTCAACATTGTCTAAGTCAACATATTGTGAGAGTTTCATATGCCTTGTAAATAAGTATATGAGTGTAATATGTGGTATAAATACCTTATGCCTTGTATGAGTTCAGTGTACGCTTTCATTGTTAAATCAATATACGTATGACTAGAGCCTTTCTCTCTCTACTCTCTCTCTAAGATCTTGATATTGTCAAGCATAGATTGAGATTGTAGAATTTCTTGATTTAGATCTGGGAATTACATTTTCAACTTGAACTCACCTCGCTAGATTTAGGCTAAAGCTAGATTTTACCCCAACTTGAGGTCCTTTGAAGAATTTCAAATCGACAAGCAATTCCTTCTGAAACCTAGATACACGAATTTCCACCCACAAACAAACACATTTAACCATTTAGAATCGATCCCCAAACACTTTACATCAAAATCCCCATTTTGGTCAAAACCCTAATTTTGACCCCAACCCTTCCAAAATCTCACAACCCGAAACTAAAGGAATCAAACACTAGAAACATCAAGAAGCCATTCATAACTTATATTAAGGTTTAGAAAAGGAAGGGATACACTTACCACTTCGGTATTTGGTCAAAACCTAGAAAACCCTAAAATGGAGCTTGAGGTTGAAGATAAAGATGGAGATGGTGAACTCTTGATCATAGCTTCCAATTCTACCACTTGAAGATGATTTACCTCCATAATACTCAAGGATTTGAGCCAAGGATGACCCAAAATCGCCTTCTATGCCTTAGGTTAATTCTAGAGAGTGTTTGGGAAGAAGTGGAAGTGAATAAATGGAGAAATGAGATGAAACCCGCAATTAACAACCCTCTACCCCTCATGTGCGACATTGCCATGCGACAATGCCCTGGGCATTGTCGCTGGTCATTGTCGTTGGGTGCCCGTCTACTTCTGTTTCATGCTGCGACTTTGCCCGGTGCGACTATGACACTGTCATAGTCGTCGGGCATTGTTGCCAAGCCCGTACTAAGCTCCGAAACTCGACTTTTTCAACGCCAATACCCCCGATACTCCAAGGAACTTGAAACAATCATTTCCTAACAAAAGTTCCGTTGTTCATATGTTCCAAAAACGTCCGTGTGTCCTTTACTTATCGAAGGGTGTTACAATTTTACGAAGGGATGTGTCTCTGACTTGACGGAAACACTCGTAGAGATTTGTAGTAAGGGTATCAAGAATTAGCATGTGTAATATGTGCACAATTTCATTCTGACTAATGTTATTATGAATTCATTGTTACATGTGAATACTTGGATTACTATTGTTATGATGATTGATGCATGTTATAGTATGTTACATGGATAATTTGATTCATCAGAGGGAACGTCAACCTCAAACTCCTCTGTAAATGGATGATGATGATCTCGATAACGTGTCTGTGGATGGTGCTAAAGGAGATGGTTCGTCTTTATTAATCCCAATTTTATCAAGTTCTAATTACAAAATGCAATCACAAGATGACAATTACAAATTTAACAATCTACCTGTTTCAATTCCAATTTCAATTCTCACAATTCATACAAACAGTTTCTCTCTCTCTCAAACTTTCTCTCTCTAAGTGTTACACTAACTTCTAAGACTTACCACTTCTAACAGGAAAACACTAGTCATATATCTATTACACAAGAAACACACGTGCTAAAATACAAAGTAAAATACACAACTTTGACTTTTGACTTATTACAAGGAACTTTGACTTTCACTTGAGAGTTGACTTTGAGCTTTGACTTGCTTGACTTTCAGCTTAAGTAAACATGATCTTGTATCCAACAAATATGTGCACTGACAATCTTTCTAAGAAAATGCATGAGGATGACCATGCCGACTTCTGGAATTTGATAATAGGCATTGGGAGGCCGGGATGAGATTTGATATTGTAACCCTCAAATTTTATAAGATCAACTAATTTAAAATTTAGATATGACATCAAGTAAAGGATAAAACTTCTTCCTACCAATCAAAACTTGATATGCCTCCAATTAAAGTTCTATAATTAACCTCAACAATTATCAACTCCAATATTATACAAAGACTAAACCGAAGTCGGGTGCTACTTAACCCCAATACAAGTTGCTCTTCACAAAACAAATGCGGAAGACTTCACCAAGTCACTCACTTCTCGAGCATACAGCTAGCACTTCCCTCTTCATAGTGTCACTAGAACTATTCCAAAACGAAGCCTGTTGCATATGCCGACAAATAAAAAGGGTTAGGCTAACGCCTAGTGAGTTCAAGAGTATTACATTAATAAATATATATTTACAATGAATAAACTCCACTTAAAATCGTACTCTATCAAATGATTTACATTAAACATGGAGACAACTCTTTTCCAATATAATTCATTTTCAAAGATGAACACTTCATTACAAGGCATTCTTCATAAAATGATGCAACCCAACACTCACGCGCAAAGAGAATAGGAATTGACTCTCAATTTATTCGTTGAGAGTGGAGGAACACAAAAGTATGTCACTCTTGCAACGTTAATCGTATGACACCTCACGACATAAAAGCCCAAGTGTCCCTACGACTTCTTAACAAGTTTCACCTCAAGAGTCGGTTGACCTTGGTGAACCTTACAATGAATTCCACCTTGAAGCCCCGACACACTTAAAGACTACCTCCAATGCATTACTTCAAGCGGCGGAGGTCCTAGTGCCTACCTCCCCGGTAGCACTTCCAGACTCAACCCTCCTAGTGCTTACTTGAAGTTTCCGATCGTAAAACATGGGTCCCAGAGTCCAACCCCGTAATACCCAATTGGCCACCAAAACAGACTCACTTACGTGCCTATGGATCCAATGCAACACATTATAACATTACATGACTAAACAGGAATGACCAACGCATTCGAGCATGTAATTAACATCAATATGCAACAAGGTGCATTAGTATGTAAATCATAATTGGGCTCTACACTGAGCCATTAAAACCGGACAATTGTCCCCAATATTCTTTTAAGTCAACACCAAGCTAAAGTGCTCAGAACCCTTTTTGACCAACAAATAACGATCCCCAATTTATAAAACGCAATCGATTCACGTCATGCAAACACAGGCTCCAAAATACATGAATAAACTCCAAAACAGTTTAGATTGGAACAAATTACTTTCCAAATAAATTTATACCATTTATTCCTTTAAAAACGTCCCATAACATAAAATTAATCATTTCTCCAAAACAAACGTTAAAAGTGCCATTTAACCTAATAATCTCCATTTATACAATAAATCTTCAAGACCCTTTCATTTATGACTTATTTATCAAAATGCCTAAAAATCCCAAATATGGTGTTTCACAAGATTTATAAAATCCTATTTGTTCAAATAGCAAAACTCATCAAAGATTTCAACATTTTATAATAATCATGTAAAACACATAAATACTATATAATAGACATTTTTTTTGCATGTACAATGTTTTCACAAATCAACTTGAACTCACCTTGCTAGATTTAGGCTAAATCTAGATTTTCCCCAACTTGAGCTCGTTTGAAGAAACTTAGATCCTCAAGCCAAAAACTTCCGAAAACCTAGAACCATAAATATTTACATCCAACCATTTAGAATCATTCCCTAAACATTAACATGAAGATCGCAACTTATACAAAACCCTAACTTCCATAGTTGCAGAAAATAGAGGATTACCTTAACCATAACTTGAATCCACCCACCAAAGTACCTCTAGGTCGCCAGAATGAGCCCCAAGATTCCAATCTTCAAAATGGAGAAAAAGGTTGAATGAAACCCTAGAAAATTTGGTGAAGAAGATGAAGATGAAAGGATTGTGGTTCTAGCTTTCCAAAGCATGCTAGATAAAGAAGAAACACTTAACTTTAGGAGGAAAAACCCCTGAATATGAGCTAAGGTTCGTATTAGAGGTCGGGGGTCAGTTTGGGAGAAAAAATGGGAAGAGATTTGAGGATTAGGATAAAAATGGGGTTGAAGGCCGAAATTCCACTTTTATCAGCGCACAGTGGTCGTGCGCGGGCCCTGGCACATATTGACTCACGCGGAGGGTCGCTCGGACATCTGGAGTCCAGATCCTCGCGCGGATCATTGCGCGGTTCGATTCATTCGAGGAGTTGTGCGGAACACTGTTGGCATTTCTGTCTTCCCTTCGGCCACAAATTTCGGGGTGTTACAATCCTCCCAACCTTAAAAGAGATTTCGTCCTCGAAATCTGATTTGGGGAAAATACCCAATGTCGTATTTACGGGATTGATTGGTTCTCTATCCAAAAGGGATGCATCAACAATACCTTGCCTCATATACGGAACCGATTACATCCCATTCTAGCCAACGCATTTCAATGTTCGTTCATGCGTTGCAAGACACCGTAAAATAATACTCCATAAGACTCAACAAAACTCACACAGAATAAAGTTTCCAATAAACTCAAACATCAAAATAATGGAAGATAACTCTTCGTCCAAAACCTTAACATATGTGGAGGAGATCCAATGTTAAGGTCATAAACCATTGTTACTTATCCAAGAACCTACACAACATCAAAACACGAACATCGCAATTTCCGAAAATAGTATTGGACAACGATGAGAATAAAGAAAGTTTCAGCAAAGTTTGCACACATGCAATCAAGTAGTTTTATGCATGTTTAAAACCATGGTTTAAAACCTTGTGTGTGCTACACATCTTACCAAGATTTTGTAATATAATCCACATGATGATTTCGGAAACATAAGAATATAATTGATCGGCACTTAACGTCTGAAAACTACACTCCTTAATTTCCCAGTCACACTATCGTCATCCGGATGCTCAAACATCTTAAGACAATAATCAAGGATTTTATAGGTTCACCATACAATTTCTCCCCCTATTATGTCGATTCCAAAAGTCTATGGTTCTAATCCAATCAATCATTCTGGCCCGAAACGATCCACTTAATGTAATTACTATGCTTACGGTCACTACAAGTGATGAACACTAAAATTATCAGCCTCTTCTAACGACTACCCACTTAGAAACTTCTCCACTACCCTAACGGTTGGCACATCCCAGTAGTCCAAGTATACACATGTAACTCGTAGGTTCACCATAACACTGGCCATGTGCAATTATGAACGTACTGTACATGATCATTCTTGCTACCCTCGACGTGATTTTCGTTCCAAGTGACTCCATCAACCTCAAAACATCTAATCTTAAAGTGCCTATTGGTGCAATTTCCTCTCTCATTCACTTAAAAACACTAGTTTGAGTCTAGGCATCTAAAATCAACACCTAATTCTCTCAAACTTAAGCTCTGATACCCACATGTAACCCTCAAATTTGATAAGAGCAACTAATTTAAAATTTCGATATGACATCAAGTAAAGGAAAAAACTTGTTCCTACCAATCAAAGCTTGATATACCTTCAATTAAAATTCTATAATTAACCTCAACAATTATCAACTCCAATATTATACAAAGACTAAACCGAAATCTGGTGCTACTTAACCCCAATACAAGTTGCTCTTCACAAAACCAATGCGGAAGACTTCACCAAGTCACTCACTTCTCGGGCACACAACTAGCACTTCCCTCTTCACAGTGTCACTATAACTATTCCCAAACGAAGCTTGTTTCACATGCCGACAAATAAAAAGGGTTAGGCTAACTCCTACAGACTTCAAGAGTTTTACATGATTACATATATCTTTACAAGGAATAAACTCCACTTAAAATCATAATCTTTCAAATGATTTAGTTTAAACATAGAGACGACTCTTTTTCGATATCTTGCATATTCAAAGATGAACACATCATTACAAAGTATTATTGATGCAACCCAACATTCACGTGCAACGAGAATGGGAATTGACTAACAATTTAAGAAACGTGGATAAAACGTTGTATCCCATAACATCCAAGCACGGGTGGGGCAAAATGCTCAATCCATAAATCATGGATAGTAACACACATATATAACACGTCACCGAAAACATGGACACTAGGCCCAATACTCACACGACCATAAAATGGATAGAATCCAAATATCAAAACGTAGGAATGATATATTTCATTCAAACCTTAATATACGTGGAGGGAATCCAATATTAAGGTCATCATTTACAGTCAACCACACAAGCCAAGCGATAATAAAATAAGGCGTTAATAATTACAATGTTATTGGCCGACGACGGGGGAGACTCGTATCTGTTGAGAGTGGAGGAACACAAAAGTATGTCACTCTTGCAACGTTAATCGCATGACACCTCACGACATAAAAGCCCAAGTGCCCTACGACTTCTTAACAAGTTTCACCTCAAGAGTCGGTTGACCTTGGTGAACCTTACAATGAATTCCACATTGAAGCCCCGACACACTTAAAGACTTCCTCCCAGGCATTACTTCAAGCGGCGGAGGTCCTAGTGCCTACCTCCCCGGTAGCACTTCCAGACTCAACCCTCCTAGTGCTTACTTGAAGTTTCCGATCATAAAACATGGGTCCCAGAGTCCAACACTAGAATATCCAATTGACCACCAAAACAGACTGACTTACGTGCCTATGGATCCAATGCAACACAGTATAACATTACAAGACAACACAGGAATGACCAACGCACTCGAGCATGTAATTAACGTCAATATGCAACAAGGTGCATTAGTATGTAAATCATAACTGGGCTCTACACTGAGCCATTAAAATCGGACAATTGTCCCCAAGATTCTTTTAAGTCAACACCAAGCAAAAGTGCTCAGAAACCTTTTTGACCAACAAATAACGATCCCCAAATTATAAAACGCAATCGATTCGCGTCATGCAAACACACGCTCCAAAATACATGAATAAACTCCAACACAGTTTAGATTGGAACAAATTACTTTCCAAATAAATTTATACCATTTATTCCTTCAAAAAACGTCCCATAACATAAAATTAATCATTTCTCCAAAACCAACGCTAAAAGTGACATTTAACCAAATAATCTCCATTTATACAATAAATCTTCAAGACCCTTTCATTTATGACTTATTTATCAAAATGCCTAAAAATCCCAAATATGGTGTTTCACAAGATTTCGAAAAATCTTATTTGTTCAAATAGTAAAACTCATCAAAGATTTCAACATTTTATAATAATAATGTAAAACACATAAATATTCTAAAATAGACATTTTTTTGGCATGTACAATGTTTTTCACAAATCAACTTGAACTCACTTTGCAAGATTTAGGCTAAATCTAGATTTTCCCTAACTTGAGCTCGTTTGAAGAAACTTAGATCCTCAAGCCAAAAACTTCCGAAAACCTAGATACATAAATTTCAACCATAAATATTTACATCCAACCATTTAGAATCATTCCCTAAACATTAACATGAAGATCTCAACTTATACCAAAACCCTAACTTCCAAAGTTACAGAAAATAGAGGATTACCTTAACCATAACTTGAATTCACCCACCAAAGTACCTCTAGGTCACCAGAATGAGCCCCAAACTTCCAATCTTCAAAATGGAGAAAAAGGTTGAATGAAACCCTAGAAAATTTGGTGAAGAAGATGAACATGAAAGGATTGTGGTTCTAGCTTTCCAAAACATGCTAGATGAAGAAGAAACACTTAACTTTAGGAGGAAGACCCCCGAATATGAGTTAGGGTTTGTATTAGAGGTCGAGGGTCGGTTTGGGAGAAAAAATGGGAAGAGATTTGAGGATTAGGATAAAAAAGGGGTTGAAGGCCAAATTTCCCCATTTATCAGCGCACAGTGGTCGCGCGCGGGCCCTAGCACATATTGACTCACGCGGAGGGTCGCACGAACCTCTGGAGTCCAGATCCTCGCGCGGTTCGATTCATTCGAGGAGTCGTGCGAAACACTGTTGGCATTTATGTCTTCCCTTCGGCCACAGATTTCGGGGTGTTACAATTCTCCCAACCTTAAAAGAGATTTCGTCCTCGAAATCTGACTTGGGGAAAATACCCAATGTCGTATATACGGGATTGATTGGTTCTCTATCCAAAAGGGATGCATCAACAATACCTTGCCTCATATACGGAACCGATTACATCCCATTCAAGGTTGTCGTTATATTTCTGATAACGAACTGTCACAAACTCGATTCCAAGGTTCAATGTATCTTACCGATGACGGGGTGAACATCGAGTCCTTAATAAATCATTTTTCTTAACATTAAGGTCTCGACTACCTCCCAACCTTAGGTTGCACATATCATCTTAAGAGTAGCTTATGATCTTTACAAAACAATTCCACCAAGGACACCCCATGGCGAACTTTACCCTTAAATACTTCTAGTCGTCCTTCATGGAATTACGGTACACTCTTTTCTTGCCTACAAGAACACAACAACCCTCGCAGAAATAATCCAACCACCGCTTGCCCATGCTTCTTTCAATTCCGAGTGTTCGCAACCATGCTGACCTTCCCCGAGTGGTGATGGAATCCGCATACAATTGTTGGGTCGGTCACCAGCTGCTGTTGTAGAAACGGTACTTATAAGCTCGACAAATCAAGGCCTCTTCAATAACTGACTTCTACTTAAGGGCCACATCGATGATTTCACTCATTTCTCCAATAATCAATACCATAAAAGATTCATCGTCTCTTCCTTGACGAAATTCTTAACACTAGTTTGGTCTAATCCAATTTACCATAAATCTGTTTCCACGAAGATGACACAAGCACAACACCATAAATCTGTTTCCACCGAGATGACACACGCACAACATCTGCAGATAGCGGATTACCCCAAACCCCACGGTTACACAACTCCCATGATGCATTCAAGCATCGGTTGTCAATTAGCGAAAACCTCGTTGATTACAGGATTACCAATGATCGATCCCTAATTTCCATCATCTAATCACCTTAAGGTTACCACTTAAATTACAATCACACAGGATCCATCGGAAGTTCACTGAAGCCATTAAACTCTCATTGTCCTCATAAGCTAGTGTCAACACCTATCCTCAAAACGACTATACTGCAAACGTGGTTATACCACCACCTAATTTATTCCAAACTTGCATTGAAGAATTAAAGTTGACCCCTATCATGGCACTAAAGTTCAAATCTTACCTCTCTAAAAAATGAACCACCAACTTTCCTTATTATCGAAGTCTTGCCCGGGTGGCACACCTTCAACACATACAAGATGTTGAACAATTAACCCAACAACTCATATCCCACCATAATCAAGCAACCACACAATGTTTTAGTCCCAAAGATTTACAGAAATAGAAAAAATTCCACTTAAATAATTGGGGGGATTAATAAATCTAATACCTTAACTATTCATGCGTGAACCAGTTCATGAAACTGAAACCTAAAATACAAAACTAATCATAAGTCAGGTCTTCCGACATTTCAATCTCTGAGGACTCCTTTAGTCCTTAATCACGACCACTATCACCAGAGGGTTTGCATCTATAGCTGTAATGAGTTCAAGGTTTTTCAAACTACAATGCAAATTGAAATTTTATAAAACTTCTAAATGCAAAAGCTTTATAAGAATTAGTCATACGAATAAAAACCCACTGCCGTTTACTCGGTAGGTGTAGAAAGTGGTCTCGAACGCCACACACACAAAATCATTTTTGAAAACCGTTTGGTGATTACTCAAGCTAATAATGACAATAAACATAGATACACAACAAACTTTTCGAATGGACCACTATGGTCCTAACATGCATCAATTTACGCCATAGATGAGAAATAATTTTACGTACTAAAACAGTGTATAACAAGGCGTTTGAACAAGGTTCCCAATGGGGAAATTCACATAATCAAGTTATGAAAATCTCTCATTTAACCATATAATGACATGAAATAAAATTTCCCTTAAGACCCACATACATCAGTTTATTTCCCAAACTTCGTAAAACGATAAGAGCTTGCGATTTGGTCAAACATAAAATAATTTAAATCGACTTCACACTTTTAGCCGCACGGAAAAAACGTTCTTTGACCCAAAATGGTGGCAATAATGCCATGTAGACGAGTAAATCAATATAAGCATTGCGTGAGACTATAACAGTAAAATCAACAACCGAAGGGTATTCAAAGAAAAAGTTTAACACAAACAATCACAAATCATTCATATGCTTACTCACATAAAAAGTATAAATCAATTATAATACTAAGTAGTGTGCAACAAAACATACTCGTATAAAACTCAAAAGAGAAATCATACGATATTGAAACTCCAAAAATAGCATATGGGATAACATCCATCAACAAAACTCTCATAAAATAAGTTTCTCAATAAAACATAAACCAACACACGCAATTAATCTAGCCAACGCATTTCAATGTTCGTTCATGCGCTGCAAGACACCGTAAAATAAAACTCCATAAGACTCAACGAAACTCACACATAATAAAATTTCCAGTAAACTCGAACATCAAAATAATGGAAGATAACTCTTCGTCTAAAACCTTAACATATGTGGAGGAGATTCCAATGTTAAGGTCATAAACCATTGTTACTTATCCAAGACCCTAAACAACATCAAAACACGAACATCGCAATTTTCGAAAATAGCATTGGACAACGAAGAGAATAAAGAAAGTTTCAGCAAAGTTTGCACACATACAATCAAGTAGTTTTATGCGTGTTTAAAACCATGGTTTAAAACCTTGTGTGTGCTACACATCTTTCCAAGATTTTGTAATATAATCCACATGATGATTTCGGAAACATGAGAAAATAATTGATCGACACTCAAAGCCTGAAAACTACACTCCTCAATTTCCCAGCCACACCATCGTCATGCGGATGCTCAAACATCTTAAGACAATAATCAAGGGTTTCATAGGTTCACCTTACAATTTCTACCCCTATCATGTCGATTCCAAAAGTCTATGGTTCTAATCCAACCAATCATTCCGACCCGAAACAATACACTTAATGTAATTACTATGCTTACTGTCACTCCAAGTGATGAACACTAAAATTATCAGCCTCTTCTAACGGCTACCCACTTAGAAACTTCTCCACTACCCCAACGGTTGGCACATCCCAGTAGTCCAAGTATACACATGTAACTCGTAGGTTCACCATAACACTGGCCATGTGCAATTATGAACGTACTGTACATGATCATTCTTGCTACCCTCGACGTAATTTTCGTTCCAAGTGCCTCCATCAACCTCAAAACATCCAATCTTAAAGTGCCTATTGGTGAAATTTCCTCTCTCATTCACTTAAAAACACTAGTTTGAGTCTAGGCATCTAAAATCAACACCTAATTCTCTCAAATTTAAGCTTTGATACCAACTTGTAACCCTCAAATTTGATAAAAATTTGATAAGAGCAACTAATTTAAAATTTCAATATGACATCAAGTAAAGGATAAAACTTCTTCCTACCAATCAAACCTTGATATACCTTCAATTAAAATTCTATAATTAACCTCAACAATTATCAACTCCAATATTATACAAAGACTAAACCGAAATCGGGTGCTACTTAACCCAATACAAGTTGCTCTTCACAAAACCAATGCGGAAGACTTCACCAAGTCACTCACTTCTTTGGCACACAACTAGCACTTCCCTCTTCACAGTGTCACTAGAACTATTCCCAAACGAAACTTGTTTCACATGCCGACAAATAAAAAGGGTTAGGCTAACGCCTAGCGAGTTCAAGAGTTTTACATGATTACATATATCTTTACAAGGAATAAACTCCACTTAAAATCATAATCTTTCAAATGATTTAGTTTAAACTTACAGATGACTCTTTTTCAATATCATGCATATTCACAGATGAACACATAATTACAAAGTATTATTGATGCAACCCAACATTCACGTGCAACGAGAATGGGAATTGACTGCCAATTTAAGAAACGTGGATAAAACGTTGTATCCCAAAACATCCAAGTATGGGTGGGGCAAAATGTTCAACCCATAAAACATGGATAATAACCCACATATATAGCACGTCCCCGAAAACATGGACACTAGGACCAATACTCACACGACTATAAAATGGATAGAATCCAAATATCAAAACGTGGGAATGACATATTTCATTCAAACCTTAATATACTAGATGGAATCCAATATTAAGGTCATCATTTACAGTCAACCACACAAGCCAAATGATAATAAAGTAAGGCGTTAATAATTACAATGTTATTAACCGACAACGGGGGAGACCCGTATCCGTTGAGAGTGTAGGAACACAAAAGTATGTCACTCTTGCAACGTTAATAGCATGACACATCACGACATAAAATCCCAAGTGTCCCTACGACTTCTTAACAAGTTTCACCTCAAGTATCGGTTGACCATGGTGAACATTACAATGAATTCCACCCCGAAGGCCTAACACCTTTAAAGACTACCTCCAAGGCATTACTTCAAGCAGCGGAGGTCCTAGTGCCTACTTCCCCGGTAGCACTTCCAATCTCAACCCTCCTATTGCCTACTTGAAAAGTTTTCGGTTGTAAAACATGGGTCCCAATGCCAACCCCGCAATACACAATTGACCACCAAAACAGACTGAGTTACGTGCCTATGGATCCAATGTAACACAGTCTAACATTACATGACTACACAGAAATGACCAACGCACTCGAGCATGTAATTAACATCAATATTCAACAAGGTGCATTAGTATCTAAATCACAACTGGGCTGTACAATGAGACATTAAAATCGGACAATTGACCCCAAGACTCTTTTAAGTCAACACCGAGTTGAAATGGTGAAAACCCTTTTTGACCAACAAATAACTGTCCCCAAATTATATAACGCAATCGACTCGCGTCATGCAAACACGCGCTCCAAAATACATGAATAAACTCCACTACAGTTTAGATTGGGACAAATTACTTTCCAAATAAATTTATACCATTTATTCCTTCAAACACGTCCTATAACAAAAAATTAAGCATTTTTCCAAAACAAACGCTAAAAGTGCCTTTTAACCAAATAATCTCCATTTATGCAATAAATCATCAAACCCCTTTCATTTATGACTTATTTATCAAAATGCCTAAAAATCTGAAATATGGTGTTTCACAAGATTTATAAAATCTTATTTGTTCAAATAGCAAAACTCATCAAAGATTTCAACATTTTATAATAATCATGTAAAACACATAAATACTCTAAAATATGCATTTTTTTTTTGCATGTACAACGTTTTCACAAATCAACTTTAACTCACTTTGCTAGATTTAGGCTAAATCTAGATTTTCCCCAACTTGAGATCCTTTGAAGAAACTTGGATCCTCAAGCCAAAAACTTCCAAAAACCTAAATCCATAAATTTCAACCATAAATATTTACATCCAACCATTTAGAATCATTCCCCAAACATTAACATGAAGATCTTAACTTATACCAAAACCTCAACCTCCATAGTTGTAGAAAAAAGAGGATTACCTTAACCATAACTTGAATCCACCCACCAAAGTACCTCTAGGTCACCAGAATGAGCCCCAAGCTTCCAATCTTCAAAATGGAGAAAAAAGTTGGATGAAACCCTAGAAAATTTGCTGAAGAAGATAAAGATGAAAGGATGGTGGTTCTAGCTTTCCAAAACTTGCTAGATGAAGAAGAAACACTTAGCTTTAGGAGGAAAAACCCCCGAATATGAACTAGGGTTCATATTAGAGGTTGGGATCGGTTTGGGAGAGAAAATGGGAAGATATTTGAGGTTTAGGTTATGGTGTTGAAGGTCGAGTTTCCCCTTTTATCAGCGCACAGTGGTCGCGTGCGGGCCTTGAAGCGGATTGACTCACGCAAAGGGTCACGCAGACCTTTGGAGTTCAGATCCTTGCGCGGATCATGGTGCAGTTCAATCCGCGCGAGGATTCGTGTGGAACACTGTTGGCGTTTTTGTCTTCCCTTCGGCCACAGATTTCGGGGTGTTACAGATATCCCATAGTTTTATGGGGATTAAGGTATCAAGGTGCTTAAATAAATCCATAAGAGGAAGCAGTCGATGCTTTTTTATATTGGTTGGCTACGATGGAGGAATTGTTTGAATTCAAAAAGGTTAACGAGAACAAACAAGTAGTTTTGATTGTTACAAGACTTCATGAGAAAACCTCTGTGCAACAATTGAAACAAACTCTAAGCAGGATTGGATAGTCAAAGATGGTGATGTAAGAGAAGATGAAAAAGTATTTGCAGTTCCAATTTTTGCTCCATATTAGCTAGTGATTGATGTACCAACGATTGTCGAATAAGAAACAAGGAGCTAAATTGGTTGATGATTATACAAATGAGTTTTATTAGTTGATCGCTAGTAATTATATTCAAGATTTCAAGGAAGAACTTTTTGCTTGATACATTGGAGGTCAGAGGGTTCTAATCATGGGCTCTATAGACATGTTCGATCTGATATCCACTTCTAAGGCACATCAATGAGAACTAGCGTTTGAGATAGAAAACTCTCAGATGGGTGTTTGCTTATTCGTCTGCCAATACCGGAGGCAATTTTGGTTCGAGTAGTATTTTACCCCGTATTGGCCCGGAGGTGTACCAGTGCAGGGCCAACTCTTAAAGAAGCGACTAGCAGTGGGTTCATGTGCTTTAGTTGTAGGGAGAGAGGCCATAAAACGCTCAAAATGTAATAAGGATGGAAAAGGAACTTATCTACTAAGGTTGATGATTGGTAAGGGGACAATGTCGAAGAAGACTATCAATACTATTCGTTATATGATACCAAATTGTAATTCAGTGAAGAGGTTTGTTGATCCCATATATTGTTCTAAACTTGATTTACTATTAACTACACAAAAACAAGTGAATAAGAGTGCGGAAGCATTTTTGAAGTGTAGATAACTAGATCGTAAAAGGTAGTAAACACACTTGCAAGTAATAAACAGAAACATGAAATGTATCGAGATGATTACTGAAGAATTTTCTTCATTAACTTGCAAAATACACCAAGAACATGCACTTGTGTGTGCTCATATGCTCAAAGAAAATACATTCTGCTCTCAGGTTAGTGTGTGCTCGCGTGATTTCGAAGCAAAAAGGTGCTCCCTTCATATAGCACGAGGATCACACAACAGTACAAGACAAAGGATGACATTCCATAAAAGGAATGCCACCGGGAAAGTTAAATAATGTGGGACGCGCACAAATGATCCTTAGAATCTTCGTACAACAGGCTCACGTGTTCTGCTCATGATCTTGTCTTGAACTATTGACTTGTAATCTTCTTCGTCTTCCATCTCCAGAGGATAGCCATCACAGAGACTCTTTGAGTGACCACAGAGGCTCTGTGATCTGAAACTGCCTGCAAGATAAGTTCTCGAGTAGATGGTCGACAGGGTCTTCTGAGCTTGCAACTTCTGTGGTGTTCATGGGGATTCGATCCGTCTTCTGCGTTTCCTACACTTAGCCTATTTTTCAATACTTCTATACAGATAAGTTGGATCTAACAAGGTTAGTATTGGAAATGTAGGGGTAAATTTGATGGTGAAACACTCTTTTTTACACCAAAAGTCACTAACGATGATTGACTTAAGAACAACATTTTTTCAATCTTGGTGTACAGTTTTGGGTAAGGTTTGTATCTTTGTTATTGACTCAAGTAGTTATGACAATTTGACATCTTAGGATGCAATTCGAAAGTTGTCACTAAATATAGAGAATCATCGAAGAAATACAAGATCTAGTGGCTTAAGAATGGATAACATTATCTAAATGAGCTTTTGTTTCTTTTTCTATCGGTACAAAGTAAATGGATGATTATGGTTGTCGTAGTTGCTACGGATGCTTGTCATTTATTGTTGGAGAGGCCTTGGGAGTATTATCACAATATAGATCATAACCAATGAATCATTACTTATAGTTCCCTATTTAGGAGTGTTAATCCTATTCTTGTACCAGGTCGAACGAGTTAGTCACCAAGCCTTTGTGTACTCTTTTGACCCTTACTCATATTGATGATGTGCTGGGAGAGGCAAAAAAAATTGTTTGTGTTGATAGAAAAGGAATTGGATAAGAAGATTGAAATTCCCAAAGTTATGGTTCCTCTACTTAAGGAATGTGTTGATGTTTTCCCAGATGATTTGGTTGATGGTTTTCCACCTTTGCATGACCTCCAAAACCATGTTCATTTGGAGCTCGAAATCCACCTGCCTAATAGCCAGATTACAGGATGAGTCATATGGAGCATGAGGAGTTGTGTTGATAGGTTGAGAACTTGGTTATAAGGGGCATGTTCGGGAGAGCATGATCCCTTGCTTCCTTCCAACTTTATTGACTCCAAAAAAGATAGGACATGGCATATGTGTGCAGATAGCGGCGCATTCAACAAGGTCACTATGAGGTACATATTTTCCATCCTTCGATTGAATGGTTTAATTGACCAAATCATTAGTGTCACTATTTTGATGAAACTGGATTTAAAAAGTGGGTACTATCAGATTCGACTTAGGCTTAGTGATGAATGGAAGATTTCCTTCAAGACTCGATAATGGTTGCAAGACTGGCTGGTAATGCCTTTCGATTTGTCAAATACACTATGTACTTTATGCTTGTCATGAAATAGTTGCTTAGGCCTCTTATTGGTAAATTTGTGGTCATCTACTTTGATGACATTATAATTACATTGCTACATTTGGTGAACATGTAAACCACATTCGAGATTTTTGAGTTTGCTTTGCAGGGATAAAATGTATGCAACCACAAAGAAATGTGTTTTTATGTTCCTCAAAGTTATGTGTTTGGGGTATGTTGTTAATGAATTGTGAGGGGATATAGGTGGACGAGTTTAAAGTGGTAGTAGTTAAACAGTGACCAACAAAAATGACCATAACTAAGGTTTGAAGCTTCCATGGTCTAGCTTCATTTTATGCATGGTTCATTCCACACTATAGTATTTGGAGCTAGTGACCAAATGCATGAAAGGAAGATCTTTGTATGGACCAAGGTAGCAGCGTCGACTTTCAAGTTGAATAAAGAAAATCTCACAACTTCACCAATTCTAATCTCTCCATATTTCTCTCAATCTTTTGAAGTACACACGAATGCTTCAAAGGATAGGACTGACAGTTTTACGTCAAAGGAGGCGACATATTGCTTATTTTAGTAGAAAGCTAGGAGGTGGAGCGGTTTGTTGAACGGTGCCAGATTATTCAAGTCTTAAAGGGCAAAACGACCAATGTTAGACGATGTGTGTCACAATATGCATTGTTACAACATCATTGTCCCCATGTTTTCCTTTTTTTTTTACTTTCTAAGCCCATTAATTAAGTCCTTTATTTTATTATTTTGCACTTTATGGATTTATATAGTTAAGTGTGTCTGATGGATAATTTAATGCTTTTTAGGCCGATTTGGTGGCATTTTTATGTTAATCTGCAAGAAGTAATGCTACAGTAGGTTAGAAGGAGTGTTGTAACAAGTACGACAAGTTGATGAAGATAACTTGAAGCCAAATTTTCCATTACTTGTCTTTTCTAGCTTCTTCTTGTAAGTCACTTTTTTTTGGGTATTCAAGGAGGCTTCGGCTAGGGTTTTTAGGGTGATCTTTAAGATTATTAAGTTATTAAGTTTCAAAATATATTGATTTCTAGTTGGCTAGCTTATTGCTTTCAAGTCTCTAAACAATTTCCTAAGTTCTAAGTCTTCAAGCTTTTGGTTACGAAGTCTTTTGAATACATCTAAAGTTGTGGAAATTTCATCTCTTGCTTACATTTACTTGTTCTCTACTTGCTTTCCGTTATTTTCTTTCATGTACTTATTTTCATTTACTTACTTTCATCTACTTCTTTCTTCTATATGCTTTCCTTTACTTATCTTGCAATCAATTATTTTCAATCTTTAATGCTTTATTCATTTACTTCAAATATGCAAGAAAACCAAGCGATGATAAGCTAACCCCCTAGCTTTGGTGCATGTAAGGGGAAGTTGAGACCCAATCTACATGAAGTTGGATATTTTTTTAATCACATTTACTACAACCTTTCATTCTGTTTATATTGAACAAAC
Organism: Arctium minus; assembly: GCA_954870635.1. Taxonomy (NCBI): domain Eukaryota; kingdom Viridiplantae; phylum Streptophyta; class Magnoliopsida; order Asterales; family Asteraceae; genus Arctium; species Arctium minus. Next base: position 54,705,376 of record OX941090.1, on the reverse strand, counting down.
AAACTTCTTGACAAGTAGCCACTTGCTAAAAGTGTTTAAGTGTGATAGTCTTAAGTGATAAGCCATTCACCATTTGAATGACATAGAAGTAATCCTTTCAAGAGTATTAAAATTAATGGAAATCATTTATTTGCCCATCCAACTTAAGAGGAAATATTGTGTTGTGGCCAATACCACACACTACTAGAAAAAGGGGTATCAGTGACGGAAATTAGCGACGGATAGATGTTCGTCACGAATTAGCAACAGAATAGCGATGGAAACCATTATTTTAAATTTAAAAAATAAAAAAAATTCCACGTGTCCGTAGCTAATTCGTGGCTAATTAGCGACAAACACGTGAAAATTCTTTTAAAAAAATAAAAAAAACAAATTCACGTGTATGTCGCTAATCCGTCGCTAATTAGCGATCGAATAGCAATGGAGTTATTATTTTTTCTTGTTTTCTCATTTATATGTGTTATATGTCCACATGTGTATGTGTTATATGGATCCGTTGGTCCGTATTATAAATGTATACCTGATGTGTATATGTATTGGTTGCTAACCGTAATTGGATCTATGTATATATTGTTGTATATATGTGTTATATGTATGTTTAATTTTTCTTGTTTTCTCATTTGTATGTGTTATATACATGTGTTCGTTTCTATATATATGTATGTATATGTCTTGTACATATGTTTATATATATGCATGTGTATAGATAATGTGTGTGTTGTTTGGTAACCGCATATGATGTATATATGCATGTGTATATGTGAATGTATATATAATGTGTGTTTGTTGTTATTGTGCCTTAATTAGTCTGGGCTATAATGGATCTTAGTTGGTTTTATTGGGCTTTAATCGGTTTTATTAGGCTTTAAAGGGTTTCACTATGTTTTAATGGATCTATTGGGCTTTATTTGGTTTTACTGGATTTCAATGAGTTACATTGAGCTTTAATGGATCTAGTGGGTTTTATTCAGTTTTATTGGGTTTTTAGGAGTTTTATAAGGTTTTAATCAATTCTATTGGTTTTATTCGGTTTTATTGGGCTTTAATGTATTCCAACTTTAAAGAGCTTTATTGGGCTTTGAAAAGAGTTTTATTAAGCTTTAATCGATTATATAATTAGTTGTTACTAGGCTTTAATGGGTTTTATTGGGCTTTATTCGGGTTTATGTACTTTAATATCATTAACTATTTGTTTACTAATCCAATAATATTAAATATTTAATAACTTATAATTAATTATTCTTTAATAATTTATAATTATAATTTATTTCATATTTGAATAATTATTAATTATTAATTAAAAAATATTTTTTTAATTATTCAATAAATTATGATTATTTTTTAATTATTAATATTTTATTATTATTATTCTTAATTCTTAATTAAGAAATATTTTATTAATTATTAATTAAGTTATGAATATTTTTAATTATTAAATAAAAAATTCATTCAAAAAGTGAGATCCGTCAGAAATCCGTCGCAAATTAGTGTCGATTGTTATTTGTTGGTAATTATTGATTGAATTTCTGTCGGATATCCCTCGTGATAGAGAGTCTCCATCATTCGGCCATAGCCACCACCTCCACCAATCGACCTGCGCTACCACTACCACCATTCCAGCAACGCCACCATTCCACCACCGCCACCATGGATTCACGATAACCAGTGTTTCCTATCCAAGAAGTATTCCCTGAGTGATTGAGGGGAGAGGGGTAAAAAGATTTGAGTGTTGGTGTGTGAAGAGGTAAAATGGAAAAGAGAGATTGGTTAGAAGTGAGCTTGAAAGATTAAAAGAAAGAGGTTGTGAGATCAGAGTAAAATAATATCAAACTTTGCACCAAATCTTTCTGAGTCGGGCAGCCACATAATCTGATTGGTTCACATTCTTTGGTGACTATCATTGAAACAGGCACTGAGCCCATGCCATCTCTTGCATACAACCCCACCAGCTACTCATTCTTTTCTTAAAAAGAGAATGTTTCATATTTTCTCGGGAAGCAACATATACGCTATTGGTTCTTCATTTGGAAGATACTGATATTGAAAAAGAAGAAAAGTTGCCCCACCTTCGACCCTTTATCATGCACATTTGAGTCTATGTATAATCATTGTTGTCTCAATGGTTTACATACTTTGAGCCTTATGAAACGCAATCATTGCGCTAATTCTTTCATAACACATGCACGAGCACATAGAAAATTTGTTTTTCTGTCAGAACATTTATAGAAAATACCTTGTGTTTTTCAATGATTGAATGGAAGTCCTGGGGAGTGAACATCATTTCAAGCTCCTTACATTGTACATTTGTTGTACACAGTGGCTTTGTGCTACTGACAGGCATTCCTAACTATTTCATTTGTTGATTAAGGGTTACAACTCCTAATTTGTCTGAATTTGAAAAGATTTAGATGAATACATTCATGAATTGACGTCTCATTCAGATCAGATGAACGATTTTTTTTTCATATCATTCTTTGGAGGATACTGATAATTTTCCTATCAAGGGGAGATCATTCAAAGACCGAGCTGACCTTGAACAAGTTTTAATGATTTTGATTCTCACAGTTCATTACAAAGGGGAGATAAATTAGAGTTCAAGTTCAGATGATTAAAGTTTGTATCAAGAAAGGGGGAAAGATGATTTTTGAAAGTCAGATTTCAGAAGATGTAATCAAAGGTGAAGACAAGGTTTGAAAGTTTTGAAGTTAGTCAAAGTTTGAAGACTTGAATGATTGAGAAGATTATAGCAAAGTTTGTTGTGCTAAAGGGAATGAAGATTGTGCTAAAGATGTCAAAGGTTTCAAAAGTTTAAAGTTTCAGAGTTCAAAACAGAAAGATATATTTTGAAGAGAAACTAGAGTCATGAAAAGCATAAAAGGGGAAGATAACTTGATCAAAGTGACAAAGTTTGTTGAAGATGACAAAGCTTTCAAGATGTCAAAGTTTAAAAAGTTTCAAAGTTGAAGATTATTCTGAAGACAAGAAGACCTGAAGATTAATGTCAAAAAAAATTTAATCTTGAATCCAAAGGGGGAGATTGTTAGATTAATATTGTATTCAAGATTAAAAGTAAGGGTCTGTATTCTCATTGTGTAATAGTTTGAGGGTTTGGTTGTAAAGTCAACAAAAGTTGACTTTGTATAAATACTTAGTTTCCTTGTAATTTGTAAGTAGATACGCACATTTGAGAATCAGAGTTGGTAAGAACTCGTATGCACACACAGTGAATGTGAGACATGTGATTAAATGTTAGATCTATGACTTCGATGTAATCTGTGATTAGATCAATATAATTGTGCTCTTAATATGTTGTTAAATATATGCTAGTATACTGGGTCACAAATACAATGTCTCTCTCTCTCTACTTTCACTAACTAGGATGTATAATATGATTCTCAATACGCACACAATTAAGTTCCCTTTTCTCAAGATTAACAAAGGAAACACCTAGTTATACTTAGAACAAATACAAGAAACAAACAAACAAGCTTGACATTGGTTGACTTTGACTTTTCACTTTGAGTGACTTTGACTTTGCGTTTGAAGGCTTTGACTTGGGCGTTTGACTTTCAATCTAGATGATCTTGAAGACAAGAATCTATGCTCTAACAAAGGACTTTATACCATTTTGTGTTAGAGGTAAAACCAAACCATTTTGCAATACTATCAAGTTTGGATTTGAGATTTGGGATTTAAGAACAAATGGTCTATTGCTTTGTGTTTGAAATGATTTTTGATTGTTTATTATCGAGTATTCTTTGCCGTTATGTACATGTATTTGAGGTAAAATTTGATTTGAGATTGTTTAGACCATTAGGATTTAGAAGTAAAACCAAACCATTTTGACATAATATCAATTTTGGATTTGGAATTTGGGATTGGGGATTTGCGATTTGGGATTTGTAAAAATTCTACATTTTTCATCTACTTTGTTATGTGATTCAAAACTTGTATGTTTAATTAGTTAGGTTGCCAATTGTTTGGAAAATTTTGGCTTGATTTTATATATTTGTAGTTGGCTTGCTAATTTTTGAGAATACATTAGGCTTGAATGTATATGGAAATATTCATTTTATAGTCGTTATGCCACTGAAATTTTAAAAACCAAATGCTTGTGTTTTAAACTCATTTCTTTCATTCCAAAACACCTCACCTTCATTTAAGCTTATGGTGGGAGATTCAAATAGTCAAATCATTACAAGTAAACTTTCATAGTCCTTCAAAACTTCTCTAAAATAACGATTCACTTTCAGATAGTCAAACCATTACGCGTACTATTTTAAAGATTTTCAAAAGATCTTTAAACCTACAGTTTGACCTTCAAATAGTCAAATCGCTACCTTAGAGTTTCGAAGTCATTAAAAACTCCTCTAAACCTATGGTTTGACTTTCAAATAGTCAAACCATTGCACGTAATGTTTTCAAGACTTTCAAAAGACCTTTAAACCTATGGTTTCACGTTCAAATTGTCAAACCATTACACGTAATGTTTTCAAGACTTTCAAAAGACCTCTAAATCTACGGTTTGACATTCAAATAGTAAACCATTATACTTAGAGTTTCAAAGTCATTTAAAACTCCTCGACACCTACGGTTTGACTTTCAAACAGTCAAACCATTATGCGCGGTGTTTTCAAGACTTTCAAAAGAAATGTAAACCTACGGTTTGACCTTCAAATAGTCAAAGCATTTGTGTTTTGGACTTTCAAAAGACCTATAAACCTACGATTTAGTTTCAAATAGTCAAACCATTATATGTAGTGTTTTTAAGACTTTCAAAAAACCTTTAAACCTATGACTTGACCTTCAAATAGTCAAACCATTAGTGTTTGCAAGACGTTGAAAAGACCTCTAAACCTAAAGTTTGACTTTCAGATAGTCAAACCATTACACATAGTGTTTTCAAGACTTTCAAAAGGCTTCTAAATATATGGATTGAGTTTCTAATAGTCAAATCATTACACGTAGTGTTCTGAAGACTTTCAAAAGACCTCTAAACCGTTTGACTTTGAAATAGTCAAACCATTACATGTAGTGTTTTCAAGACTCATAAAAGACCTTCAATCCTATGGTTTGGCATTCAAATTGTCAAACCATTACACTTTGGTCGCGTTTGGTTCGCAGATTCTGGTGGAATGAGTGGAATGTTGAATTCTTTTGACCAAATTTCATTCCCTCGTTAGTTCATTCTTTTTTTTTTCAGATAAGGAATCTTCATTTTCCAATGAATTCCACAAATAAGAGATTTGAACATTCCTTAGCTCTAAGGTGGTATTATGATGGAATGGAATGTTCATCATTTACTTTATGCTCGATTTCAGCTCTCTCAATTTAAAAGTTAAATCATTTATTTATAAAAAATACATTTCAATAAACCATTTCGATTATTGTTGTATATGTCAATTTTTTCAAGCATGACCAGTTTTAAATGTAAGAAAATAATCAAATTAAAATTAAAGAAAATGACGTAGTTATTATAATTATTAAAACATATATCTGTAGGAAATAATAAAGTATTAACATTATTAGAATCCGATTTAATTTTAAAAAAGAAAAGATATCCATTTGCATTAATAAATGTTAGTGATTTTTCAGGTCCATCTGAATCATAAGCATTATTTTAGTAACGTATTTTTAGTAAAAGAAAAGAATCCAACTTTTTCAAAAAATGGTGTTTTGGGCATTTAACAACATTCAGGGCCGTCCCGGGGGAGAGGGCGGTCCGGGCATACGCCCATGTCCTACGAGAAATAGGGGCCCAATTTTTTTACTATTTAGTAGCAGTAAAAAAATAGTAAATAAAAGCTACACATATTATTTTAGTATCTAATAGGACCCAAAAGTTTCATATTATATTAAGTGCCCCAACATGAATTAATTAATTACAATGGAAAAGAAAATACGTAAAAAGTTTAATTGTTCATTCATTTTACTGTATTGATTGTTGTTTCTCTAAGTTTTTTATTTAGTACCAAAGTCTAAAATTATTTACCTAGAAAACCTTGATATATTATCCATCATTAATCTCCCACTAACTCTTTTGATTATTCTATCCACATGAATTCTATATTTGCATACGAATATAGTATATTTCTTGTTATTAACTAAGAGAACTCCTATATTTTTGGAAAAAAAAACTACCAACCATATGAGACGGTTCAACTTATATCTATACCGTTGTTTTTACAAACATTATTGATTCTTTATTATCTAATAATGAGTGATGAATCTTAAGTACTCCCTTATTTGAAAAACAATAATAAAATCTCAAACTACAACCAACATGGGCTTTTGATTCTAAGATTGTTGCTTTCGATAAAGTTTGTTTTAACCCGAAAGTTTAAAACAGTGACGAAGAACATCAACCTGAGGTGAGATGGAAACTCAACTAACTTATATCGACTTACATAGGTGGTACTCCAAATAGTCACATTGTGACCCCAAATAATGTCAACATATATATATATATAGGGGTGGGTTCAAATGAAAACCCATATTTGATTGTGCACATGAGGACAATTATGGACCGTTGATAAAAAAAAAGTTGAATAGATCAAAAGATAAAAAAACGCGGTGGCAATTTGGTAAATAAATTGAAAACTCGGTCCATGGCTTAATGAATATTTAGCGCGTAGGGGAAATTTCGTAAAAAATCTTTGACGGTTCAAAAAACGAAATTAGATCATAATCATGGTGCATAGCCTGCAAATACGGCTTATTCAGAAACCCTCTCTCACTAAAACCGCCATTTATCTACAAAAATTCTCTCACTAACTCTCTCATTAATTTTCTCTCTTAAACCGCCATTGTCGAAGATCATCAACGAAGATTTTTTGTGAAAAATGAGCGATTCTAGCGAAGAACAAAGAGATCACATTCCGATAGCACATGATTTTGCAAAAGGCAACTTCTAAAACCTAAATATCTGTATATTTTGAATAGTTAGGGCTTGTATTCAATATTTACTCATTAACAATTACTAGATAAAGTTGAAAATATAAGCAATAAAATCTTATTCAAAAACCCTAAAACGGAAAAAATGAAGAAGAGACATTATTCGAATAAATACTTGAAATAAAGAGTTAATATCTGAAAAAATGATTATTAGAAACGTTATTCGATAAAAATTACCAAAAACCAGAAATATTTTGTTAGATCTTGTAACAAACTAAATAAACGTATATATTCGGCAGGGATATCAGTTATTCAGTATGAATATCAGTTACTTTCTTAGATCTGTTTTATTCAAAGTGCTTAAAACATATAAAGGTATACATTCAGTTTGAGTATGACTTCAAAAATTTTGAAATAGTTGTGATATTCATAGTGCATAAAACATATAAAATGTGATTGACTATTGATGTTGAAAATTTGTCCTCATGATCTGGAGGTCTGATATTCATACTGAATATATGGCTTTATTTAGTTTGAATAAAGGTATACATTCGGTTTGAATATGACTTCAAAAAATTTGAAATAGTTGTGATATTCATAGTGCATAAAACATATGAAATGTGATTGACTATTGATGCTGAAAATTTGTCCTCATGATCTGGAGTTCTGATATTCATACTGAATATATGGCTTTATTCAGTTTGAATAAAGGTATACATTCGGTTTGAATATGACTTCAAAATTTTTGAAATAGTTGTGATATACATAGTGCATAAAACATATGAAATGTGATTGACTATTGATGCTGAAAATTTGTCCTCATGATCTAGAGGTCTGATATTCATACTTAATATATGTCTTTATTCATAGTGTATTCATAGTGTATAAATCTTATGTTTATGAACTGTATAAGTTTAAATTCAATAGCAAAAAAAAAAAAGAATGAAGAGGAACAATCTTCAACAAGAAAAAGAAAGAAAGAAGAAAAAAAGACAGATAGAAGAGATGAAAAAAATGAGAAAGGAGAAAATCAAGAAGAGCAAAATTGAAAAGACCAAGAAGAAAAAAGGAGAAAAGTCTAGCAAGAAGAAAGAGGAAGAGAGATTAAAAAGAAAAAAGATGATGAAGAGAAGAAAAAAAAGAAGAGGAAAGTTGAAGAAGAAGAAAAAAACACAAGAAAAGGAAAAGATGAAGATAGAACACAAAGCTCTTTCAATTAGAACAACACCAAAAAATCTCATGATGGTAATTGGGAAGATGAAGATGAGAATGCCCCAAATAAACTATGTGAAGAAGTTGGGGTTTGATTGTTTATTAGAAATGTAGATTGAGTCAATCCTGGAAAAATTGGAACATTACATTGTGGATAATTTTGATCCAGTAAACATGGTTATAAGAACAAGAAAAAGGCCAATTCAGGTGACAGAAGAGTCAGTGAGTCACATTTTAGGGCTAAAAAATGAAGGAGTTGATATTGATGAAGTTAAGACGGGCAGTAAGTGGGATGAAAAAATAAAGGTTTGGAGACAACGGTTTTGGAAACCTCTGGTTAGACCGAAGGATATCGTGTTGAAGATACAAGACTCAAACAGTACAGACTGGAATTTCAAGTTGAATTTCATAGGTTTGGTTGTGAATACAATGGCAGTATCAATGAAGATGGGGACTTGCAATCTTGCAATTCTTTCACATCTTGGAAAATGTTTGTATTTAGTAAACATCAATTGGTTCAAATACATTATTAATCGTGCAAAAGAAAGCAAGATTGTCTGGAACAGTGAATCAGATGCAAGCTTCTACACTGGTTCGACAACATTTTTGACGGTATGTAGTCAACTTTAATCTCTGTTTATTCAAGATTAATATGATAGTTAGGAATGTGTTAACCATGAATGCATTAAATATTCAGTGTGAATAATTTTGATATACATGCTAATCGATGGATTATTAATGATTTAAAATTGAACGAATTTATTATTAAGTGTGAATAACTTAGATAGTTTGATATGAATGGAGTTTGATATGCATCCATAATTCAGTGTGAATAAAACTACATATTCAGTGTGAATATATAGAAAATGAAATGTTTTAGTATTCAGTATTAATGGAGTTTGATATGCATTCAATATTCAGTATGAATAAAGCTACATATTCAATGTGAAAATATAGAATATGGAATGTTTTAGTATTCAGTATGAATGGAGTTTGTTATACATTCAAAATTCAGTGTGAATAAAACTACATATTCAGTGTGAATATATAGAATATGGAATGTTTTAGAATTCAATATGGATAAACTTTAATATGCATTCAATATTCAGTGTGAATAAAACTACAAATTCAGTGTAAATATATACAATATGGAATGTTTTAGAATTCAGTATGAATAAATTTTAATATGCATTCAATATTCAGTGTGAATAAAACTACATATTCAGTGTGAATATATAGAATATGGAATTTTTTAGAATTCAGTATTAATAAATTTTGATTTGCATTCAATATTCAGTAAGAATATAGTTTGATATTCACTCAGAATATCAATTTTTTTTTAATTTATATATCTGAATTATAAAAAATGTAGCTTCTTTATCTTGCCTCAACCACATGCAATAGACTGGAGCATGAGAGGACAAGGCTTGTACTGAGAGGATGGAATACATAAACAATGAAGAAGATAGAGAAAATGGAAATAATCAATGGAGGTTTTGGAAGAGGGGAAATGGTTAAGAAGTATATTGAAAAAGCAGAGCCTTCAACAGAGGAGAAGACAGTTAAGGTAAACATATATTTACATTTTCATTATAACGCTTGCTTTGATAACTGAAATCTCTATAAAAAATAACAGGATTACATAAAGATGCGTGATGAAGGTATAGAAGAACTTTATGCAAACAAGACATAATTGGAATACAACTTGAAGCAAGCAATTATGATTTGTCTACAAGATAGTTCGTTGATAGAGTGGAAGTTAACCTATGAAAGTTATTTTTTCATTAAAACAGAATCAATTGTTGAGCAACATATTGAGATTGGTGGAGATGGAGAGAATAGAGAAGGAGATTAAAATAAGACAATACAGAAAAAGGTGTATGTGAAGAAAAGGAGAAAGAAGAGAAGGAAGCTTGTGAGGAAAAAGAGCAAGAACTTGAGGTAGAAAAGATTACAGAGTTGATTAGAGTGGATGATGGTTATGGAGGGAACATCAAAAAAGGTGAACGACGAGCAGATAGAGAAGGTTGTTGATTGGCCGTCCAACACACAGTATTGGAATGAGTTGGAAAAAACAAGAGATATTGATAATGCATTTAAGAATGCAAATGAAGAAAGCCAAAATACAGTTCAACAAATATTGGAGATTGAAGCAACAAAAATCATAGAGGAGGTTGTTGCAGATATCGAGATGGGAGAACAAACTAATGAAAGCAAAGTGGTCAATGATGAGGGGAAGGTGGAGAACAAGAAATTAGAGAACAAGCAGAAAGAAGAGAACAAGAAGAAAGAAGAGAACAAGGAAGAAACACAGGAAGAGGATACAAAAGAAGAGAAGAAAGAAGATGAGAGAAAGGATGAGGAAAAGAAGCAGGAGAGGGAAGAAGGAAATAAAGAAGACAAAGAGACAGAGAAGAAGGAAGAAGAGAAGAGAAAGGAAGAAAAAAAGAAGGGGAAGATGAATGAAGATGATGAAGATGAACCACAAGTATCAGATACTCCACATATTAGATTGGGAATATCACAGGTGGATACTCCACAGAAAAAAGAAAAAGAAAAAGAAGTTGAAGAAGAGATTAAAAGAAAAAAAGGCCCACTTGTAATAAGAATAAAACAAAAGGAAGTGAGTGAGCAAGAGAAAAAAGAAAAGAGGACAGAGAAGATAGGTAATCAACTAAAATCACCTTATATTCAAAGAAAAGTGGATCCAACAAGGAATATAACAACAACGGAAAACAAGGTTGGGAATTGGATATTTTCACTTCAGGGAGACAAATTGTAAGTATAAAACTATTATCTTTTATTCATATTGAATTATCATCTTTTATTCAGACTAAATACAACTAAATATTCAAAATGAATAAGTTTGATGTGCATGCTAACTGATAGATCATGTATTGTGCTAATCATGAAAGCATTGTGTAGTCAGTATGAATAAGTTATATATGTATGCTAATTGATAGAATATGAATAAGTTGAGAATTATCTTTTATTCATGGTGAATTGTCATCTTTTATTCAGACTGAATAAAACTAAATATTTAGTATGAATAACTAGTAATATTCATTATGAATATCAAATGCATTCATCATTTTTTTGTAATATTTACATGTTTAATTCAATTTTTAACAGGGATGTTGTCTTTCAAACAAAGGAGGGACAGACCAGTTTTAGAGTAATGTTTGAAAGTCTGATTCCTGAATCAGATCCATTTTGAAATGTTATTGACAGATGGTCAATCCTTCTTAATCATGAAGAAAGACTGATGAGCAAGGATTCTCCAAGAAGATTATTCTGCACAACAGAAATTCTTGTAAGTTCACTAAACTTTTAAAACAAATTACAAAAAGAATAATAATATTTATATATCAATTCTTTTTTTTTTCTCAACAGCCAGATGAAATGTTCATAGGGAAGGTTCCCTTGGAAAAGAATTTAAATCTCTTCACAAGAAACTTTTGTGAAAAATGAAGGAGAATGCAGAGTTTGAAGCTTTGAAGAAAGTTGAACTAGTATGAAACAAATACATTAACAAAAATCATTTCATTATTTTTATTTCATATATTATATATAAATTACATAAATGTATTCATGCAGGTGTTTTTCCCAGTTGTAAAGCATGGTCATTTTTATGTAATATGCTTTGATCTGAAGAATGGGGCATCACACATCCTAGACAACAATGCAACTAATATACCAGATTCTGCAAAATACGACACTGTACCAAAAACAGCTGTAAGTAGAATATTATATTATCTAGTATACATTAATAATAATTATGTTGTTAGACAATCTGAATAATATGTATGATATAAATATAATGCAGCAAAAATTGTTTATGGAGTTCTTGGAGAAACTTGGAGATGGAAGATCGAAGAAATTCACTCGAATAGTTCCCAAAAGAGAGGTCATGAAATGGAGAACAAAAGAGAATCACAAGGATTGTGTTGTCTTCATGATGAGGCATATGGAGACGTTCATGGGGGGCCCAATCAAAAATTGGGATTGTGGACTGGAGGAGGAGTCACCAGCTCAAAGATCACAGTTGAAGAAACTTCGATTCAAATATGTGACAAAAATGCTTTTGTCAAATATTAATGAAAAGAAAGAATGGGTGATCAAGGAGGCAACTAAACTTGCAGAACTACCACAAGATAAAATCAAGGAGATACAAGAGAATACAGAGAAGGTGAAGGAAGAACGAATGAGCATCATAGTGTAGATAAAGCTTGTGGATGAAGATAGCTAAGGTTGGGGATGAAGTTTGGTAAGGTTGTTGATGAATATTGGTAAGGTTATTTGAACAATTGATTTGGTTGTTATTTTGCATGAACAGTTATTTTATGGGTTGGTATCATATTTCTTAGTACGATATCATTTGGTGGATTAACTTGAACAATTATTAGGTGGATTAGTATGACATGATTTGGTGGGTAGGATGTATGAACAATTAAGTTGTTTTTTTGGTTGGATGTATGAACAATTGATTTGGTGGGTTAGTATGTCACATGATTTGGTGGTTTGATAGGTTATTCAAATGGATTGGAATTATAAACAATGGTTGTTTTGATGGATCATAGAAATATAGCAATGTTTATGTTGGTTTTGATTGATAATAAACTTGTAATGATTTATGGTTTGTAATAGAATAATATTCAAAATGAATATAATTTGTTAGGATTGAATATAGATATATTCACTCTGAATAATAAATATATCTTTTATTCACAGTGAATAAAACTTATTACTTTGATAGTTGAAAAACATGTAATTTTATTCACTTTGAATATTAACTAATATTCAGAGTGAATAAAACTAAAATGGAACTAAATGTAATTGTATTCACTCTGAATATTAGTTAATATAATATTCAGAGTGAATTCACTCTAAATATTATTTAATATAATATTCACAATGAATAAAACTAAAATGAAAAACATGTAGTTTTATAGATTCTGAATAATAAATATACCCTTTTATTCATACTGAATAAATTTATTACTTTCATAATGAAAAAAAAATGTAGTTTTATACTAGCACAAAAGGTCACTTTGGCCACGGTAAAAAACCGTGGCCATAGGCCTTTCGCCACGGTTTTTTTTTTCCAGCCAAAACATATCCTATTCTTGCGTGATTGTTGGTACCCTTATGGCCACGTTTAAATTGGGTCACTATTTCACATGAAAAAACGTAGCCATAACATAAAAACCGTAGCCATAACGTTATCAAACAAATTGGTAGTTTATTATTTTTCATATAACCGTGGCCATAAACTATGTATAGTCACGTTAATTCATCTTAACTTTGGCCATTTCATGACATATAGTTACGCTTATTTTGTAGAACCATGTCCATTGGTTATCTTTTTGCTACATAAAATAGTTGAAACTGTGGCTATTGTTTATCATTTTCCTACAAAAAATAGTTAAAACCGTGGCCATACGCTACTTATGGCAACACAATTTGTTTTTGTGATGGCCATTAATTATTTTATAGCCACATGTATTTATTTTAACTATGACTATAGACTACTTATAGCCACACAAGTGTTTACTGTAACCAATTTATTTTAACCATGCAGAATGTTGGGATTGAACCCCAGACCTCCAACTAAGGGAAGCTTTAACTTAACCACCACAAACCATCCCACCAATTGCTTATTTGTGTTATAAATTCAAATTTAAAATATCTGAGGGCACACTTAAAATCAAGTGGGTTACCTTATGGACACATATGTTGGTTATACTTTTGGTGACAAAAATGATAAAACCGTGACTAATTCATGACATATAGTTACAATTAAATTTGAGAATCGTGACTATTGGTTAATAGTTGATCACTCACAATAATAAAAACCGTGACGATAAATTACTTATTAGTTACATGAACTGAATTGTTAGAAACATGACTATTGGTTACCTTTTAGCCATCGACTTATTGTAAACGTGGCCTTAATTATATACTTTTAGCTATAAAAGTTTCATACTAACCGTTGCCAATTCATGACCTATAGTTACGCTTAATTTGTAAAACCGTAGCCATTTGTTACCTTTTGGTGACACAAGATAACGAAAACAGTGGCCATAAACACCTTGTCTTTTGGTCATGTTTAATAAGGTTTCGTGACAATATATATTTTATTGTTAGCCACAAAAAATTGGCTTCATGTGGCCGTATGTCTATCTATAGTCATGGACTATAACCGTCACAACATAAAGTCATGGTTAAAACAAAAACCGTGACTATATGTCTATATATGGCCATGGTTTTTGACTGCTATTGGCCACAGTAAAAAAAGTGTCACCATATTGAAGCATTTAGTCACAATTTTATTAAAACTGTGACATTATGTTTGGATGTGTTTGTTAATGGTCATAATTATTGAGTTAAGCCGTGGCTAAAACAACACTCTAATTTTATTTATGACTTTTGGCCACGGTTTAAAGCTTAACCGTGCAATCAATCTCTAAACAAGATGTAACAATGTTAATTCTAGAGAGGGAGTAGAGAGAGAAACGTAGTCATATGTATATATCAATTAAGAACCACACTCTTAGAACCATTTACAAACCAAGGTATTTATACCAAGGACTAAAACTACATGCTTAACACCTAAGTAAACTCATATTGACTTAGACATTGTTTGACTTATCTTGACTTGACTTTTCCTATTAAATCTTGGAGACAATAATACACTAACAATCTCCCCCTTTGTATTCAAGATTTAAAAAAAAATTGACAATAGTCTTCAACGCTTGATTCTTCAATCTTTTGTCTCTGACAGTTTTGAACTTTGAAGCTCTTTCTGAAGTTGTTGAAAAATCTTGAAAAGTCTTTAACACTTTGCATTTCTGGAAAGTCAACAAGTCTTGAACAAATCTTTTGAAGTCTTGAATCATTTGAACTTTGAAATTCTTTAACTTCTTTGAAACTTCGAACTTTTTGAAACTTCGAGGGATCTTTGAACTTTTTATCTTCATCTCTTTGATCTCTTGGCCGTCTTCATTAAAACAAACTTTCACGAATCATCTTAACATTGACTTGTCTTCTGAAATCTTTGAGAATGATTTATTTTCATCTGATTTGAACTTTTCAGAAAATTCATCACAAGTCTTGACATTATAACTCTGAAATTCCTTGAAATTGATCTCTGTAGATATCTCCCCCTTTTTGATGATTGTGAGCTTCATGATCATCAAAAATTTTCAATTTCAACACATTCTTTGATCATCCCCCTTTGTACTCAATGTAACAATCTCCTCCTTTATGAAAATTTGACATTTTCCATCCTTTGATCTGAGTATCTGAATCATGAACTGTATATACCCGAATCTTTTCAAATTCAGATATAATGAACTTGGTAACCCTGATTCAACAAATGAAACAGTTAGAAGTGCCTGTCAGTAACACGGAGTTATTGTGTATAACGAATGTACAATTTAAGGAGTTGGTTTGATGATGACTCCCCAGGACTTCCATTCAATCATTGAAAAGCACAAGGTTTATCTATGAATTTTCTGACAGAAAAACAAATTTTCTGTGTGCTCGTACTTGTGTATGAAAGAATTTAGCACAATGATTGTGTTTCATAAGGCTCAAATTGTGTAAACTGTTGAGACAGCAACAAGTATTACACAGACTCAATGTGCATGAAAGAGGTGCGAAGGTGGGGAAACTTTCCTTCTTTTTCAATATCTAAATCTTCCGAGTGAAGACTAGATAGCAGATATGTTGCGTCCCCAAAGAAAATGAAACATTTCTTTGTTAAGAAAGAAACGAGTGGCTGGTGGGGTTAATGCAAGAGTTGGCATGGGCTCACTGCCTTTTTCAATGATGGTCACCAAAGAATGTGAACCAATCAGTAGATGTGGTTGCCCGGCTCAGAAAGTGGTTGGTGCAGAGTTTTCATATTCTTTTAACTCTGTTCTCACACCCTCTTTCTTTTTAACAATAAAGCTCACTTCTAACCAAACTCTCATTTACATTTTTCCGCTCCACACAATGAGAAAAACTCAACCGGATGAGTTATCTCCCCTACTCTTTGATTTTATGACCCCTCACCCCTCAATCACTCTAGGATAACTTCCGGGGTAGGAAATATTGGTTAACGTGAATCCATGGAAGTTCTATTTAAGTTCTCACATGAATCCCATGTAAGTCCTATAAAGAATGGTTGATCAATAATTTAACTTTAGCAGTTAAGATAAAAAAAATGTATGATGACATTGTCAAAATGTATGCTCATGAGATTTGAGCAATTGAACTTTGAAGATTTCTCAAAACAAAGATATTGAATGAATGAAATGAAATCAAGAGAATTGTTTTGAGAATCTGACAATGTGGCAATCAGATCAAATAAAATGATTATGGTATCAAAGAATTGGATATGTTGTTTATATGAACAAATATAAACAATTATAGCAATGAAAGCACAAAGAATGAAATAATGATTGATGCTCAACAATATTTGAAAGCAAACGGGAGTATTACCATCGAAAAATTGTTTTATGAGACATGGTAATAACGATTTCAAATGAAGTACTGAACCGGTGTATGTGAATACTTGACAGTATAAAGAAAAGATAATACACAAGTATTGATCTTTGGAAACACATGGTCAGTTAAACATTAAAGCTCAATAATGAAAAACATTTAAAATCACACTTCTTAATTCATGAAATCTTTTGAGAATAAAGAAGTGGTTTGAACATTTAAGAAACTGTTTTTCATGCTTGAAAGTTGTTCTTCTTTCAAACAATCGGAAATCTAGATCAGAAAATATTTACCTTTTAGGCTCCCCCTCAAATCATGGTAGAATGATCTAGGTCTATTAAGCTCCCCCTGGATATTTGCAAAATATCCATATCTTTAAACATTGAAGAACGGGTCCTGATATGTCATGTGATCAGAAGCCACAATCTTGACACTTAAATCCGGGTTTTGAACTGTTTTGTTCAAAAGCCTTGTCTTTGACATTGAAGTCCGAGTTCTAAGTTGTAGTACTTAGAAGTCAACCATCATGCTCCCCCTTAAACTTTGGGTGCTTGCAACATAGTTTTAGCTTTTGGTACCCACTGGTATTTGGGTCCTGAAATATTAGTTGCAGTTCTTGTGGGGGTTACATAATATGAACCATACCAGTAATTAACAAAATTTTTACTTACAAAGTAATGTGATCCATAGTAAGAACAACAGATTTTCTTCTGAGCAATCCTGATCAAGTGATTAGTAGAGTAATATGTATCAGGATTATCAAAAGATTTACCTTTGTGTACACTGTTCCTTTTAGCTTTTGATGTGGATGCATATGCTTTGTCTTTCTTCTTCTCTTCATCTGAAGAACTCTTCACTCTCCAGACCATCTGATTTTTCTTAGAATTCTTTCCAAGAGATTTAACGTTGAAATTTGCTGAACCATCAACAGATTTGTCATAGAATAGATTATAGATGGTCTAATTTGATTTGATTTGACAATTTGTGGTTTGACACAGTTCTGTTTGAAAACATTTTTATCATGAATAGGACTTGAAGTTGTTTTGAAAGAACAGACTGATTCTGTGGAATTATCAACAGGTGATTGATCAATCACATCAGCTGTAATCTTTTCTGACAAATCAACGTTTGCAGCTTCTAAGTCTTTTATCTTTTTAGATAAAATGTTTCTTTTAGCATTAAGTGTGTCAAACTTTATTTTCAAATCAGATCTTGCCTTCTGTTGTTTAAGAATATCTGATGATAGAGCAGAGATTTTGGGCATGAGCTTGGATATTTTAGTTTCAAAATATGAACGTTCTTGCTCAAAATATTTTTGTAAGTTCTTGGATTTATCAGAAATTTCATTGAAGATCCCAACATTTCTATTTTCAGAATTTTTCTTTTCAGATTCAAAAGACTTTTTCTTTTCTTTAAAAAATTGTCTTTCTTTTTCTAATAAGTCTTGTAAAATTGAGATCTGTTTGGGAAATTTAGTGTTTTTATCTTCAAGAACTTTTCTTTCCTTAGCAAATGTGTCTCTTTCAGTAATTAGAATCTTTTCAAAATCAGACACTTGCTTGGAAAGTTTAATGCATCTCAGCTCAAGATCATTTTTCTCTTGCAAAGTTTTCTTAGAAAGTTCAGAAATCTGTTGAGTAGAAGACATCTTCACACATGATTTTTCTTTTTCCGCTTGGAGACTTGTTTTCAATTCAGCATTCTTCTTCTTCAGAGCAGATATCTTTTCTTCGAAAGCCTTAAACTTGTTTTGAAGCTTGACTGATTCATCATGCAAATCCGATGCTTTCTGTTCAGTCGTCTTCAGTTGGCTTTGAAGATTTGCTTGAACTTTATCTTCTTTAATGATTTTTATCAAATCAACATTTTTTTACTTTCAATTCATATGCAGTTTCTTCAGAAGCCATATACTTTTGTTGAAGTTTAACTGATTCATCATGCAGATCTGATGATCTTTGTTCAGTTATCTTCAATTGGCTCAGAAGACTTTCAACATAAGACTCCTTCCTCTTGATTACTTCTTCAAGAGATTGAATAGTATTATCTTTTATTCCCATCATTTTCTCTCTATCTTTAATCTCTTTTTCTTTCTCACTGATGATACCTGCAAAATGAGATTTATCCATATTAGCACACTTTTTACAGTCATAAGTTTTATCAGAATTTAACAAATTTAATTTCAACTCCTGAATCTGCTTTAGAAGCACTGAATTCTGATTTTTCAGTTGATTTCGTTCAGCTTATATTTTTGGCATCTCAGGCATGTACAAGACTGCCATATCTCTAGCTGAAAGTACAGTATTTCCTCTCTCGTCTGTCTTTGGCATCTTCAATAGAATGTTAGCTTAAAATATGATTGTCAAAAATCAGAAAATTATGACCACTAACAAAATATGTCTCCCTCTGCAGACTTAGCACGAGGGTTTCGCTAGAAAGAAATGCTTGAATAAAATGATCGTTCCCAAACAAATCAGAAATGTTGACTAAAAAGTCAAACTTGGATCAAAAAAAAATTTAATTTTCAGAAAAAAAAATTAAGTCTTGAAACTCGCAAGTCACTATATACGCTAGTCACTGTTCACTTATCAAACTCACTAACCACTGAAACGCGTTAATCGTTAGTCACACACAGGATGAAACTCGCAAGGCACTTAAAGCATAAAGGAATATTCACACTGAAACTCGCTAGTAGGCACTTGCGCATTTCTGGAACTCGCTAGCCACTACGTGCGCGTTTTATGACGTTTGCGCGTTATGACGTTTGCGCGTTTATAAGGTTTGCGCGTTTCACTGCTCGCGCAAGATGCAGTTTGCGCGTTTCACTCAAACTCGCAGGTAACGCCTTGCGCGTTTATGAAACTAGCACATCTCTGTTAGCGCGTTTTGGCAAACTCTCACGCTTTTCTTGCGCGTTCTTCAGACACTTCTTAGAACTCACAGGCTTTGCTTGCGCGTTCTTCACATGAACCTTGCGCGTTCTTGGATGATGATGCTTGCGCGTTTCATGAATCTAGTGTGTTCTTCAATGTTTTTCACGAAATTGATCTAAATCGATTCAATCTTGCATATTAAAACATGAAATTGCAACAATATGATCGATTTATCAATTAGAACACAATTCTACCACAAGATTTCCATTAAAAAAATCAAAAAACAACAAATTGATTCAAGAAACATTGCTCAAGTTCAAGTTTCACAAAAATAGCAATTTGATCAAATTGATCAACCTAATGATCGAATTTGACTATGTAATCTGAATAAAAGTTGATCCAATTGATAAAACGTACATAATCAAATCAATTTCTTGATTTAATTGTACAAAAACAAGAAAACCACGAATCAAACAGTGACTTTTTCAGAAATTACAATTTTGTTGAATTTTCAAGAATCTGATCCAAAAACTAATTTAGTGATCTTTCTTAATTTGTTTGGTATGCTCTGATACCAATTGAAATTGTATTCCCAATCACATTCAAGCAATCAATCTCTAAACAAGATGTAACAATGTTAATTCTAGAGAGAGAGTAGAGAGAGAAACGTAGTCATATGTATATATCAATTAAGAACCACACTCTTACAACCAATTACAAACCAAGGTATTTATACCAAGGACTAAAAATACATGCTTAACACCTGAGTAAACTCATATTGACTTAGACATTGTTTGACTTATCATGACTTGACTTTTCCTATTCAATCTTGGATACAATAATACACTAACACTGTATTTCCAAAACTGTGGCAAAAGGTCATTTTTGTACTAGTTTTGATTAATAGTTAATATTCAAACTGAATAAAAAGATAAGATATGTCAAAAATATTATTGAAATTCCAAAAATATCATCATATGAATTGTTTTATTACTCAATATTCAAAAGGAATAGAAAAGAGAACTAATTATGAATACCACTACTAGAAAGTAAAAAATAAATACTCTATTTACTAACATCTTTTCTCGATGGACAATTTCGTGAGTCATGGTTACACATTTTATTACACAACCTACACAATCTCTTTGCCTTTTTACTCTTTTCAACTTCTTTTTCTTTACCACTCTTCAACCTCTTGCATGTACCACAACCTTTGTTTCTTATTGATTTAGGATTGTGAATATCAACAACTTCTGGTTATGACACACCAAGCAACGACTCCATAAGCTCTTCCCTATTGCGATGAGGAAGACTACATCCATTAGCCTCCAAATTACTCTTCGACTCTTTTATTTTCAAAAGAAAGTCTTCAAGCTTCTCCATATCATCAACTACTAGATGACCAATGCAATAATCAAACGCAACTTGAGCATCATTTTCAAGTTTCTCATGACGCTCATTTCTTTCTCTATACCAATGACGTTTCTTCAACAATTCAGAATAAATGAGATCTTTTCTCCAACGCTTCACTATATATTGAAACGGTATCTCTTCAATGCACATATTCTTTAATACACAAAAAATATGACGACAAAGCAAATCGTAATGATGATAAAACAAGCAACTACAATCCAAACAACCAGTGGTCTTATTATGCACAACCTGGAAAAAATAATTCAATTCATTATTCACATTCAATAAATAAATATAATTTAAAAACTAAACAAACCTTGCGATCAAACTCTTTAACATAAACTTCTAGATTTGAAGTGCATTCACCATCTTTCCTTTTATTTTGAACCTTCTTCTTCTCAACAACAACAATAACATCAGAACCATCAACCAAACTCATAGATGATTGGAAACACGACCAAACAGATTCATTTATCTCATTCTGAACATCTCTGAATATAGCACGAGTATATATCTTAGAAGCATGAACCTCAATTGGAAGGGGTGTGCTAAACTTAGGTACCGTTGTTCTTGTCTGATGATTAACCAACCTATGATTATTCCGTTGATTGTCCATAGCAGAATCAAATGAGTCAATAAAGGCCATAAGGTTTGCACCATGATGAAAAAATAGGAAAAAAATGAATTTTCACTCTCAGATCTTGATGTTGTTCTCATTAGATGATGTAACAGCCCAATTCTCATGACAAGAGACAGAACCGACTTTATTAAATAATAAAGCCAAACGGCCCAATACAACAACCAAAATAGAAGGTTTGCGGAAAACAACCTAGTACACAACTGAGAATACATTGACAATAATCTTTAAGGGAAGTCCCCTAATTCAACTCCAACTCGTACCTTCTCTTAAGTACTTATCCGCTCCTCCTACTGCCACTCTTTACCTGAAAAAGGGTTTTTAGATTTGAAAAGAGCGAGGGTTAGACCGAAAGGTCTAATGAGTCCTGTGTGTCCCTGATTGAACAACGATCTTTACCAGATAAATAAAATAAACGATTACCAACCTGTTTGATTGACAAAACAACGATTACAAGGTTGATCTTTGATCTTTGAAGCTCTCCGTGTTTTACACCTTTTGTGTGTGTGTTGTGTGTGATCTAAACTGATCTGATGTTTAGCTTCTAAGATACTCTATCAACCAACAACTTGCAAGACAACTTGCAATATTAAACTATTAAAAACTAACTAAACGAATATCTAAATAATTAAATAATATATAACTAACTAAACTAAATACTTAGAAACATTAAAATACAATAAAACAAACTTTGACATTTTATTACAAACGACATTAGACTTAATATTGAGAGTCGACTTTCCGGCTTTAGCTTCAAATTTGATCTTCAGATTGGATGATCTTGAATCCAATAGATATGTGATCTAACAATCTCCCCCTTTGGATCAAGATCATTATTTAAAAAGATTTATCCAATAGATCTGGTTAATTCAATCTTCTTCTTTTTCAGCTCAGAAGATGCAATCTCGTTCTTAGTCTTCAGAATGTAACAATCTTCCCCTTTTGATGTAGATAAACTCTCTTTCAGATGATGGGAAGAAATTATCTCTAGTTGTAGCTCAGATTGTTGTAGCAAAGTATCTTTAAAGAAAATTTCTTGCAATTCAACATGTCTTCAGAATACTTGCTCTAATCTTGTGTCGTTCCACATTTCTTGGTTCGACCCTTCTCCCCCATTTTGATGAAAAGAGTAAGAACGCCATCAAAACTTTATGTCAAGAAATGTCTATCTTTCGTAGCCTCTGATTCGTCAATTCATAAGATATTCATCTAGATCTTTGCAAATCCAGACAAATTAGTCGTGTAACACCTGTATCAACAAATGAATTAGTTAAAATGCCTTTCAGTAACACTAAGTCACTGTGTAACGAATACACATTGGAAAGGAGATTTATGATTGTAGATCCCAGTGTAGTGCAAAACAGAATAATCAGCAATCAAAGATGAACAGGTTATAGGCCACAACAACTAGTCATATGATTGATATTACTTCAAAGGATTTAGGTTTACAGAGAGAATTTCTGATAAGGGTTTGTAAACCTAATGACTATAAATCTGAATAATGAAATTATGAACTTATAACCTTACAAATGAAATAGAAAACAACTTTAAATACTTAGGCACGCAGGCCTGACGGGTTTATGGGCTTTTAGGCCCAACAAGCTTACAACTTTGAATAAATGACAGTTTATACCCTGAACTTCTATTTAACTAACAAAATAGCCCTAACAATGTCAGGATCGAATTCTCAACAAGAATAAATTCTCATAAACAATATCAAAGAAGTTGCGGAATAACACTTTGATATTCAATAAAACAGTAAACCAAAACAGTATATAATTAACAACTTGTAAACTTGTATTGAATGGTTAAAGTTACAAGATTAAACACACAACCTCAATATTGATGAACAGACTCACCAATACGAATTCTACTTCTCTAGAATTAGGATATATGTCTTGAGGTTGATTTTCTCTTTAGAGCTTCGAATGAATGAATCTCTCAAAAGTTATATGACTATTCTAAAACAATACAAAATATATACTGAAGATAAAAGATAATTACAATTTTTACAATATCTCCAGAATATCTTCCATCATTATCTCTAAGCTTCCATGAATATCTTCAGTTTATCCAGCTGTCATCCTTTCCAAACAGATCTCCATCTTATAAGCAGTATTAATCATAAGCAACATTAATCTCTTCTAGCAGTATTAACTACTAAGCAGTACTAACTACTAAGCAGTACTAACTAGCTAAGCAGTACTAACTTTGTTCAAGCAGCACTAACTTTGACTAGCAGTATTAATTCTACTAGCAGTAGTAATACTCAGCAGTATTAACCTTGAAGTCTTCTAGCAGTAGTAACTCTGGATCAGCAGCATTAACCATACTTAAGCTTTTCTTCAGTTCCCAACAATCTCCCCCTAACTTGACTTTTAGGAAAAGAAGTCAAGTTCTTCAGATGCTCTTCAAGATGCTCCCAAAACTTCATAATGACCTACATTCCTGTATTTGCATCCAATCCCAAACTCTGATTGATAGTTCTTTGGATCAAGTATTTAGCCATCTCTGAATCTGGAATACACCCTAGCTTTTTCTTAAGCATGGCATGAAGCTTCAATATGCTATGATTGTATACTCTATCCACTAGAAAGTATTCAGTGTGATTTAAATCCAAAGTCACTGTATATACTCCACTAGTTTCATATAGAGTCCAACCGTTGACTGACTTGAATACATTCTTGATCACATGCTCTACTTCTTCAGGTTTGAACATCATACACAGATACTCCATGACCAGGTTTGTAATTGAAATCTCTGGAGCTTTCAGTATATCTGCATACAACTTCATTCCTATCTCAAACATCTCTTCAAGATCTGACCTAGAGCATGTTCTTACAATTTTTGCCCAAGTATTGAACACCTCATACTTTTCATCCTTCCTTTTTAGCCTTATGTATTCCTTTCCATCCACTGTCAATGTATCTGCTGAAATTGGTTCAGGAACTTTGTCCATCACTACCATGTACAAACTTACATCCTCTGTGGTTGATGGCTCTTTCTGTTTAGATGACATAGGTGCTTCTTCTTCTTCAGCAACCTTCTCAGCCTCTCCTTCAGCTGTTCTAGGCTTCTTGATTGACTTTCTCCTAGCCATCATCTTTGTTCTCTTTAAAGTCCTTAGACTTTCCCCCAGAATGGCTTCTTTCTTAGGGGGTGTTTCTTGCTCATCTGGAAATGGCTTTTGAAAATCAAAGTCATTACTTTCTTTCATCCTCTTCTCCATCTCCACCCTAGCAGTTTCATTTCCCTGAAGCTTTCTCATCTCTGAATCATATAGATGTTTAATCTTTTCAAAAGACATCTTTGAGAACATCTCCTTTTTGACTCCTACAACACCTTTGAGAAATATAATCATCTTGTTTCTCTCTTGAGTACCTAGGAAAGTCTTTGAGGGTTGTCTCTTCTTTACAACTGTTTTCACCACTGATTTCTTCATAGTTGCAGCTTTCTTCTGTGCAGTTTCAGTTGCCAGACTCAGTTGATAAGCTTCATTCAGTTCAGCAGCTAGAGCCTTTGCCATCTCCCTGTCCTTTTCCACCTGAACTCTTTCTTCCTTTTCAATATCCTCTTGCATCTTTCTGGCCAAAGCTTCATCTGATTCAACCAACTTTTGCTTTTTGATTGGTTGATCAGATTCCACTAGTTTAGCTTTGCCCTTTTCTTTGCTTATCACCTGCTCAGACCTAGATTTCATTACATCCTCACCTCTTTCTTTTATGATAACTCCTTTGGCCTTTAAAGTGACCTTGGAAGTGTCATGTTTTGCTTTGATCAGAGTTTCTGCAATTTCCAGTTCTGTTAGTACTTCCTTCACTGTTTCTGCTGCTTTGTTCATGTCAACAGTAGTAACCGTTTCTGCTGCTCTACTTGAACTAGCAGCATTAATGGTTTTTGCTGCTTTGTTCATGTCAGCAGTAGTAACCGTTTCTGCTGCTCTACTTGAACTAGCAGCATTAATGGTTTCTGCTGCTTTGTTCATGTCAGCAGTAGTAACCGTTTCTGCTGCTCTACTTGAACTAGCAGCATTAATGGTTTCTTCTGCTTTGTTCATGTCAGCAGTAGTAACCGTTTCTGCTGCTTTCTCCCCCTCAACATCAAATTTCTCTCCATCAAGCTCCCCCTCTCTTGTGGCTTCTTCCATGTTGATCTCCCCCTTTTTGAGAGCATCATTCTTAGAGTTCCTTCTCCTGAGTTGGAATTGATTTCTCTTCTTCCTCTGTACTAGACTGATCACCATCTTCTTTAGCTTAGCAATATGTACTTGTTGTGACAGAATGACCAGCTTTAGTTCTTCTATCTCTTTGCCTTGTTTGATGACATCATGGTTGATGTTACCCATTGTCTCCATCAATTCATCATAGTTATATCTGTCCTCACCTTCTCCAGGAGTGTTACCCCCTATTGAAGGGTCATGGGATCTTTTATTAGTGGAAGTCTTCTGCCTAGCAGAAGCACTGTCCACCCCCGTGGTTTCTTGGCACCAGGGACTTTCGAATGATTGCTCATTCAAAGTTGCCATGAGGGAGGTCTTATTTATGTTACCACTTGCCTCATCACCCATATGCTCTTCCTCCTCCTCAGAGAGCACCTCCTTGGGGTTGGGATACACCCCTGTGGTTTCCCTTTGGATATTCCCTAAAGGAGAATTCTCCCTTAGAGGGCTTAAAGGTTTGGGGGATGATGGTATAGGAAGGGAATGAGCCTTCTTTACCTGTTTCCTCTTGTAAGTTTGTGTGATAGGAGAGGTTGGTTTGTCAAGAAGAGACTGGGGGATAGATATTGAGTGGGAAGGTTGGGATTGGCTAGCAGGAGGATGGTCTAATGGGGGCCTTGACCCTGCTGCCATACCTTCATTGGTTTGGGACACCACCATCATTGTAGAGAACAATGGGGTGTCAAATCCTTCCGAGTCCCCAGCAGATCTTCTCATATTTGAGAAAACCTTGCCTTTAGGGGGTTTTGGTACATATATCCCTTCAGATTGAGGAATATCCGTCAATTCGTGGTTGATTACTGCTTGAACAAGCCTGGGATACATGTAAAAGCTCTTTTTGTTTCCCATGTATGATACAAGATCATTGAAAATCATTTGTGAAAAATTGTACCTTCTGGCACTGGCCAAACAGACCAAAGCATAAGCAATGAGACTGCTGAACTCACTCCATCCAGTAGTCTTTTTGGATATACAGTGCATCAAGGTATGAACAAGAAATCGCCATTGGGGTGAAAATTTTGCTTTTGAGAACTTGAACACCCCCAATGGGCCTCCATACCCCATTCTTGTAAGAGAAGAGAACAGGTCATTATTTGGGATAGAAGTTATACCAGAGGCATCGTCTAGACGTAGACTGATGCGAATAACTTCTTCATTAACTGTCAAGGGTTTGTCACACACCCTTGTCTTGATCATTTGCACACCATTCTCAGTGATAATGGTGGCATTTGCCCATAATTGCCTTTGATGCTCGATATAGATTGGAGGCGATACAGTAAGAGCATGGGCAATATTGCTTGACTTGAGGAAATCCACAATCTGATGGAACCCAGCGGCCTGTTTGGGCTTCTGTAGCATCGCGATTTCATTGTGTTCATCTATGAATGCCATTGATGCCATTGAGCTTTGAGAAAATCTTGCCTGAAAGCTTTGAACTTGAGATAGAAAGGGTTTAGAGCGCACGTGAACAGTATGCAAAGAGTCGTTATGAACTTTTAGGCGGACAAAGAGTATTTATAGTATTCGGGATATAAGCAGTATTAACCTAGAGCAGTATTAACTGAGAGCAGTATTAACTGAGAGCAGTATTAACTGAAAGCAGTATTAACTACTAGCAGTATTAACTAACTAGCAGTATTAACTACTAGCAGTATTAACTAACTAGCAGTATTAACTAACTGGCAGTATTAACTAACTGGCAGTATTAACTACTAGCAGTATTAACTAACTAGCAGTATTAACTGAAAGCAATATTAACTATACTTACTCCTTTAATCTTTGGAAACACTGAGTACTGCTATACCTATCCTGAAAAGGAAGATTAGTAACACCAAGAATAGACAAGATTCAGGTATAGCCACACTTGTTACCAAGAAAGTGAATCTACCCATATCAAAGGCTTTGGTGAATAGATCAGCAAACTGGTTATCAGTGTGAACTTTTACAACTTGAATAAGTTTCTTTTCATTACAGTCTCTTATGAAGTGATAGCTGATCTCAATGTGCTTTGTCTTTGAGTGCTTGACAGGATTATTCACAATGCTAATAGCACTGCTGTTATCAATAAAAATTGGAGTGTGTAGAAAGGTTACCCCATAGTCCAACATTTGATTTTGAATCCATAAGACTTGAGAACAGCAACTTGCAGCTGCTATATACTCTGCCTCTGTTGTAGATATGGACACTGTGGTTTGT
This sequence comes from Arctium minus, assembly GCA_954870635.1. Classification (NCBI taxonomy): domain Eukaryota; kingdom Viridiplantae; phylum Streptophyta; class Magnoliopsida; order Asterales; family Asteraceae; genus Arctium; species Arctium minus. The sequence continues at coordinate 54,677,442 of OX941090.1, read as the reverse complement.
TTCTTGCACTGCCAAGAAACTAGTCTTGCACCCAAAAACTGACATCCTCCAGAAGTAGATTTTCTGTCCAAGTTTGCTCCACCTAGATCACTGTCTGAGTATGCAAGTAGGTCAAAGGATGAGGCATGAGGATACCAAAGTCCCAATCTTGGTTGCCCTTTGAGATATCTGAATATCCTCTTGACAGCTTGATAGTGAGATTGCTTTGGCCTAACTTGGAATCTTGCACATACACAGACTGGAAACATTATATCTGGCCTAGAGGCTGTAAGATACATGAGAGAGCCAATCATGGATCTGTAAAGATGAACATCCATATCCTCCCCCTCAAGATCTGCTGTTAGCTGCTTGTGTGTCTCCATAGGTGTGCTGGCAGGTTTTGAATCTGAGAAACCAAACTTGGTTACAATGTCCTGCACATACTTGGACTGACAGATGAAAATTCCATCTGACTTCTGTTGAACTTGGAGTCGAAGGAAGAAAGTAAGTTCCCCCATGGAACTCATCTTGAACCTCTGGTGCATTAGGTCTTCAAACTCCTTGCACATGTTGTCTCTTGTTGATCTAAAGATAATATCATCAACATAGATTTGGACCAACAAGATATCCTTCTTCTTTCTCTTGATGAATAGAGTCTTATCAATGACTCCTCTTTCAAAGCCATGTTCCAAGAGATAGGATGACAGAGTGTCATACCATGCTCTTGGAGCTTGATGTAGTCCATAAAGTGCTTTCTTCAATTTGTATACCCTGTCTGGATAGCTTGGGTTTTCAAACCCTGGTGGTTGACAGACATATACCTCTTCTTCAATTGAGCCATAAAGAAAGGCACTTTTTACATCCATTTGATAGACTTTGAAGTTCATGTAAGAAGCATAGGCTAGGAATAATCTGATTGCTTCTATCCTAGCCACAGGTGCAAAAACTTCTTCATAATCTATACCCTCTTCTTGAGTATACCCTTGAGCACCAGCCTTGCTTTGTTCCTTATGACAATTCCTCTTTCATCTCTCTTGTTTCTGAAAATCCACTTTGTGCCAATTGCTCTGTGACCTTTAGGAAGGTCTACTAGATCCCATACGTCTTGTAGCTTGAACTGTAACAGTTCTTCTTGCATTGCTTCTATCCAGCTAGATTCTTTCATAGCATCATGTGCCTTCTTAGGCTCAAGCTGGGATAGAAAGCAAGAAAGCACTGTATGCTATTGATCTTGCATTTCTTGAAGCCTGCTTTGATGTCTAGTCATCATAGGAGATGATATATCTCCTACTACCAGCAGCAGCTAAAGCCTTTGCCATTTCCCCGTCCTTCTCCACCTGAGCTCTTTCTTCTTTTTCCATTTCCTTCTGCATTTTCCTTGCTAAAGCTTCATCTGATTCAACCAACCTTTGCTTCTTGATTGGTTGATCAGATTCCACTATCTTTTCTTTTCCCTTATTCTTTGATTCTGCAGCTTTGTCTTTCTGTTCTGATTTTCTGTCTCTCCCTTCATTTATGACCACTCCCTTTGCTTTGGGAGTGTCATTCTTAGCTTTGATTAGCACTTCAGCTACTTCAATTTCTGTTGGTGTTAACTCTGTTACTGCTGCTTGTGAGGTTTCAGCAGCATTAACAGTTTCTGCTTCTTTTTGTACTGAACCTCTTTCTGTTTCTGCTGCTTGCTCATTTTCCCCCTCAACATTATGTTTTTCCTCTTGCTCCCCCTTAGCTTTGGCATCAGCTTCTGACTCCCCCTTTTTGGGAGCATCAGTCACTGGTTTCCTCCTTCTGAGCACAAATTGTTTCTTCTTCTTTTGCAGAATCAGTTTCCTTACCATTTGCTTCAACTTGATGATTTGTTCTTGTTGTGACAGTATTACCAGCTTTAGCTCTTCTATATCTTTGCCCTGTTTGAGTACATCCATGTTGATGTTGCCCATTGCCTCCATCAATTCATCATAGTTATATCTGTCCTCACCTTCTCCAGGAGTGTTACCCCCTATTGAAGGATCATTGGATCTTTTAGTAGTGGAAGTCTTCTGCCTAGCAGAAGCACTATCCACCCCTGTGGTTTCTTGGCACCAGGGACCTTCAAATGATTGCTCATTCAAAGTTGCCATGGGGGAGGTCTTATTGATGTTACCACTTTCCTCCTCTGTGCTAGCAGGAGTAGTGGCAGCCTCATCACCCATATGCTCTACCTCCTCCTCAGAGAGCACCTCCTTTGGGTTGGAGACACCCTTGTGGTTTCCCTTTGGATATTCTCTAGGGGAGAATTCTCCCTTAGAGGGCTTAAAGGCTGAGTGGGTGATGGTACAAGAAGGGAAGGAGCCTTCTTTACCTGTTTTCTTTGATAAGTTTGGGTAATTGGAGAAGTGGGCTTATTTAGTAGGGACTGTGGGATAGATATAGAGTGGGAAGGTTGGGCTTGGCTAGAAGTGGGTTTGTCTAATGGGGGCCTTGACCCTGCTGCCATACCTTCATTGGTTTGGGACACCACCATCATTGTAGAGAACAATGGGGTGTCAACTCCTTCAGAGTCCCCAGCAGATCTTCTCATATTTGAGAAAACCTTGCCTTTGGGGGGTTTAGGTACATATACCCCAACAGGTTGAGGTATATCCGTCAATTGATTAGTAATAACTTCTTGAACAAACCTGGGATACATAAAGAAGCTCTTTTTGTTTCCCATGTTTGATACAAGATCATTGAAAATCATTTTAGAAAAATTGTACTTTTGGGCAGTGGCCAAGCACACCAAAGCATAAGCAATAGTGCTGCTGAACTCACTCCATCCAGTAGTCTTTTTGGATATGCAATGCATAAGAGTATGGACAAAGAAACGCCATTGGGGTGAGAAATTAGCTTTAGAAAATTTGAAAACACCCAATGGGCCTCCATACCCCATTCTTGTAAGATTTGAAAACAGTTCATCATTTGGGATAGAAGTTATACCAGATGCATCGTCTAGACGTAGACTAATGCGAATAACTTCTTCAGTAACTGTTAGTGAGTGATCACAGATTCTTGTCTTGATCATTTGCACACCATTTTCCACAACAATGGTTGCATTAGCCCAGAACTGCCTTTGGTGCTCAATGTAGATTGTAGGGGATACAGTCAGAGCATGAGCAATGTGGCTTGACTTGAGGAAATCCACAATCTGATGAAATCCTGAAGCTTGCTTTGGCTTTTGTAGCATCGCAATCTCGTTGTGTTCGTCGATGAACGTCATGGATGCCATTGATCGTAGTGAAAACTTGCCTGAAAACTTCGAACTTGAGAGAGAAAGGGTTTAGAGCGCAAGAGAACAGTATGCAAAGAGTCGTTATGAACTTTTAGGCGGGCAAAAAGTATTTATAGTATTCGGAATATAAGCAGTATTAACCTAGAGCAGTATTAACTACTAGCAGTAGTAACGACTAGCAGTATTAACTAACTAGCAGCATTAACTACTAAGCAGTATTAACCACTAGCAGTATTAACTGAAAGCAGTATTAACCACGAGCAGTATTAACTAAAAGCAGTATTAACCACAAGCAGTATTAACTGAAAGCAGTATTAACTACAAGCAGTATTAACTGAAAGCAGTATTAACTACAAGCAGTATTAACTGAAAGCAGTATTAACTGAAAGCAGTATTAACTGAAAGCATTATTAATTGAAAGCAGTATTACCCACTAGCAGTATTAACTGAAAGCAGTATTAACCACTAGCAGTATTAACTATACTTACTCCTTTTCAACTTGCTAAATACTGAGTACTGCTATGCATATCCTGAAAAAGAAGATTAGTAACACCAAGAATAAAAATATACAGGTATAAAACCACTTTTTGAGAAGAAGATTATTCAGAGTTTATCATTCCCACACTTGTTACCAAGAAAGTGAATCTACCCACATCAAAAGCTTTAGTGAATAGATCAGCAAACTGATTATCAGTGTGAACTTTGACAACTTGAATAAGTTTCTTTTCATTACAATCTCTTATAAAGTGATACCTGATTTCAATGTGCTTTGTCTTTGAGTGCTTGACTGGATTATTTACAATGCTAATAGCACTGCTATTGTCAATAAAGATTGGAGTGTGTAGAAAGGTTACCCCATAATCCAGCATTTGATTCTGAATCCATAAGACTTGAGAACAGCAACTTGCAGCTGCTATGTACTCTGCCTCTGTTGTAGATGTGGATACTGTGGTTTGTTTCTTGCACTGCCATGAGACTAGTCTAGCACCCAAAAACTGACATCCTCCAGAAGTAGATTTTCTGTCCAAGTTTGCCCCACCTAGATCACTGTATGAGTATGCTATTAGGTCAAAAGATGAGTTATGAGGATACCAAAGTCCCAATCTGGGTTGCCCTTTGAGATATCTGAATATCCTCTTAACAGCTTGAAAGTGAGATTGCTTTGGCCTAACTTGAAATCTTGCACATACACAGACTGGAAACATAATATCTGGCCTTGATGCTGTGAGATACATGAGAGAGCCAATCATGGATCTATAAAGATGCACATCCATATCCTCCCCCTCAAGATCTGCTGTGATCTGCTTGTGTGTTTCCATAGGTGTGCTGGCAGGTTTTGATTCTGAGAAACCAAACTTGGTTAGAATATCCTGCACATACTTGGATTGACATATAAAAATCCCATCTGACTTCTGTTGAACTTGGAGTCCAAGGTAGAAAGTAAGTTCCCCCATGGAACTCATTTTGAACCTTTGATGCATTAAGTCCTCAAACTCCTTGCACATGATGTTTCTTGTAGAACCAAAAATAATGTCATCAACATATATTTGGACCAGCAAGATATCCTTCTTCTTTCTTTTGATAAATAGAGTCTTATCAATGACTCCTCTTTCAAAGTCATTTTCCAAGAGATAGGATGACAGGGTGTCATACCATGCTCTTGGGGCTTGATGTAGTCCATAAAGTGCTTTCTTTAATTTGTATACTCTGTCTGGATAGCTTGGGTTTTCAAACCCTGGTGGTTGACAGACATATACTTCTTCTTCAATTGACCCATAGAGAAAAGCACTTTTTACATCCATTTGGTAGACTTTGAAGTTCATGTAAGAAGCATAGGCTAGGAATAGTCTGATTGCTTCTATCCTAGCTACAGGTGCAAAAACTTCTTCATAATCTATGCCCTCTTCTTGGGTGTAGCCTTGAGCTACCAGCCTTGCTTTGTTTCTTATAACAATACCTCTTTCATCTCTCTTGTTTCTGAAGATCCATTTTGTGCCAATTGCTCTGTGACCTTTAGGAAGGTCTACTAGATCCCACACATCTTGTAGCTTGAACTGTAACAATTCTTCTTGCATTGCTTCTATCCAGCTAGATTCTTTCATAGCATCATGTGCCTTTTTGGGCTCAAGCTGGGATAGAAAACATGAGAGCACTGTATGCTGTTGATCTTGCATTTCCTGAAGCCTGCTTTGATGTCTAGTCATCATGGGAGAAGAGACATCACCTATTATCAACTGTGGAGGATGATTCTTTTGAACTCTTGTGTTATGACTAGGTTCTTCAGTCAGTCCAGCCTCTAGATTAGAGACATGCAATTCAACTGAAGTGTCTTCAGATGTCACTTCTGATTCTTGAGTCTCCTCATCTCTAGTGTTTTCTTCATTCTGACTTGGTTCAGTAAATGATTCCTTTTCACAGTCTTCATTTACTGTGGGTAAGGGAAAAATCACAGATTTAGATATACTTTCTTGAACTTGTGTGATTTCTGATTCTCCACCACCTGTTCCTGTATACTCATTACTGAAACCAAGAGAGTTAGTTAGTGAATCAATGTCAAATAGCCACTGAGGTCCAGACCCAACAGGATTTGGTGTGTTCTCATTGCATTTGACATTGTCACTTTCTTCAATTATTCTAGAAGAAGAGTTAAAAACTCTGTAGGCCTTACTCTGAGATGAATATCCAACAAGAAATCCATCATCTGCTTTGCTATCAAACTTACCTAAATGAGATTTGGTATTTAGAATTGTACAAGGACACCCAAAAGGTTTGAAGAAACCAATAAAAGGTTTTCTTTGATTTAAAAGCTCATATGGGGTCTTGTTCTTTTGCTTGACCACTAGAACTCTGTTTTGGACATAACAAGCAGTATTAACTGCTTCAGCCCAGAAAGTAATTGGCAATTTTGAATCAGCCAACAGAGATCTAGCAGCCTCTATTAGTGTCCTATTTCTCCTTTCAGCAACACCATTCTGTTGAGGAGTCTTAGGAGCACTATATTGTCTCTCAATACCTTTTCCTTCACAAAAGGTGTTTAGATCATGATTTTTAAACTCAGTTCCATTGTCTGATCTAATGACTTTTACTCTTTGATTAGTTTGGTTTTCAATTCTTAGAATAAAGGATTTGATAAGACCACTTGTTTCATCCTTAGTCCTTAGAAAATATACCCAAGTAAATCTGGAGTAATCATCAACAATAACCAAGCAGTAAGATTTCTTGCCTATACTCATAACATTTGTAGGACCAAACAGATCCATATGCAATAACTGGAGACAAGAAGAAACAGAATTTAACTCTTTGGTCTTATGAGAAGTTTTGTGTTGTTTGCCTTTAAGACAAGCAACACAATGATCATCACATGAGAAGACTTTTGAAGGTAAACCTCTTACAAGGTTATTTTTAACAAGATTGTTCATAGTCTTGAAATTCATGTGACACATCCTTCTGTGCCAAAGGGAGGATTCATCTATAGAAGCTTTTGAAACAAGACAATTTAAAGATGAATCACTATCAACATTGTCCAAATCAAGACAGTAAACATTGTCCTTCCTTGGAGTTCTAAGTAGTATCATGCTTTCATCAACTACCTTGAACCCTGGAGCAAGAATCATACACTCAGTATTAGTAAATAGTATACTATGTTGTTTGTCACAAACCTGTGATACACTTAACAGGTTGTACTTTAATTGATCAACATAGTAGACATCCTCAAATGTCATCTTACCTTTGGTGACATTACCTTTTCCACTTATCTTACCACCAGTAAGATTGTCTCCAAATGCAACATGTCCTCCATTAATGTGCTTGAAATCCTGAAGGCATGACATGTTTCCTGTCATGTGCCTAGAGCAACCACTATCAACATGCCATATGCTCTTTCCTTTGAGTTGTTGGTTGCCCTGCACATTAAATAAATCAATTAGTATGATTGGGGACCCAAGCCAAAGTGATCTTGGGTCTGCCTTTCTCATCAAAGTATTTACATTCCTTTTTAATGAGGTTTCTAAACTCAGAGTACTCTTTATTAGAGTACTTTGTCAATATGATTGGCTTAGCAGAATCAACACTAGAAGCAGTACTAACCTTAGAAGTACTAACAGAGTTAGCAGTACTAACAGGTTTAGCAGTACTAACTTTGTTAGCAGCATTAACATTGTTAGCAGTAGTATTACTTCTAGCAGCACTATCATTGTCAGCAGCACTATTTGTGGTAGCAGTACTAACAGTTTTAGTGCTTTTAGGAATCCACATATTGACACTTTCTTTAACAGAATACTTTTTCTTCATGTGGCTTTTAGTTTTAACAGTTTTCTTAGCCACATGGTTCTTTTCAATTTTCTTATAACCAAAGGGTTTTTGCATGGATCTTTGGAAATTCATTCTTTGGTTCATAGGATTGAAATAACAGAATTTTGCAAGATGATTCAATTTGCCACAGATAAAACAAGGTTTTGGTCTATTGATTTTACTCAGATCAACCCCTTGTTTATGTGCCCATTGATTATTCCAGTTTCTTTGATTTCCCCTCTTTTTGTCCTGTTTTTGGGGCTCATTCTTCTTACAAGTACACTGTTTGCAAGGACCTGGATTCACAACCGTGGTTTGTTTATAATGGACCTTACCAGACTTTTCCTCTGTCTTCTCTATGTTCTTGGATTTGATCCAAGCCCTTCCACAATCCTCATTGGTGATAATGTTGTTTTCTATGGAAATCTCACCACTCACCTTGTTCTTCTTACTCTTGCCAACCTCTTTCTCAGTCTTATCCTCAATAATTACCTCATCTAAGGGATCTATTTCAGTGGTTCCCTCAGGCAAATTCTTCCTATCTTTGGTGTCTAACAGGTCTGAAGTAGGAGGAATGTAATTGTTGTTATATGGTGGAGGTGTGGCATTATACCCAATTCCTCTTCTTAATTTATCATGAATCTGATTTTGCAGTAAGGAGTCCATTGCTTTAGAAGCATTGGAAAACTTTTCTACATCAAGCTTAACCTTGGTTAACTCCTCTTTCAGTTTTTCAACCTCCTCTTTAGATTTGGTCAGTTTAAGTTCTAAATCCTTTTTCTCCCACTGCCAGTAATTGGTGTCATATGAGTGTTGTAGTTCATTAGCTTGAAAACCTTTGATTTGATCTTCAAATCTCTCTACTATCCTCACATAGTCTTTTATATCCTTTTCTAGTCTCTTAAGGTCATCACTCATCTTCTGATTGTGATCCCTGTACCTTTTAACAGTGTCTATGCAAGTTTTAGAGCAGAGATTAGAGCTTACCTCAGATGGGAGATCAGATACTTTAGCCATAAGAGCTTGATTCTGAATAGCTTCTTCTGCTTGATCACTCCAATCAAACCCCATTCCTTGTTGAGAAACAAGGGCTTGAGCAGAGTTTCTGTTGTTATTGAAGCTTCCAGATTGAGCTTGTTGATGGTTGTTGTTGTGAGACATTCCACTTCTGCATTCTTTAGCAAAATGTCCCTTCAGATGGCATTTGTAGCATTCTACCTTTGATTTATCAAACCCTGCTCCATCTTCTCTTCTTTGTGAGAAGTTGTTTCTTCCAGTCCTCTTTATAAACTTCTTAACCCTCATGGAGAGCATGGCCATCTGCCATTTAATATCCATCTCTTCCAGATCATCAGGATGAAGTTGTTCTAAGTCATCATTGATTAAAGAAGAATTTCCATGATTAGAAAGAAGAGCTTCAAATACATAATCAGTGCCTTTATCTAGATTTGATCCATTAGCAGCATTAACTGATTCAGAGTTAGCAGTAGAATCAATTGATGCTGATAGGAGTGCAGCATTATGAACATATCCAGAAGGCTTCTTCTTTGCCTCCACCTCAGCTTCAAATACTCTAAGATCATTGTACAGATCATCAAGTTCTTTGTCTTCCAACTGATCATTCTGTCTGAATGACACAGTGTACAAGGTCCATTCATCTCCAAGGGACCTTAAGAACTTTCTGTTTACATCATCTTGATCAATCTGTACTCCCATAGTAGCTAGTTCACCAATTAGTTTATTAAACCTGTCAAAAGTTTGAGTCATGGACTCATTCTTAGTTGAGATGAAGTTTTCATACTGTTGTTTTAAGATTGCCTTTTGATTTCTCTTGGTACTTTTAGTACCTGAGAATCTCTTCTCTAGAGCATTCCAGAGCATCTGTGCATCAGTACAATTGCAGAATTGGTGTTGATACTCATTTGGAATGGCCAAGAGCAGTGTGCTCAAGGCTTTCATCTCTATCTGCCTTGTCATCCTGTCTGCATCTGTCTTTGGAGGGGTTCTTTTGCCATCTTCACCAATCTTTCCTGCATCAGATGGGCCATTCTCAATGATGTCCCACATAGAGTAATCTGTGAGGAGAATATATTGCTTGATTCTGATTTTCCACATGTCAAATTCATTGGATCTGAGCATTGGAACTTTTGATACCAAAGTACTGCTTGATTCTGTAAGATTTTCCATGATGAATAGTTTGTTTCTGAGAAATCAGGCTCTGATACCACTTGTCAGGATCGAATTCTCAACAAGAATTAATTCTCAGAAACAATATCAAAGAAGTTTGCGGAATAACACTTTGATATTCAATGAAACAGTAAATCAACACAGTAAATATGAATAACAAACTGTAAGCTTTTATTTGATGCTTTGCAGTTACAAGATTACTCACTCAACCTCAATATTGATGAACAGGATCACCAATACGAATTCTACTTCTCTAGAATTAGGATCTATGCCTTGAGGTTGATTTCTCTCTTGAAAAACAATTATCAAAAGTTATCTCTATCTATTCTAAACATTCTATACATATACTGATAAAAAGATAATTACAAAGAATAAACAAATCTTCAGTATATCTTCCATGTATATCTTCTAAGTATATCTTCAGTATATCCAGCTGTAGTACATTCCATTCGGATCTCTTTAGCAGCACTAATAATGATCAGCAGCATTAACTTCATCTAGCATCATTAACTGCAAGCAGTACTAACTACTAGCAGTACTAACTAGCTAAGCAGTACTAACTTTGTTCAAGCAGTACTAACTTTAACTAGCAGTAGCAATTCTACTAGCAGTAGTAACACTTAGCAGTATTAATCTTCAACTTGTTCTGGCAGTAGTAACTACACTTGTACTAGCAGTAGTAACTACACTTAGTAGAATCTTCAGTTCCCAACACTTTTGAACTCTGGTGTTATGACTAGGTTCTTCATTTAGTCCTACCTCTAAATTAGAGTCATTCAACTCAACTGAAGTGTTTCAGCAGCTACTTCTGATTCTTTATTTTCTTGAGTCTCCACATCTCTACTTTCTACTTCACTCTTACTTGGTTCAGTAGATGGTTCCTTTTCAGAGTCTTCAAAAGGATTCACTGTGGGTATGGGAAAAATCACAGATTTAGGTAAACTTTCTTGAACTTATGTAGTCCCTGATCCTCCACATCCTAAACCTGCATAATCATCACTACTGAAACCAAAAGAGTTAGTTAGTGAATCAATGTCAAATAGCCACTGAGGACCTGTTCCAATAGGATTTGGTGTGTTCTCATTGCATTTGACATTGTCATTTTCTTCAATTATTCTAGTAGATGTGTTAAAAACTCTGTAGGCCTTACTCTGGGATGAATAACCAACAAGAAATCCATCATCTGTTTTGCTATCAAACTTACCTAAGTGAGATTTGGTATTGAGAATTGTACAAGGACACCCAAAAGGTTTGAAAAATCCAATGAAAGGTTTTCTTTTATTTAAAAGCTCATATGGGGTCTTGTTCTTTGGCTTGACTACTAGAACTCTGTTTTGGACATAGCAAGCAGTATTAACTGCTTCAGCCCAGAAGGTAATTGGCAGTTTTGAATCAGCCAACAGAGATCTAGCAGCCTCAATTAGTGTCCTATTTCTCCTCTCAGCAACTCCATTCTGTTGAGGAGTCCTAGGGGCACTATATTGTCTCTCAATGCCTTTATCTCCACAAAAGGTGTTTAGATCAAGATTTTTAAATTCAGACCCATTATCTGATCTAATGACTTTTACTTTTTGATTAGTTTGGTTTTCAATTCTTAGAATAAAGGATTTGAGCAGTCCACTTGTCTCATCCTTAGTCCTTAGAAAATATACCCAAGTAAATCTTGAGTAATCATCAACAATAACCAAGCAGTAAGATTTCTTGCCTATACTCATAACATTTGTAGGACCAAACAGGTCCATATGCAATAACTGGAGACAAGAAGAAATAGAATTTAATTCTTTGGTCTTATGAGAAGTTCTGTGTTGTTTGCCTTTAAGACAAGCCACACAATGATCATCACATGAAAAGACTTTTGAAGGCAAACCTCTTACAAGGTTGTTTTTAACAAGTTTGTTCATAGTCTTAAAATTCATATGACACATCCTTCTGTGCCATAGAGAGGATTCATCCACAGAGGCTTTTGAAACAAGACAGTTCAGGGATGAATCACTATCAACATTTTCCAAATCTAGACAATAAACATTGTCCTTTCTTGGAGTTCTAAGTAGTATCATGCTTTCATCAACTACCTTGAACCCTGGAGCAAGGATCATACACTCAGTATTTGTAAATAATATACTATGTTGTTTGTCACAAACCTGTGATACACTTAACAGGTTGTACTTCAACTGGTCAACATAGAAGACATCCTCAAATGTCATCTTACCTTTTGTGACATTACCTTTGCCACTTATTTTACCTCCAGTAAGATCATTTCCAAAAGCAACATGTCCTCCATTGATATGCTTGAAATCCTGAAGGCATGACATGTTACCTGTCATGTGCCTAGAGCAACCACTATCAACATGCCAAATGCTCTTTCCCTTGAGCTGTTGGTTGCCCTGCACATAGGATAAATCAGTTAGTTTGAATTAGGAACCCAAGCCAAAGTGGTCTTGGGTACCCCTTTCTCATCAAAATACTTGCATTCTTTCTTGACAAGATTTTTAAACTTAGACTCCTCATTCTTGGAGTACTTTGTCACAATAATAGGCTTGGAAACATGTTTGCTAGAAGCAATAATGGTTTTAGAAGTACTAACTGCCTTAGCAGCACTTGCATGCTTAGCAGTACTAACTTTGTTAGCAGTAGTAACTGTGTTAGCAGCATTAATATTTTCAGCAGTACTAACACTGTTAGCAGTAGTAACTGTGTTAGCATCACTAATATTTTCAGCAGTACTAACACTGTTAGTACTTCTAGGTACCCATATTAAAACACTTTCTTTTAAAACCTTATTTTTCATAGGGCCTTTTCTTTCAATAGATTTCTTTATCACATGTTTCTTTCCAGCCTTCATATAACCAACAGGTTTTTGTATAATTCTTTGAAAGTTTATCTGTTGATTAATAGGGTTAAAGAAGCAATACTTAGCCAAATGATTCATCTTGCCACATATGAAACAAGGTTTTGGTCTATTGATTTTATTCAGATTAACTCTTTGTTTCTGAGCCCATTGATTATTCCAGTTTCTTTGATTACCTCTTTTTATACCAGAATTTAGGCTCTTTGCTTTATTGCAAGCACACTGTTTACAAGGTCCAGGATTCACAACCGTGGTTTGTTTGTAATGGACCTTGTTATCCTTTCCTTTGGTCTTCTCTATCTCCTTGGACTTGACCCAGATTTTCCCACATCCCTCATTGGTGATAATGTTGTTTTCTAATGGTATCTTTTTGCTCACAGTTTTATCCCTATTCTCACTGGCTTCTTTCTCAGTCAAATCCTTAACTACGACCTCATCCAAAGGATCTATCTTAAAAGCTTCCTCAGACAAGTCCTTTTTCTCCTTGGTTTCCAACAAGTCTGAAGTAGGAGAGATATAGTTGTTGTTGTAAGGAGGAGGTGTATTGTTGTATCCAATACCAGGCTTCATCTTATCATGAATCTGAGCCTTTAGAAGAGAATCCATTGCTTTTGAAGCATATGAAAACTTTTCTATGTCAAGCTTAACTTTAGACAGTTCCTCTTTCAGCCTATCATTCTCTTCTAAGGACTTAGACAGTTTGGTCTCTATCTCATTCTTTTCCCACTTCCAATAGTTTGTTTCATAAGAGTGTTGAAGTTCATTAGCTTGAAAGCCTTTGATTTGCTCTTCAAATCTCTCTACTATCAACACATAATCTCTTCTGTCCTTTTCCAATCTTTTGAGGTCATCACACATACTTTGATTGTGATTCCTGTATCTTTTGACAGTGTCTATGCAAGATTTAGAGCAGAGATTAGAAATTACCTCAGAGGGGAGATCAGACACTTCTGCCATAAGAGCTTGGTTCTGAATGGCTTCCTCAGCTTGATCACTCCAGTCAAATCCCATTCCTTGTTGAGAAACAAGGGCTTGAGCAGGATTTTTGTTTTGATTATTGCCTCCATTCTGAGCTTGTTGGCCTCCATTCTGAGTTTGCTGGTGGTTGTTGTTTGGACCAGCACTCCTGCACTCTCTAGCAAAATGTCCTTTCATATGACACTTATAGCACTCCACCTTAGTCTTGTCAAAGCCTGCTCCATCTTCTCTTCTTTGAGAGAAGTTGTTCCTTCCTGTTCTTTTAATGAATTTCTTCACTCTCATAGATAACATGGCCATCTGCCATTTAATGTCCATCTCCTCCAGGTCATCAGGGTGAAGTTGATCCAGATCATCATTAATCAATGAAGTGTTGCTATGACTGGACAAAAAGGCTTCAAAGATAGTTCCAGTGCCTTTTTCTGAATTTACTCCACTGGCAGTACTAGCTACTTCAGGGTTGGCAGTAGTATCAGTAGATGTTGAAAGAAGTGCAGCATTGTGAATATATCCAGTGGGCTTTTTCTTGGATTCTACCTCAGTTTCAAAAACTATTAGATCATTATATAGATCATCAAGTTCCTTCTCTTCCAGATTATCACTCTGTCTATATGAGATAGTGTACATAGTCCATTCATCCCCAAGAGATCTGAGGAATTTTCTGTTGATATCATCTTGCTCCATCTTCACTCCTACAGTAGCCAGTTTACCAATGAGTTTCTTGAACCTATCAAAAGTTTGAGTCATAGACTCATTCTTTGAAGAAGTGAAGTTCTCATACTGCTGTTTTAGAACATCTCTTTGATTTCTTTTGATGCTCTTAGTTCCAACAAATCTTTTCTCTAGAGCATTCCAAAGAATCTGAGCATCAGTGCAGTTGCAAAATTGATGCTGATATTCATTGGCGATGGCCAAGAGCAGAGTGATCAAGGCCTTCATCTCTGTCTGTCTGATCTTCCTCTCACCATCTGTCTTTGGTGGAGGTCTTTTTCCATCTGGTCCTATCCTTCCAGCTTAAGAAGGACCATTCTCAATAATATCCCACATTGAGTAGTCAGTGAGAAGAATATATTGTCTGATTCTGATCTTCCACATGTCAAACTCACTGGGTTTGAGCATTGGAACCTTAGAGACCAAAGTACTGCTTGATTCTGTAAGATTTTCCATGATGAATAGCTGTTTCTGAGAGAGTTTGGCTCTGATACCACTTGTCAGGATCGAATTCTCAACAAGAATAAATTCTCAGAAACAATATCAAAGAAGTTGCGGAATAACACTTTGATATTCAATAAAACAGTAAACCAAAACAGTATATAATTAACAACTTGTAAACTTGTATTGAATGCTTAAAGTTACAAGATTAAACACACAACCTCAATATTGATGAACAGACTCACCAATACGAATTGTACTTCTCTAGAATTAGGATCTATGTCTTGAGGTTGATTTTCTCTTTAGAGCTTCGAATGAATGAATCTCTCAAAAGTTATATGACTATTCTAAAACAATACAAAATATATACTGAAGATAAAAGATAATTACAATTTTTACAATATCTCCAGAATATCTTCCATCATTATCTCTAAGCTTCCATGAATATCTTCAGTTTATCCATCTGTCATCCTTTCCAAACAGATCTCCATATTATAAGCAGTATTAATCATAAGCAGCATTAATCTCTTCTAGCAGTATTAACTACTAAGCAGTACTAACTACTAGCAGTACTAACTAGCTAAGCAGTACTAACTTTGTTCAAGCAGCACTAACTTTGACTAGCAGTATTAATTCTACTAGCAGTAGTAATACTCAGCAGTATTAACCTTGAAGTCTTCTAGCAGTAGTAACTCTGGATCAGCAGCATTAACCATACTTAAGCTTTTCTTCAGTTCCCAACAAACAATCTCCCCCTTTAAATAGAAGTTGAAACTCGCGCCAGTTAGGAACATGTATCTTCCGAAAACCAAAACTGATCTCGAAATATCTTATTTGCGTTCTGTACTCCAGTCGTTCTTCGATAACTCTCAGTGCTTTAAGAACAAGTGATTTGTATGTAGAATCCAGTACTTAAACTCCTTTTTCATCTTGACTCAGCGCACGCTTCAACTTGTCTTTCAGCAGCATCAAAGTACCATCACAGAATATGGCAATCTGATCGAATCGGATAAATCTTAGAATACCTTTGTTTTTCACGTATGACATACCAAACTCTGGAATCTTTATAACTGTGAATGCAGGTACGCTTAGAGCATCAGACGGAACACTCAGATCAGGCTTAAGCAGATTAATCTTTGGCTGATCGCTTTCTAATCCAATCTGAAAATCTTCCACCGAAGCAAGTTTCATTGCACACTTCATGTATCTCTTCACGGTTTTCCAGTGCATCAATGACTTCCCTGGGTCTGACGGTTCTGGTGTTTAAGTCATGTAGTATGAACATCAGATCTTGTGGCTCCAGACATGGAAAATCAGCATCAGAAAAGCAGTATTGTTGACCATCTTCTCTTGTAACCATGAAGTCCGTATACTTAACCTTCATGTAGTAGGCAGGTATAATCCTATCAACTGATACAATCCTGAGCATCGTCTTGGAGTACTTGCTCTGGAACTTTCTGTACACGAACACAAGCTCACGCTGTTTTTCTATGTTTTTCACTGACTATAGACCATGGAGAACAACTTCATCATACTTTTTGATCCAGTGGGCAAAGATCTTCTTCTGGCTTTCTTCGAGGAAAGGAACTTTTATTCTGACTCTTTCCCACTTGGATGGACGAACTGGAGGAGTACGTACTGGTTCTCTAACTGGTCAAGCTCGAGGAGATCTCTCGGGAAAAAATGTAGAAGAGAAGTCAGGGTGATTAGCCGGATAAGTCAACAATGGAACTACGGCAGAAGACTGATCATCTGGATGTAGGATTTCATCAATTTCTTCTTGCATAACCACCAGAGCTCTTTCAGTATTAGCACATTCTTCTGTCGTGTCCGCCACTTCATACGGATCTAGTATTATTGCCCAATATTCAGGAACTATCGGAGAACCATCTTCAAATTCCTCAGGCTTTTCAACCGTCGGATAGTCATATAGTACCAAGTCTGTCACCTGTTCCCGTTCCCGTTCCTGTCTCTGTCCCTCTGTTCTTGTACCGGAACCAGAACCCTGTTCAACCTGATCTGATTCCACCATATGTGTCTCCGACTCAGTTAGGCGTTGGTACTTCTCCCCCTCGTGGTGATCAGGATCATCCTGATCATCATGTCGGCGCTTGAGCCGTTCTGCCTGGCTACGACAGGTATCCTCCACTACTGATAGGCGTTTAGTCAAAACAGCTACGATTTGCTGAAGTGACTGAAGCATGGCTTGTTGGATCTGGAAGGCTTCAGTAGAGACAATAGGCTGGGGGCTTGGTGGGGTAGGTGTGGATGCTTGAGAACGAAGCAGTGATAACAAATCGGCATTCTGGGTGGGTTCGGTTAAAGACTGGGCTAGTAGTTTGGCAAGAATAATGGATTTAAGCTCAGGGATAGAAAGATCCGTGGCGGGTAGGTAAGGTGGAATAGGTGTGGGCTCAGGATCAGTCGCAGGACCTTTGCCTTTGATCATGCGTTTGAGGTTGTCCACCTCTTCCCTCATCATAGATTGGACAGCCTTTAGGGCGCCGTCCATGTATTCCCTTGAGACGAACTCAGTTGGGGTAACTCCGGGGTCACTTAGACGTCCCGTTGTAGCTACGACTGTAGGAGTCGAGCTGCCTACGTTCACGGTTGGCGTGATGATAGCCGTGGTAGGACTTCCACTCAATCCTCGTAAACTACCCGAAGGCGGAATTACTATGGGTGTTCCGGTCGGGCCACTTAGGCGACTGACGATAGACGAAAATGGAATCTGTGTCCTAGGAATGGCAGGTATAGCAAAAGGCTCTAGACTCCGTGCATGCAAAGATGTCGAGAACGGGGGCAGCTGTTCTCTTGTTTCAATATCGGCACCCTCCAAGTGAGAGCCCGATAGCGAATGTGCTAAATCCCCGTGAGAATGTGAAACCACCATCTGTTGAGAGATGGTGGAGTGGCTTGGTGGGGTGTGCAAATACGCCGCTAGGTCCACGGCGGCTCCTTCAATACCCTGTCCCAACACATGAGACTGGATAGTAGATGTGGCTACCTGGCTAGTTGTATCTAGGGGGGATACAACGGTTGATGATTGTCCCGTCACTCGTGTACGCTCATGACGAGTCTTCATTCGTCCTTCCCACACTCTGATCACTACAACTTTTTCGACTGTTTCTCCCTCCGCTCTCCTTATCTCTCCAGGTGAGGGCTGATTATCGTCACCATCGGAGTCAGAGGACTCTTCATTTGATGCCGATACGTTAGTGGCTGGGTCCGACTCACTGTTAGATTTATCGGCTGCCTCCTCATAGTCGGTTGCAGCTTTCGACGGAGAGTCGGGTGAACCTGATTCCGCCGTAGACACGGATTGGCCCGAAGCTTCCTCCGAGGCGGAATGCTCTGTTGTCTCCTCGGTAGAAGCGACAGAAGAGGAATGAACATGAAGGGCTTCAGAGTCAGTTGTCTCTTCTGCCGTTTGAGTCTCTATTTGCGTCAGCGAAGATGATTGTCTAGAAGAACTAGGTTGGCTCGTTCCAACGGCACTGCCCATGCCAGTTCCCCTCACGATTATTTATCTCGACAAACCCTGTCCGGAAGCCCTAGCTATCCGGACGCTCCTGCCTCTCGTTCGTGGACGCGGACCCTCACGTCGCTCAGGTCGTGCTCCCTGGGCAGGTCCTGCCGGTTATGGCCGGACCATAGGAGATTGAATGTTGTGTGTGTGCCTATAAGCTATCACACTCAGTGTCGTAGGACGAGCATAGTCTAGTACCCCGAGTGGGATTTGTCGGGCGACAACACCTTCTGGATCAGCGCGGGAAGGTATCTTGCGTGTCGGATGGTGTGGGCATGTCGGGTGCGTAGAACGGCGCTGTATCTCGGGATACAGGTTCATGAAGTTCCGGATGACAATCTGTAAGAACCGCATGAATGGAATGAAATTCGGTCGGCGAGAAGCTGTAGACCGAACTCTCTGAACGAGTTCAAACCAAAGAAAGTCGGCAAAGTCCATATGGCGATTGAAGGACACCGCGTGAAATATGCGAAGAATCGGGGCACTCGTCTGATCAATGCCTTTTGTTATAGCCGAAAGGCACCGATTTATGTAGGTGAACATCGTGTACCATATCGTCGAGAGGTACTTGCGGTTAAAGGTTGATGGAATGTGAAGTTCTGCGCCGTATCCTAAGGAGAGAAGGTCGGTGCACAGTGTAGCATCAGAAACCATCGGGTCGAAGCTTTGTCGGCCTGGAACGGATCCGGTGGTCGGTAAACGAAGGAATTGTCGGAAGAGATCACATGTGAGAAGCACTGGAGTATGATCTATCCGACCTTCAAGGTGGAATTCGCCATCGACTCTAAAGCACGGAGAGAGTGCCAAAACTGTTGTAAGTATAGGACTGGAACGGTCGCATTTTCCGTAAGAGCATAGAAGATTGGATGCCCCATAAGGATCTCGATGATGACCTGATATTGAATAGCAGGTTGGGTTACATCGAGATGGTAGTTATTGGCTGTAAGTGGGAGGAACTGATCCTCGGGAATCAGTTCCGCATCGGTGATTGGATCAATCGCTGGTGGTTGGTTTTGTGCCATTGTACCTGTGAAGAAATAGTCGATTAGTACGCAGGTTTGGGAAAATATGATAGCCGTTGGAGTTATACAGTCATGATTTAAACCACAACGGATACTAACTCCAAAATGTGGAAGAACAAACCCTCATGCGTGAATTAGGGTCAGTCACCAAGGCACATAGAACTGCACCCATTTAAGATAGTGGAAAAAAAAACCAGCACAGAGAACCACCAAATTCACTTCATAGACACACATATGAAAAGGTATAACTATAAGCTCATTAGAACCATAAAACATGATTCGACCGGATAAGATATTAGACCGGATATGGTTTCCACCGGGGGTCTCCTAAGACCAGATGTGGTCTTCGACCAGGTGAAGTATTCGACCGGTGGTTAAACCACCGGATAAGAGTTCGACCGGTTATGGACTTCGACCGGATAGGTCTTAGACCGGGGATCAGCTAAGACCGGATATCACATTCGACCGGGGCATTTATTCGACCGGTGGCTAAACCACCGGATAAAGTTCGACCGGAGGATAAGATGGACCGGGGATTGCATTCGACCGGTGCTTACAATGACCGGCGCTTACATTCGACCGAAGGAGTTTCGACCGGGGTTAACCAACGACCGGAGGAAACATTCGACCGGAGGTGCGTTTGACCGGGGCGTAACCCTAGATCGGAGGAAATCCCCGGACAAGACAAGTCGTCAACAGTGCAGACCCCGGGGACACTCAGAGGCGGAGACGACGCCGACGGACACATAGTCGGCAATAACAATGGAAAAATGATCGATACATGATGTAAACAACTAAGGATCGATTAAACCTACCTGTTCGATCGAAGATGAAGTGCAACAATGGTGTTCGGTCGATTGGGAGTTCGGTCGAATAGATCTCCGGGCGAGAGAGAGAGAGAGAGAGAGAGACGATGAGAAATGAGGGAATCAATCGAATGAGGAATGATGGGTTCGATCGAGGTTTTTAAACCCCCAAAACTTGCTAGGGCTTGGGCTGGGTCCGGGAGATAGTGGGTCAGGGTTACATTGGGCCGGGACCAAACAAAACAAACTTAAACAAACCAAAACTTTAAAATATTTTTGTATTTTCAATAATAAAATAAACTTTAAAAAAACTAAGGGAGAAAAAAACTTAATAAACCTATGGAATAAAAAAAACGAAGGCACAAAAAATAAAATCTCCCCCTCAAAAAAAATTGAAATACGCACGAGACTTAACTCCCCCTCGAATGATTACCATGAGGAGAGCAAACCACATTATCCACTTACCTGCTCCCCTTCGAACAGAGGACTCGTGAGACTTACCAACCATCTGATGAGAGTGCTCCCCCTGAACACATTATCGCTGTGAAGATCCATCACAAACCGCGGACTCCTTTCAGGGAACATCCGTATGAACTGCACAAAAACTCACGAAAAACACCACGAAAACAAAAACAAGAACACAAGAGAAACGAGAAACACCTGAAATCTACTTTGTTGATACAGAAGTTCGTAACTGACACAGAACTGAACGAGTAAAATGCAATAACCAAGGAGTGTGGATAATAGCAACCAGAGCCAAGTCACTGGTGCAGTTGTCACAGTCATTCGTTATTGAAAGAAACTCGTAGAGAGCTGCGAACGGATAAACATTTCAGATTTAGCATACCTAGCTTGGACACAAGGTAATTAAATTGTTTTTCGTCCAAGGCTTTGGTAAACAGGTCTGCTAACTGATGCTCTGAATTAACAAAATAGAGTTCGATAGTACCTTTTTCGACGTGATCTTTTATAAAATGGTAGCGCACATCAATGTGTTTCGTCTTCGTGTGCTGGACGGGATTGCTTGATATGGCTATCGCGCTCTTCGAGTCGCAGTAGATGGAGATCCTTGAGTAGTTAAAACCATAGTCTTTGAGCTGGGTGCGCATCCAGATGACTTGTGAGCAGCAACTGGCGGCTGCTACATACTACGCCTCGGCGGTGGAGGTGGACACGCAGTTTTGCTTCTTGGAAGCCCAGCTTACAAGACGATCGCCCAAGAACTGAACATGACCCGGCGTGCTTTTCCGGTCCAGCATGTTTCCAGCATGGTCAACGTCCGAGAAGGCTGTCAATTCAAAACCTGTCTTTTTTGGGTACCACAAACCAAGATCAGCAGTACCTTTTAAATATCGAAAAATTCGCTTAACCGTAGCTAAGTGAGACTCTTTGGGTTTCGACTGAAACCTTGCACACAAGAATGTCGAGAACATAATGTCAGGCCGACTAGCCGTCAAGTACATCAGAGAGCCAATCATGCCTCTATAAATAGTAGCATTCACATCCTTACCGTCAGGATCGGAGTGAAGCTTTAGAGTAATGGACAAGGGGGTTTTCCTAGGTGAAGATTTTTCCATCTGGTATTTCCGACGAATATCCGAGATGTACTTAGATTGATTAATGAAAATTCCTGTTTGTAATTGTTTTACTTGAAGACCCAGGAAAAAATTCATTTGCCCCATCATGCTCATTTGAAAATGTTTATTCATTAAGGCAGAAAAGTTCTGACAATACTTGGGGTTTGTGGAGGCAAAGATTATATTATCAACATAAATTTGTACAAGAATGATATCTTTCTTATCTATTTTAATAAATAAAGTAGTGTCAATTTTACCTTTAGAGAAGCCAGACTTGACTAAGAAGGATGAGAATGCATCATACCAGGCTCGTGGCGCTTGCTTAAGATCGTAGAGGGCCTTGTCAAGAAAGTAGACGTAATGCGGATTTTCAGAACTCACGAAGCCTTCGGGTTGCGAGACATACACTTCCTCCTTGAGAACGCCGTTGAGGAACGCGGATTTCACGTCCATTTGGAAGACGATGAAATTCTTGTGAGCGGCGTAGGCGAGGAACATGCGGATCGCTTCAATGCGGGCAACCGGTGCGAACGTCTCATCATAATCAATTCCTTCTTGCTGGAGATATCCTTTAGCCACTAGACGCGCTTTGTTCCGGACAATTATTCCATTTTCGTCCTTCTTGTTCTTAAAAATCCATTTTGTCCCAATCACCGTCTTGTTCTTTGGTCGGGGAACAAGGCGCCACACTTTGAGGCTCTCAAATTGGTTGAGTTCCTCTTGCATAGCGATCACCCAGTCTGGATCATTCAACGCTTCGGAGACGGTAGAAGGTTCGATACGGCTGAGGAACGAAGAGAACAAGCAGTCATTCGCGGTAGTGGATCGAGTTTGAACGGGTGTATTGGGGTCACCGACTATTTGATGCAGGGGGTGAGCTCTATTCCACTTGGTGGTGTGTGGATGAGGTTGATATGTCTGATGGGAGGTATCGGAATCCACATGACCACCTGGGGGTAAATCCTGAACTACCTTGAGGGATGACGGTCTGTGAGGTGGAAGCTCCTTAGTGGGAGTCGAGCAAGGAGTAGAGGACGACTCAGCTGGTGATGAAACGATAGGAGGATCCGGGATTGCCGGAGAGGTAGCTTCGGGTGCACCTTCCACAAGAGTCGGTTCAGGGAGTAAAACTGAAGGTTGCACTTCATCAGCAACTTGAGCGAGAGGATGTCTATCACTTGAGCTCGAAGAAGCTTGATCATTGGCAGTAGAAGATGGAGCACCAGGCGAGGATGGGCCACCTGAGTCGGTTGGACCAGTGACTTGTGTTACTTCTGGTGCTTGAGCAGTATTCCTGTCACAAGACGTAGTATTAGTCTTAACATTAAATAAGTCATCATAGAAATACTCAAAAAGTAAATCCAAATAAGAAATATGTGCTCTTGACGTAGACGCATGATTTGGATCTACTGGAGATTGTGTAGCTCCGGAACGAAATTGTCCAGAAGCTAACACACCAGTTAAAGCGGGTTCTGAACTTAGGTGTTCAGAAGCCATTTCAGCGGCCTCGTCAAAAGTCACGTTTACGCTCTTAACGACGGTCTTTGTCCGTTTGTTGTAGACACGGAAGGCTTTAGCGTGCTGGGAGTAGCCGATAAACACTCCTTCATCCGCTTTGGGCTAAATTTTCCAAGATCATCCTTATCATTTAAGACAAAGCAGGTGCATCCAAAAGAATGAAAGTAGTTGATGTTCGGGAAGCGCTTGTTGATGATCTCGTACGGTGTCTTGTTGAACCGCTTGTTGATGATAGACCGATTTTGAGTGTAGCAAGCGGTAGAAATGACTTCTGCCCAAGGAAATAGTGGTAGCTTGTAATGGGATAACATCGTGCGCGCTGCTTCAACAAGAGTTCTGTTTCGACGCTCTACCACCCCGTTCTGCTGAGGAGTACGAGCAGCTGAGAAAGTATGTGAGATACCCACTGAAGTGAGATAACCGGTGAGCATTTGATTCTTGAACTCAGTGCCGTTGTCCGTCCTGATGGTCTGAACTACTTGGTTGAGACTGACTTGAATGCTCTTTAGAAGTGAGATTATCAACTCGGGAGTTTCATCCTTTGAACGGAAAAATCGGACCCAAGTGTAACGATAAAAATCGTCAACCATCATCAGGACATACTTCTTGTGATTAATGCTTTGAACGCGCATCGGTCCACATAAGTCCATGTGGATTAGCTCAAGGGACCGAGAAGTACTAGGAACGACTTTAGGCTTGTGGGACGCCTTCTTCATCTTGCCCATTTCGCAAGAAGCGCACAGATGATCTTTTACAAACTTTAGATCTGGCATACCCTTGACATGTCCACCAAGCACCAGCTTATTGATATTCTTGAAGTTCAAGTGCGAGAGACGACGATGCCATAGCCAGCTTTGTTCAGCAGATGCTTTGGACAACAAACAGACTTCCTTGTCGGGTTTCAAGGATGAGAGGTCAATCGTATAGAGGTTGGTGCGACGCGTTCCAACAAGTATCTCTTTTCCATCTTCAGTCCGAACGCTGCACCTTTTAGCCTTGAAAGTAACCTGGAGATTCTTGTCGCAGAATTGACCGATACTGAAGAGATTGTGACCGAGACCTTCGACATAGGAGACTTTGTTTATCGTGATGTTAACTTTGACAATATCCCTGTAACCCCTGATAGGAGAGTAGTGATCATTTCCGAAACGCACATTCCCACAAAACCTCTCGGTGAAGTTTGTGAGAAGCTCCCTTCTTCCGGTCATGTGCTTGGAGCAGCCTGAATCTAGATACCACACATGACCGTCCTGCAAACAGGTTATTTCTTTTTAGGTACCCATTTGTAAATGGGTCCTTTGGGGTTAGATTTAACACTCGACTTAGAGACCCATTTATATTTGGGTCTTTGTCTATCACTAGAAACATCACAATGAGAATGATTATGAGTAATATGATATGAGCCAAACCAATCAGATGCATAACGACTATCAACAAAATCATTTGATCCACAATAAGAGCAACACAGACAATCATGAGACAATTGAAGTAATTGCGGAATTGAATAAACTTTTAAAGGAAAAGTTCCATTACATTCAACTAAAGGTTTAGAAATAAAGACATCATGATTGTTATTGTTCTTTCTAGACTTTAAGACAGGATCAACTAATTCTGATGTTGCCGTGCTTTATTTTGACTTCTTAGCTACCCAAGCATATTTCACTTCTTTCTGCCGACCAAACGTATCTGAAATGCCGTTAAACCCATAGTCAGAGGATTTGAAAACTGAAGATTGTGACCTTTGAGAGCGACCGATATTTTTCTTCTTCTGTGAACGCGTTTTAGATTTAGACTTTGAAGATTTTGAAGAATTGTTCACAGAAGGTTTTTGTGGGGCATATGTGGAACATTCACCCTTATAAAATTGAACCGGAGGCTCACAGGACTCATTTATAAAATCAACATGGCTAGGTAGAGAAGGATTAAAATCAAATTGGCTCAAATCACTATCTAAACACACCTCAGAATTCAAGAATGCAGAAAATTCTAGTTCCTCATCTGAAAGGACCTTATCACTTGGGGATTTCAGGACAGCGGAAGAGTTTGTTGAGAGCAGATCATATGCGGAAGCATTTTTACAATCAGAACACTGATCCGATTCAAAAACTTGAGGCTCTTTTCCTTTATTGGAAATAATTGGTGACGAGTCACCCATAAAAGCTTTGTAGGAAGATGTTTCAGAGGAAGGATAAGAGTTTTCAGACAGATGAGATTTCTCACTTTGGAGAATGAAAGGCTTAGTTTGAGGCTCAGCCTTTTGAAGTTGCTCTTTCAGTTGATCTGCTGCCATAGCAGCCAGTTGAGATTGTAACTTCTTTATTTTTGTCTGGAAATCTTCTTTTTCCTCATCAGACATAGATTCCTTTTTGTTGGAACTGAGACACTCAATTTGGGATAAAAGAACTTGTTTTTCCTTTTGAAAATTTTCCCTCTCTAGTGCAAACGATTCTTCTAGCTGAACAAATTTCTTTTCTAAAATCAGAGTTGGAACATAAACTTTGTGAGCTAGAGGTTCCTCCTTAGTTTTAACAGTGTTAGCATCTAGTTCAGCTTGAGAATAACTGTGAAAATAATCGGTTGACAGAGAACGGGGTTTGTCATCATAGTAAGTAGCATTCAAAGAATCATAGACAAAAGGAACTGTCTTTTTAGTAAGAATGGAGTTTTCCTTTCTCAACTTATCTTCCAAGTCTTCCTCCTTAGTGGGTCTGGTCCATTGTATTTTATATTATGGAAAGATTTTGTCTAATCCAAAGAATTCAGATGCATATAAAATAGGAACTTTGGTTAAAGCTTTGTTCAAATAATTAGGGTTATCGTAACCGATACCCGCATTTCCATACTTGGGTTCTTTCGGTGCGATTAACTTTAGCGTTTGATCAGATTGACCAAATTTATAGAGTTTCTTTTCAAGTTCTTCTAACTGATTAGATAACCTTATGTTCTCATTTTTGTAAGCCACGTTTTGAGTTAACAAATCAATTTTCTCGGTCTCAGACGTACGTAGCTCATCGGTCAGGTCATCTGCTTTGGTCATTAGCTTTTGTGACTCTGTTGAACAACTCTCATTCTCTTCTCTTAAATTAGAAATCGTGCACAGGTAGCTAGAAATTTCTAAGCTTTGTTTTTCCATAAATTCAGACTGTTAAGTGACACGGTTTTCTAGAGATGAGAGAAGTTGTTCTTTTTCTTTTAAAAGTAGCTTGTAAGAGTCAAGTTTGTGCATTGAAAGTTGCATCTGATCAAGTAAAGCTTCTTGATAAGGGGCACATACCTGGCATGGAGCATTGCGATCTTCATCATCAGTATCAGATGGTGATGAATGTTTGCCCATGAAACACAAATGAGCTTCAGCATCCTCAGGTTCTTCATCTGACACTTGCAACCAGTAATCGTCTTCAGCCATTAGAGCTTTATCGGCTTCCTTTTCTTTGGCTAGAAGCAGCTTGGCTTGGTAGTAGTCGGCGTTGCGCACAACTGGTTTGCGACAATCCTTGGCGAAATGACCTAACCGACCACAGTTGTAGCATTTGATCGGCTCGTCTTTCGGCTTTTCTTCATTTCTATTGTCAGACTTCTTACCCTCTTCAAAGCGTCTCTTACCTTCAGACTTTTCTCGATGATCACGGCGAGTAGAGAATCTTTGCTTGTTTGAGGACTTGTTAAAAAACTTCCTCTTCTGAAATGCTTGAGTGAGAAACAACATCGCTTCTTTCATCTTGGTAAGTTCTGGATCCGAGTCACTATCGGGATCTTCAGGTTCAGAATCACTCAGCACGGGCTCTTTTCCAGATGATCGGCTGACGGACTTGCCTCTTTTCTCAGATACGAGTGCTAATGGATCAGCTGCTGGCTTTTACTCTGCTTTCTGATTCCCAATAAGCTCCATCACTTCCTCTTCGTCCTGGAGCAACATTTCATAGAGTTCGTGAAGGTACAACTTCTCCAGGGTCTGAGTGTGGCGTATATGGGAGACGAACGGTTTCCACTCAGGCTGTAAGTTGTTCATAAATTTTATATTGTTTTCCGTGTTCGTCTTTGTGATCTTATTCTTCTGAAGATCATTCAGAAGCATATTAAACCTCTCGTAGGTTTCCGTCAGCATTTCACCTTTTCTTGCTTTAAACCCATCATATCTGGTGATACAGTTGGTCACCTTTAGCTGGTTGTTGATGTGGCTTCCCATCATCATCTTCTCTATTTGGTCCCACATCTTTTTCGATGAATCCTTGAAGCTATCTATACAAGCATAGATGTCATTTGGTAGACTTTGAAGAAGGTACAATTTTGCTAGCTTTTCTGCATCGTACATATCCTTTTCTTCCTTAGTAGAATCACCAATAGATTTCCGAATCTGTCGCTCTTGTCTTCCTTCAGCTGGGTTTCCTGGTACCACTTTCATTGGCCAATCTGGTGGACCCTCAGTCAGGCATTTGTATATTGCTTCATAGGTGGATTTTGCTTCTATGAAGTTCATAAATCGGTCATGCCACTGAGGGTACTCTCCCTAAAAAAGCACCAGGGGCTTTTGGTCAGAACCGATGGCTAAAGCTTCCCTTGAGTTCATCTTTACTTCTTAACTTAAGAGCACTGTAATGATCGTTAGGCAAGCAGGATGATCCAAATATACTAATAAAATGAAGAAACACAGAAACACACGGACACGGTCTAACAGGATATCGATCTAAAGAAAGACCGGAGAGTGCACTGTACCGGTCGAAGCAAAGACCGGAATATGCAGGATACCGGTCGAAGGTAAGACCGGAGTAAGCAAGTACCCGGTCGAAGGGTAAGACCAGAGTAGCAAGTACCCGGTCGAAGGGAAAGACCGGGGAATGCTAAGGTCCGGTCGAAGGGAATGACCGGAGATTACAACTTCCCGGTCGAAGGAAAGACTGGAGTAAGCAAGTACCCGTTCGAAGGTGCAAGACCGGGGAATACAAGTATCCGGTCGAAGGCTCAGGTCGAATGACTATAAATACGATAAACTGATAAGATCGAATAACTAATAGGGCCGATAAACACTAATAATTGACCGAAGAACACGATGAATTTCTGGGATTCGACCAAGATCAAACCCAGAAACTTCAATCGACCGAATAACACGATAAATTCAACAGAAAGCAATTCGATCGATGCGATCAAAAACCACACATAGACTTCGATCGAAGGTAACACAAATAATCAAAAAACAAATCGACCGGATGATAACATAGATACCTCACTTAGACCAATAGTTTGCAAATAAATGATATTTCCAGATTCGATCGATAGCTATTAATTTTTTTTTTTTAGAAAAGAGATTTCGATCGAATCACAGACACAAAAACTTAACTTTGCAGATATCGATTAATCAGATAAACACAGAATGCAAACACTAACAATCAATTAAAGCAAATAAAGTAATTATCACAAGTAATTGATTTTAGGGTTTTAGACAAACTTTTTTACTGGATCAAACCTTTTTGCCTATCTGCTCTGATACCAATTGTAGACCCCAGTGCAGTGCAAAACAGAATAACCAGCAATCAAAGATGAGCAGATTATAGGCCACAGCAACTAGTCATATGATTGATATTACTTCAAAGAATTTAGGTTTACAGAGAGAATTTCTGATAAGGGTTTGTAAACCTAATGACTAGAAATCTGAATAATGAAATTATGAACTTCTAACCTTACAAATGAAATAGAAAACAACTTTAAATACTTAGGCACGCAGGCCTGACGGGCTTATGGGCTTTTAGGCCTAACAAGCTTACAACTTTGAATAAACGACAGTTTATACCCTGAACTTCTATTTAACTAACAAAATAGCCCTAACAGGGATGTTTACTCCCCCAGGGCTTCCATTCAATCATCGAAACACCGCAAAGGTAATATCTATGAACGTTATGACAAAGAAACAAATTCCTTGTGTGTTCGTGCATGTGATAGAAAGAATTAAGCACGGATGATTGCTTATAGGCTCAAAATTGTGTAAACCACTGACACAACAGTAAGTTAAACACAGACTTAATGTGCATGATTGAAGTGCGACGGTGGGGTAGACTTCCTTATTTTCATTATCCAGATTTTCCAAATGAAAATCAGATAGCAAATGTGCTGCTTCCCCTTAGAAAATGTGAAACACTTTCTATTTGAGTAGAAAAATGAGTAGATGGTGACGTTTGATCAAGAGTTGGCATGGGCTAGTTGTCTGTTTCAATAATGTTCACCAAAGAGCTGTGAAACACTAGTAATGTGGTTGCCCGGCTCAGAAAAAGTTGGTGCAGAGTTGTGATATTCTTTTAACTCTGTTCTCACACGCTCTTTCTTTTAAACATTTAGCTCACTCTAACGAAACTTTCTTTCTTTGTTTAACACACTCATTTCTTTTGACTTTTCACACTCAATCACTATGGATTAACTTCTTGGGTAGAAATCACTGGTTAAGGTGATTCCATAGAAGTTGTGTTAATTCCTAGCACAAAGAAATCTTGTTTTTCTATGATGCATATGATGCTCAGATTGGTTTAACTATTTCAGTTAAAGCACAATGTTGATCTTGAAAACATTTAAAGTCACACTTCCAATTCATGAATTCTTGTTGAGAATCGGGAAGTGGTTTGAACATTTAATAACAATGTTTTCAAATGATTGAAAGTTATCCTTCTTTCAACCATTTATGAGATTAAGATAAAGGATTGCACCTTTACGTGCGATCTTATATCTCATGAAGCTAAGCTTAAAGGTCATAAAGATATGATCTTGTAAGCATCTCTCAAAAATTCTGCATAAGTCTTATGTCTATGTCAAAGCAAAATTTATTCACTTATATTGAAAAGATAAAAAGCAGTAAAACTATTAAAGTACGAGTTCTGATCAGGAATAATCAGAAGTCATATCCAAACTCCTTCGACTTGAAGAGCTCCCCCTAAAATCATGCATTACAATAATTTGGCATAAAAGGTAAATGCAGAAATCTTATGAGCTCCCCCTCAAAATAATATTGACCACCTGTCAATTTCTTCACATACTCCCCCTTTGATCATGAACAGAATATTGAAGTGCAGATATCTTGCGGAAATGAAGAAATGAAGAAAAATTTACAATAAGAAACTTTAATAGGTAACTACCGATTAGGTCTTAAGATTTAGCATACCAAGCTTAGAGACAAGAAAATTGAATCTCTTTTCATCTAAGGGTTTGGTAAACAAATCTGCAAGCTGATAATCAGTTTTTACAAAGTAAAGTTCAATTGTTCCTTTTTCAACATGATCTTTTATGAAGTGATACCTGACATCGATGTGTTTGGTCTTTATATGCTGAACCGGATTAGCTGTTATCGCGATTGCGCTCTTCGAGTCACAGTAGATCGGGATTTTGTTGAAGTGGAAATCGTAGTCGCGCAATTGTGTTCTCATCCATAAGACCTGAGAACAGTAGCTAGCAGCAGCTACATATTCTGCTTCGGCCGTTGAAGTGGAAACACAAAGTTGCTTCTTCGATGCCCAACTTATGAGTTTATCACCAAGGAACTGTACATGTCCTGACGTGCTCTTCCTTTCTAACATACAACCAGCATGATCTGCACCTGTATATGATGTTAGTTCAAAGCTAGTATCTTTAGGATACCACAAACCGAGATCTACAGTCCCTTTCAGATACCTAAATATGCGCTTAACTGCAGACATGTGGATTTATTTTGGATTAGCCTGATATCTTGCACATAAGCATGTAGAGAACATTATATCTGGCCTACTAGAAGTAAGATACATTAAAGAACCTATCATCCCTCTGTAAGTCCTAACATCAACAGCCTTTCCAGAAGGATCGGTGCCAATCTTAGTACCTGGTGCCATTGGGGTACGAATCGGTTTTGAATTTTCCATTTTGAACTTTTGAAGAATTTCAAGAATGTATTTTGATTGATTGATAAAAATACCCGATGAAAATTGTTTGACTTGTAATCCAAGAAAGAAATTCATCTCTCCTTTCATATTCATCTGAAATCTTGACACCATAACGTTTGAAAAATTCTTACAGTACTTAGGATTTGTAGAGCCAAAAATAATATCATCCACATAGATTTGAATTAAAATGATTTCGGCTTTTTCCTTTTTGATAAACAAAGAGGTATCTACCGTACCTTTTGTGAAACCAGACTTAACTAGAAATTGTGATAAGACATCATACCAGGCGCGGGGAGCTTGTTTCAATCCGTAGAGTGCTTTGTCGAGAATGTATACGTGATTTGGTTTCTCTTGATTGACAAAACCTTCTGGCTGAGAGACGTAGACTTCTTCCTTTAGAATGCCATTCAGAAAGGCAGTCTTCACGTCCATTTGAAAGACCGTGAAGTTCTTGTGGGCTGCGTAGGCTAGAAACATTTGAATTGACTCTAAACGAGCCACAGGAGCATAAGTTTCATCGTAGTCTATTCCTTCCTCTTGTCTGTATCCTTTGGCCACAAGTCTTTCCTTGTTTCTGATAACGGTACCTTCTTCGTCTTTCTTGATCTTGAAAACCCATTTCGTACCTATAATGGTTTTACCTTGAGGTTTTGGTACGAGTCTCCAGACTTGAAGTGCGTCAAACTGATTCAGCTCTTCTTGCATTAAAATCACCCATTCTGGATCAACAAGTGCCTCTGATACGCGACTTGGATAGAACTTGCTCAGAAAGGAGTCATGCATGCACATATTCATTGACGCTGACCTAGTTTGCACCGGTTTTGTTGGATCACCAATGATTTGGCTTATCGGGTGCTCTTTGGTCCATTTGTGTTCATGAGGTAGTGGATTATATGAATATATATCAATATTATCATCTATAAATCCACTTGTACCTTCTTCAGTTTGTTCGGGAGGAATTATGATTGCAGTTGAAGTAGTAGGTGCAGAAGGCTCAGCAGGTATAGCTTGGTCCGGCTGTAGATTAGTCTGTATAGAACATCCTACTGTTACAGCTACTTCTGTTTCTTCATCATTTGTCACAACTTCAACTGTTGGAGTTGGAATTTGAACAGGAATTTCAATAGGGATATTTGACATGGTTGGATGAGTAGTCGTTGAGTCATCATTCCTGTCAACCACAACAGATTTCCTAACATTAGATCCAAGAAATTCATCATAAAACAGTTCAAATAATAAATCTAAATCAGATAAATGATTAGTAGACGTTGATGCTTCATCTGATTTGTTCGTTTGAGACTCAGGTTCTGGACTGATTTTCCCAGAAGCTAGTACTCCGGTTATAACGGGTTCTGAACTGTGTTGTTCGAAAGCCATCTCTTCATTAAACGTAACGTTGACGCTTGCAATAACCGTCTTTGACTTCTTCAGATATACACGGTATGCAGTTGATGTAGAGGAATAACCAATGAAGATGTCTTCGTCCGCCTTCGCACTGAACTTGTTCACACTCTCTCTATCGTTTAGAACAAAACACTTACACCAAAATATATGGAAATATTTGATTGTCGGTGTTTGGTTGTTGATTAACGCATAAGGAGTCTTCTTGAATATGCGGTGTATCATGAATCGATTCTGAGTGTAGCACGCAGTCGATACAACTTCAGCCCATAGAAATAGAGGTAAGTCAGATTGACTTAGCATAGTACCAGCAGCCTCGACTAGCGTACGATTTCTTCTTTCGACCACTCCATTCTGTGTAGGCGTACGAGCAGCAGAGTATTGATGTAAAATCCCGACAGATTCAAGATATTCTTCAACCTTCTTGTTCTTGAACTTTGTGCCGTTGTCTGTTCTTAGAAGCTTGACCGGTTTCTGCAGATTCACTGGGGTCGTCTTTAGGAATGTGATGAGAACATCAGGTGTCTCATCCTTTGAACGTAGAAACTTGAACCAAGTGTATCGCGAGTAATCTTCCACGATAACTAGTATGTACTTCTTTCCGCCTAGACTTTGCGTTCGCATCGGACCACAGAGATCCATATGCAACAACTCTAATGGAGCGTTAGTACTCGGTTCAGACTTTGGTTTATGTGGAGCCCTCTTCATCTTTCCCTTTTCACATGCTGCACAAAGATGTTCTTTTTCATACTTGAGCTCTGGAAGTCCTTTCACTAACTTCCCACTGACCAGTTTGTTGATGTACCGAAAGTTGAGGTGAGAGAGTCGTCGATGCCATAACCAGCTTTGTTGCATCAAGGCTTTCGTCAGTAGACAAACCTGCTTGTCAGTCTGGACGTTTGACAAATTAATTGTGTAGAGGTCTGACTTTCTCGTGCTGACCAAGAGTTCTTCGCCTTCTTCAATGCGAACTGAACACCTCTTGGCTTTGAAATTAACCTCTAAGCCTTTGTCACAGAACTGGCCTATACTGAACAGGTTGTGTCCTAAGCCTTCAACATAGCTCACCATCTTGATCGTGACCTTGTCGTATACCATATCACCATAACCTAGTATTGGTGAAAACTGATCATTGCCGAATCTAACTGTTCCACAATACTTCTCTGTAAAGTTAGACAACATCTCTTTTTGTCCAGTCATATGCTTGGAACATACGTTATCCAAGTACCACATATAACGGATCTGCACAAGAGAAATTACAAAACAACAGATTTAGATAGTCATAAAACAAAATTTAAGACTTTGAGCATTGAAGTGCGGGTCTTGAACTGATTTGTTCAAAAGCCTAATTGACATTGAAGTCCGGGTCTCGAATTGATTTGCTCAAGAACCATTGTTCTTTGAGGTACGAGTCCTAGACTGTTTTGTCTAGAAGTCATTTCCATAAGCTCCCTCTTAAACTTTGGGTTTCTGCAACACAGATTTAGCTTTTGGTACCCATTGAAATTTGGGTCCAACTGTGTTAGCACAAGATTTTGGTACCCATTTGAAATTGTGTCCTCTTTTCATTTGAAAGTCAGTTGAAGCATTAGAATGATATGAGTGCACATGATAATTTCCAAACCAAACATTAGAGTCTTGACAAGAAGCATAAACATGTTTATCATAATATGAAGACTTTCTAGCAGATAAAGATAACTGGAATAATTGCTTCATAAAGTATTTCTTGCGATAAACGACAAGTTTTGGTTTCAAAATAACAATATCAGCAACTAAAACATCTTTACTAGGTGAAGTCTTATTACAATCAACAGTACAAAAAGATTTAACAGTCTTGTCAGTCTCCTTCTTTGGTTTCCGTTGAGATTTAACTTCTGGCCTTTTCTTGCTCAGATCTGAAATAGTTGAAACTTGTGACTTACACTTGTGAGCAACAACTGAATGCTTCTTCTTTGGGTTACAAGTAGTGATTGGTTTCTGTGAATGCTGAGATTTAATCTTACCTTTAGCATTCTTAGCTTTCATAGAGACTGATTTATCAACTTTCGTTGATTTTGCACTTTTTACAGTCGTACTGGTTCTTCCCAATGATTTCACAATAAAAGATGAATGGTTAGGAAGTTTCTCATTAAAATCAAGTTGATCAAGACAACCATCTAAACCACCGTCAGAGTTTAGAAAATCAAACCCTCCATCAGTTAGATCAAAACTATCATTTGATTTTGAAGCCTTAGAAAGAACAGTATTTTTAAACACAGTTGAAAAAACATTTTGTTTAATGTTAATCAAAAGTCTTTCATCTGTTAAAGAATTCTCAAGTTCATAAATTTTACTTTCCCAAACGAGAGGAGGGACGTAAATTTTACCTTTAATAGGCTTCGCCTCCATTTCTTTGACAGAGTAACTCTGAAAGAAGTCATTTGAAAGAGTTTTCTTTTGATATATTGGATTATCATTATAACTATTATTCAACTTTGCATAACGAAATGGAAGTTGAACTTTAGTTGTGTTCTTCCGTTTTTCCGTTTCCTTGGCTTCATCCTCTTTTGACAATCCAGTCCAGAAAACTTTAAGCTCAGGGATTCTTCGAGCTAGTTTCAAAAATGTTAAATCATAAAGTCCAGGCACTTCAGATTTACCCTTTTTAAGGTAGTGAGGATTCTCATACCCGAGTCCCCATTTCTATATTTCCTCTTTGGGTTTGTTCAGATGAATGGTTTGTTCAGTTTGACCTAATTTGTATAACTTCTCTTCCAAACTTTTTAATTTAGCAAGTAAAGAAATGTTTTCTTTGGAAGTTGAAGAATGCAATTTCGTAAGCTCGATGAAATCAAACTCACTCTTTCTCAATTTAGTCTTTGTTTCGGTAACTTCTTGAAGAATTATGATTTGTTCTTTGGCGCTGGTGTCAATGTTTTTGTGTAAGGTCTCAACCAATACTTTCTTCTCAGCAACAGCATTGCTAAGTTTCTGTATCGATTGGTTTTGTTCAAGAATGACACCCTTTTCTCGCTTAAGCTTCGACTCTAATTCTTGGAGTTTTATATTCATGGCACGCATTTGATTTAAGAAATCGGAATAAGATAAATCACATACCTCATTTTCCTCATCCTCTGAGTCAACTTCAGCTTCTGATTCCTGTTTTCCCATCAAGCACATGTTGGCTTTCTCATTCTTCTATCCATCTTCATCTTCCTGGTCTGAGTGATCTAGCCAGTACTCATCTTCAGCCATCAATGCCTTACCCGCCTCCTGTTGCTTTGCAAGAAGCATTTTGTTCTTGTAGTAGTCGGAGTTTCTGACATTGGGTCTTCGACAGTCTTTGGCAAAGTGACCTATTTTGCCACAGTTGAAGCACGTTGGTGATTCTGACTGACTGGATCCTTCAGCTTTAAACTTTCTTTCTTCAGGCTTTCTTTCCTCTATTCTCTTCCCTTTAAACCTATTTCCTTCAACCCTTTCCTTGTGAACATAGTTGTTAGGACCAGAAGAATACCTCTAACTGTTTGAGCTTGGATTTTTGTAGACTTTCTTCTGAAAAGCCTTAGTCAACATGAGCATTTCCTGCTTTAGTTGTTCACAGTCGTCCGAGTCAGAGTTCGCTTCAGCTTCAACCGCTTCTGGTTCAGACACAATCATCTTCTTTTTCTTCTTTTGAACAACAATAGCAACATCATCATCAATTGTCTTCCCAGTCTGCCTCTTTTCATCGAGTATTTCATCCACCTCTTCTTCATTCTGTTTGAGGGTTTCATACACCTCATGAAGTGGAATCTCGTTTAAGTCTTTGATTTGCTTCATCTGCCTGGAAAATCTCTTCCATTCAGGGTGGAGGATGCTGAGAAACTTGACATTCAGCTCTATTTGCGATTTGTTGACCTTGTTCTTGCTTAGTTCGTTCAGCAAGGTTACAAACCTGTCGTATGTTTCTGCAAGTGACTCTCCAACTCTGCCTTTGAATTCTTCAAAATTGTTTAGGCAGTTGGATATCTTCAGCTGATTCCCAACCTTTGAACCTAGCATCATCTTTTCTAGCTGATCCCACATCTGTTTGCCTGAGGCCTTATAGTTGTCTATCTTCACATAAATTTCGTTTGTTATGCCTAGAAGAATATAAGACTTTGCTAATCTATCACCTTTAGCTCTTCTGAGATTATCACCTTCTAGTTCATGAAACTTAAGTTCAAACTCTGTTTCCACAGTTCCTTCCATACGAGTTTCATAAACTGGTTTCATAACCCCTTCTTCTATCGATTTCCTGATGAGTTCACCCAACTCATGTCTTTCAATAAAGTCCATGAACTGATCTTTCCACTGTTCATACTCTCCCCTGAAGAGTACTGGTGGTTTTGAGTCAGTTCCGATTGCTAGGGCTTCTCTTGAAGTCATCCTGTTTGATTTAGAAAACTTGAATATGATCGTTAACCCAGATAAAATTTGATCACACAAATTTTTTTTCCCCCTAGGAAGACTTAGCACGGGGGTATGGGGGCAGCGCCCCTAGAGAAAAAATTTATGACAATTAAAGACTCTATTATAGTTTTGAAAATTTCTCAGAAAAATATTCTAAGTATAGAACAGTGATTGGCGCAAAACCCAGAAATGCGCTAAAGGCAGTGGCGCAAAAGGATGGTTTGCGCGAGCTGAGGTTGGCGCAAACGGGTGGTTTGCGCGAGCAGTGTCTGGTGCGAAACACGGTTTGGGCGAGAAGTTGACGGCGCAAACTGAGGTTTGCATGAGTAGGTGATGGCGTAAGACTTTAGATTCGAAATTTTCGCTAAGTGTTGGTGGCGCAAAGTGAGGTTTGTGCGAGACGTTGGTAGCGCAATCTGAGGTTTGCGCGACGAGCTTGTGGCGCAAAGTACAGTTTGCGCGAATAACGTGAAGCGCAAAATGAATATATGAACTGGCGCGAGTTTGAAGTTTGCGCGAGTTCGTCCCTGTACTTCGAAAAATCGATCTAAAACTTGTTTTGACTTCGATTAGCAGTACCAAACTCTAGCAAAATGACCACAAACACTTCTAGAACAGATTGTTACCACTCGATCTCGATAAAAATCACATTTTGAGAATATGATCGATGGAACAGTGAACCTTTTAGAAGTCGACCTTCAGACACCAAAATCACAAATTGGAACTCGATTTAAGTGTAATAATGAAATTAAACACTCACAACTCGATCTAGCACCCTAATCGATCACAACACTATCGATTTCAATCCCAAAAACACACTAAAACTCGAAAATGATTTTGAAAGTGAATAACACAGAGTCGATAGTTTAAAAAACTTGATTTTGATCTGGATCAGCTCTGATACCAATTGTGTGTCCCTGATTGAACAAGGATCTTTACCAGATAAATCAAATAAACGATTACCAACCTGTTTGATTGATAAAACAACGATTACAAGGTTGATCTTTGATCTTTGAAGTTCTCTGTGTTTTACACCTTTTGTGTGTGTGTTGTGTGTGATCTAAACTGATCTGATCTTTAGCTTCTAAGATACTCTATCAACCAACAACTTGCAAGACAACTTGCAATATTAAACTATTAAAAACTAACTAAACTAATATCTAAATAATTAGATAATATATAACTAACTAAACTAAATACTTAGAAACATTAAAATACAATAACACAAACTTTGACATTTTATTACAAACGACATTAGACTTAATATCGAGTGTAGGCTTTCCGGCCTTAGCTTCAGATTGGATGATCTTGAATCCAATAGATATGTGATCTAACAAGTCCCCTCTTGCAACAACTTTTAATTCAACAAAACATTCAATAATTCGTCATAAAAATAAACCATTTTCAGCTTCTAAGAAACCATTAACTTTCAGTGAAACTTCTCCGCTCACACTACCGCCATCCTAAGGTGACAGCGTGTCTATGACTCACACTGCCTTTGTTGGGACACACCCCCAACGGCATAAACAGAACACACCCCCCGGTATGAGCACAGGCGAGCCACACCCCCCGACTTTGAGCCTTCTCACTTAGGAACATGTATGCATACATTCCCACTTGAACAATAATAATAAAAATCATCTTTAGCATTTAAATAAATCTCGCAAGTAAGTACTAAAGCAACATCATATCAAAGCTCGCATACAATTTTCATAATACTCATGCCATCATATAAAATCAAAGTTTAAAATGAAACTTTCACATGCTTTCGTTAATAGAAGAATTTAGTTCAGAAAACTCACCTGGCGTCCTCAGCTCGAATCTCGCGTCTACTCCTATAATTCGGTCCGAGACCTATAAAGGAAACATCGACCGGTGAACTTTCCACTTCTAATTATTTCAAGACTGAACTTTAGACCTTAATCCCCAATGATATCTAATTTCTAAAAGCACCTCGACCCACTAGACATACCCGAGACCAAATACCTTACTTTCTTGAAATGAAATGGGCTAGTCCTTTATTTAAATTTTGGCCCAACCATAAACAACAATCAAATAATAAATAAATTGGGCTTCGGCCCATGAGCAGGAGCCGGGGACCAGATCCAGAGGTCGCCCGGTGCTGAACTTGACCGGGATCTCCCCCCCAAACCAACCGGACTGCCACTCCCCGGTCACCACCTCTCGACCGGGGTCACCAAACTTAACCGAGGCCTCTCTCTCACTCGACCGATGCCTAAGGAAAATGGATCGGAGTCTAACTTTCCAACCATCCACCAGAGTGTAACTCCTCCGGTGACCGGGGCGCCAAACACACAATCAGGCCCAACCTCGAGAATCAAATTCGAAAAGCGACCGGGGTTCTAACCCCCGGTGGTCGATGTCCATCGATAACCATTGTCGACCGGGGTATAACCTACCGGTGTGGACCAGGGCTCCCCCTCCGACCGGAGCCAACCTAGCCCGGAATCGACCGGGTCCTCCTTCCCCGAACCCGACTTGACCTCTGCGGCGATTTTCATAACGAAAAACTCCCACTCGGCTCAACTCTTTTAAGGTCACAATCATCCAGAAATCTCTCCCTTGATTGAATTGATTCTAAAGAACATATTTAAACCTCACTTCAACAACCCTCAAACCCCAACTTTTCAAAAACCATAAATCTGTCAGATTACTTCCAAAACTCCCATACCCAAAGACTAACAACTGACTAGGGACTCTAGCAGAAAAGATAAAGATAAGAGAGAAAATTACCTTAAGGAAGAAACAACGAAAATCTCGATCGGATGACCTCTCCCTTATGCTCGGTCACTGAAATCGCCCCTAGTCTCTCTTCTTCCTTTCTCAGCCGCTTCTCAAGAGAAAATGGGAGGTGCTAGGGTTAAAATCCCCCTTTTTTCAACTTTTACATTTAGACCCCTCCAAAACTTTGACCTTTATCACTTTCCCCCAAACTTCTCAATTTTTTGTTTTTAACCCGATTATTACAATATCGTCCCCTCAAAAGAATTTCGTCCCCGGAATTCCTTCGTCGATCAAATTAGGATATTGAATCCTCATACCCGACTCTAACTCCTAAGTCGCTTCTTGCCCCTTGTGGAATTGCCGCTAAACTTTCACCAATTGGATTTCTTTATTCCTCAATTTCTTCACTTTATGAACTAAAATGGCCACAGGTTCCCCGTCATAACATAATTTCTCATTTACTCGAATATCGTCCAAAGGCACCACCACATCTGCTTTCACAAAACACTTCATCATATTAGACACATGGAATGAGGGGTGATTCCCACTCAGATCCTCGCATAGATTTAGTTTGCAGGCTACTTTTCCAACTCCCTTGATGATAACGAATAACCCAACGAACTTTAGTCTTAACTTCCATTTCTGTCCGAATCAGGTCACACCCCTCCAAGGCATGACTGATAACTTTACCTTGTCCCCATTTGGAACTAATGACACCAAAATTTTCAATCTAACTATTTTAATATCTTTCGGTTATCCAATCCATTCAGATCAATACATAGTCGTACGCAACCATCAGATTTACCCCTCGATTACTACAACTTTCTTAACTAATAGAATTTTACCAGAGTCAACAACACGACAACCTGCATCCCTGACTAAATAACCCCTCAATTCGCCAACGTAACACATCGTCGACTGTAGACATCACCAACAACTCACAATCACGAGTTTCTTCATCATGCAACTTGTCGTTGCAAGCAACCCCTCTCAGAACGGCATACGTCAGATGCATAAGCACTTTATTTTCGAACCACCTTGATTTTAACTCCTCGGTATTATCCAATCTTACACGCTAAATAAACATCACTCCAACGACATCACTTCAACTTCTTACAT
This sequence comes from Arctium minus, assembly GCA_954870635.1. Lineage (NCBI taxonomy): Eukaryota > Viridiplantae > Streptophyta > Magnoliopsida > Asterales > Asteraceae > Arctium > Arctium minus. The sequence goes on along the minus strand of OX941090.1, from coordinate 54,636,739 downwards.
ATTGGCAGAAACTTCCAAAATTCAAAACCCTCGAAATCCACCAGTTCCAACTGGACAAATAATGCAACACATATTTCCATTTCTCATCGCAACCACAATCAACCGACCAATTGCACAATAAAACCCAGCTTCACCCGCTCACGCGGAGTGACCCAGCTCAAAGAACCCATTCCCAAATAATTTAATACTGGACAACTGACTCACCTGGAATCCCTCTTTTCCGCATTACAAAAACTGACACTATGGTCCTTTGCTCTAAGCACTATATCCAACCATCTCTACCTTCCTCCCTGAAGACTTCAAACCCACTTCTAATGGCCGACTCACTGATTAGTGGTCGTGCACTTTTGGTCGACTTCACGGTTTTAATTAATCAACACTCACACCGCACCGAACACCATATTCTCTTTCTCATACTCACGCTAGGGGTTTATAAACTTGCTAACAGCAAAACTGAAAACATACCTCCACAATTTGTGCCGCACGACAAACTTCTTGTCTCGGATTTCCCACCTTTACGACATGATAACTTCACTCCCTTCTTGATGCAAAAAAAAAAACACAGTTCACCCAACAATACTTAATTTGTTCCTCAGGAAATCCCAAATGTGTTGAACCACATTTACATTACTTTGCTTGATCAACCGACTAACTACAATTACTACGTGAGATAGTCAACTCAACTCTTCCAAAACATTACCCATTACACGAAAGCGTCACATGATTCTCGCTCTCCAAATAGGATTACCCGGTCTGCTAAAATCTCTTCACCCCAAAGAATACTTTAACATGCCCACGGTCTCCTAACTACTACACAAACCCTTAAATTTAGTAGTTCAGCTCTTCAACAATCCTTCTAGGGATATAAAATAATTTCGCAAAAAACTTGACGTAACCCAGAACATCCGGTTCCTCTCTTTGATAACCACCAACTATCATTTGACAAAATTATTCTCAACTTAGCATCCCAACCACATTTTACCACATACAACTCATTCCCCATAGATTTTCGGACGGGAACGTTCCTCCTGTAACAATAACGCCAACCTTATACATATCTTCAAGAAAGCTCCTAACCCCTTTAATGATTGCACTCTCGGATATGTCATAAAGACATAACCAACACATGGGTACTACCATCACTCTACTACCTCATCACAGAGTAACTACAAATCTCCACAACCACTAGTCACACATACCAATGCCATCATTTTCTCACTGGTCTTAATATTAAAATTGGACTTCAAGGCATTTCACGACCATGCCTTTCCCGAACCTGAATATATCGCAAAACGATGATCTTCAAACCCCCCCCCCCCAACAAGATATCGCTCCTTGCCGGCTCATCGCGACCTTTTGAAATCAAACTCCAATAGACTGAAAGATTAAGCATACTACCTCGAAGACCTAAATGCTCAAAGCACAATCCTTCCCAGTTGTGCTATATATATAAACTTCGCTCCCACATAACCATCAAAACCTCATTAGTAAAGAGCCACCTGACCGAACTAGGTACACACCTTTTCTAAATAACTCTTCGCTTCCTCACGAAACTCCTCAAAACTAACCATAACTACTTCTTTATTTTCAGCGTCCTGCCATTCACCACAAAGACGGTTTCTGACTTCCACAGCAACCGATGACATTGAGATACTTCCACTATGCCTCCAACCAACAAGGATCCCCAATGAAGCCTACATCTTCACTGCATCAACTACTTGAGAAAATATATTTACAACTTCAAATCCTACTCCATACACAACCTCAAGTCATGAAGCTAGCGGTAAGCCATTAGAGTACAATCACCCTTAACGTCATAAGTCATTGCTTCCATTAATCGCCTCCGTTACTCACCACCCTAACTTAGAAGAATACCAATATCAAGTATTTACTACCCACTGATCGGCAGACACACTTGCACTCTCTAAACTTTAATCATTTATAAATGTAACCCTTTCCCCCGACCTAGAGAGTTCATAGCCTTCATGCATGACACACCATTATCTAAACTCTTGACACGTTTGAAAATTTAGAAGGTACCTACATTATAGAACAAACTCGAGTGTACACAACACCACTCTGACTTATCCATGCACAACGATTTCAAAAACCATTCAACCTCAACTTTACGACAAATTTCTCTTCTTCACACCCTAATATCGGTGTTGGCACAATTGAAATTATCTCCGATACTTTACACACACGATTTATAAAATACATACCGAATTGCTTACACTGAGTGTGTCGAACGACTCACATCTTTATTGATATGACAACACAAGTTTGTAACAAACTCACTTATAAAATCACACGATCAAATGTTGTTTTGATTTTCATAAAAAAGTTAACTCATTTACAAAATACATATGATAATTCACCCATACAAAATCGAAATTTATCACCCAACGCCATAAACTTGTTTTTTTTTTTCATTCCAAACACACATTTGTACTCGTTGACACATTTTCAAAGCAATTACTTCGTAAGACACACACTCGCCAAAACGTCTGATATGAATAATATGAAAACTCCAACATTTTGCTTGACACACAATGCATGAGACTCAATGACATTAAAGGCTATTTACTCTAACAAGGTCAACTGCTTGCACTCACCACAGCTCATCTCAGACTTTCTACCTCCGACCAACCCACCAGGATCCTCACATTTGCCACTACCACCAGCACCATCGCTTCCCAACATCCTTGAATGTCCAGGTACTAGTTACCATCGCAACTACAATTTCGCAAAACGCGCATCCTCACTTTTACCTTTAAACACACTTACCAACCATATCTTGATTCTATTGATCCTCACTACATTTTATCTGTCAGCACTGATTTCGTCTCTCAACCACCCTTCGGTTAGCTACAGCTTTAGAAGCCTCATTTCTATCCTTCGACTCTTGGATTAACACCCTCCTGCTTCTCACTAGTCAACATACCACTCTACCAGACCGAAGACTCCCTTGGAGCAAAAGTCCACCTCCTAACATCATTCTCCTCCTTATGGACTCAGGAGGTCCCTTTCTAAACGAAAATTCTTCATTTCGCCCGATAAACACCCTAAACGGTATTAACCTTACTACCAAAAGTGAACTTCCACCACACACTAGACTAAAACTACCAATCTATGGATAGAACTCTCTACCCTGAACCACCCCCAACAATAGTAATCGAGTATGCCCATGCACCTGTAAATTCATAATGGCATTGGCCAAATGCGATTCTGAATTTACCTTACATGAGAGTACTCACTATTGTTATCACGCCTCACAATGATCAAGGTCTTTCTTAAAGGCTTCCTATATCTCAGTTGTGCCCATCTACTCCACAGTTTAAGTTTAGGCCCATCCGGTCACCTAAATCCCTTAAACTATGTGTTAAACCCAAATAATCTAGTTGATAATTAACACACAACAGAATATAGATCAAGAGATAATAAGATTAGAATAACATACCACAATCCCTTGAATAATCAATGAAAACCTTGTGTGTTCTTGATACCTTGAATGTGTAATACAAAGTACGGCTCCTCTCTAAATTATGATTGTGAAAGTAATAATGAGGATTAACTCTAAAACCTAATAACTAAAAACTATAAATACTTAGGCCTAAAGCCTAATGGGCTTATGGGCTTAAGGCCCAGTAACTAACAACTATTAACTTATTACAAATTAGACCTTCTAACTAACTTTTAACACAATTGCAATTTAAACCCTTAACTTTAACTTTAATCTTGAATACAATTTATGATCCAACAATCTCCCCCTTTGGATTCATGATTAAAAAAAATTAGCAATAGTCTTCGGGTCTTCACTTTTCTTGAAAACTGTAGATACAGTCTTCATCTTTATCTTCTTGAAGTGTCCTTCTGACGATCATCTTCAGTCAGGCTTTTAATAGATCAAATAAGTTTTGACACTTTGACATCTTTGAAAACTTCAGAAATCTTTACTTTAAGACTTCAAAAGTTCTTGTATTCTCCCTTGTTGATTATTCTCCCCCATTGTATATTCTCCCCCTTTTTGATGAGTGGTGAGAATCATCATCATCAAAACATATCAGAACAATCTCCCCCTTTGCCATTATAGACTCCAATTTAGAACTGTCTTCATGTACGGATCCTTGTGTGGAAATAAGAGCAGTGTCTCTAAATTGAGAAAGTGATTATTTCAATCTATGAAGATTCAAATAAAAAGTAATAACCATTCGAATCTTTTCAAATTCAAACAGTTTAATAGGTGTAACCGTGAATCAACAAATGACTCAGTTAGAATGCCTGTCAGTGACACAGAGTCCCTGAGTAACACAAAGTTACTATATAAGGAGCTGGTTTTGATGTTAGCTCCCCAAGACTTCCATTCAATCATCGAATAACACATGGTTATCTATGAACGTTCTGACAAAAAACAAATTTATGTGTGCTCGTGCATGTGTATGAAAGAATTAAGCACAGATGATTGCTTTTCAATGTAGGCTCAAAATATGTAAACTTGTTGAGACAGCAACAAATTGTACAAAGACTCAATGTGCATGAGAAAGGGTTCGAAGGTGGGGCAACTTTGCTTCTTTTTCAATATTAGTATCTTCTAAATGAAGAACCAATAGCATATGTGTTGCTTCCCTAGAAAATGTGAAACATTCTCTTTTTGAGAAAAGAATGAGTAGCTGGTGGGGTTGTATGCAAGAGATGGCATGGGCTAGGTGCCTTTTTTAATGTCTTTCACGAAGAAAGAAGTTTGGTGCAGAGTCTGATATTCTTTTACTCTGTTCTCTCACCCTCTTTCTTTTAATTCTGACTTCTAACCAATCTCTCTTTTCCATTTTACCTCTTCACACACCAACACTCAATCTTTTTACCCCTATCCCCTTAATCACTCAGGGAATACATCCTTGGTAGGAAACACTGGTTATTGTGAATCCATGGAATTTCTGTTAAGCTCACACACTGAATCTGTTAGCTCCAACTCTTATGTTTGTTAAAGTGTTGAAAATACCCGTCCTATTTCAGAGGACTTCCAAAGATAGACTTTACAGGACGAAGACTTCAGAGGACAAACCTGCCTCTGAAGTACTTATCAGAGATTGCAACTTTCAGCAGACATCAGAGATGGCTTCATCAGAGGCTCTGAAGACAATGTCCGAGCTCTGAAGACATTCTCTCTGAAGATGACGCTGAAGACTCCTAAAGTATCAGAACAGATAACCAATCAGTTAGTGATAAGATTTACTTTATAGAGTAGGTTACTGTTCAAGCATGTCTTAAGCTTACCTATTAGGTAAGACACTGTTCAAGCATGCTTCTATTTGTCATAATAGTACACTGTTTACTTTATGGTCCTATAAATAGGACCATCACTCCTTTGACAAAAGTGTGCTTTTTGATATCTTGTATAAGAAGAATCAACTGAATATATCTCACGAAGATCTTGTTCTTTCTACTTGCTTTATATATGAACTGTGATATTTGAATCTGTTTTTGATATTAAAACTATATTGCTTCCGCAGTTTATACTCTTGTTGTTTATATCATTATTGTTATAAGATTAAATCTGGGATCCAACAATTGGTATCAGAGCCTCTGATCTTGTCTCTGATATTTGTATCAGAGCCTCTGATCTTGTCTATGATATTTATATCAGAGCTTCTGATTTTTTTTTCTCCCAATAAACGAATATTCCAGGAAATTCGTTTAATAATAAATCTTTTGGATAACCATTCGTTTCTTTTCAAAAACCCAACTGGCGGTTTTCTGACACCAAGCGACTCTCCCCTACACACCTCAACGTGTCACCTATTAATTAGGGGATGATGGAACGTCCTTTCTGACATTGGAACTCTCAATCGCCGTTTCCATAACCTCTCCCTCTACGTTTCTTTTTCTGTCCATAAAACCCCTTTTTCTCTTCTCATTATTCTTTACGCTCTCAGAATCCAAAATCCCAAATCTCTCTTTCTAAGCTCTCTTCTTTCTCCAAAACCTGCAACAATGGCGGCTCATTCCCAAACTTCAGATAACTCCAGCAAACTTGTTCCAAGATTGAATATGGCACAGTTCAATGTTCCAGTAAAAGGTAACAACTACTTTCTGGACGTCACCCCAACCAAACACGATGAGCAGTTTCGCCCAATCCTCGACTTTTTGACCAACTGCGAACTCAACGATGTCCTCACCAAACATGCCTCAGATATTCCTCTACGCTTTGTCCAACAATGGTGGTATTCAAGTGAATACGATGATGAAAAGGAAGGACTGGTTGGGTACATTGACCTAGGTGAACAAAGCATGAACATAAGAATCACCCCACAAACCCTAACTCGCCGATTCAACCTACTCACGAAAACTGATCTTCAAATAGAAACCTTTGAGAAACCACCAACTCAAGAAGTTCTTCTTCAGTTCCTCCACCACTTAGGCTACAACAGGGAGATAACACGCCTAAGTCAATTCAGACGCCAGTACCTGCCTCCCAAGTGGAACTTTATGTTTAGTGTTCTCAACCGAACAATTACCTGCAAGATTGGCAGCCAGGATTAGACCCATCCAGCGATTCTAGCCATAATGTATGCTCTCTTCTTCAACAGAAGCATAAATATGGCTCACATTCTCTTCTGTGAGATGCTGACGGCGGTGGACAAGAAGAACAAAGACTTGGCCAAAGGAAAACAACCAATTTCGGTACTATTTCCCAGATTCATCTCTGTGGTCATTCAACGAACAATGGAGAAATTCTCCATCACTGAGGAGGGCCCAAGGACACCTCTGTTTATGATGAACTCATTCAAAGCTACAGAGGTTCCTTCTTATCCAAATGACCGACGTTTCCCACACACCATGATTGAGATAATTCCTGCTGACTCTCCTACCCACCTCTTACTTAGTCGTGTTGCCTAATCATCAGAACCGATGATGGGATCCCCAACACACTTAGGTTCTGAGCCTGAGCCTGAATCAGAGAGTGATATCTCTGATACTGCTCAAAACGTTAACAGAGCGAAACCAGAGGGTGGCTCTGAGAGAGTAAGGAAGAGAAAACAAGAGAACCCTCCCTCTGACGAAGAGAATAACTATGTCAGAGCAGAGGACAGTGAGGAAGAGAGAATTCCAGAGAGTGAGTTTCTAAACTTAGAATCTGAGGGCGGTGAGGTAGAAAAAGATGTCCTTGTTGACACACATGAGAGATTCCAAAGCCCAAATCCCCGTGCAAAAACATTTACTGTCCAAGATGGTCCAGCATCAATAGACATTGAAACAGAGGTGCACACCTCGAACCCTTCCCATACTAGCCGCTCAGAGGCATCTACTTCTGCCTCTGAAGCACGCACCAAAGGGGAAACCTCTGATACGGCTAAGTCCTCCCAACAGGACTTAGACTAAGATAAAAATACTCATTCACCCCAGAGTATGTCACCTCGACACACACATGATGCCTTTGTGGCTCATAAAAAGTTGGACCGTCCCTTAGATCAGAAGAGACCTGCGATCTCTGGTAAGGATTTCCTGTCAGAAAAAGAATGGCATGCCCTTCTTGCACACGGACTCCTTAGCCTGGACAACAAGGTTTCCACCCACATTCGTTTCTCATCATCAGATTCTGACTCTGATGATCAGAGACCAATCGGAACCATTATAGGGAAATCCTTGAAAAAGGGTCCCCAAGGATTAATGGGAAGTCCTTCCGGAGTCAATATCAAGCCAACTCCGAAAGAAGGCCCCTCTGAACTCGAGGGAAACTTAGAATCATGTGTTGATCCTAAGGTCACCCCGTCTGATTACGTTACCAAAGAGGAGTTCAGAATCTTTGGTGATGAAATCAGAGAATCTCTGAAGGAGATTAAACTTCAAATGGAGAAGACCTCAGAGGCCTCTACCTCAAACTCCGAAGTTGCAAAGCTCACTTCAGAGGTCTATGAGCTGCGCACGACAATAATCTCTCAGAACGACAAACTGGATGTTCTGGAAAGCCTGGTCATCAAAAATGACTCGGTTCTATCCAGAGAAATTCAAAACTCCACCTCAGAGCTCCTCAAGGCGATTCCAACTCCCTCTGCCCCCACTCCAACACATGCAGACTTTTCTCAATTCAAAGAAGAAGTCTTGCGTTCTTTGGCAGAGGTACTTGCAAAGATCCCTACCTCCTCTGCTGCTGCTCCTGCTACATCAGAATTTGTTACAAAGGCTGACCTCACCAACTTCTCCAAGAAGATCACCAGCAATGTAATGAATATCTCCAGCAAGTTCGTCTCCAAGACCACTCAGTAGAACAAAAAGATTGAAGACCTTCTGCAGAATGTCAAATCTTCAGAGGGAGCATTGAAGAGAAAGGAACCAGAGGTCGCATGCTCTGAGGAGGCCCAGAAGAAAGCCAGATATGAAGATTCTGATGACAATGATGACCAACCTCAGGGGTCATCCGATCTTCATAAGGGGGAGAAGCCTCCTACTCCAAAAACTGTTGAAACACAAAAGGAGTCCACTCCCTCTGAATCGAATCAAAGAAAGGAAAAAGGAACAGAGAAACGTTCAACCTCAACCTCTGCTGAAGATAACCACGCCACTCTAAAATCGACAGTACCTATCATCTTTCTAGCATCATCCACTTCGAGTGCTCCAATAGTTCCAATAATAGCTGCAACTCCATAAACTATTGGAGCTCTGGAAGAAGATGAAGACGAGCAGCTAGTAGACTTCTCTACATTAGAAGATGCATTCTCATCACCAGAAAGACCAACTTATGTGATGAGAGATGCTTACGAATCCGAGGCTGAAAGAGCAGAATCAGAATCTGAAAAAGAAGAAAAATCAAATTCTGGAAAAGAAGTTGCTGAAGAACAAATTGCAGTAATTGATGTTGAAGAGTATGTATTCAAAAATGCTCAACCACATCATACTTCAACAGCAACAGAGCTGAGGGAATCACCAGAGATAGATGGCTACATCTCTGAACCCACAACAGAAGATCCTCCACAGACGAAGGAACCAGAAACCATGGTTGCTTATGAACAGGCTCCTTCAGAGAATCCTGTTTAGAAGGCAAGCATCGGTCTACCAGCCAAAGTGTTCACTAAACCTCCTACATTCCTTGAATCAAATCCCGAAGCTTCCATAGAAGACCACTTCAGATACATCTACTGTGAGTTCAATATGGCAGACACTCTAGTCATTCCTCTGAATCCAAGGATCAGAGAGGACATGCCGGACTATGAGCGAAGATTTGTCAGAGATAAAACCAGACCAAGAGCACAGGTCCTCTTTGATGATCCAATCATCAAAATCATCAAAATCTCAGAGAAGACCTTTGCTTACAACAAGATCGTCTATAGGCACTATGTGGTAACTCGATCTGATCAGAAGATTTACGAGTTCAATTATAATGATCTCGTAAATCTAAATCCATATGATTTACCTCATTTGTATGCCTATTGCTCTGCCAGATATGATCAGGGAAGAAGGGAAATCAGGATGGGCATGGTAGAAGTCAAACGGGCAATGGAGGCCTATGTCAAACACAGAGCAAAACGTGACTTCCAAATTGCTCTGAACCTGGGGGAAGAAAAGCTGGAGGTAACTGAACCTGTGGAGTCGATCGTTAATCTTGAAGAACAGAAGACTGGATTAATCGTTGCAGAACCTCTGGGTTTCGTCTACAAAGTAAACCAAGTAAAGAAGATCTTTCTAGCTTCGGAAGTTTCGAAGTACTCTGATGAAACCTTGAGAGGTATAAAGAAAATGATCCATGTGAAGGAAGAAAGGCACAAAGCAGATTTACTTGCAAAGCTTGACTTAGAGATTGACTCGATGATCAACTTCAGAGCTCTGATCATGAAATTCCATGGAATCTGTTCAAGTGACAAATTTTAGTTTGTTTCTTTATTTTTGGATATTACTTTCTCTGTATTAAAACTTCCAAATGTTTAAGAAGTAATATTTAAGAGGATGTTTTTCTTCTCTACGCTTTCTAGTTTAAATCTTCTTTCTCTGCTATTATTGTATCTTTTATTTTCAACACTTAGGGGGAGATTGTTAGCTCCAAATCTTATGTTTGTTAAAGTGTTGAAAATACCCATCCTATTTCAGAGGACTTCCAAAGATAGACTTCAGAGGACGAAGACTTCAGAGGACAAACCTGCCTCTAAAGTACTTATCAGAGATTGCAACTTTCAACATACATCAGAGATGGCTTCATCAGAGGCTCTTAAGACAATTTCAGGGCTCTGAAGACATTCTCTCTGAAGATGACGCTGAAGACTCTTGAAGTATCAGAACAGATAACCAATCACTTAGTGATAAGATTTACTTTATAGAGTAGGTTACTGTTCAAGCATGTCTTAAGCTCACCTATTAGGTAAGACACTGTTCAAGCATGCTTCTATTTGTCAGAATAGTACACTGTTTACTTTATGGTCCTATAAATAGGACCATCACTCCTTTGACAAAAGTGTGCTTTTTGATATCTTGTATAAGAAGAATCGACTGAATATATCTCACGAAGATCTTGTTCTTTCTACTTGCTTTATATATGAACTGTGATATTTGAATCTGCTTTTGATATTAAAACTTTATTGCTTCCGCTGTTTATACTCTTGTTGTTTATATCATTATTGTTATAAGATTAAATCTGGGATCCAACAGAATCCCTTGTATTTTCCTAAAAGAATGTGTTGTTCAACAGTCTTTTGTACATGAAAGCACAAAGGAATAAACATGAAGAATAAAATTTTGGAAAAGTCAAAACATAAGATGTTTGACAATGCAATTCTCCCCCTCAAACTAAAAGAGGTTGGCATTTAAGCTCTTTGACAATTAAGCTCCCAAAAATCATTTAAAATCACACTTCACAATTCATGAAAATCTTTGAAGAATAGGAAGTGGTTTGAACATTTAAGAAACCATTTTTCACAAATGAAAGTTATTCATCTATCAACAAGTGATAGAGTGTAAGGATTAGAAAGATATACCTGTAAATCAGAATCCTTAACTCCCCCTAGAATGAATATTTTCATTTAAGTATCCTTATCAAAAACTCAGATATCCTCCCCCTTGATATTTGTAAAAAGTCAGTTAAATCAGAAAAATGTATCAGTAAAAGTATAAAGCATATAAGCTCCCCCTTAATATGTGTATAATCCTTAATCATGAAACCGTGTTCTGATTTACTAGGATTAAAGTAAATTCAGAAGTCAAACTCTTTGACATTGAAGTCCGAGTCCTAGACTGTATTGTCTAGAAGTCAATCTCCGTTGAAGTACGGGTTCTAAGCTGATTTACTTAGAAACCTTTGTTCTTTCTCCCCCTTAAACCTTGGGTGCCTGCAACAAAGATTTAGCTTTTGGTACCCACTGGTATTTGGGTCCTAATGGGTTAGTTGCAGTTCTAATGGGAGATATGAAATAAGAACCATACTAGTTATTTACATAATATTTTCTTACAAAATCATTTGAGCCACAGTAGGAACAACTAATTTTCTTTTGTGCTAACCTGATCAGTTGATTGATAGTGTAAACCAGATCAGGTTTGCCAAAAGTTTTACCTTTCGGAGTATTGTTCCTTTTAGAATTTGATGTATGCATAAATGATTCTTCTTTCTTCTTTTCCTCTGGAGATCCTTAACTCTACAGATCCAATTTTCTCTATTTTCATCTTCTTTTCTTCAGATCCTTTTCTTCTGAGACTTGTTCTTCTTTAAGTTACATGAACCATCAACATTTTTGTCATAGAAAAGGTTAGAAGGACGAATCTAATCAGTAGATTTAGATGTAAGACTATCATCTGAATCACAGAAAGGATTATAGAAAACATTTGAAACATGTGAACTTGAAGCCTTTTTGAGTGAGCAATCTGAATCAGTTTGATCATCTCTCGGTGATTGAGCTATTGATTCTGGCGTCTTATGCTCAGTTAGCCTCACATTGAATATGATCTCTTTGAGTTTCTTTATCTTTGAAGACAAACTGTTTCTTTCCTTTTCAATCAGATCAAAACTCTTATGCAATTCAGATTTTGCCTTCTTTTCCTTCAGAATGTTGGTTGATAGCTCAGATGGTTCTCTTGTCAGCTTAGCTATCTCAGTTTCAAATACTTTATTTTCTTCAGAAAAGTCTTTATTTATATCCTTCAGCTCAGTTTTCTTCTTCTCATTCTCAGCCTTTTCTATCTCTAGAATGATAACCTTCTCAAAGTCTGAAACTTGTTGAGAAAGCTTAACACATCTAAGCTCTAATGATTTCTTCTCTTCAAAGGCTTTTCTGGAGAAATCAGAGAATTTCTTAGCAAATTCTTTTCTTTCCTTCTCAATCTTCAACATTTCATCTTGAGCTATTGCATTGTCTCTATATTGGGTTGCCTTTTCTTTCATCATTTTAATCTCAATCTCAAGACTGAGAACTTTATCTTTTAGTTTATCTCTTTCCGCACAGACTTGAGAATTTATCTTTCTCAGTCCATTACTAGTATCACTTGCACCACTTGCTCTCCTTCTAAGCTCCTCATGCTCTCTTTGCATTGCATCCTTCTTTGACCATGTAGAGCTTGAGTTAAGACTTTTTACTTCAGCTTGAAGATTTAAGATCTCTTTCTCTTTCGACTCAGTTATTCCTGCAAAATCAATTTTAGAATCAGTAATGCAGATTAAATCTTTCTTTGTAACTTTTGAATTGATCTGAGTAAGAAGAGATGAGTTCTGAATCTTTAAATCCTTGTTCTCAGCTTTGAGAGGTAACATCTCAGATTTGAGCTTTTTATTCTCATTTTCACAATCATAAGCCATGCTTGTATATCTTGACAACTGTCCAGCAAGACGTTTAGCATTTGCTTTTGCTTCAGAAAGTGTCATCTTATCAAAATCAAGGCTATAACCTTCAGACATCTTTAGTTGTATGGTTAAAAATCAAACTTGTCTGTACCAAAGAAATCAACTACATGAGATCGTTAGAATCAAGAGTTGAATAAAAATTACACTAAAAAATTTTCAGAAAAATAAATTTCCAAAAATAATTAAATGCAGTACACGCACAATAAAAATACACAAATAGAGTAACCACAGAAAATTAGGGGCAAGAGGACAGTTCACGCGAAAGACAGGTCGCACAAAGTGAGGTTTGCGCTAGACGCGGGTGGCGCAAAGTAGAGGTTCGCGTGAGATGTGGGTCGTGCAAAGTGAAGTTTGCGCGAACCGCAGGTGGCGCAAAGTATGGTTTCTCGCGAGAAGGCAATGGCGCAAAGTAGAGGTTCGCGTGAGATGTCGGTCGCGCAAAAGTGAAGTTTGCGTGAACCGCAGGTGGCGCAAAGTATGGTTTCTCGCAAGAAGGCAATGACGCAAAGTAGATATGGACCGGGGTCTTGCTTCAACCGGGATGTTGCACGACCGGGATGTTGCTTGGACCGATAACTTGCTTGACCGGGAACTCGTCGACCGGTATGTTGCACAATAGGAGAGGTCGACCGGTAAGGTGCTTCGACCGGTAACTTGCTCGACCGGACTTCAGAGTCGACCGGTATTTGACCGACCGGTATTTCGACCTGTATGATTGTGAGGAGACCGGTAAGATGCGAACTGATCTATTCGACCGGTATCCTGACCGGTAAAATGACGACCGGTATAAGTGATGCGACCTGTGGTCCTGTGAAATGTTTCGACCGGTATTGGTCTTAGACCGGTATTGGTCTTCGACCGGACAAGAGTGTCTCGACCAAAGTCCGTGACCGGTAAGGTGTATTTGACCGGTAATGTGTCGACCGATATAGACAAAGGTAATTCGATCGGGGTAGTGTGTAACGCAAACCTGGTCGACCGATGTTTCGACCGTGACCGGTGTGATGAATAACGACCGGTGTTCTTGTTCGACCCAGAAACTCGATGATCAACCCAGAAATCACAATGAACACAAAAATTCAATTCAAAAAACGGACTATTGTTTCTATAAATCAGTATCGACCAATATCTGAATAGAATTAAAGATCAATTAACAACCTTTATGCTTCAATTTCAACGGCACATATGTCGACAGTTCTTGAATCCAGAAACCAAAAATCATCAAAAAAACAAACAATTGATGAAATTAAATGCAATTAAACATGCAGATGATATTTATTAGCATAAAAAGCATCTAATCAAACCAATTTTATGCATAAAAACACCTTAAATCAAGAAATCGATTTTCACCCAGACAGAAGTCGATAAACACCGATACCACAGATAAATCGATAAACAGTTTTAATCCAAAACCTTGATTCTTAGGCTCTGATACCACTTGTTAAACCCAGATAATCTAGTTGATAATTAACACACAACACAATATAGATCAAGAGATAAGAAGATTAGAATAACATACCACAATCCCTTAAATAATCAATGAAAACCTTGTGTGTTCTTGATACCTTGAATGTGTAATACAGAGTACGGCTCCTCTCTAAATTATGATTATGAAAGTAATAATGAGGATTAACTCTAAAACCTAATAACTATAAACTATAAATACTTAGGCCTAAAGCCTAATGCGCTTGTGGGCTTGAGGCCCAATAACTAACAACCATTAACTTATTACAAATTAGACCTTCTAACTAACTTTAAAACAATTGCAATTTAAACCCTTAACTTTAACTTTAATCTTTAATATAATTTATGATCCAACACTATGGCTGTGATACCAATTGTAACAGCCCAATTCTCATGACAAGAGACATAACCAACTTTATTAAATAATAAAGCCAAACGGCCCAATACAACAACCAAAATACAAGGTTTGTGGAAAACAACCTAGTACACAACTGAGAATACATTGACAATAATCTATAAGGGAAGTCCTCTAATTCAGCTTCAGCCCGTACCTTCTCTTAAGTACTTATCCGCTCCTCCTACTGCCACTATTTACCTGAAAAGGGTTTTTAGATTTGAAAAGAGCGAGGGTTAGACCGAAAGCTCTAATGAGTCCCCTCTTACAATAGCTTTTAATTCAACAAAACATTCAATAATTCATCATAAAAATAAACCATTTTCAGCTTCCAGGAAACCTTTAACTTTCAGTGAAACTTCTCCGCTCACAATACCGCCACCCTAAGGTGACAGCGTGTCTGTAACTCACACTTCCTTTGTTGGGACATACCCCCAACAGCATAAATGGAACACACCCCCCGGTATGAGCACAGGAGGACCACACCCCCCGACTTTGAGCCTTCTCACTTAGGAACATGTATGCATACATTCCCACTTGAACAATAATAATAAAAATCATCTTTAGCATTTAAATAAATCTCGCAAGTAAGTACTAAAGCAACATCATATCAAAGATCGCATGAAATTTTCATAATACTCATGCCATCATATAAAATCAAAGTTTAAAATGAAACTTTCACATGTTTTGGTTAACAGAAGAATTTAGTTCAGAAAACTCACCTGACGTCCTTAGCTCGAATCTCGCGTCTACTCCTATAATTCGGTCCGAGACCTATAAAGAAAACATCGACCGGTGAACTCTCCACTTCTAATTATTTCAAGACTGAACTTTAGACCTTAATCCCCAATGATATCTAATTTCTAAAAGCACCTCGACCCACTAGACATACCCGAGACAAAGTACCTTACTTTCTTGAAATGAAATGGGTTGGTCCTTTATTTAAATTTTGGCCCAACCATAAACAATAATCAAATAATAAATAAATTGGGCTTCAGCCCATGAGCAGGAGTCGGGGACCGGATCCAAAGGTCGCCCGATGCTGAACTTGATCGGGGTCTCCCCCCCCCCCAAACCGACCGGACTGCCACTCCCCGGTCACCACCTCTCGACCGGGGTCACCAAACATAACCGAGGTCTCTCTCTCACTCGATCGATGCCTAAGGAAAATGGACCGGAGTCTAACTCCTCCAGTGACCGGGGCGCCAAACACACAATCAGGCCCAACCTCGAGAATCAAATTTGAAAAGCGACCGGGGTTCTAACCCCCGGTGATCGATATCCATCGATAACCATTGTCGACCGGGGTATAACCTACCGGTGTGGACCAGGGGCCCCCCTCTGACCGGAGCCAACCCTGCCCGGAATCGACCGGGTCCACCTTCCCCGAACCCGACTTGAACTCTGCGGCGATTTTCATAACGAAAAACCCCCACTCGACTCGACTCTTTTAAGGTCACAATCATCCAGAAATCTCTCCCTTGATTGAATTGATTCTAAAGAACAAATTTAAACCTCATCACGCAGGTTCAATACCTAAACCCCAACTTTTCAAAAACCAGAAATCTATCAGATTACTTCCAAAACTCCCATACCCAAATACTAACAACTGACTAGGGACTCTAGTAGAAAAGATAAAGATAAGAGAGAAAATTACCTTAAGGAAGAAACAACAAAAATCTCGATCGGATGACCTCTCCCTTATGCTCGGTCACTAAAATCGCCCCTAGTCTCTCTTCTTCCTTTCTCAGTCGCTTCTCAAGAGAAAATGGGAGGTGCTAGGGTTAAAATCCCCTTTTTTTTCAACTATTACATTTAGACCCCACTAAAACTTTGACCTTTATCACTTTCCCCTAAACTTCTCAAATTTTTGTTTTTAACCCAGTTATTACAGACGAGCCATAGGTATCCCTATAAAATGATGGAATCCATCTATGCCTATTATCATACATATAACCCAACCACTTGTAGCCAACAAGATCAAACTCAACAACTAAAGAATTCCAATTCTCTTCAAATTGAATAGCATCAATATGTTCATTCCATATAAGAGCATGAAACCGTTTCTTGAAATCAGTATTTGAACTAATATTTGAAGAAATATGAAAAAATAAAAATAATAATATCAGACTATATTAAAAATGAATACATTGAATATTCATGTTAACTGATATAAAATTAAAAATTGAAGATGGGATGCATTATTTAGTATGAATACACTTACTATTCAGTATGAATATACTTATTAAGTATGAATAAAGATGATATTTATTATTCAGTATAAAAAATACTTTCATTATTCAGTATAAATGATAATATAAAATTTCAAACTAAACATTATATTCATACCGAATAAAAAAGATGAAATGTGATTGATTAAAAAAAATGGACTCATGATCTGGAGATGTTATATTCACACCGAATATGTAGCTTTATTCAGTTTGATTAAAGGTATATACTCAATAGGAATACCACTTCAAACAGTGAACTAAACACTTTATTCATAGTGAATAAAACATATAAAATATGGTTGTTTATGGATAATAAAAAATAAAAATAAAATAAATACCTTTGAAGGCAATTTTGTACTAATGTGCCACATACAAAATCGGCACCTTGAATCCGGAAAAACCTCAGAAACAGCTTGCTTAATTGCAGGACATTGATCAGTAACAACCAATTTTGGTTGTCTCCCAAAAGTTTTCAAGAAAGAATGAAGCAACCATTTATATGCTTCAATATTTTCACCATCAAGAAGACCAGCACCAAGAGTAACACATTCTTGTGATTATCAATTCCAGTGAATGGAACAAATACCATATAATACCTAAAACAAATTTAATTAATACAAGATACAAAGAAAAAAAATACTAAAAGATATTATAAAACAAAAAAATGCTTACTTATTTGTTCGAAAGGTTGCATCAAATGAAACAATGTCACCAAACTCTTCAAAGTTGCATTTAGCTGTCTGATCGGCCCAAAATACATAATTCAATACACCTTCATCACATTTATATTCAAAGGAATAATTTGGAACATACAACTTCCTATTATTCATTTTCCTCACAAATAGATTTGCATCGGTATCACCAATGAAAAATTACTATCCCGCTGAAAGTTCTTATACTCAACCTAAGTACCACCTACCATTTCATACCCACCCTTCAATTGAAAAAAAATGTTATGGGCTTGCGTAGCACCAATAGTTGCATTAGATATCTTAAGAATCCACCTTTGTTGAGAATAGTCTAATTTGTGACTACTTTTCAGCAAGTGCTTCAAATCATCATCAAATAAACAATGGTTATGTTTCTCTTCAAGTGCATATAATCTAAAAGACCTCGCTCCCGGAATAACTTTGAACTTCACACAAGCTTCACAACCAGTTCTATGAATGTTAGTACTTCTTATCTTCTTATCCGAACCATCCAATGAATCTACCTGAGCAGAATCTGGAAATCTAGCTCTATTGCATACAACATACCTCAAAACAATGATCGAATATGCATTTCTTTTCACAGAAGATAGTCTAACATCAAATCTTGCTTTAGCAGCATAATTCTTATATATTTCAATACATTTCTCCAATGATACATAAACTTTCCCCACAACAGGCTTCAAATCATCATCAACTGTTAACGCATAAATCTGTTGGATACAAGATCAAGTATTCTGAAGGTCAAAGTTGAGAAAGTTAAAGCTGAAGAAAGTCAAATCTCATTAAAAGTCAAAGTATTTTTGTAATAAGTCAAACTTAGTTGTATTTGTATTTGTTGTTTCTTTAGTATTAGATGTTTGTATAAATACTTTGTCTCTATGTATTTCAAGGAGAGGTGACATTAGTTGATATAACAGATTTGAAGAATACGTTTTAGAGAGAGAAAGAGAGTGAGTTCTAGAGAGAGAAAGTGTAAACTTTGAGAATTGAAAGAAATCAAACAGGTAATCATTGTGTTAAATCTTGTTTGTTTGATTAAACTTGTTTAGAAACTAGAATCTGGAACACACAATTGGTATCAGAGCAGATCTAAAGTGAAATCGAATCAAGAAAATCAAAGTTTTGGATTATTCGTCACTGTTCATTCAAGAAAAATGTGAATTCTGAGTTTCAGAGTGTTTTTGGAGCATATTTTGGTTAGGTTTTGATTGCAAAGTGTAATAGATCGAGTCTTTGTAATTCAATTTCTGTTTTGCACTGTAAATCACACGAATTTTGTAATTTTTGTTGAGTTTTGTTCAAAAGTTGTTCAGTCACTGTTTCATCGAATTTTTGTTTTTGTAAAGTGGTTGTTTGTAAATATCTTGAGTTGTAATTCGTTCTAGTGTTGTAATCGAGCAACAATCCAGAGTTTCAGATCATTTGGACCACGTTTGGATCGTTTTTCAGATGAAAAGTTCATTTTTGGGTCGACAGAAGGAAGAACGCGCTATATCCCTCAAACGTGCAAGTTCTTCGTAAAACGCGCTAGTTCGTCGTGAAACGCGCAAGGTTCATCAGTTAGAACGCGCAAGTCGAAAGAAGAATTTTGGTCTAAAACGCGCAAGAGTTATCTGCGAGTTCTAAGAAACTTGCTAATCAAGCCTGCGAGTTTGGAAAAGTGAGAATTTTTCTAAGAGCCAGAACGCGCTAGTAGTAGTCAGCGAGTTATCCAAAAGCGCTAATTGAAGCTAGCGAGTTTGGAGAGGAACAGTGGCTAGCGAGTTCTTCGACGTGCGAGTTTAGTAAACGTGCAAGCCTCTGTTAGCGAGTTTAAGCGTGAACAGTCTTTAGCGAGTTTAGGCACTTGCGAGTTTCGTCAATCTGCGAGTTTGATCTGCGTGTTTATTCTGCGAGTTTATCTGCGAGTTTGCTTGCGAGTTTGTCTGCTAGTTTGCTTGAGAGTTTATAAAACGCGCAAGTCTCGATCTGCTTGTTTCTCAGTCTGCGAGTTTTAAGGCTTGCGAGTTCAATAGTGACTTGCGAGTTTCTATACTTAGAAACTTAGCGGGACCCCCGTGCTAAGTCTGCGGAGGGGGACAAAAGTTCTTTCTATGATCAATATCTCTGAATTTTTTTTTTTAAGATTTCTGTATTCTTCTTGTGATTTCATATTTTGGACTAACGATCAGTTCTAGTTTCTTATTGATATATTTTTCAAACAGGTTTTTCAAGATGACTTCAAAAGATGCACTTTCGATTGGTACTGATGTGAAGCCTCCTGTACTGTTCAAAGGAGAGTATGAACAATGGAAGGATCGCTTTCTGGATTTCTTAGACAGACATACAAATGGAGAGAATATTCTGGAGTCAATTACAAATGGTCCTATGGAACCTATCATGGTTCAAATACCTATTAATGATGAATCTGAAAATGTACATGATGATGAGGAAAGAGACGAAAAGACAGAACTTGTTAAAGTGGATTTTTCTCAGTATTCTGAAGAACAGAAAAGAAGGTACAAAGCAGACAAGCAAGCAAGATCTCTTTTACTCCAAAGCATTCCTAATGATATCTACATAAAGATTGATAGTTACAAGCATGTTGCTAAAATGATGTGGGATCATTTGGAAAAGATGATGATGGGTTCCAAGATCGGGAATCAGATAAAAGTGGCCAACTGCATCAATCGCTACGAGGAATTCAAGGCCAAAGAGAATGAGAGTTTGGAAGAGACATATGAAAGATTTACTGTACTTATGAATGAATTAACAAAGAACAAAGTGACAAAGAAGCAGATAGAAAACAATGTCAAATTCCTTATCATTCTACGACCTAAATGGAAAAAGCATACTCGTAGGATGAAGCAAATGAAGGATCTCAATGACATTCCTTTACATGAAGTGTATGAGACTCTTAAGCAGAATGAAGAAGAAGTGGAGGAAAAGAGAGCTGAGAAAAAGAAAGCAGAAACAGTTCCTGAACCTATTGCGTTGGTAGCAGGAGAGAAGGAGAAAGAAAAGAAGAAGAAGAAAGTTCTTATTAGTTCTGAATCTGAATCTGCATCAGATGGTGATGATGGAGAAAGTCTGAAACAGGCCATGATTTTATTGACTCGTGCTTTTCAAAAGAAATTCTACAAGAAGCCGGGATCAAATTCTCAAAGGTATTCTTCATCAAGTTCTAAGAACCATGAGCATCGTGAAAGAGATATGAAGAGAAAAGATATGTGGAGAAGAAACCCGATGAGAAGAAGAAGTTCGTGAATGATTACACTGATGCTGAAAAGCCAGCAACTGACTCAATCAAGTGCTACAATTGTGGCAAGATGGGTCATTTTGCTAAAGATTGTCGGAAGCCGAAAGTACGCAACTCTCAGTATTATCAGAACAAATTGCTTTTGGCAAAACAGCAAGAAGCGGGTGTAGCTTTAATGGCTGAAGATGAATTTTGGCTGGATTATTCCGAAGATGAAGATGAAAAGAAAGAAGAAACAGCACATCTCTGTCTCATGGGAAAAGACGTAAAGAATGACGAGAGTGATGATGAGACATCTGATGAGGTATTAAATTTAACTCCAAAAGATTTCATTACCAAATTGGAAACCATGGTGGTTGAGCTACAAAATTTACAAAATAATCTGAAAAAGGAAAAAGAAAAAGTTGCTAAAAAGAACAAAAAGATCTTTGAACTTAATACGTCTGTTATTTCAAACAAAGATCTGATTGATTCTTTACGCAAATCTGATTTAGATTCTAAATCTAAAGTAGATGATTTTGAGTCTGCAAATGATTTTTTTAATTCTGATGATGGGTACATGGAAGAATCTGATATGTTTGATGTCCATTCTAAACTTCCTGATCATTCTACTAATCTTAAAAATGAAAGAGTGTTATCAAGTGATGTTCATATTGGTGAAACATCAACTAAGGTTGGTGAATCAGTTTCTGTAACTGCTGATTACTATGCTCAAGGTAAGAAACATAAGAAACAGCGATTACAGAAACAGAAATACACTGGTACACGAAAGTATACTCAGTCTCGGAAATCTATTTTTCCTAATAAATCTATATCTTATGTTTCAGATTTAAGGAAGAAAAAGATAAAAGCTCAATCCGAATGGAGACCAAAACAAAAGGATGCTGAGATAGCTGAATCAGTTACTGATAATTCCTGTACTAAATCTGTTAGTAGTGATTCTGATATAGTTGGTCAATGTGCTTCAAATAAACAAAACCTTGTAACTTCTTACAAGCGTTAATCAATAAAGCAATTGATTCAATTATCTCCTATTACTACTAAATCTCGTCCTAATTATTGGAAAACTGATTTTGCTTATTCTCATAATTCGTCTGATTGGTATGGATCTTATCATGTTAATTCTTCTAGATCAAATGTTTTTCAAAGTTTTCAAAAGAACAGAGGATCCATTTTCAAGTGGATACCAAAATCTTGTACTAAACTGATAGGGCCCGTTTTTAAATGGGTACCTAAATCTATTGTCTCCTGATTTCTCTTGCAGACTCGGCATATGTGGTACTTGGATAGTGGATGTTCCAAGCTTATGACTGGGCAAAAAGCTTTATTGTCTAACTATACAGAGAAATTCAGTGGAAATGTCAGATTTGGGAACGATCAGCTTTCACCTATCTTAGGATATGGTGACATCATTCAAGACAACATAACGATAAGTAAGGTGAGTTATGTCGAAGGTTTGGGGCACAACTTATTTAGCATAGGTCAATTCTGCGATAAAGGGTTAGAGGTCAACTTCAAGTCTAAGAGTTGCTCAGTTCGCACTGAAGATGGAACAGAACTCTTATCTGGAAATCGAAAGACCAACCTCTACACCATCAATTTGTCCAAAGTTCAGATTGACAGTCAAGTTTGCTTGATGACAAAAGCTTCAACGCAGCAAAGTTGGCTCTGGCATTGACGTTTATCTCACTTGAACTTTCGTTACATCAACAAGCTGGTTCGTGGGAAATTGGTCAAAGGACTTCCTGAGCTGAAATATGAACGAGAACACTTATGCGCAGCATGTGAAAAAGGTAAGATGAAGAGAGCCGCTTACAAACCGAAGCCTGAAACAAGCACTAGTTCTCCGTTAGAACTGTTACATATGGATTTGTGTGGTCCAATTAGAACTCAGAGTTTGGGTGGTAAGAAGTACGTGTTGGTCATTGTGGACGATTATTCAAGATACACGTGGGTCAAATTTCTTCGATCTAAAGATGAGACACCGGAAGTTCTCATTACATTCTTAAAGACGACCTAGGTGAAAATGCAGCGACAAGTCAAGGTTCTTCGAACTGACAACGGCACAGAGTTTAAAAACAAAATTGTTGAAGAATATCTCGAATCCGTCGGGATATCACATCAATATTCTGCTGCTAGAACGCCTGAACAAAATGGAGTAGTCGAAAGGCGAAATCGAACGCTAGTCGAGGCCGCTCGGACTATGCTTAGCCAATCGGACTTACCTCTATTCTTGTGGGCATAAGCTGTGTCGACTGCATGCCATACTCAAAATCGTTCTATGATACACCGCCGTTTTCAGAAGACTCCATATGAGCTAATCAACAACAGAACACCAACTATCAAGTATTTTCACATATTTGGGTGTAAATGTTTCGTGCTTAACGACAGAGAGAGTCTGAATAAATTTAGTGCTAAGGCGGACGAAGGCATATTTATCGGTTATTCTTCAACTTCTGCAGCATATCGTGTTTATATAAAGAAGTCAAAGACAGTTATCGAGAGCGTCAATGTCACATTTGATGAAGTTATGGCTTCTGATCATCTCAGTTCAGAACCTGTTATTACTGGAGTGTTAGCTTCTGGGCAGATCAGTCCAGAACCTGTTTCTACAGCGAAAAATTCGGATAACGCTTCTACATCTACTTCACATTTAACTGATTTAGATTTGTTATTTGAATTCTTTTATGATGAGTTTCTAGGTTCTAATGTATCTAAATCTGCTGTGACTGACAGGTCTGAAGACACAAGTTGCAATCATCGAGTCACTTCAGAAGTCATAACTGAACAAGAATTCTCCGTTCAGTCAGAAACTCACATTCCTATTGTTACTCCTACAGTTGAAGATGCACAAGAAAATGCTGAGCCAGAAGTAACTGTTTCAGTTGGTTGTGATATATTGTCTATTCAACAGCCAGAATCTGCTGTTCCAACTGATACTTCTGCACCTGAGTCTTCAACTGCAAAACCCCCTCTTGTTATTCAAACAGAAGATTCTGAAAGTGGATTACTAGATGATGATCAAATTCAATCAATATCTACTCCACTTCCGCATGAGCATCGCTGGACCAAAGACCATCCATTACATCAAGTAATTGGAAATCTTGACAAGCCTATCCAAACAAGGTCAGCGACTCTTAATCAGTGTATGCATGATTCCTTCCTCAGCAAGATTGAGCCAACACGAGTATCTGAGGCTCTTGCTGATTTGGACTGGATATCTGCAATGCAAGAAGAGATCAATAAGTTTGAAGCCCTAAAGGTTTGGAGATTAGTTCCTAAGACGGAAGGTAAAACCGTGATCGACACTAAATGGGTTTTCAAGAATAAAAAGGATGAGGATGGTATCATCATAAGAAACAAAGCTAGACTTGTTGCCAAAGGCTACCGGCAAGAGGAAGGCATCGATTATGATGAGACGTATGATCTAGTAGCTCTTATAGAAGCAATCCGCATGTTTCTAGCATACGCAGCTCATAATAAATTCACAGTCTATCAGATGGATGTGAAAACAGTCTTTCTGAATGGCATTCTTAAGGAGGAAGTGTATGTGTCTCAAGCAGAAGGGTTTGTCAATCCAGATAAGCCAGATCATGTTTACATCTTGGACAAAGCCCTTTATGGATTAAAACAAGCCCCTCGAGCATGGTATGACGTTTTATCCAAATCTTGGTCAAGTCTGGTTTTTCCAAAGGTAAGATTGATACCACTTTATTCATCAAGAAGGAAAAAGCTGATATTATTCTTATTCAGATATATGTTGATGATATAATATTTGGTTCTACTAATCCAAAATATTGCAAAAACTTTTCTAACCTCATGGTGTCACGTTTTCAAATGAGTATGATGGGAGAGATGAATTTCTTTCTCGGACTACAAGTTAAACAACTTTCTACGGGGATTTTTATTAACCAATCTAAGTACATTTTGGACATTCTTCGGAAGTACAAAATGGAAAATTGTAAACCAATTGGTACCCCGATGGCACCTGGTACTAAGATCCACACTGATCCTTCGGGTAAAAGTGTTGATGTTAGAACATATTGAGGTATGATAGGTTCATTAATGTATCTTACATCAAGTAGACCAGATATTATGTTTTCAACATGTTTATGTTCTAGATATCAAGATGCTCCCAAAGAATCCCATTTGGCTGCTGTCAAACGGATTTTTAGATATCTGAAGGGCACTGCAGACCTTGGTTTGTGGTATCCTAAAGATACTGGGTTTCAACTGAATGCATATTCAGATGCAGATCATGCAGGTTGCATGTTGGACAGAAAGAGTACTTCTGGTCATGTTCAATTTCTTGGAGACAAGATCGTTAGTTGGGCTTCAAAGAAACAGTTATGCGTCTCCACATCGACTGCTGAAGCAGAGTATGTAGCTGCTGCCAGTTGCTGCTCTCAAGTCTTGTGGATGCGAACACAGCTACGAGACTATGGATTCAAATTTGATAAATTTCCAATATACTGTGACTCGAAGAGTGCGATTGCGATATCTGCTAATCCTGTCCAACATACGAAAACCAAACACATTGATGTCAGGTATCATTTTATAAAAGATAATGTAGAAAAAGGAACAATTGAACTTTATTTTGTAAAAACAGATTATCAACTTGCAGATTTATTTACCAAACCCTTAGATGAAAAGAGATTTAATTTTCTTGTCTCTAAGCTTGGTATGTTAAATCTTAAGATGTAATCGGTTGTTACCTACTAAAGTTACAAATTGTTATTTTTCATCATTTTCTTTATCTTTTTTTTCTGAAAGATATCTGCACTTTAATTGTTTGCTCATGATCTCAGGGGTAGTTAGAGAAGATTTTAGATGATCTACATTAGTTTGAGGGGGAGCATAACTAATTTCTGCATTATACTTAACTGACAAAATTTTGTGATGCATGATTTTAGGGGGAGCTTATAAGTCAAAAGGAGCAAAGACTATGATTTCTGATTACTTCAAATCAGAACTCATACATTAATCGTGTTATTGCTTTATGTCATTATATTTTCACATAAATTTTTGTGAATAAATTTTTGACTAGACTTTGAGACTTGTGCAGGATGAGAGAAGCTGACAAGATCATATCTTAATGACTTCAGCATGACTTTATGAGTACTAAGATTGAGCGAAAAGGTAAATTTCTTATCTTAATCTCAAATGTATCTGAAAGAAGGACAACTTTCAGATATAGAAAACATGTTCTTAAATGTTCAAACCACTTCTCGAATTTTAAACAGATTTTATAATTTGGAAGTGTGGTTTTAAATGTTTTCATTTTATTTTTGTGCTTCATTGATAAACAAACCGTGTGTTATCCAAAGATTAATACTTGTGTATTGTCTTTTCTATATACTTTCAAGTATTCACACACATCGGTTTGACTTTGTTCAAAATGATCTTACCATGTCTCATATTGTAACCAATTTTTTCAATGGTAAGACACCCCGCTTGTACTTCAAAGAATTTTGAGCGATATTTTATTTAGAAACGTCATTTCAAGAATGTCTATATTTTGTTTCGTATAGACATTATCCATTATTTTTTACCTTAAGCTTTGATTGATATATCATTCTTTTCTGATCATTTTCATACAATGTCAGATTTTCAAACAAGTCTCTTGCATTCATGTTCATTCATTCAATATACTTGTTTGAAAATACTTCAATGGTTTAAAATACTCATATCTTCATGATTATATTACTCAGCATACTTATATCTGAAATTTGTATTTGAGTTTTAACTGCTATAGTTAAACCATTTGAGCAACACATGCTTTCTAGGAAAAATATGGGTTCTTTGTGCTAGGAATTAACTGAACTTCTATGAAATCACGTTAACCAGTGATTTCTACCCAAGAAGTTATTCTTTTAGTGATTGAGTGTGAGGAGTCAAAAAGAAATGAGTGTGGGTGTGACGAGGTAAAATGGAAATGAGAGATTGGTTAGTAGTGAGCTTAATAATTAAAAAGAAAGAGGGTGTGAGATCAGAGTAAAAAGAATATCAAACTCTGCACCAAATACTTTCTGAGTCAGGCAGCCACATTACTAGCGTTTCACAACTCTTTGGTGAACGTTATTGAAACAGGCAATAACCCATGCCGACTCTTGTTTAAACCCCACTAACCACTCATTTTCTTCTCAAAAAGAAAATGTTTCGTATGTTCAAGGGGACGCAACACATAATCTATCTGATTTTCATTTGGAAAATCTGGATATTGAAAAAGAAGGAAGTCTGCCCCACCTTCGAACTTCAATCATGCACTTGGAGTCTGTGTTTATCTACTGTTGTCTCAGTGGTTTACACAATGTTGAGCCTTATAAAAGCAATTATTCGTGCTTAATTCTTTCTACACATGCACGAGCACACAAAGAATTTGTTTCTTTGTCATAACATTCATAGAAATTGCCTTTGTGGTGTTTTGATGATTGGATGGAAGCCCTGGGGGAGTGAACATCAAAAAGCTCCTTTATATTGTGTATTCGTTACACACAGTGACTTTGTGTTACTGACAGGCATATTAACTGATTCATCTGTTGATTCAGGAGTTACATGTTCTTATTTTATCTGGATTTGCAAAGATCTAGATGAATACTTGGTTATGGATCACAGAATCAGAGGCTCAGTATGAAAGATCAGAATGGTCAATGATATTTCTTGGAGAAAAGTTTTGATGATATAGATGCTCAAATCATCAAAAAGGGGGAGATGATATCAAGAAATGTTAAAGTTTTGAAGTTTGTGGGAGATGATATCAAGAAATGTTAAAGATTTGAGAGATGATTTTTCAGAAATGTCCAAGTCAGAAAAGTTTAAAGTAAAGTTTTGAAGACGATCAAAGAATTTCTGAAGATTTGAAGAAAATTTCTTTGAAGATTATTTGCTGAAGCAATCTGAGCTGAAATTGAAGATAATTTCTTTCCAAAGTCTGAAAGTGTTGTGTGAAAGTTTTGGGGAGATTGTTACTCATTTGAAGACAGTTTTGGAAAGAAGACCGTCAAAGAAAAAGGGGAGATTGTTCAGACAGAGCTTAAAGTGAAGACTTAATTGCTAAATCTTTCAACAATGATCTTGAATCCAAAGGGGGAGATTGTTAACGCATAAATCTGTTGGATACAAGATCAAGTATTCTAAAGGTCAAAGTTGAGAAAGTTAAAGCTGAAGAAAGTCAAATCTCATTAAAAGTCAAAGTCTATTTGTAATAAGTCAAACTTAGTTGTATTTGTATTTGTTGTTTCTTTAGTATTAGGTGTTTGTATAAATACTTTTTCTCTTTGTATTTCAAGGAGAGGTGACATTAGTTGATATAACAGATTTGAAGAATACGTTTTAGAGAGAGAAAGAGAGAGAGTTCTAGAGAGAGAAAGTGTAAACTTTGAGAATTGAAAGAAATCAAACAGGTAATCATTGTGTTAAATCTTGTTTGTTTGATTAAACTTGTTTAGAAACTAGAATCTGGAACACACATCAACAACAGGGATCCAAAACTTCACTCCATCACTACCATCAATTCCAATACTTGAAGGACCGTCTTGTCCTTTACTATAAACTTGATCTACAAAACATATTCATAATGAATAAAAATTAAAATAACAAAATACATGTAGAAAGAAAATTACAAAAAGATGATTATACGTATATTTTATTCATCATGAATAAAATATATCAATCAACATATGAAAGATATTCAAAAAGAATAAACAATTAACAATAAATATATTAATAAACTATTCAGTATGAATAAAAAATGATTGTTAATTAAAAAACATAAAAACAGAACATGAATATTTACATTATTCAATATGAATAAAGATGATATGCATTTATATAATTTCAATATTAAGTATGAATAAATATGACAACACATATTCAAACTGAATATTAATGAACTATTCATTCCGAGTAAAAAATAACTATTAATCAAATAACACAAAACAGAACATGAATATTTTAACTATTCAATATAACTAAAGAGCACAAATATAACAACACATATTCAAATTGAATATTAATAAGAAACAGTGTTAGAACATAAATATATTATATTTAGAAGTTTAGTAAAGTAATCTACCATGTAATTATATTGGTCCTTGTATTGGGTTTGTGCTTAAATGTATACAAGGGATATGGGGGTATAAATAGGAATCTTGTAGTATGTTTTAGGTTAACTTTCATTTTTACAATGTAGACATACGGCTGAAAACTTTCTCTGTAGTTAGTTTACTTTTCGTATGAATAAATCTACAGATTTCTTCCCTATGATTCCTTGTTATCATTTTATTCAATCAACCATGATCTCATTGGACCTAACAAGTGGTATCAGAGCCAAATTGATGATTTTTTTCTCGATACGATCATTGGATCTCGACATTTCCTGTTTTTTTAGCCCAATCTACATGTAAGTGCCTTCATATCTCATTTGCTCTTGAAGTTTTTCTCCTTATACGATTACAGATCTACTACAATTTTTGGATTCGAATTTCGTTGAGTTTTGAGGTTTTTCGAATTTTTCGTTAGAAATTTTCGGTATTCTTCGCATCAAGTTTTTCGATCCGAATTTTTCTTGCATGAGTCGATCTAATGAGCATAGATTTGTTCTTTATTGAATTTCGAGCATTCTACAACTTTAAATTTGAATTTAGTCGAAAAACAAGCTAGATACGAGCTTCGAAAGTTCATTCGCCGGAAAATCTAGATCTGACCGGAATCTCGCCGGAATCTGAGGTTTGAGCTTAGATATTGTCATATCTCATTCTAGATCTGTTCTACATGTCAATCTCGAGTGTTTGATGTATTTTTGAGCAACAAATTCGAGAAATTTTGATCCGAGAACACACCTCACCGGAAAAACATTTTCCCGGAAAACTCACTGTTCATCGCCGGATTTTCGAGGTTAAAGCTATGATATTGTCAAACATATGTTACAGATCTGTTCTACAAAGTTTATCTAAGCTTTTTGATCGATTTTAAGCATAAAAATCGATATCTATGGTCTGTTAAAACACTCCTTGCCGGAAAAACTTTTTCACCGGAAAAGTAATTGTTTTTTCCGGAAAGTTGTTGTAATTTCGGTCCAGATCTGGTTGTGATGTTATGTTGATTATTTGGCACGTGAATGACAAATGTTCTAACAAGAAAATCGAAGTTTAGAGCTATTGGATGAGTTCGCCGGAAATGCCTCGTCGGAAAAACGTTTTTGGTCGGAAAATCTTGTGTTTCGTCGGAGTTTGTTGCATCTCGATCCAGATATGTTTAATTCATCATATTGATCAGGTTGCAAGTCATTTGAGCATAAAGTAGATGATTTTGAGCTGTTGGAAAAGAAAAAGTGAATAGTAAGTGGGTTTTATTGTGAAGAAGATAATGAATAGTGATTTAACGGGTTTTCGTTAGTCCCGTTAATTTTCTAACATTTTTGGTCCAAAATCCGTTAAATTTGGCCAAAATTGTTCCTCATTTCCTACATTATAGTGTGTGACTTATTGTTCCTCCTTCGAGCATCTCGTTTACGACTCTCAAGCCGAACTCCTATTCGACTCTCGGTTAACGACGGTTTCGTTGTTAAAAACTAAGGATGCACTTGGTTTGTCACGTCAAATTCACTTGTTATCTATCTTGTGGGCTTATTGGAACGAGTTGGATTTCAACATTTCAAGAGGTGTTATCGTGCACTTAGTCGAGCTTACGGTGTACATCGGATCCGGTTTTAAAGTCGACACATCAAGAATGAGAGCAACTTTCAAGGGGGAGCCGAGCCTACAATTGAAGATACATGCACTAAAGTTTTTTCAAGCAAATCAAGGGGGAGAGGAGATTAGAGCTTGAAGATAATTTACTTTCCAAAACTTTAGGGGGAGAATGTTAGTGTATAAAAAGTGTTGGAAAGTAAATAACATTTAAATAGTTTTGTAAATTGTATTTGTAAAGGGATTAATTGTAAAGGGCTTGTGCTTAATGATGTAATAAGGTAGTGTAGGTGTTGGACTATAAATAACTTAGTCTTTGTAATAATTCATTTAATGAAATCATAATTGAAAATGTAGCCTTAAAACATTCTCTCTCTCTTGATTAGTTTAGTTTCTCTCTCTAGAATAATAAAGTCCTTCTCCTATCCTATCTAGTTATACACTCAAACATGAAATTGCTTCAGATCTCGGACCTAACACTAACTCCACTCATGACCTCGTCACCTCGATGGAAACGGGTCTCTCCCGTAATTTAGGAGACATTTCTTGTGTGTTTATGTTCACGTGTGGAGCATCGTTTGCAAAGTTGAGAATTGGTGTTTATACAACCAAAGTGAACCCGGTAACATTTAATTGTGATATTGTTATGTTACGCATGAACTATTTATTTTATGATATCTCACTAGGCTTATATCCTAACACTTGTCGTGGTATTTGTTGGTTCACAGGTCCACTAGTGATCGAACTAGGACGTCTTGACTTGCCGATCGTGCATGAAGGAGCACTCGAAGTGTCGGGCTTTTAGGAAACTTTTGAGAAGAGAGATTTTTAGGGATATAGCGACATCCAATATTTATCTAGTTTAAGTCATTTCTAGATTATGTAGGTTGTTATATTCTTATATCTCAATATTTGCGACTTTAGGAACTGAGCAAACTATCTCAATTCTGATGGGTTTAGTTGGTGTATCGTGGTAGTTTTTATTTTACCCATTTCCGGAATTTCCCTATTTTTTATGTCAAATTTTAGGGTGTTAAAATTTGTTTGAAAAAGCTGCATCGTATTTTGGGATATATAAAGGGACGTGTTGCTTCGACAAAACATGTTTTAGCCACATAGAATATGCGAACGGAGTTGGAATTGGAAAAGAACAAATCAAAGGCTTTAGAGGAAGAAGTTAAGAGAATTAAAGAACACATGAAATTTCAAGAGGGGCATGCGAAATTTAAAGAGCATAACCAAATGAAGGACAAAATGAACCTCATGATGGCACAATTGTCAAAGTTATCTGCATTGGGATCTCAAAACTAAGAATTATTGTTTTACTTTCATTAGTCATTAAGTGATTTAGTGATAATAAATTGATATGACTTTAACATGCTTGTTTGGATCATGAATTATACCTTTTTGGATAAAAAAATTATATTTTTTGCAAATGAAATTATTTTAGATTTCTATCTTTACAAATTGGCAGGATTTAGTTATATTGTCATAATACGGTACAAGTTTATGACAATTTTTTTTATTCATTTTTTATAATTAGTGACCACATGTTTTGGTCACTAATGAAACTTAACGGACATTAACGAAGTCGTTATCCTGACAATTAGTGACGACTTTTAAGAACTTAGTGACGACTTTAATTTTGACGACCGAAATTTTGAGACCACTTTAATTTTGTCAGTAATTAGTGACAATTTTTGTATTTGGTCACTATTGTAAATTAGTGATGACCTTTAGTGATGAAAAGTGACGACCGAAATTTTGTTCAATAAACGACCTTAATTAGTGACCAAGTTTAAATCGTTAGTGATCATTTTTTTTTTGTCACTAATTACCATTTATCTTTTAGTGTTATTATCAAACTCATTTGCTCTTCATGACTCATATCAAATGACTTAAGAATTAAAGAAAAGTATTTAGTCTCTTTGATAATTTTTATGATAAACCTTTTAATATTATGAGCCAAAAGAGAAATTATTAACTCATTTTGAATTTGGGACCAAGATAATAGTTAATTTTTCTTGATTTTGGATGCGTCTAATATGATTGTGAATCATCACATCAAATTCTTCAATCATTTCAATTAATCCCCAAAACTGCAATTACTATATTCAACAACTTCTCATTAGGTCCCCTAAAAGGAAACGAATAATTAGCAACATGTTTCAGGACGACAATTACACTAAAACGTGTCTACAACGTTCTTTCTCTTTAAAAATTCATCGTTGCAAATCATTATCAAATGTTTGGTTTTGTTTAGTCTTACTCATAAGTCATTTCAACATAGCATGTTTCTAATATGATTCATGTTCTCTAATTATAAGTCTCTCACTAAAATGTTTTCAATCTCTATATCCATTGATAGCCAATGCGTTTTTCATAATTTTAAGATTTGAACAACTTACAACAAAAACCAATATACTTTATCCGTGTGTTTAGAATGAACTACCTATTTTCGATGACTAGTTTCACCATTACTCAACTTCTTATCATAAATTCATAATAAGTATATGAAAAATGCACAGATGTATTATATAAGGGAAACACAAGATTCAATTTTTTATAGGTCCCTTTTCAACTAGAATGTCTCTCGATCTATTATCAACTTAGAAGACCTATTAATTGTAATTAAACTAGTTTTTTCAGGAAAAAAAATCACCCATTGTTGTAGTAGCATCATCCATCTTAGTATATATATTATATAGGGTAATTAACGGCAAAGGAAAATTTGAAAGCATAACACCATACAGTACCTGAAGAAGTCGCAGAAGTAGGAATTATATATCACTACTAGAAAACTGGGCATCAACGACTAATAATTTGCTACGAACCGATCCGTCACTAATTTGAGACGGATCAGCGATGGGTAAGCGACAAAACCAATTTTTTTAATTTTTACTCATATTTTTTGCTACGAATGTGTGATCCGTCTCTAATCCGTGGAAAAATGTACATATTTGCTACGGGTTAGCGACGGAGAAAGAAAACACTTATTTAGTATATAATTAAAAAGATGAACTTAAAACATATGTAGCAAATCCGTTGCTAAATAATTAAAAGAACTACATTTGCTACGTTTTTGCTACGGATCTGATTATATTCAATATTGACTAAATCAAAACAAATCTTAATAACTTCTATAGCTAATCCGAGACAAATATATTTAGATTTGTCACGGTTTTGCTACAAGTCTAATTATATTTGATATTATAAAAATATAAAAAAATCATATGATAAAATCCGTAGCAAATCCGAGACAAATATATATATAGATTTGCCACGATTTTGCTACAAAGTTGGTTATAATCTACATTAAAAAAATCAAAACAATTCTTCAGAAAATCTGTAGCTAATCCGAGACAAATATATATATATATATATATATATATATAGATTTGCCACGAATTTGCTATAGAGTTAATTATATTCATTATTTTGAAAACTCAAAACAATTCTTGACAAAATACGTAGGTAATCCAAGACAAACATATATATATATATATATATATATATATATATATATATATATATAGGGTCAGGTTCAAAAGAAAACTCTAAATAAATAGTAAACCGGAAAACCACGAAAAAACGAATGAAAAAGTATATGAATATGGATGTCAAATTAACGAGAAAATTATGATCTTTTATTTGGTGTAATTTATTTCGCTCGAATTCTGTTAATTTTTCGTATTTTTTCGAATAAAAAATAGGGGGTGGAGGTTTTTTTAATTTAAAAATTATTGTTGTAACCGCCTATTTAATCATATCCATCAGATCATCTAATCTAACGGCTGCCAAAGTGTTTTTTAGTTTTCTATTTATTTGAGGTTTCTCTTGAACCTCCGTCTATATATATATACATATAGATAGATATCTGTCACGGCTTTGCTATAAACTTAGTTATATTCTGCATTTAAAAAAATCAAACAAATCTTGAAAAAAATTGTAGCTAATTCGAGACAAATATATATAGATTTGTCAAGGCCTTGCCACAAACGTACTTATATTTAATATTTAAAAGAAATAAAAAAATCTTGATTGGCTAAAAAGTCAAAACAAAACCTAGCTATATTTGATACACTCAAAGAAGTCGCCGAAGTAGGCATTATATGTATAGTATAGTTTCTTATCTATAGGTGTATATATGAGATACCTAAGTAGCCAAAATGACACTTTTTAAAAGTCCACATGTCAAAATTACTTCTTTATGATTCCAACAATATATCAAGTGGCTAAATTATTATTGAAACGAATGCAAACAAATTACTCACATCTAATACACTTCAAAATTAATGAAGCTAATGTTCTCAAAAGGAAAAAAGAATTCAGAATAGTCTTGGTCTAGTGTGAAAGAGTATATTGCTTTCCGCACTCAATATATAATATTTATAGAGCATAATTGTTGGGATTTTAGGATCAATCAATGAGTTCGCAGCCAAAAAGGAAAAGAGGAAAACCATAAATGATGATGACTGATGATGGTTCTATGTTTACTTGTTGATATATGGGGGAATATTCAATAATGGTGGCCTACTTAGTTACAATTAAGACATTTTTAAACATCACCTCTTATTAATAATAACTAAAATAAGACTTCAGACTTTATACCTTTTAAAAAACAAACGACACCTTAGTCATTTCAACAATTAGTCGGTCTCTCGATCTATTATAAAGATTATCCCAATTTTTAGGATAACAAATATTAAAAAAGGAATTGGTTATCTAACAACAAATTATCAATATTAGATTGATTGGGGATATCATTATATTCACTCATATTATTAATGTCCTAATTTTGGTGCTCAACATTATTTTCATCTAATTCATCCAAGTTTTCATTAGAGGAACCTACACTTTTAACACAAATAGTCAACATTTTTTCGTAAAAGTTTATTTAAGTTAAAAAAAATGTCAAATGACATTATTTAGAAACTGATACAACATAGAACACAGAACATCTCGCAAGGGATTAGGTTTGACTACAAAATCTTCATTGCCAATATCATCATAGAAAAGCCACCATTATTGAAGTTTACTCCATATATCAACAAGTAAACATAAAACCATCATTAGTCATCACCATTAATAGCTTTCCTCTTTTCCTTTTTGGCTGCGAACTCATAGATTGATCCTAAAATCCCAACAACATAGAAATATTGTATATTTCACATTTTCCTTCACTGTCAATTACTCTACAATACACGAAGATGGATCATGCTACTCCAACAATGGGTGAATGCTGTTAAAAAACTAGTTTACCATTAGTTGGTCTTCTAAGTAAGAGGATTGTATCATGCGGTTTGGCAGTATAGGTTCAAATGTTACTGCATCAACATTGTCAATAAAGATTAGTTGGCTTGTTTGACCGAACTACTCTTTTTTCTTATCTTGTACATGGAGATAAAAAAATGAAGAAGCTTTACAACCAACTCAATTATAGGAGGGGAAACCTGTTTTTCCC
Source organism: Arctium minus (assembly GCA_954870635.1). Taxonomy (NCBI): domain Eukaryota; kingdom Viridiplantae; phylum Streptophyta; class Magnoliopsida; order Asterales; family Asteraceae; genus Arctium; species Arctium minus. The sequence goes on along the minus strand of OX941090.1, from coordinate 54,600,735 downwards.
ATAGTATAGAGTGGCTTCTTTTATTACGTAGGTTTACGTTTATAAACCCACAACACTACTAGACAAATAGGTAAAACCGACGGAAATTTCCGGCGTCCGACGCCGGAAGTTAATAAAGTCCAACGGCATTGACTTCCGCCGGAAATATTGTTATATATATTTTTTAAAGAAATCTTTGGTTTTTCCTGCAATATTACAAGTGGAATTTAATTAATTAATTAAATTTTGCCGGAAATCGGCCGGAAAACTTGTAAATTATTTTTTATTTTTAATTTTTCTTAGAAAATAATAATAATAAGTTTTAAATACAAATAAATTCCACCAGAAATTGATTTCTAATTTTTAATTTTTTCCGCCATAAATCTTAAATAATTATTTTTTTTTCTTAGAAAAAAAAACAAATATTTTATTTAAAAAAATTAAATTCCGCCGGGCATCCGATCAGAATTTAATTTCTAAAGTTAAATTTTGTTTTAATATTTTTGGGCAGATATATTTTTTATTTAAAAAAACAAAAAAAAAATTATGCCGGAAATCTGTCGAAAAATATTGAAAAAAAGTATTCTAATTTTCAAAATTTTGAATTCAATTTTAATTTTCAGAATTTTGAATTAAAATAATTTTAACTTTTTTTGATTGATTAAAATATCGGCGTATTTAATTTAATTTTAATTTTAGTTTTAATTTATAAATGTATCATTTTGGGTTATGTTCGGGTTTAATAGATTATTTTGGGCTTTAACGGATCGTTTGTGGGCTTTTTAATGAACCGTTATGTTCTAGGCTTTAATGGACCGTTTTGGGCTTTCGTGAACCGTTTTAGGCTTTAATGAACCGTTTTGGTCTTTATTCGACCGTTTGGTTTTCATTGATCCAATATGGCTTTCATGTGTTAGTTCGGCTTCAATGGACATGTTCGGGTTTAATGGACCTTCTTAGGCTTTAATGGACTGTTTTATGCTTTACTGGACTATTTTGGCCTTTCATTGATCCTATTGGGTTTTGATGGATCCAATTAGGCTTTAATGGATCCAATAGGTAGTTACTGGATCCAATTGGCCGTTATGGATCCAATTGGGGTTTCAATGATCCAATAGGTTTAATGGATCATTTTGGGCTTTAATGGATCGTTTAGGGTGTTAGAGCATAATTTGTTGTATTCAAGATCATAAGTCAATGTCGAAGTCAAACCCCAAGTCAAAGTCTCAAATACAAAGTCAAAGGATCTTAAAGTGGAAAGTCAAAGTCAAATAAAGTCAAGATTATTAGTTTAATTAGTTGTTGTGTTTTGTCTCATGTAATCTTGTAGGTATATAAGCTTTTTGTTCCTTGTTAATTCTTGTAGCACTTAACAGAAAAGTATGCATATATTGGAGAATCTTAGAGAGAGAAATATTGAGAGAGAGTGAATTGTAATCTGTATCGTTTGAATCAATACATATGGCTATTCGGATCGATTTCTGTTGTTATCTTGTTTGATATGAACATTATTGGGACACACAATTGGTATCAGAGCAAGCAGAAATCAGAATCATGTTCAAAATTTGAAATATTTGGTCGATTCTTCAAGAACTTGCAAGTACGTGTGATCCCAGTATTCTAGCTATCAATTGAAAAACAGATTATCAAAACATCTTTTATTGAACAATCACACTAATTACAATGACTCATATCCCTATTTAGTGGATTTAACAATCAAGCTCTATGTGTGTGTTTTTCACAATGTAATCTTACCAATCTTCGCGTGTGTTCTTATGAAACTAAACACTATGACTTTCTATTTATATGGTCAACATGACCTTTAGCAAATAGTCAACTCTAATCAACAATTACAATTAACACACACACTTTACAAACTTTACACTTTTGACTCTTCTTTTAATCTTGAATACAATATAGCTCTAACAATCTCCCCCTATGGATTCAAGACTAATTTTTTTTTGACAATAATCTTCAGGTCTTCTTTTCTCAGAAAAATCTTCAGTAAATAGTCTTTTACAACTTTGACGTCTTCAAATCTTTATCACTTTGATTAGTCTTTGATGACACTTGAAATGAATCTCCCCCTTTTGATACCTTTTAACAACTTTTGACATACTTCATAAATCATTGAAGTTTTCAAAACTGTTAGTTTTTCTTCACGCTTTCCCTTCGATTTCAAAACACAATAAGCTCTTTCAGAAAATATCTTCAACTCAACAATCTTTTCTTCAGCTTTTCAACTTTCTTTAATCATCACTTTGACAAAATTTCTCTTTTTATCACTTGACTTTGCTTTCTCATTCTTGTATACTCCCCCTTGTGGTCATCTGACTTTAAAATTTCGAATTATCTCCCACTTTCTGATAAGATCAACTTTTATCTGACTTTGAAATCTTGAACTATCTCCCCCTTTTTCATGAATTTTGAGAATCATAATCATCAAAACATTTCAAGGTCAGTTCTGTCGTTGAAATATCTCCCCCTTTATGAACAAATAAGTACAGTCTTCATGAGCAACATAGAACAATGTCCCCCAATTAGGAAAATAATCAATCTTCCCCAAAATGATTTGATAAAATGATTCTGCCGTCAATTCATGAATGTATTTATCCGAATCTTTTCAAAGTCAGATAAATTTAGAATGGTAACCCTGAATCAACAGATGAATCAGTTAAAATGCCTGTCAGTAACATAAAGTTACTGAGTACAATGGATGTACTATATAAGGAGCTTGGTTGATGTTCACTCCCCAGGACTTCCATTCAATCATCGAATAACACAAGGTTAATCTATGAACGTTCTGACAGAAAAACAAATTTTATGTGTGTACGTGCTTGTATATGAAAGAATTAAGCACAATGATTGCTTTTAAAGGCTCAAATATGTAAACCATTAAGATAGGAACAGTTATACACAGAGTCAATGTGCATGATCAAGGGTCGAAGGTGGGGCAACGTTCCTTCTTTTTTAATATCCAAGTCTTCCGAATGAAGATCAGATAGATAATATGTTGCTTCCCCAGAAAATATGAAACATTCTTTTGTTAAGAAAAGAATGAGTAGCATGTTGCCTTTTTCAATGAAGGTCACGAAGAAGTGTGAACCAAAAGATTATGCGGCTGCCCGACTCAGAAAAAGTTTGATGCAGAGTTTGATATTCTTTTACTCTGATCTCTCACCCTCTTTCTTTTAAACATTTGAGCTCACTTCTAACCAATCTTTCATTTACATTTTACCTCAGCACACACCCACTCTCAATTCTTTTGACACCTCTCCCCTCAATCAATCAAGGATTACTTCCGGGGTAGGAAACACTGGTTAGCGTGAATCCATGGAAGTCTTTTAAGCACTCACACTGAATCCCATGTAATTTGTCCTAAAAGAATGTGTTGCTCAATGATTATCTTGATAATTAAGCACAGTAAATCATTATCATAAATGTATGCTCATGAATAATATGAATGAAATTTGAGCAATTGAACATTTAAGATCTCTCAAAACTTTGAACATTTATAATCATTCAATTTCATGGTTTTGAGAATCTGACAATAATTTAATCAGATCAAATATCTCAAACAAATTAGAATAACAAACGGGAGTATTATCATCGAAAGATTTAACATTTGAGACATGGTAATAACAAAGTCAATAAGAAATGTACTGAACCGATATGTGTAAGAATACTTGACAGTATATGGACAAGATAATACACAAGTATTAATCTTTGAGAAACACACGGTCAGATAATCATGAAAGTATCCAAATGAAAATCATTTAAAATCACACTTCTCAATTCATGAAAACATTTTAAGAATAGGAAGTGGTTTGAACATTGAAGAAAACATTTTTCACAAGCGAAAGTTGTTCTTCATTCAACAAGTTATAGAGTTTAAGAATTTAGAAATGTATACCTTTAGCGTAGAAATTCTTAACTCCCCCAAAAATGAATATGATCATTTAAGCATCCTTGACAAAAACTTCAGATATGCTCCCCCTCGATATCTGTAAAAAGTCAAGTCATCAGAAAAATATGACAATCAAAGTATGTTATTCCAAGATCAATGAATCCTAGAGAGAGAAAGTAGAGAGAGAAAGTAGAGAGAGAGAGACTTGGAAGAACAAAGTAAGATTTAATATTGAACATGCGTGAAATTCTTACAAAAGACAAAGACCAAAGGGACTTAAATACCCTTGGTCAATACAACACAGTATATGACTATAGACACAGTATTTGACCAAGCCCCATAAATACAATGTTTACTATAAAATCAGACTTAACAATCCCCCCCTTAGTAATCATTGGCGCTTTGGTCTTCAAAATTCATCTTTTAAATCAGCACGGACCATAAAAGCGACTTTAAGAAGCAATCTGACTTTTAAAGAAAAATTTCTTCTCAGCATCATTCAATTTGATTTGTCTTTGCTGCCTTTGACAAGTCTGGACTAGTAGCTTGTGCTTTAAACGACACACCTCTTTTCAAAGACCTTGAATGAACTGTGGTGGTCGGAGCAGGAACAACAAAAGAAAAAGTTGAAGCTGAGAGAATAGAATCTTTGAGCGAATCTTGATCAGCAGATAAACTTTTGAGCTCTTTGTATCTTTATCATCTACTTGACTTCTTTGATTTCTCCCCCTCATGACCTTGATGAACTGATTCAACTAGGTCATGCAAATGTTGTAGACGAGACAGCTTAAGATCTGCAAAATCAAAGAAACAGAAAAAACAGGGGAGGTTTGCGCTTCACGTTGGTTGCGCAAACTGAGGTTTGCGTTACACGCAGGTTGCACAAAGCAAGGTTCGTGTTACATGCATGATGCGCAAAGTTCAGTTTGCGTTACACGCAGGTTGCGCAAAGCAAGGTTTGCGCGACCAACTGATTGCGCAAAGCTGACTTAAACTCAGAAAATTTTTACCTTTTTAAGCTTTTTGACTCCCCCTACACAAATGCACTAGATATGATATTTGAAGTTAGCAATCATATAAAGAAAATCAGATACTCCCCCTCAAAAACAGACATGATCATTTAGAAAATTCTTCTTTTTCACTCCCCCTTGAATAATGCTCAAACCCATTTGAAATATAAATGAGAACACAATGAATGTAAACACCAATTGTACAAAGAAAAATATACTGAATATGTATTTTGAAACGACTAAATATATAAAAATTTAAACAGAAACAAATAAAATTCTACTTAGTAAAATATCACAATAAAATCCATCAAATGAAATCAAATGTATGTGTTTGAATACAGAAACAAGTTTTATTGCATATCAAGTTAAGACATGTTCATTTTCAAAAACTTTCATCAATCTATTCAGTGTGCTCGCAAGTGAACTTCGACTAGCTTCAAGAAAATGCAATTCTAAAAATATAATAGAGAACTTTGCATGTAATCATACTAAGCCATCAAAAATTCAGACTTTCACAAATTTAGAGGTTTATTGCAACTCAAAAATATATAACCAAGTATCATGAGATGTGTGCTCATTGGCATCTTTTAGCATTGTGCACTATGACATCTTTACATGAGTGTGCTCTTTGGCATCTTTTAAGCTTGTGCACTTTTGGCATCTTTTTAATCAAAAAATTTAATAAGTAAAGAACATGCCATAAACGTAACTTTCTATCTGACCCTATTGCAGGATTTGGGTCAGCCACTCCCAGACCAGTTGGCCTTAGGGGACTAGGTGTCAAGCACCCCTTGGAACTTACTTTCCCAGATCAGAAAGGCTACATCGACAAATCCTAAACCCATTCATACCAGTAGAACATGACTTTCGATCTGGTTCTATAGAAGGATTTGGGTTCGATCACTCCCAGATCAAATGACCTTAGGGGACCAGATGACAAGCATCCCACAGAACTTACTTTCCCAAACCAGAAAGGTCACAGGTAAAAACTTTTAAACTTAGAGATTTCTGATTTATAAGAATTTAATAATCATCTCAAACACAAGGTTTTACGTCTAAGTGCTTAGCCCATATTTTCATTACAATCCAAAATTTCGACTTTTTAGGTTTTCTAAGCATTGTAAACTATAAATATTCCGAATCACACAACTTTAAAGCAAAATCTAAAGTTACAAACATGTTGCTGACTTTTCGACTTTTGTTAGACATGAAAGATTAACAAATAAAAACTTTAATATAAACAAATGAACTTGAAAATATATCCTAGACACACATTTTATTCAAAAGAAAGAAAAAAAATTGTAAAACTTTTACTTTATAGAATAAAAGTTGTAAAGGTTTAAACTTTTAAAGCAACATGCCGAAATTTTAAAATTTGAAATATTTGATCGACAAGTTTATATTCAGTTGAAACAAAATATAATTCAATAATATCATCTTTCACACAATGTAAAAAAAAATTGTGTCTCATTTGTAAAAATTGGGTTAAATCAAAATTCAGGAAAGATTGAAAATGCTTAGATTCTTTTAAAAGCATTTGAGAAAACTGGAACAACATCATCATCAGATATAAATGCAGCGGAAATTAAGTAGATGTACTCACAGTTTCTCATCAGTCAGAAGCTTAAGTCTATGAAGAGCGACTCCTAGACTGATATGTCTAGAAGTCGTAGTCCATAAAGTATGGGTTTTGAGCTGAATTACTCAGAAGCTATAGTCTTGACATTTAAGACCGGGTTTTGAACTGCAGTATTCAAAAACCATACTTTCTCTTACTCCCCCTTAACATGAGATGCCTGCAACTTAGAATCAGATTTAGACTTGGGTACCCACTTGTATTTGGACCCGTGAAAGTTAGTTGCGGTTCGTATAGGGAAATATTTATAATATTTGATACGAGAAGCATGAAAAAGATGATCAGAATGATAGGCACAATCATCAGAAGAGAAAGCATAATCATCAGAACTAGAATCTGAGGAAGAACATGAGGCATGTTTTGAAATTTGAATCATTTGTTTTATAGAGTACTTTGAAATTTTATTACAAGAAACAAATGAATCGCTTTTATAGAATTTGTCTACACATTTATCCCCATCAAAAGTAGGTTCATCAGATGTCCGCTTTGTTCTCCAGATCTGCTTCTTTGACTTGCTCAAAGTCCTATCTGAAAAATTAGAATTGGAAGAATTAGAACTGTCAGAAAGAACTATATCTTGTTTCTTCGACTTCTTGGACTTTCTTCTTTTACGCTTAGGTTTATAATGTTGATCATTTAGCGTAAAGGAATCATCAAGAATTTTAGACGAAATATTTAAATCAGAAGGAATAAATCTGATCAACTAATAAATCTGAATTCGCCTCGGAGTCTGAATTATTTTGAGAAAAGATTTTAAAATTAAAAACTTCCTTTGTATTTTCCTTAGAATCAGAAGAAAGGCTAGAAATAGAATCTGGTTTTTGAGAAAATAAATTTTCTTCAAGACTAGATGTCATGAAAGAAAGAATAATATCAGATTCAATTTTCTTTAAAATATTTTGATCTTCTATCTTATCTTCAAGATTGATGATTTTGCTTTCTAATACTAACGGAGGAGTATATTTCTTTGAATCATAAATAATTGGAGAAATATTTTCCTTATCAGAATCAGGAGCATAAGAAGAAACTAAATCATCAGACACTGAAGATTTGACAGTAGATATATCATTTAAACCTTTTCTGCCTCTTCTTGATTTATCAGGAAAATATTTTGCATTTTCGCTTGTATAAACAAAAGGAATTTCATTTTTCTTGTTATTCATTCTTTTCTCATTTTTGAGTTCTAACACTTGCTTCTCATTCATCCAATCAATTTTAAATTGAGGAGCATAATGAGCAAGAGTCAGATAATCGTATTTATATAAAGTTGGGGATTTTTCAATCGCATTGTTTAAACAATGAGGATTTTCAAAACCAAGTCCCCATCTTTGTTTTAAAGCTTCTTCACTCCTCGGTTTGTTCATAAAAATTGTTTGTTCAGATTGATTTCTTCGATAAAGCTTTTCTTCTAACTTATTTATTTTATCTGAAAATTCATCTTATAAAATAGTCATAGTCGTCAAAGATTCAAGATAAGTCTTATTTGAATTTACCAAATCATCCAATTTCTTTTGAAAGATGTCTTTTGTATTTTCTAAAATAGATTTTTCATCTTTCAAAGAAATTTTCAGTTTGTCAATCAAATCAGACTTTTCAGAATTTAAATTCTTTTCAAATATTAACTTAGAAAGCAAATCAGATAAAGCAGTAATTATAATATTCATCTGAGAAGTTATGAATATGTGATCAAACTCTGAATATACCTCATCTTCATCTGTATCTGAATCTTCTGACTGATCATCATCGATCAAGCACATCTGAGCGATCTCTACATTTGCTGCTTCATCGTCAGAGTGATCTAGTCAGAATTCTTCTTCTGCTAGCAAAGCTAATCCACTCTCTATTTTCTGGGCCAGTTCCATTTTCTGTCTATAATATGCCGAATTTCTGACCTTCTTCACTTGACACTCCTTTGAAATGTGACCCGACTTTCCACAATTGTAGCAAGCAGCAGACTTTGGCTCGGATGTTGGGAATTTAAGATTTGTTCAAGTATGGTTAATGCTGCTAGTATATCATAATTATACTGCTAGTAGATTTAATACTGCTTGAAAAGTTAGTGCTGCTACTTCAATAGTTAGTACTGCTTGGAGAGTTAGTACTGCTAGTAGTTAGTACTGCTAAGGGATTACTACTGCCAACATGATTAATACTGCTGAGGAGTTTAATGCTGCTGAAAATGGTTAATACTTCTGAAGAAGGCTAGTGCTGCTTATGAGATGAAGACTCAATATGGAATGAAGACAGCTGTATAGAAGTCTTACTAAAGTAAAGGAGATAATTATGGACTGAAGATCAATTGTATTTTGATAATTATCTTGTAATATGTCTTGTATAAATAGTATAGAAGTCTTTGATAGAATTAACTTTTGATTAATAAGTTTTTAGAGAGAGAATTAACCTCAAGGTTTATAATCTTAATTCTAGAGAAGTAGAATTCGTCTTGGTGAGCCTGTTCATCAAGATTGAGGTTTTGTGTGAAAGCTTGTAACTTTAATCATTCAATAAAGTTTACAAGTTGTGATTTCTATTTTACTGTTCCATTGATAGTTGAATATTAAAGTGTTTTTCCGCAACTTCATTAATATTGTTTATGAGTGTTATTATTCTTGTTAAGAATTAGATCTTGTCAAGTGGTATCAGAGCCAAGTTTTCTCAGAAACCTTCATTCATCATGGACAACACAGGCGAATCAAACAGTACTTTTGTCTCGAAGGTTCCCATGCTCAAACCTAATGAGTTTGACATGTGGAAAATTCGGATCAAGCAGTACATCCTCCTTACAGACTGTTCTATGTGGGACATTGTTGAGAATGGTCCCTCTACTGAAGGTAAAATTGGACAATATGGCAGAAGACCACCTCCAAAAATTGATGGTGAGAAGAAAGTCAGACAGTTGGAGATGAAAGCCTTAAGCACCCTGCTTTTGGCCATTCCTAATGAGTATCAACATCAGTTTCAACACTGCACAGATGCTCAGATTCTATGGAATGCTTTAGAGAAGAGATTTGCTGGCACCAAGAGCACTAAGAGGAATCAAAGGGATATTCTCAAGCAGCAATATGAGAATTTTACATCTTCAAAGAATGAGTCTATGACTCAAACCTTTTACAGATTCAATAAGTTAATCAGTGAGTTGGCTACTGTTGGAGTACAGATGGAACAAGATGATGTCAATCGAAAGTTCCTCAGATCTCTTGGAGATGAATGAACCATGTACAGTGTTTCATTCAGACAGAATGATGAATTAGAAGAAAAGGAACTGGATGATTTGTACAATGATCTAAGAGTGTTTGAATCTGAGGTGGAAGCATAGAAGAAGCCTACTGGATATGTTCATAATGCTGCACTCCTATCAGCATCAATTGATTCTACTGCTAACCCTGAATAAGTTAATGCTGCATGTGGAGCAAATCAAGAAAAAGGCAATGAATCTGTTTTTGAAGCCTTTCTTTCTAGCCATGGTAACTCTTCTTTAATCAATGATGACTTGGAGCAGCTTCATCCTGATCATATTGAAGAGATGGATATTAAATGGCAGATGGCCATGCTTTCTATGAGGGTGAAGAAGTTCATCAAGAGGACTGGGAGGAACAACTTCTCTCAAAGAAGAGAAGATGGAGCAGGCTTTGATAAGTCAAATGTGGAGTGCTATAAATGTCATATGAAGAGACACTTTGCCAGGGAATGTAGAAGTGGAGTGTCTCACAACAACCACCAACAAGCACAGACTGGAAGCTTCAACCAGAACAGAAACTCTGCTCAAGCTCTTGTTTCTCAACAAGGAATGGGGTTTGACTGGAGTGATCAAGCAGAAGAGGCCATTCAAAATCAAGCTCTCATGGCAGAGGTATCTGATCTCCCAACTGAGGTACTTTCTAATCTCTGTTCTCAAACTTGCATAGACACTGTTAAAAGATACAGGGATCACAACCAGAATATGAGTGATGACCTTAAGAGGTTAGAAAAGGATAGAAAAGACTATGTGAGAATTGTTGAGAGGTTTGAGGAACAAATCAAAGGTTTCCAAGCCAATGAACTTCAACACACATATGATACAAATTACTTGAAGTGGGAGAAGAATGATCTAGAAATCCAACTGACAAAGTCCAAGGAGGAGAATGAAAAGTTGAGAGGAGAACTAGACAAGGTTAAGCTAGATGTGGAAAAGTTTTCATATGCTTCTAAAGCCATGGATTCAATTCTAAAGGTCCAAATCCATGATAAGTTTAAACCAGGAATTGGGTACAATACTACACCACCACCATACAACAACAACTACATCCCTCCTAAATCAGACTTGCTAGAGACCAAGGATAGGAAGGACTTGCATGTGGGAGCCACTAAGATAGATCCTTTAGATGAAGTAGTTGTTAAGGACAAGACTGAGAAAGAAGCTGGAAAGGGTAAGGATAATACTGTGAGTGGTGAGATTCCCTTAGAAAATAATATTATCACCAATGAGGATTGTGGAAGGAATTGGGTCAAATCTAAGGACATAGAGAAGACTGAGGGAAAGTCTAAAAAGGTCCATTACAAGCAGACTATAGTTGTGAATCCTGTTCCCTGCAAACAGTGTGCATGTAATAAGTCTGAGCCTCTAAAACATGATAAAAGGAGGGGCAATCAAAGAAATTGGAATAATCAGTAGGCTCAGAAACAAGGAGTTGATCTGAGTAGAATCTTCAGACCAAAACCTTGTTTCATATGTGGAAAATTGAATCATCTTGCTAAGCACTGTTATTTTAATCCTATGAACGAAAGGATAAATTTTCAAAGATTTGTGCAAAAACCCTTTGGTTATAGGAAGAATGAAAGGAACCTTGTGGCTAAGAAAACTGTAAAATCTAAAAGCCACATTACGAAAAAGACTGTAAGAGAGAATGTCAAGATGCGGGTTCCCAAAAGCACTAAAACTGTTAGTACTGCTACCACAAATAGTGCTGCTAACAAAGATAGTGCTGCCAGAAGCAATACTACTGCTATCAATGTTAGTGCTGCTGAGAGTATTAGTACCTCTAAAACTAACATTGTTAGTACTTCTTCAAATGTTAATACTGCTAACTCTGTTAGTGCTTCTAACAAGGTTAGTACTGCTAAACCTGTTAGTGCTGCTAACTCTGTTAGTACTTCTAAAATTAGTACTGCTTCTAGTGTTTGTGCTTCTAGACCAATCATCTTGACAAAGTACTCCAGTCAAGAGGATTCTAAATTTAAAAATCTCAACAAAAAGGAGTGTAAGTACTTTGATGAGAAAGGGAGGCCCAAGACCACTTTGGCTTGGGTTCCCAGTCAATACTAATTGATTTATCTAATGTGCAGGGCAACCAACAGCTCAATGGAAAGAGCATTTGGCATGTTGATAGTGGTTGCTCTAGGCACATGACAGGGAACATGGATTGCCTCAAGAATTTCAATAAAATTGATGGAGGGCATGTTGCCATTGGTAATACTCCAGATGGAGGTAAGATCAGTGGTAAGGGAGATGTAACAAAAGGTAAGATGACCTTTGATGATGTTTTCTATGTTGAGCAGTTAAGGTACAACCTGTTAAGTGTATCACAGGTTTGTGACAAAAAGCATAGTATATTATTCACAGATTCTGAATGCATTATCCTTGCTCCTGGATTCAAGGTAGTTGATGAAAAGATGATACTTCTAAGAACTCCCAAAAAGGATAATGTCTATTGTTTGGATATGGAAAATGTTTCAACTGATTCATCCCTAAACTATCTTGTTTCAAAAGCATCTTTGGATGAATCATCACTTTGGCACAGAAGGATGTGTCACATGAACTTTAAAACAATGAATAAACTTGTTAAAAACAACCTTGTAAGAGGTTTGCCTTCAAAAGTCTTTACATGTGATGATCATTGTGTTTCTTGTCTCAAAGGCAAACAACACAAAACTTCTCATAAGTCCAAAGAAGTGAACACAGTTTCTTCTTCTCTTCAGATGTTGCATATGGATCTGTTTGGTCCTACAAATGTTATGAGTATAGGTAAGAAATCATACTGCTTAGTGATTGTTGATGATTACTCTAGATTTACTTGGGTATATTTTATAAGGACTAAGGATGAGACAAGTGGACTGATCAAATCCTTTATTCTCAGAATTGAAAACCAAACAAATCAAAAGGTAAAAGTCATTAGGTCAGACAATGGTACTGAATTTAAAAATCTTGACCTAAACACCTTTTGTGAGGAAAAAGGAATTGAGAGGCAATACAGTGCTCCTAAGACTCCACAACAGAATGGTGTTGCTGAGAGAAGGAATATGACACTGATTGAAGCTGCTAGATCTCTGTTAGCTGATTCAAAACTTCCAATTACTTTCTGGGCTGAAGCATTTAATACTGCTTGCTATGTCCAAAACAGAGTTCTAGTAGTCAAGCCTAAAAACAAGACACCATATGAGCTTTTAAATAAAAGAAAACCATTTATTGGATTTTTCAAACCTTTTGGGTGTCCTTGTACCATTCTCAATACCAAAACTCACTTAGGAAAGTTTGATAGCAAAGCAGATGATGGTTTTCTTGTTGGTTACTCATCTCAGAGTATGGCCTACAGAGTTTTTAATTCTTCTTCTAGAATAATTGAGGAAAGTGACAATGTCAGATGCAATGAGAACTCACCAAATTCTATTGGTTATGGTCCTCAGTGGTTATTTGACATTGATTCACTAACTAACTCTTTTGGTTTCAGTAGTGATGATTATGCAGGATCAGGTAGTAGAGGATCAGGGGATAAAAAAGTACAAAAGATTATTCCATAGTCTATGATCTTTCCATACCTATAATGGAACCTGTGAAATCTATGAAAAGGAGACTGTTACTGAACCAATACAGAGTGAAGAAGAAAGAAGAGATGAGGAGATTTCAGAGCATGAAGAGCCAGAAGTAGCTGATGAGACTCCCTCAGCTGACTTAAATGATACCAATCTAGATGTTGGAATTAATGAAGAACCTAGTCACCAAACAAGAACTCAGAAGAATCATCCTCCAGAGCTGGTAATAGGAGACATCACTTCTCCTATGATAACTAGGAATCAAAGCAGACTTCAAGAGGTGCAGAATCAACAACATACAGTACTCTCTTGCTTTCTATCTCAGATTGAGCCTAAGATGGCTTGTGAAGCAATGAAAGATTCAAGTTGGATAGAATCCATGCAAGAAGAGTTGCTCCAGTTCAAATTGCAAGATGTTTGGGACTTGGTGGACCTTCCTAAAGGTCATAGAGCAATTGGCACCAACTGGATTTTCAGAAATAAAAAGGATGAGAGAGGAATAGTAATCAGGAACAAAGCAAGGCTAGTGGCACAAGGGTACACTCAAGAAGAAGGTATAGACTATGAGGAAGTCTTTGCTCCAGTTGCAAGGGTAGAGGCCATTAGGCTGTTTCTAGCCTATGCCTCATATATGCAGTTCAAGGTATACCAGATGGATGCGAAGAGTGCCTTTCTATATGGAACAATTGATGAAGAAGTATATGTCTGTCAGCCCCCTGGTTTTGAAAATCCATCATATCCTGACAGAGTATACAAACTTAAGAAAGCACATTATGGTCTTCATCAAGCCCCAAGAGCATGGTATGATACACTGTCTACCTATCTCTTGGAAAATGGGTTTGAAAGGGGAAACATTGACAAGACCCTCTTCATTAAAATAAGTAAGAAGGACACCCAACTTGTTCAGATCTATGTGGATGACATCATATTTGGCTCCACAAAAGAACTGATGTGTAGAGACTTTGAAGAGTTGATGCACAAGAGCTTCAAAATGAGTGCAATGGGTGAACTCACTTTCTTTCTTGGACTTCAAGTGAAACAGCAGAAAGATGGGATTTTCATAAGTCAATCAAAGTATCTGAAAGACATCCTAGATAAGTATGGTTTATCAGACTCAAAGCCAGCAAGCACACCAATGGAAACACACAAACAGATCACTGCTGATCTTGAGGGGGAGGATGTAGATGTCCATCTTTATAGATCAATGATTGGATATCTCATGTATCTCACAACCTCTAGACCAGATATCATGTTTCCAGTGTGTGTTTGTGCCAGATTCCAAGTCAAGCCAAAGCAGTCTCATCTTCAAGCAGTTAAAAGGATTTTCAGATACTTAAGAGGACAACCTAGATTAGGTCTTTGGTATCCCTATGAATCCAACTTTGACTTGATTGCATATTCAGAGAGTGACTTGGGAGGTGCTAATATGGATAGAAAGTCTACTTCAGAAGGATGTCAGCTTTTGGGTGCAAGACTAGTATCTTGGCAGTGTAAGAAGCAAACCACAGTGTCCTTATCCGCAACAGAAGCTGAGTACATTGCTGCTGCAAGTTGCTGCTCTCAGGTTCTATGGATTCAGAATCAAATGCTGGACTATGGGGTAACCTTTCTGCACACTCCAATCTTCATTGACAATAGCAGTGTTATTAGCATTGTTAACAATCTAGTCAAGCACTCCAAAACAAAGCACATTGAAATCAGGTATCACTTTATTAGAGACTGCAATGAAAAGAAGCTTATTCAAGTTGCTAAAGTTCATACTGACAACTAGTTTGCTGATCTATTCACTAAAGCTTTTGATGTGGGAAGATTCACTTTCTTGGTCACAAGTGTGGGCATGATCAACTATGAATGAGCTCAAGTTTAAAAAGTGATTGTATACCTGCTATTTGTTTGTTTTTAGTGCTACTAATCATCTTTCTCAGGAAGTTTATCACCTTTCTCAGACTAACACAAGCTTCAACAGAGTAAGTGTAGTTAATGCTGCCAGTGCAGTTTTAATGCTGCCAGTGCAAAGTTACTACTTCAGGTATCAGTTAATACTGCTAGTTAGTTAATACTACTAGTTAGTTAATACTGCTAGTGGTTAATACTGCTCTCAGTTAATACTGCTAGTGGTTAATACTGCTCTCAGTTAATACTGCTAGTTAGTTAATACTGCTAGTTAGTTAATACTGCTAGATGGTTAATACTGCTTCTTTCCCGAATCATATAAATACCCTCTTTGCCCGCCTAAAAGCTCATAACGACTCTTTGAATACTGTTCGTCTTCTCTCTAACCTTTTTCTCTCAAGCAACCAGTGTGTTTTAGTCAAGACTCCTCAAGCTCGATGGCATCAATGGCGTTTATTGATGAACACAACGAGATAGCAATGCTTCAAAAGCCTAAGCAGGTTGCTGGATTTCATCAAATAGTTGATTTTCTCAAGTCCAGCCATATAGCTCATGCTCTTACAGTGTCACCATCAATCTACATCGAGCACCAGAAGCAATTTTAGGCCAATGCCACCGCTTTTACTGAAAATGGTGTGCAGGTTATCAAGACAAGGGTGTGTGACAAACCCTTGACAGTTTCTGAAGAGATCATTCGCATCAGTCTACGACTAGACGATGCCTCAGGTATTACATCTATCTCTAACGATGATCTGTTTTCCAATCTTATAAGAATGGGGTATGGAGGCCCATTGGGTGTTTTCAAGTTCTCCAAAGCCAAATTTTCTCCCCAATGGCGTTTTCTTGTTGATACCCTTATGCACTGTATTTCTAGAAAAACTACAGGATGGAGTGAGTTCAGTAGTACCATTGCTTATGCTTTGGTCTGCTTGTCCACTGCCAGAAAGTATAATTTCTCAAAAATGATTTTCAATGACCTTGTGTCAAACTTGGAGAATAAAAAGAGTTTCTATATGTATCCAAGATTTGTCCAGGCAGTTATCACCACTGAATTAACGGATATGCCTCAATTTGATGAGGTATATGTACCTAAAATCCCCAAGGGCAAGGTCTTTTCAAATATGAAGAGATCTTCCATGGACTCGGAAGGAGTTGACACCCCATTGTTCTCTACAATGATGGTGGTGTCCCACAATCAAGAAGGTATGGCATCAGGGTCAAGGCCCTCACTAGACCATCCCACTGAGAGCCAATCCCAACCTTCAATCACTATATCAATCCCTCAGTCCCTTCTTCAAAAACCAACTTCACCCATCACCAATACTTACATAAGGAAAAAGGTAAAGATGGCTCCTTCCCTTCTTGTACCCTCAAATGGAGAATTCTCCATTAGAGAATATCGATAGGGAAACCACAGGGGTGTCTCCCAACCCCAAGGAGGTGCTCACTGAGGAGATGCATGAGCATATGGGTCAGAAGGCTGCCACTACTCCTGCTAGCACAGAGGAGGCCAGTGGTAACATCAATAAGACCTTCCCTATGGCAACTTTGAATGAGAAATCATTCAAAGGTCTCAGGTGCCAAGAACCCAAGGGGGTAGCAGGTGCTTCTGCTAGGCAGAAGACCTCTACTACTAAAAGATCCAAGGATCCTTTAAGGGTGGTAAACACACCCAAAGGAGGTGAGGACAGATATAACTACCAAGAATTGATGGATACAATGGGCAACATTAATCTAGATGTCATCAAACAGGGAGCAGATATAGAGGAGATGAAATTGGTTATTCTGTCTCAACAAGTGCAGATTACCAAATTGAAAAAGCTGGTGATGAGGTTGGTAAAGAAAAAGAAGAAAAAGCAGTTTGTCTTGAAGAAGAGGGGAGATGCTTTCAAAAAGGGGGAGAAACAGGATGAAAAGGAGAAACTCAGCCCTAGTGGTATGGAAGCACAATTTGAGGGGGAGAAGAATAGGGAAACAGAAAACAAAGAAGCAGAAACTAGTAAAGAGGCAGAAACTGTTAATCAAGCAGCAGTAACTGAAAAAGCTCAAGCAACAGTAACAGGGCTATCTGTTGAAGAATTAGAGATTGCAGAAACATTGGTAAAAGCTAAGAATGACACTCCCAAGGCTGCTCAAAAGGCCAAGGGAGTGGTCATTAAAGAAGCAGGTCTTGAGCAGAAAAGCAAAGAAATCAGTGAGGCAGAATTGAAGAAGAAAGGAAAGGCTAAGATGGTTAAACCTGAACAACCTTTAAAGCAGCAGAAACAGATAGAGCTAGATGAAGAAGTGGCAAAACATCTTCAAGCAGAGATGGAAAAGGAGGAACAAATTCAATTAGAAAAGGACAGAGAGCTTGCACTGAATATGGCTAAAAAGCTCAATGAAGAATATCAAAAGAGTTTGAAAGTTGCAACTGAGGCCAAGAAAAGTATAGTAAAAGGAACCAAGCACAGACTGCCTTCAAAGATTCAGAAAAGACAACCCTCTAAGACCTATTTGGCCAATCAAGAAAGGAGAAAAATGATAAACTTTCTGAGAGGATCAATTGGTGTAAAAGGAGAGATGTTTGCTAACATGGCATACAACAAAGTTGAGGAGCTATATAAAAAGGAAATGGCAAAGCTTCAATGGGACTCCTCTCAAAGGGAAGAAGCTGAAAGAAGGATGAAAGAGAGGCATATCTCAACATCCAACAAGCCTTCCCTGAGGAAACCACTCCTTCAAAAGAAAAGGATGAAAAGAAGGAAGAGAATGTTGCTGTGGAAGTCAAATCTGCAAAGAGAGTTAAGACCATAGCTTCCAAGAAACAATCCAAAAAGCCAAGGATTGAAGAAGCAGAAAAAGAGGCAGAACCATCTGTTGCAGATCATACAGAGCAAACAAGTCAAAGTGCACAACAACCAAATCAATCTGATGAGCATGTTGGTCTTTACATGACTTTAATAGAACCAGTACAGGTTGTTCCCATTTCTGTGAAGGCGCCAGAAATCATCTTTTGGGATATTCTGAGGGACAACAAAAAGGATTACTTCAGACTCAAAAGAGTTGGTGACTTGTTTGAAGTATACACAACTTGGGGTAAAGTGATCAGAAGTTGTTCCAGGGCTGA
This sequence comes from Arctium minus, assembly GCA_954870635.1. NCBI lineage: Eukaryota > Viridiplantae > Streptophyta > Magnoliopsida > Asterales > Asteraceae > Arctium > Arctium minus. The sequence continues at coordinate 54,582,415 of OX941090.1, read as the reverse complement.
CTTAGAAGAAATGCATAAGGTGGGAATAAAGTCTACTAAAAGTTTCTATGGAATACTTGTGTATGATGTTTGAACCAGAAAAAGTGGTGTACAGGATCAAGGATTTGCATCATGAGTATGGGTTCAAAAGGATTGATCAGTGGATGCTCTTTGAAAACTGTGGTGTCTACATGATCACAATAGATAACTGTTATCATGAGTATTTTCTAGTGGACAAAGTGTATGATCATAGCAAGGAGAAGCTGAAAGGAATGCTGAAAGGCAAGCTAGTGTGTGCAAAAGGATCTGAAATGGCCAGAATTGTGATAAGAAGGACAATCAATCAAAGTCTGGGATTGGATCCAAATTTGGGCAACTAAGCTGAAGTTTTGAAAGCATCTTGAAGACCATATCTGAAGAACTTGACTTCTCTTCCTAAAAGTTAAGATAGGGGGAGATTGTTGGGAATTTAAGATTTGTTCAAGTATGGTTAATGCTGCTAGTATATATATGATTACTACTGCTAGTAGATTTAATACTGCTTGAAAAGTTAGTGCTGCTACTTCAATAGTTAGTACTGCTTGGAGAGTTAGTACTGCTAGTAGTTAGTACTGCTAAGGGATTACTACTGACAACATGATTAATATTGCTGAGGAGTTTAATGCTGCTAAAAATGGTTAATACTTCTGAAGAAGGTTAGTGCTGCTTATGAGATGAAGACTCAGTATGGAATGAAGACAACTGCATAGAAGTATTACTAAAGTAAAGGAGATAATTATGGATTGAATATCAATTGTATTATGATAATTATCTTGTAATATGTCTTGTATAAATAGTATAGAAGTCTTTGATAGAATTAAAATTTGATTGATAAGTTTTTAGAGAGAGAATTAACCTCAAGGTTTATAATCCTAATTCTAGAGAAGTAGAATTCGTCTTGGTGAGCCTGTTCATCCAGATTGAGGTTTTGTGTGAAAGCTTGTAACTTTAATCATTCAATAAAGTTTACAAGTTGTGATTTCTATTTTACTGTTCCATTGATAGTTGAATATTAAAGTGTTTTTCCGCAACTTCTTTAATATTGTTTCTGAGTGTTATTATTCTTGTTAAGAATTAGATCTTGTCTCTAGACACATAAGTGAAGCGAGAAGAGTTGGAACCCGACTTTGGTTGGAACTTTTTCTGGTAATGCTGAGAGAGAAGGATCATCGCTTTCTGCAGAACCTCACCATTGTCATCAGTTGACCCGTTGTTAGTGTTATCAGACAACGCTTGTTCAGCCAGTTGGCTCGTGAGAAGTGCAACCGGGTCTACTGACTTCTTGTACTTTTTCTCCAGTTTGGCCTTCTTCTCTAGCACCAAGCTCTCGTCAGCCATCAGAATCTCGTATAGTTCCTGAATCTGCATTGTGGAAATCCGAACATCGTTCCTCAGTCTGTGACATGATTTGTTCCATTCAGGCTGAAGAGCATTAAGAAATTTCAAATTTGTCTCAAGCTCTGTCTTGTTCACATTTATCTTTCGCAGATCATTCAGCACTGCACAGAATCTGTCGAAAACACTCTTTATAGTCTCACTTTCTTTGACCTTGAACTCCTCAAAGTTGTTCATGAACCGCGTATGTCGGAGCTGAGTTGCTACTGAAGAACCAAGCATGATCTTTTCCAATTGTGACCACAACAGATTTGGATAATCCTTGGAATGATCAACCCGGTTGTAGACAGAGTTTGGTAAAACTAGCATCAGATTAGCTTTCAGCTCTCGATCAGCTTTCATTCGTGAAGCCTCTTCAGATGTTGGAGAAGTCTCTTTATTAGGCTTTACAAAAGCTCCTTCAGATAGAGAGTTCATCATGTACTCTCCATTAGCTTGACGTTCGATAAAGTTCAGAAACCGATCTTGCCATTGAGTAAATTCGTTTTCATCGACAAGAACTGGAGAACGAGTTTCAGATCCCAAGGACATCATCAGATCACTTGTGTAGAACTTAGCTTGAAAGGAAAATTTCGCAGAATCCATATTTCAGAAAAACAGAAATATTCCAAGTTTGAGACTTGCGCAAACTTGAGCTTTTCGCAAGCAGTATGAAACGCAAACTTGACTTTGCAGAAATAGAAGGTTACGCAAATTAGGCTTTGCGTAAGTAGAAGGATACGGAAACTAAGCTTTGCGTAAGTAAAGAGTACGCAAACTAAACTTTGGATAAGCTGAGTGATGCGAGAACCGTGCTTTCCGGAACAAGAAGATTGCGCAAACTGGGTTTTGCGTAAGCAGAAGGGTACGCAAACTAAGCTTTGCGTAAGAGAAGAATACGCAAACTAAGCTTTGCGTAATAAGCTTGATCCGAGAAGTGAGCTTTTCGGAAGCTTGTTGATACGAGAAGTGAGCTTTTCGGAAGCTTGTTGATACGAAAAGTGAGCTTTTCGGAAGCTTGTTGATACGAAAACTTTGTTTCTCGGATAGCACTTGATACGCAAATTGAACTTTGCGTATATAGCTTGATGCGAAAACCCTGAAATACACTAACACAATGATTAGTACTATATGAACTTGCGCAAAGTATTAAGAACTTGCGCAAACCTATTTGAATCTTGCGCAAATCTACAAGAATTTGCGCAAAACGAAGAATACAAGAAAAAATTCGCAAGAACGATTAAAACTTTGAAATTAATCCAAGAAAATCACACACTGATTATCGAAAAACACTTTCTAAAAACTTTCGACCAACAATATCGATTAAAAATAACTAAATCACAAATTTGATGATAGAACAGTACGAGAACGAGTTTTTCCAGAAATTTTTAAATCTCAAAATCAACAATCAAAACTTGAATTTCTTGAAAAATAATGTGAATCAAAAGTTTTCTTCTATCAAAATCGAATCCAACAAACTGATTTTCACAAAAATTCGTTCAAAAACAATCCGAAATTTGATGAAAACTCAAGAAAACGAGATTTTCTTGAAAAATTCAAGAAAATCAATCAAATTTTCGATTAATCTACAAATTCAGGGACGAAAAATACAATCTCTCAATCCTCTCAAGATTTAGATGGCTCTGATACCAATTGTTATTCCAAGATCAATGAATCATAGAGAGAGAAAGTAGAGAGAGAGAGACTTGGAAGCACAAAGTAAGATTTAATATTGAATATGCGTGAAGTTCTTACAAAAGACAAAGACCAAAGGAACTTAAATACCCTTGGTCAATACAACACAATATATGACTATAGACACAGTATTTGACCAAGCCCTATAAATACAATGATTACTATAAAATCAGACTTAACAAAGTATAATTAAATTCTATCTTCTCCCTCTAAAAGATATGACAGTGAAATTTTCATTAACTCCCCCTTGAAATAAAAACTCCTTAAAAAATGTTATCTAGTAAGCATCCTATAGAAGAAAAAAAAACATTGAGGGTCGGGTTCTGAACTGTAGTATTCAGAAGCCATAGTCACCTGTAATAACCTGTAAAAGAAAAGATATTGGTAATCATTATAGAAATGATTCCGCTTTAGTAAGTAAAAGATGAATATTAGTCATTGTTCATGATTTCCAAAGCACATGCAAATTGATTAAGATTGAGATTCACTCCCCCTTAGATCATGGACTGACATTCAAAATACCTAATTTGCTGATTAAGAATTTGAAACGCTTATCATCTAACGGTTTAGTGAAAAGGTCATCCAATTGGTAGTCGATTTGAACAAAATGCATTTTGATGTCGCCCTTTTCCACATGATCTTTTATAAAATGGTAGCGTACATCAATGTGCTTCGTCTTCGAGTGTTGAATTGGATTTAGCAGTTATTGCTATCACACTCTTGGAATCACAGTAAATAGGAACTCTCTTGAATGAATAGCCAAAATCTTTTAACCGAGTCTTCATCCAGAGGACTTGCGAACAACAGCTAGCCGCAACTACATATTCTGCCTCAGTTGTGGATGTAGAAACACAATTTTGTTTCTTTGAAGTCCAGCTAACCAATTTATCTTCTAGAAACTGACATGATCCAGATGTGCTCTTTCGATCCAGTTTGCAACCTGCATGATCAGCGTTCGTATATGCAGTTAAATCAAAACCTGAATCCTTAGGAGACCAAAGGCCTAACTCGGGAGTGCCTTTGAGGTATCTTAGTATTCTTTTAATAGCAATCATGTGAGATTCCTTTGGATTTGCTTGGTATCTAGCACAGAAGCATGTAGCAAACATTATATCAAGTCTGCTAGCTGTTAGTTACAGTAATGATCCAATCATACTTCGGTACACTTCTTGATCAACAAATTTTCCGGACAAATCTACGTCTAAAAGTGTTCTGGTAGCCATCGGCGTTTTCATTACTGAACTATCAGTCATATTGAACTTTTTCAGGATGTCTCTAATGTATTTAGATTGATTTATGAAAATGCCTTCGGGCGACTATTTGACTTAAAGTCCAAGGAAAAAAGTTAACTCACCCACCATTGACATTTCAAAATGAGGCACCATGATTTTAGAAAAGTTCTTACAAAATTTTTGATTAGAAGACCCAAATATAATATCGTCCACATATATCTGGATTAGAGTTAAATCTTCACCTTGCTTTTTAAGGAACAGGGTTGTATCAATCGTACCCTTTTTAAAACTGGAGGCGAGTAAAAATTGAGTAAGAGTTTCATACCAAGCTCGTGGTGCCTGTATCAAACCATATAGTGCTTTGTCTAGTACATAGACATGGTCAGGGTGTTTCGGATTAGTGAAACCTTCAGGTTGAGCGACAAAAACTTTCTCATGCAGAATGCCATTAAGAAATGCCGACTTTACGTCCATTTGATAGACAATAAAGTTCTTATCGGCTGCATAGAATACGAAAATTTTGATGGCTTCGATCCAGGCAACAGGAGCAAATGTTTCATCGTAGTCTATACCTTCCTGTTGGTAGTAACCCTTTGCTACCAGGCGAGCTTTGTTTCTAACAACTACTCCAGCCTCATCCCTTTTGTTCCTAAAAACCCACTTTGTGCCTATCACGGATTTACCTTTCGGTAGTGGGATTAATCGCCATACCTTATTCCTTTCAAATTGCAGAAGATCATCTTGCATTGCAAGAATCCAATCGGGATCGCGCAAAGCTTCTGAGACCTTTTTCGGCTATAAGGAACTAAGGAAACTTGAGTATAAACAGAAATTAGCGGGTGTTGCATGCGTTTTGACACCACTGTGTACGTCACCAATGATATTGTGTAGAGGGTGATCTTTTGTTCAACATGTTGTGCTCGAAAGTGGTTGAACAATTTCTTGTGTATTTTGCTCATCATATTAATCAAAAATAGCAGGTACAACCTCTGATGTGGATGGAACATCTTTGTTAGAGCACAGATTTGTTGAATTCAAGATCATAAAGATTGAAGATCAATGTTCAAGAAGTCAATGCTGAAAAGTCAATTCTCAGTAAAAGTCAAAGTCAATGTGTTAATAAAAGTCAAAGTCAACATATTGTATTTTGTTTGTTTCCTCAGTTCACACAAACGAAGAACTCGCAAGACCCTGTTCTTGCACGTTTGCATTTAGCGCGAAGTGGAATTTCAAAATTGACTAAGTCTCGAACGCGCAAAGAGTCAAGTACGCGCAAGCTTAAGTTAGCGCAAAACTCAGAACTCGCAAGCTTCAGTTAGCGCAAACCTCAGAACTCGCAAGCTTCAGTTAGCGCGAAACTCAGAACTCGCAAGCTTCAGTTAGCGCGAATCTCAAACTCGCAAATCATTGTTTGCGCGAAGTTGGTTCTGAGTTCATTCTTTGTGCGCGAATTCCAAAAGTCGCATAATACTGTGTTAGCGCGAAGTTGGTATCTTTTAGTTTGAGAGTTTCATACTTAGAATTTTTCTGAGTTTTTTGAAATTTGTCCAAGTTTGATTTTTACTGATCCAGTTCATTTCTGAATTTCTTACGATCATTTCAAGTTTCTTTTTGTAACAGATATTCAAGATGAGTTTTTCAGCTAAGGAGGTAACAAATTTCATTGTAAATGACTTCATGATCAAAATGGAAGATATGATGGGTGAAGTTGAAGATCTTTAGAATAAATTGATAAAGGAAAAAGACAGGGTTGCTAGGAGAAATATTGTTTTGAAAAGAAGATTTCTGATTTTGAAAAAAATTTGTCTAAGTTTGATTATGAAAAACAAGAATGTGTTCTAAAAGCGTTTAAACTGGAGGTTGAGAACAAGACTTTAGAGCAAAAGGTAAATGTTCTGGAAGCAAAACTATATGTTCGAGGCCAAACAGATCAAACGATTTTCTTAAATGCACCTATTGAAGAAGCTGATTTTAAAGCAAAATGGGGACTAGGTTATGATAATCCTCATTACCTAGAAAAAGCTATCAGAAAACAGCCAGCTTTATATAATGCAAATTATATATATGCTACTGATAAACATCCTTATTTGAAACCCAAATTTATTACTAAAGCATCAAAAGAAGTTGAGGACAAAGAAGTTGAGAAAAGAATGAATTTAAAGAAAATGCAACTACCGTTTTGTTATGAGAGACTGAATGATAGTTACCGTTCTGATACACCAAAAGTTCTTTCAGATGACTATTTTGTTAGCTATTCTGTTACTAAAATGGAGGCAAAACCTGCAACTGCAAAAGTTTATATTCCTCCTCTCATTCTAGAAATCAAAATAGTTGAGCTTGAAAATGTTTTATTTGATGAAAGAATTTTGAGTGAATTGACACAAGATGTATTTTCTACAGTGTTAAAGAACACAAGTTTTTATATTGAATCTAAAGTGTGTTCTTCATCTTCACAAGCACCTCAAACTTCTGAACCTGATTTTGATGATTTATTTGAGTCTGAAAATGATTTTATTAATTCTGATAATGGGTGTGTTAAGAAAATTGATATTTTTGACTTCAATGCTCCACTTTCAGATCGTTCTACTTCTATCATTAATGGTGAAAGTATTGAAGACAAGGAACAAAGTCTGATAACTGAGAACACTGAGCTTCAGAAGAAAATATCAGATTTGGAGATAAAAATGGCTAAGGACAAAGATGAGTTTGAGAAGAAGTTTTCAGAACTTTTCAAGAAGAGTATTGAAGAAAAGAAGACTCTTGAGCTTAAGTGTATAAAGCTTTCTCAGCAAGTTTCTGATTTTGAGAACGTAATAATCTTGGAAAGAGAAAAGTTTGCCAAGGAAAAGAAGGCCATTGAACAAAAGAGTGTTGGATTCTTCAAAGAAATATCCGGCCAGAGAAACAATGTTGAGAAGGGATTTGTAGAAGAAAGAATCATGTTTGAGGCTGAGATTCTAAAGCTTAATTTCAAGCTATCTGAGCTATCTACAAGTGCGCTGAAAGAGAAGAAAGCGAAGTCTGAGTTTGAGACGAAGATTGACCTTCTTGTCAAAGAAAGAGACAGTTTCGCTTAAAAGATAAAAGAGCTTGAAGATATTATTTCTAAGATGGTGGTAGTGACTGAGTACAAGACTTCAGGTTCAATTATCCACACACCTAGAGATGATTCAGCTGATTCAGAATGCTCATTCAAGACAGCTGCAAGCTTACTTCATAAGACTGTTTCTTCCAAAAGGTAAGTTAAATCTTCTAATCAGATTCGTAGTACTAACCTTTTCTATGATAGAAATATAGATGGTTCAGGTACACATCAAAGAATAAGGAGATACAAAGAAGAAAAACTGGTCTGGAAAAAGAAACCAGTTGAAGATGAAAATAAAGATGAGCTGAAAGGAAAGAAATCATGTGTACATACACATAAAGCCAAGAAGAACAATGCGCGTAAATGTAAACCTGATCATATCTACACGAAAGATCAATTAATCAGGTTATCAGGTAAGAAATACTATTGTTCTTATTGTCGTACACATGATCATGTTCACAAATCTAGTGATCATTTCTGGTATGGTTCTTATTCAATTACTCCCATAAGAACTGCAACTAACATTCATGGACCCAAATACCAGTGGGTACCAAAATCAAAGACTGATTCTGTGTTGTAGGCACCTACTGTCAAGGGGGAGTAAGAGAACCAAGGCTTCTGAATACTACAGTTCAGGACCCGTACCTCAATGATAAGGAGTTTGACTTCTAAACACGACAGTTTAGAACTCGTACTTCAACGATAAAAGAGAAGATACTCCCGGGATGATATGAGAATTGTACTTCTAGACTCTAATGAGGAAATCAACCTTCAAGGGGGAGTACATCTTTTTCTGAAATTTATGCACTGGATAGATATGACGAACTACAATTCAAAAGAGAATTGTAGATCTCTATCATGTGCTTTTTCACTGACAAATTTTTAAATGCATAATTTCAGGGGGAGTAAAAGATTATGATTTCTGATTACTTTAGATCCGAACTCGTACTCTCATTGTTTTACTGCTTTATGTCTTTTTATTTTTCAATAAATTTGTGAATAAAGTTGCTTTGACATGACTTTGAGACTTGTGCAGAATGAGAGATGATATCAAGATCATATATTTATGATTTCAGCTGACTTCATGAGATTTAAGACTACATAGAAAGGTTAATTTCTTATGTTAATCTCATATATGGTTGAAAGAAGGACAACTTTCAATTATAGAAAACCTGTTTTTTAAATGTTCAAACCACTTCCCGATTCTTAAACAGATTTCATGATTTGGAAGTGAGATTTTAAATGTTTTTCAAAATTTAGTTGTGCCTACATGCTTAACAAACCGTGTGTTTCCAAAGATAAATACTTGTGTATTGTCTTTTCTATATACTTTCAAGTATTCACACACACCGGTTTGAATTTTTGTTCAAATTGTTCTTACCATGTCTTATATTGAAACATATTTTCGATGGTAAGACACCCCGTTTGCACTTCAAAGAATTTTGAGCGTTATTTCATTTCGAAACGTTTTTCAAGAATGTTTATATTTTGTTTCATATAGACAATATCCATTATTCTTGACCATAATCCTTGATTGATACATCATTTTATTTCTGATCATTTCCATACAATGTCAGATTTTCAAACAAGTTTCTTGCATTCATGTTTATTCATTCAATTTACTTGTTTGAAATATCTTCAATGTTTAAAATGTTCATATCTTCATGATTATTTTCTGAGCATACAAACATCTGACTTGTATTTGAGTTTTAACTGTTCAAGTTAAACCATTTTGAGCAACAACATGCTTTATAGGACAATATGGGTTCTTTGTGCTAGGACTTAAATGAACTTCTATGGATTCACGTTAACTAGTGTTTCCTATCCAAGAAGTTAATCCATAGTGATTGAGTGTGAGGAGTCTAAAAGAAATGAGTGTGGGTTGTGTGTTGAGGTAAAATGGAAAAGAGAGTTTGGTTAGATGTAAGCTTAATGATAAAAAGAAAGAGGGTGTGAGATCAGAGTAAAAGAATATCAAACTCTGCACCAACTACTTTCTGAGTTGGGTAGCCGCATTACTAATATTTCACAATTCTTTGGTGAACATTATTGAAACAGGCAAATAGCCCATGCCAACTCTTATCAAAAACCCCACCAGCCACTCATTTTCTTCTTGAAAAGAAAATGTTTCATATTTTTATGGGGACGCAACACGTTATCTATCTGGTTTTCATTTGGAAAATTTGGATCCTGAAATAGAAGGAAGTCTGCCCCACCTTCGCACTTCAATCATGCACATTGAGTATGTGTTTATCTACTGTTGTCTCAGTGGTTTACACAATGTTGAGCCTTATTAAAAATCAATCATCATATGCTTAATTCTTTCTACACTTGCACGAACACACAAGGAATTTGTTTTCTTATCATAACATTCATAGAAATTGCCTTTGTGGTGTTTCGATGATTAGATGGAAGCCCTGGGGGAGTGAACATCATAAAAGCTCCTTTACAATGTGTATTTGTTACACACATTGACTTCGTGTTACTGACAGGCGTATTAACTGATTCATTAGTTGATTCAGGTGTTACACGATTATCTTTGTCTGGATTTGAAAAGATCTAGATGAATACTTTGTTCGAATTGGCAACGAATCAGAGGCTCATTATGACAGATTAGTGGTCAGAACAGTTAACGACATTTCTTGAAGAAGTTTTGATGATATCGATGCTCTAATCATCAAAAAGGGGGAGAAGAGTTAATGAAATGTTTTGAGTCAGGAATGTTAAAGCTGGGAGAAAATATTCAAGATTGATTGAAAGATGAATTTCTCAAGATTGATTTAAAGCTGAAAGACTTTAAAGTTTTTGCTGAAATTTGGTTTCTGAAAGAGGTTTTACAACCTTTGGGAGATAATGTTATTATTTTTGAAGATCAGACGTTGGGAAGATTGCTGAAAGTTTTTGAAGACAAAGCTTATCAAAGAAAGAGGAGAATGTCAATTCAAATTGAGAATGTTTCATATTGTTAAGGGGAACATGTGAGTTGATTGAGAAAATCATGTTTGTATCAAAGGGGAGATTACAAGAGAAGATAAAGGTTGATCAAAGGGGGAGTTATTTTAATCGAGCTTAAATGGAGAAGATTGAATTGCTAAATCTTTTAGTAATGATCTTGATCCAAAGGGGGAGATTGTTGGAGCACAAATTTGTTGGATTCAAGATCATAAAGATTGAAGACCAAAGTTCAAGAAGTCAATGTTGAAAAGTCAATTCTCAGTGAAAGTCAAAGTCAATGTGTTAATAAAAGTCAAAGTTAGCATATTGTATTTTGTTTGTTTCCTTTGTATTTGTCTTGGGTATAAATACCTTGTGTCCTTGTAATTTTTGTAAGCATGTCATGTGTGGTAACAATTCAGATTGATAGAGAGCGTATGAGAGAAGAGGTTATTTGTATATCATTCTAGAGAGAGAATGTAGTGAGAGAAAGTTTGTAATATGTGAGATTTGAATATCAATGACATATGATTTCTCATCTTCATTTTTTGTGGCAATTATAACTTGAATTTGGGAATCACAATCTAGTACAGGTGTTTATGACTCATGTAATTCTAGAGTGTCAGAGGAAGTACTCGGGACTTCTCATCCAGAATTTGTATCTGCAGAAGCAGAATCAATATTAGTATTTTCAGAAACAGTCGGTGTAGATGTATCCAAGGTTGTTGTAATGACTTGTTCAGAAGGTCCAGATATGTCTTCAGTAATTATTGGGACCTCTGAAGTTGATGCGGACGAGCCAGATTTATTAAAATCTGCACATATGTCCATGAAATCATCAAGAAATAATAAATCTAACTCATATGTAACAGATGATGAGTTAGAAAGCTTTGTCTGTGTAGATTCAGGTTCTATTCTGCATTGAACAAAAGCCTTTTCCTTCAGCTTGAGTTCTGAACTATTTTGTTCAGAAGTCAATGTAGAATTTTCATCAAATGACACGTTCATGCTTTCCATGATGCACTTGGTCCTTCTGTTGTATACACGATAGGCTTTAGACGTGAGAGAATATCCAATAAAGTAGCCTTTGTCAGCTTTCTTGTCAAACTTTCCAAGATTATCACGGTCACTCAATATATAACACCTGCAACTAAAGACACGTAAAAATTTAATGTTTTGTTTTCGTTTATTAATTAGTTCATACGCTATTTTATTGAATCTTTTAACCACAATCGTTCGGTTTTGATTAAAACAGGTGGTTGCAACGACTTCAGCCTAGAGATACATTAGTAGAACAGAATATGCCAACATTGTTCGTTCTGCTTCAACCAATGTTCGATTTGTATCCAATATTTAATGTGAAAAGTCAAAGTCTGTAAAGTCAACAAAATCAAGTCTTTGTAAAGTCTTTGTTGTTTAGTCTTGTGAGAGTTTGTATGTCATGAGTGTTCAATATATAATGTTGTAAATGTGAGTAAGCATCTAACAAGAGTCATACGTGTAATATCAAGTTAGATCAATGACATTGTGACTTTCTCTCTCTACTCTCTCTCTAGAAATTATCCTTTCATTGTCAAATCTTGAATTGCTTGAATTTGGGATTATCCATTTTCAATTGGTATCAGAGCCTACCCAAAATCATTCAGACAAACTGTATCACTTGGATTGGATCGAAATTCTTGAATTTTCAAGAACACGCATAATGTATCCTTATTGTCACAGTTGGATCAAATTCGAATTTGTTAGTTGATGTTTCTGTTAGAAAATGATTCCATAGTGATCGATTACTGTTTTAGAAAGTTTCTTGTTTAGATTCGATCACGAATTTCTCACTAAATCGATTTTAATTTTGAATTTTCGTAGTTTTTGGTTTCAAAATATGTCGAACATTGTGCTTGATCGATTCACTGTGATCTTGTTTTTTTCAGCCTAAAAATCATATTAGAAAAGCGTTCTATATATTAAATCGATCATCCCTGTAAAATTTCAAGTCTTAATTGCCGATCTCAAAGATTTTGGATCGAATCCGTATGTTCAAGTGAAGAACTCGCTAGATTCTAACTTCACGCAAGATTCAAAGTGAAGAACACACACGTAACTAAACGCGCAAAGCAACGAAGAACACGCACGTAGTTATCTGCGCAAAGTGGAAATGCGCACGAGCTTACTAGCGCGAAGTGATTGCCACAGTAATCTGCGAATTCTTGTGGTTTGCGAGAACTTAAAGTGTCAAAAACTTTCTAAGTATAGAACGCGCACGCTCAAGAACACGCACGCTCAAGAACGCGCACGTGGTTCTTTGAGAGAAACAAAAACGCGCACACTATTGTTTGCGTGAACCGAGAAACACGCACATAGTTTTATGCGAGAACCTGAAACACGCACACCATTGTTTGCGCGAAGTGAAGTTCATTCCACAGTGATTTGCGATTTTATGTGATCTGCGAGTTTGTGGCTTAGTAATTTTTTTTCAAGTGTTTTTCATGTTTGATTTTCAAGTCAAAATTTTATCTGAATATTTTGGGAACGATCATTTCAAGCATACATTCAATATGTCAGAAAAAAATTTCTCTAGGTGCGCTGCCCCTCGACCCCGCAAGGGCGTTGCCCCTTTACTCCACCCGCTAACCGGGTAGCGGGACACCCGTCCTAAGTCTGTAGAGGGGGGACATATTTCTGATAGTGATCATAATTTTCTGATTTTTGACGATCATTTTGAAGTAAACTTTTTTTCAGATATCAAGATGTATAATGTTTTATCAGGGAGAGATTGTGCTATCATGTATATGCCTGAGATACCTGCCATAGAAACTGAACGGGATAAACTGAAGATTCAAAATTCAAAGCTTCTTAATCAGATTCAGGAGTTTAAAGTTAAATTGTTAAATTCTGATAAAACTTCTGAATGTGCAAAATGTACTAATGATTCTCAATCTGATTTTACAGGTACCATCAAGGCCAAAGAGAAAGAAATTAAAGCAAGAGAGAATGAAATTAAAGTGAAAGATAAAGAAATAACTACTCTTCAAAACAAATTAAAGTCAACTGAAAAGAAGTCTTCAAAACATAAAGTTGAATCAGTTGAAATACAAAGAAATTTTAAAACTTTTGAAGAGAAGATATCTGCATTGGAAGCGAAAAATGTTGAACTCATGAAAAGTGTCAATGCAGATAAAAACAAAGCTGATTCGTAGAAAACTTATGATCAAAAGATATCTGACTTTTCTAAGAAAGTTATCCAAGAGAAGAAAGATTTGGAGCTAAGATGCATTAAACTCTCCAAGCAAGTATCAGAGTTTGAAAAGATTGTTATTACTGAAAGAGATACTTTTGCAAAGGAGAGAAAAGTTCTTGAAGATAAAGTAATTGAACTTCCCAAACAGATTTCTATTGCAAGACTTACTTGAAAAAGAAAGAAAATATTTTCAAGAGAAGAAAAAGTCTTATGATGTTGAGAAGAAATATATTGTGATTTTCAAAGATATTTCTGAACAAAACAAGAACATAGAAAAAGATTTTGAGCAAGAACGTCAAATATTTGAATCTGAAATATCTAAGCTTACATTCAAGATATTTGTTCTATCCTCAGACATTCAGAAAGAACAGATGGCTAGAACTGATTTGAAGAAGAATTTTGACACACTTTCTGATGAAAGAAATATTTTATCAAAAAAGATAAAGGACTTGAAAGCTATAAATGTTGAATTGTCAGAGAAGATTTCAGCTGATGTGATTAGTCAATCACCTTATGACAATTCATCTGAATCAGTTTGTTCTTTTAAAACAGCTTCAAGTTCCATTCATGAATTTTTTTTGAAAAAGAACAGTGTCAAACAAAACATTGTCATATCAAAATCATATTCATCCATCTAATTTGTTCTATGATAAGTCTGTTGATAGTCCAGCAAGCTTTTACGTCAAATCTCTTGGAAAGAATTCTAAGAAAGGACAGATGGTATGTAGAGTTAAAGGTTCTTCGGATGAAAATAAGAATGACAAAGCATATGCATCCACATCCAATGCCAAAAAGAACAGTGCACACAAAGGTAAATCTTTTGGTAAACCTGATATGTTTTATTCTACTAATCATTTGATCAGGATTGCTCAAAAGAAAATTTGTTGTTCTTACTGTGGAGCAAATGACTTTGTAAGTAATAATTTTGTTGATTACTGGTATGGTTCATATTATGTAACCCCTAAAAGAACTGCAACTAATACATCAGGACCCAAATACCAGTAGGTACCAAAAGCTAAATCTTTGTTGCAGTCACCCAAGGTTTAAGGGGGAGCAAGAAAATTGGCTCTTGAATATTTCAGTTCAAGACCCGTACTTTCATTGTAAAGAGCAATGGTTTCTGATTACAACAGATCAGGATCCAGTCTTTAATGTTAAAAGACTTAGACTTCTAAACACATCAGTTTAGGACTCGGTCTTCAATGTTTAAAGACAAGGATATTTGGCAAATATCCAGGGGGAGCTTAACTGAATATAAATCATTATATCATGATTTGAGGGGGAACCTAAATATTTTTAAGTATCTTCTGATCTAGTTCTCTGATTGTTTGAAAGAAGAACAACTTTCAAGCATGAAAAACGCTTTCTTAAATGTTCAAACCACTTCTCTATTCTCAAAATATTTCATGAATTAAGAAGTGTGATTTTAAATGTTTTTCATCATTCAGCTTTACTGTTTAACTGACCGTGTGTTTCTAAAGATCAATACTTGTGTATTATCTTGTCTATATACCGTCATGTATTCATACACACCGGTTCAGTACTTCATATTGATTTTGTTATTACCATGTCTCATAACGAAACAATTTTCGATGGTAATACCCTCGTTTGTAATCCACTGTTGTTGATCATCAGTCATCTTTTCAATCTTTGTACGTTCATTGTTAAATTGTTTATATTCGTTCATATAAACAAACTATCAAGTTCTTTGATACCCCAACCATTTCATGTTTATACTCATGATATTTGATCTGATTGATACATTGTCAGATTCTCAAAACAATTCTCTTGATTTCATTTCAATCATTCAGTTTCCTTGTTTTGAGAGATCTTCATTGTTCAAATTTTCAAATTTCATTCATATATTTGATGAGCATACATTTTGATAATGTTATCATATTTGTGCTTCATTGTTCAAGTTAAACTGTTGAGCAACTATTCTTTTTAGGACAAAATTACATGGGATTCATGTGGGAGCTTAAACAGAACTTCCATGGATTCACATTAACCAGTGTTTCCTACCCAGGAAGTAATCCTAGAGTGATTGAGGGGTGAGGGGTTCTTAAATCAAAGAGTGGGGGAGATAACTCATCCGGTTGAGTTTTTCTCATTGTGCTGAGCGGTAAAATGGAAATGAGAGTTTGGTTAGAAGTGAGCTTAAATGTTCAAAAGAAAGAGGGTGTGAGAACAGAGTTAAAAGAATATGGAAATTCTGCACCAACTTTTTCCGAGTCGGGCAGCCACATCTACTGATTGGTTCACATTCTTTGGTGACCATCATTGAAACAAGCACTAGCCCATGCCAACTCTTCCAATTACCCCACCAACCACTCGTTTCTTTCTTGAAAAAGAAATGTTTCAATTTTTCTTGGGGACGCAACACATATGCTATCTGGTCTTCACTCTGAAGATTTAGATATTGAAAAAAAGGAATATTGCCCCACCTTCGCACCTCTTTCATGCACATTGAGTCCGTGTAATACTTGTTGCTGTCTCAACAATTTACATATTTTGAGCCTGAAAAAGCTTAAGTAGGTTCAATCATTTTACACTTGCACGTACACACAAGGAATAAGTTTTATTGTCATAACATTCATAGAAAATTCCTTTGTGGTTTTTCGATGATTGAATGGAAGCCCTAGGGGAGTGAAAATTACAAAAAGCTCCTTTCCAATGTACATATGTTGTACAAAGTGGCTTCGTGCTACTTACATGCATGCTAATTGTATCATTATGTTGATTCAGGGTTACAACATTTATTATATTTGAATTTGGAAAGATTCGGATGTATACATTTCATAAATTGACGGATACAAAGATCAAAAATGGCGGAGATTGTTATATTATCACAAAGGGGGAGATAAATAATCATAGACAGTGACGAATTGAAAAAGGTTTTGATGATTTTGCTGTTCACAATTCATCAAAAAGGGGGAGATATTCTGAAACTTCAAGTCAGATGAAGATTAAGCAAAGTTTGAAAGACATTCTGAAGAAAAGTAAAAGGGGAAGATACTTTGGAATGATCAAATCAGTTGAATATTTAATGTTGATTTAATCAAGCCTGATGAAAGTTCATCAGAAAGAGGAGATTCATAAAGATTCTAACGAAAATATTTCAGAGATGATACATAGACAAATCAAGATGACTCGAGAAAGTTTGTTTTTCCAAAGAAAGTCTAGAGATCATAGAGATGAAGATACGAGCATTGAAATATTCCTCAGAGATGAAAGATGTTTCAAGTTTCAAAAGTTTTTGTTCAAGATTTGATGACTTTACAAAGCAATTGTGAAAGACTTTTCAAGATTCTTCAAAGCATCAGAGATTAAAGACTATCAGAGCTTCAAAGTTTAAGACTGCCAGAGATAAAGTTTGAAGAATCAAGGGCTGAAGACTAGTGTTAAATTTTTTAAATCTTGAATACAAAGGGGGAGATTGTTAGTGTATAAAGTTGTATCCAAGATTTAATGTGCAAAGTCAAAGTCTGTAATGTCAACAAAATCAATTCTTTGTAAAGTCTTTGTTGTTTAGTCTTGTGAGAGTTTGTATGTCATGAGTGTTCCATATATAATGTTGTAAATGTGAGTAAGCATGTAACAAGAGTAATACGTATAATATCAAGTTAGATCAATGACATTGTAACTTTCTATCTCTACTATCTACTCTCTCTCTCTAGAAATTATCCTTTCATTGTCAAATGTTAAATTGCTTGAATCTGGGATTATACATTTTCATTTTCCATTCAACCACGCCATTTTGTTGCGGGGTGTAGGCAACAGAGAAATTGTGAGCAAATCCCAACAGATGTGAGATAACTCTGAAGAATATTGTTTTTGAACTTTGTGCCGTTATCACTGGCAATTGAAGTCAAATTTGGATCTTCTTGAAGAAGGCAATGATCAGATCTAGTGCATCAGATTTGCTTCACAGAAATTCTAACAAAGTATATCTTGAATACTCATCTATCATCACAAGAATGTACTTTTTGTCATTAATAGATTAAGTACGCATAGGGCCACAAAGATCCATATGAATTAGTTCCAGAGGTGTTGAGCAAGAAGATTCAGTCTTTACTTTGTGTGGACTCCTTTTCATCTTCCCCATTTCACATGCGGGATGTTAGTGCATAAATATGTTGGATACAAGATCAAGAAGACTGAAGGTCAAAGTTCAAGAAAGTCAAAGCTGAGGAAAGTCAACTCTCAAGTGAAAGTCAAAGTCTATTTGTAATAAAAGTCAAAGTTAACATTTGTATTTTGTTTTTAGCTTCTTTGTATTTTAGTTGTTGGTATAAATGCTTTGTAATTTCTGTTTTTAGTGTGGTATTCAGTTGTACGAAGTCTAGAGAGAGAAATCTGTAGAGAGAGAGAGAGAGTTCTAGAGAGAGAAAGTTTGTAATGTTGAGATTTGGAGTTTGAATCAAACAGGTAATTTGATTGAATCTTGTTTGTTAATATGTTTGTGATTAGAAACTAGAAAACAGGGAATAACAATTGGTATCAGAGCAGATCCAAATCGAAATCAAATCAAGAAATCAAGAAAAGTTTGTTGTTACTGTTCATCGTCACTGTTTATCAAAGTTCAAATCGAATTTCGAGTTTTAGTGCAAATTAGGTGTTGAAGTCGATCAGAGTTTGTTCATATAGTATAATCGATCATGTTTGTATGATTTGATTTGTCAATTGTACTGTAATTTTCTTAAATTTTGTATTTTGTCGATGTTTTTGTTCATGAGTTAAAATGCACTGTAAATCGAGCCAAAGTGTATCATTTTATGCTTGTTTTTAAAATTCTTACATTGTAATCTGTTCTTGAGTTGGATTCGAAGAGTTCTGCAAAGTTTTGATTCAATTGAAGAAGATTTGAGTCGAATTTCGGTGAAAAAGTGAAGAACACGCACGGATTTCTGAAGAACGCGCTAGCTCTGCAAAACGTGCAAGTTCTTCATTAGAACGCGCAAGCTGAAGAATATCAGTTTTGGTCAAAACGCGCAAGGCATTGTTAGCGAGTTCTAGAAACTCGCTGATCGAAGTCTACGAGTTTGGAAAAGTTGGAAAATTTTCTAAGGACCAGAACACGCATGTAGTAGTTAGCGAGTTCTACAAACGCGCTAATCGAAGGGTGCGAGTTTGAGAAGGAATAGTGATCTACGAGTTCTTTCATCGTGAGAGTTTGGAATTTCAAGAAAAGTTTATAAGTGTTGGAACGCGCAAGCTTGGTTAGCGAGTTTGTTCAAACGCGCAAGTATTGACTAGCGAGTTTCGGAAACGCGCACATCTCATTTAGCGCGTTTCATCATGAATAGTGGTCTGCGTGTTTAGACGTTAGCGAGTTCAAAAGGAATAGCCACTTGCGAGTTTCAGCGTCAAGCGTGTTTTAGCTATCTACGAGTTTATCAGAACACGCAAGCTTTAGCGTGCGAGTTTCACAAACGCGCAAGCTTAAGCCTGCGAGTTTCACTTTGAATAGTGGTTTGCGAGTTTCAGCGCCTGCGAGTTTAAAGCTTTTATAGTGACTTGCGAGTTTTGTCACTTAGTCAAATTTTTCTAAATTTCTGATTTTTCAATATTTCAAGATTTTTTCTTGTGATTTCATATTTGGACTAACGATCAGTTCTAGTTTCTTATTGCATATCTTTTCAAATAGGTTTAATCAAGATGACTTCTAAAGATGCTCTTTCCATTGGCACTGATGTCAAGCCTCCTGTTCTGTTCAAAGGAGAATACGAACAGTGGAAAGACAGATTTCTGGATTTTGTAGATAGACATGCAAACGGGGAAAACATTCTGCTGTCAATTACAGAAGGTCCTACTGTTGAAGTACCTGATGATGAATCATCTGATAGTGAATATGGTGATGAGGACAGAGAACAAACGACAAAAACAGTTAAAATGGATCTATCACAGTACTCTGAAGAACAGAAAAGCCGGTATAAAGCAGACAAGCAAGTAAGATCTCTTTTACTTCTGAGCATTCCTAATGAGATTTACATCAAGATTGATAGCTACAAGGATAATGCTAAGAAGATGTGGGATCAACTGCAAAAGATGATGACGGGATCCAAGGTTGGGAATCAAATGAAAGTGGCTAACTGCATTAACAGTTATGAGGAATTTAAAGCCAAAGAGAATGAAAGTTTGGAAAAGAAGCAGCTTGAGAATAATGTCAAATTTCTGAGCATCCTACAACCTGAATGGAAAAAGCATACTCGTAGGATGAAACAAAAGAAGGATCTAAAGGAAATTTCGTTACATGAGGTCTATGAAACATTGAGGCAGAATGAAGAAGAAGTGGAAGAGAAAAGAGCTGAGAAGAAGAAGGCAGAAAAAGTTCCCGATCCTATTGCTTTTGTAGCAGGAGAGAAGAAGAAAGAAAAGACAGAGAAGAAGAAAAAGAAGAAAATTCTTACCAGTTCAGAATCTGAATCTGAATCAGATATAGATAATGGAGAAAGTCTTAAGCAAGCCATGCTTTTACTGACCCAGGCGTTTCAAAAGAAATTCTACAAGAAGCCGGGATCCAATTCTCAAAGATATTCTTCATCAAGCTCCAAGAATCATGAGCACAGGGAACGGGTAGAAGGAAACCGATTTGTTGAGAAGAAACCTGAAGAAAGAAAGAAGTTCGTGAATGATTACAATGGTGCTGAAAATCCAGCAAATGATTCAATCAAATGCTACAACTGTGGCAAGATTGGACATTTTACTATAGATTGTAGAAAGCCAAAGGTTCGTAATTCTCAGTACTATCAGAACAAATTGCTATTGGCCAAACAGAAAGAAGCTGGCATAACATTAATGGCTGAAGACGAATTTTGGCTGGATCATTCAGAGGGTGAAGAGGAAGAGAAAGAAGAAACTGCTCATCTCTGTCTAATGGGGAAAGAGGTCAAGTATGATGAGTCAAATGATGAGACAGTTGATGAGGTATTAAACTTAACTGAAAAAGATTTCATAACCAAAATGGAATCTATGATGGTTGAGCTTAATGATCTTCAAATAAAATTGAAGAAAGAAAAGGACAGAGTTGCTAAAAGAAACAACAAGATCTTTGAGCTTAATAAGTCTGTTATTGGGAACAAAGATCTAATTGATTCTTTACGCAAGTCTGCTTCTGATTCTAAACTTCAAGTAGATTGTTTTGAAAAGAAGATTTCTGATTTTGAAGTTAAAATTTCTAAGTCTAAGTATGAGAAGAAAGAATCTGCACTAACTATTCATAAATTGCAGGTTGAGAACAAGCTTTTGAATAAGAAGGTAAATGGTCTGGAAGCCAAACTTTATGCAAGAGGACAAACAGATCAAACCATTTTTCTTAATGCACCTAACGAAGAGGCTGATGTTAAAGAAAAATGGGGTCTTGGTTTTCAAAACCCCCATTACTTAAAGAAAGCCATCAGAAAACAACCAGAACTTTATAATTTTGATTTTCTTGCTTGTGCTGGTAAACATACTCATTTAAAACCCAAATTTGTTACCAAATTATCAGAAGAAGATGAGGCCAAAGAAACTGAAAATAGAAAGAATGTAAAGAAAATGCAACTACCATTTAACTATGCCAAGTTAAATGATAGTTATCTTGTAGAAACACCAAAAGTTCTTTCAAACGACTATTTTTCTAGTTATTCTGTTTCTGAGATGAAGGCAAAACCTGCAGTTGCAAAGGTTTATGTTCCTCCACTCATTCTGGAAAGCAAAATAGTTGAGCTTGAAAATGTTTTATCTGATGAAAGACTTTTGGTAGACATTGAACAAAGTGTATTTTCTACTGTTTTAAAGAACACTGTTTTTCAATCTAAATCTACAAAGTGTTCTAAAGTTTCTAAGGCACCTCAAACTTCAACTGATAACTTTGATGACTTATTTAAGTCTGCAAATGACTTTCTTAATTATGATGACGGGTGCATAAAAGAAATTGATATGTTTGACTTCAATGCTTCTCTTCCTGATCATTCTACTTGTCTTATACCTGAAAAAGTGTTACCAAGTGTTCTTAAAACTGATGAATTATCTATAGTTTCTGTGACTGCTGAATATTATTCTAAAGGTAAGAATCATAAGAACCAGCAATCACAGAAACGGATTAACACTGGTAAACCAAAGAAAACTCATTTTCAGAAATCTGATTTTCCTAATAAATCTAAATCTTTTGTTTCAGATATAAGGAAGAAAAGGTCGAAAGCGAGAACCTAATGGCGACCAAAAAGAAAGGATGATAAGATAACTGAATCAGTTTCTGATAATTCTGGTAATAGATCAGTTAGTAGTGATAATGATGTAGTTGATCAACTTGCTTCATCTAAACAAAACCTTGTAACTTCTTACAAGCAGTAATCAATAAAGCAATTGATGCAATTATCTCCTATTACAACTAAATCTTATCATTATCGGAGAAATGATTTTGCTTATTCTCATAATTCTTCTGATTGGTTTGGATCTTATCATGTTTATTCTTCAAGATCAAATGTTTTTAAAAAATTTAAACGAAAAGGAGGATCCATATTTAAATGGATACCAAAATCTTGTGCTAATCTGTTAGGACCCGTTTTTAAATGGGTACCTAAAGTTATTGTTTCCTGATTTCTCTTGCAGACCCGACATATGTGGTACTTGGATAGTGGATGTTCCAAGCATATGACTGGGCAAAAAGCTTTATTGTCTATATATACAGAGAAATTCAGTGGCAATGTTCGATTTGGGAACAACCAAGTTTCAACAATCTTAGGATATGGTGATATTATTCAAGACAACATAACGATTAGGAAAGTGAGTTATGTCGAAGTCTTAGGGCACAACTTGTTTAGCATCGGTAAATTCTGCGACAATGGGTTAGAGGTCAACTTCAAAGCTAAGAGATGTTCGGTTCGTTCCGAAGACGGGACAGAACTCTTAGTTGGCAAGGGAAAGACAAATCTCTACTCCATCAATCTTTCAAAGGTCCATAATGACAGTTACGTTTGCTTATTGACAAAAGCTTCGATGCAACAAAGTTGGCTTTGGCACAGACGACTATCATATCTGAATTTTCGTTATATCAATAAGTTGGTCAAAGATAAGTTGGTAAAAGGACTTTTTGAGCTATGAGAAAGAACACTTATGCGCTTCATGTGAAAAGGGTAAGATGAAGAGGGCCGCACATAAACCGAAGCCTGAACTAAGCACCAATTCTCCACTAGAGTTGTTACATATGGATCTCTGCGGTACAATGAGAACACAAAGCTTAGGAGGAAAGAAATATGTGTTGGTTATTGTGGACGATTACTCAAGATACACATGGGTCAAATTTCTACGATCAAAAGATGAGACACCCGAAGTTCTCTTTATTTTCTTAAAGACGACCCAGGTGAATATGCAGAGACAAGTCAAGCTTCTTCGAACTGACAATGGCACAGAGTTCAAAAACAAAACAGTTGAAGAATATCTCGAATCGGTTG
This sequence comes from Arctium minus, assembly GCA_954870635.1. Classification (NCBI taxonomy): domain Eukaryota; kingdom Viridiplantae; phylum Streptophyta; class Magnoliopsida; order Asterales; family Asteraceae; genus Arctium; species Arctium minus. The sequence continues at coordinate 54,559,408 of OX941090.1, read as the reverse complement.
GGATATAACATCAATACTCTGCTGCACGTACACCTGAACAAAATGGAGTAGTCGAAAGGCGAAATCGGACGCTAGTCGAGGCCGCTCGAACTATGCTGAGCCAGTCTGACTTACCTCTATTTTTGTGGGCAGAAGCTGTGTCAACTACATGTCATACTCAAAATTGATCCATGATACATCGCCGTTTTCAAAAGACTCCATATGAGCTGATTAACAACAGAACTCCGACAATCAAGTATTTTCATATATTTGGGTGTAAGTGTTTCGTGCTTAACGACAGAGAGAATCTGAACAAATTCAGTGCTAAGGCAGACGAAAGCATCTTTATTGGCTAATCTTCAACATCTGCAGCATATCGTGTTTATCTGAAGAAGTCTAAGACAGTCGTCGAGAGAGTCAATGTTACATTCGATGAAGACATGGCTTCTGAACAACTCAGTTCAGAACCTGTTATCACTTAAGTTTTAGCTTCTGGGCAGATCAGTCCAGAACCTGTTTCTACAGCGAATAATTCGAATAACGCATCTATTTCAATTTCACATTTATCTGATTTAGATTTGTTATTTGAATTCTTTAAGATGAGTTTCTAGGATCTAATGTACCTAAATCTGTTGTGACTGACAGGTCTGAAGACACAAGTTGCAATCATCCAGTCACTTCAGAAGTTTTAATTGAACTTGTATCCCCCGTTCAGTCAGAAACTCACATTCCAACATCTACTTCTACAGTTGAAGCTATACAAGTAATTGCTGAACCAGAAGTATCTATATCAGTTGGGATTGATACAAAGTCTACTCAACAGCCAGATTATGCTATTCCAACTGATGCTTCTGCACCTGAAACTTCAACTGCAAACCCCCCTCCATTTATTCAAACTGAAGAGTCTGATAGTGGATTTCTAGATGATGATCATGTTCAATCAGTATCTACTCCACTACCTCATGAGCATCGTTGGACCAAAGAGCATCCATTACATCAAGTAATTGGAGATCTCAACAAGTCTGTCAAACTAGGTCAGCGACTCTTAATCAATGTATGCATGACTCATTCCTCAGCAAGATAGAGCCCACACGTGTATCAGAGGCTCTTGCTGATTCGGATTGGGTATCTGCTATGCAAGAAGAATTCAATCAGTTTGAAGCCCTAACGGTTTGGAGATTATTTCCAAAACCAGAAGGTAAAACTGTGATAGGCACTAAATGGGTATTCAAAAACAAGAAGGATGAAGATGGTATCGTCATAAGAAACAAAGCTAGACTTGTTGCCAAAGGTTACCGGCAAGAGGAAGGCATAGACTACGATGAGACATATGCTCCAGTAGCGCGTATAGAGGCAATCCGCATGTTTCTAGCCAACGCAGCTCATAAGAATTTCACAGTCTATCAGATGGATGTGAAAACAACCTTTCTGAATGGCATTCTTAAGGAGGAAGTCTACGTGTCTCAACCGGAAGGGTTCGTGAATCCAGATAATCCAGATCATGTCTATATCTTGGACAAAGCCCTGTATGGTTTGAAACAAGCCCCTCGAGCATGGTATGATGTTCTATCTATATTCTTGGTCAAGTCAAGTTTTTCCAAAGGTAAAATTGATACCACTTTGTTCATCAAAAAGGAAAAAGCCGATATCATCCTTATTCAAATATATGTTGATGATATAATATTTGGCTCTACTAATCCTAAATATTGCAAAAACTTTTCTAACCTCATGGTGTCACGTTTTCAAATGAGTATGATGGGAGAGATGAATTTCTTTCTCAGATTACAAGTTAAACAGTTTTCAACGGGGATTTTCATTAACCAATCTAAGTACATTTTGGATATTCTTCGGAAGTTCAATATTGAAAAGGATTTTTAGATATCTTAAGGGGACTGCAGATCTTGGTCTGTGGTATCCTAAGGATACTGGTTTTCAACTGACTGCCTATTCAGATGCATATCATGCAGGTTGCATGTTGGATAGAAAGAGTACTTCAGGTCACATTCAATTCCTTGGAGACAATCTCGTTAGTTGGGCATCAAAGAAACAATTATGCGTTTCCACATCAACTGCTGAAGCAGAGTACGTAGCTGCTGCCAGTTGCTGTTCTCAAGTGTTGTGGATGCGAACACAGCTGCGAGACTATGGATTCAAGTTTGATAAAATTCCACTTTATTGTGACTCGAAGAGTGCAATCGCAATATCTGCTAATCCTGTTCAGCATACGAAAACCAAACACATTGACGTTAGGTATCATTTTATAAAAGATAATGTAGAAAAAGGAACAATTGAACTTTATTTTGTAAAAACAGATTATCAGCTTGCTGTTTTATTTACCAAACCCTTAGATGAAAAGAGATTTAATTTTCTTGTCTCTAAGCTTGGTATGCTAAATCTTAAGACATAATCGGTTGTTACCTAATAAAGTTATGTATTGTTATTTTTCATCATTATTCTTTATTCTTATTTCTGAAGGATATCTACATTTTAATAGTTTTCTCATGATCTCAGGGGGAGAGTGAGATGCATTTTAAGATGATCTACATTCTTTTGAGGGGGATCTTATCTAATTTCTGCATTTTACTTAACTGACAAATTTTTGTAATGCATGATTTTAGGGGGAGCTTATATTTCATACCAAAAGGAGTAAGACAATGATTTCTGATTATTTCAAATCAGAACTTGTACTTTAATCGTTTTACTGATTTATGTCTTTTATTTTTGAATAAATTTGCTTTGACTAGACTTTGAGATTTTTGCAGGATGAGAGAGGATGACACGATCATATCATTTTGACTTAAGCATGATTTCATGAGAATTAAGATTGTGCGAAAAGGTAAATTTTTTATCTTAATCTCAAATATATCTGAAAGAAGGACAACTTTCAGATATAGAAAACATGTTCTGAAATGTTCAAACCACTTCCCGATTCTTAAACAGATTTTATAATTTGGAAGTGTGATTTTAAATGTTTACATTTTATTTTTGTGCTTAATTGATAAACAAACCGTGTGTTTCCAAAGATAAATACTTGCGTATTGTATTTTCTACATACTTTCAAGTATTCACACACATCGGTTTAATTTTTGATCAAATTGTTCTTACCATGTCTCTAAATTGAAACAATTTTTCGATGGTAAGACACCTTGCTTGTACTTTAAAGAATTTTGAGCGATATTTCATTTCGAAACGTCATTTCAAGAATGTTTATATTTTTGTTTCATATAGACTATATCCGTTATTCTTGACCATAAGCCTAAATTGATATATCATTTTATTTCTGATCATTTTCATACAATGTCAGATTTTCAAACAAGGTTTTTTGCATTCATATCTATTCTTTCAAATATACTTGTTTGAAAATACTTTAATGTTTAAAAATGCTCATATTTTCATGATTATATCATCTGAGCATACATTCATCTGACATTTGTATATGAGCTTTAAGTGATAAAGTTAAACCATATTGAGCAACTTTATGCTTTCATAGGAACAAGGGTTCTTTGTGCTAGGAATTAACTGAAGTTCTATGAAATCACGTTAACCAGTGATTTCTACCCAAGAAGTTAATCTATAGATATTGAGTGTGAGGAGTCTAAAAGAAATGAGTGTGGGTGTGATGAGGTAAAATGTAAAGGAGAGATTGGTTAGTAGTGAGCTTATTGATCAAAAGAAAGAGGGTGTGAGAACAGAGTAAAAGAATATTAAACTCTGCACCAACTACTTTCTGAGTCGGGCAACCACATTACTAATGTTTCACAATCCTTGGTGAACATTATTGAAACAGGCAAATAGCTCATGCCAACTTTTGTTAAAAACCCCACCAGCCACTCATTTTCTTCTCAAAAAGAAAATGTTTCATATTTTTCTGGGGACGTAGCATATAATCTATCTGGTTTTCATTTGGAAAATCTGGATATTGAAAAAGAAGGAAGTCTGCCCCACCTTCGCACTTCAATCATGCACATTGAGTCTGTGTTTATCTACTGTTGTCTCAGTGGTTTACACTATGTTGAGCTGTTAAGTCTAAATATTGTATCCAAGATTTAATAGGAAAGTCAAAGATGTAAAAGTCAATATTGTCTTGGTATTAGAATTGTCAAAGCATGTTTAGTTTACTTAGTCCTTAAGTCTTGTGTTTAGATAGTGGGTATATATAGGTTTGTCTTTTGTAATCTTGTAACAACGGTTCTAGAGAGCATCTCATACTTGTAATTCAGAGACATATGAATACGAGATCTACTTTCTCTCTCTAGACTTTCTCTCTCTAGTTCTTGATCTTTAATGTGTAAATCTTGAGTAATTTCTTGATGTAATTGGGATTTTATGATCAACAATTGGTATCAGAGCTGAACCAAACTTTTCAGGAATGATTTGATCAATGATTTGGATTGAAATCCTGATTTTTAGTTCGAAAATTTGATTTTCTGGAATTTTTTCACGAACTTGTGTTCTTCACTGTTTCATACAAAATTTGTGTGGAAAATCGTTTTTTGTGAAAGAAATTGAATTCATTGTATTCGATTTGTGTTGGTGATTGATTCTTGTTCTGATTACATTTTATAATTCTATCAATTTCAATGTCAATTTTCGAATTTTGAGTTTTTCTTGAAATATTCGGTCGAACACTGTTCTTGATTGAAAATATACGAATTGGTGATTTTTATCGAAATTGGATAGCAAATCTGTGTTTAGTATTGTTTGTAGATGTTACTGATAAATTCTTGAGTTCAAATTCGCAGATTTGGATCGATTTGAGTTAGAAAAAGCCAAGAACACAGTTTGCGCAAGTTCATTCTGTTTGCGCAAGATTCATATGATCCGGACTTTCAAGATTTTAGTTTGCGTTTGAAGTTTTTCACGCAAAGCAAAGTTTGCGTGTCCTTCGACTAACGCAAAGCTTCGTTTGCGTATCTAGTGAATGACGCAAATATCACTTTGCGCATCAAGCATATCACGCAAACCTACTTTGCGCATCAAGGCCATTACGCAAAGCTACTTTGCGTAAGACGTGAGTCACGAAAAGCTTCCTTTTGCACATCAAGTCAATCACGCTGTCTCTCTTGCACATCCTTCGACGTACGCAAAGTTCACTTTGCGCATCACGAGTGTTCCGAAAAGCTTGGTTTGCGTATCACGCTGCTTGCGAAAACCTACTTTGCGCATCACGTTGCTTCCGAAAAAATTGGTTTGCGCATAACACTGCTTACGAGAATCTCTACTTTGCGCAAGTTCAAGTGTTCAAATTTTAATATTTTTCGAAAATTTTCAATTCAATCTGATTTTTGATTTTCTGATATATAGTTTGGAACGGTCATTCACATCAAGCTGATTACTTTTTCAAGATGTCAATTTTGTACAAATCTGAGATATCTGTTATTGAAGCTGAACGAAATGATCTGAAAATGAAAAATTCAGAATATCTCAAAAGGATTAAGGAGTTGCAACTTAAATTGTTTAACTGTGTTAAAACTCCTGAATGTATACATTGTACTAATAATATTTCTAAATTTTCAGGTATCGTCTATGAGAAGGAAAAAGAGATAAAAGAGAAAGAGAGAGAGATTATAACTCTTCAAAGTCATTTGAAGACAACTGAACAGAAATCACCTAAGCTACAAGCAGAATCAGTTGAGCTTCAAAACAAGTTGAAGGATTTCAAACAAAATATCTCTGTATTGGAATTTGAGAATGCTGATCTTAGAAAGAATATATCTGGCTTGGATCAACAGCTTCCTGAAAATAAAGCTGATTTTGAAAAAGAAAAGAAAAGTTTTTCAAAGAAATTCTCAGATTTCTCAAAGAAGTGTTATGAAGAGAAGAAGTCAGTGGAGCTTAAATGCATTAAGCTTTCTCAACAAATATCTGACTTTGAGAAAGTACTGATTTTGGAAAGAGAGATATTCACCAAAGAGAAGAAGGCCATAGAACAAAAGAGTGTGGGATTCTTTAAAGAATTATCCGGCCAGAGAAATGAGTCAGAGAAAGGATTTGAAGAAGAACGTTAAATCTTTGAATCTGAAATCAAAAGACTGACTTCAAAGTTATCTGAACTGTCTGCTACTGCGCTGAAAGAGCAAAGAACGAAGTCTGAGTTCTCAAAGAAGATTGACCAGCTTGTGAAAGAAAGAGATAACTTTGCTTCAAAGATCAAAGAGCTTGAAAAATCCGTTTCAAGTTCAAATCAGAAATCTGTCTCTTCACAAAGGTCAGTTAAATCCTTTAGTCAGATTCGTAGATCTAACATTTTCTATGATCAATTTTTAGATGGTTCAGATACATATCCGAGGAAAAGAAGCTACAAGAAAGAAAAACTGGTCTGGCAAAAGAAACCAGTTAAAGATGACAAGTCAGATGAGCTGAAAAGAAACACATCATGTGTACATGTTCATAAAGCAAAGAAGAACATCGCACACAAAGGTAAGAAGTATTATTTTTCTATCTGTAGTACACATGATCATATACACAAGACCAGTGATCATTTCTTGTATGGTTCTTACTCGATTACCCCTACACGAACTGCAACTAACATTTATGGACCCAAATACTAGTGGGTACCAAAGCCAAAATCCGATTCTTTGTTGCAGGCACCTTAAGCCAAGGGGGAGTAAGAGAACGATGGCTCTTGAATAACAAAGTTCAAGACCCGCACCTCAATGTCAAGAATATGGCTTCTAAGCACATCAGCTTAGGACCCGGTCTTCAAAGGAGTTTGACTTCTAAACACAACAGTTTAGGACTCGGACCTCAGCGAATAAAAAGAACTTACTCCTGTATGTTTGCATCCGATGGATATGATGGTCTACATCCCAAAAGAATTGATCTGATCTCTATCCTATACTGTTTCACTGATATTTTTCTGATATGATGGTCTACAATTCAAAAGGGAGTGTCTGATCTCTATCCTATTTTAACTGATATATCTCAGATGCTTAATTTAAGGTGGAGTAAAGGTGATGACTTCTGATTATTTCATATCAGAACTCATACTATAAAAACGTTTTAATGCTTTCTTTTATTTTTTTTTAATAAATGTTCTGAATAAAGTGGCTTCTGATCACATAACAGATCAGGACTCGTTCTTCAAAGTTCAGAAGTATGGATATTTTGCTATTATCCAGGGGGATCTTAAAAGATATAAATCATTTAATCATGATTTGAGGGGGAGCCAAAAAGGTAAATATCTTCTGATCCTAGATCTCGGATTGTTTGAAAGAAGAACAACTTTCGAACATGAAAAACAGTTTCTTAAATTTTCAAACCACTTCTTGTTCTCAAAAGATTTCATGAATTCAAAAGTGTGACTTTTAAATGTTTTTCAATTTTTTTTTAGCTTAATGTTTAATTGACCGTGTGTTTCCAAAGATCAATACTTGTGTATTATCTTGTCCATATACTGTCAAGTATTCACACACACCGGATCAGTATTTTATTTGAATTTGTTATTTCCATGTCTCTAAAAGAACCAATTTTTCGATGGTAATACCCCCGTTTGCTTTCAAAGTTGTTGAGCATCATTCATCTTTTTCATATTTGTACTTTCATTGATAAATTGTTTATATTCGTTCATATAAACAAATTTTCCAATTCTTTGATACCCTAACCTTTTGATTTGATCTGATTGATTCATTGTCAGATTCTCAAAACAATTTCTTGACTTTATTTCATTCATTCAATATCATTGTTTTGAGAAATCTTCAAAGTTCAATTGCTCAAATTTCATTCATATTTTTAAATGAGCATACATTCTGACATTGTTATCTTTTTGAGCTTAATTGTTTCATGTCAGGATCTTAATTCTTAACAAGAATAAACACTCAGAAACAATATTAAAGGAGTTTGCGGAAGAACAACTGAAGAACAACTTGTAAGCTTTTTGAGCTTAATTGTTTCAATGTAACAGTGAAAACAGTAAATCTGAAGAACAACTTGTAAGCTTTATTGAATGATTATAAAACTACAAGATTCAACACTCAACCTCAATATTGATGAACAGGCTCACCAATACGAATTCTACTTCTCTAGAATTAGGATTACAAACCTTGAGGTTCATTCTCTCCGTGAAAACAAAAACTCAGAATTAAGAATTACTTTTCTATCAATTCTAAACTTATTCTATATATATACTGAAGATAAAAGATAATTACAAAAAAATAAAAGATCTTCAAAATAATATTTCATCTTTATCTTCAAGCTTTCCATAATCTTTTGCACGAATCTTGATTATCTCATAAGCAGCACTAAGTCTTCAGCAGCATTAATACTTTGAGAAGTATTAACCTTCAGCAGTACTAACTACTAGCAGTATTAAAATTGCTTAGTAGTAGTAATCTCCTCTAGCAGCATTAACCTTGACTTAGCAGCATTAATCTTGTTCAGCAGCATTAACTTCACTCAGCAACATTAATCTCAGAAGTAGTAACCATTTAGTTCCAGCAGTATTAACCATACTTGTATATTTCTGAATTTCCCAACAATCTCCCCCTAACTTGACTTTTAGGAAAAGAAGTCAAGTTCTTCAGATGGTCTTCTTAGATGCTCCCAAAACTTCATGATTCATACCCCTGTATCCACATTCAGCCCCAAGCTTTGATTGATTGTTCTTTTGATCAAATATTTAGCCATCTCTAAATCTAGAACACATCCTAGCTTCTTCTTCAACATTGCATGAAGCTTTAGTCTGCTGTGATTGTACACTATATCCACTAGGAAGTACTCTATGTGATTTATGTCCATAGTTATTGCATATACTCCACTAGTTTCATATAGAGTCCAATTATTGACAGTTTGAAACACATTCTTGATCACTTCCTCCACTTCATCAGGTTTGAACATCATACACAGATACTCCATTACAAGTTTTGTAATTGAAATCTCTGGATCCTTCAGTTGATCTGCATACAACTTCATACCTATGTCAAACATTTCTTCAAGATTTGACCTGGAGCATGTTCTGACAATCTTTGCCCAAGTGTTATACACTTCATACTTTTCATCCTTTCTTTTAAGCCTTATGTATTCCTTTCCATCCACTGTCAATGTATCCAAGAGAATAACCTCAGGAGGCTTAACTCCTACAGTGTTGGGAACTGAAGATGTGAACAAGTCTTTAATGCTGCTAGTTCAGAATTACTACTGCTAGAAGACTTCAAGGTTAATACTGTTGAGTATTACTACTGCTAGAAGAATTAATACTGCTAGTCAAAGTTAGTGCTGCTTGAACAAAGTTAGTACTGCTTAGCTAGTTAGTACTGCTAGTAGTTAGTGCTGCTTAGTAGTTAATGCTGCTAGAAGGAATTTAATGCTGCTGAAGATTAATACTGTTTATATGATGAAGATTCGTATGAAAGGATATACATGGAAGCTTAGAGATATACATGGAAGATATACTGAAGATTTTTTATTTATTGTAATTATCTTTGTATTCAGTATATATATTGTATAGTTTAGAATAGAGAGTTAATTTTCTGTTTTTCATTTTTTTAGAGAAAAAATCAACCTCAAGGTATAGATCCTAATTCTAGAGAAGTAGAATTCGTATTGGTGAGCCTGTTCATCAATATTGAGGTTGAGTGTGTAATCTTGTAACTTCTAAGCATTCAATACAAGTTTACAGTTTGTTCTTCATATTTTCTGTGTTGATTTACTGTTTCATAAAATATCAAAGTGTTATTCCGCAAACTTTTTTGATATTGTTTCTGAGAATTAATTCTTGTTGAGAATTCGATCCTGACAAGTGGTATCAGAGCAAGTATTCTCAGAAACCTGCAATCATTATTCTTCCTTGAAATCAGAAATCATCAATGGCTAAAGTTTCAGATTCTTCAAGCACAGAAATCCCCACAGAGGTAATGTCTAATCTTTGCTCTAAAACTTGTATGGAAACTGTTAAAAGGTACAGGGATCACAACCAGACAATGAGTGATGACCTTAAAAGATTAGAGAGAGATATAAAAGACTATGTAAGAATTGTTGAGAGTTTTGAGGAACAGATCAAAGTGTTCCAAGCCAATGAACTTCAACATTCTTATGATACAAATTACTGGAAGTGGGAGAAGAATGACCTAGAACTTCAGCTGAAAAAGTCTAAAGAGAAGAATGAGAAGATAAAGAGTGAGTTTGAGAAAGCCAAGCTGGATATTGAGAAATTTTCTAATGCTTCTAAAGCAATGGACTCTTTTCTCCAAACTCAAATCCATGACAAACTTAGAAGAGGAATAGGCTATAACACCACACCACCACCATACAACAACAATTACATCCCTCCTATATCAGACCTGCTAGAGACCAAGGAGAGGAAGGAATTGCCTGTTGGAGCCACTAAGGTAGATCCTTTAGACAAAGTGGTGGTAGAAACAGACTCTGAGGAAGAGAGCTCCAGTGAAAAGAGTAAGAAGAACATTGTGAGTGGTGAGATTCTTCTAGAAAATCACATTATCACCAATGAGGGATGTGGAAAGGCTTGGATTAAGTCTAAGGACATAGAAAAGACTGAGGGAAAGTCTGAGAAGGTCCATTATAAGCAAACCACAGTTGTGAATCCTGTCCCTTGTAAACAGTGTTCTTGCAATAAAGTTGAGCCCCAAAAACATAATAAACCAAGGGGAAATCAAAGAAACTGGAATAATCAGTGGGCACAAAAACAAGGGGTTGATTTAAATAAAATCAATAGACCAAAACCTTGTTTTATCTGTGGCAAATTGAATCATCTTGCGAAACACTGTTATTTCAATCCTATCAACCAAAGAGTCAATTCTCAAAGATAACCACAAAACTCTTTTGGTTATAGGAATCAGAGAAGGAATCATATGGCTGAGAAAAGAGCACCTATAAGATCACATGCTCAGAACAAGTTTGCTAAACCAAAGAAAAATATTCCAAATAAGCCAAGGAGTAATTTAAAGACAAAGAAAGCAAACAACTTTGTTCAAGTTTGGGTTCCAATTGTAAAGAAACCTGTTAGTACTGCTACTCCAGATAGTACTGCTAATAGAAATAGTGCTGCTGCAACCAATACTACTACTAACAAGGATAGTGCTTCTACTAGTGTTAATGTTGCAAAGCCTATAATCTTGACAAAGTATTCTAGTCATGAGATTCCTAAACAACTCATTCAGACCAAACTGACAGATTATATTAATGAGAAAGGTCAACCCAAGACCACTTTGGCTTGGGTTCCATCAAAGACTAAGTGATTTATTAAGTGTGCAGGGCAACCAACAGCTCAAGAGGAAGGGCATTTGACATGTAGATAGTGGTTGCTCTTGGCACATATCAAGTAACATGGACTGCCTTCAAAGCTTCACAAGGTTTGATGAAGGACATGTTGCTCTTTGTATGAAACTCCAGATGGAGGTAGGTTCAAAGGTAAGACAATTGGAAAATGGAGAGATGGAATAAAAGTGTGAGGTACAAATGAAAGGTTATGGGCAACACAAGCTTAAAAGGTGCAAGTGCAGTTAATGCTGCCATTGCAGTTTTAATACTGCTTGTAGTTAATACTGCTAGTAGTTAATACTGCTTGTAGTTAATACTGCTCTCAGTTAATACTGCTAGTGGTTAATACTGCTTGTAGTTAATACTGCTAGTGGTTAATATTGCTTGTAGTTAATACTGCTTGTAGTTAATACTGCTTGTAGTTAATACTGCTAGTGGTTAATATTGCTTGTAGTTAATACTGCTTGTAGTTAATACTGCTAGTGGTTAATACTGCTAGTGGTTAATACTGCTTTTAATTAATACTGCTTGTAGTTAATACTGCTCTAGGTTAATACTGCTTATATCCCGAATACTATAAATACTCTTTGCCCGCCTAAAAGTTCATAACGACTCTTTGCATACTGCTCCCTTGCGCTCTAAACCCTTTCTCTCTCAAGTTCAAAGCTTTCAGGAAAGTTGTTCTCAAAGCTCAATGGCATCAATGGCATTCATAGATGAACATAATGAAATCGCGATGCTACAGAAGCCCAAACAGGTCGCTGGGTTCCACCAGATTGTGGATTTTCTCAAGTCAAGCCACATTGCTCATGCTCCTATTGTATCCCCGACAATCTATATCGAGCATCAAAGGCAGTTCTGGGCTAATGCAACCATTGTTGTTGAGAATGGTGTGCAAATGATCAAGACAAGAATCTGTGATCAATCACTAACGGTTACTGAAGAGGTTATTCACATCAGTCTACGTCTAGACGATGCCTCTGGTATAACCTCTATCCCAAACGATGAACTATTTTCTTCTCTTACAAGAATGGTGCTAGTTCAGAATTACTACTGCTAGAAGACTTCAAGGTTAATACTGCTGAGTATTACTACTGCTAGAAGAATTAATACTGCTAGTCAAAGTTAGTGCTGCTTGAACAAACTTAGTACTTGCTTAGCTAGTTAGTACTGCTAGTAGTTAGTGCTGCTTAGTAGTTAATGTTGCTAGAAGGAATTTAATGCTGCTGAAGATTAATACTACTTATATGATGAAGATTCGTATGAAAGGATATACATGGAAGCTTAGAGATATACATGGAAGATATACTGAAGATATTTTATTTATTGTAATTATCTTTGTATTCAGTTTATATATTGTATAGTTTAGAATAGAGAGTTAATTTTCTGTTTTTCATTTTTTTAGAGAAAAAATCAACCTCAAGGTATAGATCCTAATTCTAGAGAAGTAGAATTCGTATTGGTGAGCCTGTTCATCAATATTGAGGTTGAGTGTGTAATCTTGTAACTTCTAAGCATTCAATACAAGTTTACAGTTTGTTCTTCATATTTTCTGTGTTGATTTACTGTTTCATAAAATATCAAAGTGTTATTCCGCAAACTTCTTTGATATTGTTTCTGAGAATTAATTCTTGTTGAGAATTCGATCCTGACATACAGGTTCTGCTGAAATTGGTTCAGGCACTTTGTCTATCACCACCATATATAGATTTACATCATCAGTTGTTGAAGGCTCTTTCTGTTCAGATGACTTAGGTGCCCCTTCTTCTTCAGCAACCTTCTCAGCTTCTTCTATAGCTATTCTAGGCTTCTTGATTGACTTTCTCCTTGCCAATATCTTGGTTCTTTTTAAAGTCCTTAGACATTCACCAAGAGTTGCTTCTTTCTTTGGGGGTGTTTCTTGCTCATCTGGAAAAGGTTTTTCTATCATGAAGTCATTGCTTTCTTTCATTCTCTTCTCCATTTCCACTCTTGCAGTTTCATTCCCTTGAAGCTTTGTCATTCCCTTTAATCTGCTCAAATGTCAGCTCTTTAATTTGTTGATAGGCTTCATTCAGTTCAGCAGCTAGAGCCTTAGCCATCTCTCTGTCCGTTTCAACCTGAAGCCTTTCTTCTTTTTCAATATCAGCCTGCATCTTCCTGGCCAAAGCTTCATCTGATTTTACAACCTTTTCTTTTTGATTGGTTGATCAGATTCCACCATTTTTGCTTTGCCTTTGTCTTTGCTCACCTTCTTCTCTACATTTGTTTTCTTGATCACTTCACCTTGTTCTTTGATGACAACTCCTTTGGCCTTAAAGGTGACCTTGGGAGTATCATGTTTGGCTTTGATTAAGGTCTCAGCAATTTCAGGATCTGTTAGCACTTCTTGCACTATTTCTGCTGCTTCTTTCAGGTCAGCAGTAGTAATAGTTTCTGCTGCTTGGCTTGACTCGGCAGTATTAACTGTTACTGCTTCTTTCTATTTTTCTGGTTCTTGTACCAACTCAGTTTCCCCTGCTTGTTGCTCCCCCTCAAAAACAACTTTCTCTTGCTCCCCCTTAGCTTTGACATCTTCCATGTTTCCATCAGCTTCTGACTCCCCCTTTTTGGGAGCATCAGTCACTTGTTTCCTCCTTCTTATTACAAACTGTTTCTTCTTCTTTTGCAGAATCAATTTCTTCACCATTTGCTTTAAGTTGACAATCTGTTCTTATTGAGACAGAATGACCAGTTTCAGCTCTTCAATGTCTTTCCCCTGCTTGATGACATCCATGTTTATGTTACCCATAGCATCCATCAATTCTTGATAGTTATATCTATCCTCACCTTCTCCAGAAGTGTTACCCTCTTTTGAAGGATCATGGGATCCTTTTGTAGTGGGAGCCTTCTGCCTAACAGAAGTACTCTCCACCCCCTTGGGTTCTTGGCACCAGGGACCTTTGGATGATTCCTCATCCAAAGTTGCCATGGGGAATGTCTTATTTATGTTACCACTGACCTCCTCTGTGCTAGCAGAAGTAGTGGCAGCCGTAGCACCCATATGCTCAAACATCTCCTCTGTGAGCACCTCCTTAGGGTTGGGAGACACCCCTGTGGTTTCCCTGTGGATATTCTCTAATGGAGAATTCTCCATTTGAGGGCTTAAAGGCTCAGTGGGTGATGGTACAAGAAGGGAAGGAGCCTTCTTTACCTTTTTCCTTGTATAAGTTTGGGTGATTGGTGAAGTTGGCTTATGAAGTAGGGACTGAGGGATTGATATAGAGGGTGAAGGTTGGGATTGGATAGCAGTGGGATGGTCTAATGAGGGCCTTGACCCTGCTGCCATACCTTCTTCATTGTGGGACACGACCATCATTGTAGAGAACAATCGGGTATCAACTCCTTCCGAGTCCAATGGAGATCTTTTCATGTTTGAAAAGACCTTACCTTTGGGGATTTTGGGTACATATACCTCATCAAAGTGAGGCATATCCGTCAATTCATGGGTTATAACTTCCTGTACAAACCTGGGGTACATATAAAAACTCTTTTTGCTTCCCAAGTTTGATACAAGATCACTGAAAATCATTCTAGAAAAATTGTACTTTCTGGTAGTGGCCAAGAAGACCAAAGCATATGCAATGGTACTGCTAAACTCACTCCATCCAGTAGTCTTTTTGGAAATGCAGTGCATCAGGGTATGAACAAGAAAACGCCATTGGGTATAAAATTTTGCTTTTGAGAATTTAAAACCACCCAATTGTCCTCAATACCCCATTCTTGACAAATTTGAGAACAAGTCCTCATTGGGAATAGAAGTAATACCTGCAGCATCATCTAGATGTAAACAGATGCGTATCACCTCTTCAGAAACTGACAAGGGTTTGTCACACACCCTTGTCTTCAGAATCTGCGCACCATTCTCTGTCACTACGGTGGCATTCGCCCAGAACTGTCTTTGATGCTCTATGTATATTGTTGGTGACACAATGAGAGCATGGGCAATGTGGCTGGACTTGAGAAAGTCCACAATCTAGTGGAATCCAGCATCTTGTTTCGGCTTCTGTAGCATCGCAATTTCGTTGTGCACATCAATGAATGCATGGATGCCATTGTGCTGGAGTATTCTGGACTGCAACAATTGGTACTTGAGAGAAAAGGGTTATAGAGTAGATGAATAGGAACCAAAGAGTCGTTATGAACTTTTGGGTGGGCAAAAAGGGTATTTATACGATTCGGGAGATAAGCAGTATTAACTCCTAGCAGTATTAACTAACTATCAGTATTAACTGAGAGCAGTATTAACCACTAGCAGTATTAACTGAGAGTAGTATTAACCACTAGCAGTATTAACCACTAGCAGTATTAACTGTGCACTGGCAGTATTAAAACTGCACTGGCAACATTAACTATACTTACACTTTTTGAAGCTTTTAGGTACTCTGAGCAAGGTAAGAACTTCCTGAGAAAGATGTTAGTAGCACCAAAGAATAAACCAATAACAAGTATGAAAACAATTTTAAGAAAAATGACCTTATTCAGATTTGATCATGCCCACACTTGTGACCAAGAAAGTGAATCTACCCACATCAAAAGATTTTGTGAATAGATCAGCAAACTGGTTGTGAGTATGAACTTTAGCAACTTGAATTAGCTTCTTTTCAATACTATCTCTGATAAAGTGATACCTGATCTCAATGTGCTTTGTTTTGGAGTGCTTGACAGGATTGTTAACAATGCTTATAGCACTGCTATTGTCAATGAAGATTGGAGTGTGAAGAAAGGTTACCCCATAGTCCAGCATATGATTCTGAATCCATAGAACCTGAGAGCAGCAACTTGCAGCAGCAATATACTCAGCTTCTGTTGTTGATAAAGACACTGTGGTTTGTTTCTTACACTGTCAAGACACTAGTCTTGCACCCAAAAGTTGACATCCTCCTGATGTAGACTTTCTGTCCATGTTAGCACCACACACGTCACTATCTGAATAAGCAATCAAGTCAAAGTTGGATTCATACGGATACCAAAGACCTAATCTAGGTTGCCCTCTTTAGTATCTGAAAATCCTTTTAACAACTTGCAGATGTGATTGCTTTGGCTTGACTTGGAATCTGGCACACAAACACATAGGAAACATGATGTCTGGTCTTGTGGTTGTGGAATACAAGAGTGATCCAATCATTGATCTATATAGATGGACATCCACATCCTCCCCCTCAAGATCAGCAGTGATTTGTTTATGAGTCTCCATAGGTGTGCTTGCTGGCTTTGAGTCTGTTAATCCATATTTGTCCAAGATGTCTTTCACATACTTTGATTGGCTTATGAAGATCCCATCTTTCTTCTGTTTTACTTGAAGCCCAAGGAAGAAGGTAAGCTCACCCATTGAACTCATTTTAAAGCTCTTGTGCATCAACTTTTCAAAGTCTCTGAACATCTGATCTTTTGTGGATCCAAAGATGATATCATCCACATAAATCTGAACCAATAGGATGTCCTTCTTACTTCTTTTAATGAAGAGGGTCTTGTCAATTATTCCTCTTTCAAACCCATTTTCCAAGAGATATGTAGACAATGTATCATACCATGCTCTTGGGGCTTGATGAAGACCATAAAGTACTTTCTTCAGTTTGTATACCCTGTAAGGATATGATGGATTCTCAAATCCAGGGGGCTAACAGACATATACTTCTTCATCAATTGTGCCATAGAGAAAGGCACTCTTCACATCTATTTGGTATACCTTGAACTTCATGTATGATGCATAGACTAGAAATAGCCTAATTGCTTCTACCCTTGCCACTGGAGCAAACACTTCTTCATAGTCAATGCCTTCTTCTTGAGTGTACCCTTGTGCCATAAGCCTTGCTTTGTTTCTTATCACAATGCCTCTCTCATCCTTTTTGTTCCTGAAAATCCACTTGGTGCCTATAGCTCTATGACCTTTTGGAAGGTCCACCAAGTCCCAAACTTCTTGTAACTTGAACTGTAGTAACTCTTCTTGCATAGCTTCTATCCAACTGGAATCTTTCATTGCATCAAAAACATTCTTAGGCTCAATCTGAGATAGAAAGCAGGAGAGTACTGTGTGTTGCTGATCCTGCAGCTCTTGAAGTCTGCTTTGATCCCTTGTTATCATAGGAGAAGAGATGTCTCCTATGACCAGCTCTGGAGGATGATTCTTTTGAGTTCTAGTCTGATGACTAGGTTCTTCATTGATTCCCACATCCAGATTGGAATTATTTAAGTCAGCTGAGGGGATCTCACCAGCTGCTTCTGGTTCTTCATGCACTTGATTCTCTTCATCTCTTCTTTATTCTTCACTCTGAATTGGTTCAGTAGCATTTTTCTTTTCACAGACCTCAACAGGCTCTATCATAGGTATGAGAAAGATCACAGACTGAGGCATAATGTCTTGTACTTGTACTTGTTCATCCCCTGATCCTTCACTTCCTGAACCTGCATGATAATCACTACTGAACCTGCATGAGGACCAGATCCAATAGGATTTGGTGTGTTCTCATTGTACTTGACATTGTCACTTTCCTCAATTATTCTAGAAGAAGTATTAAAAACTCTGTAAGCCTTACCCTGAGATGAGTAACCAACAAGAAAACCATCATCTGCCTTGCTATCAAACTTTCCTAAGTGAGTTTTGGTATTGACAATGGTGCAAGGACACCCAAACGGTTTGAAAAATCCAATGAATGGTTTTCTGTTATTTAAAAGCTCATAAGGTGTCTTGTTTTTAGGCTTGACTACTAGAACTCTGTTTTGGACATAGCAAGCAGTATTAACAGCTTCAGCCCAGAAAGTAATTGGAAGTTTTGAATCTGCCAACAGGGATCTAGCAGCCTCAATCAGTGTCCTATTTCTTCTCTCAGCAACACCATTTTGTTGTGGAGTCCTAGGAGCACTGTATTGCCTCTCAATTCCTTTTTCCTCACAAAAGGTATTTAGGTCATAATTTTTAAATTCAGTACCATTGTCTGCCCTAATGACTTTTACCTTTTGATTAGTTTGGTTTTCAATTCTTAGAATAAAGGATTTGATCAGTCCACTTGTCTCATCCTTAGTCCTTAGAAAATATACCCAAGTAAATCTAGAGTAATCATCAACAATAACTAGGCAGTATGATTTCTTACCAATACTCATAACATTTGTAGGACCAAACAGATCCATATGCAACAACTGAAGAGAATTAGAGATTGTGTTCAACTTTTTGGACTTATGAGAAGTTTTGTGTTGTTTGCCTTTTAGATAGGCAACACAATGATCATCACATGAAAAGACTTTGGAAGGTAAACCTCTTACAATGTTGTTTTTAACAAGTTTATTCATTGTTTTAATGTTCATGTGACACATCCTTCTGTGCCAAAGTGATGATTCATCCAAATAAGCTTTTGAAACAAGGCAGTTTAGGGATGAATGAGTTGAAACACTTTCCATATGTAAGCAATATACATTATCCTTTCTGGGAGTTCTTAGTAGTATCATTTTTTCATCAACTACCTTGAATCCAGGAGCAAGAATAATGCATTCAGAATGTGTAAACAATATACTATGTTGTTTGTCACAAACCTGTGATACACTTAACAGGTTGTATCTTAATTGCTCAACATAAAATACATTTCAAAGGTCATTTTACCTTTGGTTGCATCCCCCTTACCACTTATCTTACCTCCATCTGGAGTATTACCAAAGACAACATGTCCACCCTCAATTTTTTTGAAATTCTCGAGGCATGACATGTTCCCTGTCATATGCCTAGAGCAACCACTATCAACATGCCAGATGCTCTTCCCCTTGAGCTGCTGGTTTCCCTGCACATAAGATCAAACAGTTAGTATTTATTGGGGACCCAAGCCAGAGTGATCTTGGGTCTCCCTTTCTCATCAAAGTACTTATATTCCTTTTTGATGAGGTTTTTAAACTCAGAGCACTCTTTATTGGAGTACTTTGTCAATATGATTGGCTTAGCAGCACAAACACTAGAAGCAGTACTAACTTTGGAAGTACTAACAGAGTTAGCAGTACTAACAGGTTTAGCAGTACTAACCTTGTTAGCAGCACTAACAGAGTTAGCGGTATTAACTTTTGAAGAAGTACTAACAATGTCAGAAGCACTAACATTGTTAGCAGTAGTATTACTTCTAGCAGCACTATCATTGTCAGCAACACTATTTGTAGTAGCAGTATTAACAGTTTTAGTGCTTTTAGGAACCCACATACTAACACTTTCTTTAACAGACTTTTTCTTCATGTGGCTTTTAGATTTAACAGTTTTCTTAGCCACATGGTTCCTTTCAACCTTCTTCCTATAACCCAAGGATTTTTGCATAGGTCTTGGAAAATTCATCCTTTGGTTTATAGGATTGAAGTAACAATATTTAGTAAGATGGTTCACTTTTCCACAGATAAAACAAGGTTTTGGTCTATTGATTTTACTCAGATCAACCCCTTGTTTTTGTGCCCACTGATTATTCCAGTTTCTTTGATTTCCCCTTTTTTTATCATGTTTTTGGGGCTCATTCTTCTTACATGCACACTGTTTGCAAGGACCTGGATTCACAACTGTGGTCTGTTTGTAATGGACCTTGCCAGACTTTCCCTCTGTCTTTTCTATGTCTTTGGATTTGATCCAAGCCCTTCCACAGTCCTCATTGGTGATAATATTATTCTCTAGAGGAATCTCACCACTTACCTTGTTCTCCTTACTTTTACCAACCTCTTTTTCCGTCTTATCCACAACAACAACCTCATCTAAGGGATCTATCTCAGTGGCTCCCTCAGGCAAGTCCTTCCTATCTTTGGTGTCTAACAGGTCTGAAGTAGGAGGGATGTAATTGTTGTTATATGGTGGAGGTGTGGCATTGTATCCAATTCCTCTTCTTAGCTTATCATGAATCTGAGTTTGTAGCAAAGATTCCATTGCTTTAGAAGCATTGGAAAACTTTTTTACATCAAGCTTGACCTTGGTTAGCTCCTCTCTCAACTTTTCACTCTCCTCTTTAGATTTGGTCAGTTTAAGTTCTAGATCCTTTTTCTCCCACTTCCAGTAATTGGTGTCATATCAGTGTTGAAGTTCATTGGCCTGAAAACCTTTAATCTGTTCCTCAAACCTCTCAACAATTCTCACATAATCTTTGATATCCTTTTCTAATCTCTTGAGGTCATCACTCATCTTTTGGTTGTGATGCCTGTACCTTTTAACAGTGTCTATGCAAGTTTTAGAATAGAGATTAGAACTTACCTTAGATGGGAGATCAGATACTTCAGCCATAAGAGCTTGATTCTGGATAGCCTCTTCTGCTTGATCACTCCAATCAAACCTCATTCCTTGTTGAGAAACAAGGGCTTGAGCAGAGTTTCTGTTATTATTGAAGCTTCCAGATTGTGCTTGTTGGTGGTTGTTGTTGTGAGACACTCCACTTCTGCATTCCCTGGCAAAGTGTCCCTTCAGATGGCATTTGTAGCACTCCACCTTTGATTTATCAAACCCTGCACCATCTTCTCTTCTTTAGGAGAAGTTGTTCCTCCCAGTCCTCTTTATGAACTTCTTTACCCTCATGGACAACATGGCCATCTGCCATTTAATATCCATCTCTTCCAGATCATCAGGATGAAGTTGTTCCAAATCATCATTAATTAAGGTTGAATTTCCATGACTGGAAAGAAAGGCTTCAAACACAGAATCAATGCCTTTATCTTGATTTGCTCCATTAGCAGCTTTAACTGATTCAGGGTTAGCAGTAGAATCAATTGATGCCGATAGGAGTGCAACATTATGAATATATCCAAAAGGCTTCTTCTTTTCCTCCACCTCAGCTTCAAATACTCTAAGATCATTGTACAGATCATCAAGTTCTTTCTCTTCCAACTGATCATTCTATCTGAATAAAACAGTGTACATGGTCCATTCATCTCCAAGGGACCTTAAGAACTTTCTGTTTACATCATCTTGATCAATCTGTACTCCCATAGTAGCTAGTTCACTAATCAATTTGTTAAACCTATCAAAAGTTTAAGTCATGGACTCATTCTTAGTTGACATGAAGTTTTCATACTGTTGCTTCAAGATTGCCTTTTGATTTCTTTTGGTACTTTTGGTACCAGAGAATCTCTTCTCTAGAGCATTCCAGAGCATCTGTGCATCAATACAATTGCAGAATTGGTGCTGATATTCATTTGGAATGGCCAAGAGCAGTGTGCTCAAGGCTCTCATCTCTGTCTGCCTTGTCTTTCTGTCTGCATCCGTCTTTGGAGGGGTTCTTTTGCCATCTTCACCAATCTTTCCTGCATCATATGGGCCATTCTCAATGATGTCCCACATAGAGTAATCTGTGAGGAGAATGTATTGCTTGATTCTAATCTTCCACATGTCAAATTCATTGGATCTGAGCATTGGAACCTTTGAGACCAGAGTGCTGTTTGATTCAGCTGTGTTTTCCATAATGAATAAGATTTCTGAGAATACTTGCTCTGATACCACTTGTCAGGATCTTAATTCTTAACAAGAATAAACACTCAGAAACAATATTAAAGGAGTTTGCGGAATAACACTTTAATATTCAATGGAACAGTGAAAACAGTAAATCTGAAGAACAACTTGTAAGCTTTATTGAATGATTATAAAACTACAAGATTCAACACTCAACCTCAATATTGATGAACAGGCTCACCAATACGAATTCTACTTCTCTAGAATTCGGATTACAAACCTTGAGGTTGATTCTCTTTGTGAAAACAAAAACTCAGAATTAAGAATTACTTTTCTATCAATTCTAAACTTATTCTATATATATACTGAAGATAAATGATAATTACAAAAAAATAAAAGATCTTCAAAATAATATTCCATCTTTATCTTCAAGCTTTCCATAATCTTCTGCACGAATCTTGATTATCTCATAAGCAGCACTATGTCTTCAGCAGCATTAATACTTTGAGAAGTATTAACCTTCAGCAGTACTAACTACTAGCAGTATTAAAATTGCTTAGTAGTAGTAATCTCCTCTAGCAGCATTAACCTTGACTTAGCAGCATTAATCTTGTTCAACAGCATTAACTTCACTCAGCAGCATTAATTTCAGAAGTAGTAACCATTTAGTTCCAGCAGTATTAACCATACTTGTATATTTCTGAATTTCCTAACATTTCAGTTAAATTGTTGAGAAACCATACTTCTTAGGAAATAACATGGGATTCGTGTGTGAGCTTAAACAGAATTTCCATGGATTCACGCAACATGTGTTTCCTACCCAGGAAGTTATCCTTGAGTGATTGAGGGGTGTGATGTTAAAATCAAAGAGTGGGAGAGATAACTCATCCGATTGAGTTATTCTCATTGTGTGGAGCGGAAAAATGGAAATGAGAGTTTGGTTAAAAGTGAGCTAAATGTTAAAAAGAAAGAGGGTGTGAGATCAGAGTTAAAAGAATATCAGAACTTTGCACCTACCACTTTCTGAGTCGGGCATCCACATCTACTAATTTGTTCACATTCTTTGTTGACAATGATTGAAAAAGGCAGTGAGCCCATGACAACTCTTCTTATTACCCCACCAACCACTCATTTCTTTCTTAACAAAGAAATATTTCATTTTCTTTGGGGACGCAACATATATGCTATCTAATCTTCACTCGGAAGATTTAGATATTGAAAAAGAAGGAAAGTTGCCCCACCTTCACATCTCTTTCATGCACATTGAGTCCGTGTATTATATGTTGCTGTCTCAACAGTTTACACAATTTGAGCCTTAATTCAACACAATCATTGTGCTTAAATTCTTTCATACACAAGCACGAGCACACAGAAAATTTGTTTTTCTGTCAGAACATTCATAGATAAACCTTGTGTTTTTCAATGATTGAATGGAAGTCCTGGGGAGTCATCATCAAACCAGCTCCTTACAATGTACATTCGTTGTACACAGTAACTTTGTGTTACTGACAGGCATTCCTAACTGTTTCATTTGTTGAATCAAGGTTACACGTTCATTATGTCTGAATTTGAAAAGATTCGGATATATACAGTTCATGATTCGGCTCTTCAGATCAAAGTACGGAAAATGTCAAAGGGGAGATTATTAGTTGATCAAAAAGGGGGAAATCAAAGTTTGTGCCGAAATTGACGAAGTTTTGATGGTTATGATGCTCTCAATCATCAAAAATGGGGAGAATTATACAAAGATCAATTTCAAAGTTCAGGTTCAAAGTTCAAGTCAGAAATTCAAATTGCTTCCGCTGTTTTATTTTTCAAGTCTGATAAAGAATGTTCAAAGTTAATTCAAGATGATTCGTGAAAGTTTGTTCTTCCAAAGATGGTTCTGAGAACAAAGTGATGGAGATACAATTTCAGAGATTTTTCAAAGATTTCAAAAGTTTGTTTCAAAGTTGTTTCAAGAATTTAGATCCATGTTCAAGGCATGTTGACTTTACAAAGCTTCAAGGATTAAAAAGACTTTTCAAAATTCTTCAAAAGGCTGAAAGAGTTCAGATTGTGAAAGCTTCAAAGAGACAAATGCTGAAGAATCAAGAGCTGAATTTCAGTATCAATTTTTTTTTAAATCTTGAATACAAAGGGGGAGATTGTTAAGTTTAAATATTGTATCCAAGATTTAATAGGAAAGTCAAATATGTAAAAGTCAATATTGTCTTTGTATTAGAATTGTCAAAGCATGTTTAGTATACTTAGTCCTTAAGTCTTGTGTTTAGATAGTGGGTATATATAGGTTTGTCCTTTGTAATCTTGTAACAACGGTTCTAGATAGCATCTCATACTTGTAATTCAGAGACATATGAATACGAGATCTACTTTCTCTCTCTAGACTTCCTCTCTCGAGTTCTTGATCTTTAATGTCTAAATCTTGAGTAATTGCTTGATGTAATTGGGATTATATGATTAACATTAGCCTTAAAAAGCAATTATTCGTGCTTAACTCTTTCTACATGTGAACGAACACAAAAAGAATTTGTTTCTTGTCATAACATTCATAGAAATTGCCTTTGTGGTGTTTCGATGATTGGATGGAAGTCCTGGGGGAGTGAACATTAAAAAGCTCCTTTATATTGTGTATTTATTACACAGTGACTTCGTGTTACTGACAGGCATATTAACTGATTCATTTGTTGATTCAGGTGTTACACGATTATTTTGTCTAGATTTGAAAAGATCTGGATGAATATATTGTTCGAATTGACGGTGAATCAGAGGTTCAGTTTGAAAGATCAGTGGTCAGAAAGTTTTCAAAGACATTTCTTGGAGAAAGTTTTGATGATATCGATGCTCAAATCATCAAAAAGGGGGAGATGGTATCAAGAAATGATAAAGTTTTGAGAGATGATTTTTAAGAAATGTCCAAGTCAGAAGATTCAAAGTAAAGACTAGAAGAAGATCAAAGAATTTCTGAAGATATGCTGATTTTTGAGGAAAATTTCTTTGAAGATTATTTGCTAAAGCAATCCGAGATGATTCTGAAGATAATTTATTTCCAAAGTCTGAAAGTATCTTGTGAAAGTTTTGGGGAGATTGTTAATCGTTTGAAGACAGTTTTGGAAAGAATACCGTCAAAGAAAATGGGAGATTGTATTGACAGAGCTTAAAGTGAAGAATGCATTGCTAAATCTTTCAACAGTGATCTTGAATCCAAAGGGGGAGATTGTTAGAGCATAAATATGTTGGATACAAGATCAAGAAGACTGAAGGTCAAAGTTCAAGAAAGTCAAAGCTGAGGAAAGTCAACTCTCAAGTGAAAGTCATAGTCTATTTGTAATAAAAGTCAAAGTTAACATTTGTATTTTGTTTTTAGCTTCTTTGTATTTTAGTTGTTGGTATAAATGCTTTGTAATTTCTGTTTTTAGTGTGGTATTCAGTTGTACGAAGTCTAGAGAGAGAAATCTGAGAGTCCAAGATCACTGATTCTTTAGAGAGAGAAAGTAACAAGCACAAAGTTTAATCTGATGTATTGAAAGTGAGTGCCAAAGTTACAAAACAAAGGCTCTAATGGGACTTAAATACCCCTAGCCTTTACAAAACAGAAATGAACAATAAGCATAGTAAAAGCTAGAAAATAAATACAATGATTACTATAAAAACAGATCTAACAATCTCCCCCTTAGTAATCATTGGCGCCGTGGTCTTCAAAAACAATCTTCAAACACAACATAGACCAACTGGGCGACTTTGAAGAATCACTGACGCTCTTCTCTTTGACGAAGTCGATTCAGACCAACTAATACTTCCAGTCGTCTTAGAGTTGAGCAGAGATTCAATCTTTCTTGAATTCAATCTAAAGTCTTCTGGATAAGATGGATTTCATCATTATCAACAAGGAAAGCATTTTCTCTTGATTCCACAAATCTTCTTTTAGCATCCTTCAGACGTTGCTCTAAATGAAGTTTAATCACCTTTAAAGTTCCATCAGAGAAGTGAGCAATTTCTTCAAACCTGTGAAAGAATTTTTCATTAGACCCATTCTTGTACACCACTCCATATGGATCTTCAACAATGGTGAGAAGAGGATAAGACTCTAAGTTCGGTAAGCTTCGGTTAGGCCTGAGAAGATTAACAACCGGTTGGAAGCTTTCGACAGCCATCTGAAAATCAAAAACCCGGAAGAATTTGATTTGTCGTCGTATGAACCTTTTAATGACGAACAAAGCTTGAGAAATATTCTGTGTTCTATGATACAGATTCCTGAAGTGATCAAATAAGAATTCAATATCGTCTATAGAAAGATCAATGAAGTCTTCCTCTGAAAATTTATACCGCTTCCAGTCTCTTCTTTCAACTTCAAAATCGGGATACCAGATGTTCACAAACTTGTTGATTGGGACACTGATGACTCGAACAATCAAGTGTGGAGAAGAAACGGTATTATTCCTTTTGCGCTGACACTTGATGAACATCAAGTACTCATATTGATAGGCATCTGACTCTTTCTCCACTCCAAGTATTGAATAGATGTTAGTCGCCCTTCTTCTAGAGACAAAGATGTTTCTCTGAGTGTCTTCTAGAAAGGTTGATCTTTGCCTTGATGCCAAATATCTACGTTGCAAATTCCTTTGTCTTTGACGTCTCGATAAAGCTGGTCCTTCTTCTAAAATGGATGATGGAATTAAAGGATCAGAAGGTGGAACATCAGCTTCTGCTCTTGATGACTGACCAACTTCAAATGATCTTGAAGGAATAGTGGTAGTCGGAGCTGAACTAGCAATAGGAGTAGATGTGACAGTAGCTGATTCAGGAATCTCATCATGAGCAGGAAGATCACTATATAACAATCAGCTTCTTCTTCATCTTTCGCATCCATGAACACTGAGTCATCTTCTGTATCTGATATGATAATGATGTCATCACAGTCTTCTTCATTTACTTGACATATCTTTTCCAACCTGACATCTTCATCATAATCAGAATTAATCTCGATGAAGTTAGCAAAGAATGACCTCATGTCATTTGCAGCTTCAGATTCTTCAACTTCATGAATACTTGCGGAAACATCTGGATCCATGTAAACAACAATTTTCATATTATCATTAATATTACTCTCAGAAATGTTCAGTTCATTATGCAAAGAAGACAGATCAACATTCTCAATCATCACATTCACTAAATTCTGAATGTTGCAGTCTTCAACAGATTCTCCACTCTTTCCTCTATCACCAGTCGCTTCTTCTTGAATATCTTCTCTTGCTTCAGAAGATCCTTCAACTCTTGGTCTCTTTTCCATCTCCCCCTCATGGCCTTGATGATCAGGATCATCTTGGTCATGTCGGCGCTTAAGAGACGGGCCGACCTCAGTTCTGCAACTTTGGTCATGAGAATCAAGCCTTGAAGATAAATCAGAGGAGGCTTGAGATATAAACGATTTGAGATCAGCAAAACTTGATCGAACTTCTTATCCAAATGCATGAAACTCATCAGATAAAGCAGTGATCTTGTCAGATTCAGACGAAGGAACTGGAGGCGGCGTAGGTTGGAAGTTTCGTAAAAGAGAGATAAGATCTTGATCTTGATGTTCAGGCGACGACATAGAGAGAAGTCGAGCATAGAGCAAATCTGTCAACTCTGAAATAGGAAGATCATGTAGAGAAGATCTTGAAGGAGCATATGTAGAAATTCCCGCAGATAAAGAAACCATTGAAGGAAACGGAAGAGAAATAACCGGAGAAGTAGATGTAGGCACAACAAAAGAAGGTTCACGAAGAACTACTCCAGTTGGTCGTCTGAATGGAATCTCTGGAGGAATCACTGAAGTATCAATCTCAGTCATCTTTCCTTTGAAGAAAGTCTTCAACTTCAGAATTTGAGCTTCCTTTTCTGCATCCATTCTTTCAGATAACTGACGAATAACATCATTCAACGTAGAGAATTTGTCAGTAGAAGACCGAGCTTGATAAGAAGAAAGTGCTACAGCTGGAATTTGATCAGAAGATTGAATTGCTGCAAGCGAAGATGCTGGAGCTTGACTTTGTACCGGAGCTGAAGCTTGATCAAAAGCTGTATCCAATTCATCTACTTGAAGATGTGCAAATGAAGGATTAAGAGGAACAGATTCATCTTCAGAGAGAATTTCTGTTGAGATAACCACTTCCGGTGTCCTGGACTTCCTTTCATAAACTTGAATACGCGGTTGATCAGCATGATCACTATCATCATCATCAGAATCACTTTCATCCTTATCTTTATCACTAGCAAGAATAGCATCAGCAGCAGAATCATCTTCATCTTCAAAATCAAAAGCAATAGCATCAGTAGCTGCAGTACCAATATCAACAATAACATTCTCAATCTGTTGAGAAGCAACATCCTTTTGATCTACTTCTGTTTCAGCAATAACAACAACTTCTTGCTCCTCTTCAGCCTCTTTTTCAACTTCAGGCTCTTGTTTAGAAATAGTTGCTTCAACTTCAACATCTTGTCCAACAACTTGATTGTCATGAGAAGGCTCATCTTGTACAGCTTCCACAAACTCATTCTCCATACAATATTCTATGACATCCTCATTTGCAACATCAGCGTGGTTGGCAATAAGAGCATATGGAATAGTCATAGAATAGTTGAAAGTCTTCTTCTGCTTCTGAATATAAGACATTTCCGAGTCTGGAACCTGAGGCCAAGATAACCTGCGAGGAATGGCTGGATTGCTACGGAGCATGTTTCGAACAATAAGCTTCATAAATCTAACCAACGGAATGAACTTCCTTTTCTTGTTGGTGAACTTGTCATGTACCACCTCCGAGAGTTCGATCCAAAAAATAAACGTGTAGTCGACATGCAAGTCATAGACGACTGCATGGAACAATCAGAGATACAGTAAGCTTGCGCTGTTCGTGCCAGAATGCTTCGACGTCAGGCACCTGATGAGAACTGAGAACAATGCATACCATACTGGAGGTAGATTAGACTTGTCAAAGTCTGTAGTTTTGTTCAAAGTACCAACATAACCAAGATTCCGTATCCCTTCATATACTTCCTCTTCAGATGGAAAGCTGTCATAGGTAGTTCGGCCTGGTCTGGAGTTCGGCTCAGGAAGCTCCAGTATCAATCTCAGTCGCTTGTATGAGAGGAATGATTCAAATTGATCGATTTGAAGATCAAAGTGATGCGGACGAGCCATTTCATTCTTTGTTATTGTATGCCAAGCCTGCTGGAGATAAACCTCAGGAACATCTGCCCAGTAAGAAAGAGCAGGGGCAAGTGGATGTCCTTTGAGAATTGCTCGTATTACTGGATGAATATTGATTCTGTCAAAGTCCACGTGATAGTTGTTCGGCTTGTATGGCATATACATGATGGTTGTGAACACATCATTTGGTGTACGACGAGAAGCAGAAAGATCGGCCCCAACAGAAGGATGTGACGGCATGGGAGTATCATGAGAAGCACGATCAGACGGATCATCGAGAATGGCATTCTCGTCTTGAATCATTGGATCAATAGTGGTTTTGGAAGACATAATAGACCTGAAAAAAAAAATGAAAAAGAATTAGACAAAAAAAAAAAAAAAAATTTCTAAGTATAGTTTGCGTGCCACTTTAGAAGCACAAACCAAGGTTTGCGTTTCAGTCATGTCTAACATGATCCGAAAACTATACTTTAAACACACAAAAATACAAAGAAAGGTTTGCGTATCAAATTAGAAGCGCAAAGTAGACTTTGCGTTTCTAGTTAGACGCGCAAAGTTCACTTTGCGTTTCTAGTTAGACGCGCAAAGTTCACTTTGCGTTTCTAACTAGACGCGCAAAGGTCACTTTGCGTTTCTAGTTAGACGCGCAAAGTTCACTTTGCGTTTCTAACTAGACGCGCAAAGGTCACTTTGCGTTTCTAGTTAGACGCGCAAAGTTCACTTTGCGTTTCTAACTAGACTCGCAAAGTTCATTTTGCGGATCAAACATACTTGATATCAAAACCTTATCAAAACACGAAGTAAAATAAAAAAGAAAGTTTGCGTGTCAAAGAGGAGACGCAAAGTACACTTTGCGTGTCCTAGTTGATATGTAAACAACTCTTGAAAAAACACAAGATATATTTAACAAGTTAGAAGCGCAAAGTAGATTTTGCGTTTCTAGATAGACGCGCAAAGTTCACTTTGTGTTTCTAGTTAGAGACGCAAAGTTCACTTTGTGTTTCTGACTAGACGCGCAAAGTAGACTTTGCGGGTCTATCAAACTTGTATTGCAAACCTAATAGTTTGCGATTCAAAAACCCGAAAAACAAAAAAACTAAAATTAAAGCTAGAATAAACGAAATTAAAGTAAACGAAAATATACCTGATGATAGAATAGCAGTTCTAAGCAAAACCCAATACTTGATTTTAAGAAAAAAATGCACGAAAGCACAATCTGAGTATTTTGAATGGAACGAGAAATACAAAAACCAGATACACGAATAATTCTAATCGATTAATAAGCACAAACAGATGTATCTCAACATCTGTAAACGAAGTGAATAGAATCGAAACATACCTTGAATTCGTAAAACAAAATCTGAAAGAAATCAGATTAGGACTTTGAACACATAGAGCGATAGAGAGAATGAGGGAGCCGAAAAGTCAGAAAGCAATGAACAGTAGGCGGGAAAAATGAAATTGAAAAGAAAAACACTATTTCAACCTAGAAAACTAAAACAAATCTAAATCTAAAAAAAATAAAACATAAAAATTACAAAAAATTAAAACAAATAAAAAAATTTGTAAAAATATACCTGAAATTCTTTTGCTCCCCCTACACAAATGCGCAAAAGTTTAACTGTTAATATAGCAAATGTGTGAAAAAATCTGAGAAACATACCTGTTTAACTTTTGATCAGTACAAATAAGTTTTGTCCTTACTCCCCCTCGAACACAGAAAAAATTCAGATAATTTTTTCAGATAAGCTTTCCCTCTTGAAAATTGCACAAACCATTTAAAAAAAACAGATACTCAAACATAAAGACAACAATATGAAAGATGATCATATTGAATATAAATTTTGTAACAACTGAACATATAAAATTTTAAACATTAAACAAATTAAAGTCTACTCAGAAAAATTTCACAGATTTATCAATCAGTTGAAATCAAGCATATATTGTTTGATGCAAGAACAAGTATAATTGCATATCAAGTTAAGACATGTTCAGTTTCAAAAACTTCCATTTGTCTATTCAGTGTGCTCGCATGTGAACTTCAATTAGCTTCAAGAAAAATGCAGATCTAAAATTAATATAGAAAACTTTGCATGTACTGACACTAAGTTATCAAAAATTGACTTTCACAAATTTACAGGTTTATCACAACTCAAACATATCACCAAGTATCATAAGATGTGTGCTCATTGGCATCTTTTAGCAGTGTGCACATTGGCATCTTAACATGAGTGTGCTATTTTGGCATCTTTTAAGCGCGTGCACTTTGGCATCTTTTAATCAGAGAGTTCATTAAGTAAAGAACATGTCGTAAACGTAACTTTCTATCTGACCCTATTGCAGGATTTGGGTCAGCCACTCCCAGACCAGCTGGCCTTAGGGGACTAGGTGTCAAGCACCCCTTGGAACTTACTTTCCCGGATCAGAAAGGCTACATCGACATATTCTAAACCCATTCATACCAGTAAAAAATGACTTTCTATCTAATTCTATAGAAGGATTTCTGTTTGATTACTCCCAGACCAAATGACCTTAGGGGACCAGATGTCGAGCATCCCACGGAACTTACTTTCCCAAACCAGAAAGGCCATAGGTACAAACTTTTAAACCAGAGATTTCTGTATTTTTAAGAATTTATTATTCATCTTAATCACTCAGATCAACGTCTAAATGTTTAGCCCATATTTTCATTCCGATCTATAATTCTGATCATTTATGTAGTCTAAGCAAAGTAAACTATAAAATTCAGAATCACATATCTTTAAAGCAGTATTAAAAGCTACAAACATGTTGCTGACTTTTCAACTTTTGTAAGAATTGAAGTTTGAACATATAAAACATTAAAATAAACAAATAACTTGTAAAAGATCCTAGACATACATTTTATTCAAAAGAAAGAAAATCTGTAAAATTTTACTTTATAGAATAAAATTTGTAAAGATTTAAACTTTTAAATTCAACATGCCTAATTTTGAAAGCAAAAAATTTAAATGTTTTTCATCTAAAGCTTTTGTAAAGATATCAGCAAGTTGATATATTCAGTTGGTACAAAATATAATTCAATAGTACCTTCTTCCACGTGATGCTTTATAAAATGATATCTCATGTCTATGTGCTTGGTCTTAGTGTGCTGGACAGGATTGACTGATATGGCAATTGCGGATTTGCTGTCACAATATATTGGCACTGTTTTGTACAACATCCCGTAATCCCGAAGTTGCGTGTTCATCCAGAGCACTTGAGCACAACAACTAGATGGAGCGACGTATTCAGCTTCGGCTGTTGATATTGAAACACAATTTTGCTTTTTCGACGCCCAACTTATCAGTCTGTCACCTAAAAACTGAAGATGACCAGAAGTACTCTTCCTGTCCAGTTGATTACCTCCAAAATCTGCATCTAAATAAGCAATCAAATTATAGTCAGAACTTTTAGGATACCATAATCCTAAATAAGGAGTTCCTTTAATATATCTAAAAATGCGTTTGACTGCTAAAAGATGAGATTCTTTTGGTTTAGCTTGGAATCAGGCACATAAGCACGTGGAGAACATTATGTTCGGGCGACTGGAAGTTAGATACATCGGTGATCCGATCATCCCTCTGTATATGTCTTTTGATTCACAACTTTTCCATCTAGATCGAGTCCGAGTTTGGCACCGTGAGCCATCGGCGTTCCGATTGAAGATAAAAATTCAGACTCACATATCTTATGACCTCTAGATTTCAGATGAGCTAAACGTCTGTGCGAAATCCAACTTTCTTGAACTGAAGCTTTAGAAAGCAAGCAGATATCTGAAGGAATTTTGATCTTGGAAAAATCAATGGTATACAAATTTGAATGTCTTTTTCCTACCAGAAGATCCTTGCCATTATCATTCTTCACTGCAACTCTTTTGGATTTGAAGCTGACTTCAAGGTCTTTATCGCAGAATTGGCCGATGCTAAAAAGGTTGTGACTTAGACCCTCGACGTAGCTTACTCTTTTTACTGTTATGTTACCCTGAACTAGATCACCATAACCAAGAATAGGAGCTGTCTCACAGTTACCAAATTTCACATGACCGTAACATTTATCTTTAAAATTAGACAGAAGTGATTTGTTGCCAGTCATATGTTTTGAACATCCTGAATCCAGATAACATAATTGACTTAGCTGCACACACAAAAACTACACCTTTTTAGGTACCCATATGCTTATGGGTCCCTTGTTAGATTTATATCTCTTATTTCTCACAGACTTATTTTTCATTAGAATGAAAGCAATTATCAATAGAAGATAAAATAGAATTATCATAATCAGAACTAGAAGAAGCATATGAGATATTCTTAGAAATATCAAACATTTGCTTAAAAGAGTATTTTGGGTTTTTATTACAAGAAGCAAATGTATCAGTATCACAAAGATTGTCTACACAGTTTACTCCTAACAGTTCAGATTCTAATCTTTGCTGTTTCATCCTCCAAATCTGCCTTGGTGACTTCCTCACAGTCGGATCTGAAGAAGAAAAATCAGAAACATCAGAATTTTCAGATAAGACAGTATCATGTTTTTTTGACTTCTTTGATCTTCTTCTTTTATGCTTCTTTTTTTAAAATTGAGCATTTAGCAGTAAAGAGGTATCAATAATTGAATCAGAAGAAGAAACTTTATAAAAGAAATCAGTCTTAGCATTTGACATTGAATAACTAGCCTTGGAGTGAAAAATTTCAAAAATGCACAAGTCTGGAGGAGGTTTGCGCTTCCCATTGGAGGCGCAAACTGAGCTTTGCGTTTCTAACAACATGCGCAAACCTTCAGTTTGCGTTTCCAATGTGGAACGCAAATGGCCATTGTTTTTCAAAACTTTAGAATTTTCCTTAGAGTCTTTTGACAATCCAGAAGAAATTTTATCTTCAAAACTTGTTTTCATTATAAAAAGAAATAAATCGTTTTTTAAACAAGTTTGAAGATTTTGTTCTTCCAATCAATCTTCAAGATCAACAATTTTTTCTTCTAACACTAATGGAGGAATGTATTTCTTAGTATCATAAGACACCGGAGATACATTTTCCTTATCAGTGTTAGCAAAAATATCCACAAAATCTGTTGAAAATGAAGATTTATTGGAAGATTTGACATTTAAAAGATTTTGAAATTTTCTGGATTTCTTAGATCGATCAGGAAAATACTTTGCATTTTCAGAAGTGTAAACAAATGGCATTTCCATCCTCTTGTTTTTCAGTCTTTTCACATTTTCTTCTTCCAAAATTTGTTTCTCAGTTGTCCAAAAGAATTTAAACTGAGGAGCATATCTTGCAAGAGTAAAGTAATCATATTCATATAAAGTAGCAACTTCATTTTTAGCATTATTTAAAAAATGCGGGTTTTCAAAACTAAGTCCCCACTTTTCTTTTATAGCTTCTTCACTCCTTGGTTTATTCATGTAAATTGTTTGCTCAGACTGTTCTCTTTTATACAATTTCTTTTCTAAAGCAATTATCTTTTCTGAAAGGATTTTATTTGAAGAAGTTAGTTTAGTCAACGAATCATGATAAGTCTGATTTGAATTTTCTAGATCAACTAACTGCTTTTGAAATTTCTCTTTTGTATCAATTAAAATTGATTTTTCATCTTTTAAAGAAATTTGCAGTTTATCAATTAAATCAGACTTTTCTTGATTTTTAACCTTTTCAGAAACGAACTTTGAGCGCAAATCATGCAAAGCAGTGATAAAAACATTCATTTGAGATAAAAAGAAATTATAGTTAAACTCAGATATTACCTCAGAACCATCAGATGAGGTATCCTCTTCCTTATCATCAGAATTGTCATCACCTATAAAGCACATAGCCGCAGTTTCCTCGTTTTTGGTCTCATTGTCCGAATGATCCAACCAGTATTCTTCTTCGGCCAACAGGATGGTTCCACTTTCTTTCTTTTCAGCAAGAGCCAACTTCTTTCGGTAAAAAGCATCATCCTTTACCACTTTGACTCTGCAATCTTTGACCATATGTCCAGGCTTCCCACAGTTAAAACAATTCATCATCTTTTTGTCATCTTTCTTTTGTTCAACAACCTTTGCCGGTTCATACTTTGGAGTGTATGTCTTTGAAGGAGCACCAGGTTCTATCTTCTTAGAACCAGAAGTAAACCGCAAGTTGTTCGACCCAGATTTGTGCTTGAACTGTTTCTTGTAATGCTGAGTCAAAAGAATCATGGTCTTTTCGAGCGCTTCGCCATCATCATCTGTTGATCCATCATAAGTTGATTCAATCAAAGCTTGCTCAGTCAGTTGGCTAGCTATAAGAGCAATGTGATCTACTGATAGAGGCTTGTTCTTCTTATCCATTTTCGCCTTCTTCTCCATTACCAAAGATTCATCTGTCATCAAGATTTCGTATAACTCTTGAATTGGCATGGTTGAGATTCTGACATCATTTCTCATTCTATGGCATGACTTGTTCCGCTCAGGTTGTAAAGCGTTCAGAAACTTCAAGTTAGCCTCTAACTCAGTCTTGGTAACTTTAATCTTGTAGAGATCATTGATAACAACCCAGAATCGATCAAAAACATTTTTCAATCTATCGCCATCCTTGGCCTTGAACTTTTCAAAGTTGTTCATGTACCTGGTCTGTCGTAACTGAGTGAACATTGCAGTACCAAGCATGATCTTCTCAAGTTGTGTCCACATCAGCATTAGATTATGTTTGAAACAATCGATTCTGTTATAGATGGAGTTGGGAAGAGCAAGGATCAGATTTGAGTTAGCCTGACTGTCCGCTTGATATCTTAAGACCTCTTCAGCTTCATACTCTCTTAAAGCTTTTTCAACAGTTGTAGCTGGAGTAGTAGCACTAGCTGGGATCACTTTCCTTGGTGTTTCCATAGGACCCTGAGTCAGTGATTTCATCATGTTCTCCCCATTTGGTTGCCTTTCAAAAAAGTTGATAAACCTATCCTGCCATTGTTCGAATTCATTCTCATTGATGAGAACTGGTGGACGAGTATCGGACCCCAAAGACATCATGAGGTCATTCTTGTAAAGTTGTGCTTGTAGAGGCATCTTGTGAAAAAATCAGAAATTTTAGCAAAATTGTACAAGTATGAGAGATGCGCAAACTAGAGGTTTGCGTTTGTAATGAGGAGCGCAAAGAAGGTTTTGCGCTTGCAGAGGGGAACGCAAACTGAGCTTTACGTTTGCTGAGGGGAACGCAAACTAAGCTTTGCGTTTGCTTCGTGAAACGCAAATTGAAGCTTTGCATGTGTAGACTTTGCGGGTGTGAGACTTTGCGTTGCAGGTATGAAACGCAAACTTGATGCACGAAGACTTTTCACTTGAAGAGAGAAACGCAAACTGATGGTTTGCGTGTCAGACTAGAACCGAGAAACTTGGCTTTGCGTTTCCAAAGTTAACCACAAACTTGAAAAATTTACTAAAACAGGTGTTAGACAAGCAAAAGATACAAATGAAAGAATGAGGCGCAAAGCATATGTATCACATGCAAACTCATATGAATCACACGCAAACTCTCATGAATAAAACGCAAAGTTCAGGAACACTACTAATTCATGCAGAGACTATGAAGGACACGCAAAGTATATGAATGACACGCAAAGTCACATGAATAAAACGCAAACTAATATGAATGAAGCGCAAACCATCATGAATGGGACGCAAACTTCATAAACTCGACCAATTCACGCAAGATCAACTACAACTTCGAAATTTAATCAAGAAAAGCATACACTAAACTTCGAAAACTTCTTTCTAACAAATTTTATCAAACAATTTCGATTAGAATCAACAAAATCTAAAAATTCGACAAAGAACAGAATGAGAACGGCGTTTTTTCCAGAAAAACACAAAATCACCAAATTGAGAATCAAATCATGTTTTTTAATGAAAACTTTGTGAATCAAATACAATCGATTATCACTAACGCAACTAAAGAAATCAAATTCGTACAAATTCAATCACAAACAGATCCAAATTTTATGAGAAATCAAGAAAACGAGATTTTCTTGAAAAAAATTCAAGAAAATCGATCAAATTTTCGATTTCAATCACAAATTCAAGTATAGAAAAACAATCTCTCAATCCTCTCAAGATTCAGATTGCTCTGATACCAATTAAATGTCCAAGATCACTGATTCTTTAGAGAGAGAAAGTAGAAAGAGAAAGTAACAAGCGCTAAGTTTAATCTGATGTATTGAAAGTGAGTGCCAAAGTTACAAAACAAAGGCTCTAAGGGGACTTAAATACCCCTAGCCTTTACAAAACAGAAATGAACAATAAGCACAGTAAAAGCTAGAAAATAAATACAATGATTACTATAAAAACAGATCTAACAAAATTTGTAGAGAGAGAGGGAATTCTAGAGAGAGAAAGTTTGTAATCTTGAGATTTGGAGTTTGAATGAAACAGGTAATTTGATTGAATCTTGTTTGTTAATTTGTTTGTGATTAGAAACTAGAAAACAGGGAATAACACGGGACAAAGTGAATCTTTCTCAAACCTTATCTCAGATAGACCTTTCTCAATTCCTTGCCTCGCTAAGTTGTCAATAGCTTTGATGTTGAAGATCCCAGTACAGTGCAATCACAACAAACAATATCAAAGATGAACAGTATTTGAGTCACAACTACCAGTCATATGATTAATAAGCAATCAAAGGGTTACAGGTTTACAGAAAGAATTTCTGATCAGAGAGAGTAAACCTATTGACTAGTAATCTGAATTATGAGACTTCCACTTCACAAATGAAACTAAAGCAACCTTTATATAGTCAGGCTTTACAAGCAATTGGGCTTATGGGCTTGGGCCCATCTAATTAATCAACTATTAATTAATTACATTATGCACCCTTATAAATTCTTTATTCCACTTTCAACACATAGGACTTTCAGTCCTAACAATCTCCCCCTAAAGTTGAATAAAACATTTATCATCTTGAATACTTCATGCCATGATCTTCTTTCCCTCTTTAATCTTTGAAGACCTTTGGTGTTGCTTGTCTTCATGTCTTTCTACGCTCCCCCTTGAATAAAGCTCTTGGTCTTCATAGTTTCAACTTTGTAACCAGATTCAATGTACAGTAGCCTCGATTGAACACACTATCAAGCAGCTTTCAGCTGTAAAAACTCAATCACATCGGATCAGCACACAAGAAAGATAACGAGAGAGTTACTTGACATTCCACGGTGGATCTTCAGTTTAAAACAAAGAATTTGTCTTTGAACCGCGAGTTGAATAAGCTTTCAGTTTAAGAACTTGTTTCAATCAGCGCATAGGAGGAATGATAAACAAACTTGTAGCAAACACCACATGATACGGAAAAGAAGAAATACAATCTTTGAAATCTTCATCTTTGGAAAACAAATTTAACATTAAACTCATATCTTCATCTCTTTGATCTCCAAACTGTCTTCAGAAAAGCAAACTTTCACGAATCATCTTCATTCAGAAATTGAATCATTATGGAATGATTTCTTCTCACTTCAATTGAACTTTGTAAAATTTCTCCCCCTTTTTGATGATTGTGAGCATCATGATCATCAAAACTCTTCAATTTCAACACATTCTTTGATCTCCTCCTTTGTAATGATTTGACATTCTCCGCCCTTTGATCTGATTATCCGTCAATTCATGAAATGTATATATCCAAATCTTTTCAAATTCAGATATAATAGGAATTGCAAACCTGAATCAACAAATGATACAGTTAGTATGTTTGTAAGTAGCACGGAGCCACTTTGTACAACAAATGTACTTTGGAGAGGAGTTTTGGTGATGTTCACTCCCCAGGGCTTCCATTCAATCATCAAAAAACCACAAAGGAATTTTCTATGAATGTTATGACAAGAAAACTTAATCCTTGTGTGCTCGTGCAAGTGTATGAATGGTTGAAGCTACTTAGCTTGATGAGGCTCAAATTGTGTAAATTGTTGAGACAACAACATATATTACACGGACACAATGTGCATGAAAGAGGTGCGAAGGTGGGGCAACTTTCCTTCTTTTTCAATATCTACATCTTCCGAGTGAAGACTAGATAGCATATATGTTGCGTCCCCAAAGAAAATGAAATATTTCTTTGTTGAGAAAGAAACGAGTGGTTGGTGGGGTTAATGCAAGAGTTGGCATGGGCTAGGTGCCTTTTCAATGATGGTCACCAAAGAATGTGAACCAATCAGAATATGTGGCTGCCCGACTCAAAAAGTGGTTGGTGCAGAGTTATGATATTCTTTTAACCCTGTTCTCACACCCTCTTTCTTTTTAACATTAAAGCTTACTTCTAACCAAACTCTCTTTTCCATTTTTCCGCTCAGCACAATGAGAAAAACTCAATCGGATGAGTTATCTCCCCCACTCTTTGATTTATGACCCCTCACCCCTCAAGCACTCTAGGATAACTTCTGGGGTAGGAAACACTAGTTTACGTGAATCCATGGAA
Organism: Arctium minus; assembly: GCA_954870635.1. Taxonomy (NCBI): domain Eukaryota; kingdom Viridiplantae; phylum Streptophyta; class Magnoliopsida; order Asterales; family Asteraceae; genus Arctium; species Arctium minus. The sequence goes on along the minus strand of OX941090.1, from coordinate 54,520,182 downwards.
GTTCATTTTAATTTCTCACACAAATCCCATGTAAGTCCTAAAAAGAATAGCAGCTCACAGTTTAACTTGAACATTTAAGTACATAATGTATGATAACATTGTCAAAATATTTGCTCATGAGATTTGAGCAATTGAACTTTGAAGATTTCTCAAGACAAAGATATTGAAATGAAAGAAATGAAATCAAAAAAAATTGTTTTGAGAATCTGACAATGTATCAATCAGAACAAATGAAATGGTTAGGGTATCAAAGAACTGAATATTTTGTTTATATGAATAAATATAAACAATTTTGCAATGAAAGAACAAGATTAGCAATTATGATTGATGCTCAACAACATTGAATTTCAAACGGGGGGTATTACCATCGAAAAATTGGTTCGTTATGAGACATGGTAATAACAATTTCAAATAAGTACTGACCCGGTGTGTGTGAATACTTGACAGTATATAGACAAGATAATACACAAGTATTGATCTTTAGAAACACACGGTCAGTTAAACATTAATGCTCAAAATTTGAAAAACATTTAAAAATCACACTTCTAAATGCATGAAATCTTTTGAGAATAGGGAAGTGGTTTGAACATTTAAGAAAAAGTTTTTCATGTTCGAAAGTTGTTCTTCTTTCAAACACTCAGATATCTAGATCAGGAGATATTTACCTTTAAGCTCTCCCTCGAATCATGATATAATGATATCGATCTATTAAGCTCCCTCTGGATATTTGCAAAATATCCAAGTCTGAACGTTGAAGAACGGGTCCTGATCTGTCATGTGATCAGAAGCCTAACTTCGTTGAAGTCCGGGTTCTAAGCTGATTTACTTAGAAGCCATATTCTTCTACTCCCCCTTGACAGTAGGTGCCTGTAACAAAGAATAAGTTTTCGTCTTTGGTACCCACTGGTATTTGGGTCCTCGAATGTTAGTTGGTTCTTGTGGGGGATATAGAATAAGAACCATAACAGAAATGATCACTGGTTTTGTGAATGTGATCATGTGTGCGACAATAAGAACAATAATTTTTCTTACCTGATAACCTGATTAATTGATCTCTCGTATAGATATGATCAGGTTTCTCTTTACGCACATGGTTCCTTTTGGCATTAAACGCATGTACACATGATTCTCTTTCTTTCAGCTCATCTTTAACTGGTTTCTTCTTCCAGACCAGTTCCTCTTCTTTGTATCTCCTTCTTCTTTGATGTGTACCTGAACCATCTATATTGCTATCATAGAAAAGGTTAGCTTTACGAATCTGATCAAAAGATTTAGCTGACCTTTGTGAAGAGACCGATTTCTGATTTGAACTTGATGCAGTATGTTCAAGGACTTTAATCGTCGAAGCAAAGTTGTCTCTTTCTTTAACAAGCAGGTCCATCTTCTTCGAGAACTTAGACTTCGTTTTCTGCACTTTTAGTGCCTTCTCAGATAGTTCAGATAACTTGGCAGTCAGCTTTTTAATCTCACCCTCAAACATACTTCTCTTTTCTTCAAATCCCTTCTCAGCATTGTTTCTTTGGCCGGATATTTCTTTGAAGACGCTAACATTCTTTTGTTCAATGGTCTTCTTTTCTGTTGCAAACTTCTCTCTTTCAAGAATGATTACTTTCTGAAAATCAGAAACTTGCTGAGAAAGTTTTATGCATTTCAGCTCAACTTCTTTCTTCTCATCAACACATTTTCTCGAAAAATCTGAGAACTTCTTTGCAAAAGATTTCTCAAACTCGAATTTATCTTTAGCATGCTTTTACTCCAAATCAGATATTTGCTTTTGAAGATCAGCATTTGCATCTTTTAGTTCAGAGATATTTTCCTCATAACTTTCAACGGATGCTTTCTGGATCTGGACAATCTGATCTTCCAAGTTCAAGATTTTTCTTGTCAGCTCTTTGTTTTCAGTTTCCAAAAACTTTACTCTTAAAGACATCTTAGGTCCTGTCATTATCTTCTCAAGATGTTCCCACAACTGTTTTCCTGTAGCCTTTTTACTGTCTAAACTTACAGGAATCTCTTTTGAAATCTCCTCGGAAATTCCTTGCAAGATAAAAGCTTTAGTCAATTTATCAGCTTCAAATCTCTTTCTTTGCTCATCTGTGTATTCCTGAAATGGTAGTGAGTAGGTTTCGTGTTCCGTTCTTCCATTTTCTCCCATAAAATAATAAATCTTTGTCGGAGTTTCCATTCTTCCTTCCCTCAGAGATAGTCTGATATAATCACCCAAGTCAAGTTTATCAATGAAGTCTAAGAACTGAATCTTCCATTGGTCATATTTTCCTCTGTAAAGAACAGGTGGCATCTCATCCATACTTATTGAAAGAGCTTCGCTTGAAGGCATTCCTTTTGATATACAGGGACTGAACTTGACAAGAGATGGAATTTGAAAGTGCAGGGACCAAAAGTGACAAAGTGCGAAACTTGAAAGTTTAGGGTCAGTAATGACAAACTACTGAAAACCTTGAAGTACGGGGGCTAAAAGAAATGCACTGCAAAATGATCGGGAGACAAAAAATTTGACCCTTTTTTCCTTTTTTTTTTTTTTTTTTTAACAAACTCGGTCGAGCAGGGTACCGGTCATGCAAAAGACCGGTAAAGACAATGTACCGGTCAAGCAAAGGACCGATATTGACAAAGTATCGGTCGAACCAAAGGACCGGAAGTGACAAAGTAACGGTCGAAGGACAAAGACCGGTATGAACAAGGTATCGGTCGAACCAAAAGTATCGAACTAAGGTATAGGTCAAATAGATTGACCGGTAAGCAATGTGTAGGTCGAGTAAAGGACCAGTATCAACAACTTCATGGTCGAACCCAAGGATCGATATATACAATATATCGGTCGAATAAAAGACCTGTAATAGCAACGTTCCGGTCGAAGGTTATTGGGCCAATATCTATCGGTCGACTAAACTATCGGTCAAGTTCTATTATTAGATAAGATCTATAATATCAGATAAAGATGATAAAATCGAAGAACATCGAAGAACACGATGAACATAGGCCGATATCGATAACCCAGATATTCAATCGAGCCCAGAAATTGACTTCGATGAGCAAATAATCAGATTCAAACACTTATGCAGAAATCGCCCGATAAACAGAAAATCAACAGTAAGACCGATAAAAATCAATACCAATCGATTTTCAATAAGAAACAAAGACCGATAAAAAACTTTTTTTTTCTCAGAAAACAAAAGACCGATAAATCTTCAAGAAATCAACCCAGATCGATAGAAAACTTAGCAGATTAAGCAGATAATCGAATACGGTTTTTAGACAAACCTTTTTCTGGATCAAACCTTTAGTCTCTTTGCTCTGATACCAATTGAAGATCCCAGTACAGTGCAATCACAGCAAACAATATCAAAGATGAACATTATTTGAGTCACAACTACCAGTCATATGATTAATAAGCAATCAAAGGGTTACAGGTTTACAGAAAGAATTTCTGATCAGAGAGAGTAAACCTATTGACTAGTAATCTGAATTATGAGACTCCCACTTCACAAATGAAACTAAAACAACCTTTATATACTCAGGCTTTACAAGCAATTGGGCTTATGGGCTTGGGCCAATCTAATTAATCAACTATTAATTAATTACATTATGCACCCTTATAAATACTTTATTCCACTTTCAACACATAGGACTTTCAGTTCTAACAGAAGTTATGATGAGACAAGCACCGATGCCATGTCCAACTTTGAGCTTTCGATGCTTTTGCAAGTAAGCATACAGGACGTGTAGCTGAAAGCGTTGGAAAATTCACCGCGTAAAGATATCAATAGTGTTCAGCTCGAAAATTCTCATAACCTTCCGAGTGTTTTATAAAAAGTGATTGATTTTAAACTAAACATGATACCGACTGTCGCAGAAATGACTAGTGCTGAACAAGTTATGATTAAGTCCATCCACGTACAATACTTTCTTTATGGTTACAGTGTCGTTCTTTAGTGAACCGTATCCTCTGATGATTCCATGAAACTCAGAATTAGCAAAGCTTACTGTTTCTGCAGGTTATTCAACATAATCATGCAATAAATGCTTTAATCCTGTTATGTGTCTTGAACTTCCTAAGTCAATGAACCATAAATCACTTCTTTTTACGTACCTATATCCAGATGGGTCCTTTCTTGTTAGAATCAAGCAATTTCTTTACATCATCTACCTTAGCCTTAACTCTCCATTCATATCTAGGCTTTGGTATCCATTTCCATATCATTTTAACATTAAGATCATGAAATTTCTTTTTCCTAGAAAGATTAGCAGGCTTAGCTTGAAACACTTTAATTTGTTGTGTTGAGGACTTGGATACAGTTTTAGCTTCAGATGCTCTTTTAACAACCTTTGGCTTAGAAGGAATGGAGTACAGTGAAAATGCATTGTCACCACAGTGTTTGGAAATTAAGTTCTTACGAGAAAATGTCAACATCTTTGATTTATCAAAAGACGTACAATTATTCAAACAATTTTGACATATATTTTCGTTTGAACTGTTACATGACAAATCGAGACTATTAGCAACAGTACATTCTTTTTCAACAACTATCTTGTCACTGTCTTTCTTTCTCCACTCTCCTTTACCACCATCTTTATTCAGATCTGAAACATGAAATGAATCTTTATTAGTTTTCTTCTTCAAGGATGAATTCTTTTTCAAGATTCCTGAAGTCTCGCCTTTTTCATAGATACTCGGTAAGTATTCAGGATATTCAGAATAAAAAACTGAAGGCTTTGTTGAAGTCTCAAAGTCTGGATTAAAACGAACATTCCATTTTTGATCATCAAACACCTTTTTATCACATAAATTCTTTTTAAACAAATCAATTTTCAAATCATTTAGCTCTTTAGAAAGCTCTTTGTTTTCTTCAAAGGATTTATCCAATTTAAATCTAAGGCCACAATTTTCATCCTCAAATTCCTCAAGAGTCTTTTGTAAATCTTTGATTTGTTTCTCAAAATTTGATGTTTGACCAATCACAGAGTCTAAGTCAAGCTTCTTTAAGATAGGGACAGGATCTGAGGAATTAATCATATCATCAAAAATCTCCTCAGTCATTTTGTTCACAAACATTTTGTGAATACTAGAATTCATTACATTTGAGCACTCTTCTATCTTAACTTCACTAGAGGATTCAGAAGTGACAAATTCACAAGTGACAAATTCAGATAATGGAGTCTGAGCACAAACATCAGTGTCTGACTCATATTCGTCATACTGAGATTCAGTCTCAGGAATACTTTTGTCATTGTTGGCTGATTCAGTTGAGGATTGTGTGGAAAACAATGATTCAAACTCGACAAATTCAAGTTTTCTGTTTTTATAGCTTTTGTTTAAATCATTGTATTGAAATCCAACTGATTTAAAACTTGTTTGAGAATCAGCACAACTAGACGTATCATCATCTATTATCTCTTTACCTTTGCATGAAGTTTCAGACCTTGGAGTTTCAGCCTTAATAAATGTGTCACAAATATCCGGGATTTTCTTAACTTGTGAGCCCAACTTTTCAAAATTATATAAGTTTTCCGGGGCTTTTGTTCAAAACATCATTTTCAGATAAACCTAATCCCGTTTTAGCATTGTCAAATCTGATGTCTTGGAGTTTGTTTGTCAACAGATTTAATGTTTGCTCAGTCTGTCTTCTTTTCAGATTAAGGTCTTCCAATTGTTCTATCATACAATAGGCTTCATTTCGTTCCTGAAAACATGCTTCAAATTTAATTTTGAATTCACCATTTTCAGAATTTAAATTAACTAAGTCTTACTCAAGTTCCAAAATCTTTTCTTTTAAAATCCCTCTTTCTTTCTTTAAAGAATCTTTTTCAGATTCCTTGTCCTCAACGACAACTTTCAATAATGCGTTCTCATTATGAAAACTCATCATTGTTTGTCGTTCATAGCTAAGCTTGCCTTTTAAAGATTCAAACTCTTTTTTCAATTCACAATTAGTACTTACCTCGGAGTCACCATCGGATTGGTCAGAAGAGGCTTCAGCATGCTCATTTACATTTGCCATCATACAAACCTGCGTGAAATGAGCTGATTCATCATCCGAGCTCTGATAGAACCAGTTTTCCTCTTCAGCCATTAACTCTTTTCCTTCTTCTTGCTTCTTATCAAGTAGTGACTTCTTAGCATAATATTTATAATTCTTAACCCTCTTGAACTTGCAATCTTTTGAAAAGTGGCCAGGTTTACCACAGTTGAATCACCTTCCAAATTTTGGGTCAATCTTTTCTTCTTTCTTCTCTTCCTTCTTCTCTTCTCTTTTCTCTTCTCTTTTCTCTTCTCTCTTTCCAAAACTGGGTTTGTATTTCTCTGACCTTTCCTTCCTATACCCTTCATACTTAGGCTTTGACGAATATTTCTTTTGTCCAAAAATTTTGTTGAACTGTTTGGTGATGAGGGAAAGGTTGTCAGCAAATCTTTGAATATCATCATCAGAGTGTAACTCAACTTCATCAGATGATGAATCAGAACTTGATTAACTTAACTCAACAAGAAAAGCTTTAGACTTCTTTAACTTTGACTTTGAGGTAGAAACAGACTTAGAATTGGAACCCTTCTTTCTTTCAGCTAACAAGGCTAGCAAATCTTTGACAATCTTCTTCTCTTCACTCAGCATTTTAACTTTATCCTCATGTTGTGAGAGAGTTGAAAAGATATCATTTACGTCCTCCTGAGCCATGTTCTTGGTCATTTGGAGATTTATCGCGTAGCTTTTCCATTTTGGGTTCAAGTTCTTGATGAACTTGTGGTTAATCTCAGAAATAGACTTGTTCATCCCATTTCTCCTCAGGTCATTCAAGATCTCGTTGAAGCGATTGTACGTGTCTATTAAGGCTTCTCCTTCCTTTGCGTGAAATCCTTCGTAAGCATTGATACTCTGGTTTAGCTTAGCTTGGATGGATCTTTTAGTGCCTTGGAACTGCCTTTCAATCTCATCCCACATGGCTTTTTTGCAGATTCATGACTATCTACTCGATTGCAGATATTGTTGGGAATAGCCATGGTGAGGTATATAAGAGCTTCCTCATCAATCTTGGCCAGATCCTTCTCCATTTCACTATAATATTGATATAGCTTAGGAACATATCTTACTGGAATTTCTGGAGAGGTGTCGGTAGCAGCTTGACCTGGAACAGTTACAACAGGCTCTACTAGTCCATCAATGATGGATTTCATGTAATCACGATTAATGTGATTAAGAAACAGAGTCATCCTTCTTTTCCACTGACATTACTCTCCGACAGATAATACCAGAGGCTTTGATTGAGAACCCGTAGAGAGAAGATCTTTCGACATTATGATAATATTCACAAAAAGAATTTTGCTAAAATTGATCGTTAGTCCAACAAAATGATTCAACAACTGCAGAACTTAAAAATTTTCAGAAAATAAAATTTCCAAAAACTTCTATAATTCGTATGCAATAGAGTCTAAAGATCAATTTGCATGAAGTTAAGTACTAGAATTCGTATATTAAGAAGAATTCGTACAACAAAGATCATAATTCGCATGAAATCACAATTCGTATACAAGAAAGATCACTTTTCGCATGAACCAGTATGCGAATTCCAAGAATTCGTATATAGCTATATGCGAGTTCCTCTCAATTCGTATAAGACACTCAAGCGAATTCTTTCTTTGGAAATATTTGAAAGATAAAACTTTTCGCATGAATATTTCGTATTAGCAGGATGATGCGAATTCTTTACTTAAAAAAATTTCAAAAATCTCAAAAACTTTTCGCATCGATACGAAATCTGGACTTAGATTTTTTTTTTTGAAAAGATATGCAAAATCCTCAAGAATTCGTATAAAGGATTGTGCGAATTCCTACAATTCGTATCTCACTTTGTGCGAGTTCTTCACAATTCGCATGAAGGTACCTGCGAATTCTGTACTTAGAATCTTTTCAACAACACTTTTCGCATAAGAGACACTTTCGAATTCTTACTTTTCGTACAAAGGATTATGCGAATTCTGTACTTAAACAAAATAACAAACAGATATATGCAAATTCTATATGATATATGCTAATCCTGCGAGTTCTTCATACGAAAAGATGGGATTGTTAGCTCCAACTCACATGTATAGAAGTATTGACATATAGGCTAAGTATAGGAACCGCTGAAGACTGTTCAGAACCTCCAAGCTTACCACAGAAGTAGCAAGCTCAGAAGACTTTGTCGACTATCTACCCGAGGACTCTAACCTGAAGATCACTTTCAAATCACAGAGCCTCTGTGATGGATAACCTCTAGAGATGAATGATGGAAGAATTTAGTGACAATGGTTCAAGACAAGACCACGTGAAGAACACGTGAGCATGTTGTACGAAGATTCTGAAAATCATTTGTGCGCGTCCCACGTTGTTTCAGGCTTTGTCTTGTACTATTGCGTGCTCCTCGTCCTATATGAGGGGAGGACTATCTGTTTTGTAATACACACGAGCACACACTAACGAGAGAGAACTTTGTAATTTCGTTGAGCATTTCAGCACATACTAGTGCGTGTTCTTGGTGTTCTTGAGCAAATTAATGAAACAAATCCTTCAGTAATCATCTTATTGCATTTTTTGTTTCTGTTCATTATTTGCTAGTGTGTTTGCTACCTTTCAAGTTCTATTTTATCTACACTTTAAAACGCTTCCGCACTCTTATTTATCAGTTTTTGGGTAGAGAAAAGTAAATCAAGTATAGAACATCCTGTTCTATACTTGATTCCTGTGATCTATGTAGTAGTTTGAGTCTGTTCTTTACCTTGTACTCCATTCAAGATCACACTATGTTTTCTGGAGTCATTTCAACCTATTTGATATAAGATCCAAAGGTAAGTGTGCTCAACTCATTAAAGACAGATTCAAAGCTTGTTTCTTATTGGCTTCTCTCTTACAAAAATATCCATCATCGTTGAGCTTATCCTCAATCTCATCTACAGTTCATCTCATACTCTGTTTCGTTGTTTTTCACTTGTCAACGGAAAATGGCAAATGCTATCAACTTTTTCAGCTCAGGATCTCAGTCAAAACCTCTTATTCTACTCGGGGATGAATACCCTCAGTAGAAAATCAGTATGGATGGTACACTTCCTTGAAGGAGTGGATCCTGGACTGGTTGAGTTTCTTCACAATCCTCCATACATTCCTATGACCATTGTTCCTCATGTTCCTGCTACTGCAAACACACCAGAAATACATGCATACCAACATCCCAAACCCATTGCTGAGTGGACTGAACAAAAGAGTGCCCTGCATGAACTCTTAAAGAAAGTCAGAAGGCTACTCATAATGGCTATTCTAAATGATATTTTTCAGTCGTTGGACTCCTGTGAGACCTCAAAGGATATGTGGTTAGAGCTTGAAAAACAGCTCGAAGGTGGTGCTGAGACCCTAAAAAATAACAGATCCCTGTGTATAAATGAATAGTTTGCTTTTAAGGCTCTGCCGGGTTAATCAATTCAGAGAACCTACCACAGATACAACTCACTGATCAACAAGTGTAAGAGGAATGGCATCTACAGAACTTCGGAGGAAAACAATGTCAGATTCCTTCAGAGTCTCAATGACGAAAGGCTTCATCTGACCATGTCCATGCAAGCAACATTAGATCTTGATGTTTGGTCCATTTCTGACCTTTTTGGGACATTAGTAAGCCAAGAGAACTGAATCTCAAAGCTAATGACCCCTGTCGGTGGACCTCTGCATTAGTGGGAAATACCTCAGAGGTTCCGGACAAAAGAAAGAAGAAGGTCACAGAGGATACACAGAAAAAGAAGAAGAAGAAGGTACTGGTGGCAGAGAGTGACAGTGGAGAAAGTTATGAGGAGGAAATTGACATGGTTGCTCTGGCCAAAACGCTTGCTCTTATGACCCGACAGTTCAACAGGGTCTTAAGAAAAAGCCAACATTAAGAGGAAGAGAGGAGAGAGAAAGAGGATATGGGGAGACAAGAAACTTTGAGAGAGAAGTTAGTGATCAGAGGTCTGATGAGAGGAGAACCGGACAGAAGAACGACGACAGAGGTGGACACAAGTCTCCCCAACAGAACTAAGGCTGCTTCAAATGTGGGAACCCATGACATTACGTAGCAGAGTACAGGTCCAACGTCATCAAAGGAAAGCCAGTTAGAGATGCTGACTTCTATAAGAAGAAGGTAGAGTACTACACTCAAAGATCCCTAATGGCGAAACAATAAAATCTTGTGACCGATGCCTCCTCTGACGAAGGGGACAACAATGCACTCTTCTGTGGAATGGCAGAAGTCCACACCTCTGACGGCGACAGTGAGGTTTCTACTTCTGACTCATCTATTATAGACTATGAAAACAAATCTCTAGACTTACACAACGAGTTTCTTTCTTGCAAAAACACATGCTCAGAGCTAGAGAAAAATCTAGCCTTCTTTGAGAGAGAAACAAGACTCCTCACTCAAGAGAAGGACAAACTTTACCTCGAAAGAAAATCACTGGTTTCTGAGCATATTTCAGAAAAGAAAATTTTAAAAGAAAAGGTTAAGGAGCCAAAGTCTAGTGAGAGTGATCGATTGAATGCTATTTCCCCGAAAAACTTTTTTCAAAAAGAAAGAGAAGTCCTTCATCAAGACTTACTCGATAGGGATATATTAATCAGAAAATATCAGAATGCATAGAAAGTGCATGAAAAAGTGAGTACCCAGATTGGCAGAAGAGGTTTAGGTTTCGATGATACAGACCCCTACACCGGAAATAAACTAAACAAATCTCTTGAAAACATCTTCTACCTTGGACAATTTTTGAAACCAAGTCTTCCAAATCTGATTTCGACATTTAAAAGGCGCCAAACTTCTGAAGGACCACATCTGAGGAAACCTCTGCAGATGGCTAATGTATGGTATGAAAACAATGATTTGCCATCTTCACTCTTTGAAAAAAGAAAATCCATTCCAAGGAAACATTTGTCTCAAAAACAGATAGGAATCTTCATATTTGATCATCCAGAATCACAAACTCAAATGGCATTCGTGTGCATGATGATCCCTGAAATGGAATTGTTCTCTAACGCACCAGAGTTTGTCCCTGCCTCTATGGAAGAGAAACTTTTTGAAAGATTTCAGGAAAGTGACTTGAGAAAAATATATGAGAATCACTTTCTAAGCCATCCTGATATAGCATCTGAAGTACATGAAATATTTGAGGACGATCTGCTCCAGTGTTTAAGTGTCCCTAACGTGATCCCAAGCATTCTCAAAGATTTAAACATTTCAAAGGACATTGTTAGTGGACAAAGCAATACATATCAATAAAGTCATGCCTTCATCCACAGAGACTTTCTTGATTTGGACTCTAAGTCTGAATCTGAATCATCCTTTGTCGATGAAGACACTAGTTCTGTGGAACTAAAGATAGTCCCCAGTAGTTCAAAGGAAATTAAGCTTCCCTCTGGCATTCTTAACCGAATGGTCTCTCCCAAAAGGAGAACTACAGGAGTACCCATCTGCCCTGACTTTATGGATATGTGTCTGCAAGCTAAGACCTCTCTTGAGCTTGAAAAGTTAAACAAAGAAAAAATCCAGATCTCTCACGAAACTAAAGCTCTAAAAGCCATAAAACCATTTGAAGAAAAACTCACTTGGAAACAGAAGAAAAAATGGACTAAATTTGATAAAATTGATGCCTCTGTGGCAATGAAAGAAATAACGGGAGGTCACCAAGGGAGAGTACAATCAAAGAGCCATCCAAGAGGAGTTTTTGTGAAAACTCAACCTAGATTAGACAATGTTTTCTGTGAAAAGAAACCCAAATCTAAAAAGGGTTGTTGTAAACATTGCTCTGTACCCTCCTTTGATAAACTTAATGAAATGTTTAAGAAGTTTACTTCTAGATTCTCTCATTGTTAATGCTTTGATATTATGCATGCTTTTAATCAACATTTCTCAAGGTCTTCCTGTCTTATATCTCACCCCAAGCCCAAGAATGCCAAATTCAAGGGTGAGAACGGACAATTTGGTACCTCTGTTAAAGAGGATAAGACCAACACCAAAGGTGCTAAGGCATCTGTAAAGACTCCTAACAAAACTGGACCCATTTGGAAATGGGTACCTAAATCTTCTTGATCTGTCCACAGAAGAAACAACATGTGCCCATTTGGTACCTAGACTCCGGGTGTTCAAGGCACATGATTGACGACAGAGGGTTCCTCTCCTCATACAAAGAAAAACATGGTGGAGGTTTTGTGGCCTTTGGAGACAACAAGAAAGGACATATTAAAGGCTATGGAGTCATTGCTAAAGGAGACATCGATGTCAACAGAGTGCCCTATGTGGATGGCCATAAGCACAACCTACTAAGTGTTGGCCAACTCTGTTATAATGAACTAGATGTGATGTTTAAAAAGCAATATTGTTCTCTGTTAAAGGAAAATACATCCACAGAACTTCTACGAGCCAAAAGACGAGGTGATTTGTACCTCATGGATTTCAAGTCAATCAACAAAGAGGAAAAACTTTGTTTGGTCTCAAGTAAGAATGAGGAAGCTTGTCTCTGGCATAACATGTTTTGTCACTTAAACTTTCATAATCTAGACAAACTTGTGAAATTGGACCTCGTAAGTGGGTTGCCAAGTATTAAGTTCGACAGAGAACATCTATGCTCTGCTTGTGAAATGGGCAAACTCAAACGAGCTGCCCACAAGACCAAGACAGACATATCTTGCACTAGACCTCTGCAGATGCTTCATGTAGACCTCTGCGGTCCTATATTTGTGCAGAGCCTAGGTGGCAATAAGTACATTCTTGTACTCATAGATGAATTCTCCATATATACTTGGGTGGAGTTTGTTCGAACGAAATCAGATGTTCCTGTGGTACTAATCAATCTTCTAAAGAAAATACAAGTTCTTTATGATTGCAGGGTACAGAGAATTATAAGTGACAATGGCACAGAGTTCAATAACTCAACCATGGAAGCCTATCTTTTAACAGAGGGCATCTCACAGAACTTTTCGGCTGCAAGGACTCCACAATAAAACAGTGTTGTTGAATGCAAGAACAGAACACTAGTGGAAGCCGCCATAACTATACTCACTACCTCAAGACTCCCGATCTCCTTTTGGGCAGAAGCCATTTCGACTGCATGCTTCACTCAAAATCGATCATTGATACTGAAGAGGCATGCAAAGACCCCATACCATTTTCTCAACCAGAAGAAGCCAAACATCAAGTACTTTCATGTCTTCGGCTGCAGATGTTTCGTGTTGAACGACAGAGAACAAATAGGGAAATTCAGCCCAAAAGCTGACGAAGCCAAATTCGTTGGCTATTCATCAACCTCCAAGGCATACAGAGTCTATGTGCTCAAATCAAAACATATACTCGAAAGTATTAATGTTTCATTTGATGACTCTTTTTAAATGACTTATGAGCAAATCAACTTAGGACTCAAACTTCAAGATGAAGAATCTAGTGATTCATCTAGAGCAAATGATCTTCATCATCTATTTGAAGAGATGTTCAATGATTATGGTTCTTCTGAAGGTTATCATAGAGCCCCCTGAAGCCGAAACCTCTGAGGATCAAATAGGCACTTCTCTATCTGGTCCTACCAATACTTTACCCTCTTCCACTACTTTTGTAGGTGTAAACATCGAGGGGGAGCTATTAGAGGGCTTCACTGAACAAGGATCCAAGTTCAATCAAGATCAAGATCATCTTCAAGACACCTCTGAAGGATCGACACCGGAACAATCCGAGAATTCTGAACAAGGCACCACATAACTCATCACATCGACTCAATATGATCAATCAAGCCCTGTGGCAAGTAAAAATGATCATCTCTCTCCGACAGAGGGTGATCAACATCAAAATGAACATGCTCCAGAAATAATCTCAGAAAGTTCCAATGATCACCTACCTCGCATGACAAAATGGACCAGAAGTCACCCGCAGAGCCAAATCATAGGTGACCCCTCCGACAAAGTGAGGACTAGATCTAGTACTGCCAAAATTTTTTACTTTACAAATTTTGTAAGTATTATCGAGCCTAAAAAGATCTCTGAAGCTCTTGAAGACCCAAACTGGGTAGAAGGAATGCAAGAGGAGCTTCTGCAGTTTGAAAAAAATGAAGTATGGACCCTAGTGCCTCTGCCGAAAGACAAAACTGCAATAGGGAACAAATGGGTCTTCAGGAACAAGAAGGACGAGGATGGTGTGGTGATCAGAAAGAAAGAAAGACTAGTGGCCAAGGGATACTGTCAAGAAGAAAGAATTGACTATGAAGAAACCTTTGCCCCTGTGGCAAGGCTCGAAGCAATAAGAATATTTCTTTCCTTTGCAGCCGACAAAGGTTTTAAGGTATACCAAATGAATGTAAAGTCAGCCTTCTTGTTAGAGCATAAATATGTTGGATGCAAGATCATAGAAGACTGAAGGTGAAAGTTAAAGAAAGTCAAAGCTGAAGTCAAGTCTCAAGCATCAAAGTCAAAGTCTATTGTAATAAATGTCAAAGTGAAAGTTGTAGTGTTGTAAGAGTTTACTAGTTTGCACATTTTAGTTATGTGCATGTTTATAATGTTTGTATAAATAGGTTTTAGGTGTTGTGCGTGTGGTACTTGTAGCATAGCAGATTAATAGTGATATACGAGTTTATACTCTAGAGAGAATGTTAGAGCATAAATTTGGTGGATACAAGATCAAGAAGACTAAAGGTCAAAGTTCAAGAAGTGAAAGCTGGAAAGTTAACTCTTAGTGAAAGTCAAAGTATTTTGTTAATAAAGTCAAAGTTTATTGTTTTGTACTTTTACTTTCCTTGTATTATTTGTAGGTATAAATACCTTGTATTTCTGTTTTTGTAAAAGAGGGAGTTCTAATTTTTCAGATACGTTCAAGAGAGAATGTTTTAGAGAGAGAGAGAGAGAGTCTAGAGAGAGAAAGTTGTAATCTTGTGATTTTGTGAATTGAATCAAACAAGTAAATTGAATCATTCTTGTTTGTTTGTGTAATTTGCAATTAGAAACTTAAATTTAGGACACTCAATTGGTATCAGAGAAGATCCAATTTGAAATCAAATCAAGAAAACAAAGTCGACACTGTGTTCTTCAAGTCCAGATCTGATTTTGAGTTTTAGTGTGTTTTTGTAGTAGATTTTGATTAGGTTGTGTTAGAAAAGCATAATCGATCGAGTCTGTATAGATTAATTCATCAATTGCACTGTAATTTTCTCGAATTTTTGGATTTTGTTGAGTTTGTAAGTCACGAGTTCTACGCACTGTGTTTGAGTCAATTTGGTTAAATTTGTGTTTGTTTATCAAAATTAAGTGTAGTAATCTGTTCGAGTTGTGAAATCGAACATCTTGTAAAATTTTCAATTTGAAATTCAAAGTCTAGATTGAGTTTTGGTTCGGATTTGATTGAAACAGTCGGTTTGCGCTAGATCTAAAGTTTGCGCGATTTCTTCACGGTTTGCACGAGTTCATCCGTGGTTTGTGCCAGATCCTTAAAAGTTACTCACCAAATTCACTAAGTGACACGCAAAGAGATGGTTTGCGTCATCTACGTGTCGCACAAAGTATGGTTTGCGTTAGCCTCAGATGACGTAAAGTTTGGTTTGCGTTAGCCTAAGATCACGCAAAGTTTGGTTTGCGTTAGCCTCAGATTACACAAAGTTTGGTTTGCGTCAGCTTCGTGTCACGCAAAGTTTGGTTTGCACCAGCCTCACATCGCGCATAGTTCCTTTTGCGTTACAAGTGCATAGCACAAATTTGTCCTTTGCGCTACACATCGCGCATAGTTCCCCCGTGCTAAGTCTACGAAGGGGGACAGAGTTCTGATTGTGATCAAATTTTCTGATTTCATATTTAAAGTTTTCTGTATTTTCTTGATTATTTCATTTGGACTAACGATCAGTTTCTAGTTCCTTATTGCATATATTTTTCAAACAGGTTCATACAAGATGACTTCCAAAGATGCTCTTTCTATTGGCACTGATGTCAAGCCTCCAGTACTGTTCAAAGGAGAATATGAACAATGGAAAGACATATTTATGGATTTTGTAGATAGACATGCAAATGGGGAGAACATTCTATTGTCAATTACAGAAGGTCTAATGATTCCACCTACTGTTCAAATCCCTGATGATGAATCCTCAGACAGTGAGGATGGAGATGAGGATAGAGTATGGAAGATGAGAACAATTCCACTTGATTTTGCCCAGTATTCTGAAGAGCAGAAAAACCGATTTAAAGCAGATAAACAAGCCCGGTCCTTACTTCTTCAAAGCATTCCTAATGAGATTTACATCAAGATTGATAGCTACAAGGCAAATGCTAAGAAGATGTGGAATCAACTGCAAAAGATGATGATGGGATCCAAGGTCGGGAATCAGATGAAAGTGGCTAACTGTATTAACAGTTATGAAGAGTTTAAAGCCAAAGAGAATGAAAGCCTGGAAGATACTTATGAACATTTTGTCTTGCTTCTGAATGAGTTGTCAAAGAATAAGGTGAAAAAGAAGGAACTTGAGAACAATGTCAAATTCCTGAGCATACACGTAGGATGAAACAGATGAAGGATCTCAATGACATTCCGTTACATGAAGTTTATAAGACTCTGCGTCTGAATGAAGAGGAGGTGTATGAGAAAAGAACTGAGAAAAAGAAGGCAGAGAAAGTTCCTGATCCTATAGCATTGGTAGCCGGAGAGAAGAAGAAAGAAAAGAAAGAGAAGACGGAAAAGAAGAAAGTCATTACTAGTTCTGAATCTGAATCTGAATCTGAATCAGATGGTGATGATGGAGAAAGCCTCAAACAAGCTATGCTATTACTGACCCGTGCATTTCAAAAGAAATTCTACAAAAAGTCGGGATCCAATTCTCAGAGGTACTCTTCATCTAGCTCCAAGAACCATTAGCACAGGGAACGGGTAGAAGGAAACCGATTTGTTGGGAAGAAACCCGAACAAAGAAAGAAGTTTGTGAATGATTATACCGTTGCTGAAAAACCAGCATATGATCCAATCAAATGCTACAACTGTGGCAAGATTGGACATTTTGCTAATAAATGTCGAAAACCAAAGGTTCGCAACTCCCAGTACTATCATAACAAACTGCTATTGGCCAAACAACAAGAAGCGGGCATAGCATTAATGGCTGATGACGAATTTTGGCTGGATCATTCAGATGGTGAAGAGGAAGAGAAAGAAGAAGCTGCTCATATATGCTTAATGGGCAAAGCGGTGAAATATGATGAGTCAGATGATGAAGCTGCTGATGAGGTAATGAACTTAACTGAAAAAGATATCATAACCAAAATGGAAGCCATGATGGTTGAGCTTAATGACCTTCAAATAAAACTGAAAAAGGAAAAAGATTAAGTTGCTAAAAGAAACAATAAGATCTTTGAGCTTAATAAGTCCGTTATTGGGAACAAAGATCTAATTGATTCTTTATGCAAGTCTGCTTCTGATTCTAAAATTCAAGTAGATTGTTTTGAAAAGAACATTTCTGATTTTGAAGTTAAAATTTCTAATTCTGATTTTGAGAAGAAAGAATCTGCACTAACTATTCATAAATTTCAGTTTGAGAATAAGCTTTTGAATAAGAAGGTAAATGATCTGGAAGCCAAAGTCTATGTAAGAGGCCAAACAGATCAAACCATTTTTCTCAATGCACCTAACGAAGAGGCTGATGTTAAGGAAAAATTGGGACTTAGTTTTAAAAACCCCCATTATCTTAAGAAAGCCATCAGAAAACAACCAGCACTTTATAATTTTGATTTTCTTGCTTGTGCTGGTAAACATACTCATTTAAAACCCAAATTTGTTACCAAATTACCAGAAGAAGTTGAGGCCAAAGAAACTGAAAATAGAAAGAATATAAAGAAAATGCAACTACCATTTAACTATTTAAAGTTAAATGATAGTTATCTTTCAGAAACACCAAAAGTTCTTTCAAACGACTATTTTGCTAGTTATTCTGTTTCCGAGATGAAGGCAAAACCTGCAATTGGAAAGGTTTATGTTCCTCCACTCATTCTTGAAAGCAAAATAGTTGAACTTGAAAATGTTGTTTCTGATGAAAGACTTTTGGTAAATATTGAACAAAGTGTGTTTTCTACAGTTTTAAAGAACATTGTTTTTCAATCTAAATCTACAAAGTGTTTTACAGTTTCAAAGACACCTCAAACTTCGTCTGATAATTTTGATGACTTATTTGAGTCTGCAAATGACTTTCTTAATTCATATGATGGGTGCATAGAAGAAATTGATATGTTTGACTTCAATGCTCCTCTTCCTGATCATTCTACTTGTCTTATAAATGAGAAAAGTGTTACCAAGTGGTTTTAATATTGGTGAATCATCAACTAAGGTTTGTGAATCAGTTTCTGTAACTGCTGATTACTATGCTCAAGGTAAGAAACATAAGAAACAACGATTACAAAAACAGAAATACACTTGTACACAAAAGAAAAATCAATCTCAGAAATCTGATTTTCCTAATAATTCTAAATCTTATGTTTCAAATTTAAGGAAGAAAAGGTCGAAAGCGAGATCTGAATGGAGACCAAAAAGGAAGAATGATGAGATAGCTGAATCAATTTATGATAACTCGTGTAATAGATCTGATAGTAGTGATACTGATGTAGTTGGTTAACTTGCTTCTCATAAACAAAACCTTGTAACTTCTTACAAGCGTTATTCAATAAAGCAATTGATTCAAT
Organism: Arctium minus; assembly: GCA_954870635.1. NCBI lineage: Eukaryota > Viridiplantae > Streptophyta > Magnoliopsida > Asterales > Asteraceae > Arctium > Arctium minus. The sequence goes on along the minus strand of OX941090.1, from coordinate 54,501,487 downwards.
TATCTCCTACTACTACTAAATCTTATCATTATCGGAGAAATGATTTTGCTTATCATCATAATTCTAATGATTGGTTTGGATCTTATCATCTTTATTCTTCAAGATCAAATTTTTTCAAAAGTTTTCAAAGAAAAGGAGGATCCATATTTAAATGGATACCAAAATCATGTGCTAATCTGTTAGGGCCCGTTTTTAAATGGCTACCTAAAGTTATTGTTTCCTGATTTCTCTTGCAGACCCGACATATGTGGTACTTGGATAGCGGTTGTTCCAAGCATATGACCGGGCAGAAAGCTTTATTGTCTAATTATATAGTGAAATTCAGTAGAAATGTCAGATTTGGGAACGATCATCTTTCACCAATCTTAGGATATGGTGACATTATTCAAGACAACATAACGATCAGTAAGGTGAGCTATGTGGAATGTTTAGGGCACAACTTGTTTAGCAACGGTCAATTATGCGATAAAGGGTTAGAGGTCAACTTCAAATCTAAGAGTTGCTCGGTTCGTAGTGAAGACGGCATAGAAATCTTAGCTGGAAATCGAAAGACAAACCTTTAGACCATCAATCTGTCAAAAGTTCAGATTGACAATCAAGTATGCTTAATGACAAAAGCTTCGATGCAACAAAGTTGGCTCTGGCACCGACGAATATCACATCTGAACTTTCGTTATATCAACAAGTTGGTCAAAGATAAGATGGTAAAAGGACTTCCTGAACTGAGATATGAAAAAGAACACTTATCCGCAGCTTGTGAAAAGGGTAAGATGAAGAGAGTAGCACATAAACCGAAAACTGAACCAAGCACCAGTTCTCCACAAGAGTTGTTACATATGGATCTCTGCGGTCCGATGAGAACACAAAGCTTAGGAGGAAAGAAATACGTTTCGGTTATTGTGGACAATTATTCAAGATACACGTGGGTCAAATTTCTTCGATCAAAAGATGAGACGCTTGAAGTTCTCATTACTTTCTTAAAGACGACCCAGGTGAATATGCAGAGACAAGTCAAGTTTCTTTGAACTGTGTCAGGATCGAATTCTCAACAAGAATTAATTCTCAGAATCAATATCAAATAAGTTTGCGAAATAACACTTTGATATTTAATCAAACAGAAAATTGAAACAAAATATAATCAACAAACTGTAAACTTGTATTGAATGCTTTGGAGTTACAAGATTACACACTCAACCTCAATATTGATGAACAGGCTCACCAATACGAATTCTACTTCTCTAGAATTAGGATATATGCCTTGAGGTTGATTTTCTCTCTAAAAGAATGAATTACCAAAAAAAATTTTTTTTTTTTTTTGCTATCTATTCTATACATTCTATACATATACTGGTCAAAATATAATTACAATAATTAAACAAATCTTCAATATATCTTCCATGTATATCTTAAAGCTTCCATAATCTTCAGATTATCCAGCTGTCATTCTTTCCATCCGAATCTCTTAAGCAGCACTAACCATGCTCAGCAGCATTAACTTCTTCTAGCAGCATTAACTACTTCTAGCAGCATTAACTACTAAGCAGTACTAACCACTAGCAGTACTAACTAGCTAAGCAGTACTAACTTTGTTCAAGCAGCACTAACTTTGACTAGCAGTATTAATAGTACTAGCAGTAGGAACACTTAGCAGTATTAACCTTTAAGTCTTCTAGCAGTATTAACTCTGAACCAGCAGCATTAACCATACTTGAGTTTTTCTTCAGTTCCCAACAATCTCCCCCTAACTTGACTTTTAGGAAGAGAAGTCAAGTTCTTCAGATGCTCCCAAAATCTTCATTGATCTACTCCAATATTAGGATCTAGTCCCATACTCTGATTGATAGTCCTCTGAATTAGATACTTGGCCATTTCTGAATTTGGTGCACAACCCAACTTCTTATTGAACATGGCATGAAGCTTAAGATTTGTATGCTTGTAGACCCTATCCACCAAGTAGTACTCCATGTGGAAAGTATCCAATGCTAGTTCATATACTCCACTCCTTTCATAGAGAGTCCATCCTCTAACAGTTTTGAACACATCTCTGATTAAGTGCTTCACTACTTCTGGATTGAATAACATACACAAGTATTCCATGACCAACTTCACTATAGGTAACCCTGGAGCTTTCAACTGATCTGCATAAATTTTCATCCCTACTTCAAACATTTCTTCCAAATCAGATCTTGAACACTCTCTGACAATTTTGTTCCAGGTGTTGTATACTTCATACTTCTCATCATTTCTTTTCAATCTGATGTATTCTTTGCCATCCACCTCCATAATATCCCAATGGATAACTTCAGGAGGTTTAAATCCAACAGGTTCAACTGAAATAGGCTATGGAATTTTATCCATTACCACCATGTACATGTTTACATCTGAACTCTGTGGTATTTCTTCCTGAGTTTTAGCTTCATTCTGAGGTGCCTCTTCTTCTTCAGTAACCTTTTGCTCTTCTTCTACTCTAGGCTTCTTTACACTTTTCTTTCTTTTGGCCATCATTTTGGTTCTTTTCAGAGTCTTTTGAACCTGCACTAAAGTAGCTTCCTTCTTCTTTTCTTCCTTGTTCTCTGCCCTTTCTTTGATAGGAGTTCCCTCTTCACTTTCAGGGAATGGTTGATGTATATTCACATCATGTCTCTCCTTTGCCTTCTTTTCAAACTCCACTCTATCCTTTTCATTATTTTTCAGCTTCCCCATTTCTTTCTCATAAAGATCCCTGATTTGATCAAAAGTCATCTTCACAAACATTTCTTTCTTTACCCCAATTGCACTCCTCAAGAAAGTTATCATTTTGTTTCTTTCCTGAGTGGCAAGGTAAGTTTGTGAAGGTCTTCTTTTCTTTGCACTTGATTTGACTAACATGGCCTTTCTCAAGCTTATTGCCCTTTGCTTAGCTTTCTCTGTTTCAAGCCCTTTCTGATAGGCTTCATTTAATTCAGCAGCTAGAGCCTTTGCCATCTCCCTGTCTTTTTCAACCTGAACTCTTTCTTCTTTTTCAATATCCTCCTGCATCTTCCGGGCTAGAGCTTCATCTGATTCAACCAACCTTTGCTTCTTGACTGGTTGATCAGATTCCACCATCTTTGCTTTTCCTTTGTCTTTGTTCATTGGCTTCTTACTGTTATCTTTCTTGCTCATTTCTCCTTTTTCTCCCCCTTCATTTATGACCACTCCCTTTGTTTTGGGAGTGTCATTCTTTGCTTTGATGAGCATTTCAGCTACTTCAATTTCTGTTGGAGATAACTCTGTTACTACTGCTTGTAAAGTTTCAGCAGCATTAACAGTTTCTGCTTCTAACTCCCCATCATGCTCCCCCTCAACTTGTTCTTTTTCCTCATTCAGGTTTACTTCAGCCTCTGACTCCCCCTTTTTGGGAGCATCAGACACTGGTTCCCTTCTCTTTAGCACAAATTGTTTCCTTTTCTTCTTTTGAATCAGCCTTGTCACCATCTTCTTTAGTTTTGCAATCTGGACTTGTTGTGACAGGATCACCAGCTTCATCTCCTCTATTTCTTTTCCTTGTTTCAGAACATCTATGTTGATGTTACCCATTGTCTCCATCAATTCATCATAGTTATATTTGTCCTCACCTTCTCCAGGAGTGTTACCCCCTATTGAAGGATCATGGGATCTTTTATTAGTGGAAGTCTTCTGCCTAGCAGAAGCACTGTCCACCCCCGTGGTTTCTTGGCACCAGGGACCTTCAAATGATGACTCATTCAAAGTTGCCATGGGGGAGGTCTTATTGATGTTACCACTTTCCTCCTCTGTGCTAGCAGGAGTAGTGGCAGCCTCATCTCCCATATGCTCTACCTCCTCCTCAGAGAGCACCTCCTTTGGGTTGGGAGACACCCTTGTGGTGTCCCTTTGGATATTCTCTAGGGGAGAATTCTCCCTTAGAGGGATTAAAGGCTGAGTGGGTAAGGGTACAAGAAGGGAAGGAGCCTTCTTTACCTGTTTCCTCTTGTAAGTTTGGGTGATAGGAGAGGTTGGTTTTTCAAGAAGGGACTGGGGAATTGATTTTGAGAGGGAAGGTTGGGCTTGGCTAGCAGTGGGTTGGTCTAATGGGGGCCTTGACCCTGCTGCCATACCTTCATTGGTTTGGGACACCACCATCATTGTAGAGAACAATGGGGTGTCAACTCCTTCAGAGTCCCCAGCAGATCTTCTCATATTTGAGAAAACCTTGCCTTTGGGGGATTTGGGTACATATACCCCAACAAGTTGAGCTATATCCGTCAATTCATGAGTAATAACTTCTTGAACAAACCTGGGATACATAAAGAAGCTCTTTTTGTTTCCCATGTTTGAGACAAGATCACTGAAAATCATTTTAGAAAAGTTATACTTTCTGGCAGTGGCCAAGCACACCAAAGCATAAGCAATAGTGCTGCTGAACTCACTCCATCCAGTAGTCTTTTTGGAGATACAGTGCATAAGAGTATGGACAAAGAAACGCCATTGGGGTGAAAATTTTGCTTTAGAGAATTTGAAAACTCCCAATGGGCCTCCATACCCCATTCTTGTAAGATTTGAAAATAGTTCATCGGTTGGGATAGAGGTTATACCAGAGGCATCGTCTAGACGTAGACTGATGCGAATAACCTCTTCAGTAACCGTTAGTGATTGATCACAGATTCTTGTCTTGATCATCTGCACACCATTCTCAACAACAATGGTTGCATTAGCCCAGAACTGCCTTTGATGCTCGATATAGATTGTAGGGGATACAATAAGAGCATGAGCAATGTGGCTTGACTTGAGGAAATCCACAATCTGATGAAATCCTGCAGCTTACTTTGGTTTTTGTAGCATCGCAATCTCATTGTGCTCGTCAATGAAAATCATTGATGCCATTGATCTTAGTGAAAAGCTTGCCTGAAGACCTCGAACTTGAGAGAGAAAAGGTTTAGAGCACAAGAGAACACTATGCAAAGAGTCGTTATGAACTTTTGGGCGGGCAAAGAGTATTTATAGTATTCGTAACATAAGCAGTATTAACCTAGAGCAGTATTTACTAACTAGCAGTATTAACTGTGAGCGGTATTAACTGAGAGCAGTATTAACTACAAGCAGTATTAACTACAAGCAGTATTAACTACAAGCAGTATTAACTACAAGCAGTATTAACTACAAGCAGTATTAACTGAAAGCAGTATTAACGGACAAGCAGTATTAACCGCGAGCAGTATTAACTACAAGCAGTATTAACTACAAGCAGTATTAACTACAAGCAGTATTAACCACGAGCAGTATTAACTAACTAGCAGTATTAACTGCGAGCAGTATTAACTGAAAGCAGTATTAACTACAAGCAGTATTAACTACAAGCAGTATTAACTGCGAGCAGTATTAACTGAAAGCAGTATTAACTACAAGCAGTATTAACGACAAGCAGTATTAACCGCGAGCAGTATTAACTAACTTACTCCTTCAAACTTGTGAAACACTGAGTACTGCTATGTATATCCTGAAAAAGAGGATTAGTAACACCAAGAAGAAAAATATACAGGTATAAAACCACTTTTTGAGAAGGGGCTTATTCAGAGTTGATCATGCCCACACTAGTTACCAAGAAAGTGAATCTACCCACATCAAAGGCTTTAGTGAATAGATCAACAAACTGATTTTCAGTGTGAACTTTTACAACTTGAATAAGTTTCTTTTCATTACAGTCTCTTATGAAGTGATACCTGATTTCAATGTGCTTTGTCTTTGAGTGCTTGACTGGATTATTAACAATGCTAATAGCACTGCTGTTGTCAATAAAGATTGGAGTGTGTAGAAAGGTTACCCCATAATCCAACATTTGATTCTGAATCCATAAGACTTGAGAGCAGCAACTTGCAGCTGCTATGTACTCTGCCTCTGTTGTAGATGTGGATACTGTGGTTTGTTTCTTGCACTGCCATGAGACTAGTCTAGCACCCAAAAACTGACATCCTCCAGAAGTAGATTTTCTGTCCAAGTTTGCCCCACCTAGATCACTGTCTGAGTATGCTATTAGGTCAAAGGGTGAGTCATGAGGATACCAAAGTCCCAATCTGGGTTGCCCTTTGAGATATCTGAATATCCTCTTAACAGCTTGAAAGTGAGATTGCACATACACAGACTGGAAACATTATATCTGGCCTTGATGCTGTGAGATACATGAGAGAGCCAATCATGGATCTATAATGATGCACATCCATATCCTCCCCCTCAAGATCTGATGTGATCTGCTTGTGTGTTTCCATGGGTGTGCTGGCAGGTTTTGATTCTGAGAAACCAAACTTGGTTAGAATATCCTGCACATACTTGGATTGACAGATGAAAATGCCATCTGACTTCTGTTGAACTTGGAGTCCAAGGAAGAAAGTAAGTTCCCCCATGGAACTCATTTTGAACCTTTGATGCATTAAATCCTCAAACTCCTTGCACATGTTGTTTCTTGTAGATCCAAAGATAATGTCATCAACATAGATTTGGACCAGCAAGATATCCTTCTTCTTTCTCTTGATAAATAGAGTCTTATCAATGACTCCTCTTTCAAAGTCATTTTCCAAGAGATAGGATGACAGAGTGTCATACCATGCTCTTGGAGCTTGATGTAGTCCATAAAGTGTTTTCTTTAATTTGTATACCCTGTCTGGATAGCTTGGGTTTTCAAACCCTGGTGGTTGACAGACATATACTTCTTCTTCAATTGACCCATAGAGAAAAGCACTTTTTACATCCATTTGATAGACTTTGAAATTCACGTAAGAAGCATAAGCTAGAAATAGTCTGATTGCTTCTATTCTAGCCACAGGTGCAAAAACTTCTTCATAATCTATACCCTCTTCTTGAGTATATCCTTGAGCCACCAGCCTTGCTTTGTTCCTTATGACAATACCTCTTTCATCTATCTTGTTTCTGAAAATCCACTTTGTGCCAATTTCTCTGTGACCTTTAGGAAGGTCTACTAGATCCCATACATCTTGTAGCTTGAACTGTAACAGTTCCTCTTGCATTGCTTCTATCCAGCTAGATTCTTTCATAGCATCATGTGCCTTTTTAGGCTGAAGCTGTGATAGAAAACAAGAAAGCACTGTATGTTGTTGATCTTGCATTTCCTGAAGCCTGCTTTGATGTCTAGTCATCATAGGAGAAGAGATATCTCCTATTACCAGCTGTGGAGGATGATTCTTTTGAACTCTGGTGTTATGACTAGGTTCTCCATTTAGTCCAACCTCAAGATTGGATTCATGCAACTCAACTGAAGTGTTTTCAGATGCCACTTCATTATTTTCTTGAGTCTCCTCATCTCTAGTTTCTTCTTCACTCTGACTTGGTCCAGAAAATGATTCCTTTTCACAGTCTTCAACAGAATTTACTGTGGGTATGGGAAAAATCACAGATTTAGATATACTTTCTTGAACTTGTGTGATTCCTGATCCTCCACTTCTTGTTCCTGTATACTCATTACTGAAACCAAAAGAGTTAGTTAGTGAATCAATGTCAAATAGCCACTGAGGTCCAGACCCAACAGGATTTGGTGTGTTCTCATTGCATTTGACATTGTCACTTTCTTCAATTATTCTAGAAGAAGAGTTAAATACTCTGTATGCCTTACTCTGAGATGAATATCCAACAAGAAATCCATCATCTGCTTTGCTATCAAACTTACCTAAGTGATATTTGGTATTGAGAATCGTACAAGGACACCCAAAAGGTTTGAAGAAACCAATGAAGGGTTTTCTATGATTTAAAAGCTCATATGGGGTCTTGTTCTTTTGCTTGACCACTAGAACTCTGTTTTGGACATAACAAGCAGTATTAACTGCTTCAGCCCAGAAGGTAATTGGCAATTTTGAATCAGCCAACAGAGATCTAGCAGCCTCTATTAGTGTTCTATTTCTCCTTTCAGCAACACCATTCTGTTGAGGAGTCCTAGGAGCACTATATTGCTTCTCAATACCTTTTTCTTCACAAAAGGTGTTTAGATTATGATTTTTAAACTCAGTTCCATTATCTGATCTAATGACTTTTACTCTTTGATTAGTTTGGTTTTCAATTCTTAGAATAAAGGATTTGATAAGACCACTTGTTTCATCCTTAGTCCTTAGAAAATATACCCAAGTAAATCTGGAGTAATCATCAACAATAACCAAGCAGTAAGATTTCTTGCCTATACTCATAACATTTGTAGGACCAAACAGATCCATATGCAGTAACTGGAGACAAGAAGAAACAGAATTTAACTTTTTGGTCTTATGAGAAGTTTTGTGCTGTTTGCCTTTAAGACAAGCAACACAATGATCATCACATGAAAAGACTTTTGAAGGTAAACCTCTTACAAGATTGTTTTTAACAAGATTGTTCATAGTCTTGAAATTCAAGTGACACATCCTTCTGTGCCAAAGAGAAGATTCATCTACAGAAGCTTTTGAAACAAGACAATTCAGAGATGAATCACTATCAACATTAGCCATATCAAGACAGTAAACATTGTCCTTTCTTGGAGTTCTAAGTAGTATCATGCTTTCATCAACTACCTTGAACCCTGGAGCAAGAATCATACACTCAGTATTAGTAAATAATATACTATGTTGTTTGTCACAAACCTGTGATACACTTAACAGGTTGTACTTTAATTGATCAACATAGTAGACATCCTCAAATGTCATCTTACCTTTGGTGACATTACCTTTTCCACTTATCTTACCACCAGTAAGATTATCTCCAAATGCAACATGTCCTCCATTGATATGCTTGAAGTCCGGAAGACATAACATGTTGCCTGTCATGTGCCTAGAGCAACCACTATCAACATGCCAAATGCTTTTTCCCTTGAACTGTTGGTTGCCCTGCACATTAAATAAATCAATTAGTATGAATTAGGAACCCAAGCCAAAGTGGTCTTGGGTACCCCTTTCTCATCAAAATACTTGCATTCTTTCTTGACAAGATTTTTGAACTTTAACTCCTCATTCTTGGAGTACTTTGTTACAATAATAGGCTTGGAAATATTTTTGCTAGAATCAGTACTGGTTTTAGAAGTACTAACTGCCTTGGCAGCACTTGCATGCTTAGCAGTACTAACCTTGTTAGCAGTAGTAACTGTGTTAGCAGTACTAATATTGTTAGCAGTACTAACACTGTTAGTACTTCTAGGTACCCACATTTTGACACTTTCTTTTAAAATCTTTTTCTTTAAAGTGACATTACTTTCAATAGATTTGTTTATCACATGTTTCTTTCCAGCCTTCCTATAACCCACATATTTTTGCACAAATCTTTGAAAGTTCATCTGTTGGTTAATAGGGTTAAAGTAACAATACTTAGCCAAATGATTCAATTTGCCACATATAAAACAAGGTTTTGATCTATTGATTTTATTCAGATCAACTCCTTGTTTCTGAGCCCATTGATTATTCCAGTTTCTTTGATTTCCTCTTTTTAAACCAGAGTTTAGGCTCTTGGCTTTATTGCAATCACACTGTTTACAAGATCCAGGATTCACAACTGTGGTTTGTTTGTAATGGACCTTGTTATCATTTCCTTTAGTGTTGGGAACTGAAGAATTCATCAAGTATGGTTAATGCTGCTGGTTCAAAATTACTACTGCTAGAAGACTTAAAGGTTAATACTGCTGAGTGTTACTACTGCTAGTATTATTAATACTGCTAGTCAAAGTTAGTGTTGCTTGAACAAAGTTAGTACTACTTAGCTAGTTAGTACTGCTAGTGGTTAGTACTGCTTAGTAGTTAATGCTGCTAGAAGGAAGTTAATGCTGCTGAAGATTAATACTGCTTATATGATGAAGATTCTTATGAAAGGATATACATTGAAGCTTAGAGATATACATGGAAGATATACTGAAGATATTTTATTTATTGTAATTATCTTTGTATTCAGTATATATATTGTATAGTTTAGAATAATGAAAAAAACTTTTGTTTAATTCATTCAATTAGAGAGAGAATCAACCTCAAGGTATAGATCCTAATTCTAGAGAAGTAGAATTCGTCTTGAAAGAGTTTGTTCTTCAAGATTGAGGTTGAGCGTGTAATCTTGTGATTCTAATCATTCAATACAAGTTTACAGTTTGTTCTTCATATTTGCTGTGTTGATTTACTGTTTCATTGAATATCAAAGTGTTATTCCGCAAACTTCTTTGATATTGTTTCTGAGAATTAATTCTTGTTGAGAATTCGATCCTGACAAGTGGTATCAGAGCCTAACTCTCTCAGAAACAGTTATTCATCATGGAAAATCTTACAGAATCAAGCAGTACTTTGGTTTCTAAGGTTCCAATGCTCAAACCAAGTGAGTTTGACATGTGGAAGATCAGAATCAGACAATATATTCTTCTCACTGACTACTCAATGTGGGATATCATTGAGAATGGTCCTTCTGAAGCTGGAAGGATAGGACCAGATGGGAAAAGACCTCCACCAAAGACAGATGGTGAGAGGAAGATCAGACAGACAGAGATGAAGGCTTTGAGCACTCTGCTCTTGTCCATTCCCAATGAATATCAGCATCAATTTTGCAACTGCACTGATGCTCAGATTCTCTGGAATGCTCTAGAGAAAAGATGTGCTGGAACGAAGAGCATCAAAAGAAATCAGAGAGATGTTCTAAAGCAACAGTATGAGAACTTCACTTCTACAAAGAATGAGTCTATGACTCAAACTTTTGACAGGTTCAATAAACTCATAGGTGAACTGGCTACTGTAGGGGTGAAGATGGAACAAGATGATATCAACAGAAAGTTCCTCAGATCTCTTGGAGATGAATGGACTATGTACACTGTCTCATATAGACAGAGTGACAATCTGGAAGAGAAAGAACTTGATGATCTATACAATGATCTAAGAGTTTTTGAAACTGAGGTAGAAACCAAGAAGAAGCCCTCTGGTTATATTCACAATGTTGCACTTCTTTCAGCATCCACTGATACTACTGCCAACCCTGAAGCAATTAGTACTGCCAGTGGAGTAAGTTCAGAAAAAGGCACTGAAACTATCTTTGAAGCCTTTTTGTCCAGTCATAGCAGCAATTCTCTGATTAATGATGATCTTGATCAAATTCACCCTGATGATTTGGAGGAGATGGATATTAAATGGCAGATGGCCATGTTATCCATGAGGGTGAAAAAGTTCATTAAAAGAACCGGAAGAAATAACTTCTCTCAAAGAAGAGAAGATGGAGCTGGTTTTGACAAAACCAAGGTGGAATGTTATAAGTGTCACAAGAAAGGACACTTTGCTAGAGAATGCAGGAGTGTTGTTCCAAACAATAACCACCAACAAGCTCAGAATGGAGGAAACAATCAGAACAAGAATCCTGCTCAAGCCCTTGTTTCTCAACAAGGAATGGGATTTGACTGGAGTGATCAAGCTGAGGAAGCCATTCAGAACCAAGCTCTTATGGCAGAAGTGTCTGATCTCCCTACTAAGGTAAGTTCTAATCTTTGTACTAAATCTTGCATTGACACTGTTACAAGATACAGGGATCACAATCAAAGTATGTGTGATGATCTCAAAAGATTAGAAAAGGACAGAAGAGATTATGTGTTAATAGTAGAGAGATTTGAAGAGCAAATCAAAGGCTTTCAAGCTAATGAACTTCAACACTCTTATGACACAAACTATTGGAAGTGGGAAAAGAATGAGTTAGAAACCAAACTGTCTAAGTCCTTAGAAGAGAATGATAGTCTGAAAGAGGAACTGTCAAAAGTTAAGCTTGACATAGACAAGTTTTCCTATGCTTCAAAAGCAATGGACTCTCTTCTAAAGGCTCAGATACATGATAAGATGAAGCCTGGTATTGGATACAACAATACACCCCCTCCTTACAATAATAACTATATTTCTCCTACATCAGACTTGTTAGAAACTAAGGAGAAAAAGAACTTGTCTGAAGAAGCATTTAAGATAGATCCTTTGGATGAGGTAGTAGTTAAGGATTTGATTGAGAAAGGAGCAAGTGAGAACAGGGATAATAATGTGAGTAAAAAGATACCATTAGAAAATAATATTATCACCAATGAGGGATGTGGGAAAATCTGGGTCAAGTCCAAGGAGATAGAGAAGACTAAAGGAAATGATAACAAGGTCCATTACAAACAAACCACAGTTGTGAATCCTGGATCTTGTAAACAGTGTGATTGCAATAAAGCCAAGAGCCTAAATTCTGGTTTAAAAAGAGGAAATCAAAGAAACTGGAATAATCAATGGGCTCAGAAACAAGGAGTTGATCTGAATAAAATCAATAGACCAAAACCTTGTTTTATATGTGGCAAGTTGAATCATTTGGCTAAGTATTGTTACTTCAACCCAATTAACCAACAGATGAACTTTAAAAGATTTGTGCAAAAACCTGTTGGTTATAGGAAGACTGGAAAGAAACATGTGATAAAGAAATCTGTTGAAAGTAAAGGCACTTTAAAGAAAAATATTTTAAAAGAAAGTGTCAAAATGTGGGTACCTAGAAGTACTAACAGTATTAGTACTGCTAACAATATTAGTACTGCTAACACAGTTACTACTGCTAACAGTGTTAGTACTGCTAAAAATATTAGTGCTGCTAATACTGTTAATACCTCTTCAAAGGTTAATACTGCCAACACAGTTACTGCTGCTAACACAGTTACTACTGCTAACAAGGTTAGTACTGCTAAGCATGCAAGTACTGCCAAGGCAGTTAGTACTTCTAAAACTAGTCCTGATTCTAGCAAACATATTTCCAAGTCTATTATTGTAACAAAGTACTCCAAGAATGAGGAATTAAAGTTCAAAAATCTTGTCAAGAAAGAATGCAAGTATTTTGATGAGAAAGGGGTACCCAAGACCACTTTGGCTTGGGTTCCTAATTCATACTAATTGATTTATCTAATGTGCAGGGCAACCAACAGCTCAAGGGAAAGAGCATTTGGCATGTTGATAGTGGTTGCTCTAGGCACATGACAGGCAACATGTCATGCCTTCAGGATTTCAAGCATATCAATGGAGGACATGTTGCATTTGGAGACAATCTTACTGGTGGTAAGATAAGTGGAAAAGGTAATGTCACCAAAGGTAAGATGACATTTGAGGATGTCTACTATGTTGATCAATTAAAGTACAACCTGTTAAGTGTATCACAGGTTTGTGACAAACAACATAGTATATTATTTACTAATACTGAGTGTATGATCCTTGCTCCAGGGTTCAAGGTAGTTGATGAAAGCATGATACTACTTAGAACTCCAAGAAAGGACAATGTTTACTGTCTTGATTTGGACAATGTTGATAGTGATTCATCTCTAAATTGTCTTGTTTCAAAAGCTTCTGTAGATGAATCCTCTCTTTGGCACAGAAGGATGTGTCACATGAATTTCAAGACTATGAACAATCTTGTTAAAAATTACCTTGTAAGAGGTTTACCTTCAAAAGTCTTTTCATGTGATGATCATTGTGTTGCTTGTCTTAAAGGCAAACAACACAAAACTTCTCATAAGACCAAAGAGTTAAATTCTGTTTCTTCTTGTCTCCAGTTACTGCATATGGATCTGTTTGGTCCTACAAATGTTATGAGTATAGGCAAGAAATCTTACTGCTTGGTTATTGTTGATGATTACTCCAGATTTACTTGGGTATATTTTCTAAGGACTAAGGATGAAACAAGTGGTCTTATCAAATCCTTTATTCTAAGAATTGAAAACCAAACTAATCAAAGAGTAAAAGTCATTAGATCAGATAATGGAACTGAGTTTAAAAATCATGATCTAAACACCTTTTGTGAAGAAAAAGGTATTGAGAGGCAATATAGTGCTCCTAGGACTCCTCAACAGAATGGTGTTGCTGAAAGGAGGAATAGAACACTAATAGAGGCTGCTAGATCTCTGTTGGCTGATTCAAAATTGCCAATTACCTTCTGGGCTGAAGCAGTTAATACTGCTTGTTATGTCCAAAACAGAGTTCTAGTGGTCAAGCAAAAGAACAAGACCCCATATGAGCTTTTAAATAAAAGAAAACATTTTATTGGTTTCTTCAAACCTTTTGGGTGTCCTTGTACAATTCTAAATACCAAATCTCACTTAGGTAAGTTTGATAGCAAAGCAGATGATGGATTTCTTGTTGGATATTCATCTCAGAGTAAGGCCTACAGAGTATTTAACTCTTCTTCTAGAATAATTGAAGAAAGTGACAATGTCAAATGCAATGAGAACACACCAAATCCTGTTGGGTCTGGACCTCAGTGGCTATTTGACATTGATTCACTAACTAACTCTTTTGGTTTCAGTAATGAGTATACAGGAACAGGAAGTGGAGGATCAGGGATCACACAAGTTCAAGAAAGTATATCTAAATCTGTGATTTTTCCCATACCCACAGTAAATTCTGGTGAAGACTGTGAAAAGGAATCAATTACTGGACCAAGTCAGAGTGAAGAAGACACTAGAGATGAGGAGACTCAAGAAAATAATGAAGTGGCATCTGAAAACACTTCAGTTGAGTTGCATGAATCTAATCTTGAGGTTGGACTGAATAAAGAACCTAGTCATAACACCAGAGTTCAAAAGAATCATCCTCCACAGTTGATAATAGAAAATATCTCTTCTCCTATGATGACTAGACATCAAAGCAGGCTTCAGGAAATGCAAGATCAACAGCATACAGTGCTTTCTTGTTTTCTATCACAGCTTGAGCCTAAAAAGGCACATGATGCTATGAAAGAATCCAGCTGGATAGAAGCAATGCAAGAGGAACTGTTATAGTTCAAGCTACAAGATGTATGGGATCTAGTAGACCTTCCTAAAGGTCACAGAGCGATTGGCACAAAGTGGATTTTCAGAAACAAGAGAGATGAAAGAGGTATTGTCATAAGGAACAAAGCAAGGCTGGTGGCTCAAGGCTATACTCAAGAAGAGGGTATAGATTATGAAGAAGTTTTTGCACCTGTGGCTAGGATAGAAGCAATCAGACTATTCCTAGCCTATGCTTCTTACATGAACTTCAAAGTCTATCAAATGGATGTAAAAAGTGCTTTTCTCTATGGATCAATTGAAGAAGAAGTATATGTCTGTCAACCACCAGGGTTTGAAAACCCAAGCTATCCAGACAGGGTATACAAATTAAAGAAAGCACTTTATGGACTACATCAAGCCCCAAGAGCATGGTATGACACACTGTCATCCTATCTCTTGGAAAATGACTTTGAAAGAGGAGTCATTGATAAGACTCTATTTATCAAAAGAAAGAAGAAGGATATTTTGCTGGTCCAAATCTATGTTGATGGCATTATCTTTGGATCTACAAGAAACAACATGTGCAAGGAGTTTGAGGATTTAATGCATCAAAGGTTCAAAATGAGTTCCATGGGGGAACTTACTTTCTTCCTTGGACTCCAAGTTCAACAGAAGTCAGATGGCATTTTCATCTGTCAATCCAAGTATGTGCAGGATATTCTAACCAAGTTTGGTTTCTCAGAATCAAAACCTGCCAGCACACTTATGGAAACACACAAGCAGATCACAGCAGATCTTGAGGGGGAGGATATGGATGTGCATCATTATAGATCCATGATTGGCTCTCTCATGTATCTCACAGCATCAAGGCCAGATATAATGTTTCCAGTCTGTGTATGTGCAAGATTTCAAGTTAGGCCAAAGCAATCTCACTTTCAAGCTGTTAAGAGGATATTCAGATATCTCAAAGGGCAACCCAGATTGGGACTTTGGTATCCTCATAACTCACCTTTTGACCTAATAGCATACTCAGACAGTGATCTAGGTGGGGCAAACTTGGACAGAAAATCTACTTCTAGAGGATGTCAGTTTTTGGGTGCTAGACTAGTCTCATGGCAGTGCAAGAAACAAACCACAGTATCCACATCTACAACAGAGGCAGAGTACATAGCAGCTGCAAGTTGCTGTTCTCAAGTCTTATGGATTCAGAATCAAATGTTGGATTATGGGGTAACATTTCTACACACTCCAATCTTTATTGACAACAGCAGTGCTATTAGCATTGTGAATAATCCAGTCAAGCACTCAAAAACAAAGCACATTGAGATCAGGTATCACTTTATAAGAGAATTCGATCCTGACAAGTGGTATAAGAGATTGTAATGAAAAGAAACTTATTCAAGTTGTCAAAGTTCACACTGATAATCAGTTTGCTGATCTATTCACTAAAGCTTTTGATGTGGGTAGATTCACTTTCTTCGTAACAAGTGTGGGAATGATAAACTCTGAATAATCCCCTTCTCAAAAAGTGGTTTTATATCTGTATAGTATTCCTGGAGTTACTAATCTTCTGTTTCAGGATATGCATAGCAGTACTCAGTGTTTAGCAAGTTTAAAAGGAGTAAGTTAGTTAATACTGCTAGTGGTTAATATTGCTTTCAGTTAATACTGCTAGTGGTTAATACTGCTTTCAGTTAATACTGCTAGTGGTTAATACTGCTTTCAGTTAATACTGCTAGTGGTTAATACTGCTTTCAGTTAATACTGCTAGTAGTTAATACTGCTAGCTAGTTAATAATGCTAGCTAGTTAATACTGCTAGCAGTTAATACTGCTAGCAGTTAATACTGCTAGCAGTTAATACTGGTAGCAGTTAATACTGCTCTAGGTTAATACTGCTTATATTCCGAATACTATAAATACTTTTTGCCCGCCTAAAAGTTCATAACGACTCTTTGCATACTGTTCTCTTGCGCTCAAAACCTTTTCTCTCTCAAGTTCGAAGTTTTCAGGCAAGCTTTTCACTAAGATCAATGGCATCCATGACTTTCATCGACGAGCACAACGAGATTGCGATGCTACAAAAGCCAAAGCAAGCTGCAGGATTTCATCAGATTGTGGATTTCCTCAAGACAAGCCACATTGCTCATGCTCTTATTGTATCCCCTACAATCTATATTGAGCATCAAAGGCAGTTCTGGGCTAATGCAACCATTGTTGTTGAGAATGGTGTGCAGATGATCAAGACAAGAATCTGTGATCAATCACTCACGGTTACTGAAGAGGTTATTCGCATCAGTCTACGTCTAGACGATGCCTCTGGTATAACCTCTATCCCAAATGATGAACTGTTTTCAAACCTTACCAGAATGGGGTATGGAGGCCCATTTGGAGTGTTCAAATTTTCTAAAGAAAAATTCTCACCCCAATGGCGTTTCTTTGTACATACTCTTATGCATTGTATCTCCAAAAAGACTACTGGATGGAGTGAGTTCAGCAGCACTATTGCTTATGCTTTAGTGTGCTTGGCCACTGCCAGAAAGTACAATTTTTCTAAAATTATTTTCAGTGATCTTGTCTCAAACATGGGAAACAAAAAGAGCTTCTTTATGTATCCCAGGTTTGTTCAAGAAATTATTACTCATGAATTGACGGATATACCTCAACCTGTTGGGGTATATGTACCTAAACCCCCCAAAGGCAAGGTGTTCTCAAATATGAGAAGATCTGCTGGGGACTCTGAAGGAGTTGACACCCCATTGTTCTCTACAATGATGGTGGTGTCCCAAACCAATGAAGGTATGGCAGCAGGGTCAAGGCCCCCATTAGACCAACCCACTGCTAGCCAAGCCCAACCTTCCCTCTCAAAATCAATTCCCCAGTCCCTTCTTGAAAAACCAACCTCTCCCATCACCCAAACTTACAAGAGAAAATAGGTAAAGAAGGCTCCTTCCCTTCTTGTACCATTACCCACTAAGCCTATAAGCCCTCTAAGGGAGAATTCTCCCCTAGAGAATATCCACAGGGAAACCACACGGGTGTCTCCCAACCCAAAGGAGGTGCTCTCTGAGGAGGAGGTAGAGCATATGGGTGATGAGGCTGCCACTACTCCTGCTAGTACAGAGGAGGAAAGTGGTAACATCAATAAGACCTCCCACATGGCAACTTTGAATGAGCAATCATTTGAAGGTCCCTGGTGCCAAGAAACCACAAGGGTGGATAGTGCCTCTGCAAGGCAGAAGACTTCCACAAATAAAAGATCCAATGATCCTTCAAAGGAGGGTAACACTTCTGGAGAGGGTGAGGACAGATATACGTACGATGAATTGATGGAAACAATGGGGAACATCAATCAAGATGTTCTCAAACAAGGCAAAGAAATTGAAGAAATGAAGCTAGTAATTCTGTCACAACAAGAACAGATTGCTAAGCTGAAGAGGATGGTGGTTAGTATGGTACAAAGGAAGAAGAGAAAGCAATTCCAATTAAGGAGAAGGACCACTGAGGATGATGCTCCCAAAAAGGGGGAGATCAACATGGAAGAAGCCACAAGAAAGGGGGAGCTTGATGGAGAGAAAGTTGATGTTGAGGGGGAGCAGCAAGCAGAAACAGTTACTACTGCTGACATTAATAAAGCAGCAGAAACTGTGAAAGAAGTGTTAACAGATCTTGAGATTGCAGAAACGTTACTAAAAGCCAAGAATGATACTCCCAAGGTCACTTCAAAGACCAAAGGTGTAATCATAAAAGAACAAGGTGAAGTGATCAAGAAAGATAACAGTAAGAAGGCAATGAGCAAAGACAAAGGAAAAGCAAAGATGGTAGAATCTGATCAACCAATCAAAAAGCAAAGGTTAGTTGAATCAGATGAAGCCCTAGCTAAAAAGATGCAGGAGGATATTGAAAAAGAAGAAAGAGTTCAGATGGAAAAGGACAGGGAAATGGCAAAAGCTCTAGCTGCTGAACTGAATGAAGCTTATCAACAGAGTATGGCAACTGAAATTGCACAGAAGAAAGCTGCAAGTATGAATAAATCTGTGGTGAAAACAGTTGCAAAGAAGAGAAGACCCTCAAAGACATTCCTAGGTACCCAAGAGAGAAACAAGATGATTATATTTCTCAAAGGTGCTGTAGGAGTCAAAAAGGAGATGTTCTCCAAAATGTCTTTTGAAAAGATCAAAGAGCTCTATGATTCAGAGATGTTAAAGCTTCAGGGAAGTGAAACTGCTAGGGTGGAGATGGAGAAGAGAATAAAAGAAAGTAATGACTTTGATTGTCAAAAGCCATTTCCAGATGAGCAAGAAACACCTCCTAAGAAAGAGTCCACTCTGGGAGATAGTCTAAGAAATTTAAAGAGAACAAAAATGATGGCAAGGAGAAAGCCAATCAAGAAGCCTAAAGTATCTGAAGAAGAGGCTAAGAAGGTTACTAAAGAAGAAGGGGCACCTGAGTCATCTAAACAGACAGAGCCATCTAACACTGATGATGTAAATTTGTATATGGTAGTGATGGACAAAGTGCCTGAACCAATTTCAGCAGAACATGTAGGAGTTAAGCCTCCTGAGGTGATTCTCTGGGATACATTGATAGTGGATGGAAAGGAATACATAAGGCTGAAAAGAAAGGATGAAAAGTATGAAGTGTTTAACACATGGGCAAAAATTGTCAGAACATGCTCTAGATCAGATATTGAAGAGATGTTTGAGATAGGAATGAAGTTGTATGCAGATATTCTAAAGGCCCCAAGGATTTCAATTACAAAACTGGTAATGGAGTATCTGTGTATGATGTTCAAACCTGAAGAAGTAGAGCATTTGATCAAGGATGTCTTCAAATCAGTAAACAGTTGGACTCTATATGAAATTAGTGGAGTATATACAGTGACTTTGGATTTAAATCACACTGAATACTTCCTAGTGGATAGAGTGTATAATCATAGCAGATTGAAGCTACATGCCATGCTGAAGAAAAAGTTAAGGTGTGTTCCAGATTCAGAAATGGCTAAATACTTGATTCAAAGAACCATCAATCAGAGTTTGGGATTGGATGCAAACACTGGGATGTAGGCCTTGATAGAGTTTTGGGAGCATCTTGAAGAAAAATTTGAAGAACTTGACTTCTCTTCCTAAAAGTCAAGTTAGGGGGATAATGTTGGGAACTTAAGAATTCATCAAGTATGGTTAATGCTGCTGGTTCAAAATTACTACTGCTAGAAGACTTAAAGGTTAATACTGCTGAGTGTTACTACTGCTAGTATTATTAATACTGCTAGTCAAAGTTAGTGCTGCTTGAACAAAGTTAGTACTGCTTAGCTAGTTAGTACTGCTAGTGGTTAGTACTGCTTAGTAGTTAATGTTGCTAGAAGGAAGTTAATGCTGCTGAAGATTAGTACTGCTTATATGATGAAGATTCGTATGAAAGGATATACATTGAAGCTTAGAGATATACATGGAAGATATACTGAAGATATTTTATTTATTGTAATTATCTTTGTATTCAGTATATATATTGTATAGTTTAGAATAATGAAAAAAACTTTTGTTTAACTCATTCAATTAGAGAGAGAATCAACCTCAAGGTATAGATCCTAATTCTAGAGAAGTAGAATTCGTCTTGAAAGAGTTTGTTCTTCAAGATTGAGGTTGAGTGTGTAATCTTGTGATTCTAATCATTCAATACAAGTTTACAGTTTGTTCTTCATATTTACTGTGTTGATTTACTGTTTCATTGAATATCAAAGTGTTATTCCGCAAACTTCTTTGATATTGTTTCTGAGAATTAATTCTTGTTGAGAATTCGATCCTGACATTTAGTCTTCTCTATCTCCTTGGACTTGACCCAGATTTTCCCACATCCCTCATTGGTGATAATATTGTTTTCTAATGGTATCTTTTTACTCACATTATTATCCCTGTTCTCACTGGCTCCTTTCTCAGTCAAATCCTTAACTACTACCTCATCCAAAGGATCTATCTTAAAAGCTTCTTCAGACAAGTCCTTTTTCTCCTTAGTTTCTAACAAGTCTGATGTAGGAGAAATATAGTTGTTATTGTAAGGAGGGGGTGTATTGTTGTATCCAATACCAGGCTTCATCTTATCATGTATCTGAGCCTTTAGAAGAGAGTCCATTGCTTTTGAAGCATAAGAAAACTTGTATATGTCAAGCTTAACTTTTGACAGTTCCTCTTTCAGTCTATCATTCTCTTCTAAGGACTTAGACAGTTTGGTTTCTAACTCATTCTTTTCCCACTTCCAATAGTTTGTGTCATAAGAGTGTTGAAGTTCATTAGCTTGAAAGCCTTTGATTTGCTCTTCAAATCTCTCTACTATCAACACATAATCTCTTCTGTCCTTTTCTAATCTTTTGAGGTCATCACACATACTTTGATTGTGATCCCTGTATCTTGTAACAGTGTCAATGCAAGATTTAGTGCAAAGATTAGAACTTACCTCAGTGGGGAGATCAGACACTTCTGCCATAAGAGCTTGGTTTTGAATGGCTTCCTCAGCTTGATCACTCCAGTCAAATCCCATTCCTTGTTGAGAAACAAGGGCTTGAGCAGGATTCTTGTTCAGATTGTATCCTCCATTCTGAGCTTGTTGATGGTTGTTGTTTGGAACAACACTCCTGCATTCTCTAGCAAAGTGTCCTTTCTTGTGACACTTAAAACATTCCACCTTGGTTTTGTCAAAACCAGCTCCATCTTCTCTTCTTTGAGAGAAGTTATTTCTTCCAGTTCTTTTAATGAACTTTTTCACCCTCATGGATAACATGGCCATCTGCCATTTAATATCCATCTCCTCCAGATCATCAGGGTGAATTTGATCAAGATCATCATTAATCAGAGAATTGCTGCTATGACTGGACAAAAAGGCTTCAAAGATAGTTTCAGTGCCTTTTTCTGAACTTACTCCACTGGCAGTACTAACTGCTTCAGGGTTGGCAGTAGTATCAGTGGATGCTGAAAGAAGTGCAGCATTGTGAATATAACTAGAGGGCTTCTTCTTGGTTTCTACCTCAGTTTCAAAAACTCTTAGATCATTGTATAGATCATCAAGTTCTTTTTCTTCCAGATTGTCACTCTGTCTATATGAGACAGTGTACATAGTCCATTCGTCCCCAAGAGATCTGAGGAACTTTCTGTTGATATCATCTTGTTCCATCTTCACCCCTACAGTAGCCAGTTCACCTATGAGTTTATTGAACCTATCAAAAGTTTGAGTCATAGACTCATTCTTTGTGGAAGTGAAGTTCTCATACTGCTGCTTTAGAACATCTCTTTGATTTCTTTTGATGCTCTTAGTTCCAGCAAATCTTTTCTCTAGAGCATTCCAGAGAATCTGAGCATCAGTGCAATTGCAAAATTGATGCTGATATTCATTGGGAATGGCCAAGAGCAGAGTGCTCAAGGCCTTCATCTCTGTCTGTCTGATTTTTCTCTCACCATCTGTCTTTGGTGGAGGTCTTTTCCCATCTGGTCCTATCATTCCAGCTTCAGAAGGACCATTCTCAATGATATCCCACATTGAGTAGTCAGTGAGAAGAATATATTGTCTGATTCTGATCTTCCACATGTCAAACTCACTTGGTTTGAGCATTGGAACCTTAGAAACCAAAGTACTGCTTGATTCTGTAAGATTTTCCATGATGAATAACTGTTTCTGAGAGAGTTAGGCTCTGATACCACTTGTCAGGATCGAATTCTCAACAAGAATTAATTCTCAGAAACAATATCAAAGAAGTTTGCGAAATAACACTTTGATATTTAATCAAACAGAAAATCGAAACAAAATATAATCAACAAACTGTAAACTTGTATTGAATGCTTTGAAGTTACAAGATTACACACTCAACCTCAATATTGATGAACAGGCTCACCAATACGAATTCTACTTCTCTAGAATTAGGATCTATGCCTTGAGGTTGATTTTCTCTCTAAAAGAATGAATTACCCAAAAAAAAAATTTTATTTTTTTTTGCTATCTATTCTATACATTCTATACATATACTGGTCAAAAGATAATTACAATAATTAAACAAATCTTCAATATATCTTCCATGTATATCTTAAAGCTTCCATAATCTTCAGATTATCCAGCTGTCATTCTTTCCATCCGAATCTCTTAAGCAGCACTAACCATGCTCAGCAGCATTAACTTCTTCTAGCAACATTAACTACTTCTAGCAGCATTAACTACTAAGCAGTACTAACCACTAGCAGTACTAACTAGCTAAGCAGTACTAACTTTGTTCAAGCAGCACTAACTTTGACTAGCAGTATTAATAGTACTAGCAGTAGTAACACTTAGCAGTATTAACCTTTAAGTCTTCTAGCAGTATTAACTCTGAACCAGCAGCATTAACCATATTTGAGTTTTTCTTCAGTTCCCAACAAACTGACAACGACACAGTGTTCAAAAACAAAACCGTTGAAGAATATCTCGAATCGGTCAAGATATTACATCAATACACTGTTGCTCGTACGCCTGAACAGAATGGAGTAGTCGAAAGGCAAAATCGGATGCTAGTTGAGGCCGCTCGGACTATGCTGAGCCAGTCTGACTTACCTCTATTCTTGTGGGCAGAAGCTATGTCAGCTACATGTCATACTCAAAATTGATCCATGGTACACCGCCGTTTTCAAAAGACTCCATATGAGCTGATCAACAACAGAACACCAACAATCAAGTATTTTCATATATTTGGGTGTAAGTGTTTCGTGCTTAACGACAGAGAGAGTCTGAATAAACTCAGTGCTAAGGCGGACGAAGGCATTTTCATTGGTTACTCTTCCACATCTGCAACATATTGTGTTTATCTGAAGAAGTCCAAGACAGTCGTCAAAAGCTTCAATGTAACATTCGATGAAGAAATGGCTTCTGAACAACTCAGTTCAGAACCCGTTATCACTAGAGTATTAGCTTCTGGGCAGATCAGTCAATAACCTGTTTCTACAGAGAAAAATTCGAATAACGCTTCTACTTCAATTTCACATTTATCTGATTTAGATTTGTTATTTGAATTCTTTTATGATGAGTTTCTAGGGTCTAATGTACCTAAATCTGCTGTGACTGACAGGTCTGAAGACACAAGCTGCAATCATCCAGTCACTTCAGAAGTTTTAACTGAACTTGTATCCCCCGTTCAGTCAGAAACTCACATTCCAACAACTACTCATACAGTTGAAGATACACAAGTAACTGATGAGCCAGAAGTAACTATTTCAGTTGGGTGTGATATATTGTCTACTCAACAGCCAGAGTCTGCTGTTCCAACTGATGCTTCTACACCTGAAACTTCAACTGCAAACCCCCCTCTTATTATTCAAACTGAAGAGCCTGATAGTGGATTTTTAGATGATGATCATGTTCAAACTTCATCTAATCTACTCCCTCATGAGCATCGCTGGACCAAAGAACATCCTTTACATCAAGTAATTGGAGATCTTAACAAGCCTGTACAAAGTAGGTGAGTGACTCTTAATCAATGTATGCATGACTCATTCCTCAGCAAGATAGAGCCCACGCGAGTATCAGAGGCTTTAGCTGATTCGGATTGGGTATCTGCTATGCAAGAAGAATTAAATCAGTTTGAAGCCCTGAATGTCTGGAGATTAGTTCCAAAACCGGAAGGAAATTCCGTAATTGGCACTAAATGGGTATTCAAGAATAAAAAGGATGAAGATGGTATTGTAATAAGGAATAAAGCAAGACTTGTTGCCAAAGGTTACCGGCAAGAGGAAGGCATAGACTAGAATGAGACATATGCTCCAGTAGCGCGTATAGAGGCAATCCGCATGTTTTTAGCCTACGCAACTCACAAAAATTTCCCAGTTTATCAGATGGACGTGAAAACGGCCTTTCTGAATGACATTCTTAAGGAGGAAGTCTAGGTGTCTCAACCAGAAGGGTTCGTGAATCTAGATAAGCTAGATCATGTCTACATCTTGGACAAAGCCCTGTATGGTTTGAAACAAGCCCCTCGAGCATTGTATGATGTTCTATCTAAATTCTTGGTCAAGTCAGGTTTTTCCAAAGGTAAAGTTGATACCACTTTGTTCATCAAAAAGGAAAAAGCTGATATCATCCTTATTCAAATATATGTTGATGATATAATATTTGGCTCTACTAATCCTAAATATTGCAAAAACTTTTCTAACCTCATGGTGTCACGTTTTCAAATGAGTATGATGGGAGAGATGAATTTCTTTCTCGGATTACAAGTAAAACAGTTTTCAACGGGGATTTTCATTAATCAATCTAAGTATATTTTGGATATTATTCGGAAGTTTAAAATGGAAAATTGTAAACCAATTGGAACCCCGATGGCACCAGGTACTAAGATTAGCACTTATCCTTCGGGTAAAAGTGTTGATGTTAGAACTTATAGAAGTATGATAGGATCGTTAATGTATCATACTTCAAGTAGGCCAGATATTATGTTTTCAACATTCTTATGTTCTAGATATCAGGTTGCTCCTAAAGAATCCCATTTGGCTTCTATCAAAAGGATTTTTAGGTATCTTAAGGGGACTGCAGATCTTGGTCTGTGGTATCCTAAGGATACTCGTTTTCAACTGACTGCCTATTCAGATGCAGATCATGCAGATTGCATGTTGGACAGAAAGAGCACTTCAGGTCACATTCAATTTCTTGGAGATAAGCTCGTTAGTTGGGCATCAAAGAAACAATTATGCGTTTCCACATCGACTGCTGAAGCAGAGTATGCAACTGCTGCCAGTTGCTGCTCTCAAGTCCTGTGGATGCGAACACAGCTAAGAGACTATGGATTCAAGTTCGACAAAATTCCTATATATTGTGACTCGAAGAGTGCAATCACGATATCTGCTAATCATGTCCGACATTCGAAAACCAAACACATTGATGTCAGGTATCATTTTATAAAAGATAATGTAGAAAAAGTAACAATTGAACTTTATTTTGTAAAAATAGATTATCAGCTTGCAGATTTATTTACCAAACCATTAGATGAAAAGAGATTTAATTTTCTTATCTCTAAGCTTGGTATTTAAATCTGAAGACATAATCAGTTGTTACCTAATAAAGTTAAGTATTGTTATTTTTCATCATATTCTTTATAATTATTTCTGAAGGATATCTGCACTTTAACATGACTGTTCATGATCTCAGGGGGAGTAAGAGTAGATTAAAGAAGAATCCTTATTCTTTTGAGGGGGAGCATATCTAATTTCTGCATTTTGCTTAACTGACAAAATTTTGTGATGCATGATTTTAGTGGGAGATTATAAGTCATATTAAAAGGATTAAGACTATGATTTCTGATTATTTCAGGTCAGAACTCGTACATTAATCGTTTTACTGCTTTATGTCTTTTACATTTGAATAAATCTTTGTGAATAAAAGTTGCTTTGACTAGACTTTGAGACTTGTGCAGGATGAGAGGAAGCTATTAAGATCATATCTTTATGACTTCAGTTGACTTCATGATATTCAAGACGAAGCGAAAAGGTTTAAAATTCTTATCTTAAACTCATATATGGTTGAAAGAAAGACAAATTTCAATCATAGAAAACATGTTCTTAATTATTCAAACCATTTCCCGATTCTTAAACAGATTACATGAATTGGAAGTGTGATTTTAAATGTTTTCATTTTTCATTTTGAGCTTCAATGATTAATAAACCATGTGTTTCCAAAGATAAATACTTGCGTATTGTCTTTTCTACATACTTTCAAGTATTCACACACACCGGTTTGATTTCTTGTTCAAGTTGTTCTTACCATGTCCCATATTTAACCATATTTTCGATGGTAAGACACCCCTTGTACTTCAATGTATATTGAGCGTCATTTAATTTCAAAGCGTTTAGTTCAGGATTGTCTATATTTTTGTTTCATATAGACTATATCTGTTATTGTTGACCATAAGCCTTAATTGATATATCATTTCATTTCTGATCATTTTCATACAATGTCAGATTTTCAAACAAGTCTTTTGCATTCATATTCATTCATTCAATTAACTTGTTTGAAAAATACTTCAATGTTTCAAAATTCTCATATCTTCATGATTATTTTCTGAGCATACATACATCTGACATTTGTATTTGAGCATTAACTGTTAAAGTTAAACCATTTTGAGCAACATTATGCTATCATAGGATTATATGGGTTCTTTGTGCTAGGACTTCAATGAACTTCTATGGATTCACGTTAACCAGTGTCTCCTACCCAAGAAGTTAATCCTTAGAGATTGAGTGTGCAGAGTCAAAAGAAATGAGTGTGGGTATGATGAGGTAAAATGGAAAAGAGAGTTTGGTTAGATGTGAGCTTAATGATTAAAAAGAAAGAGGATGAGAGAACAGAGTAAAAGAATATTAAACTCTGCACCAACTACTTTCTGAACCGGGCAGCCACATTACTAATGCTTCACAATTCTTTCGTGAACATTATTGAAACAGACAAATAGCCCATGCCAACTCTTGCTTAATACCCCATCAACCACTCATTTTCTTCTCAAAAAGAAAATGTTTCACATTTTCAAGGGGACGCAACACATATGCTATCTGGTTTTTCATTTGGAAAATCTGGATATTGAAAAAGAAGGAAGTCTGCCCCACCTTCGCACTTCAATCATGCACTTAGAGTCTATGTTTATCTACTGTTGTCTCATTGATTTACACTATGTTGAGCCTTAAAAAGCAATCATTCGTGCTTAATTCTTTCTACACTTGCACGAACACACAAAGAATTTGTTTCTTTGTCATAACATTCATAGAAATTGCCTTTGTGGTATTTCGATGATTGGATGGAAGCCCTGGGGGAGTGAACATCAAAAAGCTCCTTTATATTGTGTATTCGTTACACACAGTGACTTCGTATTACTGACAGACATTCTAACTGATTCATTTGTTGATTCAGGAGTTACATGTTCTTATTTTGTCTGGATTTGCAAAGATCTAGATGGATACTTGGTTATGGATCACAGAATCAGAGGATCAGTTTGACAAATCAGAATGGTCAAAGACATTTCTTGGAAGAAAAGTTTTGATGATATAGATGCTCAGATCATCAAAAAGAGGGAGATGGTATCAAGAAATGATAAAGTTTTGAGAGATGATTTTTATAGAGATGTCCAAGTCAGAAGATTCAAAGTAAAGATTTGAAGAAGATCAAAGAATTTCTGAAGATGTGCTGATTTTGAGGAAATTTTCTTTCAAGATTATTTGCTAAAGCAATCCGAGCTGATTCTGAAGATAATTTCTTTCCAAAGTTTGAAAGTATTTTGTGAAAGTTTTGGGGAGATGGTTAATCGTTTGAAGACAGTTTTGGAAATAATATTATCAAAGAAAATGGGAGACTATACTGACAGAGCTTAAAAGTGAAGACTGAATTGCTAAATTTTTCAATAGTGATCATGAATCCAAAGGGGGAGATTGTTAGAGCATAAATTTGTTGGATACAAGATCAAGAAGACTAAAGGTCAAAGTTCAAGAAGTGAAAGCTGGAAAGTCAACTCTCAGTGAAAGTCAAAGTCTTTTGTTAATAAAGTCAAAGATTATTGTTTTGTACTTTTACTTTCCTTGTATTAGTTGGAGGTATAAATACCTTGTATTTCTGTTTTTGTAAAAGAGGGAGTTCTAATTTTTCAGATACGTTCAAGAGAGAAAGTTTTAGAGAGAGAGAGAGAGTCTAGAGAGAGAAAGTTCAAATCTTGTGATTTTGTGAATTGAATCAAACAGGTAAATTGAATCATTCTTGTTTGTTTGTGTAATTTGCAATTAGAAACTTGAATTTAGGACACTTAGAGAGAAAGTTTGAGAGAGTTGTAATACGTTCAAGAAATCAATACAAAATGATTTTGATTGGAAATTACAGTGTGTCATCTTGATTGCATTGTTATCTGGGATAACAATTGGTATCAGAGCAAACAAAATTCAGAGAATCAAGGATCAATTCGAGATTTGTTTTAAAATTTTGGACGAACTCGCAAGGAGACTGTTGGCATTGATTTCTTCGATTTTGTGTTGTTTTGGACATGTATTTGTTTGTTTTAGGTTCAATTTAGTATCTAGAACAAATTGTATTCAATTCACTTTCCTTAATTCACACTGTTCAGACACAAATTTTGGATTTTTTGTGAATTTGTGTTCGATGTCTTTAAACGTACTGTTCTAGATCGAAGTCTCAATTTTGTTGTCTTAATTTGAAATTCAATTGTTGTAAACTGTTCGAGATCATTTTTGAGCAACTCAACAAAGTTTCAAGCCAATCGGAAAAGATTTGAGTCGAAATCTGTGCAAAGATCGAATTTTTGAACGATGAACTCAAGAACTCGCTAGATCTCAAGAACTCGAAGAGGAAGAACTCGCACAAGTGTAAAAACCCGCGAGAACTCAAGAACACGTTAAGGCCTTAATTTTTGTTTGAAGTGAAGAACTCGCTAATAGCTTTGTGCGAGAAATAGAAAATCGCACATATCTAGGTGCGAGTTTACACTGTTCCTGCGAGAAGCAAGTTGTCTGCGTGTTTCCATTTAGCGTTTTTCTTGTCAAAAAATTTCTAAGTCTAAAAGTTTTTGCGCGTTTACATTTAACACGTTTCAAGTTTTGAAAATTATTCTAAGTTTGAAACTCGCAAGCTTTTACGCGAAGTTTCAAAACTCGCACATAGTTGTGTGCGAGAATCTAAAACTTGCATAAAGTTGTATGCACGAACCTTGGTTCACGCAAGCTTTGTTGTGCGCGAAACACAAACTCGCACATAGGCTCTTGCGCAAAGTGCGAGAAGTGCTTGCCTTATGCGCGAAGTTCAAAACTTGCACATAGGCTCTTGCGCGAAGTGTCTATTTTCTTTGTTATGCGCGTTTTGTACTTAGTAATTTTTCTGATTTTTTCTGAAATTTAATTGAGTTTGATTTTTGTAGATCTAGTTTGTTTGCTGAATTTTGACGATCATTACAAAGTAGTGTAACTCAAAGATGACTTCCAAGGACGCTCTCTCAATCGGTACAGACGTAAAGCCTCCTTGTCAGTGCATTGAAAGTTTGGAAAGTAAATGTATTATAAAGTGTAATTGTATAGAGCTTAAAGTGTAAGGGTTTGTGCTTATATGTTGTAGAAAAGGTGGTAGGTAGGATTAGTGTCTCTATAAAAAGATGGTTAAGGCCTTGTAATCATTTCATAATTGCAATTTACAAAATGTAGGCTTTTAAGAATTCTTTCTCTCATTAGTGTACTTTTCCATTTCTAATAAATGTTCAATAAATCATAATCCTATCGTATCCTACCTAATCAATTACAAATACTTGAGATGTGAGAGATCATGGACCTAACAATTGGTATCAAAGCCTCACGAAGAAATTTTTCTCGCAACGATCGGATCTCGACATTTTCAAGCGTTTTGAGCCCGATCTAATCGTAAGTTCATCGAATTCTTAAATCCACTTGAAGTATTGTTCTTAATCGTATTCCAGATCTATCTCAATTCGTAGAATCGCATTTCGATAATTTTTGAGATTTTTCGATATTTTCGGTATCGTTTTTCGCGTCAAATCTATTGATTTGAAAAATCGTTGCATGAATCGATTTGAATTGTCAAGATCTATTCTTTATTGAATTTCGAGCGATCTACAAGTTTCTGATCTGAATTTCGTCAAAAAATGAGAGAGATATGAGCATTTTATGTCGTTTCGCCGGAGAAAAAGTAGATCTCGCCGGAATTCGACCGGAAAACCGAGGTATGTGCGTTGATATTGTCACATCTCTTCCAGATCTGTCCTAAATATTTATATCGATTGTTTAATGCAATTGTGATCAACAAAATCGAGTTTTTTGATCGGAAATTCGAGCTTCGCCGGAAAAACGAGTTGTCGGAAAAATCACAGTTCATCGACCGGAAAAACGTGATTTGAACTGTGATATTGTCAAATTTTTTCTTCAGATATATTCTATAATGTTTATCCAAGTTTTTTGATCAATTTTGAACAAGAAATTGCAATCTATGGTCTGTGAAAATAGGTCTCGCCGGAAAAACGTTTTTCGCCGGAAAGCTTACTATTTCGCCGGAAAGTTGCTGTAATTTCGGTTCAAATCTGCTTGTGTTGTTATGGTGATTATTTGGCACGTAAATGGAAAAGGTTTTAGCAAGAAAATCGATGTTTAGAGCTGTTGGATGAGTTCGCCGGAAAAGCCTCGCCGGAAAAACGTTTTTGGCCAGAAAATCTTGTGTTTCGCAGGAGTTTGTTGCATCTCGATCCAGATATGTTTAATTCATCATATTGATCAGGTTGCAAGTCATTTGAGCGTAAAATAGATGATTTTGAGTTGTTGGAAAAGAAAAAGTGAATAGTAAGTGGGTTTTATTTTAAAGAAGATGATGAATAGTACATTTAATGGTTCCGTTAGTGTCGTTAGATTTTTTAACAAAATTGGTCCAAATTTGTTAAATTTGACCAAGTTTTGTTCCTCATCCTTTGGTGCATGATCCATCGTTCCCTCTTCGAGCGACAAGTTTACGACTCTCAAACGGAAATTCCTATTCGATTCGCGTTTTAACGACGAATTCGTGGTTAAAAACTAAGTTTTGCACAGGTTCGTCACGTAAAATCCTCTTGTTGTCATTCTTGTGGGCTTAACATAACAAGTTGGATTTCAACATTTTAAGATGGTTCGAAGTGCACTTAGTCGAGCTTATATACTACCTCGAATTCGGTTTTAAAATCGAAACCGCAAGAGTGAGAGCAACAACAAAGGGGGAGCCGAGCCTTTGATTGTGAAAGTTGCGCCAAAGTTCGTCAAGTAAATCAAGGGGGAGAGAATTTAAAGCTTCAAGAAAGATGATTTACTTTCACAAACTTTAGGGGGAGAATGTTAGTGCATTGAAAGTTTGGAAAGTAAATGTATTATAAAGTGTAATTGTATAGAGGTAGGATTAGTGTCTCTATATGTTGTAGAAAAGGTGGTAGGTAGGATTAGTGTCTCTATAAATAGATGATTAAGGCCTTGTAATCATTTCGTAATTGCAATTTACAAAATTTAGCCTTTTAAGAATTCTCTCTCATTAGTGTACTTTTCCATTTCTAATAAATGTTCAATAAATCATAATCCTATCTCATCCTACCTAATCAATTACAAACACTTGAGATGTGAGAGATCATGGACCTAACACTCCTGTTCTATTCAAGGGTGAATATGAATAGTGGAATGATCGTTTTCTCGACTTTGTCGACCGACACGCAAATTGGGAAAATATTTTGCTGTCTAGTACTGAAGGTCCTATGATACCACCAACTGTGGAGATACCTAATGAAGAATCGTCTGATAGTGAGGATGAAGACGAAGACAGAGTGAGAAAAATGAAGACTGTTCCGAAAGAGTTTGCACAGTATTCTGACGAGTAGAAATAGAGATTTAAAGCTGATAAACAAGCGAGATCTCTTCTTCTTCAGAGTATCCCAAATGAGATCTATATAAAGATCGACAGCTACAAAGCAAATTCCAAGAAGATGTGGGATCAACTGCAGAAAATGATGATGGGATCTAAGGTCCGGAATCAGATGAAAGTGGCTAACTGCGTCAACTGCTACGAGGAATTCAAGGAAAAAGAAAATGAAAGCCTTGAGGAAACATAAGAGAGATTTGTTCATCGTCTGAACGAGCTGTCAAAGAACAAAGTAAAGATGAAGCAAATCGAGAACAATGTAAAGTTTCTCAGCATTCTCCACCCTGAATGGAAAGAGCATACACGGAGAATGAAACAGATGAAAGACCATAACGATATCCCACTTCATGAGGTTTATGAAACTATATGACAGAATGAAGAGGAGGTCGAAGAGAAAAGAGCTGAGAAGAAAAAGACTGAGAAACCAGCTGACCTAATAGCTTTGGTAGATGTACAGAAGGAAAAAGAGAAGAGGGAGAAGAAAAAGAAGAAGATTTTTCTCCCAAGTTTAGATGACTCTAATTCTGGTTCAGACAGTGACGACGGGGAGAACCTAAAGAAAGCCATGTTGCTATTGACCTATGCTTTTCAAAAGAAGTTCTACAAGAAACCGGGGTCAAATTCTCAAACGTCTGGATCAAAGAATTATGAGCATCGGGAAAGAGTTGAAGGACAAAGTTCTGAGGAGAAGAAGTATGTGGAAAGAAAGTCGGAAGAGAAAAGGAAGTATGTGAACGATTATAGTGGTGCTGAAAAGAAGAATGATGACCTGATCAAATGTTACAATTGTGGAAAGGTCGGTCACTATGCTAAGGACTGTCGGAAGGCCAAAGTTTGAAACTCATAATATTATAAGAACAAGATGCTCTTGGCCAAGCAGAAAGAGGCTGGCAAGGCATTGATGGATGAAGACGAGTTCTGGCTTGATTATTCAGATGAAGAAGAAAGAGAAGAAACAACGCATATGTGTTTGATGGGAAAAGAGGTCAAGTACGATGAATCTGATGAAGAGACATCTAATGAGGTACTAAAGTTATCTGAATATGATTTTATGACCAAAATGGAAGCCATGATGGTCGAAATTCAAGATCTTCAAAATAAGTTGAGAAAGGAAAAGAGTAGAGTTGCAAAGAAAAATCAAAAGATCTTTGACCTTAACCAAACAGTTGTTGGGAACAAAGATCTAATTGATTCTTTAAACAAATCTGTCTCTAATCTTAAACAAGAAAAAGATTGTTTTGAAAGTAAGATTTCTGATTTTGTTTCTAAGATATCTATGTCTGATTTAGAAAAACAAGAATGTGTTCTAAAAGCTCATATTTTGCAGGTAGAAAAAAAAGAAATTAGAAAAAGGTAAATGGTTTGGAAGCGAAATTATATGCATGAGGCCAAACAGATCAAACCATTTTCCTAAACACCCCTAATGAGGAAACCGATGATAAAGAGAAGTGGGGTCTCGGATACGAAAACCCACACTATCTTAAGAAAGCCATCAGAAAACAACCTGCTTTATATATCTTACATTTTCTACAGGCTGTTTCAAAACATACGCATTTGAAACCCAAGTTTATTACCAAATCAACATATAAGGTAGAGGCTAAAGAAGATGAGCACAAAAAATTAAAAACGAAAATGCAACTACCATTCTGCTATCAAAAGCTGAATGATAGTTATATTACTGAACAACCAAAATCTCTTTCAAATGATTATCTTGAAAGTTATTTGACAAAAGATTTGGAGGCAAAACCTTTAAAAGCTAAAATCTATGTTCCTCCACTTATTTTAGAAAGCAAAAAATGATCGAGCTTGAAAATGCTTTATCTGATGATAGAATATTGGCTGACATTGAACGAGTTGTATTTTCAACTGCTATAAAGAACACAGTTTTAAATGTTAAATCTCAAAAGTGTTCTAAATCTTCTAAAGTACCTCAAACCTTTGAAACTCATTTGATGATTTATTTGGGTGTGCAAATGATTTTTTAAATTCTGATTAAGGGTGTGTACAGAAGATTGATATGTTTGACTTTAATGCTAAACTTCTAGATCATATTACTTTTATTATCAATAATGAAGCTTTACCAAGTGTGCATGAAGTTGGTGATTCATCAACTAAGGTTGGTGAAACAGTTTATGTGAGTACTGATTACTATGCTAAAGGTAAGAAGCAAAAGAAATGGCGCTCACATAAAGGACTAACACTGGTAAGCTAAAGAAAAGACATTATCAGAAATCTGATTTTCCTAACATGTCTAAATCTTTTCTTTCAGATTTGAACAATAGAAGTTCTGAAGAAGGAAAAGAGTGGCGACCTAAACGGAATATTGATGAGAAAGCCAAATCATTTCCTGATACTTTTTGTAATAGATCTATTGGTAGTTCGTCTTGTGTAGTTGGTAGTGTTGCTTTCAGTAAAGAAAACCTTGTAATTCCTTACAAGCGATATTCAATTAAGCAATTACTCCAATTATCTCGATCTACTACTAAGTCATCTAATTCTAGACAGAATGATTTTGTTTTTCACCGATTTTCTGATGATTAGTTTGGTACTTATCTTATTTGTTCTTATATGCCATATGTTTCAAAAGTTTTTCAAAAGTTCAGAGGATCCATATACAAATGGATACCAAAATCTTGTGCTAATCCGATATGACCCACTTTTAAATGGGTACCTAAAGTTGTTATTCCCCGATTTCTCTTATGCAGAACCGTCATATGTGGTACTTCGATAGTGGGTGTTTCAAGCATATGACCAGGCAAAAGGATTTATCGTCTAATTATACAGAGAAATTATGCGAGAATGTGAGATTCGACAACGATCAGTTTTCAACGATTCTAAGCTATGGTGACGTGATTCAAGATAATGTGACGATTACGAAGGTGAGTTACGTGGAAGGATTAGGACATAACCTATTCAATATTGGTCAGTTCTGCGACAAAGACTTAGAGGTAAATTTCAAAGCCAAGAGGTGTTCTGTACGCAATGAAGATGGTAAGAACTATTGGTCGGCTCGCGAAAGTCCAACCTCTACACCATTAATCTGTCAAAAGTCCAGACTGACAATCAGGTTTGTCTACTATCAAAAGCCTCGCTGCAACAAAGTTGGTTATGGCACCAAAGGCTTTCTCACCTGAATTTTCTCTACATCAATAAACTGGTCATGGGAAAGCTTGTCAAAGGACTTCCTGAGCTTAAATATGAGAAAGAACATCTATGTGCAGCATGTGAGAAAAGAAAGATGAATAGAGCCGCTCACAAGCCGAAGCCTGAACAAAGTACAAGTTTTCCACTGAAATTGCTTCACATGGATCTCTGTGGTCCAATGAGAATGTAAAGCATAAGCGACAAGAAATATGTCTTAGTTATTGTGGACGATTATTCCAGATATACATGGGTCAAATTTCTGAGATCTACGGATGAGACGCCCGAAGTCATCATCAGTTTCTTAAAGACTACCCAGGTAAATCTGCAAAGGCCCGTCAAGCTTCTACGAACGGACAACGGCATAGAGTTTAAGAATAAAACTGTTTAAGATTATCCCGAATCGGTCGGGATAAGACATCAATTCTCTGTTGCTAGAACACCAGAACAGAACGGAGTGGTAGAAAGACGAAATCGAATGTTAGTCGAGGCCGCTCGCACTATGCTAAGTCACTCTGATCTACCTCTGTTTCTGTGGGTAGAAGCTATTTCTCCTGCGTGTTATACACAGAATCGGTCAATAATACATCGCCGGTTTGGTAAAACACCTTATGCTTTGAAAAATAATCGTACATCTAGCATTAAACACTTTCATGTTTTTGGATGCAGGTCCTTCGTATTAAATGACAGAGAGAACCTGAACAAGTTCAGACCAAAGGCTGACGAAGGCATCTTCATTGGTTACTCTCAAACATCTGTTGCATACCGGGTGTACTTGAAGAAGTCTAAGACAGTGATAGAAAGCGTAAACGTGACATTTGATGAATAATTGGCTTCTAAACAACACAGTTCAGAACCTGTGCTTACAGGAGTTTTAGCTTCTGGAGAGATCAGTCCAGAACCTGCGGTTAGAGACACAAATTCGGATAAACCCTCAACTTCTACATCACACTTATATGAATTAGATTTATTTTTTGAATTCTTTTACGATGAGTTTCTTGGAAATAAACTGCCTAAATTTGTTGTGATTGACAAGTCTGAAGAATTAAGCTGTCATCATCCAATCACTTCAGAAGTGTTAACTGAACTCGTTCCCCCGGTTCAGACAGAAACTCAGATTCAAACAAATACTCTTACGGTTTAAGATGTACAAGAAAATGTTGAACCACTAGTTCCTACTTCAGTTGGCTGCACTGTAATTGACAATCAACAGACTAAACAAGCTGTCCCAACTGAAACTTCTGTACAAGAAACTTCAACTGCACCCCTAATAAATGCTAAACAAGAAGAAGACAGTGGATACCTAGATGATTATCATGATCAATCTATATCGAATCCACTCCCTCACGAACATAAGTGGACCAAAGAGCACCCGATAAGCCAAATCATTTGAGATCCAACTTTACCGGTGCAAACTAGGTCTGCTACTTTGAACATTTGTATGCGATCCAGATAAACTGTGACTCTAAGAGCGCCATTGCAATATAAGCAAATCCTGTACATCATACAAAGACCAAACACATAGACGTACGATATCACTTTATTAAGGACAATGTCAAAAAAGGTACAAATGAACTTTATTTTGTAAACACTGATTATCAGCTTGCAGATTTATTTACCAAGCCTTTAGACGAAAAGAGATTTAATTTTCTTGTCTCTAAACTTGGTATGTTAATTCTTAAGACCTAATCAGTGATTACCTACTAAAGTTTATGTTATTGTTATTTTTTATTCATTTCTTTATCCTAATTATGACTTCTGATTACTTCAGATCAGAACTCGTACATTCAATGCTTTACTGCTTTATGTCATTTACTTTTTAATGTTCAAACCACTTCTGATTCTTAAACGATTTCATGAATTTTAGAAGTGTGATTTTTAATGTTTTCATTTTATTTATGCTTTAATTGTCAATAAACCGTGTGTTTCCAAAGATAAATACTTGGGTTTTATTTTTTCCATATCCTTTCAAGTATTCACACACACCGGTTTGACTTTTGTTGAATATGTTATCACCATGTCTCAAATGGACCAAATTTTTCGATGGTGATACACCCCGCTTGTTATTCAAAGTTTTGAGCGTTGATTTCATTTTGAGATATTCTTTCAAGACTTGTCTATATCTTGATTCGTATAGACATTATCCAATTTTTGTTGACCTAAGCCTTAATTGATAAATCATTCAGAGATTTTGATCTTTTTCATATAATGTCATATTTTCAAACAAGTTTCTTGTATTCATTTCATTCATTTAATATGCTTGTTTGAAAACACTTCAATGTTTAAAATGCTCAAATCTTCATGATTATATTTCTGAGCATATAAATATCCGACTTATATTTGTGCTTCAACTGATAAAAGTTAAACCATCCGAACAACATGTTCTTTTAAGATAAAACATGGGTTCATTGTGTTAGGACTTAAATGAAACTTTTATGGATTCACGTTAACCAGTGTTTCCTACCCAAGAAGTAAATCCTTGAGTGATCGAATGTGTGAGGAGTAAAATACTGAGTGTGGGTTGAGTGATGAGATAAAATGTAAAAGAAAGTTTGGTTAGAAGTGAGCTTAAAGATTAAAAAGAAAGAGGGTGTGAGATCAGAGTAAAAGAATATCAAACTCTGCACCATTGTTTTTTGAGCCGGGCAGCCACATTACTAGTGTTTCACAATTTTTCGTGAACATTATTGAAATAGGCAACTACCCCATGCCAACTCTTGTTGAAAACCCCATCAGCTACTCATTTTCTTCTCAACAAGAAAATGTTTCATATTTCAAGGGGACGCAACACATAATCTATCTGGTTTTCATTTGGAAAATCTGGATATTGAAAAAGAAGGAAGTTTGCCCCACCTTCGCACTTTGATCATGCACAATCGAGTATGTGTTTAACTGTTGTTGTCTAAATAGTTTACACAATTTTGAGCCTTATATAAAAAGCAATCATCATGTGCTTAATTCTTTCTAACACTTGCACGAACACAAAAGGAAATTTGTTTTTCTTGTCATAACGTTCATAGAAATTCCTTTGTGGTGTTTCGATGATTGGATAGAAGACCTGGGGGATTGAATATCAAAAAGCTCCTTTCCAATGTGTATTCGTTACACACAGTGACTTCGTGTTACTGATAGGCATATTAACTGATTCATTTGTTGATTCAGGTGTTACATTCTTATTTGTCTGGATTTAAAAAGATCTAGATGAATACATTATTATGAATTGACGAAGAATCGGAGGCTTTTGATAAGATCAGTGGTCAGAATAGCTGAAGTGAAATTTTTTGTTGAATGTTTTGATCATCTCGATGTCGCAATCATCAAAATGGGGGAGAAGTTATGTTCAAGAAATGTCTAGAAAGAAAAGTTTGAATCATATATGGGAGAAGAGTTCTAGAAATGTATGGTTCAGAAATGTTAAAGATGGGGAGAAGATCAAGAAAGTTATTGGAAAGTGTTCAAGAATTATTGGTTTGAGAAAGATTGTTGAAAGATGTAAGAGAAAGTTCAAAGATTTATGAAAGCAAGCAAAGATTCTACAGAAATTTTCATTGAAGATAATCTGCTAAAGCAAACCGAGCTGAACCTGAAGATAATTTATTTCTGAAGTCTGGAAAAAGGTTTCTTATTACTTTAGGGAAGAATGTTAAAGTTGATTGGAAAATATGATGTTCAAAGACTTTGGGAAGATTGTACAAATTGAGCTTAAAGAGAGAAGATTGAGTTGCAAAATCTATTTAGAGATGATCTTGATCCAAAGGGGGAGAATGTTAGAGCATAAATATGATGGATGCAAGATCATAGAAGACTGAAGGTGAAAGTTCAAGAAAGTCAAAGCTGAAGTCAACTCTCAAGCATCAAAGTCAAAGTCTATTGTAATATATATCAAAGTCAAAGTTGTAGTGTTGTAAGAGTTTAGTAGTTTGCGCTTTAGTTATGTGCATGTTTGTACTGTTTGTATAAATAGGTTTTAGGTGTTGTGCGTGTGGTACTTGTAGCATAGCAGATTCATAGTGATATACGAGTTTATATTGTAGAGAGAAAAAGTTTGAGAGAGTTATAATTCGTTCTAGAAATCAATACAAAAAGAGATAGATTGGAAATTACAGCGTGTCATCTTGATTGCATTGTTATCTGGGATAACACTACTTAAATGGACAGATTCAAGAAGAAGTATATGTCCAACAACCACCAGGTTTTGAAATCCCTAAGTACCTAATCATGTATATTTCTTGGACAAGGCTCTTTACGGACTAAAGCAAGCCTCCAGAGTCTGGTACGATAGAATTTCAAACTTCCTTCTTGCAAATGATTTCAAAAGAGGTACAACTGATACTACCTTATTTTATAAGAAGAGAAAAGGTGAGATTCTACTTATGCAGATTTATGTTGATGACATTATTTTTGGGTCTACTAATGATTCTTATTGTAAAAAGTTTGAGGAATTGATGAAGAGTGAGTTTGAGATGAGTATGATGGGAGAACTCACATTCTTCCTAGGATTGCAAGTCAAACAAACCAAAGAGGGCATTTTCTTAAATCAATCAAAATATGTCTCTAACATACTTGAAAAATACATGCTCTCTGACTCCTCACCAATGAAGACCCTTATGGCCACTGGATCTAAGCTCAATGCAGACCCAGAGGGCAAATATGTGGAGTGCAAACTCTACAGAGGATTGATATGGTATATGTTGTATTTAACTGCAAGTAGACCTGATTTAATGTT
Source organism: Arctium minus (assembly GCA_954870635.1). Classification (NCBI taxonomy): domain Eukaryota; kingdom Viridiplantae; phylum Streptophyta; class Magnoliopsida; order Asterales; family Asteraceae; genus Arctium; species Arctium minus. Next base: position 54,461,493 of record OX941090.1, on the reverse strand, counting down.
TGCCACATGCCTCTGCGCAAGATTTCAAGCTAACCCCAAAGAATCTCATCTTCATGCTGTCAAGAGGATATTTAGATACTTAAAAGAGACCAAGAATATTGGTCTTTGGTATCCAGAGAACTCTGGATTTGATCTTGTGGCTTATACAGATTCAGATTACGGAGGATGCAAACTCGACAGAAAGAGTACCTTTGGGAGTTGTCAATTCCTTGTAGGTAAACTATTCAGTTGGACTTCTAAGAAACAGAACTGTGTTTCAACCTCTACGGAAGAAGCAGGATACGTTGCTGCTGCTAGTTGTTGTTCACAAGTTCTGTGGATGAGAACCCAACTTAGAGACTATGGATTTGACATTGAGAAAATTCCCATCCTCTGTGACTCCAAAAGTGCCATTGCGATCTCTGCCAACCCTGTTCAACACTCTAAATCCAAACACATCGATATTAGGTACCACTTTTCTGAAACATCATGTTGAGCATGGAACTATAGATATGTACTTTGTTCCCACAGATTACGAGCTTGATTACCTTTTCCCAAAGTCTTTGGATGAGAAAAGATTCACTTTTCTTGTTGGCAAGATTGGTATGCTTAACATGAGTTGATTCACAGAGCCTCTGTACCTTGGCACAAAGCCTTTGTCGTAAATATTTTTTTTTGTTGTTTCTTTTTTTTTTTTTTTGCACAGTTCTTCTCCTAAAAATCCTTTTTCTCTTTATCGAGTTCACTTGATTCTGTGTCTTGTCCAAGGCTTATCTCTTATGATCCAAGCACAGATCAAGGGGGAGCTAAAATAAGACACCTTGACAATTCAAGGGGGAGATCGACATTATATTCCAAATATGTCTTTCTCTGCCCTTCAAATCATTTCAAAACCTTGAGTGGTCAATACTTTCAAATCTTTCCTTAATTAGAAATTTTATCTCTAAGAGCCTTTGTGGTCCTCCACAGAGCCTCTGTGACCTATCATAGAGCCTCTACGTCTCACAAAGGAGATCTTTTGGCTTTTGAGATGATATTTGGATGGTATTCGATAATCTCTTTGATCTTTCAAAATTATTTTGGTAAACTATGTGTTCAGGACCTTGCTCATGACCTCAGAAGCTGAAGAGATTCCAAAATCTCCTACAGAGGTTGCCAAACCGAAGAAGAAAAAGGCAAAGACAGTCTCTGAGGGGGAAGTGCTCGGAACTACAGAGGCCACAACAACAGAACCCCCTCATAAGACCACCAAACGAAGGCTTGTCAAAATGGCAAGTTCTGAACCTCTTGTCAAGGAAACAAGTGAGACTGCAGAGGTAGCAGAAAAACCTCTGCAGAGGCGAAAGAGTAAAGAACAAGTAGTAGAGAGCTCTGAGGAAAAATCATCCAGTCCTCTACAAGTGGCCACAGAGATATCCAAAGAAGTGGCGGTGTTATACTCTATGGACCTAGGGGAGAGAGTCAATATAGAAATGGAGGATGTAACAGGGCTCTCTAGCTCTGAGGGTGAGAAAGAGAGAGAAGAAAAATCGTTGGAGGAGACTGGTGAAAAAGATGCCTCTGGCACACTCCCTAAACCCCCTCCCAGTGCAAGCCACATTTCTATTCATACAGTACGAGTGCAGAAGAATATTGGAGAAGGACCGCAAAGTCTGAACCCTAACCCGCCTAACCGGACAGATGATATTCCTTCATCCTCTATGCCATTTATAACCAGGGAAGCCCACTTCACTCCATCCTCTCAAAAGGATGGATGTGCAGAGATAAGTGTTCATTCACCCCAGAACACGATACTCACCCCTGCAGAGGCATGTGTTGCCTCTGCTCCACCTGAGCGACCAACCAAAACCATTTCAGTGATGATTGTGAGTACACACAACAACTCTATGGACCTAGTACATCCACAGAGTTAACTCAGTAAGGATCTTGGGAAACACTTTGAATCTTCTCCCAAGAGACTCTGTGTGTCCTGAAATCAAGATTCCTATTGCAATTATTCTAACAAACAAGATATGATTCAAATACCTGTTTTGATTCCAATTCCAATTCAAACAATTACAGACTGTATTTCTCTCTTTCTCTCTTTAGAACTCTCTTTCTCTCTCTAAAACTCTCTCTTAATCGTATCTGAAATCTAAAACCATCTCACTAATAACAAGGAAAGAAAGGTATTTAAACCTACAACTAATTACAAAGAAACTAATACAAAATACAAGACACTTTGACTTTTATTACAATTTAGACTTTGACTTTTAATGAGAATTTACTTTCTCAGCTTTGACTTTTTGTACTTTGACCTTCAGTCTTCTTGATCTTGTATCCAACATATTTCTGCTCTAACAATCTCCCCCTTTGGATTCAAGATCACTATTGAAAGAATTTAAAAATCAGTCTTCTTTTTTAAGCTCTGTCAGGTGCAATCTCTCCCTTTAACATTGTAATCTTCCCAAGTCTGTCTACGAAGAATATAACAATCTCCCCAAATATGATAAACAAGGTCTTCAACAATTTCTTCAGTATTATTACAATACTCTTTCAGACTTCGGAAAGAAATTATCATCAGATTCAGCTCAGATTGCTTTAGCAAATAATCTTCAAAGAAAATTTCCTCAAAATCAGCACATCTTCAAAAAATCTTTGATCTTCTTCAAATCTTTACTTTGAACCCTGTAACTTGGACATTTTTTTAAAATCATCTCCCCCTTTTTGATGAAATGAGCATCGATATCATCAAAACCTTCAGTAAGAAATGTATGTATTTGATCTGACCACTAATCATTGAAGAGCCACTGATTCCCCGATCCAAAACCAAGTATTCATCTAGATCTTTGCAAATCCAGACAAAATAAGAACATGTAACCCCTAAATCAACAAATGAATCAGTTAAAATGCCTGTTAGTAACACGAAGTCACTGTGTGTAACGAATACACAATGTAAAGGAGCTTTTGTTATGTTCACTCCCCCAGGGCTTCCATCCAATCATTGAAACACCACAAAGGAAATTTCTATGAATGTTATGACAAGAAAACATATTCCTTGTGTGCTCGTGCAAGTGTAGAAAGAATTAAGCATATGATGATTGCTTTTAAAAGGCTCAACATTGTGTAAACCACTAAGACAACAGTAGATAAACACAGACTCAATGTGCATGATTGAAGTGCGAAGGTGAGACAAGCTTCCTTTTTCTCAATATCCAGATTTTCCAAATGAAAACCAGATAGATTATATGTTACGTCCCCAGAAAAATATGAAACATTTTCTTTTTAAGAAGAAAATGAGTAGTTGGTGGGGTTTTAAAACAAGAGTTGGCATGGGCTATTTGCCTGTTTCAATAATGTTCACGAAAGAATTGTGAAACATTGGTAATGTGGCTGCCCATCTCAGAAAGTAGTTGGTGCAGAGTTTGATATTCTTTTACTGTGTTCTCACACCCTCTTTCTTTTAATCATTAAACTCACATCTAACCAAACTCTCTTTTCATTTTACCTCATCACACCCACATTCATTTCTTTTCGACTCCTCACACTCAATCACTATGGATTAACTTCTTGGGTAGGAAACACTGGTTAACGTGAATCCATAGAAGTTCAATTAAGTCCTAGCACAAAGAACCCATATTTTCCCTATAAAGCATGTTGTTGCTGAAAATGGTTTAACTTCATCAGTTAAAGCTCAAATACAATTGTCAGATGTAAGTATGCTTAGAATATAATCATGAATATATGAGCATTTTAAACATTGAAGATATTTCAAACAAGTAAATTGAAAGAATGAACATGAATACAAGAAACTTGTTTGAAAATCTAACATTGTATGAAAATGATCAAAAATGAAATGATATAACAAATAAGGTTTATGGTCAAGAATAATGGATATTGTCTATACGAAACAAAATATAGACATTCTTGAAATGACCGTTTCGAAATGAAATGACGCTCAAAATTCATTAAAGTACAAGCGGAGTGTCTTACCATCGAAAAATTGTTGCAATATGAGACTTGGTAAGAACATTTTGAATATAAAATCAAACCGGTGTGTGTGAATACTTGAAAGTCTATGGAAAAGACAATTCCCAAGTTATTATCTTTGGAAACACATGGTTTGAAAAACATTAAAGCACAAAATAAAAATAAAAACATTTAAAATCACACTTCCAATTCATGAAAACGATTTAAGAATCGGGAAGTGGTTTGAACATTTAAGAACATGTTTTCTTATGATTGAAAGTTGTCCTTCTTTCAACCATATATGATATTAAGATAAAAAATTATACCTTTTCGATTCGTCTTAAATCTCATGAAGTCAGCTGAAGTCATAAAGATATGATCTTGATAGCTTCTCATTCTACACAAGTCTCACTGTCTAGTCAAAGCAAATTTATTCACACAGTTTATTCAAATGTAAATGACATAAAGCAGTAAAACATTGAAAGTACGAGTTCTGATCTGATGTAATCAGAAATCATAGTCTTACTCCTTTTCATATGACTTATATGCTCCCCCTAAAATCATGCATCGCAAAAATGTGTCAGTTAATTAAAATGCAGAATTTAGATATGCTCCCCCTCAAAAGAATAATGATCATCTTTAATCTTCTCTTACTCCCCCTGAGATCATTGTTAATCACAAAATCCCAATCACAATATGCAATTACTCAAGATATCATCATTAAGATCAAGAACTAGAGAGAGAAAGTCTAGGGAGAGAAAGTAGATCTCATATTCATATGTCTCTAGCTATTACAAACAATGCATTCTTTAGAACTCCACTACAAGATTACAAACCCAAACCATATATATACTATCTATCTAATACAAAGCTTAATGGCCAAGGAAACTAAACATGCCTAGAGAAAGACAATGTTGACTTTTACATATTTGACTTTCCTATTAAATCTTGGATACAATATTTAGACTTAACAATCTCCCCCTTTGTATTCAAGATTTAATAAAAATTTGATGCAGATCTTCAACTCTTGATTCTTCATCTTTTGTCTCTTGAAACTTTAAAAAACTTGGCTCTTTTGCAGCTTTTGAAGAATCTTGGAAAGTCTTTTTAATCTTTGAAGCTTTGGAAAGTCAACATGCCTTGAACAAAACAGGAAATTCTTGAAACATCTTTGAAACTTGAATCTTCATCTCTGAAAAATCTTTCGTCTTCAAACAAAATTGTATCTTCATCACTTTGATCTCTAAATCATCTTTGGAAGAACAAACTTTCTTGAATTTTGAAAATCTTGTTTTCAGAATCAGAATCTTTTGAAGAAGAATCAGCGGAAGCACTTTGAAATTCTGACTTGAACTTTAAACAAGAACTCTGAAATTGATCTTTGTATAATTCTCCCCCTTTCTGATGATGTGACCATCAGATCATCAAAATTTCTTCAATTTCAGCACAGACTTTGATAATCCCTTTGAAACAATCTCCCCTTTGATAGATGTTGTACTTTGATCTGAAGAGCCGAATCATGAACTGTTTATATCCGAATCTTTGCAAATTCAGTTAGAAGTGCCTGTCAGTAACACAAAGTTACTGTGTACAACGGATGTACAATGTAAGGAGCTGGCTTGATGATGACTCCCCAGGACTTACATTAAATCATTGAATAACACAAGGTAATTCTATGAATGTTCTTACAGAAAAAACAGATTTTCGGTGTGCTCGTGCTTGTGTATGAAAGAATTAGCACAATGATTGTGTTTCATTAGGTCTCAAATTGTGTAAACTGTTGAGACAGCAACAGATAATACACAGACTCAATGTGCATGAAAGAGGTGCGAAGGTGGGGCAACTTTCCTTCTTTTTCAATATCTAAATCTTCCGAGTGAAGATTAGATAGCATATGTGCTGCGTCCCCAAGAAAATGAAACATTTCTTTTTCGAGAAAGAAACGAGTGGTTGGTGGGGTAATAGCAAGAGTTGGCATGGGCTCACTGCCTGTTTCAATGATGGTCACCAAAGAATGTGAACCAATCAGTAGATGTGGTTGCCCGGCTCAGAAAGTGGTAGGTGCAGAGTTCTAATATTCTTTTAACTCTGTTCTCACACCCTCTTTCTTTTTATCATTTTGCTTAATTCTAACCAAACTCTAATTTCCATTTTTCCGCTTCACACAATGAGAATAACTCAACCGGATGAGTTATCTCCCCCACTCTTTGATTTTGACCCCTCACCCCTCAATCACTCAAGGATAACTTCCTGGGTAGGAAAAACAGGTTGCGTGAATCCATGGAAGTTCTGTTAAAGCTCACACACGAATCCCATGTTATTCCTATGAATAATCGTTGCTCAACAGATTAACTGAATCAGTTAAGCACAAATATATGATACCATTGTTAATATGTATGCTCGTGAGATTTGAGCAATTGAACAATGAAGATTTCTCAAAACAATGATATGGAATGAAAAAAATGAAATCAAGAGAATTGTTTTTGAGAATCTGACAATGAATCAATCAAATCAAATCAAATGGTTAGGGTATCAAAGAATTGGAAATTTTGTTTGTATGAACGAATACAAACAATTTGTCAATGAAAGCACAAGATATGAAAAAGATGAATGATGCTCAACAATTTTTTTTTTTAAAACTAACGGGAGTATTACCATTGAAAAAAATGGTTCTTTTTGAGACATGGTAATAACATTTTCAAATAAAATACTGAACCGGTGTGTGTGAATACTTGACAGTATATGGACAAGATAATACACAAGTATTGATCTTTGGAAACACACGGTCAGTTAAGCAATAAAGCACAAAAATTGAAAAACATTTAAAAATCACACTTCTAAATTCATAAAATCGTTTGAGAAAAAGAAGTCGTTTGAACATTTAAGAAAAGGTTTTTTCATGTTAGAAAGTTGTCCTTCTTTCAAACAATCTGAGATCTAGATCAGAAGATTTTTACCTTTTCGGCTCCCCCTCAAATCAAGATATAAATATTTTAATCTTTTAAGCTCCCCCTGGATATTAGCACAATATCCGTCTTTGATCATTGATGAACGGGTTCTGATCTGTCATGTGATCAGAAGCCATCACCTTTACTCCCCCTTAAATTAAGCATCTGAAATATTACAAGTAAAACATGATAGAGATCAACCACTCCCTTTTGAATTGTTAGACCATCAATATCAGAAAAATCTAGCAAAGAAAAAGTATAGGATAGAGATCAGATCAATTCTCTTGGGATGAAGACCTTCAATATCCATCGGATACAAGCATACAGGAGTAAGGTCTTTCTGATCACTGAGGTCCGAGTCCTAAACTGTTGTGTTTAGAAGTCAAACTCCTTTGAAGAACGGGTCCTAAGCTGATGTGCTTAGAAGCCATAGACTTTTAGCATTGAAGACCGGGTTTTGAACTACTGTGTTCAAAAGCCATTATCTTTCTTACTCCCCCTTGGATTGAGGTGCCTGCAACACAAAATCAATTTTCTTCTTTGGTACCCACTGGTATTTAGGTCCAGAAATGTGAGTTGCAGTTCGTGTGGGGGATATAGAGTAAGATCCATACCAGTAATGATCATTTGCTTTATGAAAATGATCATGTGTACAACAAATAGAACAATAATATTTCTTACCGTTGGGTGCTTTGTTCTTCTTTGCTTTATGTACTTGTACACATGAATTCTTCTCTTTCAGCTCATCAGTCTTGTCATCTTTGACTGATTTCTTCATCCAGACCAGTTTCTCGTTCTTGAAAATTTTTCTCCTTGGATAAGAATCTCAACCATCTAAATATTCATCAAAGAACAGGTTAGTGCGACGAATCTGATTGAATAATTTGATTGACCTTTTTGAAGAGACATATTTATGATTTGAACTTGAAACAGATTTTTCAAGCTCTTTGATCTTTGACGCAAAGATGTCTCTTTCTTTCTCAAGCAGATCAATCTTTGTCTTGAATTCAGACTTCGTCTTTTGCTCTTTCAGCCCTGTAGCAGACAGTTCAGACAATTTTGAAGTCAGTTTCTTAATTTCATTCTCAAAGATTAAACGTTCTTCTTCAAACTCTTTTTCTGAATCAGTTCGCTGGCCAGATAATTCTTTAAAAAATCCTACATTCTTTTGTTCTATGGCCTTTTTCTCTTTAGCAAACTTTTCTCTTTCTAAAATCAGAATTTTCTCAAAATCTGAGATTTGTTGAGAAAATTTTAAGCATTTAAGCTCCACCGACTTCTTTTCTTCATAGCACTTCTTGGAAAAGTCTGAGAACTTCTTGGAAAAAAATTTCTTTTCGCTTTCAAACTCAGCTTTATTTGCAACAAGCTGTTTTTCCAAATCAGATAAATTCTTTTTAAGCTCAGTGTTCTCAGATTCCAATCCTTTTATTTTCTCATCAGAATGTCCAGAAGATCTTTTCTGAAGATCTTCATTAAGAACCTTTAAAGCACAAAGTTTTTCTTTCAAAGATATGATTTCATTAAAATATTCTATTGACTTCTGAGAATGAAATTCAACTTGATGACCCAGATTAATCTTCTCTAATTCCACCTTTCTGATCTTTTATTCAAGATCTGTAAAAAATCCCATGATTAAAGAGTAATCAGCTTACAGTGAATGATCGTTCCAAACTAATGTATCAGAAAATCAAAAAACAGATCAAATTGAAATCTTAAAAAAAAATATTTCGTGAAAATTGAAATTTGAACAATACTTGTTATTTTGCAATTGAATTTTTTTTTTGTTTTTTTTTAAACTGACTATTCGGGTCTCACTACACGAGCAAACAAACTTTGCGGGTCTCACTACACCCGTAAAGTAGAGGTTTGCGGGTGCTGAAGGAAACGCATAGTATAGAATGCGGGTCCTTCTTGAAACGCAAGATGAGCTTTGAGGGTCCTTCTTGAAGCGCAGATGCGGGTCTCACTTGAAACGCAACGTATGGTATGCGGGTCTCACTTGAAACGCAAAGTATGGTTCTCAGGTCTGTATGAATGACCCGCAAACCGTATGAATGACACGCAAAGTCGATTTCTTGACATAATCTTTCTCAAATCGATTGATTCCTGCACAATTGAACTTCAAGAATTTGTCAGCATCATCGAAAAACAGTTCTAAACACACACATGCAATCAATTTTCGATTAAAAACATCAAATCGAATATTTTCAATCAAGAACAGTAACTGAACACGTTTTCACGAAAATCTCAAAAATCAAAAATTAAAACCGATTTTGTTCGAATTACGAGATGGAATCAAAACAACCATCAATCACTAACATAAATCGAACACAATGAATCCAGTTTCTTGCATTAAAACCGATTTTTCACAAAAAAATTCAGATGAAACAGTAACAAACTTGTTTCTTGAAAGAAAATTCGAAAAATAACGATTTTCAATCCAAAAACACACAAATTTCAATTCAAATCATGATCTAATCATTCCTAAACAGTTTTGTACTGCTCTGATACCAATTGTTAATCACAAAATCCCAATCACAATAAGCAATTACTCAAGATATCATCATTAAGATCAAGAACTAGAGAGAGAAAGTCTAGAGAGAGAAAGTAGATCTCATATTCATATGTCTCTAGCTATTACAAACAATGCATTCTCTAGAACTCCACTACAAGATTACAAACACAAACCATATATATACTACCTATCTAATACAAAGCTTAACGGCTAAGGAAACTAAACATGCTTAGAGAAAGACAATGTTGACTTTTACATATTTGACTTTCCTATTAAATCTTGGATACAATATTTAGACTTAACAATCATGAACAACATGTTAAACAATAAAGCTTTCTGCCCGGTCATATGCTTGGGACAACCGCTATCCAAGTACCACATATGTCGGGTCTGCAAGAGAAATCAGGAAACAACAGATATAGGTATCCATTTAAGCACGGGTCCTAACAGATTAGCACAAGATTTTGGTGTCCACTTGAATATGGATCCTATGTTCTTTTGAAAACTTTTGATTTAGAAGAATTAAGATGATAAGATCCAAACCAATCATTAGAAGTATGATGATAAGCAAAATCATTTCTCCGATAATGATAAAATTTAGTAGTAGTATGAGATAATTGAATCAATTGCTTTATTGAATAACGCTTGTAAAAAGTTACAAGGTTTTGTTTAGGAGAAGCAAATTGACCAACTACAATATTAACACTACTATCAGATCTATTACATGAATTATCAGAAATTGATTCATCAGTCTCATCATTCTTCCTTTTTGGTCGCCATTCAGTTCTTGCATCTGACCTTTTCTTTCTTATATCTGAAACAAAAGATTTAGATTTATTAGGAAAATTAGATTTCTGAAATTGATTTTTCTTTTGTTTACCAGTGTATTTATGTTTCTGTAATCGCTGTTTCTTATGTTTTTTACCCTCAGCATAGTAATCAGCAGTTACAGAAACTGATTCACCATACTTAGTTGATGATTGACCTTTTTCATGAACACTTGGTAAAACTTGTCCTTTTATCACAAAAGTAGAATGATTTGGAAGTGGAGCATTAAAGTCAAACATATCAATTTCTTCTATACACCCTTCATCAGAATTTAGAAAATTATTTGCAGACTCAAATAAATCATAAAAAATAGTCTCAGAAGTTTGAAGTACTTTAGAAGATGTAGAACACTCTTTAGATTTAACATGAAAATCTGTGTTCTTTAACACTGTAGAAAATACATCTTGTGTTAGTGTTGGATCAAATAATTGTATTCAAGATTAATGTTAAAGTTAAGGGTTTAAACTGCAATTGTGCTAAAGTTAATTAGAGGGTTTATTATGTAATAAGTTAATAGTTATTAAGCTATTGGGCCCAAGCCCATTATAAAGCCCGTTAGGCCTAAAGCCTGGGTATTTAATGTTTTGGTTTATTAGATTTTAGGAGAGAATCCTCACAATTACTTTCATAATCATAATAGAGTAAGGTGAAGTTTTCTCTGTATTCAAAGGGTATCAAGAACACTCAAGGGTTTCATTGTTTATTCAAGGGATTGGTATGTTACTCTGATTTATATATCTCTTGATTATTATTGTGTTGCTTGATTACTTGATTGATTGTTTACCAACTAGATTAAATCTGGGATAACTTGGTATTAGAGCCTAAAGAATCAAGTTTTAGGATTAAATCTATATTTTTTTTTCGAATTTACTGTTCATCGAAAAATTTACTGTTCTTTAACCGATTTTATGAATCTGTTATCGCATCCGGTCGATTAGTAATTGATTATTTGTGTTTTTGTGTTTCATTCGATCGAAGTTTCTGTGGTTTTTGTGTTTAATTGTGTTCATCGGTCGTTTCAATTTTCTGGGTTTGGTTTCGGTCGAATCCAGAAATTCATCGTGTTCTTCGGGCTTATCAGTTATCCGATCTTATCAAGTTTAACGTATCTGATAGTCTTTCGACCTGAACTTTCGACCGGGTACTTGCTCAATCCGGTCTTCGTCCTTCGACCGGATACTTGTTAATCCGGTCTTGCACCTTCGACCGAATAGTTGTGATCTCCGGTCATTCCTTCGACCGGACCTTAGTATTCTCCGGTCTTTCCTTCGACCGGATAGGAGTATCGACCGGACCTTAGTGGTTTCCGGTCTAGTATTCGACCGATACTTTGTTACTTCGGTCTTCGCCTTTCGACCGGATACTTGTTACTCCGGTCTTGTCCTTCGACCGGGTACTTGCTTACTCCGGTCTTCCCTTCGACCGGATACTTGTTACTCCGGTCTTGCCATTCGACCGGTATCTTGCATATTCCGGTCTTTGCTTCGACCGGTACAGTTCATTCCCCGGTCGATTTTTTGCAAACTGTGATAGGGTATCTAATTGTCAAAAAAAATTTCTCTAGGGGCGCTGCCCCCATACCCCCGCAAGGGCGTTGCCAAAAGTTTGCGGGACCCCCGTGCTAAGTCTGCGAAGGGGGACAAAATTTTTGTGCTTGATCAAAATCTTCCTAATTTCATTCTTCAGTATTATTGTTTGTGGTTAATACTGATTAAAAGGACTGCATTTTATTATTTTTGGAAATTTATTTTTCTGAAAATTTTTGAGTGTGATTTTTATTTTGATTCTAACGATCTCATCTAGTTGGTTGTCTTGGTACAGAAAAGTTTGATTACTAACCATACAGCCAGGATGTCGAATCAGCTAAATATGTCTGAAGGTTATAACCATGATTTTAACAACATGACTCTATCTGAAGTAAGAGAAAAGGCTAAACAACTTGCTGGACGGTTATCAACATCTTCTCGCATGATTGATGTGTATGACAAAGAAGAAAAAATGCTCAAAGCTGAAAACAAGGATTTACAGATTCAGAACTCATCTCTTCTTATTCAGATCAATGCTTTAAAAGAAAATTCAAAAGATTCTGATTCTTTAATTAACTTTGCAGGAATAATTGAGTCAAAAGAAAAAGAGATCTTCGATCTTCAAGCAAAGTTGAAAAAATCTGAGTCAAGCTCAACATGGTCAAAGAAGGAACTAATGCAAAAAGAGCTAGATCAATTGAGAAGAAGAGCAAACATTGCGAGTGAGACATCTGAAGGACTTAGAACGATAAATTCTCAATTATGTGCGGACAGCGATAAGTTTAAAGATAAAGTTCTCAGTCTTGAGGTTGAGATCGATAAGCTAAAAGAAAAGGCAACCCAAGACAGAGACAATTCAAAAGCTCAAGATGAATTGTTAAAGATTAGGAAAGAGAGAAAAGAATTTGCCAAGAAATTCTCTGACTTCTCCAGAAAAGCCTTTGAAGAGAAGAAAGCATTAGAACTTAGATGTGTTAAACTTTCTCAACAAGTTTCAGACTTTGAGAAGGTTATCATTATTGAAAGAGAAAAGGCTGAGAATGAGAAGAAGAAAGATGAGCTGAAGAAAGCAAATACAGACTTTTTGGAAGAAAAGAAGATATTTGAGACGGAGATAGCCAAGCTGACAGGAAAGCTAGCCGAATTGTCAACAAACATCATGAAGGAGAAGAATGCAAAATCTGAGTTGCATAAGAAGTTTGATCTGATTGAAAAGGAAAGAAACAGTTTGTCTTCAAAGATAAAGGAACTTGAAGAGATCGTATTCAAGGTGAAGTTGACTGAGCACAAGACGCCAGAGTCCATAGCTCAATCACCAAGAGACGATCTAGCTGATTCAGATAGTTCGTTAAAAACAGCTTCAAGTTCACATTTTTCAAATGTTTTCTATAATCCTTTCTATGATTTAGATGATTGTCTTACTTCTAAATCTACTGATCAGATTCGTCCTTCTAACCTTTTCTATGACAAAAATGTTGATGGTTCAGGTAACTTCAAGAAGACTAAGTCTCAAAAGAAAAGTTTCTGGAGAAGGGATGATGAGAAAGAAAGAGGAAACTGGATTTGGAGAGTTAAAGGATCTCCAGAGAAGAAGAAAGAAGAATCATTTGTGCATACATCAAATGCTAAATGGAACTATGCTTCAAAAGGTAAAACTTTTGGCAAACCTGATCTGGTTTACTCTATCAATCAATTGATCAGGTTAGCACAAAAGAAAATTAGTTGTTCCTACTATGGCTCAAATGATTTTGTAAGAAAAGATTACGTTAATAACTGGTATGGTTCTTACTTCATATCTCCCACTAGAACTGCAACTAACCCATTAGGACCCAAATACCAGTGGGTACCAAAAGTTAAATCTGTGTTGCAGGCACCCAATGTTTAAGGGGGAGAAAGAACAATGGATTTTGAACAACACAGTTCAAAACCCGGACTTCATTGTTAAAAAAAAAAATGGCTTCTAAGTAAATCAGCTTAGAACCCGTACTTCAACGGAGTATGGCTTCTAATCACATCGGATTAGAACTCGCACTTCAGTGCTCTATCTATTTTTTATATGCTTTATTTCCTTATTAATTTATAAAAAAAATAAAAATAAAAAATAAAAAATAAAAAAAAAACCTATAGTGATTTAAGGGGGAGAATATCTGTGATATTAACAGATTTTTGGATACTTAAATGCTTATCTGACCGTGTGTTCTTAAAGATAAATACTTGCGTTTTATCTTGTCAATATACTTTGTCAAGTATTCATACACTTAACGGTTCAGAACATTCTATTTGACTTTGTTATTACCATGTATCAAAAGTTAAATCTTTCTATGGTAATACTCACGTTATTTGTATTCACTGTTGATTGAATCAAATGTCATTTCATGTGCTTTCATTGAAAATATGTTTATATATTGTTCATATAAACAACATTCGTTTTTGATTCTTCAACATATTGTCCTTCATGACAAAACTCCTATGAGCTTAATTGTCAAACTGTTTTAGTTTGAGGGGGAGAATTGTATCGTCAAACATCTTCTGTTTTGACATCTCCGAATATTTTTATTCTTCATGTAACAAGTGGTATTTGTGCTTACATGTAAAATAACCTGTTGAACAACATGTTCTTTTAGGAAAATATATGGGATTCAGTGTGAGAACTTAACAGAACTTCCATGGATTCACGATAACCAGTGTTTCCTACCCAGGAAGTATTCCCTGAGTGATTGAGGGGAGAAGGGTCAAAAGAATTGAGTGATGGTGTGTGAAGAGGTAAAATGAAAAAGAGAGATTGGTTAGACGTGAGCATTAAAAGAAAGAGGGTGAGAGATCAGAGTAAAAGAATATTAAACTCTGCACCAAACTTCTTTCTGAGCCGGGCAGCCACATAATCTGATTGGTTAACATTCTTTGGTGACCATCATTGAAAAAGGCAACTAGCCCATGCCATCTCTTGCATACAACCCCACCAGCTACTCATTCTTTTCTCAAAAAGAGAATGTTTCACATTTTCTGGGAAAGCAGCACATACGCTATTGGTTCTTCATTTGGAAGATACTAATATTGAAAAAGAAGGAAAGTTGCCCCACCTTCGAACTCTTTCTCATGCACATTGAGTCTTTGTATAATTTGTTGTTGTCTCAACAAGTTTACATACTTTGAACCTATACTGAAAAGCAATCATCTATGCTTAATTCTTTCATACACATGCGCGAACACACAAAAATATGTTTTCTGTCAGAACGTTCATAGATAACCATGTGTTATTCGATGATTGAATGGAAGACCTGGGGAGTCTACATCAAACCAGCTCCTTATATAGTAACTTTGTGTTACTCAGTGACTCTGTGTCATTGACAGGCATTCTAACTGAGTCAATTGTTGATTCAGGGTTACACTTATTAACTGTTTGAATTTGAAAAGATTCAAATGGTTACTACTTTCTATTTTAATCTGAAAAGATTGAAATAATCACTCTTTCCATCTGGGAAGACTGCTCTTATTTCATACAGGGCTCGTTACATGATGAAGACTGTGCTTACGTGATCATACACAATGGGGGAGATTGTCTTGATAAGGGAGAGATTGTTTTATCAAGTTTTGATGATGTTGATTCTCACCACTCATCAAAAAGGGGGAGAAGATATAAAAAGGGGGAGAAGATACAAAAAAGGGAGAATACAAACTGAAGATCTGAAGATATTCAAATTTTCAAAGTTTTGAAGCTATCAACGTCATATCTGAAGATTCTCAAAAGAAAAGTGAAGACAAGAGAAGACCCGAAGACAATTGCAAATTTTTTTTTAATCTTGAATCCAAAGGGGGAGATTGTTGGATCAAATAATTGTATTCAAGATTAATGTTAAAGTTAAGGGTTTAAACTGCAATTGTGCTAAAGTTAATTAGAGGGTTTATTATGTAATAAGTTAATAGTTATTAAGCTATTGGGCCCAAGCCCATTAGAAAGCCCGTTAGGCCTAAAGCCTGGGTATTTAATGTTTTGGTTTATTAGATTTTAGGAGAGAATCCTCACAATTACTTTCATAATCATAATAGAGTAAGGTGAAGTTTTCTCTGTATTCAAAGGGTATCAAGAACACTCAAGGGTTTCATTGTTTATTCAAGGGATTGGTATGTTACTTTGATTTATATATCTCTTGATTATTATTGTGTTGCTTGATTACTTGATTGATTGTTTACCAACTAGATTAAATCTGGGATAACAGTTAGATCACTCAAAATTCTTTCATCAAGTAAAGTATTTTCTAATTCAATTATTTTGCTTTCTAAGACGAGTGGTGGTACATAAATTTTAGCTTGAATAGGTTTTGCCTCCATCTCAGTCGTAGAATAACTAGCAAAATAATCATTTGGAAGAAATTTTGATGTTTTAGAAAGATAACTATCATTCAGTCTTTCATAACAGAATGGTAGTTGCATTTTCTTTAAATTCATTCTTTTCTCATCTTCTTTGTTCTCAACTTCTTTTGACGCTTTGGTGATAAATTTGGGTTTCAATTGAGGATGTTTATCAGCAGCATACATATAATTTGCATTATATATACCTGGTTGTTTTCTGATAGCTTTTTCTAGGTAATGAGGATTATCATAACCTAGTCCCCATTTTTCTTTAAAATCAGCTTCTTCATTAGGTGTATTCAAGAAAATAGTTTAATTTGTTTGGCCTCTAACATATAGTTTTGCTTCCAGACCATTTACCTTTTTTCTAAAGTCTTGTTCTCAACCTGCAGTTTAAACGATTTTAGAACACATTCTTGTCTTTCAGAATCAGACTTAGACAATTGATTTTGCAATTCAGAAATCTTACTTTCAAAACAATTTTTTTGATTTTTAAAAACAGAATCAGATTTGCGTAGAGAATCAATTAAAACTTTGTTCCCAATCACTGATTTATTGAGTTCAAAGATCTGTTGATTTCTCCTAGCAACTCTGTTCTTTTCCTTTTTCAGTTTGGATTGAAGTTCGATCATCATGGCTTCCATTTTGGTCATGAAATCTTTTTCAGTTAAGTTCATTACCTCATCAGCAGTTTCATCATCAAAATCATCATCTTTCTCTTCTTTTCCCATCAAGCATAAATGAGCAGTCTCTTCTTGTTCTTCTTCCTCATCCGAATGATCCAACCAGTATTCGTATTCGGCCATTAATGCCTTGCCAGCTTCTTGTTGCTTGGCCAAGAGCAATTTGTTCTGATAGTATTCTAAGTTACGAACCTTTGGCTTCCGACATTCTTTCGCATAATGTCCGAACTTGCCACAGTTGTAGCATTTGATTTTAATCATTAGTCGTCTTCTCAATACTGGTGTAATCATTCACATATTTCTTCTTTTCTTCCGGTTTTTTCTCAACAATTCTATTTCCTTCCACTCTTTCTCTATGCTCGTGGTTCTTTGAGCTTGATGAAGAATACCTCTGAGAATTTGATCCCGACTTCTTATAAAACTTCTTTTGGAATGCTCGGGTGAGTAACAACATTGCTTGCTTAAGACTCTCTCCATCATCTCCATCAGATTCAGATTCTGATTCAGAACTGGTAATGACTTTCTTATTCTTTTTCTTTTCTTTCTTTTCTTTCTCATTTTCTCCAGCCACTAGTGCAATAGGATCAGTAACCTTTACAACTTTCTTCTTCTCACTTCTTTTCTCTTCTACCTCTTCTTCATTCTGTCTCAACGTCTCATAAACCTCATGTAACAGAATGTCACTCAGATCCTTTATTTGTTTCATTCGGCGAGTGTGATTTTTTCCATTCAGGTTGCAAGATGCTAAGAAACTTGATGTTGTTCTCTATTTGATCCTTCTTGACCTTGTTCTTTGAGAGTTCATTCAAGAGTAGAACAAATCATTCATAAGTGTTAGATCACATATCTATTGGATTCAAGATCATCCAAACTGAAGATCGTAATCTGAAGCTAAAGCCGAAACGTCGACTCTCGATATTAAAGTCTAATGTTTATTTGTAATAAATGTCAAAGTAATTAATGTTTATTGTTATTAGTTTAGTTAGTTAGTTTAGTTAGATTTATAATATCTAAGTTAGATTATATATTATTTGGTTTATATTGTTTAATATTGCAACTTGTTGTTGCAAGTGGTTTAGGTTGAGTGTCTAAGAAGCTTGAGATAATATCATATCTCAACAACTCTCTCATCTCTAATTAATCAGATTTCCTCAAGAACACAAGAACACACACACTTAAGGTGTAAAAGAGAGAAAACAGAGAGAACACAATCTAGAGCTTGAATCGATCAACCTTGTAACCATTTCTATTAATCAATACAGGTTGGTAATCGTTTATGTGATGTTAATCTATAAAACTTGATATAGTATTGTGGACCGACAATTGGTATCAGAGCCTGATTAACATCAAAATCAAGTTTTTAAAGAAAACGACTCTGTGTTCTTATTTGAAAATCGATTTCGAAATTTTAAGTGTTTTAAGTGTTAAAATCGATGAAGTTGTGATCGATTAGGTTGCTATATCGAGTTGTTGTTGTTGTTTGATTTCACTATAAAGCTTTAATCGAGTTCCATTTTGTGATTTTTGTGAGAAAACAGTCGAGTTTAGAAAGTCACTGTGCGATCACATTTATTTTCAAAAAGTGTGTTTTATCGAGATCGAGTGATAGCATTCAGTTCTAGAAGTGTTTCTAGACATATTGGTAGAGTTTGGGTCTGTTAATCTCGGAAAAACAGGTTGAAAATTCGAAATTATTGAAGTACAGACGAACTTGCGCCAACCAGAAGACGAACACACGCAAAGCTTACTTTGCGCAACACGCCTGATACGCAAACCCAACTTTGCGCAACCAACGTGAAACGCAATGTCCACTTTGCGCATCACAAGCAACACGCAAAGCATACGTCACGCATCCAACGACTTACGCAAACTCCACTTCTCGATACACTCTTGATACGCAAACCTCGAACTTCACTTCTCGCAACCCTCCTAATACGCAAACCTCGGTTTTCGCAACTCACTCAAACACGCAAACCTCAGTTCAAGTGATAATCTCTTCACGAAAAGATCAAGTCCAGTTTGCGCAATCCTCTCGAAACGCAAAGTTCACTTTGCGCATCTAACGTGATACGCAAAACTTCACTTTGCGCAACCCGCTTGATACGCAAACCTCACTTTGCGCAACCCGCTTGATACGCAAACCTCCATTTGCGCACGCAAACCTTGATACGCAAACCTCTCTTTGCTCCAATCCAGACTTAGAATTTTCTTCAAAATGACATCCAGAGAAGCCCTTGCAATCGGAACTGACACCAAGCCAATAGTTCTCTTTAAAGGAGAATACGAACAGTGGAAGGATCGGTTTCTGAACTTTGTTGACAGACATGAGGTGGGTGTATTCATCAAGAAATCTATAGAAGAAGGGGTTATGAAACCAGTCATGACTACTCGTTTGGTTGGAACCGTGCCGACTCAGGTTGAACTTAAGTATCATGAGCTAGAAGATGATAACCTCAGAAGAGCTAAAGGCGACAGATTAGCTAAGTCATACATTCTACAAGGAATTCCAAACGAAATCTATGTAAAGATTGACAGCTACAAGGCCTCCGGCAAAGAAATGTGGGATCATCTTCAGAAGATGATGCTGGGTTCAAAGGTTGGGAATCAGCTTAAAATCTCCAACTTCCTAAATAATTATGAAGAATTTAGAGGCAGAATGGGAGAATGTTTAGAAGAAACCTATGACAGGTTTGTGACTTTGCTGAACGAACTAAGCAAGAACAAGGTTCACAAATCTCAAATTGAGATGAACGTCAAATTCCTGAGTATTCTACAACCGGAATGGAAAAGATTTGCCAGACAGATGAAGCAGATCAAGGATCTGAATGAGATTCCACTTCATGAGGTGTATGAAACCCTCTGACAAAATGAAGAAGAGGTGGATGAAATTCTAGATGAGAAGAGGCAGAAAGGAAAGACAGTTGAAGACACAGTTGCTCTTGTTGTCAGGAAGAAGAAGAACAAGACAATTATGTATGAATCAGAAGAAGATGAAGGTTATGCAAACTCTGACATGGATGAAAATGAACAACTAAAGCAAGCAATGATTCTGCTTTCAAATGCTTTTCAGAAAAAGTTCTACAAAAAGCCAAGTTCAAATAGTCAGAGATATTCTTCTGGTCTGAACAACTACATCCACAAGGAAAGGGTTGAAGGAAGTAGATATGAAGGAAAGAGATTTGAAGGGAAAAGAACAGAGGAGAGGAAACCTGAAGAGAGAAGATATCAGTCTGAAGGAAAAAGAATAGAGGAGAGGAAACCAGAAGAGAGAAAGTTTAAAGCTGAAGGATCCAGTCAGATAGAACCACCAACGTGCTACAACTGTGGCAAAACAGGTCACTATGCCAGAGACTGCCGAAGACCAAAAGTCAGAAACTCCGATTATTACAAGAACAAGATGCTTCTTGCAAAGCAACAGGAGGCTGGTAAGGCACTGATGGCTGAAGATGAATACTGGCTTGATCATTCTGACGAAGAAGAAGAGGATAAAGAAAAAGATGAAGCCGTCAACATGTGCTTGATGGGAAAGCAAGAATCAGATGCTGAAGCTGATTCAGATAATGAAGAAGAGGAGGTATGTAATTTATCATATTCAGACTTCATGAATAAAATGAATGCCATGATTTTAAAACAACAAGAGTTAGAATCGAATCTTGAGCGAGAAAATGGTGTTATAACTGACAAAAACCAACTGATACAGAAACTTAGCAATGAAATTCCTGAGAAGAAAGTATTGGTTGAGGTTTTACATAGAGATAATGACACCAACGCAAAGGAAAAGACAATAATTCTTAAAGAGAATTCTGAACTCAAGTCTAAGCTAACAAAAAGTGAGATTGATATATATGAGCTTACAAAATTGCATTCTTCATGTACCAAAGAAAACTTTTCTTTACTTGGTAAATAAAAAAGTTTGGAAGAGAAGTTATACAAAATGGGTCAAACTGAACAAACTATTCATCTGAACAAACCCAAAGAGGAAATAGAGATATGGGGAATCGGTTATAAGAATCCTCACTGTCTTCAAAAAGGAATGTCTGAAGTGCCTGCACTTTATGATCATCTTTCTATGAAATTAGTTCGACGACTCCCTGAGTTCAAAACTTTTTGGACGAAACTATCAGAAGAGGATGAAACCAACGAAACTGAAAAACGGTTGAAATCATCTAAAGTTCATCTTCCGTTTTATTATACGAAGATGAATAATAGTTATAATGAAAATCCAATATATCAAAAGAAGAAAACTCTTTCAAGTGATTTCTTTCAAAGTTATTCTGAAAAAGAAATGGAGGCGAAGCCTATTCAAGGTAAACTATATGTCCCTCCTCTCATTTTTGAAAGTAAAATTTATGAACTCGAGAATTCTTTAACAGATGAAAGACTTTTGATGAATATTGAACAAAATGTTTTTTCAACTGTGTTCAAAAATGTTATTATTTCTAAGGCTTCAAACTCTGAGGATATGTTTGGTTTAGCAAATAAAGGGTTTGATTTTCTGAACGCTAACGGTGGTTTAGGAAAAACCAGTATGGCTGTTAACAGTGCAAAATCAACGAAAGTTGATAACTCAGTCTCTGTGAAAGCTAAAAATGCTAAAGGTAATATTACATCTAAGCATTCACAGAAACCGAACACTACTGGTCATCCGAAGAAGAAGCATTCGTTACACAATCAATTTATCAAATGTCTAGACTGACAAGCAGGTTTGTCTACTGACGAAAGCCTCGATGCAACAAAGCTGGTTATGGCATCGAAAGCTCTCTCACCTCAACTTCAGGTACATCAACAATCTGGTTAGTGGAAAGCTAGTCAAAAGACTTCCAGCGCTCAAATATGAAAGAGAACATCTTTGTGAAGCATGTGAAAAAGGAAAAATGAAGAGGGCACCTCATAAACCAAAGCCTGAACCAAGTACAAGTGCTCGTTAGAGTTATTGCATATGGACTTATGCGGTCCGATGCGAACTCAGAGTTTAAGCGGAAAGAAGTACATACTCGTGATCGTGGACGATTACTCGCGATACACATGGGTAAAGTTTCTACGATCAAAGGATGAGACACTAGATGTTCTCATCAAATTCCTAAAGACGACCCAGGTGAATCTGCAGAAACCGGTCAAGTTTCTACGTACAGACAACGACACAGAGTTCATGAACCAAAAGGTTGAAGAATATCTCGAATCTGTCGGGATCTCACATCAGTACTCTGCTGCTCGTACGCCTCAACAAAATGGAGTGGTCGAAAGAAGAAATCGAACGCTAGTCGAGGCTGCTCGTACTATGCTAAGTCAATCAGACTTACCTCTAATCTTGTGGGCTGAAGCTGTATCGACCGCGTGTTATACACAGAATCGCTCCATGATACATCGCAGATTCAAGAAAGCTCCTTATGATTTAATCAAGAACTGAACACCAACAATCAAATATTTCCATATATTTGGGTGTAAGTATTTCGTGCTAAACGATAGGGAAAGTCTCAATAAGTTCAGTGCCAAGGCGAACGAAGGCATTTTCATTGGTTATTCCTCGACATCAACCGCATTCCGTGTTTATCTGAAGAAGTCAAAAACGGTGATTGAAAGCATCAACGTCACGTTTGATGAAGAGATGGCTTCCGAACATCAAAGTTCAGAACCCACTATAACAGGAATACTAGCTTCTGGGCAACTTCGTCCAGAACCTGCGTCTCAACAGAATAAATCAGATGAAGCATCAACGTCAACTAATAATATATCTGATTTAGACTTATTATTTGAATTGTTTTATGATGAATTTCTTGGATCTAATGTAAATAAATCTGTTATGGTTGACAGGATGGAAGACTTAACGACTACTCATCCAACCAGATCAGATGTTCCTATTGAATCCAACGCCCCGATTCAATAAGAAGTTCCAATTCAAATGCCGACTCCAACAGTTGAAGAAGTTCCATGTGATGAAGAGATAGAAGTAGCTAAACTAGTAGGATGTTCTGTACAGATACATCCACAGCCGGAACAAGCTGTACCTGCTGAGCCTTCTGAACCTACCACTTCAACTGCAATCATAATTCCTCCTGAACAAGTTGAAGAAGGTACAAGTGGGTTTATAGATGATACAACTGACATACAATCATCTAATCCACTGCCTCATGAACATAAATGGACCAAAGAGCATCCGATAAGCCAGATCATTGGCGATCCATCACAACTGGTGCAAACTAGGTCAGCATCATTGAATATGTGCATGCATGACTCCTTTCTGAGCAAGTTCGAGCCAACATGCGTATCAGAGGCGCTTGCTGATACAGAATGGGTGATCTCAATGCAAGAAGAGCTGAATCAGTTCGATGCACTTCAAGTCTGGAGACTCGTACCAAAGCCTCCAGGTAAAACCATTATAGGTACGAAATGGGTTTTCAAGATAAAGAAAGACGAAGAGGGTACCGTTATCCGAAACAAGGCAAGACTAGTAGCCAAAGGATACAGACAAGAAGAAGGAATCGACTATGACGAGACATATGCTCCTGTGGCGCGATTAGAGGCAATTAGAATGTTTCTAGCCTACGCAGCCCACAAGAACTTCACGGTCTTTCAAATGGACGTGAAGACAGCATTCCTGAATTGAATTCTGAAGAAGGAAGTCTACGTCTCTCAGCCAGAAGGTTTTGTCAATCAAGAGAAGCCGAATCACGTCTACATTCTCGACAAAGCACTATACGGTCTGAAACAAGCACCTCGAGCCTGGTATGATGTCCTTTCCACTTTTCTAGTAAAGTCTGGGTTTTCAAAAGGTACGGTGGATACCACTTTCTTTATCAAAAAGGAAAAAGCCGATATTATTTTAATTCAAATCTATGTAGATGATATTATCTTTGGTTCTACAAATACTAAGTACTGTAAGAATTTTGCAAACCTTATGGTGTCTAGATTTCAGATGAACATGATGGGAGAGATGAATTTATTTCTCGGTTTACAAGTAAAACAATTTTCGTCGGGTATTTTTATCAATCAATCAAAATACATTTTGGATATTCTTCGGAAGTTCCAAATGGGAAATTCAAAACCGATTGGTACCCCAATGGCACCAGGTACTAAGATTGGCACCGATCCTTCGGGAAAGGTTGTTGATGTTAGGACTTATCGAGGAATGATAGGTTGTTTAATGTATCTTACTTCCAGTAGGCCAGATATAATGTTTTCAACATGCTTATGTGCAAGATATCAGGCCAATCCTAAAGAAATCCATATGTCTGCTGTGAAGCGCATATTTAGGTATCTAAAGGGCACTGCAGATCTTGGTCTGTGATATCCTAAAGATACTACTTTTGAACTAACAGTTTACACAGATCCAGATCATGCAGGTTGTATGTTAGACAGGATGAGCACGTCAGGACATGTACAGTTCCTCGGTGACAAGCTCGTCAGTTGGGCATCGAAGAAGCAACTTTGTGTTTCAACCTCCACGGCCGAAGCAGAATATGTTGCTGCTGCTAGCTGCTGTTCTCAGGTCTTCTGGATGAGAACTCAATTGCGCGACTACGGTTTCGACTTCAACAAGATCCCGATATACTGTGACTCCAAGAGCGCCATCGCAATATCAGCGAATCCTCTTCAACACACCAAGACTAAACACATAGACGTCAGGTATCATTTTATTAAAGATTATGTTGAAAAAGGAACAATTGAACTTTTCTTTGTAAAAACTGATTATCAACTTGCCTATTTGTTTACCAAACCTTTAGACGAAAAGAGGTTTACCTTTCTTGTCTCTAAGCATGGTATGTTAAATCTAAAGATTTAATCAGTAGTTACCTATCAAAGTTTTCTAATTGTATACTTTTTCATCATTTCTTCATTCTTCACTCTGATTGATATCTGCACTTCTCTATTCTGTTCATGAACCAAGGAGGAGTATGAGAATAAATTGACAAATAGTCAATATTACTTCAAGGGGGAGCTCATAATATTTTGCATGTACCTTTTAATGCCAAATTTTGTTTTGTAATGCAAGAATTTAGGGGGAGCTCTTCAAGACAAAAGAAGAGTACGGATATGACTTATGATTATTTCTGATCAGAACTCGTACTTTAAAAAGTTTTACTGCTTTTTGTCTTTTCAGTTTAAGTGAATAAATTTTACTTTGACTTTGACTTAAGACTTTTGCAGAAGTTTGAGAGAAGCTTACAAGTTCAAATGTTTATGACTTAAAGCTTAGCTTCATGAGATTGAAGATCGTACGTCAACGTATAATTCTATATCTTCATCTCATATATGATTGAAAGAAGGGCGACTTTCAATCATTGTAAAACATTGTTTTTAATGTTCAAACCACTTTTATATTTTGGGAGTGTATTTTTAAATGTTTTCATGATCTAAATTGTGCTTTAACTGAAATAGTTAAACCAATCTGAGCTTCACGTGCATCATAGGAAAACAAGAAATCATTGTGCTAGGAATTAACACAACTTCTATGGAATCACCTTATCAGTGATTTCTAGCCAAGAAGTTAATCCTTAGTTATTGAGTGTGCAAAGAGAAAAGAAATGAGTGTGATTAGAGAAAGCAAAACGTTTAAAAGAAAGAGCGTGTGAGAACAGAGTTAAAAGAATATCACAACTCTGCACCAACTTTTTCTGAGCCGGGTAGCCACCACTCTAGTGTTCCACAATTCTTTGGTGATTATTATTGAAATAGGCAACTAACCCATGCCAACTCTTGATCAAATCTAACTATATACTCATTTTCCTCTCAAAAAGAAAGTGTTTCACATTTTCAAAGGGGATGCAACACATTTGCTATCTGATTTTCATTTGGAAAATCTGGATATTGAAAAGAAGGAAGTCTGCCCCACCTTCGCACTTCAATCATGCACATTGAGTCTGTGTTTAACTTACTTTTGTCTCAGTGGTTTACACAATTTTGAGCCAATAAGCAATCATCAGTGCTTAATTCTTTCAAACACAAGCA
Source organism: Arctium minus (assembly GCA_954870635.1). Classification (NCBI taxonomy): domain Eukaryota; kingdom Viridiplantae; phylum Streptophyta; class Magnoliopsida; order Asterales; family Asteraceae; genus Arctium; species Arctium minus. The sequence goes on along the minus strand of OX941090.1, from coordinate 54,435,767 downwards.
GGAACACACAAGGAGTTTGTTTATTTGTCATAACGTTTATAGAAATAACCTTTGTGGTGTTTCAATGATTAAATGGAAGCCCTGGGGGAGTCAACATCAAACAGCTCCTTTCCAATGTGTATTAGTTACACATAGTTACTTAGTGTTACTGACACTGATTCATTAGTTGATTCAGGTGTTACATGATTATTTTATCTGGATTTGCAAAGATCTGGATGAATAAGTATTGAATTGACGAATCAGTGGCTCCAAGTGGTTGACATTTCTTACAGAAAGTTTTGATGAACTCCTTGCACTTATCATCAAAAAGGGGGAGAATGACTACACAAGAAATGGCAAAGATCACATGTTTCAAGAATCACGTCCAAGTTTGAAGACATGCTGATTTCAGAGCTAGAGAAAGAGATTGCATCTTCTGAGCTGAACAAGAAGACTGAATTGCTAAAATCTTTTTTAGTAATGATCTTGATCCAAAGGGGGAGATTGTTAGATCACATATCTATTGGATTCAAGATCATCCAAACTGAAGATCGTAATCTGAAGCTAAAGCCGAAACGTCGACTCTCGATATTAAAGTCTAATGTTTATTTGTAATAAATGTCAAAGTAATTAATGTTTTTTGTTATTAGTTTAGTTAGTTAGTTTAGTTAGCTTTATAATATCTAAGTTAGATTAGATATTATTTGGTTTATATTGTTTAATATTGCAACTTGTTGCTGCAAGTGGTTTAGGTTGAGTGTCTAAGAAGCTTGAGATAATATCATATCTCAACAACTCTCTCATCTCTAATTAATCAGATTTCATCAAGAACACAAGAACACACACACTTAAGGTATAAAAGAGAGAAAACAGAGAGAACACAATCTAGAGCTTGAATCGATCAACCTTGTAACCATTTCTATTAATCAATACAGGTTGGTAATCGTTTATGTGTTGATAATCTATAAAACTTGATATAGAATTGTGGACCGACAATAAGTCTCTTACAAGCTTTCATTGTCTTTAGCTTTTAACTCTTCGTAGTTGTTGATACAGTTACCTACTTTCATTTGGTTCCCAACCTTTGAACCCATCATCATCTTCCGAAGTTGATCCCACATAGATTTGACACTTTCCTTGTAGTTGTCTATTTTCACATATATCTCATTATTCATGCTTTGTAAAAGCAAAGATCTGGCTTGTTTATCAGCATCAAACCGTTTCGTCTGATCTTCAGTAAATTGAGCATACTCTTTAATTTCTATCCATGTATTCTGAACTCCATCTGAGTTATAACCTTCACCAGGAATCTCCTCCCTAGGAACTTTCATTGGTCCTTTTTTAATAGACAAAAGAATGTTTTCTCCGTTGACATGCCGGTCCGCAAAGTTAAGAAAACGATATTTCCACTATTCGTACTCCCCTTTGAACAAAACGGGGGGTTTAGAATCAGTTCCAATCGAGAGAGCATCTCTAGAAGTCATCCTGTTTTAATTCTATGCAATAAGAAACTTGAACTTGACCGTTAGTCCAAATGAAATCAAAATAATATTGAAAAACACTGAAAAACTTGACAAAGAAATTTCTGGAAAAACACTTATGTCAAGAATTCGCAGGTTTCACAAAGAAATACAAATAATTTGCAAGATACAAAAGAAACACCACAAATTCCTAAGTGCTTTGAATCAACAAAAAATTCGCACTTGAAAAGAACCAAGCACAGAATTCGCAAGCTTAAGAATTCAAGAATTCATAAGCTTATAGAATTCGCAAGTATCAAAATTCGTAACCAATAAACATTTTAAATTCGCAAGTTCAAAAACTAGAATTCGCAAAGACACCTCTTACGAAATCTACACTTTTCGCAAACTTGAGATCTGCGAATCGTTAGCTTTTCTCAAGTATTACGATTACGAATTCTATCCTTGGAAACACTTAAACTACGAATCCTCTGATTTTTGTAAAAACTTGATCTACGAATCCTCTGTTTTTCAAAAACATTTGATCTACGAATCCTCTGTTTTTCAAAAACATTTGATCTACGAATCCTCTGTTTTCAAAAACACTTGATCTACGAATCCTGTACTTAAGGTTTTTCAGAAACAAAAACTTCGCAAAAATTAAAAGAAATGAACGAATCCTTCAAACTTTCTGCAAAAACAATGAACTCTGGGAGTTCTTTACAAGAACTTGCGAGTTCTTCAGATTGTCTGCGAATTCTTCAGATCTCCTTGCGAGTTCATTCAACTTTGAAGCCAAAAATCAATCTGATTCGACCAAAAACCTCCCTAGAGTTCAGATTTCGATCTGATACTTTGAACGAATGATCACTTATACATCTTGAACACTTTTCTACCAACTAAATTTTATCTAATCCACAGATTATTACAATTCGATCCAGAACAGTGCTCTAGAACTCGTGATACAAAACTCAATAGAATTCAAAATTTCATGAAAATTGTGTGTTCCAGATTCTAGTTTCTAAACAAGATTAATCAAACAAACAAGATTAAAACACAATGAATTACCTGTTTGATTACTTTGAATTCTCAAATTACACTTTCTCTCTCTAGAACTCTCTCTCTCTCTCTCTCTCTCTCTAACGTATTCTCTCTAACAGATTCTCAAATAAGACTTGTTACAACTAAAAGACAGAAATACAAGGTATTTATACCTAACAACTACTAATACAAGAAAAAAAAATACAAAATACATTGTCTTTTATTACAAAAGACTTTGACTATGATGAAAGTTGACTTTCTCAGCTTTGACTTTCTTGAACTTTGACCTTCAGTCTTCTTGATCTTGTATCCAACATATTTATGCTCTAACAATCTCCCCCTTTGGATTCAAGATCACTGTTGAAAGATCTAGCAATTCAGTCTCCACATTAAGCTCTGTCAGTACAATCTCTTCTTTTTCTTTGACTATATTTTTTCCAAGATTGTCTTCAAATTATTGACAATATCCCCAAATCTTTCACATAATACTTACGGACTTTGGAAAGAAATTATCTTCAGAATCAGGTCGAATTGCTTTCAGCAAATAATTTGGACATTTCTGAAAATCATTTCTCAAAACTTTATCATTTCTTGATACCATCTCTTCCAAACTTTAAAACTTTAACATTTCTTGATATCATCTCCCCCTTTTTGATGATTTGAGCATCGATATCATCAAAACTTTCTCCAAGAAATGTCCTTGACCAATCTGATATGTCAAACTGAGCTTCTGATTCTGTGATCCATAACCAAGTATTCATCTAGATCTTTGCAAATCTAGACAAAATAAGAACAGGTAACTCCTGAATCAACAGATGAATCAGTTAAAATGCCTGTCAGTAACACGAAGTCACTGTGTGTAACGAATACACAATATAAAGGAGTTTTTTGATGTTCACTCCCCCAGGGCTTCCATCCAATCATCGAAACACCACAAAAGGCAATTTCTATTAATGTTATGACAAAGAAACAAATTCCTTGTGTGTACGTGCATGTGTAGAAAGAATTAAGCACGATGATTGCTTTTCAATAAGGCTCAAAGTTGTGTAAACCACTGAGACAACAGTAGATAAACACAGACTCAATGTGCATGATTGAAGTGCGAAGGTGGGGCAGACTTTCTTCTTTTTCAATATCCAGATTTTCCAAATGAAAACCAGATAGATTATATGATGCGTCCCCTTGAAAATGTGAAACATTTTCTTTTTGAGAAGAAAATGAGTAGCTTGTGGGGTTTAGTCAAGAGTTGGTATAGGCTAGTTACCTGTTTCAATAACGTTCACCAAAGATTTGTGAAACGATAGTAATGTGGCTGCCCGGCTCAGAAAGTAGTTTGTGCAGAGTTTAATATTCTTTTACTCTGTTCTCACACCCTCTTTCTTTTAATCATTATGATCACTTCTAACCAAACTCTCATTTACATTTTACCTCATCACACCCACACTCATTTCATTTTGACTCCTCACACTCAATCTCTAAAGGATTAACTTCTTGGGTAGAAATCACTGGTTAACGTGATATCATAGAAGTTTCAATTATGTCCTAGCACAAAGAACCCATATTATCCTATAAAAGCATAATGTTGCACAATATGGTTTAACTTTATCAGTTAAAGCTCATGTACAAATGTCAGCTGAATGTATGCTCAGAATATAATCATGAAGATATGAGCATTTACTGTGTAATACGTAAAATTTCCTATACAAACTCATTCTAGTACACCTATAGATCACTAACAAACAATTTACAACTCGAAAAACTTACTCAAACTCAAAAACATATTCAATCTTCAATATAACAGTGTCGAAAAAACAATTCTTGAAATTGATTTCAATCGATTTCTATCTGGATCTGCTCTGATACCAATTGTGTGTCCTGAAACCAAGATTCCTATTGCAATTATTCAAACAAACAAGATATGATTCAAATACCTGTTTTGATTCCAATACCAATTCAAACGATTACAGATTGTATTTCTCTCTTTCTCTCTCTAGAACTCTCTTTCTCTCTCTAAAACTCTCTCTTAATCGTATCTGAAATCTAAAACCATCTCACTAATAACAAGGAAAAAAATTATTAAAACCTACAACTAATTACAAAGAAACTAATACAAAATACAAGACACTTTGACTTTTATTACAATTTAGACTTTGACATTTAATGAGAATTGACTTTCTCAGATTTGACTTTTTGTACTTTGACATTCAGTTTTCTTGATCTTGTATCCAACATATTTTTGCTCTAACAGACTCATTGACATAACCTTTATAGACGAATCCTTTAAGGAAATCCTACCGAGCCCATCATCATGACAAGCTCTGTAGGTACCAAATACTCCTTTGATAAATCTGGATCATGTGTTGATTCAGAGGTTACCCTATGCACCTACGTCACAAAGGAGGAGTTTCAAACCTTTGTTGACCAAGTGTCCGACAGACTCGAGGCACTGATCAATCAAACTCCTGACGTATCTTATATGACCCTCAATACCATCCAAGATGACTGAAGATCCTCCAAAAATGTCTCCTTGGCCAATGCTCTAGCATTAACAAAGTTGCAAGAATCTTCTGTCGCCAAGGATGACTTCAACAAATTAATCTCTATAGTGGAAGCTCAGACAGAAGCTCTGAAGGCACTCCAACAGATATCAACTCAGAATTCCTCGAATATTCAAAAGTTGTTGGATGCCTCATCTTCAAATGCCTCAAAAGAAGACTTCAATCACTATGCCCAGTCCATCAACAAACAGACTGACGCCATCAAAGTGCTTGGAGATACCTGCATGGATGAAATGGAAGAATATGCAGCCACAGTCACTAAATCAGGGGTGGATGATTTGTCCAGATTAAAAGAGGAGATCAAGGACATGACTCGCAGTGTCATGGTCCCAATTGAAGCTTCAGGATCAACCTCTGCACCTCCACCACCCCTTCTGCAACAAACATATATGCCCTGTCAACCAAAGAAGAACTTCAAAGCATGGTCTGGATGCTTCTAAGGAATCTGAACCTTATAGGATTTGATATCTTCAAGGAAGGAAAAACTATGGCAGAGGATCTGAAGAAGACAGTAGCGACCATCAAGTTCAAATCCGACTACAAGGTCAACAAACTCTCCCTTGCTGTAGAGGATGTGATGAACAAGATCACCCAACACACAGATAACCACCTCTGCAGAAGGAAAAGAAAGGCACATGCATCTTTCTAGGCAGAGGCAGCGTAGAAGAGAGCCAACCATGATGATTAGGATCCAGATGCCTCTGGCCCTGACCATCATGAGAGGGAGATGGCTCAAAAGAACAAAGGCTCTGCCCTTATAGCCACCACTCCTCTTCAGGCCCTACCCATACAAAAATATTTAGAGGCCCAAAACACGCAAAAGCTCAAATCCTATGCTTCTGAAGAAATAAAGAAGGATGAAAATTTTGTTCAAGTCACAACCTCTGCAGAGCTACAAAAGGGAAAGGTCAGTGTCGGCTCTGAAGAAATTGTAGAGGTACTTACAAAGTTTGTAGAACCTTCAAGCACTAAGTTAATGCCCACTGCACCTACCCCCAAAGTCCAGTTTCAGAGCCTTTATCCAGTGAATGCCGCCGAAACCACCAAGACCCATTTACAAAGCCTAAAGAACAAGAAGAAACCCTCTAAGAAAAAAGAACAAGAGGACAGGGTGAAACAAATAGTTCAATTGATGAAAACATTCACACCTACCTCCACAGAGCAGAACCTGAAGCCGTCTTTATTGCACCAAACCTACATCCTCTAATCAAAGAAGATATCAAGAGAAGGTTCGAGCAAACGGCCAAAAAAAAGAATGAGGTTTTTTCAAAAGAGGATATTAAGATTGTGATGAGGATCTCTCTGCACTCCTTCGCCAACAAGTCAATTATGTACGCTAAATACCTGGTCGAGAGAAAAGATGGGCGGACGTACATCTTCACAGATGCTGATCTAAAGAACCTCTGCGCCTATGATCTTCCTCTACTATATGCTTTCACTGAACAAAGACTTGAAAAAAAGAAGGAATACATGATAGCAAATGGAAGGATCAAGGAGGTCATGCGCGAACACGTCAAATATCATAGCAAAATGGACTTCGAGGTGGCTCTACAGCTCAGAGTCGATAAGCTATCGATAACAAAGCCAGATGAAAAATTCCCTGGAATCGAAGAAGTACCATCAAATTCACTCATCACAGAGCCTGTATTCAGATTCATCTACAGAGATGATGATTGGAGCAAGAAGATGTTCAAGCCCGATCAAAGTCACAAATTTTCGAATAGTACTCTGCTGAAAATCAATTACACTATTCTGAGGAAAAGGGGATCTGAAACTGTGCAAGAGGGGCCTGCAGAGAATATGATTGGGATGATAGATGCTCAAATCAAGTACAGGGAGCTCAGTCTGTCGATGAAAAAGACCTTAGCTGAAAGCTTTACCAATCCGATAGATGATTTCCCTAGGTAATCCTTGTAATAGAATAGCTTTTCATTCATTGTAATATGTAAAAGAACATGTACTTGCTTTATGGCATTTCCTTTTGAATGAAAGTTTTAGTCCTCAGAGGTTGAGTTCCTTTCATCACTTTTAGTTTCTAACTCAGACAAACACACAACATTCCAAATCTTTATTTTTCAATACTTAGGGGGAGATTGTTAGCTCCATCTCACATGTATAGAAGTATTGAAAAATAGGCTAAGTATAGGAACCGCTGAAGACTGCTTAGAACCTCCAAGCTCACAACAGAAGTCGCAAGCTCAGAAGACTCTGTCGACTATCTACCCGAGGACTCTAACCTGAAGATCACTTTCAAATCACAGAGCCTCTATGATCACTTACAGAGCCTCTGTGATGGCTAACCTCTTGAGATAAATTATGGAAGAATTTAGTCACAATGGTTCAAGATAAGACCACGTGCAGAACACGTGAGCATGTTGTACGAAGATTCTGAAGATCATTTGTGCGCGTCCCACATTGTTTAACTTTCCAGGGGGAATTCCTTTTATGGAATGGCAGCCTTTGTCTTGTACTATTGTGTGCTCCTCGTCCTATATGAGGGGAGCACTATCTGTTTTGTAATACACACGAGAAAACACTAACCAGAGAGAACTTTGTAATTTATTTGAGCATTTCAACATATACTAGTGCGTGTTCTTGGTGTTCTTGAGAAAATTAATGAAACAGATCCTTCAATATTCATCTTATTGCATTTTATGTTTTTGTTCATTATTTGCTAGTGTGTCTGCTACCTTTTAAGTTCTATTTTCTCTACACTTTAAAACGCTTTCGCACTATTATTTATCAGTTTTTGTGTAGAGAAAAGTAAATCAAGTTTAGAACATGATGTTTGGGATCAGAGCAGACTTTGATTCTTAATATCAAAGGATCATGTTCAATACTTGATTCATGTGATCTAGGTAGTAGTTTGAGTCTGTTCTTTACCTTGTACTCCATTCAAGATCACACTCTGTTTTCTGGAGTCATTTCAACCTGTTTGATATAAGATCCAAAGGCAAGTGTTCTCAACTCATTAAAGACAGATTCAAAACTCGTTTGTTATTGGCTTCTCTCTTACCAAAATAATCATCGTTGAGCCTATCCTCAAACTCATCTAGAGTTCATCTCATACTTTGTTTCTTTGTTTTTCACTTTTCAACTGAAAATGGCAAATACTATCAACTTTTTCAGCTCAGGATCTCAGTCAAAACCTCCTACTCTACTCGGGGATGAATACCCTCAGTGGAAAATCAGGATGGTACACTTACTTGAAGGAGTGGATCCTGGACTGGTCGAGTTTCTTCACAATCCTCCATACATTCCTATGACCACTGTTCCTCATGTTCCCGCTACTGCAAACACACAAGAAATACCTGAATATCCACATCCCAAACCCATTGCTGAGTGGATTGAACAAGAGAGTGCCATGCATGGACTCTTAAGGAAAGCCAAAAGGCTACTCATAATGGCCATTCCAAATGATATTTTTCAGTCGTTGGACTCCTGTGAGACCTCAAAGGATCTGTGGTTAGAACTTGAAAAATAGCTCGAAGGTGGTGCTAAGACCCTGAAAAACAACAGAGCCCTGTGTATAAACGAATACTTTGCTTTTAAGGCTCTGTCGGGTAAATCAATTCAGAGCACCTACAACAGATACAACTCACTGATCAACAAGTGTAAGAGGTATGGCTTCCACAAAACTTCGAAGGAAAACAATGTCAGATTCCTTTAGAGTCTCAATGACGAATGGCTTCATCTGACAACATTTCTCCCCCTCAAAACAAAATTATTTGATAGTTATGCTCGCCCTCAATGCAAAAACTTCTAGAATGATGTGAGCTTTAAAGCATCCCTTTTAGAAGAAAATCATTGAAGTGCGGGTTTTAATCAGATGTAATTAGAAGCCAGAGTCACTTAAAGTATTCTGCAAAAGAGAATATTGGTAATCATTAAAAATGATTCCGCTTCCGTCAGTAAAAGATATGAATAGCAATTGTTTGAGAATCAATACACAAGTGTGTGTCCCTGAAATCAAGTTCCTAATTCACAAACAAACAATCAAACAAGATGATTAAACTACCTGATTTTATTCCATTCGAAAATCAAATGTATACAAATCAGTTTCTCACTTTCTCTCTCTAGACGACTCTCTCTCTCTACAATTCTCTCTGATACTAATTGTTATTCCCAAATCTATGAAATTCTAATCGTAAAACATAATCAAGGTCAAGAATCGTAATCACATGTCATTAATTTAGAAATCATCAATTACAAATCTAACATCTTTCTCTCTCTACTTTCTCACACTAGAAAGATGTTCTCTAATCTGCTCTTCTCTCATATGCTTATCACCTTACAATCTGAATTTTACAAATGACTTACTTGCTTCCTACTAACTTACTTACAAGGACAAAAGGAATTTATACCTTCACACAAATACAAAGAAAACAAACACAATACAATATGTTGACTTTGACTTTTATTACAAAATGACTTTGACTTTCACTGAGAGTTGACTTTCCATCTTTGACTTCTTGAACTTTCATCTTCAATCTTTATGAACTTGAATCCAATAAATCTGTGCTCTAACATTAAGCAACAGGATTAAGAGACAGAAAACTCCTCCTTGAGTTATGAGAAAGGTCTAAGTGAAAATGTAAGAATCCCTAACAATTCAAGCAATCACAATCAATTCAAGATATGACAATGAATTTTATAGAGAGAGAGTAGAGAGAGAAAACACTTAATTCGAATTATTACAAGTATTACAATGATGAACAACTCAACCCACTAAACTATTACAAGGCATAAGGTATTTATACCTAAGATAAACTTACATGCTTACAAGCATTACAAACACTTACAAGCTTACACACCTAGTTGACTTTACAAGACATGACTATTTGACTTTTCAACACTTTGACTTTTCCTATTAAATCTTGTATACAATAAAATACACTAAAAATCTCCCCTTTCTATTCAAGATTTAATAAAAATTTGACAATCGTCTTCTGTGCTTTGATTCTTCAAACTTTGACCTTGACAGCTTTAAACTTTGAAGCTCTGACAGTCTTTAATCTCTGAAGTTGTTGAAGAATCTTGAAAAGCCTTTCACATTTAGTATCATTAAAAGTCAACATATCTTGAACACAAAACTGAATTCTTAAAATTCCTTTGATCTTTGAAACTTTAAGGAATCTTTATCTTTGAACTTTGATTGAGGAATCTTTTAGATCTCATATCTTCATCTCTTTGATCTCTGGATCGTCTTTAGAAAACAAACTTTCTCAATCTTCTTGACATATCATTGAATCATCTCAGAATGATTTCTTTTCATCTGTCTTGAAATGTCACTTAATGAAGATTTGACTTTAACTTTATAAATTTCTTCACAAGCCTTTTCACTTTATCTTTGAAATTAAACTTTGTAGATTTCTCCCCCTTTTTGATGATTGTGAGAATCATGATCATCAAAACTCTTTAAGCTTTTTGATATCTCTATTTGACTTTGAAATTGAACTTTCAGAAATTTCTCCCCCTTTTTGATGATTGTAAGAATCATGATCATCAAAACTCAATTCAATTTCATCACAGTCTTTGAAACTTTCTCCCCCTTTTAAATGATGTAGAACAGTGTTCAGGATCTGAACAATCTCCTCCAATTGATCTTGATAAAAAGTCGTCAATTCATGAATGTATTTATCCGAATCTTTTCAAATTCTGACAAATTTAGAATGGTAAACCTGAATCAACACATGAAACTGTTAGGAATGCCTGTCAGTAACACAAAGTTACTATGTGCAATGAATGTACAATTTAAGGAGCTGGTTTGATGTTGACTCCCCAGGACTTCCATCCAATCATTGAAACACAAGGTATTTTCTATGAATGTTCTGACAGAAAAACACATTTTTTGTGTGCTTGTGCATGTGTTATGAAAGAATTAACACAATGATTGTGTTTCATAAGGCTCAAAGTATGTAAAACATTGAAACAACAATGATTATACATAGACTCAAATGTGCATGAGAAGGGTCTAAGGTGGGGCAACTTTTCTTCTTTTTCAATATCAGTATCTTCGAAATGAAGAACCAATAGATTATGTGTTGTTTCCCCAGAAAATTTGTGGTTTGACAATATCAGAAAATGGTCTGATCTGATTTGATTTGACAATTTGTGGTTTGACATTTTTCTTTTTAAAAACAATTTTCTCATGGATAGAACTAGAAGCAGGTTTAAAAGAGCAAATTGATTCAGTTGAATTGTCAACTGGTGATTGATTGATTACATCAGCACAAACTTTTTCTGACAAATCAACATTTATCTTGATTACAGCAACTTCTAAGTACTTTATCTTTTCAGATAAAATGTTTCTTTCATTAGTAAGTGTGTCACATTTCTGTTTCAAATCAGATCTAGCCATCTTTTCCTTTTGGACATCTGATGATAGAACATATATCTTGGACATGAGCTTATATATTTCAGATTCAAAATTTTGACGTTCAAGCTCAAAATCTTTTTCCAAGTTCTTGGTTTTCTCAGAAATTTCATTGAAAATCCCAGTATTTCGCTTTTCAGCATTTTTCTTTTCAACATTATAAGACCTTTTATTTTCTTGAAAACACTTTCTTTCTTTCTCAAGTAGGTCTTGTAATGTAGAAATCTGTTTGGGAAGTTCAACAGTTTTATCTTCAATAACTTTTCTCTCTTTAGCAAACGTGTCTCTTTCAGTAATCAAAATCTTTTAGAATTCAGACACTTGCTTCGACAGTTTTAAACATCTTAGCTCAAGATTCTTCTTCTCTTGTTCAGCTTTCTTGGAAATATCAGACAACTTTTGAGCAAAAAGATTTTTCTGAATCAACTTTAACTTTATCCTTATCTGCTTGGACGCTTTTCTTCAGTTCAGCATTTTGTGACTCCAAAATAGATATCTGATCTTCAAAAGCCTTAAACTTCTGTTGAAGCTTAACTGATTCATCTTGTAGTTGTGATTATTTCTGTTCAGTTTTCTTCAGTTGGCTTTGAAGATTCACTATATTTCTTTCTTTCATCTTAATTTCTTTCTCACAAGTCTGAATAGTGTTTTCTTTTAAAGCTATTATTTTCTCTTTCTCTTTAATCTCTTTCTCTTTTGCACTGATGATACCTGCAAAATCAGATTTAATAGTATGAGTACATTTAACACAAACAAAAGTTTTATCAGAATCTGACAAATTAGAATTAAACTCCTGAATCAGATTTAAAAGAATTGAATTTTGATTCTTAAGTTTATCTCTTTCAGCTTCTAATGTCGGTATCTCAGGCATGTACAAGATAGCACAGTCTCTAGATGACAGTATCGCATTTCCTTTCTCATCTATAATTGTCATTTTGAATGATTAGCTTGAATGAATGATCGTTCCCAAAAAGTTCAGAAAAATTTGACTAAAAGTCAAAATCAGATCACCACTTAAAAAAAATTCAGAAAAAAAATTCCAACTCTGGAACTCGCAAAGCACTAGAACTCGCAGATCAAAGGTTTTTAGTGTTTCAAGAAACTCTCAGACGACATGAATTAGAACTCGCAGATCACATGAATTAGAACTCGCAGACAACATGAATTTTGAACTCGCAGAGCATATGGACTGAAACTCGCAGACCAAGTGGACTGGCAACACTAGAACTCGCAGACTATTAGTTGCGTGTTTTGCAAACTCTCAAGCTACTGTTTGCGTGTTTTGAGAACTCTCATGCTACATGATGTGCGTGTTTTGTAAACTCTTTGTCTTGCGTGTTTTGTAGATCTTACGCATTCTTCACTTGATAACACATGTCGATCCAAAAATCATCTTAATCTGCAATTCAATTTTCAGAAATGTACCACTATGATCGAAAAGCAATTCTAAACACTTTTCTATCAATCCACTAAAGCTAAAAACAGAAAACTTCAGTGCAATTAACCGAAATACAATGTTCTGTGTTCATGTTTTCAAGAAATCACAAAATTCAAAAATTCAAACGATCTAGTGAGTAATTCTTGTGCAAGTGTGAATACAAATTGATCAATTATACTAATCAATCACTGCAAATTCAATTTTAACAATCTAAAAACAACAAGCTAATGTGAATTTGATCACAAGTCCATTTTTCAGAAAATGATCTGCACATACTTAAAAATCCAAAAATGTCAAAATACAATATGATCTTGTGATTAATTTGTGAAATTGTGTGAATACAAAATGTTTTCTAACACAAATCGATCACAACTATTACAATTATACACACGAATTTTAACAATACAAGAATATCTCGATTAAACAGTTAAAGTTCAAGAATACAACCGTGTTCTTGATTTTCAAAAAAATCGATCCAATTTTTGATGATCCAATCTTTCTGAAATTGATTTGTGTCGGTTCACAATAAATGATTAACCAACCTGTTTTACAAATAAACGAAGATTACAGGATTGATGTTTTGTTTGAGCCCTAGATGTTTTCTCTCTATTACACTGTTTTTGTGTGTGTTGTGTGTTTGTGATTATGAGATCTGATTGTTGCTTCCTAGACACTCTAAACAACCATTTGCAAAACAACTTGCAATAATAAGAATATTAAACTAAACTAATATCTAATATCCTATACTAATATCTAAATAATAATATCTAGATATTTAGGATAATAATAAAATATTTAAACAATACTTTGACATTTTATTACAAACGAGATTTAGACTTATATTAAGAGTTGACTTTCCGGCTTTAGCTTCAGATTGGATCTTCAGATTGGATGATCTTGAATACAATAGATCTGTGCGCTAACAATTCCCCCTTTGGATAAAGATCATTCTAAAAAGATTTATCCAATAGATCTGTTTATTTCAATCTTCTCTTACAGCTCAGAAGATGCAATCTCCTTCTTTAGTCTTTAGAATGTAACAATCTTCCCATTTATTGTAGATAAATTATCTTTCAGATTTTGGGAAGAAATTATCTCTAGTTGTAGCTCAGATTGTTGTAGCAAAGTATCTTCAAAGAAAATTTATTGCAATTCAGCATGTCTTCAGAATACTTTGATCTCTCGCATTTCTTGGTTTGTTTTTCTCTTCTTTAATCTTGTAATTGAATGTACATTTCTTCAAGCTTTAGGTTCTCCCCCTTTTTGATGAATAGAGAAACGATTTCATCAAAACTTGAGTAAGAAATGTCTTTCATTTGGAGCCTCTGATCCGTCAATTTAAAAAGATAATAATCCAGATCTTTGCAAATCCAGACAAAATAATCATGTAACACCTGAATCAACAAATTAATCAGTTAAAATGCTGTCAGTAACACTAAGTCACTGTGTGTAATGAATACACATTGGAATGGAACTTTTTGATGTTGACTCCCCCAGGGCTTCCATTCAATCATCGAAACACCACAAAGGTAAATTCTATGAACGTTATGACAAAGAAACAAATTCCTTGTGTGTTCATGCTTGTGATAGAAAGAATTAAGCACGTATGATTGCTTATAAGGCTCAATATTGTGTAAACCATTGAGACAACAGTAAGTTAAACACAGACTCAATGTGCATGAATCAAGTGCGAAGGAGGGGCATACTTCCTTCTTTTCAATATCCAGATTTTCCAAAAGAAAATCAGATAGTAAATGTGCTGGTTCCCCTTTGAAAATGTGAAACACTTTCCTTTTGAGAAGAAAATGAGTAGCTGGTGAGGTTTGATCAAGAGTAGGCATATGCTAGTTGCCTGTTTCAATAATGTTCACGAAAAAATTGTAAAACACTAGTAATGTGGATGCCCAACTCAGAATGTAGTTGGTGCAGAGTTCTTATATTCTTTTAACTCTGTTCTCACACCCTCTTTCTTTTAAACATTTAGCTCACTCTAACCACACTCATTTCTTTTGACTTCTCACATTCAATCACTTATGGATTAACTTCGTGGGTAGAAATCACTGGTTAACGTGATTCCATAGAAGTTCAAGTAAGTCCTAGCTCAAAAAAATTATGTTTTCCAATGATGCATATGATGCTCAAAATGGTTTAACTATTTCAGTTAAAGCACAATTAGATCTTGAAAACATTTAAAGTCACACTTCCAAATTCATGAAATCTATTTGAGATTCGGGAAGTGGTTTGAACATTTAGGAAAAATGTTTTCTATGATTGAAAGTTGTCCACTTTTCAACCATGTATGAGATGAAGATAAGGAATTATACCTTTTGAGTGCAATCTTACATCTCATGAAGTCAAGCTTAAAGTCATAAAGATATGATCTTGTAAGCATCTCTCAAAAATCTGCAAAAGTCTTATGTCTATGTCAAAGCAAACTTTATTCACTTATATGGAAAAGACAAAAAGCAGTAAAACTATGAAAGTACGAGTTCTGATCGAAAATAATCAGAAGTCATATCCATACTTCTTTGATTTGACGAGCTCCCTCTAAAATCATGCATTACAAAAATTTGGAATAAAAGGTGTTATTCCCTGATTCATCAAGTTCTAATCAATAACAAATACTCAACATGAGAATTACAAATCATATTCATTGAATCCAAACTCAAAGATTACAAATCATAACTTTCTCTCTCTACAAACACTCTCTCTCTCCAGAATGATTTTCTAATCACCTCTTCTCTGATTTGTTTACTATGAGTGTTCTACTATTTACAAAGACAACAAAGGTATTTATACCCTTGACAAATACAAAGGAAAACAAACAAATACAAAATACATTGACTTTTATTACAAAAGACTTTGACTTTAATGAGATTTAACTTTCTCAGCTTTGACTTCTTGATCTTTTGTCTTCAATCTTAATGATCTTGAATCCAACATATTTATGCTCTAACAAAAGGTAAATGCAGAAATTTGTGAGCTCCCCTTCAAAATAACAATGAATGTCTTCACATACTCCCCCTTTGATCATGAACAGAATATTGACGTGCAGATATCTTGCGGAAATGAAGAAATGAAGAAAAATTTACAATAACAAATTTTAATAGGTAACTACCGATTAGGTCTTAAGATTTAGCATAACAAGCTTAGAGACAAGAAAATTGAATCTCTTTTCGTCTAAGGGTTTGGTAAACAAATCTGCAAGCTGATGATCAGTTTTTACAAAGTAAAGTTCAATTGTTCCTTTTTCAACATGTTCTTTTATGAAGTGATACCTGACATCGAAGTGTTTGCTCTTTGTATGCTGAACAGGATTAGCTGTTATCGCGATTGCGCTCTTTGAGTCACCGTATATCGAGATATGGTTGAAGTGAAAACCGTAGTCACGCAGTTGTGTTCTCATCCATAAGACCTGAGAATAGCAGCTAGCAGCAGCTACATATTCTTCTTCGACCGTTGAAGTTGAAACACAAAGTTTCTTCTTCGATGCCCAACTTACGAGCTTATCACAGATGAACTGTATATGACCTGACGTGCTCTTCCTGTCTAACATGCAACCAACATGATTTTCATCTGTATATGTTGTTAGTTCAAGGCTAGTATCTTTAGGATGCCACAGACCAAGATCTGCAGTCCCCTTCAGATACCTAAAAATACACTTAACTGCAGACACATGGGATTCTTTGGGATTGGCCTGATATCGAGCACATAAGCATGTTGAAAACATAATATCTGGCCTACTAGAAGTGAGATACATCAAAGAACCTATCATCCCTCTATAAGTTCTAACATCAACAACCTTTCCAGAAGGATCGGTACCAATCTTAGTACCTGGTGCCATTGGGGTACCAATCGGTTTTGAATTTTCCATTTTAAACTTCCGAAGAATTTCAAGAATGTATTTTGATTGATTGATAAAAATGCCCGATGAAAATTGTTTGACTTGTAAACCGAAAAAAAAATTCATCTCTCCCATCATATTCATCTGAAATCTTGACACCATAAGGTTTGAAAAATTCTTACAGTACTTAGGATTTGTAGAGCCAAAAATAATATCATCCACATAGATTTGAATAAGAATGATATCGGCTTTTTCCTTTTTAATAAACAAAGTGGTATCTACCGTACCTTTTGAAAAACTAGAATTGACTAAAAATTGAGATAGGACATCATACCAGGCTGGAGGAGATTGTAGACATCTGGCTGCGAGACGTAGACATCTTCCTTTAGAACGTCATTCAGAAAGGTAATCTTCACGTCCATTTGAAAGACCGTGAAGTTCTTGTGGGCAGCGTAGGCTAGAAACATTCGAATTGCTTCTAAATGTGCCATAGGAGCATAATTCTCGTCGTAGTCTATTCCTTCCTCTTATCTGTATCCTTTGGCTACAAGTCTTGCCTTGTTTCTGATAACGGTACCATCTTCATCTTTCTTGATCTTGAAAACCCATTTCATACCTATAATTGTTTTACCTTGAGGTTTGGGTACGAGTCTCCAGACTTTAAGTGCGTCGAACTGATTCAGCTCTTCTAGCATTGCAGTTACCCAATCTGAATCGACAAGAGCCTATGATACGCGAGTAGGCTCGATCTTGCTCAGAAAGGATTCATGCATACACATATTCATTGACGTTGACCTAGTTTGCACAGGTTTGGTTGGATCACCAATGATCTTGCTTATCGGGTGCTCTTTGGTCCATTTGTGTTCATGAGGTAGTGGATTATATGAGTATATATCAATATTATCATTTATGAATCTACTGGTACCTTCTTCTGGTAGTTCAGGAGGAATTATGGTTGCAGTTGAAGTAGTAGGTGCAGAAGTCTCAACAGGTTCAGCTTGGTCAGCAACTTATGTCTGTTCATTATTGACCACAACTTCAACTGTTGGAGTCGGCATTTGAACTAGAATTTCAATAGAGATATCTGAACTGGTTGGATGAGTAGTCGTTGAGTCTTCCATCGTGTCAATCACAACAGATTTATTCACATTAGATCCAAGAAATTCATCATAAAATAGTTCAAATAATAAATCTAAATCAGATAAATGATTAGTACACGTTGATGCGTCATCTGATTTGATCGTTTGAGACGCAGGTTATGGACTGATTTTCCCATAAGCTAGTACTCCGGTTATAACGGGTTCTGAACTGTGTTGTTCGAAAGTCATCTCTTCATCAAACGTAACATTGACTCTTTCAATAATCGTCTTTGACTTCTTCAGATATACACGGTATGCAGTTGATGTAGATGAATAACCAATGAAGATGCCTTCGTCCGCCTTGGCACTGAACTTTTGCAGACTCTCTCTATCGTTTAGAACAAAACACTTACACCCATTCATATGGAAATATTTGATTGTCGGTGTTCGGTTGTTGATTAATGCATAAGGAGTCTTCTTGAATCTGCGGTGTAACATGGATCGCTTCTGAGTGTAACACGCTGTCGATATAGCTTCAGCCCACAGAAATAGAGGTAAGTCAGATTGACTTAGCATAGTACGAGCAGCCTCGACTAGCGTACGATTTCTTCTTTCGAATACTCCATTCTGTTGAGGCGTACAGGGAACAAAGTATTGATGTGATATCCCGACCGATTCGAGATATTCTTGAACTGTTTTGTTCTTGAACTCTGTGTCGTTGTCTGTTCTTAGAAGCTTGACCGGTTTCTACAGATTTACCTGGGTCGTCTTCAGGAATGTAATGAGAACATTTGGTGTCTTATCTTTTAAATGTAGAAATTTGACCCAATTGTATCCCTAGTAGTCGTCCAGGATAACTAGTATGTACTTCATTCCGCCTAGACTTTGCATTCGCATCGGACCACAGAGATCCATATGCAATAACTCTAACGGAGAGCTTGTACTCGGTTCAGGCTTTGATTTATGTGGAGCTCTCTTCATCTTTCCCTTTTCACATGCTGCACAAATGTGTTCTTTTTCATACTTCAACTCTGGAAGTCCTTTCACTAACTTTTCACTGACCAGCTTGTTAATGTATCGAAAGTTGAGGTGAGAGAGTTGTCGATGCCATAGCCAACTTTGTTGCCTCGAGGCTTTTGAGAGTAGACAAACTTGCTTGTCAGTCTGGACATTTGACAAATTGATTGTGTAGAGGTCTGACTTTCTCGTGCCGACCAAGAGTTCCTGGCCTTCTTTAGTACGAACAGAACACCTCTTGGCTTTGAAATTGACCTCTAAGCCTTTGTCACAGAACTGGCCTATACTGAACAGGTTGTGTCTTAAGCCTTCAACATAGCTCACCTTCTTGATCGTGACTTTGTCATGTACCATATCACCATAACCTAGTATTGGTGAAAACTGGTCGTTCCCGAATCTAACTGTTCCGCAGTACTTATCTGTAAAGTTGGTCAACATACTTTTTTGTCCACATATGACGGATCTGCACAAGAGAAATTACGAAACAAGAGATTTAGATTTTCCATAAAACAAAAATTTGAAGTAAAGACTTTTGAGCATTGAATTGCCGGTCTTGAACTGATTTGTTCAAAAGCCTATGTTCTATTCTCCCTCTTTAAACGTTGGGTTCCTGCAACACAGATTTAGCTTTTGGTACCCATTGGAATTTGGGTCCGTTTTTCATTTGAAATTCATTGGAAGGATTAGAATGATTAGAGTGCACATGATAAGTTCCATACCAAACATCAGAATCTTGACAAGAAGCATAAACATGTTTATCATAATATGAATACTTTCTAGCAGATAAAGATAATAGGAATAATTGCTTCATAGAGTATTTTTTTACGATAAACGACAAGTTTTGGTTTCAAAATAGCAACATCAGCAATTAAAACATCTTTAATAGGAGAAGTCTTATTACAATCAACAGTACAAAAAGATTTATCATTCTTGTCAGTCTCCTGTTTTGGTTTCCATTGAGATTTAACTTCTGGCCTTTTCTTGCTCAGATCTGAAACAGTTGAAACTTGTGAGTTAGACTTGTGAGCAACAACTGAATGATTATTTTTTGGGTTATCAGTAGTGATCGGTTTCTGTGAATGCTGAGATTTATTCTTACCTTTAGCATACTTATTATTCACAGAGACTGATTTATCAACTTTCGTTGATTTTGCACTATTTACAGACGTACTGGTTTTTCCTAATGATTTTACAACAAGAGATGAATGGTTAGGAAGTTTCGCATTAAAATCAAATTGATCAAAACAACCACCCAAACCACCGTCAGAGTTTAGAAAATCAAACCCTCCATCAGTTAGACCAAAACTATCATTAGATTTTGAAGCCTTTGAAAGAACATCATCTTTAAACATAGTTGAAAAAACTTTTTGTTCAATATTAATCAAAAGTCTTTCATCTGTTAAAGAATTCTCAAGTTCATAAATTTTACTTTCCAAAACGAGAGGAGGGACATATAGTTTACCTTTAATAGGCTTCGTATCCATTTCTTTGACAGAATAACTCTGAAAGAAGTCGTTTGAAAGAGTTTTCTTTTGATATATTGGATCATCATTATAACTATTATTCAACATCGCATAACGAAATGGAAGTTGAACATTAGTTGTGTTCTTTCGTTTTTCCGTTTCCTTGGCTTCATCATCTTTTGACAATCCAGTCCAGAAAACTTTAAGGTCAGGGATTCTTTGAACTAGTTTTAAAAATGGAAGATCATAAAGTGCAGGCACTTCCGATTTACCTTTTTTAAGGTAGCGAGGATTCTCATACCCGAGTCCCCATTTCTCTATTTCCTCTTTGGGTTTGTTCAGATGAATGGTTTGTTCAGTATGACCCAATTTGTATAACTTCTCTTCCAAATTTTTTAATTGAGCAAGTAAAGAAATGTTTTCTTTGGAAGTTGAAGAATGCAATTTCGTAAGCTCGATGAAATCAAACTCACTCTTTCTCAATTTAGTCATTGTTTCAGTAAGTTCTTGAATAATTATGGTATGCTCTTTGGCGCTGGTGTCAATGTTTTTGTGTAAGGTCTCAACCAATACTTTCTTCTCAGCAACAGCATTTCTAAGTTTCTGTATTGATTGGTTTTGTTCAAGAATGACACCCTTTTCTTGCTTAAGCTTCGACTCTAACTCTTCGAGTTAGCCAACATGGCATTCAATTGATTTAAGAAATCTGAATGAGTTAAATCACATACCTCATTTTCCGCGTCATCAGAATCAGCTTCATCTTCTGATTCTAGCTTTCCCATGAAACATAAATGTGCTTTCTCATCCTTCTCTTCATCCTCATCTTCTTCGTCAGAGTGATCAAGCCAGTACTCATCTTCTACCATCAATTCCTTTCTAGCCTCTTGTTGCTTGGCTAGAAGCATTTTGTTTTTGTAGTAGTCTGAGTTTCTGACTTTGGGTCTTCGACAGTCTCTGACAAAGTGGCCTATTTTGCCACAGTTGTAGCACGTTGGAGGTTCTGACTCACTAGATCCTTCAGCTTTAAACCTTCTTTCTTCCGGCTTCCTCTCCTCTATTCTCTCTTCTTCAAATCTATTTCCTTCAACCCTCTCCTTGTGAGTATAGTTGCTTGGACCAGAAGAATATCTCTGACTGTTTGAGCTTGGCTTTTTGTAGAATTTCTTCTGAAAAGCCTTAGTCAACATAAGCATTGCGTGCTTTAGTTGTTCACAGTCGTCCGAGTCAGAGTTCTCTTCAGCTTCAACCTCATCTGATTCAGACATAAGCATCTTCTTCTTCTTCTTTTTCACAACAAGAGCAACTGAGTCATCAATTGTCTTCCCAGTCTGCCTCTTTTCATCGAGTATTTCATCCACCTCTTCTTCATTTTGTTTGAGGGTTTCATACACCTCGTGAAGTGGAATGTCATTTAAATCTTTGCTTTGCTTCATCTGCCAGGCAAACCTCTTCCATTCCGGCTGGAGAATGCTTAAGAATTTGACATTCAACTCTATTTGCGATTTGGTGACCTTGTTCTTCCTTAGTTCGTTCAGCAAGGTCACGAACCTGTTGTATGTTTCTTCTAGTGACTCTCCAACGTTTCCTTTGAATTTTTCATAATTGTTTAGGCAATTGGATATCTTCAGCTGGTTTCCCAACTTTTGAACCTAGCATCATCTTCTCTAGCTAATTCCACATCTGTTTCCCTGAGGCCTTATAACTGTCTATCTTCACGTATATTTCATTTGGAATTCCTTTAAGAATATAAGACTTTGCTAACCTATCACCTTTCGCTCTATTTAGGTTATCACCTTCTAGTTCATGATACTTAAGCTCAAATTCTGTTTCCACAGTTCCCCCTGTACGAGTCTCACGAACTGGTGTCATAACCCCTTCTTCTATCGATTTCCTGATGAATTCACCCAACTCATGTCTTTCAATAAAGTCCATGAACCGATCTTTCCATTGTTCATACTCTCCCCTGAGAGTACTGGTGGTTTAGAGTCAGTTCCGATCGCTAGGGCTTCTCTTGAAGTCATTCTTCTCAGGAAGTGGTTTGAACATTTAAGAACAATGTTTTCAATGAATGAAATTTATCCTTCTTTCATCCATATATGAGATTAGGATAAAGGATTATACCTTTACGTGCGATCTTACATCTCAGGAAGCTAATCTTAAAGTCATAAAGATATGATCTTGTAAGCATCTCTCAAAAAATCTGCAAAAGTCTTATGTCTATGTCAAAGAGAATTTATTCACTTATATTAAAATGACAAAAAGCAAAAAAACAATTTAAAGTACGAGTTCTGATCAGAAATAGTTAGAAGTCATCACCTTTTTACTCCCCCTGAAATTATGCATTAGAAAATTTATCAATGTAAAACATATGCATTAAAATTTAAGACAAATTTGTACTCCCCCTTAAGGTTGATTTCCTCATTCGAGTATTGAAGTACAATCTCTTATCAGCACAGGAGTAAGGTCTTTTGATCATTGAAGTGCGAGTCCTAAACTGTTGTGTTTAGAAGCCAAAACTTCTTTGAAGTTCGGGTTCTAAGTTGATTTACTTAGAAGCCTTAGTTCTCCTACTCCCTCTTGACAGTAGGTACCTGGCAACACAAAATCATCCTTCTTCTTTGGTATCCATTTCCATTTGGATCCAACTGTGTTAGCTGCAGTTCTTTTGGGAGTTACTGAGTAAGAACCATACCAGTAATGGTCACTCGTTTTATGAACAGGATCATGTTTACAACAATAAGAACAATAGAGTTTCTTACCTGACAAACTGATCAATTGATCTCTCGTGTAGACAAAATCAGGTTTACCTTTACGCGCATTGTTCTTTTTGGCATTCTGCGTATGTACACATGACTTCTTACTTTTCTACTAATTTTTAACTGGTTGCCTTTTCCAGGCCAGTTCTTCTTCTTTGTAGCTTATTCTCCTTCGATGTGTACCTGAACCATCTATATTTCTATCATAGAAAAGGTTAGAACTACGAATTTGATTAGAAGATTTAACTGAACTTTTGGAAGAAGCAGTTTTGGATGTTGAACTTGTAGCTGACTTGAATGAGCATTCTGAATCAGCTGAATCATCTCTAGGTGAGTGGACAATTGACTCAGGAGTCTTGCGCTCAGTCACCAACACCATTGAAATAACCTTTTGAAGCTCGTTAACCTTTGAAGAATAACTGTTTCTTTCTTTGACAAAAAGGTCAATCTTCGTCTGAAGCTCAGACTTCTTTTTCTTCTCTTTCTGTGCATATTTAGACAGTTCAGATAGCTTTGCATTAAGCTTCCTTATTGCAGCTTCAAAGATGCTTCTTTCTTCTTCAAATCCTTTCTTAGCATCCTTTCTTCCATCTGATATCTCTTTTAAGTATCCTACATTCTTCTGATCAAATGCCTTATTCTCTTTGGCAAACTGATCTCTTTCTAAAATGATTACTTTCTCAAAGTTACTAACGTGTTGAGAAAGCCTTATATTTTTAAGCTCAATCACCTTCTTCTCATCAACACTCTTCTTTGAATGATCCGAGAACTTCTTCTCAAACTCAGATATTTTCTTTTGTAGCTCAGTGTTTATAGCCTCCAAATCCTTAGATTTCTTCTAATTGCTCTCTACAAGATCTAGCTTCTGTTTTTTAGCATCAAGACCATAAAACTTTCTTTTTAGCTCAGAGTTCTCAGCTACCAAATCTTTTGCTTTTAAGAAAACCTTTCGGCCTGAGATAATCCATTCAGAGTATAATGCAAGATAGTTCCATATCTCTTTCCCTGAACCTTCGGGAATCTCCATTAAATCATATATTTCTTTAGAAATACTCTTTTTCAGATAAACTCTAGCTTTATTATCAGCTCTCTCTCTCTCTTTGCACCTGTGCTTCTTCAGACAATGATAATCTCATGTAGTGACCCAGATCATCATTATCAACAAAGCTGAAAAAAATAATTTTCCACTTTTCGTATTCTCCTTTATTCAACATTGGAAAATTGGAAGTCATTATGTTTGATAAGAAAAACTTGAATATGATCGTTAGCCCAAATAAAATCAGATAAATACTGAAAATCTTATAATGAAATTAAGAAAAATTTGATCACGAACAGAACATTGTCCCCCTTCACAGACTTAGAACGGGGGTCCCGCTAATTTGTCTAAGAATGGAAAATTTTGAAATCGATGCGCTAGAGGTGGTTGGCGCAAAAGAGGGATTTGCGCTAATGTAGGTTGCACGAAAGAGATTTTGCGTGAGATGTAGGTGTCGCGAAGCAGAACTTTGCGCGAAGAGAGGGTAGCGCAAACTTTAGTTGGTCTGGAAGTAGTTTTGCGCTATATGTTAGTGGCGCAAACTTTGAACTTTGCGCTATAAGCTGATGGCGCAAAAGTGACTTGGGGCGAAGTGCGATCTGATATTTGCGCGAGTCAAAGGTGGCGCAAGCTGAGGTTTGCGTGAAGTGAGGGTCGCGCGAATTGAGGTTTGCGCGAGTAAGGGTTGGCGCAAATTTGTACTTTGTGAGATGCGGGTCGCGCGAGAACGATTTTGCGCGAGTCGTTGGAAGCGCAAAAGATGGTTTGCGCGAGCAACGTGTGGCGCAAAAGATGTCTTGCGCGAATAACGTGAAGCGCACAAGATGCTATGAACTGGCGCAAATGTGAACTTTGCACGAGTTCGTCCCTGTTACTTCGAAAAACGATCTAAAAAACCTGTTTGGACTTCCATTAGCAGTTGTAAACTCTAACAAAATGACCACTAACAATTTTAGAACAGATTGCAAGCCTTTGCTCTAACAAATAAACACATTTAGATGAAATGAGCGATGGAACAGTGAGTTTCCAGACGTGAACTGATTTGCAAAAATTGAATCGATTGATGTTCTATACTGAAATCAAACAACACCAACTTGATCTAGCACCCTAATCGATCACAACCTGATCGATTTCAACCCCAAAAACACACTAAAACTCGAGAATGATTTTGAAATGAAAAACACAGAGTCGAGTTTATAAAAACTTGATTTGAATCTATTTTCAGTCTCTGATACCGATTGTCGGTCCACAATAATATAAGGTTTTATCGACAATAACACATAAACGATTAACCAACCTGTTTGATAAATAAACGAATATTACAGGATTGTTACTTCGTAGAGAGAGAATGTCAGTGCACTTAGAGAGCTTGAATGCTTGAGAGCTGGTTCTGCTGGATGTCTTGCATGTTGAAGCATCCTCCAGATATATATATAGTGCCTCATGTATCAAATGCATGGGACACCTATTGAGCAAAGGATGGACACAGGTCTTCTGCAAGGTACAAGATGTACCTTTTGTCTTGAGGTGTTTTGGCTTGAAGTGTTGACCTGCAGAGAGATTGGTAGAGACCTTTCCTTAAAATGTTGTAGTAGACAAAACTTACTTTATCTGATCTTCAGATGAGGTCCACGTCAATGCAAGATATCACAATATACTTTGTAACAAAAGTACAATGTCTTTGAAATAAATCCTTAAGCATAGACTGTCGAAGACTTGAAAGATCTTCGGCTCCTGAAGATGTGAGAACACCTTCATACTCTAAGGAGAGATAAGATCATCGGCTGCCGAAGACTTGAGAGACCTTCGGCTCCTGAAGATGTGAGAACACCTTCATACTCCTGGAAGATGGTGTGGATCACTTGGCCATGCTTGGCTTTAGGCTGAGGAGACTATCTTCAATCCGCTTTGAGAGATGTACTCCTTCTCTGTCTTCTTCGGCTGATCTTCAACTTCACCGAACATTTGTATAGAAACCAAGCTGCTAAAAGAACTTCAAACATGTTCTAAGTAGGATGATATAAGTATGGAAGATCAGGAGGTCATCTTCAAATCTTCAGATGACCCAACAATCTCCCCCTATTTGATGATGACATCCATACTAAAGAATAAAACAAAGAGTATACTGAATAAATTCATTTTGACCCATCTTTACTCTTTTTGGGTTCTTTTCACATAGATTTTTTTTTGTATAAGGATTGATAAAGTATATCCGATATTTACAAAAGAATAAAAGAATGAAGTATATATGTACAAACTAAGTAAGAGAAAATGCACTTGTATTAAACATGATGATTTAACAAAATACGATTACAACTACATAAGAGAGATTTAGAGAAGAACCTCATTCATTTTTCCCTCTTTTGTGCAGCTCAACAATAATATCACTACGAATGAGAGAGGGTTCAAAACTTATGGGGATAAGAGATAGGATAGAAACCAGAAATTTGGTGTCAGCAATGGAGATCTTCTCATGTCTGAAGAACATGAGAGTTTCCTTTTCATCAAAGAAATAGACTCCTCTGGTTGGCCTAGACATTACAGTACCAATACTTGAAAAACTGGTCGGACCTGGACCGCCTGGAGTCTTCAGATTTAGATTCTTCATATCAGGGATTAATCCCTTGGCAGCCATATCTTTGAATAGATTTTGTTTGATAGAAGAGGAGAGTTGTGGAGAGGAGGAGATGCACATCTTTTTGAGATACTGAACTTGAGCTTCTTCTTCAGAAGAATGCTTGTAATCTCTTGCAAAATCTTTCATTTTTTCAAGTAGACCATTGATGGCCTTTTTGGCCAAAACCCTGTGACGACTAAATGATTTAGATAAGATTTCAGATATTTCGTACCATTCAGAGGGTCCATAATTTTCAAGGTCGCTGAATTTGATGTATTGACGAGTTTTGTCTTCCCTGATGATAACCATCCGGACCTCTGTATCTGAACCTTTGGTGGTGCCAAGATTTATTTCAACAATTTATACTTCAACTTTCTTCCCATTAAAGTCTTTCGGTACCAAAAGATGTCATGAGAATCAAGCTTGGCTTTAGAAAGGCCAAAGTCAGAAGTGACCTTGTTTGGTGGTTGAATCTTGAGCCTATCAGCTTCAGACATAAAAGCCTTTAGAGCAGCAGACTTTTGTTGATGGGATAAGAAGGCCTCTTCATCAGGAGATAGCTTTGTCGTTCCTTTGTCTCCTCCTTGTCTTGAAAGCTCCCCCTCAGTTGGATCAGTAGCCGCTGTTAAAAGAGATTGGAACCCCCTGTTTCTCCCCCTCAGCGGCTGTCGGGGGAGCTACCAATATAGTATCAACCTTTAGATGAAGAGACTTCAAGGACTCAAGAATATGAGCAGTGAGGGCCTGATGAGACTCGGAAGCCGCTTGTAGACGACGAACCTCCTCATCACGAGCATTGGAGGCTGCCTGAAGAGCATTGACTAAGGTAGTGAGGTGATGATTGGAGGAATCAAGAGACAACATCTTTTCACAAGAGACCATCACAAAAGAGCCTAGAAGTGTCTGATGTTCACGAAACTGAGCCCCCAAGAGGTGGTGCTGTCGGTTTTCTTCCTGCATAGCCGCCAGAACTTCTGGGGGGTTGATGGGAGCAGAAGGAGGAGTGTCCCCTACATCAGACGTAGAAGGAATTGCGGAGGGTGACACCTGCTTGCGACCCTGTTGAAAATAAGCCAAATATTGTGAAATACCCTCCACACTGGCCTTGGGTAAGACCCGTGTTTCACCGGGCGGTGCATAAACATCGACCAAGAATTGTTCGGGTGAAAGGTCGTGCAGTGAGAAAGCAGAACCTTGGTCCGGGGAGAAAACGAAGTCATCCTCATCCACTAAGGATAAAGTGGAGGAGGAAAGTTGAGGGTCCCCAAATATTACAGTTGCATCCTTTTGTGAGGATACAAAGGTGGTGGCAGTGGGTATGTCGGAATCCCCGGGCCCGAATGGGACAATATCAACATCCGTCGATTATGAAGAATCGGAGGATGGAGTATGTGGGATGGCGCTAGAAACCTTCCTCGTTCTTTTGGGAGAAGAGGGAGGGGAAGAGGTAGAGTGTCATCGCTTTGAGTTGTTGGGTGTGACTTGGGTAACCACTGAAGATCCTTTCGGTGGTATGGCCGTTTGGGAAGGTGCGGCGATGTCGGTAGCTGATGATGAGATAGTGCTAGCCGACGTCACAAGAGGTGAGGGGGAAGGGTCCACTACAGAGGAGGTACCTTTGGACACCGGAGTGTCCTTGGCATCTCCCCACTGTAGATTGGGAGAAGTAAGGAAAGAGACCATACCTGGTAGCAGAGGGCTGTCAGTTACCAAAGGCCCCTTATGAAGAAGGGGTTTGGTCATAATTGGCGCCTTGTAGTCGAATGTGATGCTATGAGAGGCATCTGTGGCAGTAGCAAGTTTATGATAAATGATGAGCGATATAAACCGAGGAAAAGCGACATGGGGCCGCTTTTGAGGGGTGATGACACTGACTAATTCACGGAAGAAGTACCGGGGAAAATCAATCTTTCTTTGAAATATAAGAGCATGTGCCAGTTGGGTGATGTAAGAGGGACATTGATCATGGCCACCAGTTTTCTTACTAAGACATAAAATAACATGAGAGAAGAAGAAATGCCAGATACCTCCCATGTTTTTGCGAAGCAGCGTGCCCGGACTCCTGTCATGTTCTTCACGGATGTAGTTTAGAGCCGCAACAACCTCCTCATCCTCATTGCCAAGTGGGAATTTTTCATAGGGTGAGTAGATAGGAAGATGAAGTGCCGAACAAACATCTTCAACCCCGAAAGTGAGATCCGGTGAAGCGGGGTCAGAGAGAATGGAAGTCGACACCTTCTCGGATGTAGGATCATAGACACAAGTAAGCCAAAAATTGCCAATGAGCAATTTGGTTATTTTTGGTGGATTGTATGTCAAGGTATAGTGAAGAGGAGACTTCAAGAGGAAGGAAGCAATCGGGTCAAATGCACTATGCTTGGGATCACTTTCCAACCGTGCAACATTATTGCATGGGTTGAAAATTAGATCGGAACGAGAGGTGGGGGAGGTGAACACATTTTTCTTGACAAGGTTGGGGGAAGAGGAGGAAGCCATGAAGGAGAGAAAAATAATGTAGGTGGAAGAAGAATATGAGGGAAGGAAAGGATGGTGGAAAATGGAAGGGAAGGGGTGTTATTTATAGTGGAAAGAGGAGGGAAATAGAAAAGGAAGGGATTTGAAATGGGTAGGCTAAAGAAGGTAGGAGATAATAGGGTGAGATGTGTAAGGATGGTAAGGATGGGAAAGGTGATATAGAGTAGGAGGAGATGTATGGGGAAAGGAGTGGAGTGTGTAAGAAAAAGGGAGATATGGAAGAAAGAGGGTGAGATATGGTAGGATGTTGGGAAAAGAAAGGATGGGATGTTTTGGGTGAAAGTCTTGGGAAAGAAGAAAAAAAAAAGAATGTGGAAAGGGGTTAATTAAAAAATATAGGATGTAGGAAAAAGTCAAAGGAAGGGGGGGCTGTTGGCCGAAAAAAAAGAAGGGGGCGGGCTGTTGGCCGAAAAAAAAAGGGAAGGGGGGGCTGTTGGCCGA
This sequence comes from Arctium minus, assembly GCA_954870635.1. NCBI lineage: Eukaryota > Viridiplantae > Streptophyta > Magnoliopsida > Asterales > Asteraceae > Arctium > Arctium minus. The sequence goes on along the minus strand of OX941090.1, from coordinate 54,406,127 downwards.
AAAAAAAAAGGATGGGGTGTTTGGGGTAGCTTCGGCCAAGGGGTAAGGAGGAGGGTGATTTCGGCTAGGAGAGAAAAAAAATTAAGGAGGGTGTTTGGGGTAGGAATGGGGTTCGAAGGAAAAGAGAAGAAGGAGAGGGGGAGGAGGGATGGTAGCCGAAGATAGAGCATAGGGGAGGGGGGATCTTCGGTTAAGGAGATGTGGAAGGATTTTCGGTTAAGGGGGTGTGGAGAAGAGGGTTCGGCTAATGGCTAAGGATGGGGGGTGTCAACCGAAAATAAAAGGAAGAGGGAGGGGAGGGTGGGTTTCGGTGGGGTGGGTGTGGGTCCGTGACCAAAGAGGGGGGATGGGGTGGTTCGGTTACCGAAGAAGGGGGATGGGGGAGGTTGGTTCGGTGGCCGAAAGGTAGAGAGTGAGAGAGAACCGAAGGGGGAGGGGGGATCGGTAGCCGAAGGGGGGTGGGAGGGAGGGGAGGGGAGTGTTCGGCTAGGAAGAGGGGAGGCCGAGAGAAAGAGATCGGCTAGGGAGGGGTAGGGAGAAAGAGAGAGAGCCGATAGGAGAGAGAGAGAGAGAGCGTTGTGTGTGAGATGAGGAGAAAAGAGAAAAGAAGAGAAAAAAAATACTGAATTTTATTGAAAAAAAATACTGATTGTTTTTTTTTTGTTTTTTTCTTTTCTTTCTCTCATTTTTTATTTTCTTGATTTTCTTTTCTATCACTTTTTTTTATTTCCTTTCTTTTCTTTCTCTCAGTTTTTTGATTTTCTTGATTTTCTTTTCTCTCACTTTTTTTATATTTTTTTTTTGAAAGGGAAAAAAAATTACATCCCTGCATTTAACATACCGAGTTCTCCTATGAGAAACTTGAACCGAGCTTCGTCAAGAGGCTTGGTAAAGAGATCCGCCAGTTGGAGGTCGGTAGGGATGAAGTGAAGTTCGATGTCACCTTTGGAGATGTGATCTCGGATGAAATGATACCGGATGTCGATGTGCTTGGAACGAGAGTGCAACACCGGATTGTTGGCGATGACGATCACATTTGAATTGTCACGCAGAATCGGGATGTGGGAATACAGCTGGTTGTAGTCTCTAAGTTGGTTCTTCATCCAGAGGATTTGAGCACAACAACTTACAGCAGCTACATACTCAGCCTCAGAAGTAGAGGTGGAGACTGAGTTATGCTTCTTGCTGGACCAGCTAACAAGCTTGCCACCAAGGAGTTGACAGCTGCCAGTGGTGCTCTTCCTATCAATCTTAGTGCCTGCAAAATCAGAATTCGAATACCCCATTAGATCAAAACCTGAGTCTTTGGGATACCAAAGACCCAGATTCATGGTACCTTTCAGATACCGAAAAATGCGTTTAACCGCAGCCAAGTGAGATTCTTTCGGATTGGCTTGGTAACACGCACACAGGCAAGTAGCAAACATAATGTCTGGTCTACTAGCAGTAAGATAGAGAAGAGAGCCGATCATGCCTCGGTAGCCGGTGATATCCACAGATACACCATCCGGATCAACATGGAGTTTCAAAGATGGTGCCATGGGAGTTTTCATGGGGGAGTAGTTTTCAAAACTGAACATCTTCAGAAGGTCACGGATGTATTTACTTTGATTTATAAAGATTCATTCTGAAGATTGTTTAACTTGAAGTCCTAAGAAAAAGGTAAGCTCCCCCATCATACTCATCTCATATTGGATTTTCATGAGAGAGGCAAACTCATCACACAGTGACTCATTAGTGGCACCAAAAATGATATCATCCACATAAATTTGAACAAGAATAAGATTGCCTGAGGTTTGCTTGATGAACAAAGTGTTGTCAATTTTACCTCTTGTATACTTGTTCTTCAAGAGAAAGTGAGCAAGAGTGTCATACCAGGCACGAGGAGCTTGCTTTAGACCATAGAGAGCTTTGTCCAATCTGTACACATAGTCAGAATGGATTGGATCCTCAAAGCCAGGGGGCTGTTTCACATAGACTTCTTCAGCTAGCTCCCCATTCAGATAGGCACTCTTGACATCCATCTGGAAGACTCTGAAGTTCTTGTAGGCAGCATGAGCAAGGAAGATTCTGATGGCTTCAAGTCCTGCAACTGGAGAAAATGTTTCATCATAGTCAATTCCTTCTTCTTGCCTATAGCCTTGCGCAACCAGACGGGCCTTGTTTCTGATCATCATGCCTTCTTCATCCATTTTGTTCCTAAAGACCCACTTGGTTCCTATGATGGTTTTTCTGGAAGGACGAGGAACCAGTCCCCAGACTTTGTTCCTTTCGAACTGAGAAAGTTCTTCTTGCATGGCAGTGATCCAACATGGATCAGCTAGAGCTTCGTCAACTTTCTTTGGTTTAATGAGGGAAAGAAAGTTCACATAGAGACAGATGTTTCCAATACCTCTTCTGGTCTGAACACCAGCTTGTTGATCACTGATGATTTGATCAATGAGGTGATCTTTTGTCCACTTTAAGGCAGGAGGTAAAGGAGGAGGGTAAGAAATTTGTAGAGGAGAGTTGGAAGGGATATTGTCAGGAGAGATGGATGGAAGATCGACAAGTATAGGTGAGGAATGAATGACAAATTGAGAGACTGGGATGATTTGGAGTGTATTTTGAGGTTGGGTAGGCTGAGGATCATCTTCTTGATGAGAGGAGGGGTTGTGAGATGTAGAGGGATCATTGTTTTGGTAGAGAGATGTGGGAACTGTGTAGGGAATGTCTGATGATGTTGGAAGAGGACCATCACCAACACAAGAGGATATCCAACGGTTCAATTCTTCATCATCACAAGAGAGTGATGATATCTTGAGGTCATCAAACTTGAAATGGATGGACTCATCAATGCACTTCCTTCTGAGGTTGTAGACTCTGAAAGCTTTGGAAGTGAGAGAATATCCCACGAAGATTCCTTCATAAGCTTTGGGATCAAATTTTCCCAAATTTTCTCTGTCATTGAGAATGTAACACACACACCCAAAGACATGAAGGAAGCCAATGTTAGGTTTTCTACCATAAAAGACTTCATAAGGAGTTTTATTATGTCTTTTCACAATGATGGACCTATTTTGGGTAAAGCATGAAGTATTGATTGCTTCAACCCAAAAATAGGTAGGAAGGTGAGATTCACTTAGCATGGATCGGGCAGCTTCATAAAGAGTTCTGTTCATTCTCTCCACTACACCGTTTTGTTGTGGAGTTCTGACGGCAGAGAAGTTCTGAGAGATGCTTTTTTCATTGAAAAAATCACCCAACATACTATTCTTGAATTCTGTTCCGTTGTCACTTCTTACAGATCTTACCAGCTGCCCATTCAACACTTCATACTTCTTGATGAACTTTATAATTTCTTCAGTGGTGTCACTTTTATACCTGAGAAAAAATACCCAAGTGTAACGAGTGAATTCATCAATAATAACAAGAATGTACCTTCTACCACCAAGGCTTGGAGTACTGACTGGTCAACACAAATCCATGTGGAGCATCTGAAGAGGCTGAGAGATGGAGAAGCATTGCTTGGACTTGAAGGAAGATTTTGTGAGTTTCACTTTCTCACATGCAACACACAACTTATCTTTCACAAAGGATAACTTTGGCATGCCTGTGACATGCTCTTGGTTGGAGAGGACATTCAAGGTCTTGAAGTTCAGGTGAGAGAGACGCTTGTGCCAGATCCAACATCTTTTTGCAGAGTCTTTAGAGACAAAGCAGATGTTTGTTCCGAAGGATGAGCTATGTCCCATGTCTATGACATAAACATTTTCCTTGCGGTAGCCAGAGAGTATAGTTTCCATCTTTTTGTTGAAAATGATGCATGAAGATAATTGAAACATCACTTTTGTAGCCCATATCACACAGTTGGCTTATGCTTAGAAGAATGTGCATCAAGCCCTCAACATAGGCTACCTTGTTAAAGGTGATGGAACCATTTGAGAGTGTTCCATAACCTTTAGTACTTCCTCTGGAACTATCACCAAGGGTGATAGAAGGACCTTTGGATGACACGAAATCTACAAGAAGAGATTTGTTCCCTGTCATGTGTCTTGAGCACCCGCTGTCGAGATACCAGATTTGTTGGTGCCCTAGACCCTGCAATCACAAGGAAATCAGTTCTTTGGTACCCATTTGGAAATAGGTCCTTTTGAGTTAGAAAAAGAGGAAGAATCCTTAGAAATATTTTTATCAATACTTTCCATAGGACAATCCTTAGCAAGGTGAAAAGTATTACCACAGTTATAACATTTTCTATATGTAAAAACCTTTTTGGAGCTTTGACCAGATTCCTTGTGATGACTAGTCACATTGACTTTCATGTCCTTAGAGGTTAGAGGATAGTCAAGAGGCTTAGGACCCAAGATACCTTTGCCAGAGTCAGTTGAAGGAATAGAAGAGGGTGTCTTGGAATTTAGCTTATTTAACATCACAACTCTGGCGATTGGAAGAGAAGATGGTTTCTTTGAGTTTTTCTTGGGAAGTTTCTTTTGGGGAGGAAGATTGGCAACATATTTTCCCTTTTTTGAGAAAGAGAATTTGTTTGAAGAAGGCTGAGGAACCTTGGAAGGTTTGGGTTTAGAAGAGGAAGGCTCGTTTATTTTTAAGGTATACATATACTCAATAATGGGTTTAGAAGGGTCATTTGAGTCTTGGGCTTCCTCACTCTCATTGGGTGAATCAATGCTCTTAGCTTTGATGAACATTCCAAACTTGAGATCTTTAGAGGGATCAGAAGAGTCGAAAGGTTTAGAGTTGTCATAGTTCTCTTCAGAAGATTCATAGAATGAGGGAAGAGAGATAGGAGCATGGGTGTCGGAAGGAGGTTCAAGGTCATATTTCCCGAAGCCTAGTCCAGATTAGTCATCACAAGATATTTGATCCTGAAAAATCTTTTCTAAGTTCTTGGAGGAACTTGTCCATTTATTCACAATTTCTTGCTCCTTTTTGAATCTTTTCAAAAGTTTATTTTTCTCTTTAGCAAGAGTAAAACTTATAGTTTTCAAATATTCAAGCTCAACCTTGATTTTGTCAAAGTGTTTTAGTTGAGAAAGACAGATTTGCAACTGAGAAGAAAGAGATTTTATCTGAGCATTTGCCTTCTTATTTGCATCCTTGGCTTCATAGAAGTAAATGGTCAAAGAGTCAAAGGCTTCAATTTTCTCAGCATCATAGAGAGAGAAAAATGGATGTACCTGGTTAGATGAGGTAGAGCACTCAATGGACACAAGAGCCATGGAAGTGGAAGAGGATTCACCGTCATCATCATCATCTATTTTAGCCATAAAGCAATGGTTGGCCATGTCCTTGTCACTTTCGGAAGTTGGTTCATCTGCTCAATAATGAGATTCGGCAAGAAGACCTTTTCCTTTGTTTGTACAAGAGCATTTCTTTCCTTCTCTCTCTTGTATTTGGCCTTGTACTTTTCAGCACGGTCAGAGTTTGAAGGAACAGACAAGTTTGACTTTTCAAAACGAGGTTGGTAGGAATCAGACTTGAATCTGACTGCCCTAGAGAATGTACGGTTAGAGGAGGGCAGTCAAGACTTGTCAGAGGACCTGCTTCTGCATTCAAAAGCAAAGTGACCCTTCCTCCCACCCCTGTAACAATCCTCATTTGTTTTGTCAAAGGAAGCATTTTTAGAAAGAGTAGAGGAGGGTTTTCAAGAAAACCTGGAGTTTCTAGAAGAGAAGCGAGGTTTGCCCTTAGAAAAGCCTGCCAGCATGGCAACACCGTCTGACAGCTGAGCCACAGAGGTCTCCTCTCCTTCATCATCAGCCTCACTGATATATAGGCTTCTGAAGGGTCATTGGGGTCCTCTTGACTATTGTTGTCAGAATCAGAGGGGTAGGTGATCCTAGGGACACACACAGTACTTTTGGAAGATTCACCGACAAGAGCTTGAGAAGTGCCTTTGATGTCTTTTGTGATTGACTTCCTAAGCAGTTTAGTCTGCTCATAGTTGAAGAGAGTGCCATACAAGAAAGTGAGAGGCATGGAATCAAGATCCTTGGTAGACTTGATACAAGTACTGATATTTTCCCAAAACTTGCACAAGACTTCCTCATTATCATAGATTCGACCAACAAGTTTAAGATCATTGAATACACTGTTAAAACGATTATATTAGTCTGAGAGAGACTCGCCCTTCTCATGAGAAAAGAGTTCATACTTTCTTACAAGGGCAATCCTTTTGCTCTTTTTCACCTCAGACGTACCTTCATAAAGAACACACAGACTGGACCACATTTCTTTTGCAGTAGAAAGGTTAACAAGAGAATGGTAGACCTCATCAGGCAGAGAGTGGGCAATGATGGCTCTGACTTTAGTATCAAGAGCTATAAGACGTCTGTCTTCATCATTGTATTTATTGGGGTCCTTTACAATGTATCTCCCAGTAGTTGGAGTTCTTTCTTCCTCAGAAGAGTCCTCATCATCTTTTGCCTTATCTGCATTGTAAAGGTCCTAAACTCTAGGAATAAGTGGACCTTCATGTAAGATAGTAGGATATCTGCTATCAACTCCTTCTAAGAAGAGTATCATACGACTTTTCCACATGAAGAAGTTATTGGGGTTAAACTTTGGTGGTTTGGCTATAGAACCATTGTCGTATGAAACAGCAGTGGTGTTTTGAGAAGAAACATTGTTTAAAGAAGAAGAAGAAGAAGAAGAAGAGGTCGCCATTACGGATCTAGTTTATTGAATTAATCTAAACCGATCTGATACCACTTATTGGTCCCAAATAGCAGTAAGTAAATAAGAAAAGTATTGTAGAAAGGGGGTTGAATACAATACACACAGTTTTTCACTTAATTTAATTCTTATTGATTTGAAATCAAGAATTACACATAAAAAACTTTTGATTGTTGCGGAAGAGAATAGATGAAATCTATTCAAACAATCTTACACACAGAGAAATGAAGAACAATTGTATAACACTTAGAAAACAATAAGATCTTCGTAGAGAGAGAATGCCAGTGCACTTAGAGAGCTTGAATTCTTAAGAGCTAGTTCTGCTGGATGTCTTGCATGTTGAAGCATCCTCCATATATATATAGTTCTCATACATTAAATGCATGGGACACTTGTTGAGCAAAGGATGGACACATGTCTTCAACAAGGTACAAGATGTACCTTTTGTCTTGAGGTGTTTTGGCTTGAAGTGTTGACTTGCAGAGAGGATGGTAGAGACCTTTCCTTAAAATGTTGTAGTAGACAAAACTTACTTTATCTGATCTTCAGATGAGGTCCACGTCAATGCAAGAAATCACAACATACTTTGTCAGAAAAGTACAATGTGTTTGAAAGAAATCTTCAAGCATAGACTGCCGAAGACTTGAAAGATCTTCGGCTCCTGAAGATGTGAGAACATCTTCATACTCTAAGGAGAGATCATCGGATGCCGAAGACTTGAGAGATCTTCGGCTCTTGAAGATGTGAGAACAACTTCATACTCTAAGGAGAGATGAGATCATCGGCTGCCGAATACTTGAGAGATCTTCGGCTCCTGAAGATGTAAGAACACCTTCATACTCCTGATAGATATGTGATTGACACCATCCTGGAAGATGGTATTGATCACTTGGGCATGCTTGGCTTTAGGCTGAGGAGACTATCTTCAATCCGCTTTGAGAGATGTACTCCTTCTTTGTCTTCTTCGGCTGATCTTCGACTTCACCGAACATTTGTATAGAAACCAAGCTGCTAAAAGAACCTCAAACATGTTCTAAGTAGGATGATATAAGTATGGAAGATCAGGAGGTCATCTTCAAATCTTTAGATGACCCAACACAATCAATTCAAGATATGACAATGAATATTATAGAGAGAGAGTAGAGAGAGAAAACACTCAATTCGTATTAGTACAAGTATTACAATGATGAACAACTCAACCCACTAAACTATTACAAGGCATAAGGTATTTATACCTAAGATAAACTCACATGCTTACAAGCATTACAAACACTTAATAGCTTACACACCTAGTTGACATTACAAGACTTGACTATTTGACTTTTCAACACTTTGACTTTTCCTATTAAATCTTGTATACAATAAAATACACTAACACTAAGTAGTCATGTTCAACATTCCAAGTTTGCTGATTAGAAACTTGAACCTCATTTCATCCAACAGCTTGGTGAACAAGTCAGCTAACTGGAAGTCGGTATGAAAAAAGTTCATTTCAATATCACCTTTTTCTACATGGTCCTTGACGAAGTGATAACGTACATCTATATGCTTGGTCTTCGAGTGCTGGACCGGGTTAGAAGTTATTGCAATTGCGCTCCTGGAATCGAAATAAATAGGCACTCGCTTGTAGTTGTACCCAAAGTCCTTCAACTGGGTCTTCATCCAGAGGACTTGCAAACAGCAGCTGGCAGCAACTACAAACTCCGCCTCAGCAGTGGATGTAGAAACACAATTTTGTTTCTTTGATGTCCAACTGACAAGCTTGTCTCCTATGAATTGACATGATCCAAAAGTACTCTTACGGTCTAGCTTACATCCTGCACGGTCAGCATCTATAATGGCAGTGAGATCAAAACGGGAATCCTTTGGATACTAAATGCCTAAACCAGTAGTACCTTTAAGATATCTAAAGATTCACTTAACAACATTTAAGTGCGACTCTTTGGGATTATCTTGATATCTCGCACAAAAGCAGGTTGCAAACATGATATCTGGACGACTTGCAGTCAGATAAAGTAAAGAACCAATTATGCTACGATACACCTTTTGATCAGTAGGGTTACCAGATAAATATGCGTCTAAGAGTGTACCAGTAGCCATTGGTGTTTTCATGACAGAACTGTTTGACATATTGAACTTTCTTAACACATCTTTAACGTATTTGGCTTGATTAATGAAAATGCCTTTGGGTAATTTCTTTACTTGCAAACCAAGAAAGAAATTCAATTCACCCATCATCGACATTTAAAATTTCGTTTCCATGATCTTTGAAAAGTTATTGCAGAATTTCGGATTTGTCGACCCAAATATAATATCGTCAACATAAATCTGTATGAGAATCAATTCCTCACCTTGCCTTTTTAGAAATAAGGTAGTGTCAACTGTACCTTTCTTGAAACCAGAAGCTAGGAGAAATTTAGTAAGAGTTTCATACCATGCTCGTGGTGCTTGTTTGAGACCATAAAGTGCTTTGTCTAACATGTAGACATGATCAAGGTTTTGAGGATCGACAAAACTTTCAGGTTGAGCAACATAAACCTCCATTGGTAGAACGCCATTCAGAAAAGCTGACTTTACGTCCATTTGATAGACAATAAAGTTTTTGTGCGCTACATATGCTAATGAGATTCTGATCGCTTCGATCCTCGCAACAGGGGCGAACGTTTCATCGTAATCAATGCCCTTCTGTTGACAGTACCCTTTTGCTATCAACCGAGCCTTGTTTCATACCACTACTCCAGCCTCGTCCTTCTTATTTCTAAACACCCACTTAGTTCCAATAACTGATTTACCTTGAGGTAGTGGGATCAAGCACCAAACCATTTTCCTTTAGAATTGCAGAAGCTCATCTTGCATAGCAGAAATCCAATAGGGATCGCGTAGTGCTTCTGATGCTTTCTTTGGTGCTAGGGAACTAAGGAAGCTTGAGAACATGTAGAAATTTGCTGACGCAACAAGTGTCTTGACACCATATTGTACGTCACCTATCACGTTGTGTAGAGGATGATCCTTTGTCCATCTGTGTGTGTTTGGCAAAGACTCAACAGTTTGTTGTGTATTCGTCTCATTATATTCATCATAAACTGCAGGTAGATCCTCAGATGTTCTCGGGACATCTTGTACAGGAGTTTCTGATACTGAAGCTTCGGGGATAGCAGCAGAAGTACTTGGGACTTCATTCCTAGAAGGAATATCTGCAGAAGGAAGAGTAGGAACCTCCGAACTTGGTATTGACGTTGTTATGCCTTTATCAAAGACATCAATAAACAACAAATCTAACTCAGATGAAATAGAGTTAGAGTGTCAGGATCGAATTCTTAACAAGAATTAATACTCAGAAACTAATATCAAAGAAGTTGCGGAAAAACACTTTGATATTTAATAAAACAGTAATCACACACAGTATATAATGATCAAACAGTAAACTTGTATTGAATGCATAAAGCTACAAGGTTACACACTCAACCTCAATATTGATGAACAGGCTCACCAATACGAATTCTACTTCTCTAGAATTAGGATCTATGCCTTGAGGTTGATTTTTCTCTTGAAAAAAACAATTATCAAAAGTTCTTTCTATCTATTCTAAACATTCTATACATATACTAATAAAAAGATAATTACAAAGAATAAACAAATCTTCAGTATATCTTCCATGTATATCTTCTAAGTATATCTTCAGTATATCCAGCTGTAGTACTTTCCATCCGGATCTCTTTAGCAGCACTAATAATGCTCAGCAGCATTAACTTCATCTAGCAGCATTAACTGCAAGCAGTACTAACCACTAGCAGTACTAACTAGCTAAGCAGTACTAACTTTGTTCAAGCAGTACTAACTTTGACTAGCAGTATTAATTAACACTAGCAGTAGTAACACTCAGCAGTATTAATCTTCAACTTGTTCTGGCAGTAGTAACTACATTTGTACTAGCAGTAGTAACTACACTTAGTAAAATCTTCAGTTCCCAACAATCTCCCCCTAACTTGACTTTTAGGAAAAGAAGTCAAGTTCTTCAGATCTTCTTCAAGATGCTTTCAACACCTTACATTTAGTTGCCCAAATTTGGATCTAGGCCCAAACTTTGATTTACAGTTCTTCTCACCACAATCTTGGCCATTTCTGAATCCTTTGTACAAACCAGTGTAGCTTTAAGCATCCCTTCTAACTTCTCCTTGCTATGCTCATATATTTTGTCCACCAGGTAGTATTCATGATAACAATTGTCAATAGTAATCATGTATACTCCACAGTTTTCAAACAGTATCCATTTGTCAATCTTCTTGAATATGAACTCATGCATATGATCTTTAATCCTATGGTGCACTCTTGCAGGCTCAAACATCATGCACAAGTATTCCAATGTCACTTTGAGAAGATTCTCTTCAGTACCTTTCAACACAGGTTCATAAAGTTTCATCCCAACTTTATATAGTTCTTCCATATCAGCTCTTGAACAACTTCTGATGACTTTCCCCCATGTTGAATAAGCTTCAAATGAACCATCAGCTCTCTTGATTCTGAAGAAATTCTTTCCATTGTCTCTCAGAATATCCCAGAAGATGATCTCTGGAGCTTGCATAGAGATTGGAACAGCTTTCAAAGGTTCCACTATTGTCATGTACGGATCCATACTTTCATCAGTTTGCTTAGTGACCTGCTCTGGGCTCTGTACTGGCTCTGTTGGGGATGTGATTGAAGGTTCTGCTTCCTTTTCAGTTTCTTCCACCCTAGGCTTTTTCAACTGCCTTTTTGGAGCAATTGTTTTCACTCTTTTTCCAGACTTGGCTTCTCTACCAACATTTCCAGGTTCTTCCTTCTTCTCTTCTGCTTCTTCTTTGGAAGGTGTGGTTTTCTCAGGGAATGGTTGTTGGATGTTGAGATCATGTCTCTCTTTCATCCTTCTTTCTGCTTCTTCCCTTTGAGAGGAATCCCCTTGGAGCTTTGTCATTTCCTTCCTGTATAGCTCTTCAACCTGAGAGTATGCCATATGAGTAAACAACTCCCCCTTGACACCAATTGCACCTTTCAGGAAGTTTATCATCTTTCTTCTTTCCTGATTGGCCAAAAAGGTCTTGGAGGGTTGTCTTTTCTGCTTTTTGAATGGCATTCTTTTTACTTGTACTTGCTTGGCCTGAGCTGCTGTTTTCATGCTCTTCTGATACTCTTCATTTAGTTTTCTGGCCATATTCAGTGCAAGCTCTCTATCCTTCTCAGATTGAAGTTGTTCCTCCCTTTCCATTTCTGCCTGAAGCTGCTTTGCCACTTCTTCATCCAGTTCTATCTGAATTTTCTTCTTTGCAGGTTGTTCAGGTTCAATCATCTTAGCTTTACCCTTTGTATCCTTCAACCCTGCCTCACTTCTTTCTTGTGTCTTCTTTTCAAGGTCTCCTTCATTGATGACCACTCCCTTAGCCTTTTGAGTAGCCTTAGGAGTGTCATTCTTTGCTTTTACTAAGGTTTCAGCTATTTCCAATTCTTCAACAGATAGCCCTGTTGCTGCTAGAACATTATCTGTTTCTACTTCTTGTGCTTCTGTTTCTGCAGCTTTCTCCCCCTTAACATCAAATCCCATCTCAGAAATACTTTCTTTTTCTGCTTCAGCCTCTGAATTCTCCCCCTTGTTGAAATCATCTTCAACACTTGTCCTCCTCTTTAGCACAAACTGTTTCCTTCTCCTTTTCTGTAACAATCTTGTCACCATTTTCTTCAGTTTGGTGATCTGAACTTGTTGAGATAGAATAATCAGCTTCATCTCCTCTATTTCTTTTCCTTGCTTGATGACATCCTGGTTGATGTTTCCCATGGTCTCCATCAATTCATCATAGTTATATCTGTCCTCACCTTCTCCAGGAGTGTTACCCCCTATTGAAGGATCATTGGATCTTTTATTAGTAGATGTCTTCTGCCTAGCAGAAGCACTATCCACCCCTGTGGTTTCTTGGCACCAGGGTCCTTCAAATGATTGCTCATTCAAAGTTGCCATGGGGGAGGTCTTATTGATGTTACCACTTTCCTCCTCTGTGTTAGCAGGAGTAGTGGCAGCCTCATCTCCCATATGCTCTACCTCCTCCTCAGAGAGCACCTCCTTTGGGTTGGGAGACACCCTTGTGGTTTCCCTTTGGATATTCTCTAGGGGAGAATTCTCCCTTAGAGGGCTTAAAGGTTGTGTGGGTGATGGTACAAGAAGGGAAGGAGCCTTCTTTACCTGTTTTCTTTGATAAGTTTGGGTAATTGGAGAGGTTGGTTTTGTAAGAATGGACTGGGGAATTGTTTTTGAGTGAGAAGGTTGGGCTTGGCTAGCAGTGGGATGGTCTAATGAGGGCCTTGACCCTGCTGCCATACCTTCAGTGTTTTGGGACACCACCATCATTGTAGGGAACAATGGGGTGTCAACTCCTTCCGAGTCCCCAGCAGATCTTCTCATATTTGAGAAAACCTTGCCTTTTGGGGGTTTAGGTACATATACCCCAACAGGTTGAGGTATATCCGTCAATTCATGGTTAATTACTTCCTGAACAAATCTGGGATACATAAAGAAACTCTTTTTGTTTCCCATATTTGATACAAGATCACTGAAAATCATCTTTGAGAAATTGTACCTTCTGGATGTAGCCAAGCATACCAAAGCATATGCAATTGGACTGCTGAACTCACTCCATCCAGTGGTCTTTTTGGAGATACAATGCATCAGGGTATGAACAAGAAAACGCCATTGGGGTGAAAATTTTGCTTTTGAGAATTTGAAAACACCCAATGGGCCTCCATACCCCATTCTAGTAAGATTAGAAAACAGTTCATCATTAGAGATAGACATTATACCAGAGGCATCGTCTAGACGTAGACTGATGCGAATGACTTCTTCAGTAACTGTAAGTGAGTGATCACAGATTCTTGTCTTGATCATTTGCACACCATTTTCCACAACAATGGTTGCATTAGCCCAGAACTGCCTTTGGTGCTCAATGTAGATTGTAGGTGATACAGTAAGAGCATGAGCAATGTGGCTCGACTTCAGAAAGTCGACTATCTGATGAAAACCTTCAGCTTGTTTTGGCTTTTGTAGCATCGCAATCTCGTTGTGCTCGTCGATGAATGTCATGGATGCCATTGATCTTACTGAAAACTTGCTCCTTTTAAACTTGCTAAATACTGAGTACTGCTATGCATATCCTGAAAAGAAGATTAGTAACACCAAGAATAACAATATACAGGTATAAACTCACTTTTTGAGAAGAAGATTATTCAAAGTTTATCATTCCCACACTTGTTACCAAGAAAGTGAATCTACCCACATCAAAAGCTTTAGTGAATAGATCAGCAAACTGATTATCAGTGTGAACTTTGACAACTTGAATAAGTTTCTTTTCATTACAATCTCTTATAAAGTGATACCTGATTTCAATGTGCTTTGTCTTTGAGTGCTTGACTGGATTATTTATAATGCTAATAGCACTGCTGTTGTCAATAAAGATTGGAGTATGTAGAAAGGTTACCCCATAATCCAGCATTTGATTCTGAATCCATAAGACTTGAGAACAGCAACTTGCAGCTGCTATGTACTCTGCCTCTGTTGTAGATGTGGATACGGTGATTTGTTTCTTGCACTGCCATGAGACTAGTCTAGCACCCAAAAACTGACATCCTCCAGAAGTAGATTTTCTGTCCAAGTTTGCCCCACCTAGATCACTGTCTGAGTATGCTATTAGGTCAAAAGGTGAGTTATGAGGATACCAAAGTCCCAATCTGGGTTGCCCTTTGAGATATCTGAATATCCTCTTAACAGCTTGAAAGTGAGATTGCTTTGGCCTAACTTGAAATCTTGCACATACACAGACTGGAAACATAATATCTGGCCTTGATGCTGTGAGATACATGAGAGAGCCAATCATGGATCTATAAAGATGCACATCCATATCCTCCCCCTCAAGATCTGCTGTGATCTGCTTGTGTGTTTCCATAGGTGTGCTGGCAGGTTTTGATTCTGAGAAACCAAACTTGGTTAGAATATCCTGCACATACTTGGATTGACATATAAAAATGCCATCTGACTTCTGTTGAACTTGGAGTCCAAGGAAGAAAGTAAGTTCCCCCATGGAACTCATTTTGAACCTTTGATGCATTAAATCCTCAAACTCCTTGCACATATTGTTTCTTGTAGAACCAAAAATAATGTCATCAACATATATTTGGACCAGCAAGATATCCTTCTTCTTTCTTTTGATAAATAGAGTCTTATCAATGACTCCTCTTTCAAAGTCATTTTCCAAGAGATAGGATGACAGAGTGTCATACCATGCTCTTGGGGCTTGATGTAGTCCATAAAGTGCTTTCTTTAATTTGTATACTCTGTCTGGATAGCTTGGGTTTTCAAACCCTGGTGGTTGACAGACATATACTTCTTCTTCAATTGACCCATAGAGAAAAGCACTTTTTACATCCATTTGGTAGACTTTGAAGTTCATGTACGAAGCATAGGCTAGGAATAGTCTGATTGCTTCTATCCTAGCTACAGGTGCAAAAACTTCTTCATAATCTATGCCCTCTTCTTGAGTGTAGCCTTGAGCTACCAGCCTTGCTTTGTTTCTTATAACAATACCTCTTTCATCTCTCTTGTTTCTGAAGATCCATTTTGTGCCAATTGCTCTGTGACCTTTAGGAAGGTCTACTAGATCCCACACATCTTGTAGCTTGAACTGTAACAATTCTTCTTGCATTGCTTCTATCCAGCTATATTCTTTCATAGCATCATGTGCCTTTTTCGGCTCAAGCTGGGATAGAAAACATGAGAGCACTGTATGCTGTTGATCTTGCATTTCCTGAAGCCTGCTTTGATGTATAGTCATCATGGGAGAAGAGACATCACCTATTATCAACTGTGGAGGATGATTCTTTTGAACTCTTGTGTTATGACTAGGTTCTACATTCAGTCCAGCCTCTAGATTAGAGTCATGCAATTCAACTGAAGTGTCTTCAGATGTCACTTCTGATTCTTGAGTCTCCTCATCTCTAGTGTCTTCTTCACTCTGACTTGGTTCAGTAAATGATTCCTTTTCACAGTCTTCATTTACTGTGGGTATGGGAAAAATCACAGATTTAGATATACTTTCTTGAACTTGTGTGATCTCTGATTCTCCACCATCTGTTCCTGTATACTCATTACTGAAACCAAAAGAGTTAGTTAGTGAATCAATGTCAAATAGCCATTGAGGTCCAGACCCAACAGGATTTGGTGTGTTCTCATTGCATTTGACATTGTCACTTTCTTCAATTATTCTAGAAGAAGAGTTAAAAACTCTGTAGGCCTTACTCTGAGATGAGTATCCAACAAGAAATCCATCATCTGCCTTGCTATCAAACTTACCTAAGTGAGATTTGGTATTTAGAATTGTACAAGGACACCCAAAAGATTTGAAGAAACCAATAAAAGGTTTTCTTTGATTTAAAAGCTCATATGGGGTCTTGTTCTTTTGCTTGACCACTAGAACTCTGTTTTGGACATAACAAGCAGTATTAACTGCTTCAGCCCAGAATGTAATTGGCAATTTTGAATCAGCCAACAGAGATCTAGCAGCCTCTATTAGTGTCCTATTTCTCCTTTCAGCAACACCATTCTGTTGAGGAGTTCTAGGAGCACTATATTGTCTCTCAATACCTTTTCCTTCACAAAAAGTGTTTAAATCATGATTTTTAAATTCAGTTCCATTATCTGATCTAATGACTTTTACTCTTTGATTAGTTTGGTTTTCAATTCTTAGAATAAAGGATTTGATAAGATCACTTGTTTCATCCTTAGTCCTTAGAAAATATACCCAAGTAAACCTGGAGTAATCATCAACAATAACCAAGCAGTAAGATTTCTTGCCTATACTCATAACATTTGTAGGACCAAACAGATCCATATGCAATAACTGGAGACAAGAAGAAACATAATTTAACTCTTTGGTCTTATGAGAAGTTTTGTGTTGTTTGCCTTTGAGACAAGCAACACAATGATCATCACATGAAAAGACTTTTGAAGGTAAACCTCTTACAAGGTTATTTTTAACAAGATTGTTCATAGTCTTGTAATTCATGTGACACATCCTTCTGTGCCAAAGGGAGGATTCATCTATAGAAGCTTTTGAAACAAGACAATTTAAAGATGAATCACTATCAACATTGTCCAAATCAAGACAGTAAACATTTTCCTTCCTTGGAGTTCTAAGTAGTATCATGCTTTCATCAACTACCTTGAACCCTGGAGCAAGAATCATACACTCAGTATTAGTAAATAATATACTATGTTGTTTGTCACAAACCTGTGATATACTTAACAGGTTGTACTTTAATTGATCAACATAGTAGACATCCTCAAATGTCATCTTACCTTTGGTGACATTACCTTTTCCACTTATCTTACCACCAGTAAGATTGTCTCCAAATGCAACATGTCCTCCATTAATTTGCTTGAAATCCTGAAGGCATGACATGTTGCCAGTCATGTGCCTAGAGCAACCACTATCAACATGCCATATGCTCTTTCCCTTGAGCTGTTGGTTGCCCTGCACATTAAATAAATCAATTAGTATGATTGGGGACCCAAGCCAAAGTGATCTTGGGTCTGCCTTTCTCATCAAAGTATTTACATTCCTTTTTAATGAGGTTTTTAAACTCAGAGCACTCTTTATTAGAGTACTTTGTCAATATGATTGGCTTAGCAGAATCAATACTGGAAGCAGTACTAACCTTAGAAGTACTAACAGAGTTAGCAGTACTAACAGATGTAGCAGTACTAACAGGTTTAGCAGTACTAACCTTGTTAGCAGCATTAACATTGTTAGCAGTAGTATTACTTCTAGCAGCACTATCATTGTCAGCAGCACTATTTGTGGTAGCAGTACTAACAGTTTTAGTGCTTTTAGGAATCCACATATTGACACTTTCTTTAACAGAATACTTTTTCTTCATGTGGCTTTTAGTTTTAACATTTTTCTTAGCCACATGGTTCTTTTCAATTTTCTTATAACCAAAGGGTTTTTGCATGGATCTTTGGAAATTCATTCTTTGGTTCATAGGATTGAAATAACAGAATTTTGCAAGATGATTCAATTTGCCACAGATAAAGCAAGGTTTTGGTCTATTGATTTTACTCAGATCAACCCCTTGTTTATGTGCCCATTGATTATTCCAGTTTCTTTGATTTCCCCTCTTTTTGTCCTGTTTTTGGGGTTCATTCTTCTTACAAGTACACTGTTTGCAAGGACCTGGATTCACAACTGTGGTCTGTTTATAATGGACCTTATCAGACTTTTCCTCTGTCTTCTCTATGGTCTTGGATTTGATCCAAGCCCTTCCACAATCCTCATTGGTGATAATGTTGTTTTCTATAGAAATCTCACCACTCACCTTGTTCTTCTTACTCTTGCCAACCTCTTTCTCAGTCTTATCCTCAACAATTACCTCATCTAAGGGACCTATTTCAGTGGCTCCCTCAGGCAAGTCCTTCCTATCTTTGGTGTCTAACAGGTCTGAAGTAGGAGGAATGTAATTGTTGTTATATGGTGGAGGTGTGGCATTATACCCAATTCCTCTTCTTAATTTATCATGAATCTGATTTTGCAGTAAGGAGTCCATTGCTTTAGAAGCATTGGAAAACTTTTCTACATCAAGCTTAACCTTGGTTAACTCCTCTTTCAGTTTTTCACTCTCCTCTTTAGATTTGGTCAGTTTAAGTTCTAAATCCTTTTTCTCCCACTGCCAGTAATTGGTGTCATATGAGTGTTGTAGTTCATTGGCTTGAAAACCTTTGATTTGATCTCCAAATCTCTCTACTATCCTCACATAGTCTTTTATATCCTTTTCTAGTCTCTTCAGGTCATCACTCATCTTCTGATTGTGATCCCTGTACCTCTTAACAGTGTCTATGCAAGTTTTAGAGCAGAGATTAGAACTTACCTCAGATGGGAGATCAGATACTTTAGCCATAAGAGCTTGATTCTGAATAGCTTCTTCTGCTTGATCACTCCAATCAAACCCCATTCCTTGTTGAGAAACAAGGGCTTGAGCAGAGTTTCTATTGTTATTGAAGCTTCCAGATTGAGCTTGTTGATGGTTGTTGTTGTGAGACATTCCACTTCTGCATTCTCTAGCAAAATGTCCCTTCAGATGACATTTGTAGCATTCTACCTTTGATTTATCAAACCCTGCTCCATCTTCTCTTCTTTGTGAGAAGTTGTTTCTTCCAGTCTTCTTTATAAACTTCTTAACCCTCATGGAGAGCATGGCCATCTGCCATTTAATATCCATCTCTTCCAGATCATCAGGATGAAGTTGTTCTAAGTCATCATTGATCAAAGAAGAATTTCCATGATTAGAAAGAAGAGCTTCAAATGCATAATCAGTGCCTTTATCTAGATTTGATCCATTAGCAGCATTAACTGATTCAGAGTTAGCAGTAGAATCAATTGATGCTGATAGGAGTGCAGCATTATGAACATATCCAGAAGGCTTCTTCTTTGCCTCCACCTCAGCTTCAAAAACTCTAAGATCATTGTACAGATCATCAAGTTCTTTGTCTTCCAACTGATCATTCTGTCTGAATGACACAGTGTACATGGTCCATTCATCTCCAAGGGACCTTAAGAACTTTCTGTTCACATCATCTTGATCAATCTGTACTCCCATAGTAGCTAGTTCACCAATTAGTTTATTAAACCTGTCAAAAGTTTGAGTCATGGACTCATTCTTAGTTGAGATGAAGTTTTCATACTATTGTTTTAAGATTGCCTTTTGATTTCTCTTGGTACTTTTAGTACCTGAGAATCTCTTCTCTAGAGCATTCCAGAGCATCTGTGCATCAGTACAATTGCAGAATTGGTGTTGATACTCATTTGGAATGGCCAAGAGCAGTGTGCTCAAGGCTTTCATCTCTGTCTGTCTTGATTTCCTGTCTGTATCTGTCTTTGGAGGAGTTCTTTTGCCATCTTCACCAATCTTTCCTCCATCAGATGGGCCATTCTCAATGATGTCCCACATAGAGTAATCTGTGAGGAGAATATATTGCTTGATTCTGATTTTCCACATGTCAAATTCATTGGATCTGAGCATTGGAACTTTTGAGACCAAAGTACTGCTTGATTCTGTAAGATTTTCCATGATGAATAACTGTTTCTGAGAGAATTTGGCTCTGATACCACTTGTCAGGATCGAATTCTTAACAAGAATTAATACTCAGAAACTAATATCAAAGAAGTTGCGGAAAAACACTTTGATATTTAATAAAACAGTAATCACACACAGTATATAATGATCAAACAGTAAACTTGTATTGAATGCTTAAAGCTACAAGGTTACACACTCAACCTCAATATTGATGAACAGGCTCACCAATACGAATTCTACTTCTCTAGAATTAGGATCTATGCCTTGAGGTTGATTTTTCTCTTGAAAAAAACAATTATCAAAAGTTCTTTCTATCTATTCTAAACATTCTATACATATACTAATAAAAAGATAATTACAAAGAATAAACAAATCTTCAGTATATCTTCCATGTATATCTTCTAAGTATATCTTCAGTATATCCAGCTGTAGTACTTTCCATCCGGATCTCTTTAGCAGCACTAATAATGCTCAGCAGCATTAACTTCATCTAGCAGCATTAACTGCAAGCAGTACTAACCACTAGCAGTACTAACTAGCTAAGCAGTACTAACTTTGTTCAAGCAGTACTAACTTTGACTAGCAGTATTAATTAACACTAGCAGTAGTAACACTCAGCAGTATTAATCTTCAACTTGTTCTGGCAGTAGTAACTACATTTGTACTAGCAGTAGTAACTACACTTAGTAAAATCTTCAGTTCCCAACATAGAGTTAGAAGAAGTAGACGGTTTGGATGTTGGTTCTATTCTGGGTTGAATAGAAGCTTTGTGCTTGAGTCCGAGTTCTGAACAGTTGTGCTCAGAAGTCCGAGTAGAATTGTCATCGAAGGATACATTCCTGCTTTCAACAACCATCTTGTTTCTTGTATGGTAAATCCAATAAGCTTTGGATGTCAACGAGTATCCAACAAAATAGTCTTCATCCGCTTTCTTATCGAATTTTGAAAGTCCTTGACGCTCTATTAGAATGTAACACCTGCAACCAAAGACACAAAGGAATTTGATATTAGGTTTATGATTGTTGATCAACTCATATGCAGTTTTATTGAAGCGTTTGACCACTGTGGTACAATTCTGAGTATACCAAGCTGTTGCGACCGCCTCAGCCCAAAGATACATAGGTAGATCAGCATAGTACGAGCAATATCAACAAGGGTGTGGTTCTTTCGTTCAACAATGTCGTTCTGTTATGGAGTGTAGGCTACAGAGAAGTTGTGTCAAATTCCCACAGAGATGAGATATCTCAGTAAGGTGTCATTTTTGAACTCCGTGCCGTTATCACTATGAAGTGTTCGAACTGGAAATTGTAGACGTACTTGAATAGGCTTAATAAAAGTGATAATCAGTTTTGGCGCATCCGACTTGTTTCGAAGAAACTCGAG
Source organism: Arctium minus (assembly GCA_954870635.1). Taxonomy (NCBI): domain Eukaryota; kingdom Viridiplantae; phylum Streptophyta; class Magnoliopsida; order Asterales; family Asteraceae; genus Arctium; species Arctium minus. Next base: position 54,384,926 of record OX941090.1, on the reverse strand, counting down.
CCATGTGTATCTTGAATAGTCATCTATCATTACTAAAACATATTTCTTTCTGTTGATCGACGCCGTTCGCATTCGGCCACAAAGATCCATGTGAATAAGTTATAGCGTAGATGAGGTTGATGATTCAATCTTTGACTTGAATGAGCTTCGTTTCATTTTACCCATCTCACATTCCGATCACAGTTAGTCTTTTTCAAACCTCATTTCTGGTAGACCTTTTACCAGACCTTGTCTCTGAAGCTTAGCTATTGATCTGAAATTCTAGTGAGACAAGCGGCGATGCCACGTCCATGATTGTGCTTTAGAAGATTTAGCTAGTAAGCATATGGGACATGTAGCGAACAGTGTTGGAAAATCTACATAATATAGATTTCCACGATGCTCAGCTCTAAAGATTTCGTAACCATCTGGATCTTCAAGATAGCAATGAGATGTTGTGAAGGGAACTTGGTATTTCATATCACAGAAGTGACTGGTGCTGAACATATTATGATCAAGGCCCTCAACATATAACACCTTATTAGCTTGACAACTCCATTATCAAGCGTTTTGTATCCTCTAACATGTCCTTCTACTTCAGAATTTGCAAAATGAACTATTCCAGCAGGCTCCTCCACATAGTTATGTAGTAGGTTCTTGAATCCTGTCATGTTGCGTGAACATCCTGAATCAATCACCAACAATCGACAGGCCTGCAAAAGAAACAATTAGTTTGGCTTTGGTACTCATATCCAAATGGGTTATTTGCTGTTAGCTGCAAGCAGTTCAGGAATATCAACAGATTTGACTTTTACTCTCCATTCATATCGTGGTTTTGGAACCCATTTCCAAACCATTTTAACATTTCATTCCTGAAGTTGTTTATTAGATCTTGGATTAGTAACCATAGCACGTAAAACTTTAGGTTGCGTGGAAGAATTCGAATTAAAGTTCATTTTAGCTTTCTTTTTGCTTTTCTTGGACTTAGGAGTGGAGTAGAATTTAAAAGAATTGTCCCAACAGTGTTTGCAATACAAGTTCTTTCAAGCAAATGTCATAAATTTAGAATTATCGGAACAAATCTGACATTCATTCTCATCAAAAGAAGTACATCTCAAATCATCACTGCTTTGGGTACAACTTTTTTCAACAATAGTTTCATAAACATTTAAATAATCATTTTTATTCTTCTTCCTCCTCCAAACTCCATTACCATTCAGATCTGGAACAGAAACAGAAACATAAACCTTGTCAGTCTTTTTCTTAGAAGGCAATCTTTTTTTCAAATACTTGAAGTTTCACCTTTCTCAAAGATACTTGGTTGATACTCAAGGCATTCAGAATAAATACTGGAGGTTTTGTAGACTCATCAAATTATGGATTAGATGCTACCTTCCAGCTTTGATCATTAATCATCTGTTTATCATTTGAAACATTTTTAAACAAAGTGACTTTTAAATTATTGATCTCTTTGTAAATCTCTTGATTGTCTTTCAAAGACTTTTCAAGTTTAAATTTGAGATCCAACTTTTCATCTTCAATTTCATCAAGAGATTTTTGCAACATATCAATTTGTTTCATCAAATCAGATGTATGATCACTCATAGAATTTGACTCTTTTGAAATAGAAACGGGATCAGGGTCTGAAGCATTCATCATTTCAGAAAATATTGCTTTAGTCATGTTCTCAACAAACTCCATTTTATCATTTTTGAAACAAGATTCATTCGTGACATTGGCCTCTTCTTTAACCTTTTAAACAAGTAAAGGTTCAAGAGCAATAGGGTTTGAAACTGATGGTATAATTGATGGATCTGCATCCGATTAATATTCATCGTATTTGCATTCAGTCTCAGGCGTGATTTTGTCATTGTTGACTGATTCATTTGAAGGTATGGTAAATAGTGATTCAAACTCAACGAATTCAATCTTTTGAGTCTCATAACTCTTGTTTAAATCACTATATTTAAAACCAACCGATTTCAAATAATTTTGCGACTCAGTACCACAAGAATTATCCTTTCCTATTACTTCTTTACCTTTGGTCTCTGTAAGAGGTTTAGAAGTATCAGGTTTAACGAAAGTCGCACGAATGTCAGGAATGGGTTTAAATGTGGAGCCACGTTTGTCAAAGTTATAAAAGTTCTCTGGGCCTTTTTCATAAAAACATTTACTGGCAAACCCAAACCTAGTTTAACTTTATAAAATATTTCATCTTGGAGTTTATTGGTCAACAGATTTAATGTTTGCTTAGTCTGACCACGTTTCATGTTTTTGTCCTCCAGTTGTTTAATCTTGGTGTAAGCGTCATTTCGCTCTTGTAAACAGACTTCAAATTTAATTTTAAAATCACCTTTTTCAGCATTAAGATTAACAATATCCTTTTCCAAACCATATATTTTTCTTTTGAAGGATTTTTTTCATCTTTTAAATTGTTTTTCTCCTATTCCTTTTCTTCCACGACAACTTTCAGTAGAGCGTTTTCTTCACGAAAACTCAAAGTTGTTTGATGTTCTGAGGTAAGTTTACCTTTTAACAGTTCAAATTCATCTTTCATGTTGTGGATTTGGACCATAAGTGATTCAATGAGTTCAGAGTTTTCATCCTCAGAATGAGCCTCAGAAGTCTTATCATCATCATCAAGCTTTGCCATGTAGGAGACTTGAGTGAAGTGTGCTTGCTCCTCTTCGTCCGAGCTTTGAAACAACCAGTTCTCCTCCTCAGCCATGAGCACCTTCCCTTCCTCCACTTTCTTGGCAATCAAAGACTTCCTTGCGTAGTACTCTGAGTTCTTGACTCTTTTGAACTTGCAGTCCTTGGCGAAGTGTCCAAACTTTCCACAGTTGAAGCACCTTCCTGCTTCATCCTTCTTCTCTTCTTTCTTCTTTTCTCTCTTTTCTTCTTTCTTTTCTTCTTTCTTTTCTTCTTTCTTGTCTTCTCTCGTTTCTTCTTTCCTTTCTTCTTTCTTTTCTTCTTTCTTCTCTTCTTTTCTTTCTTCTCTTTTCTCATCCCTCCTTCCATACTTTGGCTTGTACCTCAGCTCAGACTTGTCCTTCTTGTACCCTTCATACTTCGGCTTTGAATAGTACTAGTTTTTGCCAAAGCTTCTTTTAAATTGGCGCGTAATCAGGGGAAAGTTTTTAGAAAATCTCTGTATATCGTCATCAAAATCGACCTCCAGTTCCTCCTCACTAGTAGCAGAGTCTGACTTAGTAATCTCAGTGACAAATGCTTTCGACACTTTCTTCTATGACTTTGAAGAGGAAACATGACCAGAACTAGAACCTTTTCCTTTCCCAGCAATAAGAGCCACTGAGTTCTACAGATCCTTGGACTCATTGTTGATGGATCTCACTTCATCTTCATGTTGGGAAAGTATAGAGAATATGTCAGTCACATTCTCTAGGGCCATATTCTTTGACATCTGTAGATTGATGGCAAAGTTCTTCCATTCTGGGTTAAAGTTCTTAATAAACTTATAGTTTATTTCAGAAGCAGATTTGGTAATGTTGTTCCTCCTCAGATCATTCAAGATGATGTTGTATCTGTTGTAAGTGTCCAACAGTGTCTCCCCTTCCTTTGCATGAAATCCCTCATATGCATTGATGCACAGATTCTGTTTATCTTGAATTGAAGCTTCACTGCCCTCGAATTGTCTTGCCAGCTCATTCCATATTTCCTTTGCAGAAGTTCTTCTATCTACACGATTGTAGATGTCATTAGGAATGGCCATAGTCAAAAATATGAGATCTTCTTCATATATTTTGTACAACTCTTTCTCTCGCTCAGAGAAGTATTCATATAGTCTTGGAACAAATCTGTCAAGGATCTCAGGAGAGGTATCAGTAGCAGCTTGACCAGACACTCTGATCATGGGATTTACAGGACCAGAAGTGATAGATTCCTTGTAATCTCTGCTCTTGTGATTCAGAAACTGGATCATTCCTTTCTTCCATTGTTGGTACTTATTGGCTAGCAGGACTGGTGGTTTGGACTGAGAGCCCGTGGAAAGGAGTTGATTCGACATCTCTAGCAGTTGGATTAGTAGGCAAACTTATCTGTACAATTTAAATCAACTAATAAGATCTTTGAATCAAGAATTGGATTAAATATACACTAAAAGATTTCCAAAAAGATAAATTTCTAAAAATACTCAAGTCTGGAATTCGGAACCTATAAGAACCACATAAAGATTCGCAGACAGAAGGAAACACTTCTGTTAGCTCCATCTACCAAGATTGAAAGTGTTGAAAAATAGGCTAAGTGTAGAAACTTCTGTAGTCTGCCAAGTCACCACAGAAGATGCATAGCTCAGAGGCCACTCCACGGAAGATGCAAAGCTCAGATGATTCTTAGTTCACTGAGCCTCTGTGATCACTCACAGAGCCTCTGTGAGGGATAACCTCTGGAGATCAGTGTTGGAGTGGCAAGACTGTTCCAGACAAGACCACCTGCAAAACACGTGAGGCCTGCTGTACGAAGATTCTCAAGATCAAAGTAATGGGTGTCCCACGATGTTTAGTTTACAGGTGGCATTCCTTATGTGGAATGTCAGTTTTTGTCTTGTACTAAAGGGTGCATCCTTCCTGTATATTAAGGGAGCATCACCTTAGAGCTTTTGGAACAGTAAAAATACGAGCACACACAAAAATAACAGTCTGTATAATCCTTGAGCATTTTTGCACATACCAGTGTGTGTTCTTGGTGTTCTTCAGTAATCAATGAAACAGTTCTTTGAGTAACCTCCTTATAATACTTTACTTCATGTTCATTAATTACTTGTGTGTTTACTACCTTGTATGTTCAATCTTTTCTACATATCTTAAACGCTTCCACACTCTATTTAATCAATCTGTGTGTTGTATAAGGTTAAAACAAGTTAAAGAACATCATAACTGGGATCAACAATTGATATCAGAGCAGACTTTGATTTTCAATATCAAAGGATTCTGTTCTATACTTGTTTCCAGTATTCAAGGTAGTAGTTTGAGTTTGTTCTTTGTCCCAAACTCCATTCAAAATCACACTCTGTTTCTGAATCTATATCAACCTGTTTGGTATAGAAACAGGTGCAGGTGTGCATCTTCACTAAAAGGCATATTCAAAGCTAGTTGGTTGGCCATCTATTCATACTCTCCCTAGTTCATATCATTCTCTGTTTTCCTTTCTAAAACTATCATGGCAAACGCTGTTAACTATTTCAGTGCTGGCTCTCAATCAAAACCTCCTACTCTCATTATAGATGAGTATCCTAATTGGAAAATCAGGATGATACACTTCCTTGAAGGTGTGGATCCAGGTATGGTTGAGTTTCTTCACAATCCTCCTTTCATCCCAATGACAACTCCTCGTGTTCCTGCCACTGCTAATACTCCTGAAATCCCTGAATATCAACACCCCAAACCTGTCCTTGAATGGAGTGAAGAAGAAAAGGCACAACATGAGCTTGCAAAGAAAGCCAAAAGACTAATCATAATGGCTATTCCAAACGATCTCTTTCAATCTCTTGACATGTGAAACTTCAAAGGACCTATGGTTAGAGCTAGAGAAACAACTTAAGGGTGGTTCCATAACCCTCAAGAACAACAGGGCCTTATGCATAAATGAGTATTTTGCATTCAAAGCTTTGCCGAGTGAATCCATTCAAAGCACTTACAATAGATACAATTCTTTGATAAACAAGTGTAAGAGGTATGGGATCCACAAAACATCCGAAGGACACAATGTCAGATTTCTATAGAGCCTGAATGATGAATGGATTCATCTAACCATGTCCATGCAAGCCACATTGGATCTTGATGTTTGGTCCATATCTGATCTCTTTGGAACGCTGATTAGCCAAGAGAACAGAATTTTCAAACTAACAACCCCTGTCGGAGGTCCTCTAGCTCTTGTAGGAAGTGCCTCAGAAGGCAAAGACAAGGGAAAGAAGGAAAAGGCAGCTGAGGAGGCACAGAGGAAGAAGAAGAAGAAGGTACTTGTAGCAGAGAGTGAAAGTGAAGAAAATTCTGAGGAGGAGATTGACATGGCTGCTCTGGACAAAACATTTGCACTTATGACTCGACAATTCAATCGTGGTCTCAAGAAGAAGCCGGAATACAGAGGGAGAGAAGAAAGAGATGACAGAAGAAGAAGATATGGTGAGACAAGAAGACATGAAAGAGAAAAGTTTGAGGAGCCAAGGCAAGAAGAGAGGAGTGGACAGAGGTCAGACGACAGAGGTAGTGACAAATTCCCAAAGCAAACTGAAGGCTGCTTTAAATGCGGGAAACCAGGCCACTATGCAGCAGAGTGTAGGTCTTCTGCCAACAATGGGAACCCCACAAGAGACGCTGCGTTCTATAAAAAGAAAGCAGAGTACTACACTCAGAGATCCCTAATGGCAGAACAAGAGAACCTTGTAACTGATGAATCTTCTGATGAAGAAGACAACGCACTCTTCTGTGGAATGGCAGAAGTCCACTCTTTTGACAACGAGAATGAGGTATCCACTTCTAATTCTTGTAACTCGAACTTTGAAAACAAGCTTCTTGAAGTACAAAATGATCTTCTAGCTTATAAAAATACATGCTCGGATCTTCAGAAAAAGCTTGCCTTCTTTGAAAGAGAAACTAGGCTTCTCACAGAGGAGAAGGACAAGCTTTACCTTGAAAACAAATCTCTTACCTCTGAGCATATTTCAACAAAAAGGGGTTTCAAGGAGAAAATCTCAAATCTTTACAAAGCTTTGAAAGAAAAGGTCAACAAGCTAAAGAAATGTGAGAGTAATCGCTTAAATGTCATTTCCTTGAAAAACTTTTTTCAAAAAGAAAGAGAAGCTCTTCATTGAGATCTGTACGACAGAGATCTTAAAATCAAAAAGTATCAGGATGCTCAAAAAGTCACTGAAAAGGTCAACACCCAAATTGGCAGCAGAGGTATAGGGTTCGATGATGTCGATCCCTACACTGGAAATAAAAGAAACAAATCCTTATAAAACATCTTCTGCCCTGGAAAGTTTCTAAAACCAAGTCTTCCAAACCTTTTATCCACATTTAAGAGGCGTAGAACCTCTAAAGGACCACATTTGAGGAAACCTCTGCAGATGGCAAATGTAAGGTATGAAAACAATGATTTACCATCTGCACTTTCATCAAAAATAACATCTATTTCAAAGAAATATTTGTCTCAAAAACAGATAGGAATCTTCAGATTTGGTCATCCTGAAACACAAGGTCAAATGGCTTTTGTATGCATGATGACTCCTGAAAAGGAACTGTCCTCTGAAGCCCCAGAGTTTGTTCCGGCCTCTGTGGAAGAAAAACTTTTTAAAAGATTTCTGGAAAATGACTTAAGAAAGACCTATGAAAACCATTTTCTTAATCATCCTGATATTATCTCTGAAGTAAAAGAAATCTTTAAGCAAGATATTCAAATCTGTCTAAGTGTTCCTAAAATAACACCATGCTTTACAAAAGAGATAAATACTTCAAAGGACACCAATGGACAAAGTAAGGCACATACAGGTCAGGATCTCATTCACAGAGACTTTCTCGATTCAGACTCTGAGTCAGAATCCGAGTCCTCTGTCAAAGATGAGACAGGGTCTGTGAAACTTGAGATAGTCCCCTGTGATCCAGAGAAGAATAGACTTACCTCTGGCATTCTTAACAGAACAGTTATTCCCAAGAAGAAAACCACAGGTATACCTATCTGTCCTGATTTCCTGGACATGTGCCTTCAAGCAAAGACTTCTATTGAGCTTAAAAAATATGAAAAGGACAAGATCTCTCATGATTCAAAAACTCCACAACCTTAAAAACCTTTTCAAGAAAAACTCACTTGGAAACAGAAGGATAAATGGCCTAAAATTGGTAAACTTAATGCTTCTGTTGCAGTGAAAGCAAGGAAGGAAGATCAAAGGAGAGTACAATCTAAGAGCCACTCAAGAGGGGTTTCTGAAAAAACTCAACCTAGATTAGACAAAGCTTTCTGTAAAAAGAAACCCAAATCTAAAATGGGTTGTAGTAAAGTTTTCTCTGTACCCTCCTTTGACAATTTTAATGAATCTTTCAAAAAGCTTGCCTCCAATGTTCATTATTGTAAATGTTTTGATCTTATGCATGCTTTAAATCAACATTTCTCGAGGACCCGCTGTCTCATATCTCACCCCAAATCCAAGAATGCAAAATTCAAGGGTGAGAAGAGACAATCTGGTACCTCTGCAAATGAGGATAAATCCAAAACCAAAGATGCTAAGGCATCTTCACTGCCTCCTAACAAAAATGGACCCATGTGGAAATGGGTACCTAAAACTCTCTAATTTGTCCACAGAAGAAAAGCATGTGCCCATTTGGTACCTAGACTCCGGGTGCTCAAGACACATGACTAGCGACAGAGGATTGCTTTCCTCCTACAAATAAAAACTTCGTGGAGGATCTGTAACTTTTGGAGATAACAAAAAGGGACAAATAAAAGGCTATGGAGTCATTGCCAAAGGAGACATCGATGTCAACAGAGTTGCCTACGTGGATGGCCTCAAGCACAACTTTCTGAGTGTAAGTCAACTCTATGACAATGGACTTGATGTGATGTTTAAAAAACAATACTGCTCTCTGTTGAAGAAAGATACAACCACGGAGCTTCTGCGAGCCAAAAGACGTGGTGATCTATACCTCATGGACTTTAAATCAACCAACAGATGAGAAAAGCTCTGCTTAGTCTCAAGTAAGAATGAAGAAGCTTGGCTCTGGCACAACAGGTTCTGTCATCTAAACTTTCACACACTTGACAAACTTGTGAAACTAGAACTGGTATGTGGTCTACCAAGTATTAGATTCGAAAAGGATCATCTATGCTCACTTGTGAGATGGGCAAACTCAAAAGGGCTGCCCACAAAACTAAGTCTGACAAATCTTGTACCAGACCTCTGCAGATGCTTCATGTTGACCTCTGTGGTCCTATATCTGTGCAAAGTCTTGGTGGTAAGAAGTACATCCTTGTACTCATAGATGAATTCTCTAGATATACTTGGGTTGAATTCGTTCGAAAGAAATCAGATGTTCCTGAAGTACTAATCAATCTTATCAATATAATACAAGTTCTTTATAACTGCAGGGTACAGAGAATCCGAAGTGATAATGGCACAGAGTTTAGGAACTCAACTATTGAAGCCTATCTTTCGAGAGAAGGCATATCACAGAACTTCTCTGCTGCAAGGACTCCACAACAAAACGGTGTTGTTGAACGAAAAAACAGAACACTAGTGGAAGCCGCAAGAACTATGCACACTGCTTCAGGAATCTCTATTTCTTTCTGGGCAGAAGCCATTTCAACCGCATGCTTCACCCAAAATCGTTCTCTAATAGTGAAGAGGCATGCAAAAACACCATACCACTTACTGCACCAGACGAAGCCAAACATCAAGTACTTCCATGTCTTCGGCTACAGATGCTTTATGCTGAACGACAGAGAACAAATAAGGAAATTCAGTCCCAAAGCCGATGAAGCCAAATTTGTTGGCTATTCATCCAACTCCAAGGTATACAAAGTCTTTGTGCTCAAATCCAAACAAATACTTGAAAGTATTAATGTTTCATTTTATGACTCTTTTCAGGTGACTTCTGAGCAAATCAACTCAGGACTCAAACTTCAAGATGAAGACTCTGGTGGATCATCAAGAACAAATGATCTTCATCATTTGTTTAAAGAGATGTTCAATGATGATGGACCCACTGAAGGTGACCGCAGAGCCTCTGAAGCCGAACCCTCTGAGGACCAAACAGGTACTTCTCTAACTGGTCCTAGCAATGCTTCACCCTCTTCCAGTAATGCTGCAGGTGCAACCATCGAGGGGGACCACTCAGAGGACAATGTGAATCAAGGCTCCAAGCTCAGTCGAAATCATGGTCATCCTCAAAATCTCTCTGAAGGGTCAAAACCAGATCAAGGATCCGCAAAGGTCTCTACCTCGATTCATGTTGAACAACCAAGTCCTGCGGCAAATACGAATGATCAATTCCTCTCAACAGAGAACGATCTAAATCAAGATGAACATGCTCCTGAGCTAACCACAGAAGTTTCAAATGATCACCTGCCTCGAATGATCAAATGGACCAGAAGTCACCCACAGAGCCAAGTAATAGGTGACCCATCTGACAAGGTTCAAACTCGATCAAGTACTGCAAAATTTTGTTACTATATAAATTTTGTAAGTATCATCGAACCCAAAAAGATATCCGAAGCCCTTGAAGACCCAAACTGGGTAGAATCTATGCAAGAGGATTTTCTGCAGTTTGAGAGGAACGAAGTATGGACCCTAGTGCCTCTGCCAAAAGGCAAAACGGCTATAGGAACCAAATGAGTCTTCAGAAATAAAAAGGATGAAGACGGTGTGGTGGTCAGAAACAAAGCAAGACTGGTGGCCAAGGGATACTGTCAAGAAGAAGGGATTGACTATGAAGAAACCTTTGCTCCTGTGGCAAGACTCGAAGCAATAAGAATCTTTCTTGCCTTCGCATCCCACAGAGGTTTCAAAGTATATCAAATGGATGTCAAGTCAGCCTTTCTGAATGGGCAGATTCAAGAAGAAGTTTGTGTCCAACAACCACCAGGGTTTGAGAACTCCAAGTACCCCAAATCACGTCTATTTTCTGGACAAGGCTCTGTATGGACTGAAACAAGCCCCCAGAGCGTGGTACGACAGACTTTCAAACTTCCTCCTTGCAAACGGTTTCGAAAGAGGTACAACTGATACAACTTTATTTTATTAGAAGGGAAAAGGTGAGATTATACTTGTACAAATTTACGTCGAAGACATTATTTTTGGGTCTACAAATGACTTATATTGCAAAAAGTTCGAGTCATTGATGAAAAGTGAGTTTGAGATGAGCATGATGGGAGAACTTACTTTCTTCTTAGGATTGCAAGTCAAACAAACCACAGAGGGTATTTTCATAAACCAATCAAAATATGTCTCTGACATACTTGAAAAATACAAGCTCTCTGACTCTTCACCAATGAAAACTCCTATGGTAACTGGATCCAAGCTCCATGCAGATCTAGAGGGTAAATCTGTGGAGTGCAAACTCTACAGAGGGATGATAGGATCTCTGTTGTACTTAACCGCGAGTAGACCTGATATAATGTTTGCCACATGTGTCTGTGCAAGATTTGAAGCTAACCCCAAAGAATCTCATCTTCATGCTGTCAAGAGGATCTTCAGATACCTAAAATGGACCAAGAACCTTGGCCTCTGGTATCCGGAGAACTCTGGCTTTGATCTCATGGCTTATACAGATTAAGACTATGTAGGATGCAAGCTCGAAAGAAACAGTACCTCTGGGAGTTGCTAATTCCTTGGAGGGAAACTTGTAAGTTGGACTTCCAAGAAGCAGAACTGTGTCTCAACTTCTACGACAGAAGCAGAATATGTTGCTGTTGCCAGTTGTTGTTCCGAAGTTCTGTGGATGAGGACCCAACTTAGAGACTATGGATTTGATATCGAAAAAATCCCCATCCTCTGTGACTCCAAAAGTGCCATTGCGATCTCCGCCAATCCCGTGCAGCACTCTAAAACGAAGCATATCGATATCAGGTATCACTTTCTGAAACATCATGTGGAGCATGGAACAATAGAAATGTACTTTGTGCCCACAGACTACCAGCTTGCCGACCTTTTCACGAAGGCATTGGATGAGAAAAGATTCACTTTTCTAGTGGGAAAGATTGGTATGCTCAACATGACTTGACCACAGAGCCTCTGTACCCTTGAACAAAACCTCTGTTGTACATATTTACCTCTGGAACATATTCCCTGTTTGTAAATAGTCTCTTCTGCTTTCTTTATTATGTATTCTTTTCTGCGAATCTATGTTTTGTGCAAATCTTATCCTTATATGATCCAAGCATAGTTGAAGGGGGAGCAAGACAGGCCCGATATCAAGGGGGAGCAAGACAGTCTGTGCAACACAAACTACAAAGTGAGGTTAGTCCATCTGAACCAAGGGTCAAAACTCTTTCTCGAGCACTATGTACTCAGAAAAATCCCACTTTGAACCCAACTTTCTGTCAAAACTTTGAAATGATCCAATCTTTTAAAATCTTTCCTAAAAAGGAAATTTTTGGTCTCAGAACCTCTGGAGTCGACCGCAGAGCCTCTGCGATCTGTCACTGAGGATGTTCGACCAAATGCACTTTAAAAATAACTCGATCATTTCATCGCACTTTCCTCCCTCTTAAAATGCTCTGTTAATCACAACCTTGCCTATGACCTCAGAAGCCTCTTATCCTCAGAGCTTCTGTCATTTCCATCACTTGAAATTCAGGTCATTTGCTGCGGGTTATTTCTTGAACGTCACTGTCATGTGACAATAACAAATGCCACGCGCGTGAGAATAGGGTGGCACACGTCCTAGATCGTTCACCGCGATCATCTGACGTGGCAATATTTTATTGGTTCGTAACCTGTACCGTCGTTTTTCAAAAATGGCCTCTTATCCGTTACCACTCATGACGAATGTCAAATATTTATCTTTTACCACTAATTCTTTCTACCCACCCTCTCTGTATAAATAAACCCCTCTTCTCATTCGTTTTCTCTTTACCTGCTATCTTCTTTTTCTCAAGAATTTTTTTGCAAAGGATCGATTGTTCTTCAATTTCCATGGCATCTCAATCTGCCTCCTCCAAGAAATCCAATGGTTCTTCTACATCAAACAACTCGATGCATTCTGAAGCCAAAAAGACCGATTCCCATTATCTTGAACAAGAACATCTCCTAACAAGTAGAATGCTCTCCTTCACACACCATGAATACCACTCCAGGCAACTGAATCTCAATTCTAACAATCACTATGTTGTCTTGGAACCCAAGGGATATCCTGAGGAAGCTGTTCCTTTACTTCAAATTCTGAAGAACCACATCCTCACAAAAGCCCTAACCCTAAAAAGAACTGATATTCCTGAAACTTACATTCAACAATTTTGGTTGAGTGCTAAGCATGAAAAACAGGATCGTTATGGCTACTGTGTCATGGGTTATGCCACTCATCCTTCCACTACTCAAATACTAGACCTTGGTATAAACCGCAGAAGGGTCGTAGAGGTATTCGAGCTTCCCACCAAAACCCAGCTGAACCTGTTAAAATACTCTGACGAACCCTCTGACGATGAAATCCTAGAGTTTCTCAGATTCATAGGGTACGCAGCACCGATTTCAAAAAGAACCGACTTCAGACGACAGAACCTTCCATCTCTGTGGAACATTCTCTTCTCTATCCTAAATCGCTTCTTGACATGCAAGGTAGGCAGTCCTGACCAATCTAGCCATACCATACTTGCAGTAATGTATGGTATGTACTACGATTTGCCTCTAGACTATGCAACACTTATTTTCAGGGAGATCAGAAATGCGGTCATAGCCAAGCAACAGGACCAAGCTCGAGGCACAGAGCCCAAAAATCTTGTTTTCAACAGGTTCTTTGCACTTCTGCTAGGCGATGCTCTGATTGGATAAGGGAAGTTACCTGCAGAGGGTAAGATGATCAGAGTCTATGACATGAAGTCGCACAAGCCCACTGTTCTAAAATCTGGGTATCCGGGAGCAAGACCTCTGCCAGCCGGTATTTTCGCCTACCTGGGTAGTGAAGATGGGGTGAGAACTTACATTCGTGTGCACAGGACTCCTGAACCGAGTCCTGCAACCCCCCCCCCCACCTGTAGGATTGCAAGTGGGTGAGATAGTTGTTTACCTTAGGACAAAGATAGGTGAGGGAGCTAAAGTTAGAACTGAGGAGGGTGAAGAAGCTGAAGTTCAGACAAAAGCTGTAGTTGAGAAACGAGAAAAGAAGCATAAAAAGAAAAGGACACCCAAAAAGAGAGTCGCAGAAGAAGAGACTCCAAAGTCACCAACAGAGGTTGTCAAGCCAAAGAAAAAGGCTAAGAAATTGACCAAGGAAGCAACCTCTGAACTTGTCCCTTCCCTTGACGTGAATGAACCTGAAGAGTCCGAACAACCTTTGCAGAGGAGAAGGAGAAAGGTGGTCATTGAAATCTCAGAAGAAAAATCACCCAGCCCTCTTCATGTCGCAATGGACATAGCAATGGAAATTCAACAGCAGCACTCTGTGGGATTGGGTGAAACCGCGAACATTGAGGTACAAGATGTCACGGGGCTTTCAAGCTCTGAAGATGAGGGTGAAAACTATTTAGAGAAGGAGATAGGAGGAAAAGATGCCATTGGCACACAACCAAACCCAACTACCAATGCAACCCACATCTCTACCTCTGCAGTTCTAGTGCAGAGGGGTATTGAAACAGGACCGCACAGTCCGAACCAAACCCCAGCCGACCGGACAGAGGATATTCCTTCATCCTCTGTACCACCATTCGGGGAAACCAAACCCACCTCACCCTCTCAAAAGGGTGAGAGTGTTTCTCTGCATGTTCATTCGCCCCAGGACACATCTCCTCCACACAGAGGTATTCGTTACCTCTGTCACACACAAGAGTGACACCCAAACCACTTCAGAGTTGGTGGTGAAAAAACACGATGATTATGTGGGTCTAGAACAACCACAAGATCCATTCAACATAGATCTTAAAGGAGTCTCTGAACCCTCCCCCAAAGAATATGTTGACAGAACTTCCATAGATGCTTCCTCTGTGGAACATCGAGGATTGGAAGGAAATCTCTCAGAGCTCAACATCCCCACAGGCTCTACGGGTGCCAAAGACTCGTTGGCTAAATCTGGAACATGTGTTGTTCCAGAGGTTACCACTGACACTTTTGTCACAAATGGCGAGTTTAAAGCCTTTGCTCACATGGTGCTCACAAAACTTAACGAGTTGCAAAGCTCTATCTCCAAAGAGTCCCAAGCCACCTCTCAAACTCTTGCAGAGGCCCTAAAAGCCAATACTGAAGCTCTGCATGCCCTCCAAACAACCTGCGTGACCAGAGCTGACCTTTAAGCTTGTGGTAAAACCATCCTTGCACACTCCAATTAAATTCAGATTCTCGGGGATATTTGCACAGATGAGGTCCCAAAGTATGCTACCGGAGTGAATGAAATGTTCAGGCTCCGAGAGAAAATAAAGGACATGACCCGCAGTGTTATGGTCCCCTTCCATCTGTAGGCATCAACTTCTGTACCTGTCCCCTCTGCTTTCGCGACAAAAGCCGACCTAGAAGCAATGGGCAATCAGTTTCTAGGCCACCTCAACCTCCTTCGATCCAACTTCAATGGACAAGGTGGCATCAGAGTTGAAGAAAATCGTAGCCACATTTCGGTTCAAGTCTGACTTGGAAATCAACGAGATATCAATGGCTGCAGGGGACCCTCTACAGAAGATCAATAAACATGTTGATGAACACCTCTGCCAAAGGAAAAAGAGAAAGGCCCCGGCTACTTGCCAAGCGGAGGCAGGATCAATAAACATGAGGACCAGGATCCAGATGCCCCTGGCCCTGGCCATCATGAGGAGGAGAAGGCCTTAACACCAAAAGTACCTGTCATCTCTGCCACTCCTCTTCAAGCCCTACCCCTACAAAGAACATCTTCAGAGGCACACAAAACATAGAACCTCAAGCCCTGTGCCTCTGAGGACCCAATACCGACTTCTCCAATTGTCCAAGGAACAACCTATACATGTGCGCAAAGCTTCTGGATCAGCTTCTGGATGGGCACAGAGCTCTGCACAGATCTGCAACAACAGCTTGTTTTTATCAGAGGTTCTGATCGTTTTCTGGACAACATTACAGAGGCTCTGGACAATCTTCAGAGGCTTTGTGATCTGCCTCTGCAACCTGCCTCTAGTGTATTTTCATCCTCTAATCTTCTGCACGTGCACAAAGGTTCTGTGCATGCCTCTATGCATAACCTCTACACATCTTTGATCAATCTCTGGACACTTCTGGATTGTTACTTCTAGACTCTCTCTGGAAAACTTCTGTATGGCAGCCTCTGCATGTTTCTTGGATGACCTCTGTGCTCTACACATAAACATAGCAGTAGCTTCTATGATACGCTTCTGATTATGGACAGCATGAACTTCTGCACCAGTAAAGTCGAGCTCTGTACTCACCTGAATCTGGACAGCAGCTTTTGTTCACACAGCAGCTATATACTAATATTAACACAGATTCTAGCCAATTATCACCCTGATTTAGAACAAACTCAAAACATGAAAAATGTTCATCTGTGTCTTAGGAATCTAACGCATCTGATCTCGTCAAATATGGAGCTTCGAGGAGGGAGATATGAGCAAAATTCGACAGATGCGCAAATATGTCAAGTATTTCTGAAAAAATCGACTTTACTATGAAATAGGCTAAGTGTAAACTCTGATTAGCTTTAATGTCTGAACATTCATGATCAAACTCTGAATACACTTCAAAACAGCAGCCTCTCTGTCATTGGATCTGGCTAGTGCTGCACATAATAAACTGAACAACAGCAAGTTTGTGCATGACAACAACAAACAACAGCAAACAGCAGCAAATAGTCTTCTGTCCAGCAACTATCACTCGACTTCAACACAGTTTTTGACATATAAGCATCTTTATTTTGAGAAACCCCAAAACATGAAAGTTGTAAAACTATGTCTTAGGTTTCCAACGCATCCAGAATCATGCAATTTGGAGCTGTATTGAGAGAGATATGATCAAAGTTCTACAGTTGTGCAAATCTGACAGCAAGTTGTTGTTTTGAATAACTCAACAACACCTTTCTGTTTGGGACATCAACAAATCTGCACAAATTTAATTCTGCACATATGCAAGACAGGAAAGCAACATTTTCCAAGACCCAAATGACTTAGCCTTTCATTGAATCAATTATGAGCAGCGGAATTTTAAACAAAATATGGATCAAAGACAGTCCAAGATCCAAGATCTAAGATTTAACTATCGAGATGCTAAAATAGCAATGGACTAAAGCACACACAACGATGAGATCATAGATCAATCATCTACTTAGTGCTTATGAAGTGTAGACCAATGAATGAGAAAGATCAAAAACACACTGAGAGTCCAAGATCACTAATTCTTTAGAGAGAGAAAGTAGAGAGAGAAAGTAACAAGCGCAAAGTTCAAAACTGATGTATTGAAAGTGAGTAAAAAAGTTACAAAACAAAGGCTCTAAGGGGACTTAAATACCCCTAGCCTTTACAATACAGAAACGAACACTAAGCACAGTAAACACTAGAAAATAAATACAATGATTACTATAAAAACAGATCTAACAATTTCCCCCTTAGTAATCATTGGCGCCGTGGTCTTAAAAAAACAATTTTAAAAAAAACAGCATAGACCAACCAGGCGACTTTGTAGAATCACTGACGCTCTTCTCTTTGACGAAGACGATTCAAACCAACTTAAACTTCCAATCGTCTTAGAGTTTAGCGGAGATTCAATCTCTCTTGAATTGAATCTAAAATCTTTTGGAGAAGTCGAATCTCTTAATTATCAACATGAAATGCATTTGCTCTTGTTTCCACAAATCTTCTTTTAGCATCCTTCAGGCGTTGCTCTAACTGAAGCTTGATCACTTTTAAGGTTCCATCGGAGAAGTGAGCAATTTCTTCAAACCTGAGAAAGCATTTTTCATTAGACCCATTCTTGTACACCACTCCATATGGATCTTCAACAATGGTGAAAAGTGAATAAGACTCTAAGTTCGGTAAGCTTCGGTTGGGCCTGAGAAGATTAACAACCGGTTGGAAGCTTTCTACAGCCATCTGGAAATCAAAAACTCGGAAGAATCTGATTTGTCGTCGTATAAATCTTTTGATGATGAACAAAGCTTGAGAAATATCCTGTGTTCTATGATACAGATTCCTGAAGTGATCAAATAAGAATTCAATATCGTCTATAGAAAGGTCAGTGAAGTCTGCCTTTGAAAATTTATACCGCTTGCAGTCTCTTCTTTCAACTTCAAAATCGGGATACCAGATGTTCACAAACTTGTTGATTGTGACACTGATGACTCGAACAATCAAGTGATGAGAAGAAACGGTACTATTCCTTTTGCGCTGACACTTGATAAACATGAAGTACTCATGTTGATAGGCATCTGACTCTTTCTTCACTCCAAGGATTGCATAGATGTTAATTGCCCTTCTTCTAGAGACAAAGATGTTTCTCTGAGTGTCTTCTAGAAAGGCTGATCTTTGCCTTGATGCCAAATATCTACGCTGTAAATTCCTTTGTCTTTGACGTCTCGATAAAGCTGGTTCTTCTTCTATAATGGATGATGGAATAACAGGATCAGAAGGTGGAACATCAGCTTCTGCTCTTGACGACTGACCAACTTCAAATGATCTTGAAGGAATAGTGGTAGTCGGAGCAGAACTATCAACAGGAGTAGATGTGACATTAACTGATTCAGGAATCTCATCACGAGCAGGAAGATCACTATATAGCAAATCTGCTTCTTCTTCGTCTTTAACATCCATGAACACTGAGTCATCTTTTGTATCTGAAATGATAATGATGTCATCACAGTCTTCTTCATTGACTTGACATATCTTTTCCAACCTGACATCTTCATCATCATCAGAATTAATCTCGATGAAGTTAGCAAAGAATGACCTCATGTCATTTGCAGCTTCAGATTCTTCAACTTCATGAACGCTTGCAAAAACATCTGGATCCATGTAAACAACAATTTGCATATTATTGTTAATATTGCTTTCAGAAATATTCAGTTCATTATGCATGGAAGACAGATCAACATTCTCAATAATAACATTCACTAAGTCCTGAATGTTGCAATCTTCAACAGATTCACCACTCTTTCCTATATCAGTAGCCGCTTCTTCTTGAATATCTTCTCTAACTTCAGAAGATCCTTCAACTATCGGTCTCTTTGCCATCTCCCCCTCATGGCCTTGATGATCAGGATCATATTGGTCATGTCGGCGCTTAAGAGACGGGCCAGCAAAACTTGATCGAACTTGATCGAACTTCTGATCTGAATGCATGAAACTCATCAGATAAAGCAGTGATCCTGTCAGATTCAGACGAAGGAATGGGAGGCGGCGTAGGTTGGAAGTTTCGTAAAAGAGAGATAAGATCTTGATCTTGATGTTCAGGTGGCGACATAGAGAGAAGTCGAGCATAAAGCAAATCTGTCAACTCTGAAATAGGAAGATCATGTAGAGAAGATCTTGAAGGAGCAGATGTAGAAATTCCCGCAGATAAAGAAACCATTGAAGGAAACGGAAGGGAAACAACCGAAGAAGTAGATGTAGGCACAGCAGAAGAAGGTTCACGAAGAACTACTCCAGTTGGTCGTCTGAATGGAATCTCTGGAGGAATCACTGAAGTATCAATCTCCGGCATCTTTCCTTTGAAGAAAGTCTTCAACTTCAGAATTTGAGCTTCCTTTTCTGCATCCATTCTTTCAGATAACTGACGAATAACATCATTCAACGTAGAGAATTTGTCAGTAGAAGCCCGAGCTTGATCAGAAGAAAGTGCGACAGCTGGAGTTTGATCAGAAGATTGAATTGCTGCAAGCGAAGATGCTGGACCTTGACTTTGTACCTGAGCTGAAGCTTGATCAAAAGTTGTATCCAATTCATCTACTTGAAGATGTGAAACTAAAGGATTAACTGTAACAGATTCATCTTCAGATAGAACTTCTGTTGAGACTACCACTTCCGGTGTTCTTGACTTCCCTTCATAAACTTGAATAAGCGGTAGATCAGCATGATCACTATCATCATCATCAGAATCACTTTCATCCTCATCTTTATCACTAGCAAGAATAGCATTAGCAGCAGTATCATCTTCATCCTCAAAATCAAAAGCAATATCATCAGTAGCTGCAATACCAATATCAGCAATAACATTCTCAATTTATTGAGAAGCAACATCCTCTTGAACTACTTATGTTTCAACAATAACAACAACTTCTTGCTCATCTTCAGCCTCTTTTTCAACTTCAGGCTCTTGTTTAGAAATAGTTGCTTCAACTTCAACACCTTTTTCAGCAGCTTGATTGTCATGAGAAGGCTCTTCTTGTACAGCTTCCACAAACTCATTTTCCATACAATATTCTATGACATCCTCATTTGCAACATCAGCGTAGTTGGTAATAAGAGCATATGGAATAGTCATAGAATAGTTGAAAGTCTTCTTCTGCTTCTGAATATAAGACATTTCTGTCGGTCCAACAATACTTATCAAGTTTATAGAAACAACGACACAGTAACGATTACCAACCTGTATTGAATATATCAAACGATTACAAGGTTGATCGATTAAGCTTTTGTTGTGTTCTCTATGTTTTTCTCTCAAATACACCTTGATGTGTGTGTTTTTGTGTGTTTTTAAGTGATCTGATTGTTTGAGAGTAGTGAGACACAATACAACTACCAAGTGTGTTGAACACGCTAACTAGATAATATCTAGATATTAATTCTAGATATTATTTCTAACAAACTAGAAACTAACTTAGAAACAAACTAAGTTACCTTTTACAATATTTATAACTTAGATAATTAATCTAAGTAAACTAATATAATAAACAAACAATTACATTAAATTACATTGACATTTATTACACACGACATAGACTTTATTATCGAGAGTCGACGTTCCGGCTTTAGCTTCAGATTGCGATCTTTATATTGGATGATCTTGAATCCAATGAGACTGTGGTCTAACAATCTCCCCCTTTGGATCAAGATCCTTTAATAAAAAATTTATCCAATTCAGTCTTCTTGTTCAGCTCAGAAGATGCAATCTCTTTCTCTGAAATCAACATGTCTTCAATAGAATTCAGTCTTTGACGTGATTCTTGAAACATGTGATCTTTGCCATTTCTTGTGTAGTCATTCTCCCCCTTTTTGATGTTAAGTGCAACGACTTCATCAAAATTTGTTGTAAGAAATGTCAATCTTGCGGTTAGAGCCCCTGATTCGTCAATTAATAAGAGATTCATCCAGATCTTTGCAAATCCAGACAAATTAGATATGTAACACCTGAAATCAACTAATGAATCAGGTATCATGCCTGTCAGTAACACTAAGTCACTGAGTGTAACGAATACACATTGGAAAGGAGCTGTTTTATGTTGACTACCCCAGGGCTTCCATTTAATCATCGAAACACCACAAAGGTAATTTCTATAAACGTTATGACAAAGAAACTAAATCCTTGTGTGTTCGTGCTTGTGTTGAAAGAATTTAGCACAGATGATTGCTTATTGGCTCAAAATTGTGTAAACCACTGAGACAACAGTAAGTTAAACACAAACTCAATGTGCATGATTGAAGTGCGAAGGTGGGACAGACTTCCTTTTTTCAATATCTAGATTTTCCGAATGAAAATCAGATAGCATATGTGCTGCATCCCCTTTTGAAAATGTGAAACACTTTCTTGTTGAGAAGAAAATGAGTAGATGGTGAGCTTTGATCAAGAGATGGCATGAGTTATTTGCCTGTTTCAATAATGATCACCAAAGAATTGTGAATCACTAGAATGGTGGCTACCCAGCTCAGAAAAAGTTGGTGCAGAGTTTTGATATTCTTTTAACTCTGTTCTCACAAGCTCTTTCTTTTAAACTTTTTGCTTTCTCTAATCACACTCATTCCTTTTCTATTTGCACACTCAATCACTAAGGATTAACTTCTTGGGTAGAAATCACTGGTTAAGGTGATTCCATTGAAGTTGTGTTAATTCCTAGCACAATGATTCGTTGTTTTCCTATGATGCATGTGATGCTCAGATTGGTTTAACTATTTCAGTTAAAGCACAATTTAGATCATGAAAACATTTAAAATACACTCCCAAAATATAAAATGTGATGAAAAATCGGGAAGTGTTTTGAACATTAAAAACAATGTTTTCTTATGATTGAAAGTTGTCCTTCTTTCAACCATATGTGAGATGAAGATAAAGGATTATACCTTTACGTATGACCTCCCATCTCATGAAGCTAAGCTTTAAGTCATAGAAATATGAACTTGTAAGCTTCTCTCAAAAATTCTGCAAAAGTCTAATGTCAATTCAAAGTAATAATTATTCACTTATATTGAAAAGAAAAAAAGCAGTAAAACTTTTTAAAGTATGACTCCTGATCTGAAATAATCAGAAGTCATGTCCGAACTCCCTTTTTGATTTGAAGAGCTCCCCCTAAAATCTTGCATAACAAAAAAATTCGCATTAAAAGGTACATGCAACATTTTATGAGCTCCTCCTCGAAGTAATATTGACCAGATGTCAATTTCTTCTCATTCTCCCCCTTGGATCATGAACATTTAGATAGAATGACGGATATCGATCAGAGTTAAGAATGAAGAAATGATGAAAAAGTATACAATAGAAAACTTTGTTAGGTAATTACCGATTATATCTTAAGATTTAGCATACCAAGCTTAGAGACAAGAAAGTTGAACCTCTTTTCATCTAAGGGTTTGGTGAACAAATCGGCAAGTTGATAATCAGTCTTTACAAAGAAAAGTTCAATTGTTCCTTTTTCAACATGATCTTTAATAAAGTGATACCTGACGTCTATGTGCTTTGTCTTCGTGTGCTGAACAGGATTCGCTGTTATTGCGATGGCGCTCTTGGAGTCACAGTAGATCGGGATCTTATTGAAGTGGAAACCGTAGTTGCGTAATTGAGTTCTCATCCACAAGACCTGAGAACAGCAGCTAGCAGCAGCTACATATTCTGCTTCTGCCGTGGAAGTTGAAACACACAGTTGCTTCTTTGATCCCCAACTTACTAATTTGTCACCGAGGAACTGCACATGTCCTAACGTGCTCTTCCTGTCTAACATACAACCTGCATGATCTGCATCTGTGTAGGCTGCTAGTTCAAAACTAGTATCTTTAGGATACCACAGACCGAGATCTGCAGTGCCCTTTAGATACCTGAAAATGCGCTTTACAGCAGACAAATGGATTTCTTTAGGATTGGCCTGATATCTTGCACATAAGCATGTTGAAAACATTATATCTGGCCTACTAGAAGTAAGATACATTAAAGAACCTATCATCCCTCGATAAGTCCTAATATCAACAGCCTTTCCCGAAGGATCGCTGCCAATCTTAGTACCTGGTGCCATTGGGGTACCAATCGGTTTAGAATTTTCCATTTGGAACGTCCGAAGAATATCCCTAATGTACTTTGATTGTTTGATAAAGATACCCGTAGAAAACTGTTTTACTTGTAAACCGAGAAAGAAATTCATCTCTCCCATCAAGTTCATTTGAAATCTAGACACCATGAGGTTTGCGAAGTTCTTACAGTACTTAGTATTTGTAGAACCAAAGATAATATCATCTACATAGATTTGAATTAAAATGATATCGCCTTTTTCCTTTTTAATAAACAAAGTGGTATCCATCGTACCTTTTGAAAACCCAGACTTGACTAGAAAATTAGAAAGGACATCATACCAGGCTCGAGGTGCTTGTTTCAGACCGTAGAGTGCTTTGATTGACAAAACCCTCTGGCTGAGAGACGTAGACTTCCTCCTTCAGAATTTCATTTAGGAATGCTGTCTTCACGTCCATTTGAAAGACCGTGAAGTTTTTGTAGGCTGCGTAGGCTAGAAACATTCTGATTGCCTCTAATCGCGCCACAGGAGCATATGTTTCGTCATAGTCTATTCCTTCCTCTTGTCTGTATCCTTTGGCTACTAGTCGTGCCTTGTTTCTGATGACGGTACTATCTTCGTCTTTCTTTATTTTGAACACCCATTTCGTACCTATTATGGTTTTACCTTGAGGTTTCGGTACGAGTCTCCAGACTTTAAGTGCATCAAACTGATTCAACTCTTCTTGCATTGAGATCACCCATTCTGGATTAGCAAGTGCTTCCGATACGCGTGTTGGCTCGAACTTGCTCAGAAAGGAGTCATGCATGCACAGGTTCATTGATGCTGACCTAGTTTGCACCGGTTTTGATGGATTGCCAATTATCTGGCTTATCGGGTGCTCTTTGGTCCATTTTTGTTCATGAGGCAGTGGATTAGATGATTGTATGTCTGTTGTGTCATCTACGAATCCACTTGTACCTTCTTCTGTTTGTTCAGGAGGAGTGATTGTTTCAGTTGAAGTGGCAGGTTTAGAAGGCTCAGTAGGTACAACTTGAACTAGCTGTAGATGGATCTGTACAGAATCTCCTACTGTTGCAGCTACTTCTGTCTCTTTATCATTTGTCACTTCTTCAACTGTTGGAGTCGGCATTTGAATTGTAATTTCTTGTTGAATCGGGGCTATTGATTCAATATGAACATCTGAACTGGTTGGATGAATAGTCGTTAATTCTTCCATCCTGTCAACCACAACAGATTTCTTTACATTAGATCCAAGAAATTCATCATAAAACAATTCAAATAATAAATCTAAATCAAATAAATGGTTAGTTGAAGTTGAAGCTTCGTCTGATTTATTCTTTTGAGACGCAGGTTCTGGACTGAGTTGCCCAGAAGCTAGTACTCCGGTTATAACGGGTTCTGAACGTTGTTGTTCGGAAGCCATATCTTCATCAAAGGAGACGTTGACGCTTTCAATCACCGTCTTTGACTTCTTTAGATAAACACGAAATGCAGTTGATGTTGAGGAATATCCAATGAAGATTGCTTCATCTGCCTTAGCGCTGAACTTGTTAAGATTCTCCCTATCGTTTAGTACGAAACACTTACATCCAAATATATGGAAGTATTTGATTGTCGGTGTTCGGTTGTTGATTAACGCATAAGGAGTCTTCTTGAACCTCCGATGTATCATGGATTGATTCTGTGTGTAGCACGCGGTCGAAACAGCTTCTGCCCACAAAAATAGAGGTAAGTTGGAATGACTTAGCATAGTACGAGCAGCCTCGACTAGCGTTCGATTTCTTCTTTCAACTACTCCATTTTGTTGAGGCGTTCGAGCAGCAGAGTATTGATGTGAAATCCCGACAGATTCGAGATATTCTTCACCTTTGTTGTTCTTGAACTCTGTGCCGTTGTCTGTTCTTAGAATCTTGAACGGTTTCTGCAGATTCACCTCGGTCGTCTTCAGGAATGTAATGAGGACATCTGGTGTCTCATCCTTTGAACGTAGAAACTTGACCCATGTGTATCGCGTATAATCGTCCACGATCACGAGTATGTACTTCTTTCCGCCTAAGCTTTGAGTGCGCATTGGACCGCATAGATCCATATGCAATAACTCTAAAGGAGCATTGGTACTTGATTCTGGCTTCGGTTTATGAGGTGCACTCTTCATCTTGCCCTTCTCACAAGCTGCACAAAGATGTTCTCTTTCATATCTCAGCTCTGGATGTCCTTTGACGAGCTTTCCACTGACCAAGTTGTTGATGTACCGAAAGTTGAGGTGAGAGAGACGTCGATGCCATAACCAACGTAGTTGCATCAAAGATTTCGATAGTAGACAAACTTGTTTGTCAGTCTGGACATCTGATAAGTTGATTGTGTAGAGGTCTGATTCTCGTGTACCGACCAAGAGTTCTTCGCCTTCTTCATTGCGAACAGAACAGCTCTTGCTTTTGAAGTTGACCTCTAAGTCTTTGTCACAGAACTGGCCTATACTGAACAAGTTGTGTTCTAAGCCTTCTACATAGCTCACCCTCTTGACAGTTACATTGCCGTGTTGTACATCACCATATCCCATGATTGGAGAAAACTGGTCGTTGCCAAATCTTACTATTCCACAATATTTGTCTTTGTAATTGTACAGTATCTCTTTTTGACCTATCATGTGCTTGGAACATCCGTTGTCCAAAAACCACGTATGACTAGTCTGCATAAGAGAAATTAGAAATTAGATTTGTATATGACAACATTGGAATATACACTTTGGTCATCGAAGTGCGTGTCTTGAACTGATTTGTTCAAAAGCCTATTTTGATCTTCGATGTTCGGGTTTTGAACTGCATTATCTAAAAACCTATTTTTGACTTTGAAGAATGAGTCCTGATCTGTACATAATCAGAAGTCGCTTTCTTTTTATGCTTTGTGTGCCTGCAACACAGATTTCGCCTTAGGTACCCATTGGAATTTGGGTCCTGCTGTGTTAGCACAAGATTTTGGTATCCATTTCAAATTGGATCCTTTGTTCTTTTGAAAAGCATGATAGTTGGTATGAGATGAATGCACATGGTAATTTCCAAACCAATCTTCAGAATCTTGACAAGAGATAGATATATGTTTATCATAAAAGGAAGACTTTCCAGCAGATAAAGATAACTAAAATAATTGCTTCATTGAATATTGTTTACGATAAACAACAATATCAGCAATTACAACGTCTTTAGTAAGCGAAGTCTTATTACAATTAACACTACTAGACGATAAAACGGTCTAGTCAAGGTTCCGTTTAGGTTGCCACAGAGAATTTGCTTCTGGCCTTTGATTTCTCAGATCTGAAACATGTAAAGCTGGTGAGTTAGATCTTGGAGCAACAAACGAATGCTTCTTCTTGGAATTACCAGCAGTGCTCGGTTTCTGTGAATGATGAGATATTTTCTTACCTTTAGCACTCTTAGCGTTCACAGAGACTGATTTATCAACGAAAGCTTTCGTTGATTTTGCACTGTTCACAGGCTTACTGGTTTTTCTTAAAGTTTTCTTCACAAATGATGAATGGTTGGGAAGTTTTGTATTAAAGTCAAAAAGATAGGAACTATCATCTAAACTACCGTCAGAGTTCAAAAAAACAATTCCTGTATTTGATGAACCAGACAACTCCTTAGAGTTTGAAGCTTTTGAAAGAACAGTATTTGAAAACACGGTTGTAAAAACGCTTTGTTCAATATTTATCAAAAGTTTTGCATCTGATAAAGAAGTCTCGAGTTCAGAAATTTTACGTTCTAAAACGAGAGGAGGGACATATAATTTACCTTTGATAGGCTTCGCCTCCATTTCCTTTTCAGTATAACTTAGAAAGAAATCACTTGAAAGAGTTTCCTTCTTTTTGTATATTGGGTTTTCATCATAACTATTATTCAACTTCGCATAATAAAATGGAAGATGAACTTTAGCTGATTTCATCCGTTTTTCCGTTTCATTGGCTTCATCCTCTTTTGATAGCTTAGTCCAAAAAGTTTTAAACGCGGGGAGTCTGCGGGCTAATTGCATATTAAGATGATCATAAAGTCCTGGAACTTCAGACATCCCCTTTTGAAGACAGTGAGGATTCTTATAACCGATTCCCCATCTCTCTTTCTCCTCTTTGGGTTTGTTCAGAAAAATAGTTTGTTCAGTTTGACCCATTTTATACAACTTCTCTTCCAAACTTTTTAGTGTTCCGAGTAAAGAAAAGTTTTCTTTTGTACAAGAAGCATGCAACTTTTTAAGCTCATAAATATCTATCTTACTCTTTAGAAGTTGAGACTTAAGATCAGAATTCTCTTTTAGAATTATTGTCTTTTCCTTAGCGTTGGTGTCATTATCTTTATGTAAAACCTCAATTAATACTTTCTTCTCAGCAATTTCATTGCTAAGTTTCTGTATCAACTGGTTTTTGTCTGTCATGACACCATTATCTTGCTTAAGATTAGATTCTAACTCTCTTTGTTTCATACTCATGGCGTGCATTTTATTCATGAATTCTAAATCAGATAGATTACATACCTCATCTTCTTCATTGTCAGAATCAGCTTCAGCATCTGATTCTATCTTGCCCATCAAGCACATGTTGACGGCTTCTTCTCTATCTTCATCATCTTCCTCTTCATTATCTGAGTGATCAAGCCAGTATTCGTCCTCAGCCATCAGTGCCTTGCCTGCCTCTTGTTGTTTTGCAAGAAGCATCTTGTTCTTGTAGTAGTCTGAATTTCTGACTTTAGATCTGCGGCAGTCTTTGGCAAAGTGACCTGGTTTGCCACAGTTGTAGCATGTAGGCGGTTCTGGCTGACTTGATCCTTCAGCTTTGAATTTCCTTTCTTCTGGCCTCCTCTCCTCAATCCTCTTTCCTTCCGACTGAAACCTTCTCTCTTCAGGTTTCCTCTCCTCTGATCTTCTCCCCTCAAATCTTTTCCCTTCATATCTGCTACCTTCAATCCTTTCTTTGTGAATGTAGTTGTTCGGACCAAATGAATATCTCTGATTATTTGATGTTGGCTTTGTGTAGGACCTTGTCTGAAAGGCACTAGTCAGCATCATCATTGCTTGTTTCAGCTGATCATTTTCATCTGATCCTGAGTTTGCACAACCTTCATTTTCTTCATCTGATTCATATACAGTCGCCTTGTTCTTCTTCTTTCTGACTACAAGGGCGACTGTGTCTTCAACTACCTTTCCTCTCTGTCTCTTCTCATCCAGAATTTCATCCACCTCTTCTTCATTCTGACGGAGGGTTTCATACACCTCGTGAAGTGGAATCTCATTCAGGTCTTTAATCTGCTTCACCTGACGAGCAAATCTTTTCCATTTAGGTTGAAGAATACTAAGGAATTTGATATTCAGCTCATTTTGAGATTTGTGAACTTTGTTCTTGCTAAGTTCATTCAGCAATGTCACAAACCTGTCATAGGTTTCTTCTAAGGTTTCTCCCACCCTGCCTCTAAATTCTTCATAGTTATTTACGCAGTTGGAGATCTTCAGCTGATTTCCAATTTTTGAACCCAACATCATTTTCTCGAGCTGATCCCACATTTCTTTACCTAAAGCCTTGTAACTGTCAATCTTGACGTATATTTCATTTGGGATCCCCTGTAAGTTGTATGACTTTGATAATTTGTCGCCTTTGGCTCTTCTGAGGTTATCATCTTGTAGCTCATGATACTTCAGTTCAACCTGAGTAGGTACGTTATCAATTACACGAGTCGTCATTGGTGGTGTCATAATCCCTTCTTCAATATATGTTCTGATATAATCACCCAGCTCGTGTCTATCAATGAAGTTTAGAAACCTATCCTTCCACTGTTCGTATTCTCCTTTGAAGAGAACTGGTGGCTTGGTGTCAGTTCCTATTGCAAGGGCTTCTCTGGATGTCATCCTGTATTGAATATATCAAACGATTACAAGGTTGATCGATTAAGCTTTTGTTGTGTTCTCTATGTTTTTCTCTCAAATACACCTTGATGTGTGTGTTTTTGTGTGTTTTTAAGTGATCTGATTGTTTGAGAGTAGTGAGACACAATACAACTACCAAGTGTGTTGAACACACTAACTAGATAATATCTAGATATTAATCCTAGATATTATTTCTAACAAACTAGAAACTAACTTAGAAACAAACTAAGTTACCTTTTACAATATTTATAACTTAGATAATTAATCTAAGTAAACTAATATAATAAACAAACAATTACATTAAATTACATTGACATTTATTACACACGACATAGACTTTATTATCGAGAGTCGACGTTCCGGCTTTAGCTTCAGATTGCGATCTTTATATTGGATGATCTTGAATCCAATGATACTGTGGTCTAACAATTTCCGAGTCTGGAACCTAAGGCCAAGATAACCTGCAAGGAATAGCTGGATTGCTACGGAGCATGCTTCGAACAATGAGCTTCATAAATCTGACAAATGGAATGAACTTCCGTTTCTTGTTGGTGAACTTGTCATGTACAACCTCTGAGAGTTCGGTCCAAAATATAAACGTGTAGTCGACATGCAAGTCATAGAAGACTGCATGGAACAATCGGAGATACAGTAAACTTGCACTGTCAGTGCCAGAATGCTTCGACGTCAGGCACCTGATGAGAACAGAGAACAGTGCATACCATACTGGAGGTAGATTAGACTTGTCAAAGTCTGTAGGTTTATTCAAAGTACCAACATATCCAAGATTCAGGATCCCTTCATAGACTTCCTCTTCAGATGGAAAGCAGTCATATGTAGTTCGGCCTGGTCTGGAGTTCAACTCAGGAAGCTCCAGTATCAATCGCAGTCGCTTGTCGGAAAGGAAAGATTCAAACTGATCTACTTAAAGCTCAAAGTGGTGCGGACGAGCCAGTTCATTCTTTGATATAGTATGCCAAGCTTGCTGTAGAAACACTTCAGGAACATCTGCGCAGTATGAAAGAGCAGGGGCAAGTGGATGTCCTTTGAGAATTGCTCGTATCACTGGATGAATCTTGATTCTATCAAAGTCCATGTGATAGTTGTTCGGCTTGTATGGCATATACATGATGGTTGGGAACACATCATTTGGTGTTCGTCGAGAAACAGAAAGATCGGCCCCAACAGAAGGATGTGACGGCATGGGAGTATCATGAGAGGCTCGATCAGACGGATCATCAAGAATAGCATTCTCGTATTGAATCATTGGATCAGTATTTGTCAGGATCGAATTCTCAACAAGAATTAATTCTCAGAAACAATATCAAAGAAGTTTGCGGAATAACACTTTGATATTTAATGAAACAGTAAATCAACACAGAAAATATGAAGAACAAACTGTAAACTTGTATTGAATGCTTTGAAGTAACAAGATTACACACTCAACCTCAATATTGATGAACAGACTCACCAATACGAATTCTACTTCTCTAGAATTAGGATCTATGCCTTGAGGTTGATTTCTCTATATCACTTCGAATGAATGATTATCAAAAGTTAAGTTGTCTATATATTCTATACATTCTATACATATACTAATCAAAAGATAATTACAATAAATAAACAAATCTTCAGTATATCTTCCATATATATCTCTAAGCTTCCATAATCTTCAGTTTATCCAGCTGTCATTCTTTCATGCGAATTCTTTATCACATAAGCAGCATTATTCTTCAGCAGCATTAATACTCTGAGCAGTATTAACTCTAGCAGTACTAACCATGCTCAGCAGCATTAATCTCTTCAAGAAGCATTAACTACTAAGCAGCACTAACTACTAGCAGTACTAACTTTGTTCAAGCAGCACTAACTTTGACTAGCAGTATTAATTACTAGTAGTAGTAATACTCAGCAGTATTAACCTTGAAATCTTCTAGCAGTATTAACTCTGAACCAGCAGCATTAACCATACTTGAGTTTTTCTTCAGTTCCCAACAATCTCCCCCTAACTTGACTTTTAGGAAAAGAAGTCAAGTTCTTCAGATGCTCCCAAAATCTTCATTGATCTACTCCAATATTAGGATCCAGTCCCATACTCTGATTGATAGTCCTCTGAATTAGATACTTGGCCATTTCTGAATTTGATGCACAACCCAACTTCTTATTCAACATGGCATGAAGCTTAAGATTTGTGTGCTTGTAGACCCTATCCACCAAGTAGTACTCCATGTGGAAAGAATCCAATGCTAGTTCATAGACTCCACTCCTTTCATAGAGAGTCCATCCTCTAACATATTTGAACACATCTCTGATTAAGTGCTTCACTGCTTCTGGATTGAATAACATGCACAAGTATTCCATGACCAACTTCACTATAGGTAACCCTGGAGCTGTCAACTTATCTGCATAAATTTTCATCCCCACTTCAAACATTTCTTCCAAATCAGATCTTGAACACTCTCTGACAATTTTGCTCCAGGTGCTGTAGACTTCATATTTCTCATCATTTATTTTCAATCTGATGTATTCTTTGCCATCCACCTCCATAGTATCCTAGTGGATAACTTCAGGAGGTTTAAATCCAACAGGTTCAACTAAAATAGGCTTTGGAATTTTATCCATTTCCACCATGTACATGTTTACATCTGAACTCTGTGGTATTTCTTCCTGAGTTTTAGCTTCATTCTGAGGTGCCTCTTCTTCTTCAGCAACCTTTTGCTCTTCTTCTACTCTAGGCTTCTTTACACTTTTCTTTCTTTTAGCCATCATTTTGGTTCTTTTCAGAGTCTTTTGAATATGCACTAAAGTAGCTTTCTTCTTCTTTTCTTCCTTGTTCTCTGCCTTTTCTTTGATAGAAGTTCCCTCTTCACTTTCAGGGAATGGTTGATGCATATTCACATCATGTCTCTCCTTTGCCTTCTTTTCAAACTCCACTCTATCCTTTTCATTATTTTTCAGCTTCCCCATTTCTTTCTCATAGAGATCCCTGATTTGATCAAAAGTCATCTTCACAAACATTTCTTTCTTTACCCCAATTGCACTCCTCAAGAAAGTTATCATTTTGTTTCTTTCCTGAGTGGCAAGGTAAGTTTGTGAAGGTCTTCTTTTCTTTGCACTTGATTTGACTATCATGGCCTTTCTCAAGCTTATTGCCCTTTGCTTAGCTTTCTCTGTTTCAAGCCCTTTCTGATAAGCTTCATTTAATTCAGCAGCTAGAGCCTTTGCCATCTCCCTGTCCTTTTCAACCTGAACTCTTTCTTCTTTTTCAATATCCTCCTGCATCTTCCTGGCTAAAGCTTCATCTGATTCAACCAACCTTTGCTTCTTGACTGGTTGATCAGATTCCACCATCTTTGCTTTTCCTTTGTCTTTGTTCATTGGCTTCTTACTGTTATCTTTCTTGCTCACTTCTCCTTTTTCTCCCCCTTCATTTATGACCACTCCCTTTGTTTTGGGAGTGTCATTCTTTGCTTTGATAAGCATTTCAGCTACTTCAATTTCTGTTGGAGATAACTCTGTTACTACTGCTTGTGAAGTTTCAGCAGCACTAACAGTTTCTGCTTCTAACTCCCCCTCAATACTGTTCTTCTCCCCATCATGCTTCCCCTCAACTTTTTCTTTTTCCTCATTCAGGTTTACTTCAGCCTCTGACTCCCCCTTTTTGGGAGCATCAGACACTGGTTCCCTTCTCTTTAGCACAAATTGTTTCCTTTTCTTCTTTTGAATCAGCCTGGTCACCATCTTCTTTAGTTTTGCAATCTGGACTTGTTGTGACAGGATCACCAGCTTCATCTCCTCTATTTCTTTTCCTTGTTTCAGAACATCTAGGTTGTTGTTACCCATTGTCTCCATCAATTCATCATAGTTATATATGTCCTCACCTTCTCCAGGAGTGTTACCCCCTATTGAAGGATCATGGGATATTTTATTAGTGGAAGTCTTCTGCTAGACAGAAGCACTGTCCACCCCCGTGGTTTCTTGGCACCAGGGAACTTCAAATGATGACTCATTCAAAGTTGCCATGGGGGAGGTCTTATTGATGTTACCACTTTCCTCCTCTGTGCTAGCAGGAGTAGTGGCAGCCTCATCACCCATATGCTCTTCCTCCTCCTAAGAGAGCACCTCCTTGGGGTTGGGAGACACCCCTGTGGTTTACCTATGGATATTTCCTAAAGGAGAATTCTCCTTTAGAGGGCTTAAAGGCTTGGGGGTTGATGGTACAAGAAGGGAAGGAGCCTTCTTTACCTGTTTCCTCTTGTATGTTTGGGTAATAGGAGAGGTTGGTTTTTCAAGAAGGGACTGGGGAATAGATTTTGAGAGGGAAGGTTGGGATTGGCTAGCAGTAGGATGGTCTAATGGGGGCCTTGACCCTGCTGCCATGCCTTCATTGGTTTGGGACACCACCATCATTGTAGAGAACAATGGGGTGTCAACTCCTTCAGAGTCCCCAGCAGATCTTCTCATATTTGAGAAAACCTTGCCTTTGGGGGGTTTAGGTACATATACCCCAACAGGTTGAGATATATCCGTCAATTCATGAGTAATTACTTCTTGAACAAACCTGGGGTACATAAAGAAGCTCTTTTTGTTTCCCATGTTTGATACAAGATCACTGAAAATCATTTTAGAAAAGTTATACTTTCTGGCAGTGGCCAAGCACACCAAAGCATAAGCAATAGTGCTGCTGAACTCACTCCATCCATGTCAGGATCGAATTCTTAACAAGAATTAATTCTCAGAAACAATATCAAAGAAGTTTGCGGAATAACACTTTGATATTTAATCAAACAGAAAATAAACACAGAATATAATCAACAAACTGTAAACTTGTATTTAATGCTTTGAAGTTACAAGATTACTCACTCAACCTCAATATTGATGAACAGGCTCACCAATACGAATTCTACTTCTCTAGAATTAGGATCTATGCCTTGAGGTTGATTCTCTCTGAAGGAATGAAAACTGAAAGTTAAAAGTAATCTTCCTATTCTAAACAATACTATATATATATACTGAATACAAAGATAATTACAATGAATAAAATATCTTCAGTATATCTTCTATGTATATCTCTAAGCTTCCATGTATATCCTTTCATACGAATCTTCATCATATAAGCAGTATTAATCTTCAGCAGCATTAACTTCCTTCTAGCAGCATTAACTACTAAGCAGTACTAACTACTAGCAGTACTAATTAGCTAAGCAGTACTAACTTTGTTCAAGCAGTACTAACTTTGAATAGCAGTTTTAATTAACACTAGCAGTAGTAACACTCAGCAGTATTAACCTTTATGTCTTCTAGCAGTATTAATATTGAACTAGCAGCATTAATCACACTTGATGAATTATTCAGTTCCCAACAATCTCCCCCTAACTTGACTTTTAGGAAAAGAAGTCAAGTTCTTCAGATCTTCTTCAAGATGATTTCAACACCTCTGATTCAATTTCCCAAATTTGGATCTAGGCCCAAACTTTGATTTACAGTTCTTCTCACCACAATCTTGGCCATTTCTCAATCCTTTGTACAAACCAGTGTAGCTTTAAGCATCCCTTCTAACTTCTCCTTGCTATGCTCATATATTTTGTCCACCAGGTAGTATTCATGATAACAATTGTCAATAGTAACCATGTATAGTCCACAGTTTTCAAACAGTATCCATTTGTCAATCTTCTTGAATATGAACTCGTGCATATGATCTTTAATCCTATGGTGCACTCTTGCAGGCTCAAACATAATGCACAAGTATTCCAATGTCACTTTGAGAAGATTCTCTTCAGTACCTTTCAACACAGGTTCATAAAGTTTCATCCCAACTTTATATAGTTCTTCCATATCAGCTCTTGAACAACTTCTGATGACTTTCCCCCATGTTGAATAAGCTTCAAATGAACCATCAGCTCTCTTGATTCTGAAGAAATTCTTTCCATTGTCTCTCAGAATATCCCAAAAGATGATCTCTGGAGCTTGCATAGAGATTGGAACAGCTTTCAAAGGTTCCACTATTGTCATGTACGGATCCATACTTTCATCAGTTTGCTTAGTGACCTGCTTTGGGCTCTGTACTGGCACTGTTGGGGATGTGACTGAAGGTTCTGCTTCCTTTTCAGTTTCTTCCACCCTAGGCCTTTTCAACTGCCTTTTTGGAGTAATTGTTTTCACTCTTTTTCCAGACTTGGCTTCTCTACCAACATTTCCAGGTTCTTCCTTCTTCTCTTCTGCTTCTTCTTTGGAAGGTGTGGTTTTCTCAGGGAATGGTTGTTGGATGTTGAGATCATGTCTCTCTTTCATCCTTCTTTCTGCTTCTTCCCTTTGAGAGGAATCCCCTTGGAGCTTTGTCATTTCCTTCCTGTATAGCTCTTCAACCTGAGAGTATGCCATATGAGTAGACATCTCCCCCTTAACACCAATTGCACCTTTCAGGAAGTTTATCATCTTTCTTCTTTCCTGATTGGCCAAAAAGGTCTTGGAGGGTTGTCTTTTCTGCTTTTTGAATGGCGTTCTTTTTACTTGTACTTGCTTGGCCTGAGCTGCTGTTTTCATGCTCTTCTGATACTCTTCATTTAGTTTTCTGGCCATATTCAGTGCAAGCTCTCTATCCTTCTCAGATTGAAGTTGTTCCTCCCTTTCCATTTCTGCCTGAAGCTGCTTTGCCACTTCTTCATCCAGTTCTATCTGAATTTTCTTCTTTGCAGGTTGTTCAGGTTCAATCATCTTAGCTTTACCCTTTGTATCCTTCAACCCTGCCTCACTTCTTTCTTGTGTCTTCTTTTCAAGGTCTCCTTCATTGATGACCACTCCCTTAGCCTTTTGAGTAGCCTTAGGAGTGTCATTCTTTGCTTTTACTAAGGTTTCAGCTATTTCCAATTCTTCAACAGATAGCCCTGTTACTGCTTGAACATTATCTGTTTCTACTTCTTGTGCTTCTGTTTCTGCAGCTTTCTCCCCCTTAACATCAAATCCCATCTCAGAAATACTTTCTTTTTCTGCTTCAGCCTCTGAATTCTCCCCCTTGTTGAAATCATCTTCAACACTTGTCCTCCTCTTTAGCACAAACTGCTTCCTTCTCCTTTTCTGTAACAATCTTGTCACCATTTTCTTCAGTTTGGTGATCTGAACTTGTTGAGATAGAATAATCAGCTTCATCTCCTCTATTTCTTTTCCTTGCTTGATGACATCCTGGTTGATGTTTCCCATGGTCTCCATCAATTCATCATAGTTATATCTGTCCTCACCTTCTCCAGGAGTGTTACCCCCTATTGAAGGATCATTGGATCTTTTAGTAGTGGAAGTCCTCTGCCTAGCAGAAGCACTATCCACCCCTGTGGTTTCTTGGCACCAGGGACCTTCAAATGATTGCTCATTCAAAGTTGCCATGGGGGAGGTCTTATTGATGTTACCACTTTCCTCCTCTGTGCTAGCAGGAGTAATGGCAGCCTCATCACCCATATGCTCTACCTCCTCCTCAGAGAGCACCTCCTTTGGGTTGGGAGACACCCTTGTGGTTTCCCTTTGGATATTCTCTAGGGGAGAATTCTCCCTTAGAGGGCTTAAAGGCTTAGTGGGTGATGGTACAAGAAGGGAAGGAGCCTTCTTTACCTGTTTTCTTTGATAAGTTTGGGTAATTGGAGAAGTGGGCTTATTTAGTAGGGACTGTGGGATAGATATAGAGTGGGAAGGTTGGGCTTGGCTAGCAGTGGATGGATCTAATGGGGGCCTTGACCCTGCTGCCATACCTTCATTGGGTTGGGACACCACCATCATTGTAGAGAACAATGGGGTGTCAACTCCTTCAGAGTCCCCAGCAGATCTTCTCATATTTGAGAAAACCTTGCCTTTGGGGGGTTTTGGTACATAAATTCCATCAGAATGAGGAATATCCGTCAATTCATGGTTGATAACTGCTTGAACAAACCTGGGATACATATAAAAGCTCTTTTTGTTTCCCATGTTTGAGACAAGATCATTGAAAATCATTTGTGAAAAATTATACCTTCTGGCAGTGGCCAAACAGACCAAAGCATAAGCAATGGTACTGCTGAACTCACTCCATCCAGTAGTCTTTTTAGAAATGCAGTGCATCAAGGTATGAACAAGAAAACGCCATTGGGGTGAAAACTTAGCTTTTGAGAACTTAAAAATATCCAATGGGCCTCCATACCCCATTCTTGTCAGAGTAGAAAACAGTTCATCATTAGGGATAGAAGTTATACCAGAGGCATCGTCTAGACGTAGACTGATGCGAACTATCTCTTCAGTAACTGTCAATGGATTGCCACATACTGTCGTCTTGATCATTCGCACACCATTCTCATTAACAATGGTGGCATGTGCCCAGAATTGCCTCTGATGCTCTATAAAGATAGTTGGAGACATAGTGAGAGCATGGGCAATGTGGCTTGACTTGAGGAAATCCACAATCTGATGAAATCCTGAAGCTTGCTTTGGCTTTTGTAGCATCGCAATCTCGTTGTGCTCGTCGATGAACGTCATGGATGCCATTGATCTTAGTGAAAACTTGCCTGAAGACTTCGAACTTGAGAGAGAAAGGGTTTAGAGCGCAAGTGAATAGTATGCAAAGAGTCGTTATAAGCTTTTAGGCGGGCAAAGAGTATTTATAGTATTCGGAATAGAAGCAGTATTAACCTATAGCAGTATTAACTACTAGCAGTATTAACTGCGAGCAGTAGTAACTAACTAGCAGTATTAACTACTAGCAGTATTAACTGCGAGCAGTATTAACTAACTAGCAGTATTAACTACTAGCAGTAGTAACTGCGAGCAGTATTAACTAACTAGCAGTATTAACTACTAGCAGTATTAACTGAAAGCAGTATTAACTACTAGTAGTATTAACTGAAAGCAGTATTAACTACTAGCAGTATTAACTGAAAGCAGTATTAACTACTAGCAGTATTAACTGAAAGCAGTATTAACTACTAGCAGTATTAACCACTAGCAGTATTAACTACTAGCAGTATTAACTGAACTTACTCCTTTTAAACGTGCTAAACACTGAGTACTGCTATGCATATCCTGAAAGAGAAGATTAGTAACACCAGGAATAAAAAAATACAGGTATAAAACCACTTTTTGAGAGGAAGATTATTCAGAGTTTATCATTCCCACACTTGTTACCAAGAAAGTGAATCTACCCACATCAAATGCTTTAGTGAATAGATCAGCAAACTGATTTTCAGTGTGAACTTTGACAACTTGAATAAGTTTCTTTTCATTACAATCTCTTATAAAGTGATACCTGATTTCAATGTGCTTTGTCTTTGAGTGCTTGACTGGATTATTTACAATGCTGATAGCACTGCTGTTGTCCATAAAGATTGGAGTGTGTAGAAAGGTTACCCCATAATCCAACATTTGATTCTGAATCCATAAGACTTGAGAACAGCAACTTGCAGCTGCTATGTACTCTACCTCTGTTGTAGATGTGGATACTGTGGTTTGTTTCTTGCACTGCCATGAGACTAGTCTTGCACCCAAAAACTGACATCCTCCAGAAGTAGATTTTCTGTCCAAGCTTGCCCCACCTAGATCACTGTCTGAGTATGCTATTAGGTCAAAAGGTGAGTTATGAGGATACCAAAGTCCCAATCTGGGTTGCCCTTTGAGATATCTGAATATCCTCTTAACAGCTTGAAAGTGAGATTGCTTTGGCCTAACTTGAAATCTTGCACATACACAGACTGGAAACATAATATCTGGCCTTGATGCTGTGAGATACATGAGAGAGCCAATCATGGATCTATAATGATGCACATCCATATCCTCCCCCTCAAGATCTGCTGTGATCTGCTTGTGTGTTTCCATAGGTGTGCTGGCAGGTTTTGATTCTGAGAAACCAAACTTGGTTAGAATATCCTGCACATACTTGGATTGACATATGAAAATGCCATCTGACTTCTGTTGAACTCGAAGTCCAAGGAAGAAAGTAAGTTCCCCCATGGAACTCATTTTGAACCTTTGATGCATTAAATCCTCAAACTCCTTGCACATGTTGTTTCTTGTAGAACCAAAAATAATGTCATCAACATATATTTGGACCAACAAGATATCCTTCTTCTTTCTTTTGATAAATAGAGTCTTATCAATGACTCCTCTTTCAAAGTCATTTTCCAAGAGATAGGATGACAGAGTGTCATACCATGCTCTTGGGGCTTGATGTAGTCCATAAAGTGCTTTCTTTAATTTGTATACCCTGTCTGGATAGCTTGGGTTTTCAAACCCTGGTGGTTGACAGACATATACTTCTTCTTCAATTGAGCCATAGAGAAAAGCACTTTTTACATCCATTTGATAGACTTTGAAGTTCATGTAAGAAGCATAGGCTAGGAATAGTCTGATTGCTTCTATCCTAGCTACAGGTGCAAAAACTTCTTCATAATCTATACCCTCTTCTTGAGTGTAGCCTTGAGCTACCAGCCTTGCTTTGTTTCTTATAACAATACCTCTTTCATCTCTCTTGTTTCTGAAGATCCATTTTGTGCCAATTGCTCTGTGACCTTTAGGAAGGTCTACTAGATCCCACACATCTTGTAGCTTGAACTGTAACAGTTCCTCTTGCATTGCTTCTATCCAGCTAGATTCTTTCATTGCATCATGTGCCTTTTTAGGCTCAAGCTGGGATAGAAAACAAGAAAGCACTGTATGCTGTTGATCTTGCATTTCCTGAAGTCTGCTTTGATGTCTAGTCATCATAGGGGAAGAGATATCTCCTATTATCAACTGTGGAGGATGATTCTTCTGAACTCTGGTGTTGTGACTAGGTTCTTCATTTAATCCAGCCTCAAGATTAGATTCATGCAACTCAACTGAAGTGTTTACAGATGCCACTTCATTGTTTTCTTGAGTCTCCTCATCTCTAGTGTCTTCTTCACTCTGACTTGATTCAGAAAATGATTCCTTTTCACAGTCTTCAACTGAATTTACTGTGGGTATGGGAAAAATCACAGATTTAGATATACTTTCTTGAACTTGTGTGATCTCTGATTCTCCACTACCTGTTCCTGTATACTCATTACTGAAACCAAAAGAGTTAGTTAGTGAATCAATGTCAAATAGCCACTGAGGTCCAGACCCAACAGGATTTGGTGTGTTCTCATTGCATTTGACATTGTCACTTTCTTCAATTATTCTAGAAGCAGAGTTAAATACTCTGTAGGCCTTACTCTGAGATGAATATCCAACAAGAAATCCATCATCTGCTTTGCTATCAAACTTACCTAAGGGAGATTTGGTATTTAGAATTGTACAAGGACACCCAAAAGGTTTAAAGAAACCAATAAAAGGTTTTCTTTTATTTAAAAGCTCATATGGGGTCTTGTTCTTTTGCTTGACTATTAGAACTCTGTTTTGGACATAACAAGCAGTATTAACTGCTTCAGCCCAGAAGGTAATTGGCAATTTTGAATCAGCCAACAGAGATCTAGCAGCCTCTATTAGTGTCCTATTTCTCCTTTCAGCAACACCATTCTGTTGAGGAGTCCTAGGAGCACTATATTGTCTCTCAATACCTTTCTCTTCACAAAAGGTGTTTAGATCATGATTTTTAAACTCAGTTCCATTATCTGATCTAATGACTTTTACTCTTTGATTAGTTTGGTTTTCAATTCTTAGAATAAAGGATTTGATAAGACCACTTGTTTCATCCTTAGTCCTTAGAAAATATACCCAAGTAAATCTGGAGTAATCATCAACAATAACCAAGCAGTAAGATTTCTTGCCTATACTCATAACATTTGTAGGACCAAACAGATCCATATGCAATAACTGGAGACAAGAAGAAACAGAATTTAACTCTTTGGTCTTATGAGAAGTTTTGTGTTGTTTGCCTTTAAGACAAGCAACACAATGATCATCACATGAAAAGACTTTTGAAGGTAAACCTCTTACAAGGTTATTTTTAACAAGATTGTTCATAGTCTTGAAATTCATGTGACACATCCTTCTGTGCCAAAGGGAGGATTCATCTATAGAAGCTTTTGAAACAAGACAATTTAGAGATGAATCACTATCAACATTGTCCAAATCAAGACAGTAAACATTGTCCTTTCTTGGAGTTCTAAGTAGTATCATGCTTTCATCAACTACCTTGAACCCTGGAGCAAGAATCATACACTCAGTATTAGTAAATAATATACTATGTTGTTTGTCACAAACCTGTGATACACTTAACAGGTTGTACTTTAATTGATCAACATAGTAGACATCCTCAAATGTCATCTTACCTTTGGTGACATTACCTTTTCCACTTATCTTACCACCAGTAAGATTGTCTCCAAATGCAACATGACCTCCATTAATATGCTTGAAATCCTGAAGGCATGACATGTTGCCTGTCATGTGCCTAGAGCAACCACTATCAACATGCCAAATGCTCTTTCCCTTGAGCTGTTGGTTGCCCTGCACATTAAATAAATCAATTAGTATGATTGGGGACCCAAGCCAAAGTGATCTTGGGTCTCCCTTTCTCATCAAAGTATTTACATTCCTTTTTAATGAGGTTTTTAAACTCAGAACACTCTTTATTAGAGTATTTTGTCAATATTATTGGTTTAGCAGAACCAACACTAGAAGCAGTACTAACCGTAGAAGTACTAACAGGTTTAGCAGTACTAACAGGTTTAGCAGTACTAACAGGTTTAGCAGTACTAACCTTGTTAGCAGTAGTATTACTTCTAGCAGCACTATCATTGTCAGCAACACTATTTGTGGTAGCAGTACTAACAGTTTTAGTGCTTTTAGGAATCCACATATTGACACTTTCTTTAACAGACTTTTTCTTCATGTGGCTTTTAGTTTTAACAGTTTTCTTAGCCACATGGTTCTTTTCAATTTTCTTATAACCAAAGGGTTTTTGCATGGGTCTTTGGAAATTCATCCTTTGTTTCATAGGATTGAAATAACAGAATTTTGCAAGATGATTCAATTTGCCACAGATAAAACAAGGTTTTGGTCTATTGATTTTACTCAGATCAACCCCTTGTTTTTGTGCCCATTGATTATTCCAGTTTCTTTGATTTCCCCTCTTTTTGTCCTGTTTTTGGGGCTCATTCTTCTTACAAGCACACTGTTTGCAAGGACCTGGATTCACAACTGTGGTCTGTTTGTAATGGACCTTACCAGACTTTCCCTCTGTCTTCTCTATGTCCTTGGATTTGATCCAAGTCCTTCCACAATCCTCATTGGTGATAATGTTATTCTCTAGAGGAATCTCACCACTCACCTTGTTCTCCTTACTCTTGCCAACCTCTTTCTCAGTCTTATCTTCAACAACTACCTCATCTAAAGGATCTATTTCAGTGGCTCCCTCAGGCAAGTCCTTCCTATCTTTGGTATCTAACAGGTCTGAAGTAGGAGGAATGTAATTGTTGTTATATGGTGGAGGTGTTGCATTGTACCCAATTCCTCTTCTTAGCTTATCATGAATCTGATTTTGCAGTAAAGAGTCCATTGCTTTAGAAGCATTGGAAAACTTTTCTACATCAAGATTAACCTTGGTTATCTCCTCTTTCAGTTTTTCACTCTCCTCTTTAGATTTGGTCAGTTTAAGTTCTAAATCCTTTTTCTCCCACTGCCAGTAATTGGTGTCATATGAGTGTTGGAGTTCATTGGCTTGAAAACCTTTGATCTGATCTTCAAATCTCTCTACAATCCTTACATAGTCTTTGATATCTTTTTCTAATCTCTTAAGGTCATCACTCATCTTCTGATTGTGATCCCTGTACCTTTTAACAGTGTCTATGCAAGTTTTAGAACAGAGATTAGAACTTACCTCAGATGGGAGATCAGATACTTTAGCCATAAGAGCTTGATTCTGAATAGCTTCCTCTGCTTGATCACTCCAATCAAACCCCATTCCTTGTTGAGAAACAAGGGCTTGAGCAGAGTTTCTGTTGTTATTGAAGCTTCCAGATTGAGTTTGTTGGTGATTGTTGTGAGACACTTCACTTCTGCATTCTCTAGCAAAATGTCCCTTCAGATGGCATTTGTAGCATTCCACCTTTGATTTATCAAACCCTGCTCCATCTTCTTTTCTTTGGGAGAAGTTGTTTCTCCCAGTCCTCTTTATAAACTTCTTAACCCTCATGGAGAGCATGGCCATCTGCCATTTAATATCCATCTCTTCCAGATCATCTGGATGAAGTTGTTCTAAGTCATCATTAATCAAAGAGGAATTTCCATGATTGGAAAGAAAAGCTTCAAACACAGAATCAGTGCCTTTATCTTGATTTGTTCCAGTAGCAGCATTAACTGATTCAGGGTTAGCAGTAGAATCAATTGATGCTGATAAGAGTGCAGCATTATGAATATATCCAGAAGGCTTCTTCTTTGCCTCCACCTCAGCTTCAAATACTCTAAGATCATTGTACAGATCATCAAGTTCTTTTTCTTCCAACTGATCATTCTGTCTGAATGACACAGTGTACATGGTCCATTCATCTCCAAGGGACCTTAAGAACTTTCTGTTCACATCATCTTGATCAATCTGTACTCCCATAGTAGCTAGTTCACCAATTAGTTTATTAAACCTGTCAAAAGTTTGAGTCATGGACTCATTCTTAGTTGAGATGAAGTTTTCATACTGTTGTTTTAAGATTGCCTTTTGATTTCTCTTGGTACTTTTAGTACCTGAGAATCTCTTCTCTAGAGCATTCCAGAGCATCTGTGCATCAGTACAATTGCAGAATTGGTGTTGATACTCATTTGGAATGGCCAAGAGCAGTGTGCTCAAGGCTTTCATCTCTATCTGCCTTGTCTTCCTGTCTGCATCTGTCTTTGGAGGGGTTCTTTTGCCATCTTCACCAATCTTTCCTGCATCAGATGGGCCATTCTCAATGATGTCCCACATAGAGTAATCTGTGAGGAGAATATATTGCTTGATTCTGA
Organism: Arctium minus; assembly: GCA_954870635.1. Lineage (NCBI taxonomy): Eukaryota > Viridiplantae > Streptophyta > Magnoliopsida > Asterales > Asteraceae > Arctium > Arctium minus. The sequence goes on along the minus strand of OX941090.1, from coordinate 54,341,085 downwards.
TTTTCCACATGTCAAATTCATTGGATCTGAGCATTGGAACTTTTGAGACCAAAGTACTGCTTGATTCTGTAAGATTTTCCATGATGAATAACTGTTTCTGAGAGAGTTTGGCTCTGATAACACTTGTCAGGATCGAATTCTTAACAAGAATTAATTCTCAGAAACAATATCAAAGAAGTTTGCGGAATAACACTTTGATATTTAATCAAACAGAAAATAAACACAGAATATAATCAACAAACTGTAAACTTGTATTTAATGCTTTGAAGTTACAAGATTACTCACTCAACCTCAATATTGATGAACAGGCTCACCAATACGAATTCTACTTCTCTAGAATTAGGATCTATGCCTTGAGGTTGATTCTCTCTGAAGGAATGAAAACTGAAAGTTAAAAGTAATCTTCCTATTCTAAACAATACTATATATATATACTGAATACAAAGATAATTACAATGAATAAAATATCTTCAGTATATCTTCTATGTATATCTCTAAGCTTCCATGTATATCCTTTCATACGAATCTTCATCATATAAGCAGTATTAATCTTCAGCAGCATTAACTTCCTTCTAGCAGCATTAACTACTAAGCAGTACTAACTACTAGCAGTACTAACTAGCTAAGCAGTACTAACTTTGTTCAAGCAGTACTAACTTTGACTAGCAGTATTAATTAACACTAGCAGTAGTAACACTCAGCAGTATTAACCTTTATGTCCTCTAGCAGTATTAATATTGAACTAGCAGCATTAACCACACTTGATGAATTCTTCAGTTCCCAACAATCCAGTAGTATTTTTGGAGATACAGTGCATAAGAGTATGGACAAAGAAACGCCATTGGGGTGAACATTTGACTTTAGAGAATTTGAAAACACCCAATGGGCCTCCATACCCCATTCTTGTAAGGGAAGAGAACAGTTCATCATTTGGGATGGAAGTTATACCAGAGGCATCGTCTAGACGTAGACTGATGCGTATAACTTCTTCAGTAACTGTTAAGGGTTGATCACACACCCTTGTCTTGATCATCTGCACACCATTCTCAGCAACAATGGTGGCATTAGCCCAGAACTGCCTTTGATGCTCGATATAGATTGTAGGAGCAACAGTAAGAGCATGAGCAATATGGCTTGACTGGAGGAAATTCACAATCTGGTGAAATCCTGCAGCTTGCTTTGGCTTTTGTAGCATCGCGATCTCATTGTGTTCATCGATGAATGCCATGGATGCCATTGATCTTTGCGAAAAGCTTGCCTGAAACTTTTGAATCTTTGAAAGAGAAAGGGTTTAGAGCGCAAGTGAACAGTATGCAAAGAGTCGTTATGAACTTTTAGGCGGGCAAAAAGTATTTATAGTATTTGGGATATAAGCAGTATTAACCTAGAGCAGTATTAACTGAAAGCTGTATTAACCGCGAGCAGTATTAACTGAAAGCAGTATTAACTACAAGCAGTATTAACCACAAGCAGTATTAACCATAAGCAGTATTAACTACAAGCAGTATTAACCACTAGCAGTATTAACTACAAGAAGTATTAACTACAAGCAGTATTAACTACAAGCAGTATTAACTACAAGCAGTATTAACTACAAGCAGTATTAACTACAAGCAGTATTAACCACTAGCAGTATTAACTACAAGCAGTATTAACTACAAGCAATATTAACCACAAGCAGTATTAACTACAAGCAGTATTAACCACAAGCAGTATTAACTACAAGCAGTATTAACCACAAGCAGTATTAACTAAACTTACTCTTTGAAGCTTAGGCTGAATTGAGTACTGCTATGTATGCCCTGCAAAGGAAGATTAATAACACCAAGAATCTATAATATTCAGGTTTTTAACCACTTTTTGAGAAGATGCTTATTCAGAGATGATCATTCCCACACTTGTTACCAAGAAAGTGAATCTACCCACGTCAAAAGCTTTGGTGAATAGATCAGCAAACTGGTTGTCAGTATGAACTTTTACAACTTGAATAAGTTTCTTTTCATTGCAGTCTCTTATAAAGTGATACCTGATCTCAATGTGCTTTGTCTTAGAGTGCTTGACCGGATTATTCACAATGCTGATAGCACTGCTATTATCAATAAAAATGGGAGAGTGTAGAAAGGTTACCCCATAGTCCAGCATTTGATTCTGAATCCATAAGACTTGAGAACAGCAACTTGCAGCTGCTATGTACTCTGCCTCTGTTGTAGATGTGGACACTGTGGTTTGTTTCTTACACTGCCATGAAACTAGTGTAGCACCCAAAAACTGACATCCTCCAGAAGTAGATTTTATGTCCAAGTTTGCCCCACCTAGATCACTGTCTGAGTATGCTATTAGGTCAAAGGGTGAGTCATGAGGATACCAAAGTCCTAATCTGGGTTGCCCTTTGAGATATCTGAATATCCTCTTAACAGCTTGAAAGTGAGATTGCTTTGGCCTAACTTGTAATCTTGCACACACACAGACTGGAAACATTATATCTGGCCTTGATGTTGTGAGATACATGAGAGAGCCAATCATGGATCTATAATGATGCACATCCATATCCTCCCCTTCAAGGTCTGTTGTTATCTGCTTGTGTGTCTCCATAGGTGTGCTGGCAGGTTTTGATTCTGAGAAACCAAACTTGGTTAGAATGTCCTGCACATACTTGGATTGACAAATGAAGATACCATCTGACTTCTGTTGAACTTGGAGTCCAAGGAAGAAAGTAACTTCCCCCATGGAACTCATCTTAAACCTCTGGTGCATTAGGTCCTCAAACTCCTTGCACATACTGTCTTTTGTAGATCCAAAGATAATGTCATCAACATAGATTTGGACCAGCAAGATATCCTTCTTCTTTCTCTTGATAAATAGAGTCTTATCAATGACTCCTCTTTCAAAGCCATTTTCCAAGAGATAGGATGACAGAGTGTCATACCATGCTCTTGGAGCTTGATACAGTCCATAAAGAGCTTTCTTCAATTTGTATACTCTGTCTGGATAGCTTGGGTTTTCAAACCCTGGAGGTTGACAGACATATACCTCTTCTTCAATTGATCCATAGAGAAAAGCACTTTTTACATCCATTTGATAGACTTTGAAGTTCATGTAAGAAGCATAGGCTAGGAATAATCTGATTGCTTCTATCCTAGCCACTGGTGCAAAAACTTCTTCATAATCTATACCCTCTTCTTGAGTATACCCTTGAGCTACTAGCCTTGCTTTGTTCCTTATGACAATACCTCTTTCATCTCTCTTGTTCCTAAAAATCCACTTTGTGCCAATTGCTCTGTGACCTTTAGGAAGGTCTACTAGATCCCATACATCTTGTAGTTTGAACTGCAACAGTTCTTCTTGCATTGCTTCTATCCAACTGGATTCTTTCATAACTTCATGTGCCTTTTTAGGCTCAAGCTGGGATAGAAAACAAGAAAGCACTGTATGCTGTTGATCTTGCATTTCTTGAAGTCGGCTTTGGTGTCTAGTCATCATAGGAGAGGATATATCTCATATTACATGCTGTGGAGGATGATTCTTTTGAACTCTGGTGTTATGACTAGGTTCTTCATTAAGTCCAGCCTCTAGATTAGAGTCATTCAACTCAACTGAAGTGTTTTCAGCAGCTACTTCTGATTCTTTATCTTCTTGAGTCTCCTCATTTCTACTTACTTCTTCACTCTGACTTGGTCCAGTAGATGGTTCCTTTTCACAGTCTTCAAAGGAATTCACTGTGGGTATGGGAAAGATCACTGATTTAGATATACTTTCTTGAACCTGTATAGTCCCTGATCCTCCACATTTTGAACCTGCATGATCATCACTACTGAAACCAAAGGAGTTAGTTAGTGAATCAATGTCAAATAGCCACTGAGGACCAGACCCAATAGGATTTGGTGTGTTCTCATTGCATTTGACATTGTCACTTTCTTCAATTATTCTAGAACATGTGTTAAAAACTCTGTAGGCCTTACTCTGGGATGAGTAACCAACAAGAAATCCATCATCTGCTTTGCTATCAAACTTACCTAAGTGAGATTTGGTATTGAGAATTGTACAAGGACACCCAAAAGGTTTGAAAAATCCAATGAAAGGTTTTCTTTTATTTAAAAGCTCATATGGTGTCTTGTTCTTTGGCTTAACTACTAGAACTCTGTTTTGGACATAACAGGCAGTATTAACTGCTTCAGCCCAGAAGGTAATTGGCAGTTTTGAATCAGCCAACAGAGATCTAGCAGCCTCTATTAGTGTCCTATTTCTCCTTTCAGCAACACCATTCTGTTGAGGAGTCCTAGGAGCACTATATTGTCTCTCAATGCCTTTTTCTTCACAAAAGGTGTTTAGATCCAGATTTTTGAATTCAGTTCCATTATCTGATCTGATGACTTTTACTTTTTGATTAGTTTGGTTTTCAATTCTTAGGAGAAAGGATTTGATCAGTCCACTTGTCTCATCCTTAGTCCTTAGAAAATATACCCAGGTAAATCTAGAGTAATCATCAACAATAACCAAGCAGTAAGATTTCTTGCCTATACTCATAACATTTGTAGGACCAAACAAATCCATGTGCAATAACTGGAGACAAGAAGAAATTGAATTTATCTCTTTGGTCTTATGAGAAGTTTTATGCTGTTTGCCTTTAAGACAAGCAACACAATGATCATCACATGAAAATACTTTAGATGGTAAACCTCTTACAAGGTTGTTTTTAACAAGTTTGTTCATAGTCTTAAAATTCATGTGACACATCCTTCTGTGCCAAAGAGAGGATTCATCTACAGAAGCTTTTGAAACAAGACAATTTAGAGATGAATCACTATCAACATTGTCCAAATCTAGACAGTAAACATTGTCCTTTCTTGGAGTTTTAAGTAGTATCATGCTTTCATCAACTACCTTGAACCCTGGAGCAAGGATCATACACTCAGTATTTGTAAATAATATACTATGTTGTTTGTCACAAACCTGTGATACACTTAACAGGTTGTACTTCAATTGATCAACATAGTAGACATCCTCAAATGTCATCTTACCTTTTGTGACATTACCTTTGCCACTTATTTTACCTCCAGTAAGATCATTTCCAAAAGCAACATGTCCTCCATTGATATGCTTGAAATCCTGAAGGCATGACATGTTACCTGTCATGTGCCTAGAGCAACCACTATCAACATGCCAAATGCTCTTTCCCTTGAGCTGTTGGTTGCCCTGCACATAGGATAAGTCAGTTAGTTTGAATTAGGAACCCAAGCCAAAGTGGTCTTGGGTACCCCTTTCTCATCAAAATACTTGCATTCTTTCTTGACAAGATTTTTAAACTTAGATTCCTCATTCTTGGAGTACTTTGTCACAATAATAGGCTTTGAAACATTTGTGCTAGAAGCAGTACTGGTTTTAGAGGTACTAACTGCCTTAGCAACACTTGCATGCTTAGCAGTAGTAACTGTGTTAGTAGTATTAATGTTTTCAGCAGTACTAACACAGGTAGCAGTAGTAATACTTCCAGCAGCACTAACCCTGTCAGCAGTACTAACAGTTTTAGTGCTTTTGGGCACCCACATTTTAATACTTTCTTTTAAAATCTTTTTCTTCATGGGGCCTTTCTTTTCACCATGTTTCTTTCCAGCCTTCCTATAACCAACAGGTTTTTTCACAAATCTTTGAAAGGTCATCTGTTGATTAATAGGGTTAAAGAAGCAATATTTAGCCAGATGATTTAACTTGCCACATATGAAGCAAGGTTTTGGTCTATTGATTTTACTCAGATCAACTCCTTGCTTCTGAGCCCATTGATTATTCCAGTTTCTTTGATTTCCTCTTTTTAAACCAGAATTTAGGCTCTTTGCTTTGCTGCAAGTACACTGTTTACAAGATCCAGGATTCACAACCGTGGTTTGTTTGTAATGGACCTTGTTATCTTTTCCTTTGGTCTTCTCTATTTCCTTGGACTTGACCCAGATTTTTTCACATCCCTCATTGGTGATAATATTGTTTCTAATGGGATCTCTTTACTCACATCATTATCCCTATTCTCACTGGATTCTTTCTCAGTTAAATCCTTAATTACTACTTCATCCAAAGGATCTATCTTAAAGGCTTTCTCAGATAAGTGCTTTTTCTCTTTGGTTTCTAACAAGTCTGAAGTAGGAGAGATATAATTGTTGTTGTAAGGAGGAGGTGTATTGTTGTAACCAATACCAGGCTTCATCTTATCATGAATTTGAGCCTTTAGAAAAGAATCCATTGCTTTTGATGCATATGAAAACTTTTCTATGTCAAGTTTAACTTTAGACAGTTCCTCTTTCAGCCTATCACTCTCTTCTAAGGATTTGGACAGTTTTGTCTCTAATTCATTCTTTTCCCACTTCCAATAGTTTGTGTCATAAGAGTGTTGAAGTTCATTAGCTTGAAAGCCTTTGATTTGCTCTTCAAATCTCTCTACTATTAACACATAATCTTTTCTATCCTTTTCTAATCTTTTGAGGTCATCACACATACTTTGATTGTGATCCCTGTATCTTTTGACAGTGTCAATGCAAGATTTAGTGCAAAGATTAGAAATTACCTCAGAGGGAAGATCAGACACTTCTGCCATTAGAGCTTGATTCTGGATGACTTCCTCAGCTTGATCACTCCAGTCAAATCCCATTCCTTGTTGAGAAACAAGGGCTTGAGCAGGATTCTTGTTCTGATTGTAGCCTCCATTCTGATCTTGTTGGTGGTTGTTGTTTGGAACAGTACTCCTGCATTCTCTAGCAAAGTGTCCTTTCATGTGACACTTATAACATTCCATCTTGGTCTTGTCAAAACCAGCTCCATTTCTCTTCTTTGAGAGAAGTTATTCCTTCCTGTTCTTTTAATGTACTTCTTCACCCTCATGGATAACATGGCCATCTGCCATTTAATATCCATCTCCTCCAGGTCATCAGGGTGAAGTTGATCCAGATCATCATTAATCAATGAATTGTTGCTTTGACTGGACAAAAAGGCTTCAAAGATAGTTTCAGTGCCTTTTTCTGAACTTACTCCACTGGCAGTACTAACTGCTTCAGGGTTGGCAGTAGTATCAGTGGATGCTGAAAGAAGTGCAACATTGTGAACATAACCAGTGGGCTTCTTCTTGGTTTCTACTTCAGTTTCAAAAACTCTTAGATCATTGTATAGATCATCAAGTTCTTTCTCTTCCAGATTGTCACTCTGTCTATATGAGACAGTGTACATAGTCCATTCATCCCCAAGAGATCTGAGGAACTTTCTGTTGATATCATCTTGATCCATCTTCACTCCTACAATAGCTAGTTCACCAATGAGCTTGTTGAACCTATCAAAAGTTTGAGTCATAGACTCATTCTTTGAGGAAGTAAAGTTCTCATACTGCTGCTTTAGAACATCTCTTTGATTTCTTTTTATGCTCTTAGTTCCAGCAAATCTTTTTTCTAGAGCATTCCAGAGAATCTGAGCATCAGTGCAATTGCAAAATTGATGTTGATATTCATTGGGGATGGCCAAGAGCAGAGTGCTCAAGGCCTTCATCTCTGTCTGTCTGATCTTCCTCTCACCATCTGTCTGTGGTGGAGGTCTTTTCCCATCTGGTCCTATCCTTCCAGCTTCAGAAGGACCATTCTCAATGATATCCCACATTGAGTAGTCAGTGAGAAGAATATATTGTCTGATTCTGATCTTCCACATGTCAAACTCACTGGGTTTGAGCATTGGAACCTTAGATACCAAAATACTGCTTGATTCTGTAAGATTTTCCATGATGAATAGCTGTTTCTGAGAGAGTTTGGCTTTGATACCACTTGTCAGGATCGAATTCTCAACAAGAATTAATTCTCAGAAACAATATCAAAGAAGTTTGCGGAATAACACTTTGATATTTAATGAAACAGTAAATCAACACAGAAAATATGAAGAACAAACTGTAAACTTGTATTGAATGCTTTGAAGTTACAAGATTACACACTCAACCTCAATATTGATGAACAGACTCACCAATACGAATTCTACTTCTCTAGAATTAGGATCTATGCCTTGAGGTTGATTTATCTCTATCACTTCGAATGAATGATTATCAAAAGTTAAGTTGTCTATATATTCTATACATTCTATACATATACTAATCAAAAGATAATTACAATAAATAAACAAATCTTCAGTATATCTTCCATGTATATCTCTAAGCTTCCATAATCTTCAGTTTATCCAGCTGTCATTCTTTCATGCGAATTCTTTATCACATAAGCAGCATTATTCTTCTGCAGCATTAATACTCTGAGCAGTATTAACTCTAGCAGTACTAACCATGCTCAGCAGCATTAATCTCTTCAAGCAGCATTAACTACTAAGCATCACTAACTACTAGCAGTACTAACTAGCTAAGCAGTACTAACTTTGTTCAAGCAGCACTAACTTTGACTATCAGTATTAATTACTAGTAGTAGTAATACTCAACAGTATTAACCTTGAAATCTTCTAGCAGTATTAACTCTGAACCAGCAGCATTAACCATACTTGAGTTTTTCTTCAGTTCCCAACAGTATTGGTTTTGGAAGACATAATAGACCTGAAAAACAAAAATGAAAAAAAAAATTAGACAAAAAATAAAAATAAATATTCTAAGTATGGTTTGCGTGCCAAGTTAGAAGCGCAAACCAAGGTTTGCGTTTCAGTTAAGAGACGCAAAGGTAGGTTTGAGTTTCTAACATGGTCCAAAAACTATACTTAGAAAAACAAAACAAAAACACACAACGAACACAAGGAAGGTTTGCGTATCAAGTTAGAAGCGCAAAGTAGACTTTGCGTTTCTAGTTAGACGCGCAAAGTTCACTTTGCCTTTCTAACTAGACACGCAAAGTTCACTTTGCGTTTCTACCTAGACGCGCAAAGGTCACTTTGCGTTTCTAGTTAGATGCGCAAAGTACACTTTGCGTTTCTAACTAGACTCGCAAAGTTCACCTTGCGGGTCAACCATACTTGATATCAAAACCTAAAACTAAAACAAGAAACATACGCACAAATAAAGTTTGCGTGTCAAATAGGAGACGCAAAGTACACTTTGCGTGTCCTAGTTGATACGTAAGCTACATTTTAAAAAACAAAAGGATTACACAAGATAGAAGCGCAAAGTAGACTTTGCGTTTCTAGTTAGACACGCAAAGTGAACTTTGCGTTTCTAGTTAGACACGCAAATTCACTTTGCGTTTCTAACTAGACGCGCAAAGTAGACTTTGCGGGTCTATCATCCTTGACAAAAACCTAGGTTTCGCGATTATAAGCCGAAAACCACAAAAATACAAAATTAAAGCAAGAAAACAAGAATTAAAGTAAACAAAAACATACCTGTTGATCGATTGTCAGTTCTAAACAAAACCCAAGACTCAATTCAAACAACAAACAACCACAAAAACGAATCTGAGAATAAGAACAGTTCGAGAAAAAAAAAACAATAAGAACCAGATAAAGAGAATTCAAAACGAGTAAAGATACAATATAAACCAAATCAAAAACAAAGAATGAAAAACATACCTTGATTTCGAGTAACAAACAACTGAAAGAAATCAGATTAGAATTTGAACACAGAGAGCGATAGAGAGAATGAAGGAGCCGAAAAGACAAAAAGCTAAGAACAAGTAGGCGGGAAAAAGAAAATGAAAAGAAAAAACACTATTTAAACCTAGAAAACTAAAACAAAACTAAATCTAAAAAAAAATAACATATAAAAAATAAAAAAAAATTGTAAAAAAAATACCTGAAATCCTTTCACTCCCCCTACACAAATGCACAAATATTTACCTGTTAGTATAGCAAATGTGTAGAAAAATCTGAGAAACATACCTGTTTAACTTCTGATCAGCACAGATAATTTTCTTCCTTACTCCCCCTCAAACACAGAAAAGTTCAAATAACTTTTTCAGATAAGCTCTCCCCCTTGAAAATTGCACTGACCATATCCAAAAAAAATACAGATACTCAAACATAAAGACATCAGTATGAAAGATGATCATATTGAATATAAATTTTGTAACAACTGAACATGTAAAATTTTAAACACTGAACAAATTAAAGTCTACTCAGTAAAATTTCACAGTTTTATCAATCAATTGGAATCAAGCATATATTGTTGGATGCAAGAACAACTATAATTGCATATCAAGTTAAGACATGTTCAGTTTCAAAAACTTCAATTTGTCTATTCAGTGTGCTCGCATGTGAACTTCAATTAGCTTCAAGAAAAATGCAGTTCTAAAATTATTATAGAAAACTTTGCATGTACTGACACTAAGTCATCAAAAATTAAGACTTTCACAAATTTACAGGTTTATCACAACTCAAACATATCACCAAGTATCAAGAGATGTATGCTCATTGGCATCTTTTAGCATTGTGCACATTGGCATCTTAACATGAGTGTGCTCTTTGCGCGTGCACTTTGGCATCTTTTAATCAGAAAGTTAATTAAGTAAAAAACATGTCGTAAACGTAACTTTCTATCTGACCCTATTGCAAGATTTAGGTCAGCCACTCCCAGACCAGCTGGCCTTAGGGGACTAGGTGTCAAGCACCCCTTGGAACTTATTATCCCGGATCAGAAAGGCTACATCGACATATTTTAAACCCATTCATACAAGAAAAACATGACTTTCGATCTGATATTATAGAAGGATTTCTGTTCGATCACTCCCAGACCAAATAACCTTAGGGGACCAGATGTCGAGCATCCCACGGAACTTACTCTCCTAAACCAGAAAGGTCACAGGTACAAACTTTTAAAGTCAGAGATTTCTTTATTTTTAAGAATTTATTATTCATCTCAATTACTCAGATCAACGTCTAAATGTGTAGCCCATATTTTCATTCCGATCTATAATTCTGATCATTTAGGTAGTCTAAGCAAAGTAAACTATAAAAATTCAGACTTACATATCTTTAAAGCAGTATTAAAAGCTACAAACATGTTGCTGACTTTTCGACTTTTGTAAGACTTGAAATTTGAACATATAAAACTTTAATATTAACAAAGAACTTGTAAATTATCCTAGACAAACGTTTTATTCAAAACAGAGAAAATCTATAAAATTTTATTTTATAGAATAAAATTTGTAAAGATTTAAACTTTTAAATTCAACATGCCTAATTTTGAAAGCAAAAAATTGAAACGTTTTTCATCTAAGGCTTTTGTAAAGATATCAGCAAGTTGATATTCATTTGGTACAAAATATAATTCAATTGTACCTTCTTCCACGTGATGCTTTATAAAATGATATCTCATGTCTATGTGCTTGGTCTTGGTGTGCTGGACTGGATTGACTGATATGGCAATTGCGGATTTGCTGTCACAATATATTGGCACTGTCTTGTACAACATCCCGTAATCCCGAAGTTGCGTTTTCATCTAGAGTACTTGAGCACAACAACTAGCTGCAGCGACGTATTCAGCTTCGGCTGTTGATATTGAAACGCAGTTTTGCTTTTTCGACGCCCAGCTTATCAGTCTGTCACCTAAAATCTGAAGATGACCAGAAGTACTCTTCCTGTCCAATTGATTACCACCAAAATCTGCATCTGCATAAGCAATCAAATTATAGTTAGAACTTTTAGGATACCATAATCCTAAATAAGTAGTTCCTTTAATATATCTAAAAATGTGTTTGACTGTTAAAAGATGAGATTCTTTTGGTTTAGCCTGAAATCGGGCACACAATCACGTGGAGAACATTATGTCCGGGCGACTGGCAGTTAGATACATTAGTGATCCGATCATCCCTCTGTATGTCTTTTGATCCACAACTTTTCCATCTGGATGGAGTCCGAGTTTGGCACCATGAGCCATCGACGTTCCGATTGAAGTAGATTTGTCCATCTTGAATTTCTTCAAGATGTTAAATATATACTTTGACTGGTTGATGAAGATACCATCAGAAAGATGCTTCACTTGTAAGCCGAGGAAGAAATTTATTTCTCCCATCATGCTCAACTGAAATCTAGAAGTCATTAAATCAGAAAACTAAGTACACAAAGATTTATTAGTCGCACCGAAAATAATATCATCTACGTATATTTGTACTAAGCAGATATCAAGATCAGTTCTATAAATGAAAAGAGTAGTATCGATAGATCCTTTCGTGAAGTCGGATTTGACCAAGAAAGCTGAAAACTCGTCATACCACGCCCGTGGAGCTTGTTTCAAACCATACAACGCTTTATCGAGAAAATATACATAATCTGGACGATCTTTGTCCACAAATCCCTCTGGCTGAGATACATATACTTCTTCTTTCAGCTTGCCATTGAGAAATGCAGTCTTGACGTCCATTTGATATACTGTGAAATTGCGATAAGCAGCAAAGGCAAGAAACATTCGGATAGCTTCCAATCTGGAAATGGGTGCAAACGTTTCATCGTAGTCAATACCTTCTTCTTGTCGATATCCTTTGGCTACCAATCTTGCTTTGTTTCGCACGACGATACCATCTTTATCCTTTTTGTTCTTGAATATCCACTTTGTACCAATTATGCTTTTTCCTTTTGGTCTTGGCACAAGTCTCCACACTTTGAGTGCATTAAATTGATTGATCTCCTCTTGCATAGCAATGATCCAATCCAGGTCTTCCAATGCTTCAAAAACTTTTGTAGGTTCAATCTTGCTTAGGAAGCAAGTGAAGAGACATTCGTTGGAAGTAGTCGATTTGGAGCGAGTAGAAACACTCGCTTGAGGATCTCCAATAATTGTATGAATTGGATGAGATCTTGTCCATTTTCTTGTTTGAGGGAGAGAATCAATGACATATTGAACCACTTCTAATTGAAGAGAGAGAGTTTCAGAAACTTCAACATTAGATGAAGAGATAGAAATAGTTTCCACTTGAGGAGGAGGTATCTCAACAATCTCTGAATCAGATTCGGGAACAGTTTGTTGAATAACATCATTCTGTACTTCTTCCTAAACTGATTCCTCTTGAACAGGTTTTTCTTCTTGAACTGGTTCTGATTGTACATTTTCTGATTGAACAGGTTCTTGTTGTGCCGTTTCTTGTTGAACAAGAGGGACTGGAGCAGCATCATTGTCAGAGATAGATGCAGCGGAATTTGGAATAGATGAGCTCTCAGTTTCCTGATTCAAAACATTAGAAACATTTACAGAGTTAGATTTAGGCACATCATCATAAAAATTTTCAAACAGAAAATCAAGATCAGAAAGAATAGGAGAGGGGGTAGAAGAATCCTGGTTATCCGGTGAAAGAGCAGGTTCTGAACTAATTTGCTCAGAAACTGAATTTCCAGTAAAAGCGGGTTCTGAGTCTGAGTGACTAGAAACCAAATCTGCAGCTTCGTCAAATTTTACATTGACACTCTCCATGACCTTTCTTACAGAGATCAGAAAAACTCTATAAGATGCAGAGTTTGAAGAATAACCCACGAATACACCCTCGTCTGCCTTTGGACTAAACTTATTGAGATTTTCCCTGTCATTCAGAATGTAGCATTTACACCCGAATGACTTAAAATACTTGATGTTCGGTTTGATCCCGTTCATAAGTTCATACGGTGTTTTGTTGAAACGACGATACAGAATTGATCTGTTCTGTGTATGAGAGGCAGTTGACACTGTTTCAGCCCAGTAAGACAAAGGTAGACCTGAATAAGCAAGCATTGATCTGGCGGACTCAACAAGCGTTCTGTTTCTTCTTTCAACAACGCCATTCTGTTGCGGAGTACGTGCAACAGAAAATTGTTGTTGTATTCCTTGAGATTCATAGAATGCCTGAAGAGTACTGTGTTTGAATTCAGTGCCATTGTCAGATCTTACCACTTTCACTTGCTTCTGCTTATTTGTCTAAGTTGACTTGATGAGGTTGATGAGTACTTCAGGAGTCTCGTCTTTTGACTTTAGAAATTTTACCCAAGTATATCTGGAGTAGTCGTCAACAACCACCAAAACATATTTCTTACGTCCTAAACTCTTCGTCTTCATCGGACCACACAAATCAACATGCAAAAGATCAAGAATAGCCGACGTGCAGTGTTCAGGCTTAGGCTTGTGAGGAGATTTCTTCATTTTTCCTTTCTCACAATCCTGGCATAGATGGTCTTTCTGGAAACGGAGAACTGGAAGACCTCTCACAGAATCATTCTTGATCAGGCGATCCATATACTTGAAGTTGAGATGAGCTTAACGTCTGTGCCAAATCCAACATTCTTGAACTGAAGCTTTAGAAAGCAAGCAGATATCTAAAGGAATTTTGATCTTGGAAAGATCAATGGGATACAAATTTGAGTGTCTTTTTCCTACCAGAAGATCCTTGCTATTATCATTCTTTACTGCAACTCTTTTGGATTTGAAGCTGACTTCAAGGTCTTTATCGCAGAATTGGCCGATGCTGAACAGGTTGTGACTTAGACCCTCGACGTAGCTTACACTTTTGACAGTTATGTTACCCTGAACTAGATCACCATAACCAAGAATTGGAGCTGTCTCACAGTTACCAAATTTCACACGACCGCAACATTTATCTTTAAAATTAGACAGAAGTGATTTGTTGTCAGTCATATGTTTTGAACATCCCGAATCCAGATACCATAATTGACTAAGTTGCACACACAGAAACTACACCTTTTTAGGTACCCATATGCTTATGGGTCCCTTGTTAGATTTATATCTCTTATTTCTCACAGATTTATTTTTCAAGAAAGAATGAAAGCAATTATCAATAGAAGATAAAACACAATTATCAGAATCAGAACTAGAAGAAACATATGAGATATTCTTTGATATATCAATCATTTGCTTAAAAGAGTGTTTTGGGTTTTTATTACAAGAAGCAAATGTATCAGAATCACAAAGATTGTCTACACAGTTTACTCCTAACAGTTCAGATTCTATTCTTTGCTGTTTCATCCTCCAAATTTGCCTTGTTGACTTCCTCACAGTCCGATCTGAAGAAGAAAAATCAGAAACATTAGAATTTTCAGATAAGACAGTATCATGTTTCTTTGACTTCTTTGATCTTCTTCTTTTACGCTTATTTTTATAAAATTGAGCATTTAGAAGTAAAGAATTATCAACAATTGAATCAGAAGAAGAAACTTTATCAAAGAAATCAGTCTTAGCATTTGACTTTGAAGAACTAGCCTTGAGTGAAAATTTTCAAAATTGCACAAAACTTGAGGAGGTTTGCGCTTCCCATTGGAGGCGCAAACTGAGCTTTGCGCGTCCAACTGCATGCGCAAACTCTCAGTTTGCGTTTCCAATGTGGAACGCAAATGGCCATTGTTTTTCAAAACTTTATCATTTTCCTTTGAAACTTTTGAAAATCCAGAAGAATTTTTATCTTCAAAACTTGTTTTCATTATATAAAGGAATAAATCATTTTGTAAACAAGTTTGAAGATTTTGTTCTTCCAATCTATCTTTAATATCAACAATCTTACCTTCTAACACTAATGGAGGAATGTATTTCTTAGTATCATAAGATACCGGAGATACATTTTCCTTATCAGTGTTAGCATATATATCAACAAAATCTATTGATAATGAAGATTTATTGGAAGATTTGATATTTAAAATATTTTGAAATTTTCTGGATTTCTTAGACTGATCAGGAAAATACTTTGCATTTTCAGAAGTATAAACAAATTGCATTTCCATCCTCTTATTTTTCATCCTTTTCACATTTTCTTCTTCCAAAATTTGTTTCTCAGTTGTCCAAAAGAATTTAAATTGAGGAGCATATCTTGCAAGAGTAAAGTGATCATATTCATATAATGTAGGAACTTCATTTTTAGCTTGATTTAAAAAATGCGGGTTTTCAAAACCATGTCCCCACTTTTCTTTTATGGCTTCTTCACTCCTTGGTTTATTCATGTAAATCGTTTGCTCAGATTGTTCTCTTTTATACAATTTCTTTTCTAAAACAATTATCTTTTCAGAAAGATTTTGATTTGAAGAAGTCATTTCAGTCAACGAATCACGATAAGTCTGATTTGAATTTTCTAGATCAACTAACTGCTTTTGAAATTTCTCTTTTGTCTCAATTAAAATTGATTTTTCATCTTTTAAAGAAATTTGCAGTTTATCAATTAAATCAGACTTTTCTTGATTTTTAACCTTTTCAGAAACGAACTTTGAGCGTAAATCATGCAAAGCAGTGATAAAAACATTCATTTGAGATATGAAGAAATTATAGTTAAACGCAGATAATACCTCAGAACCATCAAATAAGGTATCCTCTTCCCCATCATTAGAATTGTCATCACCTATAAAGCACATAGTCGCAGTCTCCTCATTTTCAGCCTCGTTGTCCGAATGGTCCAACCAGTATTCTTCTTCGGCCAACAGGATAGTACCAGTTTCCTTATTTTCAGCTAACGCCAACTTCTTTCGGTAAAAAGCAGCATCCTTAACCACCTTGACTCTGCAATCCTTAACCATATGTCCTGGCTTCCCACAATTAAAACAATTAATCACCTTTTTGTCATCTTTCTTTTGGTCAACAACCTTTGCCGGTTCATACTTTGGAGTGTATGGCTTTGAAGGAGCACCAGGTTCTATCTTGTTAGAACCAGAAGTAAACCGCAAGTTGTTCGACCCAGATCTGTGCTTGAACTGTTTCTTGTAATGCTGAGTCAAAAGAATCATGGCCTTTACGAGTGCTTCACCATCATCATAAGTTGATTCAGTCAAAGCTTGCTCAGCCAGTTGGCTAGCTATAAGAGCAATGGGATCTACTGACAGAGGCTTGTTCTTCTTATCCATTTTCGCCTTCTTCTCCATTACCAAAGATTCATCTGTCATCAAGATTTCATATAACTCCTGAATTGGCATTGTTGAGATTCTGACATCATTTCTCATTCGATGGCATGACTTGTTCCACTCAGGTTGTAAAGCGTTCAGAAACTTCAAGTTTGCCTCCAACTCAGTCTTGGTAACTTTAATCTTGTAGAGATCATTGATAACAACCCAGAATCGATCAAAAACATTTTTCAAACTTTCCCTATCCTTGGCCTTGAACTTTTCAAAGTTGTTCATGTACCTGGTCTGTCGAAACTGAGTAGACATTGCAGTACCAAGCATGATCTTCTCAAGTTGTGTCCACATCAACATTGGGTTATGTTTGAAACTGTCGATTCTGTTATAGATGGAGTTGGGAAGAGCAAGTATCAAATTTGACTTAGCCTGACTGTCCGCTTGATATCTTAAGACCTCTTCAGCTTCATACTCTCTTAAAGCTTTTTCAATAGTTGTAGTTGGAGTAGTTCCAGTAGCTGGGATCACTTTCCTTGGACTTTCCATAGGACCCTGAGTCAGTGATTTCATCATGTTCTCCCCATTTGGTTGCCTTTCAATAAAGTTGATAAACCTATCCTGCCATTGCTCGAATTCATTCTCATTGATGAGAACTGGTGGACGAGTATCAGACTCCAAAGACATCATGAGGTCATTCTTGTAAAGTTGTGCTTGTAGAGACATCTTGTGAAAAAATCAGAAATTTCAGCAAAATTGTCTAAGTAAGAGAGACCCGCAAACTAGAGGTTTGCGTTTGTAATGAGGAGCGCAAAGAAGGCTTTGCGTTTGCAGAGGGGAACGCAAACTGAGCTTTGCGTTTGCTGAAGGGAACGCAAACAGATCTTTGCGTTTGTAGACTTCGCGGGTGATAAACTTCGCGGATGAGATATTTTGCGTTTGACTGATGGTTTGCATGTCAGACTTTTCACTTGAAGAGAGAAACGCAAACTGATGGTTTGCATGTCAGACAAGAACCGAGAAACTTGGCTTTGCGTTTCCAATGAGAATCGCAAACCTAAAAAAATTACTAACATATGAGTTAGATCACAAAATCTATGAAAGAATGTAAGAGGCACAAAGCATAAGAATCAAACGCAAACATATATGAATCACACGCAAACTCTCATGAATGAAACGCAAAGTTCAGGAACTCTACTAATTCATGCAGACTATCAATACCCGCAAAGTACATGAATAACACGCAAAGTCACATGAATAAAACGCAAATTAATATGAATGAAGCGCAAACCAACAAGAATGAAACGCAAACTTCATAAACTCAACCAATTCACGCAAGATCAACTACAACTTCGAAATTTAACCAAGAAAAGCATACATTGAATTTCTAAAACTACTTTCTAACACATTTTATCAAACAATTTCGATTAAAATCAACAAAATCTTAAAATTCGACAATGAACAGAACGAGAACGGCGTTTTTTTCCAGAAAAACACAAAATCACCAAATTGAGAATCAAATCATGTTTTTTAAGGAAAACTTTGTGAATCAAATACAATCGATTATCACAAACGCAACTGAAGAAATCAAATTCACACAAATTCAATCACAAACAGATCCAAATTTTATGATAAATCAAGAAAACGAGATTTTCTTGAAAAAATTTAAGAAAATCGATAAAAATTTTTATTTCAATCACAAATTCAGATATAGAAAAACAATCTCTCAATCCTCTCAAGATTCAGATTGCTCTGATACCAGTTGAGAGTCCTAGATCACTGATTCTTTAGAGAGAGAAAGTAACAAGCGCAAAGTTCAAAACTGATGTATTGAAAGTGAGTGCAAAAGTTACAAAACAAAGGCTCTAAGGGGACTTAAATACCCTAGCCTTTACAATACAGAAAAGAACACTAAGCACAGTAAAGACTAGAAAATAAATACAATGATTACTATAAAAACAGATCTAACACACACACATGTAATAAAACTAATCAGATTTAACCATAATGAAATTAAATCTTCTCATAGGCATTTCATCAAACATGTTGTGTGCAGAAATCAGATTTGGTGTAGAAATCAATAAAATCTTCCATCAAAGATTATCCAAATCTCATCTATACACTAGACCAGATTTCCAATAAGCACAAAACAGAGAAAAAATCACATAATGATATTTGTGTCAAGGCTCATGTGATTTAACCAATCAAAGCACCAAAACAACAAAATAATCATTCAATCTTCCATTGTTGCCATAGATGACCGAAATGAAGAAGAGTTTCTTCATTTGGCTCTGATACCAATTGTTAGTTCCCATTTCCAGCAACAAAAGAAGAACTCCATATAAAAGAAGATATAAGATAGAAATGAAGAACAATATTCATCAAAATCACATCTCATATGCTTTAGATTGATTAATAATGGAGGAGAAAATGGGAAGAACACCTCATTAAACTTGAAGGCGACTCTCATAAGAATTAGTCAATGTGTGTAAATTGTGTTCTCTCCAAAAACCTAATGAGAAAATGAGCCATGGGCACCTATTAATAGGGACCATTTACAAAACAAATAGCCAAAGTCCACACAACTATTTAAAAAGCCCAAAATACAATTCTTTATAAAACATTCAATTAAATTAGGGGCTAATTTAATCTAACAGAAAGGTAAGTGTGGGCTCTGAACAGATCGCAGAAGGACTCACAAAGTTTGTAGAACCTTTAAGTCCTGAACTCATGTCTACTGCACCCACACCCACTGTACAGTTTCAAAGCCTTGATCCAGTAAACGTGCAGATACTTCAGAGACCTCTCCACGGAACAAAGATCAAAACATCTCTAAACCTGACAAGAAAAAGCCCTCAGAACAACCCTTAGAGTAGAAACATCAAGAGGACAGAGTAAAAGAGATCGTTCAATCGATGGACGCCATGAGGGTTCCAACCCCTAGGCCTCCACCGAAAGAACTTAAGTTCCAAGAAAACATTCATACCTATCTTTAGCAGCGAACATGCATCCCCTAATAAAAGAGGACATCAGAAGACGTTTTGAGCAAATTGCACAAGAAAGGAATGAAGTGTTCTCCATAGAAGATATAAAGACTGTAATGGGGATCTCTCTGCACTCCTCCGCCAACAAGTCAATCATGTATGATAAGTACTTACTTGAGAGAAAAGATGGGAAGCAGTACACGTTCACAGATGCAGACCTAAAGAACCTCTACGCCTACGACCTTCCTCAACTACATGCCTTCACAGAGCAAAGACTTGAAAAGCGAAAGGAGTACATGATAGCAAATGGCAGGATCAAGGAGGTGATGCACGAATATGTAAAATATCACAGCAAAATGGATTTCGAGGTTGCTCTACAACTCGGAGTCGAGAAACTATTGATCACCAAGCCGCATGACCAATTCCCTGAAATCGAAAACGTTCCTTCCAACTCCTTAATCACAGAGCCTGAGTTCGGGTTCATCTACAAAGATGATGATGGGCTTAAGAAGATGTGCAGGCCAAATCAAAGTCACAAGTACTCGAACAACACTCTGTTGAAGATAAAAAACACGATTCTGAGGAAGAAGGGCACAGAGACTGTACAAGTGGGACCTGCAGAGACAATGATCGGACAGATTGATGCTCAACTGAAGTACAGGGAACTAATTTTATCGATGAAGAGAACTCTAGCTGAAAGCTTTACCAACCCGATAAATGATTTTCCCCAATGACTTTTGTAATCTTTTGTTGTTCATTCATGTATTTTGATGCTTAATGTAATTGTCTTTTGGCACTTCTTCTTTATGAATGAATATCGTTTTTCAGAGGTTGAGTTCCTTTCACCTCTTTTTGTTTCTAGCTTAGCCAACACCTCAAAAGTCAAAATTTTATTTTTTCATCACTTAGGGGGAGATTGTTAGCTCCATCTACCAAGATTGAAAGTGTTGAAAAATAGGCTAAGTGTAGAAACTTCTGTAGTCTGCCAAGTCACCACAGAAGATGCATAGCTCAGAGGCCACTCCGCAGAAGATGCAAAGCTCAGATGATTCTTAGATCACAGAGCCTCTGTGATCACTCACAAAGCCTCTGTGAGGGCTAACCTCTGGAGATTAGTGTTGGAGTGGCAAGACTGTTCTAGACAAGACCACGTGCAAAACACGTGAGGCCTGCTGTACGAAGATCCTCAAGATTAAAGTAATGGGCGTCCCATGATGTTTACTTTACAGGTGGCATTCCTTATGTGGAATGTCAGTTTTTGTCTTGTACCAGTGCATGTTCTTGGTGTTCTTCAGTAATCAATGAAACAGTTCTTTGAGTAACCTTCTTATAATACTTTAGTTCATGTTCATTAATTACTTGTGTGTTTACTACCTTGTACGTTCAATCTTTTCTACACATCTTAAACGTTTCCGCACTCTATTTAATCAATTTGTGTGTAGTATAAGGTTAAAACAAGTTAAAGAACATCATAACTGGGATCAACAACTTCAAAATTCGAAAACAAGACAGGTACAATTCGTAGACAAGTAGAATTCGCAACCAGGCTTTCTGCGAAACCTAGAATTCACAAACAGTAGACCTGTAAAACCTTAACAATTTGCAGAG
This sequence comes from Arctium minus, assembly GCA_954870635.1. Taxonomy (NCBI): domain Eukaryota; kingdom Viridiplantae; phylum Streptophyta; class Magnoliopsida; order Asterales; family Asteraceae; genus Arctium; species Arctium minus. The sequence goes on along the minus strand of OX941090.1, from coordinate 54,319,765 downwards.
AAATACCTAGCGAATCCTCTCCTTAGTGTAATTTCAGAAAACTAGTTTTCGCAAGTAGAATTCGCAGAGTATAGAGTTGCGAGTTATATACTTAGAAAATGTTTTATGTTTCAAGTTTTCACAATTCGCACAACTAAGTTTTCGTAAGAAAGGGTTCGCAAGACTTAGACTTACGAATCCTGGACTTCGAAAATTTTTAACCTTTCACTTAACTTTCGCAAATTAACTTTCACAACCTGAATGGAGTTATAATTATAAGAACCTGCGAATCCTTTACTTATTGAAAATTTTTTGAATGTTAAAGGTTGAGGAATCGTAGACACAACATGCGAATCTTAGGGAATTCGCAAACTAGAGGTCTGCGAGTTCTTCAGTATTCGCAGCCAAGGCACCTGCGAAACTTATGTTAGTATTCAAATTTTAAACTTTTTAGGAGTCCAGCGAATCCTAACTTTCGTAGATAAGGTTCTTGCAAGTCTTGAGATTTTCGTAATACAAACACATGTGAATCTTATACTTAAACAAAAAAATCAACAATCTCTGCGAATTCAGAGATCTTACGAGTTCTTCACAAAAACATCCCTGTACTCCACTTTTAATCCAGAAACACATCAAAAAGTTAAATGTTAGTGTAAAAATCATACAATTCATTCACCAATACCCTACGATCAAACCCCAATCACAATTAATCACCAAAAATAACTTATGAGCACAGATTCGAATGAACAGTGTTCGAACTCCAATAGAATAAAAACTTCGAAAATCTTCAAAATATCAATCTATTGACGTTTTTAAATGGAATTAGGAAATATGATGATGTTCTATAACATAATGTGTACCTAATCCAATCATTTTTAGGCTAAAAAACACAATAAATTTCAAAAATGATTTTCACACATTGAGGTTTTCGAAAAATACTCTTTTCAATCCAATAACCTTCATTCTTGGATCTGATACCAAATGTTATGCCCAGATATTAGTTGATTAATAATAACACCAAACAATAAAGATAAGAGATCAAGATGAATCAATCAAAATAGCCATAAATCTCTTTAGTCACAAGTCTAAGTGTGAGTGTGTGTTTTTGGTGTAGTCACTACCTTGTGTGTGTAATATTCAAATGATGCCCTAGGGATTCTCTAAGAAACAATGCCTTATATAGGTCCACATGACCAAGGCAAGGACTAGCCTAAATAACTACAAAATACTCCGTAGGAAAATATAAACAATTACAATTAAGACCCCTCTCTACGTTTTAATCTTGAATACAATTAATGATCCAACATTTTTCCATATCATGAGAAGTTTGCTTATTAATTTATTTATTTTTTTAGATGGATGATTCTGACTCAGATTTTGACCCAGAAATAGCATAAATTGAAATTGAATATGCAAGAAGTAATGACCTACTTAATGAAAATGACACTGATGAAGATGAATGGGATGAAGAAGAAAATTATGAAGAGTGGGTAGAAGAAGATGATGAAGAAGAGGAAAATATAAATATGGAGGAACAAGAATGGGAAATATGGGTAATAGTCAACACACTACAAGAAAGAAATGCACGCTTAAATCAAGAGCTAAAACTGAAGGCAAGGACACTTCCTACTAAAATAAGAGATAAAAGCCTCTTCTTAATTGCACAAGTTAAGGGAGTTTTCAAAGGATGCACTGGAAGTCAAGTCGACATCGAATGGAATGAAACAGGGATGATACATAACAAAGAATATATTGTCAAGTCACTATGATATAAAGCATGGCTAAGGCAGCGATACCCCTGTGAAAAATTTAATTATTAGATAAAGCTAGATAGGGAGTACGAGAGTTTTCATATATAGTTAGAGAAAACTTGTATAATAGATAGATTGTCATCTTAAACTCAAGTATAACAAGGGATGTAGATAAAGGGAAAATATTTTCCAAATTTTGTACCTCCCAAATTATGTATGACACAGATGTATAATAAAAATATATCTTGTTAAGTCTGATTTTATAGTAATCATTGTATTTATAGGCTTGGTCAAATACTGTGTTTAGAGTCTTATATTGTGTAGTATTTATCAAGGGTATTTAAGTCCCTTTGGTCTTGGTTGTTGGTAAGAAAAAAGAATTGACGCTTACTTTGAATATCATTCTACTTTGCGCTTCATGCTCTCTCTCTCTACTTTCTTTCTCTAGGATTTAGTTGATCTTGGACTATCAATTGGTATCAAAGTTGTTCTAGATCTTGAGAGAATTGAGAGATTGTATTTTTCGTTTCTGAATTTGTAGATTAATCGAAAATTTGATCGATTTTCGAGAATTTCTCAAGAAAATCTCGTTTTCTTGATTTTTAATCAAATTTGGGATTGTTTTTGAATGGATTTGTTTGATTGCTAAACATCTTTGATTCGCATCGATTTGCAAGAAAAACTTGTTTTGATTTTCAATTTTGGAAATTGTTGATTTTCTGGAAAAACGTGTTTCACGTACTGTGCTATTCTCGAAAAAAAAATTTGGTTTTTGATCGAAGTTTTTGATTGAAATGTGTTAAAAAGTTGTTTTCGATCGTATTTGTATAAAAAAAAGTTGTTTTTGATCGTTTTTTTGGAAGTTTTATTGATTTACTAATGGTTTGCGCCAGATTGGAACTTTGCGCGAGTTCTTCATAGTTTGCGCGAGTTCAACTTGTGTGTTTCAGGTTTTCATCTGCTTCAGGAATCAGTTCTTCACGCAAAGTGCAATTTGCGTTTCTCGAGGATCAAGCAAAGAGAACTTTGCGTCTCCCGTGCATCAAGAGAAGTTTACTTTGCGTCTTCTTCTGTTCAAGAAAAGCTTGTTTTGCGTCTTCAGTGCCTCACGCAAATCCAAGTTTGCGTTACCTTCAGCTCACGCAAAGTTCATCTTGCGTCTTACTCGGCTCACGCAAACCTTGTTTGCGTCACTCACTAATCACGAGAATCAAGTTTGCGCCACTGCTTTATCACGCAAACCTCCAGTTTACGTCTCCTCTGCTCACGCAAAGTAACATTTGCGTTACTAGTGCTTCACGTAAAGTTCCTTTGCGCCACAACTTGTTCACGCAAAGAACAGTTTGCGTCTCATACTGCTCGCGACAATCATCTACTTTGCACCAGCTCCGGACTTGGAATTTTTCTAATTATCTGATATATAGATTCTATGAAGTTTGCTTTCCAAGCTCAGTTTTACAAGAGTGATCTGATGATGCAATTAGGCACAGAAACTCGTCCTCCAGTTCTAGTTGAGGAAAATGAATTCACTCAATGGCAAGATAGGTTCCTGAACTTTATCGAGCATCAAGCTAATGGAGATAACATGTTGAAGTCTCTAACTGAAGGACCTTTCATAAAGCCTAATAAAGAGACTCCTGCAACAACTGAAGAGGCTTTGCGAATGAAAGTTGATAAAGAATTAAAAGCTAATCTGATGCTAGCATTACCAAACTCTGTCTACAACCGGGTTGATCATTGCAAGGATTATCCAAATCTGTTGTGGACACAATTGGAAAAGATCATGCTTGGTTCTTCAGTCGCAACTCAACTCCGTCACACACGTTATATGAACAAATTTGAGGAGTTTAAAGCCAAGGAATCTGAGTCTCTAAAGAGTGTCTTTGACAAATTCTGTACAGTGCTGAATGATCTGCGGAAGATAAATGTGAACAAGACAGAGCTTGAGACGAATCTGAAATTTCTCAATGCTCTCTAGCCTGAATGGATTAAATCTTGTCACAAACTGAGGAACGATGTTCGAATCTCTACTATGCAGATTCAGGAATTATATGAGATTCTGATGACTGATGAGAGCTTGGTGCTCGAGAAGAAAGCTAAACTAGAGAAGAAGAACAAGAAGTCAGTGGACCCAGTTGCACTTCTAACGCGCCATCTGGCTAATCAAGCATTGTGTGATAATGCTTATGACGGGTCAAGTGATGATGATGGTGAGGCTCTGCAGAAAACGATGATCCTTCTCTCTCAGCATTACCAGAAGAAGTTCCAACCACGGTCGGGTTCCAACAATCTTCGCTTCACTTCCGGTTCAAGAGTCAAAGTGCCCGAGCCAAAGACTACTGCCTGCTACAATTGTGGAAAGTCGGGTCATATTTCAAAGGAGTGTCGAGTGAAGAAGGTTAGGGATTCGGCATACTATCGAAAGAAAATGGAATTGGCTGAGAAAAGAGAGAATGGTACTACTTTACTTGCTGAAGAAGAGTACTGGCTAGATCACTCTGAAGACGAAGTTGATTCTATTGAGACTGCTCATCTGTGCTTAGTCGGAGATGATCAGTCAAATGATGATGATTCTGAGGCTGATGAAGACGAGGTATATTCTGAGTTTGATTTTAATTTCATTTCTTCACAGATGGATATTATAATTACTGCGTTACATGATCTTCGTTTAAAGTTATTATCTGAAAAGAACTAAAATGCTGAAAAGTCAGATTTGATTGACAAATTGAAGATTTCTTTGGAAAATGAAAAATCTATTTTGGAATATACAAAAGACATCTTTCAAAAGAAATTGGATGATTTCGAAATTTCAAATAAGACTTATCTTGAGTCTTTGACCGCTATGACCAATTTAAAAAACAATCTTTCGGATAAAATAAATAAATTAGAAGAAAAGTTATATCGAAGAAACCGATCTGAGCAAACAATTTTTATGAATAAACCAAGGAGTGAGGAAGCTTTAAAATAAAAATGGGGACTTGGTTTTTAAAATCCACATTGTTTAAACAATGCGATTGAAAAATACCTGACTTTATATAAATACGATTATCTAACTCTTGCTCAATATGCTCCTCAATTTAAAATTGATTGGATGAATGAGAAGCAAGTGTTAGAAATCGAAAATGAGAAAAGGACGAATAATAAGAAAAAGGAAATTCCTTTTGTTTACACGTTTGAAGAGGCAGAAAAGTTTTAAATGATATATATCTCCTGTTAAATATTCAATGTGTGATGATTTTGTTGATCCTTATGCTCCTAATTCTGATAAGGAAAATATTTCTCCAATCATTTATGATTCTAAGAAATATACTCCTCCGTTAATTTTAGAAGGCAAAATCATCGATCTTGAAGATAAGACGGAAGATGAAAATATTTTAAAAGAAATGGAATCTGATATTATTCTTTTTTTTCATGACGTCTAGTCTTGAAAAAAAGTTATTTTCTCAAAAACAAGATTCTATTTCTAGCCTTTCTTCTGATTGTCAAGAAAATAAAAAGGAAGTTTCCAATTTTAAAAATTTTTCTCAAAATAATTCTGACTCCGAGGTAAATTCAGATTTATTAGTTGATCAGATTGGTTGCTTAGGTAAAATTATTTCTTCTGATTTAAATATTAATTCGGAAATTCTTGATGATTCTTTTACGTTAAATGATCAGTATTATAAACCTAAACGTAAAAGAAGACGGTCAAAGAAGTTGATGAAACAAGATAAAGTTATTTCTGAGAGTTATAATTCTTCTGATTCAGTTCTTTCAGATAAGACTTTGAGCAAGTCATCAAAGCAGATATGGAGAGCTAAGCGGACATCTGATGAACCTGTTACTGATGAGGATAGATGTGTAGACAAACTTTATAAAAGTGATTCATTTGCTACTTGTAATAAAATTTCAAAATACTCTAGAAAGCAAATGATTCGAATTTCCAAACATGTCTTATCTTCTTCCTCTGATTCTAGTTCAGATGATTATGCTTTGTATTCATCTGATAAATGTGCTTATTTTTCTTATAATATTTCTCGTGCTTCTCGTATCAAATCTTCTCATTATTTCCCCATAAGAACTGCAACTAACAAACATGGGCCCAAATTCAAGTGGGTACCAAAATCTCAATCTGATTCTAAGTTGCAGGCACCACATGTCAAGGGGGAGTAAGAGCATCAATGGTTTTTAAACACAGCAGTTTAAAACCCGCACTTCAATGTCAAGACAATGGCTCTTGAATAATTCAGTTCAAGACCCGGACTTCATTGTCAACATTATATCTAGAACCCGGACTTCAAAGGAATATTACTTCTAGACATGTCAGTTTAGGACTCGTTCTTTAATGCTTGTTAGCTTCTGACTAATGAGAAACTGTGAGTGCATCTACTTTAATTCTGCTGCATTTATATCTGATAATGATGTTGTTCCAGTTTTCTCAAATGTTTTAAAGGAATCTGAGCATTTCAATTCATCTCCTGAATTTGTTCAACCCGAATTTTTACAAATGAGACACAATTTTCATTTTACATTGTGGAAGATGATATTATTGAATTCTATTTTGTTTCAACTGAATATAAACTTTCCGATCAAATATTTTTTTTTTAAATCTTGGCATGTTGTTTTAAAAGTTTAAACCTTTACAAATTTTATTCTATAAAGTAAACGTATTACAATTTTTCTTTTTTTGAATAAAATGTGTGTCTAGGATAAATTTTCAAGTTGCTTTGTTAATATTAAAGTTTTTATATGTTCATCTTTCAAGTCTAACAAAAGTCGAAAAGTCAGCAACATGTTTGTAGCTTTTGATTTTGCTTTAAATTTGTGTGATTCGGAATATTTATAGTTTACAATGCTTAAAAAACCTAAAAAGTTGAAATTTTGGATCGTAATGAAAATATGGGCTAAGCACTTAGACGTAAAACCTTGTGTTTGAGATGATTATTAAATTCTTATAAATCAGAAATCTCTTAGTTTAAAAGTTTGTACCTGTGACCTTTCTGGTTTCGGAAAGTAAGTTCTGTGGGATGCTTGTCATCTGGTCCCTTAAGGTCAATTGATCTGGGAGTGATCGAACCCAAATCCTTCTATAGAATCAGATAGAAAGTCATGGTCTACTGGTATGAAGGGGTTTAGGATGTGTCGATATAGCCTTTCTGATATAGGAAAATAAGTTCCAAGGGGTGCTTGACACCTAGTCCCCTAAGGCCAACTGGTCTGGAAGTGGCTGACCCAAATCCTGCAATAGGGTCAGATAGAAAGTTACGTTTACGGCATATTCTTTACTTAATAAACTTGTTGATTAAAAAGATGCCAAAAGTACACACGGTTAAAATATGCCAAAGAGCACACTCATGTAAAGATGCCAAAGAGCACAATGCTAAAAGATGCCAATGAGCACACATCTCATGATACTTGATGATTTGTTTGAGTTGCAATAAACCGGTAAATTTGTGAAAGTCTGATTTTTTTGATGGATTAGTGTGATTACATGCAAAGTTTTCTATTATATTTTTAGAATTGCATTTTCTTGAAGTTAATCGAAGTTCACATGCAAGCACACTGAATAGATTGATGAAAGTTTTTGAAACTGGACATGTCTTAACTCGATATGCAATAAAACTTGTTTCTGTATCCAAACATATACATTTGAGTTCATCTGATGGATTTTATTGTGATATTTTACTGAGTAGAATTTTATTTGTTTTTGTTTAAATTTTTATATATTTAGTCGTTTAAAAATACATATTCAGTATATTTTTCTTTCTACATTGATGTTTCAATCATTGTGTTCTCATTTATATCTTAATGGATTTGAGCATTATTCAAGGGGGAGTGAAAAAGGAGAATTTTCTTAATGATCATATCTGTTTTTGAGGGGGAGTATTTGATTCTCTATATGAATGCTAACTTGAATTGTCAAATTTAGTGCATTTGTGTAGGGGGAGTCAAAGAGCTAACCAAGTAAAAAATTTTCAGACTCCAAGTCAGATTTGCGTCACCAGTTGGTAGAGCAAAACTTAATTTGCGCCAACAACTTCTAGTGCAAAGCATGTTTTACGTTTCCTGCATGTCGCGCAAATCTCACTTTGCGCTTCCTTCTGTTAGCGCAAACCTAACTTTGTGCCACCAACTTGTAGCGCAAACCTTCCTTCTTTTCTCCGTTTCTTTGATTTTGCAGATCTTAAGTTGTCTCGTCTCCAACATATGCATGACCAAGTTGATCCAGATCATCAAGGTCATGAGGGGGAGAAGTTAAAATAAGTGAAGGAGATGATAAAGAGACAAATAGTTCAATTGTTAATCTGCTGATCAAGATTCTGCTGCTCAAGATTCTATTTTTTTCATTTATATTACATCTTTTGTTGTTCCTGCTCCGACCACCACAACTTCTTCAAGTTCATTTAAAAGAGGTGTGTCGTCTAGAGCACAAGCTGATGAATCAACTGTTTGTTCAAGTTCATTCCAATTTGTTCCAGTCTTGTCAAGGCAGCAAAGATAAACCAAACTGAAAGATGTTGAGAAGAAATTTTTTTAAAAGTCAGAATGCTTCGCAAAGTCGCTTAGATGGTCCATGCTAATTTAGAAGATGGATTTTGAAGACCACAACGCCATTGATTACTAAGGGGGAGATTGTTAAGTCTGATTTTATAGTAATCATTGTATTTATAGGCTTGGTCAAATACTGTGTTTAGAGTCTTATATTGTGTAGTATTTACCAAGGGTATTTAAGTCCCTTTGGTCTTGGTTGTTTGTAAGAACAAAGAATTAACGCCTACTTTGAATATCATTCAACTTTGCGCTTCATGCTCTCTCTCTCTACTTTCTCTCTCTAGGATTTAGTTGATCTTGGACTATCATATCTGCATATTTACATGTGTAAATTTTCTTTCTTTAGAATGAATATTCGAAGAACAGTTAGATGTGGGACGGAAAGTTCTTCTACACCAAGAATTGACCAAGGACGTAATCAACGTAGAACAAATCAAGAGGAATCAACTGGAGGAGTTGATATAGCAACTGAAATTTCTAGAGGAATACGAGAAAGTCTACCAACAATAATAGCCCAAGTTCAAGCTGTCATGCACCAAAATTCAACACCAGGGAGAGTAGTCAAAAATCAAAATAGACAAGAACATGACAACGGTCATACTAATGAAAGCAACTACAAATCCTTTACTAATACCAATCCGACAATCTTTTATTGAAAGGGAGGGCCTATAGCTGCAATGAATTGGCTAGATGAAATGGAAAGTTGTTTTCAAACATGTGAATGCGCTACCTACCAACAAGTTAGGCTTGCTTCTACCAAATTTAAGTTTAATGTTTTTCATTGGTGGGAGACTATTCAATCCACCCGAGGCATAGCCCTAGCAGCGACCATGCTCTGGGAAGAGTTTAAGGAAGTTGTTTATGGAAGGTATTGTCCCGGCATTTTCGAATAAAAATGATGGAGGAAGAATTTCTAAGATTAGAACAAGGAAACAAATCGGTGGAAGACTATGTAGAAGCCTTTACATAAAAGTCTCGTTTCACAACTTACATGGTAGCTAGTAAAACCCGAAAAATAAATCGCTTTTTGATTGGCCTAAGAAAGGATTTACAAAGGTTTATGAATATGTCTCGACCTCAAAGCTTTCAGGAAAGTGTAGAATTAGCAATGTTGGCTGAAAAAGACGGTTACGTGCCAAATACCAAGAACTTCGAGAAAAGGAATTTTGAAGGAAGAAATTTTAGCAATCAGTTTAAAAGACCTAGAATCGAGGATAGGAGACCCTTCGATAAACCCCTTTGTCCCAACTGCCATAAGAGACACAATGGGGAATGTACACTGGGATGAAACGTATGTTATAGTTGTGGTCTACCTGGTCACATGGCTAGTAATTGCACTAATAAGAAAAGTTGTTACAATTGTTGTTCCACATAATATTTATTGTACAATTGTCCAAAACCAAAATATGTGCAACCAAGGAGAGCAGTCGCAAGTACCAGTGGAAGTAAAATAGATGCGGGAAGAGCCAAAGGGAGGGTATTTCAACTTACCGCGGAAGAAACCAAAGAAATACCAGACGTAGTGTCAGGTACTTTCCTTATTACTGATAAACATGCAAAAGTATTATTTGATTCTGGAGCCAATAAATCATTTGTATCTAGAAAATTTAGTGGGCAAATAAATACTTTAACTAAGAAATTAGATCAGAAGATTAATGTAGAAATGGTGAATGGTAGTGTCACTCAAATAGACGAGGTATACGAAGACTGCACAATAGAAATGGATAATTATCGTTTCCCTATCCATGTTTTACCTATGAATATTAGTGAATTTGATGTTATGATAAGTATGGATTGGTTATTCGAAAAACAAGCTCATATAATATGCAATAAGAAGATGGTTAGAATTACAACCTGAGAGGGTAAGGAGATTATCATTTATGGTAACTGCAATAGGCATTCTGCCAATTTAATTTCCATCCCGAAGACAAGGAAATTCATTCATAAGGGATGCAAGGTGTACTTAGCATATGTAATTGATGTTGTAAAAGAAAAGAAACAGGTAGAAGAAATACCCATCGTATGTGATTATTCCGAAGTTTTTCATGATGATTTACCTGGGTTACCCCTAGATAGACAAGTAGAGTTTCATATTGATTTGGTACCTGGAGCTACGCTAATAGCCCGAACCCCTTACAGACTTGCACCCTCAGAAATGAAAGAACTTATGAGCCAATTGGAAGAATTTCTTGATTAAGGTTTTATACGCCCAAGTTCGTCACCTTGGAGGGCACCCGTACTGTTTGTTAAAAAGAGTGATGGAACCATGAGAAAGTGTATTGATTACCGAGAATTAAATAAGGTCACCATTAAGAATAGGTATCCTTTACCCCGGATTGATGACTTATTTGATCATTTACAAGGAGCAAGTTACTTTTCAAAAATAGACTTACGCTCAGGTTATCACCAATTAAAGGTACAAGCAAAGGATGTCCCTAAAACAGCATTCCGAACAAGATATGGACACTATGCGTTTTTAGTCATGCCTTTTGGCTTGACTAATGCCCCAGCTGTGTTTATGGATTTTTTAAGTATAGAACTCGCAACCCTGTTCTCTGTGAATCTCACTTGTGAAAGTTTGTTTTCTGAATTTATTCTAAGGGAAGGATTCGCTAGGTACTACCTCGCGAATTGTCAAGGTTTCGCAGGTTGTGTGTTTGTCAATTCTAAGTCTCGTTTAAAGCCAGGTTGCGAATTCCACCTGTCTGCGAATTCTACTCCTTTCTGCTTGTGAATTTTGGTAGGTTTTCTCTCTTTTGCGAATTTCTTTGTGCTTCTCACTGTTTGAGAATTCTGCACTTGAGCTTTTTGGAAATTTATTTTTTGAAAATTTTTTATTGTAGTTTTTATCTGATTCTGGATTCTAAGATCTTATTAGTTGATTAAAGTTGTACAGATATCATCATGCCTTACATAGACGAGAAGGGAAATACTGTGCTGACCAAGATAGATTGTGCTTTAGCATATATGCCAGAGATTCCAGCATTAGAAGGTGAGAATGAAAATCTGAAGATTCAGAATTCATTTCTTCTAGAACAGATTGACAGATTGAAAAATGATAAGGACTCAGAGAAAGATTTTATTTGCTCAGAATACATTAATGATTCTAAAATTGATTTTGCAGAAATAATTGGGTCTAAAGAAAAAGAGATCTTAAATCTTCAAGCAAAGCTGAAAAGATCTGAAAGTCTTAATTCTAGCTCATGTTGCTCAAAGAAGGAATAAATGCAAGGAGAGCTAGATGAACTGAGAAGAAGAGCAAACATTGCTTGTGAGACATTTGATGGGCTGAGAAAAATGAATTCTCAAATTTTTGCTGAAAGAAATTCCTTGAAGGATAAAGTTTTCAGTCTTGAGGTTGAGATTCATATGATGAAGGAAAAAGCAACCCAAGACAGAGACAACATAGAAGCCCAAGATGAGATGTTGAAGATTGAGAAAGAAAGAAAAGAATTTGCTAAGAAATTCTCTTATTTCTCAAGAAAAGCCTTTGAAGAGAAGAAATCCTTAGAGCTTAAATGTGTTAAGCTTTCTCAACAAGTTTCAGACTTTGAGAAAGTTATCATTCTTGAGAGAGACAAGGTTGAGAAAGAGAAGAAGATAGCTGAGTAGAAGAATGTAAATAAAGACTTTTCTAAAGAAAAGAAAGTTCTAGAGACTAAGATAGATAAGCTGACAAGAAAGCTATCTGAGCGATCAACAAACATTCTGAAGGAAAAGAAGACGAAATCTGAGTTGCATAAGAAGTTTGATCTGATGACAAAGAAAAGAAACAGTTTGTCTTCAAAGATAAAAGAACTTGAAGAAATCATGTTCAAGGTGAAGTTGACTGAGCGCAAAACGCCAGAGTCAATAGCTCTATCACCAAGAGATGATCAAGCTGATTCAGAATGTTCATTCAAAACAACTTCAAGTTCACATTTTTCAAATTTTTGTTATAATCCTTTATTTGATTCAGATGCTGGTCTTACTTCTAAATCTAAAGATCAAATTCGTCCTTCTAACCTATTCTTTGATAAAAATGTTGATGGTTCAGGTAACTTCAAGAAGAACAAGTCTCAAAAGAAAAGATTCTGGAGAAGGAAATATGAGAAAGTTAAAGAAAATTGGTTTTGGGTAGTGAAAGGTTCCTCGGAGGAGAAGAAGGAACAAAAACATTTAAACATACATCAAATGCTAAATGGAACTATGCTTCAAAAGGTAAAACTTTTGGCAAACCTGATCTGGTTTACACTATCAATCAATTGATCAGGTTAGCACAGAAGAAAATTAGTTGTTCCTATTGTGGTACAAATGATTTTGTAAGAAAAGATTATGTGAACAACTCGTATGGTTCTTATTTTATCTCTCCTACTAGAACTGCAACTAACCCATCAGGACCCAAATACAAATGGGTACCAAAAGCTAAATCTGTGTTGCAAGAACCCAAGGTTTAAGGGGGAGAAAGAACATTGACTTATAAGTACAACAACTTAGGACTCGATCTTCAATGAAAAGAATGATTGACTTCTAGACAATACAGTCTAGGACTCGGACTTCAATGTCAAAGAGTTTGACTTCTGAATTTACTTTAATCCTAGTAATTCAGAACTCAGTTTCATGATTAAGGATTATGCACATATTAAGGGGAGCTTATATGCTTTATATTTTTACTGATGTACTTTCTGATTTCTCAGAAGAAGATTAAATACCATTTTCACCGGAGAATATGTACAATGGCTCTTGAATAATTCAGTTCAAGACCCGTTCTTCAAGGATAAAGGACAATGGCTTCTAATCCCATCTTATTAGAACCCGTACTTCAATGATTTTCTTCTAAAAGAAGTTTTTAGGTTGAGAGGGAGCTTAATTGTCAACCACTTTAAGTTTGAGGGGGAGAATTGTTTTGTCAAACACATAATGTCTTTGACTTCTCTAAATCTTTATTCTTCATGTGTATCTATGCTTCTTTGTGCTTTCATGTACAAATGACTGTTGAACATCGTGTTTGCTTAGGAAAATATAGGAATTGATGTGTGAGCTTAACTGAACTTCCATGGATTCACGTTCACCAGTGTTTCCTACCCAGGAAGTATTCCCTGAGTGAATGACGGAAAAGGGGTAAAAAGATTGAGTGTTGGTGTGTGAGGATGTAAAATGAAAATGAGTGATGGGTTAGTCGTGAACTCAAATGCTTAAAAGAAAGAGGGTGAGAGAACAGAGTAAAAGAATATCAGACTCTGCACCAAATTCTTTCTGAACTGCGCAGCCACATTACTGTTATTTCACATTTTTTCGTGAATGACATTGAAAAATGCACCTAGCCCATGCCATATCTTGTATAAAACCCCACCAGCTACTCATTCTTTTCTCAAAAAGAGAATGTTTCACATTTTCTGGGGACGCAGCACATATGCTATTGGTTCTTCACTTGGAAGATACTAATATTGAAAAAGAAGGAAAGTTGCCCCACCTTCGACCCTTTCTGATGCACAATGAGTCTTTGTATAATTTGTTGTTGTCTCAACAAGTTTACATACTTTGAGCCAAAATTAAAAAGCAATCATCGGTGCTTAATTCTTTCATACACATGCACGAGCACACAGAAATCTGTTTTATGTCAGAACGTTCATAGATGACCATGTGTTATTCGATGATTGAACGGATGTCCTGGGGAGTCCTCATAACAACCAACTCCTTATATAGTAACTTCGTGTTACTCAGTAACTGTGTGTTACTGACAGGCACTTCGAACAGAGTCATTTGTTGATTCAGGGTTACCACTCATAAATTATTTTGAATCTGCAAAGATTGAAATAATCACACTTTCTCTATATGGGGGAGACTGCTCTTATTTCCACAGTGGAAGTTATACATGAAGACTGTGCTTGATTGTTGATTTGGGGGAGAAAATTCTTAGATTGTTTTTGAAATGTTTTGATGATGCTGATTCTCACCATTCATTAAAAAGGGGGAGAATACAAGAATTTAAAAAATTAGATCTAAGTTTGTGTGATCTGTTTAAGAAAATATGTTTGTTGAAGACTGCTGAAGAATTCAAAGTTTTTCAAGGATAACAAAGTTTCTGAACCTATCTGATTTACCAAAATCCTAACTAAAGATGATCGTCAGAAGGACACTTGATAATACAAGATCGTTCTAAATCTTTAGAGAGAGAAAGTAGAGAGAGAAAGTAGACGTAAAAGCTTCATATGTATTCAGAATGTAGCGCAGAGTTGTTTACAAGACTAAGCAAAAGGGACTTAAATACCCCTTGGCTAACCTTACAAGATAGAGCAAAACAAAGCACTTTAGCAACAAGGATTAATTACATTGATTACTAGAAAATATAAACCTAAGAACACTTCATTTATGGTAACAGCGATAGGCATTCTGCCAATTTAATTTCCATCCCGAAGACAAGGAAATGCATTCATAAGGGATTCAAGGTGTACTTAGCATATGTAATTGATGTTGTAAAAGAGAAGAAACAGGTAGAAGAAATACCCATCGTATGTGATTATTCCGAAGTTTTTCCTGGCGATTTACCTGGGTTACCCCTAGATAGACAAGTAGAGTTTCATATGGATTTGGTACCTGGAGCTACGCCAATAGCCCGAACCCCTTACAGAGATGCACCCTCAGAAATGAAAGAACTTATGAGCCAATTGGAAGAATTTCTTGATAAAGGTTTTATCCGCCCAAGTTCGTCACCTTGGAGAGCACCTGTACTGTTTGTTAAAAAGAATGATGGAACCATGAGAATGTGTATTGATTACCGAGAATTAAATAAGGTCACCATTAAGAATAGGTATCCTTTACCCCGGATTGATGACTTATTTGATCATTAACAAGGAGCAAGTTACATTTCAAAAATAGACTTACGCTCAGGTTATCACCAATTAAAGGTACAAGCAAATGATATCCCTAAAACATCATTCCGAACAAGATATGGACACTATGAGTTTTTAGTCATGCCTTTTGGATTGGCTAATGTCTCAGCTGTGTTTATGAATATTTTCAAGAGGGTATGTAAAGCATACCTGGATATGTTCATTATCGTTTTCATACACGATATTCTTATCTACTCCAAAAGTCAAGAGGAGCATCGGGAACGCTTAAGATTGACCCTAGAATTATTAAAACATGAAAAATTGTATGAAAAATTCTCAAAATGTGAATTTTGGATTCGAGAAGTTCAATTCTTAGGTCATGTAGTTAGTGAGAAAGGCATCATGGTAGATCCCAGTAAAATTGAATGTATAAAAAAATGGGAAGTGCCACAGTCAGCAACTGAAATCAGAAGTTTTCTTGGATTAGTTGGATACTATCGAAGATTCATTCAAGATTTCTCAAAAATAGAAACTCCCCTTACAACATTGACAAATAAGACTAGTAAGTTTGATTGGGGAACTCCCCAAGAAACAACCTTTCGTATACTTAAAGATAAGTTAAGTAGTGCACCAATCTTAAGTCTACCAGAAGGAATCGAAGACTTTGTGGTATTCAGTTATGCTTCTAAGCAAGGCGTTGGATGTGAAATTACGCAAAGAAGTAGAGTAATTTTTTTTGCATCTAGGCAATTAAAAGAACATGAGAAAAATTATCCAATACATGATTTAGAATTAGCAGCAGTAGTATTTACTTTAAAGATTTGGAGGAATTACTTGTATGGTACAAAGTGTGTATTATACACTGATCATATGAGTCTAAAATATTTGTTTGATCAATAAGATTTAAATATGAGACAAAGGCGATGGATGGAATTGCTAAAAGACTATGATTGTGAAATCAAGTATCTCCAGGAAAAGCTAATGTCGTGGCAGATGCATTAAGTAGAAAAATATTGAGTAAACCGGTTCCAGGAAAGGTGCTAAGTTTAATAGCTACAATTAGTTTACTTGGACAGATTAGAGAATTTCAACAAAAAGTATTACAGATGAATAAACAAAAAGAGGAATGAATCTTTGGACAAACCAAGTTATTAGTTACTGATGATCAAGTACTTAAAAGATTTCAAGGACGAATCTGGATTCCAAAAATGGGGAATTCTAGAGAGGTGATTCTTTGTTGAATCAGTTAATTGTCTTCAAGATTAAATTGTCAAAAGGGGTCTATTTTGTTTTAATAGTTATTTCCTTAGGAGGTGTTTTGGTAGTTTCTAGTATTGCTTAGGTCATGTTGACCTACCTATAAAAGGTATTTTGTTTCTAGAAATCAGAAGGTCGTTCAATAGATTAACACACACAAGGTATTGGTCTGTACACCAAGAACACAAACACACACGTATTCATATGATTATCAAGAGATCTATGACATATTGATTTGATTTCTATTCATTTCTTGTTTTTATTGTGTTGTGTGATTGTTTATCAACTAATATCTGGGTTTAACAAGTGGTATCAGAGCCTGGGAATCAAGATTTTGGAGTAAAATAGTGTTTTTCGAAAACCAACTGTGTGAAAATCGATTTCATAGTTTGTTGTGTTTTAAAGGCTAAAAATCATTGCAATAGGTGCGTTTATTGTTTTTGAACATCATCAGATTGCTCTATTGGATTTAATAGCACAAATCGATTGGTAATTTGATGATTTTTGAAGGTTTTGTTCATAAAACTGTCGAGCACTGTTCTATTTGATTCTAAGCACATAAGTTGTTTTTTGTGTTTGCTTTTGATTGGGGTTTGATCGAAATAGAGAGGTGAGTGATTTATGTGATTTTTAGACTAACATTTAACCTCTTTGATATGCTTCTGGATTCAAAGTCGTGCACAGGGACATGTTTGTGATGAACTCGCAAGTTCTGTGAAGAACTCGCAAAGCACCACTAACGTTCGCAGGGTGCTAAATTAGTCTAAGTTCAATTTTTGCATGTCTTTGTTGTGCGAAAACCTCTGAATTCGCATAGTAATTGTTTAGGAAAGTTTAGGATTCGCAGGGTTCTTAATAGTTGAAAAGTTAATTACGTGTTCGGTTCGCATACACCTTGTCTACGAATTCTGAAGAACTCGCAGACCTTTGGCTAGCGAATTCCCTAAGATTCGCGAGTACTGTTTACGAATCCAAGTTTCCTTAGCTTCTAAAGTTTTTCACCAAGTATAGGATTCGCAGGTTTCTAAGTGTGTTTACCCTTTCAGGTTGCGAAAGTTGTTTTACGAAAGTTGAAAGGAAAAGTTCAAAATATTCAAAGTTTAGAATTCGTAAATCAATAGGTTGCGAATTCTTGCTTACGAATTCTCTCTTGCTTGCGAATTATGAAAACTTAAAACCTTAATTTTTTTAAGTATAGAACTCGCAACCCTGTTCTCTGCGAATCTCACTTGTGAAAGTTTGTTTTCTGAATTTATTCTAAGGGAAGGATTCGCTAGGTACTACCTCGCGAATTGTCAAGGTTTCGCAGGTTGTGTGTTTGTCAATTCTAAGTCTCGTTTAAAGCCAGGTTGCGAATTCCACCTGTCTGCGAATTCTACTCCTTTCTGCTTGTGAATTTTGGTAGGTTTTCTCTCTTTTGCGAATTTCTTTGTGCTTCTCACTGTTTGAGAATTCTGCACATGAGCTTTTTGGAAATTTATTTTTTTGAAAATTTTTTAGTGTAGTTTTTATCAGATTCTGGATTCTAAGATCTTATTAGTTGATTAAAGTTGTACAGATATCATCATGCCTTACATAGACGAGAAGGGAAATACTGTGCTGACCAAGAGAGATTGTGCTTTAGCATATATGCCAGAGATTCCAGCATTAGAAGGTGAGAATGAAAATCTGAAGATTCAGAATTCATTTCTTCTAGAACAGATTGACAGATTGAAAAATGATAAGGACTCAGAGAAAGATTTTATTTGCTCAGAATATATTAATGATTCTAAAATTGATTTTGCAGGAATAATTGAGTCTAAAGAAAAATAGATCTTAAATCTTCAAGCAAAGCTGAAAAGATCTGAAAGTCTTAATTCTAGCTCATGTTGCTCAAAGAAGGATCAAATGCAAGGAGAGCTAGATGAACTGAGAAGAAGAGCAAACATTGCTTGTGAGACATCTGATGGGCTGAGAAAAATGTATTCTCAAATTTTTGCTGAAAGAAATTCCTTGAAGGATAAAGTTTTCAGTCTTGAGGTTGACATTAATATGATGAAGGAAAAAGCAACCCAAGACAGAGACAACATAGAAGCCCAAGATGAGATGTTGAAGATTGAGAAAGAAAGAAAAGAATTTGCTAAGAAATTCTCTTATTTGTCAATAAAAGCCTTTGAAGAGAAGAAATCCTTAGAGCTTAAATGTGTTAAGCTTTCTCAACAAGTTTCAGACTTTGAGAAAGTTATCATTCTTGAGAGAGACAAGGTTGAGAAAGAGAAGAAGATAGCTGAGCAGAAGAATGTAAATAATGACTTTTCTAAAGAAAAGAGAGTTCTAGAGAATAAGATAGATAAGGTGACAAGAAAGCTATCTGAGCTATCAACAAACATTCTGAAGGAAAAGAAGACGAAATCTGAGTTGCATAAGAAGTTTGATCTGATGACAAAGAAAAGAAATAGTTTGTCTTCAAAGATAAAAGAACTTGAAGAAATCATGTTCAAGGTGAAGCTGACTGAGCACAAAACGCCAGAGTCAATAGCTCTATCACCAAGAGATGATCAAGTTGATTCAGAATGTTCATTCAAAACAACTTCAAGTTCACATTTTTCAAATATTTCTTATAATCCTTTATTTGATTCAGATGATGGTCTTACTTCTAAATCTAAAGATCAAATTCGTCCTTCTAACCTATTCTTTGATAAAAATGTTGATGGTTCAGGTAACTTCAAGAAGAACAAGTCTCAAAAGAAAAGATTCTGGAGAAGGAAATATGAGAAAGTTAAAGAAAATTGGATTTGGGTAGTGAAAGGTTCCTCGGAGGAGAAGAAGAAACAAAAATCATTTAAACATACATCAAATGCTAAATGGAACTATGCTTGAAAAGGTAAAACTTTTGGCAAACCTGATCTGGTTTACACTATCAATCAATTGATCAGGTTAGCACAGAAGAAAATTAGTTGTTCCTATTGTGGTACAAATGATTTTGTAAGAAAAGATTATGTGAACAACTGGTATGGTTCTTATTTAACCCTCCTACTAGAACTGCAACTAACCCATCAGGACCCAAATACAAATGGGTACCAAAAGCTAAATCTGTGTTGCAAGAACCCAAGGTTTAAGGGGGAGAAAGAACATTGACTTCTAAGTACAACACTTAGGACTCGATCTTCAATGACAAGAATGATTGACTTCTAGACAATACAGTCTAGGACTCGGACTTCAATGTCAAAGAGTTTGACTTCTGAATTTACTTTAATCCTAGTAATTCAGAACTCAGTTTCATGATTAAGGATTATGCACATATTAAGGGGAGCTTATATGCTTTATATTTTTACTGATGTACTTTCTGATTTCTCAGGAGAAGATTAAATACCATTCTCACCGGAGAATATGTACAATGACTCTTGAATAATTCAGTTCAAGACCCGTTCTTCAAGGATAAAGGACAATGGCTTCTAATCCCATCTTATTAGAACCCGTACTTCAATGATTTTCTTCTAAAATAAGTTTTTAGCTTGAGAGGGAGCTTAATTGTCAACCACTTTAAGTTTGAGGGGGAGAATTGTTTTGTCAAACACATAATGTCTTTGACTTCTCTAAATCTTTATTCTTCATGTGTATCTATGCTTCTTTGTGCTTTCATGTACAAATGACTGTTGAACATCGTGTTCGCTTAGGAAAATATGGGAATTGATGTGTGAGCTTAACTGAACTTCCATGGATTCACGTTCACCAGTGTTTCCTACCCAGGAAGTATTCCCTGAGTGAATGACGGAAAAGGGATAAAAAGATTGAGTGTTGGTGTGTGAAGATGTAAAATGAAAATGAGTGATGGGTTAGTCGTGAACTCAAATGCTTAAAAGAAAGAGGGTGAGAGAACAGAGTAAAAGAATATCAGACTCTGCACCAAATTCTTTCTGAACCGCGCAGCCACATTACTGTTATTTCACATTTTTTCGTGAATGACATTGAAAAATGCACCTAGCCCATGCCATCTCTTGTATAAAACCCCACCAGCTACTCATTCTTTTCTCAAAAATAGAATGTTTCACATTTTCTGGGGACGCAGCACATATGCTATTGGTTCTTCACTTGGAAGATACTAATATTGAAAAAGAAGGAAAGTTGCCCCACCTTCGACCCTTTCTGATGCACAATGAGTCTTTGTATAATTTGTTGTTGTCTCAACAAGTTTACATACTTTGAGCCAAAATTAAAAAGAAATCATCGGTGCTTAATTCTTTCATACACAAGCACGAGCACACAGAAATATGTTTTATGTCAGAACGTTCATAGATGACCATGTGTTATTCGATGATTGAACGGAAGTCCTGGGGAGTCCTCATAACAACCAACTCCTTATATAGTAACTTCGTGTTACTCAGTAACTGTGTGTTACTGACAGGCACTTCGAACAGAGTCATTTGTTGATTCAGGGTTACCACTCGTAAATTATTTTGAATCTGCAAAGATTGAAATAATCACACTTTCTCTATATGGGGGAGACTGCTCTTATTTCCACAGTGGAAGTTATACATGAAGACTGTGCTTGATTGTTGATTTGGGGGAGAAACTTCTTAGATTGTTTTTGAAATGTTTTGATGATGCTGATTCTCACCATTCATTAAAAAGGGGGAGAATACAAGAATTTAAAAAATTAGATCTGAGTTTGTGAGATCTGTTTAAGAAAATATGTTTGTTGAAGACTGCTGAAGAATTCAAAGTTTTTCAAGGATAACAAAGTTTCTGAACCTATCTGATTTACCAAAATCCTGACTAAAGATGATCGTCAGAAGGACACTTGATAATACAAGATCGTTCTAAATCTTTAGAGAGAGAAAGTAGAGAGAGAAAGTAGACGTAAAAGCTTCATATGTATTCAGAATGTAGCGCAGAGTTGTTTACAAGACTAAGCAAAAGGGACTTAAATACCCCTTGTCTAACCTTACAAGATAGAGCAAAACAAAGCACTTTAGCAACAAGGATTAATTACATTGATTACTAGAAAATATAAACCTAAGAACACTTCATTTATGGTAACAGTGATAGGCATTCTGCCAATTTAATTTCCTTTCCGAAGACAAGGAAATGCATTCATAAGGGATACAAGGTGTACTTAGCATATGTAATTGATGTTGTAAAAGAAAAGAAATAGGTAGAAGAAATACCCATCGTATGTGATTATTCCGAAGTTTTTCCTGGCGATTTACCTGGGTTACCCCTAGATAGACAAGTAAAGTTTCATATGCATTTGGTACCTGGAGCTACGCCAATAGCCCGAACCCCATACAGAGATGCACCCTCAGAAATGAAAGAACTTATGAGCCAATTGGAAGAATTTTTTGATAAAGGTTTTATCCGCCCAAGTTCGTCACCTTGAAGAGCACCCGTACTGTTTGTTAAAAAGAATGATGGAACCATGAGAATGTGTATTGATTACCGAGAATTAAATAAGGTCACCATTAAGAATAGGTATCCTTTACCCCGGATTGATGACTTATTTGATCATTAACAAGGAGCAAGTTACTTTTCAAAAATAGACTTACGCTCAGGTTATCACCAATTAAAGGTAGAAGCAAATGATATCCCTAAAACAGCATTCCGAACAAGATATGGACACTATGATTTTTAAGTCATGCCTTTTGGATTGACTAATGTCTCAGCTGTGTTTATGGATATTTTCAATAGGGTATGTAAAGCATACCTGGATATGTTCATTATCGTTTTCATACACGATATTCTTATCTACTCCAAAAGTCAAGAGGAGCATCGGGAATGCTTAAGATTGACCCTAGAATTATTAAAACATGAAAAATTGTATGAAAAATTCTCAAAAAGTGAATTTTAGATTCGAGAAGTTCAATTCTTAGGTCATGTAGTTAGTGAGAAAGGCATCATGGTAGATCCCAGTAAAATTGAATGTATAAAAAAAGGGAAGTGCCATAGTCAGCAACTGAAATCAGAAGTTTTCTTGGATTAGTTGGATACTATCGAAGATTCATTCAAGATTTCTCAAAAATAGCAACTCCCCTTACAACATTGACAAATAAGACTAGTAAGTTTGATTGGGGAACTCCCAAAGAAACAACCTTCCGTATACTGAAAGATAAGTTAAGTAGTGCACCAATCTTAAGTCTACCAGAAGGAATCGAAGACTTTGTGGTATTCAGTGATGCTTCTAAGCAAGGCTTTGGATCTGAACTTACGCAAAGAAGTAAAGTAATTTCTTTTGCATCTAGGCAATTAAAAGAACATGAGAAAAATTATCCAATACATGATTTAGAATTAGCAGCAGTAATATTTACTTTAAAGATTTGGAGACATTACTTGTATGGTACAAAGTGTGTATTATACACTGATCATATGAGTCTAAAATATTTGTTTGATCAAAAATATTTAAATATGAGACAAAGGCGATGGATAGAATTGTAAAAGACTATGATTGTGAAATCAAGTATCTCCAGGAAAAGCTAATGTCGTGGCAGATGCATTGAGTAGAAAAATATTGAGTAAACCGGTTCTAGGAAAGGTGCTAAGTTTAATAGCTACAATTAGTTTACTTGGACAGATTAGAGAATTTCAACAAAAAGTATTACAGATGAATAAACCAAAAGAGGAACGAATCTTTGGACAAACCAAGTTATTAGTTACTGATGATCAAGGACTTAAAAGATTTCAAGGACGAATCTGGATTCCAAAAATGGGGAATTCTAGAGAGGTGATTCTTTGTTGGATCAGTTAATTGTCTTCAAGATTAAATTGTCAAAAGGGGTCTCTTTTGTTTTAATAGTTATTTCCTTAAGGGTGTTTTGGTAGATTTCTAGTATTGCTTAGGTCATGTTGCCCTACCTATAAAAGGTATTTTGTTTCTAGAAATCAGAAGGCCGCTCAATAGATTAACACGCACAAGGTATTGGTCTGTACACCAAGAACACAAACACACACGTATTCATATGATTATCAAGAGATCTATGACATATTGATTTGATTTCTATTCATCTCTTGTTTTTATTGTGTTGTGTGATATTTTTATCAACTAATATCTGGGTTTAACAAGTGGTATCAGAGCCTGAGAATCAAGATTTTGGAGTAAAATAGTATTTTTCGAAAACTAACTATGTGAAAATCGATTTCATAGTTTGTTGTGTTTTGTCAGGATCGAAATTCGAAACAAGAATTTAATTAAACACTCAGAAACTTTGTTAAAGAAGTTGCGGAATAACACTTTAACAAGAAATCAATGAAATAGTATATCAAATCAAAAGTTATATTGAATTAACTTAATGATTACAACCAAAGCCTCAATCTGTTGAACAAGATCAACAGACGTTCAATACTTCTCTAATGAAAGGACAACTAAGAATCTTGAGGCTAATTCTTTCTAATCACAAAAACGTATATCTCTGTATATCTAATAATTTAAGACTTCTAGACTATGTATACAAAACAGATTACAAGATAATTATAAAAGAAACAATAATCTTCAGTATCCATTCCATAATTATCTTCAACTTCCTTATCTTTCGCACAAATCATCCTTATCAACATTAGAAGCATTAATCCTTCTAGCAGTATCTTCATCCTCAGCAGTACTAACATGCTAGCAGTAGTATCTTCCATCTTGCAGTACTAACTCTTCAAGCAATACTAACTATTCTCCTAGCAGTACTAACCTTTCAAGCAGTATTAATACTACTAGCAGTAGTAATTTCTTCAAGTAGCAGCACTAATGTCTTCAGCAGTAGTAATCTTCAATACTTAGCAGTACTAACCAGAATTAGCATATTTCAGACCCAACAATCTCCCCCTAACTTAACTTTTGAAAACAAGAAGTTAAGTTCTTCAGCATAAAGGTCTTCATGATGCTTTCAAAATAACTGCTCAATTTCCCAGATTAGGATCCAATCCTACACTTTGATTAATGGTTCTTCTGATCACAGTTCTTGCCATTTCTGAACCTTTAGGGCAGACCAACTTTGCTTTCAGCATCCTCTGCAACTTTTCTTTGTTGTGGTCATACACCTTATCAACCAGATAATATTCATGAAAGCTTTTGTCAATGGTTATGACATAGACTCCAGATCTTTCAAAAAGCATCCAGTGATCAATACTTTTAAATCCATTTTCATGATGCACATCTTTGATAAGATATTCAACCTTAACAAGGTCAAACATCATGCACAAATATTCCAGAGTTATCTTTGTTAGACTCATCCATGCTCCTTTCAACAAGTCACCATATAAGTTCAAACCAACTTTGTACATTTCTTCCAAATCAACTTTGTTACAGCTTCTGATTGTCTTACCCCAGGTTGAATAAACCTCAAACTTGTCACCCATTCTTTTGATTCTGAAGTATTCTTTCCCTTTATCCATCAAAGTATCCCAACGAATGATCTATGAGGCTTTCACTGAGATAGGATCTGCTTTCACTGATTCTTCATTTGTCACAGTGATATACAAGTCACACTGCTCATCAGATTGTCTTGACTGTTCTGAAGGCTGTTGACTTGATTGCTCTTGACTTTGTCCTTGAGTTTGAACATGCTCTGCTTGTTTCTGATCTGTCTCACCTTCCTCAGTTCTAGGCCTTTTTGCCTTTTTCTTTGGAGCAATTGACTTCATTCTTTTAATAGCTCCAATCTTCTGAGCTAAAGTCTCTTTCTTCTTAACTTCTATATTTTCTTTTGTAGGAGTGCCTTCTTCACTGTCAGGGAAAGGTTGTTGAATGTTCAGATCATGTCTTTCTTTCATCTTCCTTTTAAATTCAACCCTCTGACTGAAGTCTCCTTGAAGCTTGTCCATCTTCTTCTTGTATAAGTCTTCTATTCTGCCAAATGACATTTTGGTAAACATCCCTTCAGGCACTCCAACAGATCCTTTCAAGAAGTTTATCATTTTTTCTTCTTTCTTGTGTAGCTAGAAAGGTCTTTGAAGGTTGTCTTTTCTTTGAAGCTTTCATAGTCACCCTCTTTGCAGCAGTTTTCAAGCTCTTCTGGTATTCTTCATTGAGCCTTTTTGCCATATCTAAGGCAAGCTTTCTGTCTTTAGCCTTTTGGATTTCATTCTCTTTTTCATGTTCCTTCTCAAACTGTACATTTAACTCCTTTGCCAATTCTGCATCCAAATCTATTTGTTTCTTCTTCTTTACAGGTTTCACAAGCTCAACCATCTTCTCTTTGCCTTTCTTCTTGACCTCTGACATGCTGACCTTTTTTTTTCTTCTCTAGGACTCCTTCTTTGATCACCACTCCCTTAGCCTTTTGAGTGGCCTTAAGAGTATCATGCTTTCCCTTCATCAGAGTCCCTGCAATCTCTATTTCTTCTCTAGACATTCCAGATTCTGCTGCTTTCACAAAAGTTTCTGCTGCTTTTTCTGTTTCTGCTTCAACCTTCTCCCCCTCAAACTGAAATTCCATGCCAACTGAGCTTTCATTCTCACATTCAGCTTCTTGATTCTCCCCCTTTTTGGAAGCATCATGAGCACTTCCCTTTTTGTTCAGGACATATTTCTTTCTCTTCTTTTTGTGTACGAAACTGAGTACCATCTTCTTGAGTTTGGTTATCTGCACTTGTTGAGAAGTGATCACCTTTTTCAGCTCCTTTATCTCTAAGCCCTGATTGATGACATCCAAGTTCACATTTCCAATGGTTTCCATCAATTCATCATAGTTATATCTGTCCTCACCTCCTTTAGGTGTGTTGAGCACCATTGAAGGATCCTTGAATCTTTTAGTAGAGGCCTTCTGCCTAGCAGAACCACCTACTACCCCCTTGGTTTCTTGGCACCTGGGACCCTTAGATGATTTCTCATCCAAAATTGTTGTGGGGAAGGTCTTAGTGATGTTCACACTGTCCTGATCCACACCTTGTGCAGAATCAGTAGTGTGAGCCTTACTGCCCACATGCTCATCCTTCTCCTTAGAGAGCACCTTCTTGGGGTTGGGAGACACCCCTGTGGATTCCCTTTGGATATTCTCTGATGGAGAATGCTCCATCAGAGGGCTTATAGGCTTTTGGGGTGTAGATACATGAAGGGAAGGAACCTTCTGTACCTTTTTCCTTACATAGATTTGAGAGATTAGGGGAATTGGCTTATCAGTGAGGATCTGAGGAGGATCATTTGAAATGAATGGTGTAGGTAGGTCATCAGTGGGTTGGTCAGATATGGGTTGTGACCCTGATGCCTCACCATGGGAATGGGACATAACCATCATTGTAGAGAACAATGGTGTGTTTATTCCAGAGAAGTCCTTACTAGGCCTTCTCATGTTGGAAAATACCTTCCCTTTGGGAGGTTTAGGTACATACACCTCTTGAAAAGAGGTTAAACCCGTCAATTCATTGTGCAGTACTTCTTGCACAAACCTTGGATACATATAGAATCTTTTGATTTTGGTTTTGGTATCCAAGTTTAACATCAAATCATTGAAAATCATTTGAGAAAAATTGAACTTTCTGGAGGTAGCTAAGCAGACAAGAGCATAAGCTATTGTACTGCAAAACTCACTCCATCCAGTTCTCTTGCGAGATAAACAATGCTGAAGAGTATGAACAAATAATCTCCACTGAGGTGAAAATTTGCTTTTGAAAAACTTATAGACCTCAGTAGGACCTTCATACCCCATTTTGCCAATTTCTTGGAAGAGATCTTCCTTTGAAAGAGTAGTAATACCTGAGGCATCATCTAGACGTAGATGAGTGCGAATGCAGGCTTCTGTGATTTGGATAGGTTTATCACAGACCCGTGATTGAATGAGCTGAGTTTCATCAATGGTCTGAATGGATGTGTTTGCCCAGAACTATCGCATGTGTTCCACATAGATGGTGGGATTGACCGTTAGCGCATAGGCAATATGTGATTGTGATAAGAAATTCACAATTTCATGAAAACCCTTAGCTTGTTTGGGTTTCTGCAGCATTGCAAGTTCATTGTGGTCATCAACGAAATCCAGTCCTGCCATCGTTTTGATCGAGTCTTATTTTTCGAATTAACACTAGGAATTACGCACTGGAAAGCAAGAATTCTAGAGAGAGAGGATGAAAACTCGCTAGAAATTCAAAGAGCCGTTTGGGTTTTGGTGGTTAGAGAGGGTATTTATAGGTTAAGGGTTTCAGTTAAAAGTAGTACTAAGTACCCTAACAGTATTAACAAACCCGCAGTAGTAACCCATATAACCAGTAGTAACACATTCCAGAAGTATTAACACAGACTAGCAGTATTAACACATACCAGCAGTATTAACACTGTCTGGAAGTAGAAATAAGGCAAGCAGTAGTAACTTTGCACTGGCAGTATAAACCACCTAGCACTAGTAACCATACTTAACCATATTTGAACTGTCAGCAGGAGGAATAGTGAGAGCAGTATTAACTAAACTAGAAGTACCAAGTATCTAATCAGCAAAGCAGTCTGAAACACTTAAACACAAAAGGTTAGCAGCAACATGCACAATGAAATGTGAGAAAGTAAGCATTAAAGAATCTATACAGATATGGTACATAAAGAAAATCAAAAGAGGCTTATTCAGAGTGTATCATGCCTACACTTGTGACCAAGAATGTGAATCTACCCACATCAAAAGCTTTGGTGAATAGATCAGCAAATAGATTACTTGTGTGTACTTTCAAAACCTGAATTAACTTCTTTTCATTGCAATATCTAATAAAATGGTACCTGATTTCTATATGCTTAGTTTTTGAGTGCTTCACAGGATTATTAACTATGCTTATAGCATTGTTGTTATCAATGAGGATGGGAGGGTGAAGAAAAGTAATGCCATAGTCCAACATCTGATTCTGAATCCATAGCACCTGTGAGAAGCAGCTTGCAGCAGCTATATACTCTGCTTCTGTTGTAGAGGTGGACACTGTGGTTTGCTTTTTACACTACCTTGAAACTAGTCTTGCACCCAAAAACTGACATCCTCCTGATGTAGACTTTCTATCCAAGTATGCACCACCCAAATCACTATCTGAATATGCAAGTAGATCAAATGGTGAGTCATGAGGATACCAAAGACCCAACCTAGGTTGTCATTTGAGATATCTGAAGATCCTTTTGACTGCTTGAAAATGAGATTGCTTAGGTCTCACTTGAAATCTGGCACACACACATACAACAAACATATTGTCTGGCCTTGAAGCTATTAGATACATGAGGGAGCCTATCATAGATCTATAATGATGAACATCCACATCCTCCCCCTCAAGATCTGCAGTGATATGTTTGTGTGTTTCCATAGGTGTGCTTGCAGGCTTTGAATCTGAAAATCCAAACTTTGTAAGTATATCCTACACATACTTGGATTGACTTATGAAAATACCATCTTTCTTCTGTTTAACCTGTAGCCCAAGGAAGATTGTGAGTTCACCCATAGAGCTCATCTTGAATCTTTTGTGCATCAGCTCCTCAAACTCCTTGCACATATAATCTTTTGTGGATCCAAAGATGATATCATCCACATAGATTTAAACAAGCAGGATGTCCTTCTTCTTCCTTTTAATGAAAAGGTTCTTGTCAATGATTCCCCTTTCAAATGCATTTTCCAAGAGATAGGTAGACAAAGTGTCATACCATGCACTTGGTGCTTAATGTAGCCCATAGAGTGCCTTCTTTAATTTGTATACTTTGTCATGAAAGTTAGGATTCTCAAACCCTGGAGGCTGACAAACATACACTTCTTCATCAATTTTCCCATATAGGAATGCACTCTTAACATCCATCTGAAATACTCTGAATTGCATGAAAGAAGCATAGGCTAGAAATAGCCTAATTGCCTCAATTCTGGCTACTGGTGCAAACACTTCTTCATAATCTATCCCCTCTTCTTGTGTGTACCCTTGTGCCACAAGTCTGTCCTTATTCTTTATCACTATTCCTCTCTCATCTTTCTTATTCCTGAAAACCCATTTAGTTCTAATTGCCTTATGTCCTTGTGGAAGGTCAACTAGATCCCACACATTTTGCAGCTCAAACTGCAGCATCTCCTCTTACATTGCTTCTATCCAGCTTGGTTCTTTCATTGCATCATAGGCCTTCTTGGGTTCAATCTGAGATAGAAAACAAGATAAAAAACCTGACTGCAAGTCTTTCAATCCTCCTAACTTACTTTGATGCCTTGTGATCCTGCGAGATTTGATATCACCAATCACCAACTGAGGAGGATGATTCTTCTGAGTTCTTGTTTGATGGGCAGCCTCCTCATTAATATTTGTATCCAGATTAGAGTCATTCTTTTCAGGAGTGTTTCCAGCAAATACTGATGAATTTTCTTCATCAGTATCATCTTCTGATAATGTGGGCATTTCAGGACCTGTGTTTCCTGAACCTGACGGATGAGCATCCTCTTTATCACCTTTATCCTCTTCATCACCTTTATCATCTTCATCCTGTTCTGGTTCAGAATCCTCTGTTTCTGAATCATCCTTCTTTTCTTGTTAACAAAATTCAACATGATCAACTGTAGGTATAGGGAACAGCACAAACTCTGGTTTCTGTGCTTTTACCTTTTCTGAACATGTTCCTGCAATTTGTAAATTACTAAAACCCAAAGAATTAGTTAGTGAATCAATGTCAAATAGCCAATCAGGACCTGCACCAATTGGATTTGGTGTGTTCTCATTGCATTTGACATTGTCACTTTCCTCTATAATCCTGGAAGAACAGTTGAATACTCCATATGCCATACTCTGAGAGGAGTATCCACTAAGGAATCCAACCTCATCTTTGCTTTTAAACTTGCGTAAATGAGATTTGGTATTGAGGATTGTGCAAGGACACCCAAAAGGTTTGAAAAATCCAATAAAAGGTTTCTGCTTTTTGAAAAGTTCATAAGGTGTCTTACCTTGGGATTTGACTACTACAACTTTGTACAAGGACACCCAAAAGGTTTGAACATAACAAGCAGTATTAACTGCTTCTGCCCAAAAAGTAATGGGTAATTTTGAATCTGCCAACAGAGATCTAGCATCCTCGATCAATGTCCTATTTCTTCTCTCAGCAACACCACTTTGTTGAGGAGTCCTAGGAACACTGAATTGTCTCTCAATACCTTTAGTCTCACAAAATTTGTTTAAGTCACTGTTTTTAAACTCAGTTCCATTATCAGATCTGTTGACTTTAACTCTTAGATTTGTTTGGTTTTCAATCCTAAGAACAAAGGATTTGATCGGTCCACTTGTCTCATCCTTAGTCCTCAGAAAATATACCCAAGTAAATCTAGAGAAATCATCAACAATGACCAAGCAATATGATTTCTTACCAATACTCATCACATTTGTAGGACCAAAAAGATCCATATGCAATAACTGAAGGGGTGAAGAGATTGTGTTTATTTCTTTGGACTTATGAGAAGTTTTGTGTTGCTTGCCTTTAAGACATGCAACACAATGATCATCACATAAAAACACTTTTTGAGGCAAACCTCTCACAAGGTTGTTTTTTACAAGATTGTTCATAGTTTTATAATTCATGTGACACATCCTTCTGTACCAAAGAGAAGATTCATCTAAAGAAACTTTTGAAAACAGACAGTTTACTGATGAATCAGATGAAACATTCTCTAAGTCCAAACAATAAACATTATCCTTTCTAGGAGTTCTAAGTAGTATCATATTTTCATCAACTACCTTGAATCCTGGAGCAAGGATAATACATTCAGAATCATTAAATAATATACTATGTTTCTTGTCACACACCTGTGATACACTTAACATGTTGTATCTCAGTTGCTCAACATAGTAAACATCTTCAAAAGTCATCTTACCTTTTGAAACCATACCTTTACCACTTATCTTACCTCCTGCTGGATTGTCACCAAAAGCAACACGTCCTCCACCAAACCTTTTGAAATTTTGAAGGCAGTCTATGTTACCTATCATGTGCCTAGAGCAACCACTATCTACATGCCAAAAGCTCTTTCTCCGGAGCTGTTGGTTGCCCTGCACATAAAATAAAATAGTTAGTGTTTTGAGGGAACCCAAGCCAAAGTGGTCTTGGGTTGCCCTTTCTCATCAACATACTCATAATCAGTAAGCTTAGTCTTGATGAGATGATCAGAATTAGGAATCTCATGGCGGGAATACTTTGTCAGAATTATAGGCTTGTCAGTATTAACACTGATAGCAGTACTATCCTTGTTAGCAGTATTAATTTGGTCAGCAGCACTAACTTTGTTAGCAACACTATCCTCATTAGCAGTACTAATTTGGTCAACAGTACTAACTTTATTAACAGTACTAACTTGGTCAGCAGTAGTATTGCTGTCAAGATCAAAATTCTAAAGAAGAATTTAATTAAACACTCAGAAACTTTGTTAAAGAAGTTGTGGAATAACACTTTAACAATAAATCAATGAAATAGTATATGGATCAAATCACAAGTTATATTGAATTAACTTAATGATTACAACCACAGCCTCAATCTGCTGAACAGGCTCAAAAGACGTTCAATACTTCTTTAAAGAAAGGATTACTAACAATCTTGAGGCTAATTCTCTCTAGAACAAAAACGTATTATGTATCTATATCAATGTATCTATCTCTATGTCTCAATCTATATTAAGACTTCTAAACTATATATATTTACAAAACAGATTACAAGATAAATATGAAAATAACATTGATCTTCAGCATCCAGTCTATAATTATCTTCAATCTCTTAGTCTTTCGCATCAAGCAAACAATCCATCTTTATCTTCATAAGCAGCATTAATCTTCATAGCAGTATCTTCATCCTCAGTAGTACTAACCATCTTGCAGTAGTAATTCTTCAATCAGTACTAACTACTAGCAGTATTAACTTTCAAGCAGTATTAATAACTCTAGCAGTAGTAATCGTACAAGCAGTAGTAATACCTTTGAATAGCAGTACTAAAGTCTTCAGTAGTATTAATTCTATCAGCAGTAGTAACTCCTTCAAGTAGCAGTACTAACTGGATTTAGCACATTTTAGACCCAACAATATCCCCCTAACTTAACTTTTAAAATCAAGAAGTTAAGTTCTTCAGAATGTGGTCTTCATGATGCTTTCAAAAACAACTTCTCAGTTCCCCAGATTAGGATCCAATCCTACACTTTGATTGATGGTTCTTCTGATCTCTATTCTTGCCATTTCTGAACCTTTAGGGTAGACCAACTTTGCTTTAAGCATCCTTTCCAACTTTATTTTGATGTGGTCATACACCTTATCAACCAAGTAGTATTCATGAAAACTTTTGTCAACTGTTATAACATAAACTCCACATCTTTCAAAAAGCATCCAGTTGTCAATACTTTTGAAACCATTTTCATGATGAACATCTTTGACAATATGTTCAACCTTAACAGGATCAAACATCATATATAAGTACTCCATGGCCATCTTTATTAGACTCATCCCAGCTCCTTTCAACACTTCACCATATAAGCTCAACCCAACTTTGTACGTTTCTTCTAGATCAGCTCTGGTACAGCTTCTGATTATCTTTCCCCAAGTTGAATATACCTCAAATTTGTCACCCATTCTCTTTATTCTGAAGTATTCTGTCCTTTTATCCAACAGAGTATCCCAATGAATGATTTCTGGAGCATTCACTAAGATAGGATCAACTTTCAGAGGTTCTTCATCAGTCACTGTCATGTACAAATCAAACTGCTCAGGTTGTCTTGGTTGTGCTTGACTCTTCTCTTGATTTTCAACCTGCTCAGCTTGTTTTTGCTGTTCTACATGAGGTTCAACAATTGGTCTTGATGATTTGGCTTCCATGCTTTCACTTTCCTTCTCTTTCTCAGCTTCCTCAATCCTTGGCCTTTTTGCCTGTTTCTCTGAAGCAATAGACTTCATTCTCTTCGCAGCTCTAATCTTCTGGGCTAATGTTTCTTCTTTCTTTACTTCTGCCCTTTCTTTTGTAGGAGTGCCTTCTTCACTGTCAGGGAAGGGTTGTTGAATGTTCAGATCATGTCTTTCTTTTATTTTCCTTTCAAACTCAACCCTCTGACTGAAGTCTCCTTCAAGCTTGACCATCTCCTTCTTGTATAATTCCTCAATTCTGTTAAAGGACATATTGGTAAACATCCCTTCAGGAACTCTAATGGATCCTTTCAGGAAGTTGATCATCTTTCTTCTTTCTTTATTGGCTAGGAAGGTTTTTGAGGGCTGTCTTTTCTGTGGAGCTTTCATAGTAACCTTCTTTACAGCCTGTTTCAAGCTCTTTTGATACTCTTCATTGAGCCTTTTTGCCAGATCCAATGCAATCTTTCTGTCTTTGGCGGTTTGAATCTCATTCTCCTTTTCAAGCTCTTCTTGCAGCTTCTTTGCCAATTCTTCATCCATATCTATTTGCTTCTGCTTCTTCACTGGTTTCTCAGGCTCATCCATTTTCTCTTTCCCTTTCTTCTTTGCATCTGACACATTGACCTTTATCTTTTTCTTCTTTGATTCACCTTCTTTGATCACCACTCCCTTAGCCTTTTGAGTGGCCTTAGGAGTGTCATGCTTTACCTTAACTAGAGTTTCAGCAATCTCTATCTCTTCCATTGACATTTCAGGTTTTGCTGCTTGTTTATCTGTTTCTACTGCTGGTTCAGTTACTACTTCTTGTTCATTTGTTACTGCTGCTTTGACTATTTCTGCTGCTTTATCAGTTTCTGCTTCCTTTTCTGTTTCCTTTTCCCCCTTCTTTTCAGATTCACCATTAAACTCCCCCCTCAACTTGAAATTCCATAGCCTCTGAATTCTCCCCCTTTTTGGAAGCATCATGTGCACTTCCCTTTTTCTTCAAGACAAACTGGGTTCTCTTCTTTTAGTGCACTAATTTCAACACCAATTTCTTGAGTTTGGCTATCTACTCTTGTTGAGAGATTATCATCTGTTTCATCTCCTTTATCTCCTTACCCTGACTGATGACATCCAGATTGACATTTCCAATTCTTTCCATCAATTCATCATAGTTATATCTGTCCTCACCTCCTTTAGGTGTGTTGACAACCCTTGAAGGATCCTTGAATCTTTTAGTAGAGGTCTTCTGCCTAGCAGAAGCACCTGCTACCCCGTGGTTTCTTGGCACCTGGGACCTTTAGATGATTTCTCATCTAAAGTTGTCGTGGGGTAGGTCTTATAGATGTTCACACTATCCTGATCCACACCTTGTGCAGAATCAGTAGTGTGAGCCTTACTGCCCACATGCTCTTCCTTCTCCTTAGAGAGCACCTTCTTGGGGCTGGGAGACACCCCTGTGGTATCCTTTTGGATATTCTCTAATGGAGAATGCTCCATCAGCGGGCTTGCAGGCTTATGGGGTGAAGATACAGGAAGGGAAGAAACCTTCTGTACCTTTTTCCTTACATATGTTTTAGTGATGGGGGAAATTGGCTTCACAATAGGGATTTGAGGAGGATTAATTGAAATGAATGGTGTGGGTAGGTCATCAGTGGGTTGGTCAGATGTAGGCTTTGACCCTGATGCCTCACCATGGGAATGAGACACACCCATCATTGTAGAGAACAATGGAGTGTCTTGTCCAGAAAAGTCCTTACTAGGTCTTTTCATGTTAGAGAACACCTTTCCTTTGGGAGGTTTAGGTACATACACCTCTTGAAAACAGGGTAAATCCGTCAATTCTTTGTTAAGTACTTCTTGTACAAACCTTGGTTACATATAAAATCTTTTAGTTTTGGTTTTGGTATCCAGGTTTGATAGCAGATCATTCAAAATCATTTGTGAAAAATTAAACTTTCTGGAGGTTGCTAAGCAGACAAGAGCATAAGTTATAGTACTGCTGAACTCAGTCCATCCAGTTGTTTTGCGAGAAATACAATGTTGAAGGGTATGAACAAAGAATCTCCACTGAGGTGCAAATTTTCTCTTGAAGACCTTAAAGACCTTAGTGGGACCTTCATACCCCATTCGACGAATTTCAAGAAATAGATCTTCCTTTGGGAGAGAAGATATACCTGATGCATCATCTAGACGTAGATGAGTGCGAATGCAGCCTTCTGAGATTGTAATGGATTTATCACAGACCCTGGATTGGATGACCTGATTTCCATTAACAGTTTGAATAGAGGCATTGGTCCAGAATTGTCGCATGTGCTCCACATAGATGGTGGGATTGACTGTGAGTGCATAGACAATGTGGGATGCTTTCAGAAAATCCACAATTTCTTCAAAACCCTCAGCTTGTTTGGGTTTTTGCAGCATCGCAAGCTCATTATGATCTTCAACAAACTTCTGTCCTGCCATCGTTCTTGGGTTCGAATCAACTCTAGGGTTTATGCACTGGGAATCAAGAATTCGAGAGAGAGAGAAAAAGAACACTCGTAGGAAATTCAAAGAGTCGTTTGGATTTTGGCGGTCAGAGAGGATATTTATAGGTGGAAGGTTTCAGTTAGAAGTAGTACTAAGTACCCTAGCAGCATTAACAAGCCCGCAGTACTAACCCATATAAGCAGTAGTAACACATACCAGCAGCATTAATACAGACTAGCAGTATTAACACAGATTAGCAGTAGTAACACATACTAGCAACATTAACACAGACTAGCAGTATTAACACATACCAGCAGTATTAACTCTGTCTGGTAGTAGAAATAAGGTAAGTAGTAGTAACTTTGTACTAGCAGTATAAACCACCAAGCAGTATTAACCATACTTAACCATATTTGAACTGTCAGTAGGAATTATAGTGAGAGCAGTATTAACTTAACCAGAAGTACTAAGTTTCTAATCAGTAATGTAATCTGAAACACTTAAACACACATAGTTAGTAGCACCATACACAATACATTATGAGAAAGTAAGCATGAAGGAATCTATACAGAAATGGTACATAAAGAAAATCAAAAGAGGCTTATTCAGTGTTTATCATGCCTACACTTGTGACCAAGAATGTGAATCTACCCACATCAAAAGCTTTGGTAAATAGATCAGCAAATTGGTTACTTGTGTGTACCTTCAAAAGCTGAATTAGCTTCTTTTCATTGCAATCTCTCATAAAATGGTACCTGATTTCTATATGCTTGGTTTTAGAGTGCTTGACTGGATTGTTAACAATGATTATGGCACTGTTGTTATCAATGAAGATTGGAGTGTGAAGAAAAGTAACACCATAGTCCAACATCTGATTCTGAATCCATAGCACTTGTAAGCAGCAACTTGCAGCAGCTATATATTCTGCTTCTGTTGTAGAGGTGGACACTGTGGTTTGCTTTTTACACTGCCATGAAACTAGTCTTGCACCCAAAAACTGACATCCTCCTGATGTAGACTTTCTATCCAAGTTTGCACCACCCAAATCACTATCAGAATATACAAGTAGATCAAATGGTGAGTCATGAGGATACCAAATACCCA
This sequence comes from Arctium minus, assembly GCA_954870635.1. Classification (NCBI taxonomy): domain Eukaryota; kingdom Viridiplantae; phylum Streptophyta; class Magnoliopsida; order Asterales; family Asteraceae; genus Arctium; species Arctium minus. The sequence continues at coordinate 54,283,124 of OX941090.1, read as the reverse complement.
ACCTAGGTTGTCCTTTGAGATATTTGAAGATCCTTTTTACTGCTTGAAAATGAGATTGCTTAGGTCTTACTTGAAAAATGGCACACATACAGATAGCAAACATAATATCTGGCCTTGAAGCTGTTAGATACATGAGGGAGCCTATCATAGATCTATAATGATGAACATCCATATCTTCCTCCTCAAGATCTGCAGTGATCTGTTTGTGTGTTTCCATAGGTGTGCTTGCAGGTTTTGAATATGAAAATCCAAACTTTGTAAGTATATCCTGCACATACTTGGATTGGCTTATAAAAATTCCATATGTCTTCTGTTTAACCTGTAGCCCAAGGAAGAATGTAAGTTCACCTATAGAGCTCATCTTGAATCTTTTGTGCATCAGCTCCTCAAATTCCTTGCACATATAATCTTTTGTGGATCCAAAGATGATATCATCCACATAGATTTGAACAAGCAGGATGTCCTTCTTCTTCCTTTTAATGAACAGAGTCTTGTCAATGATGCCCCTTTCAAAACCATTTTCCACGAGATAGGTAGACAGAGTATCATACCATGCTCTTGGTGCTTGATGTAGCCCATAGAGTGCCTTCTTTAGTTTGTATACTTTGTCAGGAAAATTAGGATTCTCAAACCCTGGAGGATTACAAACATACACTTCTTCATCAATTTTCCCATATAGAAATGCATTCTTGACATCCATCTGGAATACTCTGAACTCCATGAAAGAAGCATAGGCTAGAAACAGCCTAATTGCCTCAATTCTGGCTACTGGTGCAAATACTTCTTCATAATCTATCCCTTCTTCTTGTGTATACCCTTGTGCCACAAGCCTGGCGTTATTCTTTATCACAATACCTCTCTCATCTTTCTTATTCCTGAAAACCCATTTAGTTTCAATTGCTCTTTGTCCTTGTGAAAGGTCAACTAGATCCCACACATCTTGCAGCTTAAACTGCAGCAGTTCCTCGTGCATTGCTTCTATCCAGCTTGGTTCTTTCATTGCATTGTAGGCCTTCTTGGGTTCAATCTGAGATAGAAAACAAGATAACAACCCTGACTGCAAGTCTTTCAATCCTCCTATCTTACTTTGATGCCTTGTGATCCTAGGAGAATTGATGTCACCAATCCCCAACTGAGGAGGATGTTTTTTCTGAGTTCTTGTTTGATGTGCAACCTCCTCATTGATATTTGCATCCAGATTAGAGTCATTCTTCTCAGGAGTGCTTCCACCAAATACCGAAGAATTTTCTTCATCGGTATCATCTTCTAACAGTATGGGCATCTCAGGACCTGTGTTTCCTGAAGGATGAGCATCCTCTTTATCACTCTTATTCTCTTCATCACCTTTATCCTCTTCATTATGTTCTGGTTCAGACTCCTCTTTTTCTGAATCATCCTTCTATTCTTGTTGACAAAATTCAACAGGATCAACTGTAGGTATAGGAAACAACACAAACTCTGGTTTATGTGCTTGTTTCTCTTCTGAACTTGTTCCTGCAATTTGTACATCACTAAAACCCAAAGAGTTAGTTAGTGAATCAATGTCAAATACCAAATCAGGACCTGTAGCAATTGGATTTGGTGTGTTCTCATTGCATTTGACATTGTCACTTTCCTCTATAATCCTTGAAGAACTATTGAAAACTCTATATGCCTTACTCTGAGAGGAGTATACAACAAGGAATCCATCCTCAGCTTTGCTTTCAAACTTGCCTAAATGAGATTTGGTATTGAGGATTGTACAAGGACACCCAAAAGGTTTGAACATAACAAGCAGTATTAACTGCTTCTGCCCAAAAGGTAATTGGTACTTTTGAATCTACCAACAGAGATCTAGCAGCCTCAATCAATGTCCTATTTCTCCTCTCAACAACACCATTCTGTTGAGGAGTTCTAGGAGCATTGAATTGTCTCTCAATACCTTTAGTCTCACAAAAGTTGTTTAAGTCACTGTTTTTAAATTCAGTTCCATTATCAGATCTAATGACTTTCACTGTTAGATTTGTTTGGTTTTCAACCCTAAGAACAAAGGATTTGATCAGTCCACTTGTCTCATCCTTAGTCCTCATAAAATATACCCAAGTGAATCTAGAGAAGTCAACAACAATGACTAAGCAGTAGGATTTCTTACCAATACTCATCACATTTATAGGACCAAAAAGATCCATATGCAATAACTGAAGAGGTGAAGAGATTGAGTTTATTTCTTTGGACTTATGAGAAGTTTTCTGTTGCTTGCCTTTAAGACATGCAACACAATGATCATCACATGAAAACACTTTTTAAACCTCTTACAAGGTTGTTTTTCACAAGATTGTTCATAGTTTTAAAATTCATGTGACACATCCTTCTGTGCCAAAGAGATGATTCATCTAAAGAAGCTTTTGAAAACAGACAATTTAGTGATGAATCAGATGAAACACTCTCTAAATCCAAACAATAAACATTGTCCTTTCTAGGAGTTCTAAGTAGTATCACATTGTCATCAACTACCATGAATCCTGGAGCAAGGATAATACATTCAGTATCATTAAATAATATACTATGTTTCTTGTTACAGACCTGTGATACACTTAACATGTTGTATCTCAATTGCTCAATATAGTACACATCTTCAAAGGTCATCTTAGCTTTTGATACAGTACCTTTACCACTTATCTTACCTCCTGCTGGATTGTCACCAAAAGCAACACGTCCTCCATCAAACCTTTTGAAATTTTGAAGGCAGGACATGTTACCTGTCATGTTCCTAGAGAAACCACTGTCTATATGCCAAATGCTCTTCCCCATGAGTTGTTGGTTACCCTGCACATAAGATAGAACAGTTAGTTTCTTGAGGGAACCCAAGCCAAAGTGGTCTTGGGTTGCCCTTTCTCATCAACATACTCATATTAATTAAGCTCAGTCTTGATGAGATGATCAGAGTCAGGAATCTCATGGCTGGAATACTTTGTCTTAATTATAGGCTTGGCAGTATTAACATTGGAGCAGTACTATCCTTGTTAGCAGTATTAACTTGGTCAACAGCACTAAATTTGTTAGCAGTACTAACCTCATTAGCAGTACTAATTTAGTCAGCAGTACTAACTCTGGTAGCAGTACTAACTTTATTAACAGTACTAACTTGGTCAACAGTAGTATTGCTATCAGCAGCACTATTTTTGTTAGCAGTACTATTTAGGTGGCAGTACTAACAGGTTTAGTTTCTTTCGGGACCCAAATTAAGACACATTTGTTTGTTTTCTTATTCTTTGTGAAACTCCTTGATTTGCTTGGAGTATTTTCTTTTGCTTTAACAAACTTATTCTGAATATGAGATTTTGCAGTACCATTTTTCACTGGTGCTGTTCTCACATTCTCAGCCATGTGGTTCCTTGATCTTCTTGATTGCTTCCTATAACCAACAGAATTTTGATTTTGTCTTTGAAAAGTAAATCTTTGGCTAATAGGATTGAAATAACAGTGTTTGGCTAAATGATTCAACTTGCCACAAATAAAACAAGGCTTTGGTATATTGACTTTGCTTAGATCAATTCCCTGTTTTTGAGCCCATTGGTTATTTCTGTTTCTCTTATTTCCCCTTATTTTATCATGTTGATGGGGCTTGATCTGTTGACAAGTAAAGGGATTTACAACAGTAGTTTGCATATAGTGATCTCCCTGTACCTTTTTCTTCCCTTTCCTAGAGGTCTCAACTTTCTCACTCTTGACAGTCTCTTCCCCAGTCTTAAACTTCTCTACTTTTTTACTCTTGACAAATGGTGTACCTCCTCTCTCATTTGTAAGAATGTGGTTTTCTAGGGGAACTTCTTTTTGTTCTACCTTGTTCTCTTCTTCAGATTCTGCCTCAACCACTACAGTGTCTAAAGGATCTACTTCTGTGGCTCCTTTAGGTAAGTCATTCTTATCCTGCCGTTCTAAAAGGTCTGAAGTGGGTGGAATGTAGTTGTTATTGTAAGGAGGAGGGGTGTTGTTGTAGCCTATACCTCTCTTCAGTTTGTCATGAACTTGAGATTTGAGTAAAGTGTCCATTGCTTTAGAGGCATTGGAAAATTTCTCAATGTCTAACTTGGCCTTCTCAAATTGACTTCTGACTTTTTCACATTCCTCTGTAGCTTTCTCTAGATTAATCTCTAACTCCTTCTTCTCCCACTTCCAATAGTTTTGATCATATGACTGTTGAAGTTCATTGGCCTGATATGCCTTAATTTGTTCTTCAAAATTCACAATGATCAAATTAGACTCTCTCCTATGTTTCTCCAGTCTTTTAAGATCATCACACATGCTCTGATTGTGATACATGTACTTCTTAACAGTTTCAAGACAGGCTTTAGATCAAAGTTTAAATTTTACCTCTGTGGGGATTGATGTGCTTGAAGACTCTGAAACCTCAGCCATCAATGCTTGATTCTGGATTGCCTCATCAGCTTGATCGCTCCAATCAAATCCCATTCCATCTTGTGAGACAAGTGCTTGATATAATCTCTAGTTGTTGGTGGACTTTGATTGTTGATTATTGCCTCCATGCTGTTGAGAGATTCCTCCTCTGTTTATGACACTTGTTGCATTCCACTTTGGATTTGTGAAATCCAGCACCATCTTGTCTTCTCATAGCAAAATTGTTTCTTCCAGTCCTTTTAATGAATCTTTTGATTCTCATGGTAAGCATTGTCATTTGCCACTTGATGTCCATCTCTTCAAGATCATCAACATTGATCTGCTCCAGATCATCATTAATAAGAGAAGTTTTGGCATGACTAGCAAGGAAGCCTTCCAAAACAGAATCATTGGATCCATCCTGTTTTGATCCATAAGCAGCACTCACTGATTCTGTATTAGCAGATGAATCAGGAGTAGATGATAGGAGAGCAACATTGTAAGAATATCCAGATGGCTTCTTCTTTGATTCAACTTCTGCTTCAAACACCCTAAGGTCATTGTAGAGATCATCTAGTTCCTTATCCTCCAGATTATCATTCTATATGAATGATACAGTATACATTACCCATTCTTCACCAAGAGATCTTAGAAACTTTTTGTTTACATCATCCTGGTCCATCTTGACACCAACAGTGGCCAATTCTCCAATCAACTTATTGAACATATCAAAGGTTTGAGTCATAGACTCATTCTTTGTAGACATAAATTTTTCGTATTGTTGCTTCAGAATTGCTTTTTGATTTCTCTTTCTGCTTTTAGTGCCTGAAAATCTCTTCTCCAAAGCATTCCACAAGATTCTGGCATCAGCACAGTTGCAAAACTGATGTTGGTATTCATTAGGAATTTCCAAGAGCAGAGTGCTCAAGGCTTTCATCTCAGTCTGCCTCATCTTTCTTTCTCCATTAGTTTTTGGTGGAGGTCTATTGCCATCTGCTCCCATCTCTCCTTCATTGGAGGGACCATTCTCAATGATATCCTACATTGAGTAATCTGTAAGAAGGATATATTGCCTGATCCTGATTTTCCACATGTCAAACTCATTGGGTTTGAGCATGGGAACCTTTAAAACAAGAACACTATCATGTGATCCGTCCATGATGATTATAGCTTTCTGAGTTCCTTGGCTCTGATACCACTTGTCAATATCGAAATTCTAAACAAGAATTTAATTAAACACTCAGAAACTTTGTTAAAGAAGTTGCGGAATAATACTTTAACAATAAATCAATGAAACAGTATATGGATCAAATCACAAGTTATATTGAATTAACTTAATGATTACAACCACAACCTCAATCTGTTGAACAGGCTCAACAGACGTTCAATACTTCTCTAAAGAAAGGATTACTAACAATCTTGAAGCTAATTCTCTCTAGAACAAAAACGTATTCTGTATCTGTATTAATGTATCTATTTCTATGTCTCAATCTATATTAAGACTTCTAAACTACATATAGATACAAAACATATTACAAGATAAATATGAAAATAATATTGATCTTCAGCATCCAGTCCATAATTATCTTCAATCTCCTAGTCTTTCGCATCAAGCAAACAATCCATCTTTATCTTCTTAAGCAGCATTACTCTTCATAGCAGTATCTTCATCCTCAACAGTACTAACCATCTTGCAGTAGTAATTCTTCAAGCAGTACTAACTACTAGCAGTATTAACTTTCAAGCAGTATTAATATTTCTAGCAGTAGTAATCCTACAAGCAGTAGTAATACCTTTGAATAGCAGTACTAAAGCCTTCAGCAGTATTAATTCTTTCAGCAGTAGTAACTCCTTCAAGTAGCAGTACTAACTAGACTTGGAACATTTTAGACCCAACAATTGCTATCAGCAGCACTATTTCTGTTAGCAGTACTATTTGAGGTAGCAGTACTAACAGGTTTAGTTTCTTTTGGGACCCAAATTTTGACAAAGTTGTTTGTTTTCTTATTTTTTGTGTTACTCCTTGATTTGCTTGGAATATCTTCTTTTATTTTATCAAACTTATTCTGCATATGAGATTTTTCAGTACCAGTTTTTACTGGAGTTGTTCTCACATTCTCAGCCATGTAGTTCCTTGATCTTCTTGATTGCTTCCTATAACCAACAGAATTTTGTATTTGTCTTTGAAAAGTAATTCTTTGCTTAACAGGATTGAAATAACAGTGTTTGGCTAAATGATTCAATTTGCCACAAATAAAACAAGGCTTTGGTCTATTGATTTTGCTTAGATCAATTCCTTGTTTTTTAGCCCACTGGTTATTTCTGTTTCTCTGATTTCCCCTTATTTTATCTTGTTGATGGGGTTTGATCTGTTGACAAGTATAGGGATTTACAACAGTAGTTTGCATATAGTGATCTCCCTGTACCTTTTTCTTCCCTTTCCTAGAGGTCTCAGCTTTCTCACTCTTAACAGTCTCTTCCCCAATCTTAGACTTCTCCATTTTCTCACTCTTGACAAATGGTTTACCTCCCCTTTCATTTGTAAGAATATGGTTTTCTAAAGGAATTTCTTTCTGGTCTTCCTTATTCTGAAGTGGGTGGAATATAGTTGTTGTTGTAAGTTGGAGGGGTGTTGTTGTAGCCTATACCTCTCTTCAGTTTGTCATGAACTTGAGATTTGAGTAAAGTGTCCATTGCTTTAGAAGCATTGGAAAATTTCTCAATGTCTAATTTGGCCTTCTCAAATTCACTCCTAACTTTCTCACATTCCTCTCTAGCCTTCTCTAGCTTAATATCTAACTCCTTCTTCTCCCACTTCCAATAGTTTTGATCATATGAATGTTGAAGTTCATTGGCCTGATATGCCTTGATTTGTTCTTCAAAATTCACAATGATCAAATTAGACTCTCTCCTATGTTTCTCCAACCTTTTAAGATCATCACACATGCTCTGATTGTGATCCCTGTACTTCTTAACAGTTTCAAGACAGGCTTTAGAGAAAAGTGTAGATTTTACCTCTGTGGGAATTGCAGTGCTTGAAGACTCTGAAACCTCAGCCATCAATGCTTGATTCTGAATTGCCTCATGTGCTTGATCACTCCAATCAAATCCCATTCCATCTTGTGAGACAAGTGCTTGAGATGGGTTTCAGTTGTTGTTGTAGTTGGTGGACTTTGATTGTTGATTGTTGCTCCCATGCTGTTGAGAGATTCCTCCTCTGCATTCTCTTGCAAAGTGCCCTAGTTTATGACACTTGTAGCATCCCACTTTGGATTTGTCAAATCCAACACCATCTTCTCTTCTCATGGCAAAGTTGTTTCTTCTTGTTCTTTTAATGAATCTTTTGATTCTCATGGTGAGCATTGCCATTTTCCACTTGATATCCATCTCTTCAAGGTCATCAACATTGATCTGCTCCAGATCATCGTTAATAAGAGAAGATTTAGCATGACTAGCAAGGAAGGCTTCCAAAACAGAATCATTGAGTCCATCCTGTTTTGAGCCATAAGCAGCACTAACTGATTCTGAGTTTGAAAAAGAATCAGTAGTAGATAATAAGAGAGCAGCATTGTGAGAGTATCCAGATGGCTTCTTCTTAGATTCAACTTATGCTTCAAACACCCTGAGATCATTGTAGAGATCATCAAGTTCCTTATCCTCCAGATTATCATTCTCCCTGAATGATATTGTATACATTACCCATTCTTCACCAAGAGATCTTATAAACTTTCTATTGACATCATCCTGGTTCATCTTGACACCAACAGTGGCCAATTCTCCAATCAACTTGTTCAACCTATCAAAGGTTTGAGTCATAGACTCATTCTTTGTAGACATAAAATTTTCATATTGTTGCTTGAGAATTGCTTTCTGATTTCCCTTAGTGCTTTTGGTACCTGAAAACCTCTTCTCCAAAGAGTTCCACAGGATTTTGGCATCAACACAGTTGCAAAACTGATGTTGGTATTCATTAGGAATTGCCAAGAGCAGAATGCTCAAGGCTTTCATCTCAGTCTGCCTCATCTTTCTTTCTCCATCAGTCTTTGGTGGAAGTCTCTTGCCATCTGCTCCCATATCTCCTTCATTGGAAGGACCATTCTCAATGATGTCCCACATTGAGTATGTTGGGAACTGAAGAAAAGCTTAAGTGTTTAATGCTGCTAGTACAGAATTACTACTGCCAGAGGAATTCAAGTTTAATACTGCTAGGTATTACTACTTCTAGTAGAATTAATACTGCTAGTCAAAGTTAGTGCTGCTTGAACAAAGTTAGTACTGTTTAGCTAGTTAGTACTTCTAGAGGTTAGTGCTGCTTAGTAGTTAATGCTGCCAAGTTTCAGTTAATACTTCCAAGATGATTAGTGCTGCTTATGAGATGGAGATCCGAATTACAAGAATGACAGCTGGATAGACTGAAGATATTCATGAAAGATATTTTGAAGATATTTTTTTAATTGTAATTATCTTTTATTCAGTATATGTATAGAATTGATAGAATAGTTTAGAGATTTTATTTATTCTAAGTTTTTGTTCTAGAGAAAATCAACTTCAAGGCATAGTTCCTAATTCTAGAGAAGTAGAATTCGTCTTGAAAGAGCCTGTTCTTCAAGATAGAGGTTGTGTGTGTAATCTTGTAACTTCAATCATTCAATACAAGTTTACAAGTTGTTCATCAAATTTATACTGTTTGTTTACTGTTACATTGAATATCAAAGCGTTATTCCGCAAACTTCTTTGATATTGTTTCTGAGTATTTATTCTTGTTAAGAATTCGATCCAATCAAGTGGTATCAGAGCCTGTTCTCTCAGAAACATCTATTCATTCATCATGGAAAACTTTGCAGAATCAAAAGTACTTTGGTCTCTAAGGTTCCAATGCTCAAACCCAGTGAGTTTGACATGTGGAAGATCAGAATCAGGCAATACATTCTTCTCACTGACTACTCAATGTGGGATATCATTGAGAATGGTCCTTCTGAAGCAGGAAAGATTGGACCAGATGGGAAAATACCTCCACCAAAGACAGATGGTGAGAGAAAGATCAGACAAACAGAGATGAAGGCCTTGAGCACTCTGCTCTTGGCCATCCCCAATGAATATCAGCATCAATTTTGCAACTGCACTGATGCTCGGATTCTCTGGAATGCTCTAGAGAAAAGATTTGCTGGAACTAAAAGCATCAAAAGAAATAAGAGGGATGTTCTAAAGCAGCAGTATGAGAACTTCACTTCTTCAAAGAATGAGTCTATGACTCAAACTTTTGATAGGTTCAACAAGCTCATTGGTGAACTGGCAACTGTAGGAGTGAAGATGGAGCAAGATGATATCAACAGAAAGTTCCTCAGATCTCTTGGGGATGAATGGACTATGTACACTGTCTCATATAGACAGAGTGACAATCTGTAAGAGAAGAAACTTGATGATCTGTATAATGATCTAAGAGTTTTTGAAACTGAGGTAGAAACCAAGAAGAAGCCCACTGGATATATTCACAATGCTGCACTTCTATCAGCATCTACTGATACTACTGCTAACCTTGAAGCAGTTAGTGCTGCCAGTGGAGTGAATTTAGAAAAAGGTACTGAAACTGTCTTTGAAGCCTTTTTGTCCAGTCACAGGAACAACTCCTTGATTAATGATGATCTGGAACAACTTCACCCTGATGATCTGGAGGAGATGGATATTAAATGGCAGATGGCCATGTTATCTATGAGGGTGAAGAAGTTTATTAAAAGAACAGGGAGGAACAACTTCTCTCAAAGAAGAGAAGATGGAGCTGGATTTGACAAGACAAAAGTGGAATGCTATAATTGCCACATGAAAGGACACTTTGCTAGAGAGTGCAGAAGTGGTGTGTCAAATAACAACCATCAACAAGCTCAGAATGGAGGCTACTATCAAAACAAGAACCCTGCTCAAGCCCTTGTTTCTCAACAAGGAATGGGGTTTGACTAGAGTGACCAAGCTGAGGAAGCCATTCAGAATCAAGCTCTTATGGCAGAAGTGTCTGATCTCCCCTCTGAGGTAATTTCTAATCTTTGTACTCAATCTTGCATAGACACTGTCAAAAGGTACAGGGATCACAACCAAAACATGTGTGATGACCTTAAAAGATTAGAAAAGGACAGAAGATATTATGTGTTGATAGTAGAGAGGTTTGAAGAACAAATCAAAGGCTTCCAAGCCAATGAACTTCAGCACTCTTATGACACAAACTACTGGAAGTGGGAAAAGAATGAGTTAGAGACCAAATTATCTAAGTCCATAGAAGAGAATGATAGGTTGAAAGAAGAACTATCTAAGGTTAAGCTTGACATAGAAAAGTTTTCATATGCTTCAAAAGCAATGGATTCTCTTCTAAAGGCTCAGATTCATGATAAGATGAAGCCTGGTATTGGATACAACAACACACCCCCTTCTTACAATAACAACTATATCTCTCCTACTTCAGACTTGTTAGAGACCAAGGAGAAAAAGGACTTGTCTGAGAAAGCTTTTAAGATAGATCCTTTGGATGAGGTAGTTGTCAAGGATATGACTGAGAAAGAAGCCAGTGAGAATAGGAACAATGCTGTAAGTAAAGAGATACCCTTAGAAAACAACATAGTTACCAATGAGGGAGGTGGTAGGATCTGGGTCAAGTCTAAAGAGATAGAGAAGACCAAAGAAAAGGCTAACAAGGTCCATTACAAACAGACCACTGTTGTGAATCCTGGCCCTTGTAAACAGTGTGCTTGCAATAAATCTGAGAGCCTAAATTCTGGTATAAAAAGAGGTAATCAATGGGCTCAGAAACAAGGAGTTGATCTGAATAAAATAATCAGACCAAAACCTTGTTTCATATGTGGTAAGTTGAATCATTTGGCTAAGCACTGTTTCTTTAACCCTATTAACCAACAGATGAACTTTCAAAGATTTGTGCAAAAACCTGTTGGTTATAAGAAAACTGGAAAGAAACATATGGCTAAGAAATCTGTTGTAACCAAAGGCCAAATGAAGAAAAAGGTTTTAAAAGAAAGTGTTTTAATGTGGGTGCCTAGAAGCACTAAAACTGTTAGTGCTGCTAACAGGGATAATGCTGCTAATAGCAATACTGCTGCCACCAGTGTTAGTATTGCTGAAAAGATTAATGCTTCTAACACTGCTAGTACTTCTTCAATGGTTACTACTGCTAATACAGTTACTGCTGCTGACACAGTTACTACTTCTAACAAGGTTAGTACTGCTAAGCATGCAAGTACTGCGAATGCAGTTAGTGCTTCTAACACCAGTACTGCTTCTAGCAAACGTGCATCCAAACCTATTATTGTGACTAAGTACTCCACTAATGAGGAGTCAAAGTTTAAAAATCTTGTCAAGAAGGAATGCAAATATTTTGATGAGAAAGGGGTACCCAAGACCACTGTGGCTTGGGTTCCTAATTCATACTAACTGATTTATCTTATGTGCAGGGCAACCAACAGCTCAAGGGGAAGAGCATATGGCATGTTGATAGTGGTTGCTCTAGGCACATGACAGGCAACATGACATGCCTTCAGGATTTCAAGCATATCAATGGAGGACATGTTGCATTTGGAGACAATCTTACAGGTGGTAAAATAAGTGGAAAAGGTAATGTTACAAAAGGTAAGATGACATTTGAGGATGTCTACTATGTTGATCAGTTAAAGTACAAACTGTTAAGTGTATCACAAGTTTGTGACAAACAACATAGCATATTATTTACCAATACAGAATGTATGATCCTTGCTCCGGGATTCAAGGTAGTTGATGAAAGCATGATACTACTTAGAACTCCAAGAAAGGACAATGTTTATTTTCTAGATATGGACAATGTTTCAAGTGATTCATCCCTGAACTGTCTTGTTTCAAAAGCTTATGTGGATGAATCCTCTCTTTGGCACAGAAGGATGTGTCACATGAACTTCAAGACAATGAACAAACTTGTTAAAAACAACCTTGTAAGAGGTTTACCATCAAAAGTCTTTTCATGTGATGATCATTGTGTTGTTTGTCTTAAAGGCAAACAACACAAAACTTCACATAAGTCCAAAGAGTTAAATACAATTTCTTCTTGTCTCCAGTTATTGCATATGGATCTGTTTGGTCCTACAAATGTTATGAGTATAGGCAAGAAATCTTACTGCTTAGTTATTGTTGATGATTACTCTAGATTTACTTGGGTATATTTTCTAAGGACTAAGGATGAGACAAGTGGACTGATCAAATCCTTTATCCTAAGAATTGAAAACCAAACTAATCAAAAAGTAAAAGTCATTAGATCAGACAATGGAACTGAATTTAAAAATCTTGATCTAAACACCTTTTGTGAAGAAAAAGGCATTGAGAGACAATATAGTGCCCCTAGGACTCCTCAACAGAATGGAGTTGCTGAGAGGAGGAATAGAACACTAATAGAGGCTGCTAGATCTATGTTGGCTGATTCTAAACTGCCAATTACTTTCTGGGCTGAAGCAGTTAATACTGCCTGTTATGTCCAAAACAGAGTACTAGTAGTAAAGCCAAATAACAAGACCCCATATGAGCTTTTAAATCAAAGAAAACCCTTTATTAGATTTTTCAAACCATTTGGGTGTCCTTGTACAATACTCAATACCAAATCTCACTTAGGTAAGTTTGATAGCAAGGCAGATGATGGAGTTCTTGTTGGGTATTCATCTCAGAGTAAGGCTTACAGAGTTTTTAACTCTTCTTCTAGAATAATTGAAGAAAGTGACAATGTCAAATGCAATGAGAACACACCAAATCCTATTAGGTCTGGTCCTCAGTGGTTGTTTGACATTGATTCACTAACTAACTCTTTTGGTTTCAGTAGTGATGATTATGCAGGTTCAGGAAGTGGAGGATCAGGGACTACACAAGTTCAAGATAGTATACCTCAATCTGTGATCTTTCCTACGCCTATAGAGGAACCTGCTGAATTCTGTGAAAAGGAGCCATCTACTGAACTAAATCAAAGTGAAGAAGAAAGAAGAGATGAGGAGAATCAAGGAAATAAAGAATCTGAAGTAGCTGCTGAAATCACCACAGTTGAGTTGAATGACTCTAATCTAGAGGTGGGACTCAATGAAGAACCTAGTCATCACACCAAAACTCAAAAGAATCATCCTCCTCAGCTGGTAATAGGAGATATATCTTCTCCTATGATGACTAGAAATCAGAGCAGGCTGCAAGATATGCAAGACCAACAGCATACAGTGCTTTCTTGCTTTCTATCCTAACTTGAGCCTAAGAAGGCTCATGATGCTATGAAAGAGTCCAGCTGGATAGAAGCTATGCAAGAAGAGCTGCTACAATTCAAGCTGCAAGATGTTTGGGATCTGGTAGACCTTCCTAAAGGTCAAAGAGAAATAGGCACAAAATGGGTCTTCAGGAATAAGAGAGATGAGAGAGGAATAGTTATAAGGAACAAAGCAAGATTGGTGGCATAATGGTATACACAAGAAGAAGGAATAGACTATGAAGAAGTATTTGCACCAGTGGCTAGGATAGAAGCAATCAGATTATTCCTGGCCTATGCTTCTTATATGAGATTCAAAGTCTACCAAATGGATGTAAAAAGTGCATTTCTATATGGCTCAATTGAAGAAGAAGTATATGTCTGTCAACCACCAGGGTTTGAAAACCCAAGCTATCCAGACAGAGTATACAAATTGAAGAAAGCACTTTATGGACTGCATCAAGCACCAAGAGCATGGTATGACACTCTGTCATCCTATCTCTTGGAAAATGGCTTTGAAAGAGGAGTCATTGATAAGACTCTGTTCATCAAGAGAAAGAAGAAGGACATCTTGCTGGTCCAAATCTATGTGGATGATATTATCTTTGGATCCACAAGAAACACTATGTGCAAGGAGTTTGAGGAACTAATGCATCAAAGGTTCAAAATGAGTTCCATGGGGGAACTTACTTTCTTCCTTGGACTCCATGTCAGGATCGAATTCTCAACAAGAATTAATTCTCAGAAACAATATCAAAGAAGTTTGCGGAATAACACTTTGATATTCAATGAAACAGTAAATCAACACAGTAAATATGAATAACAAACTGTAAGCTTTTATTTGATGCTTTGCAGTTACAAGATTACTCACTCAACCTCAATATTGATGAACAGACTCACCAATACGAATTCTACTTCTCTAGAATTAGGATCTATGCCTTGAGGTTGATTTTCTCTAGAAGAATGAAAACTGAAAGTTAAAAGTTATCATCCTATTCTAAACAATACTATATATATATACTGAATACAAAGATAATTACAATGAATAAAATGTCTTCAGTATATCTTCTATGTATATCTCTAAATTATCCAGCTGTTATCCTTTCATGCAGATCTCCATCTTATAAGCAGTATTAATCATAAGCAGCATTAATACTCTGAGCAGTATTAACTCTAGCAGTACTAACCATGCTCAGCAGCATTAATCTCTTCAAGCAGTACTAACTTTGAACTAGCAGTACTAACCATGCTCAGCAGCATTAATCTCTTCAAGCAGTACTAACTTTGAACTAGCAGTACTAATCTTGTTGAGCAACATTAACTTTGTTCCAGCAACATTAACTACAACTGGCAACATTAACCACAGAAGTAGTAACCTCAGAAGTATTAACCAAGTTCTAGAAGTAGTAACCATGTTGAACTAGAAGTAGTAACCATCCTTGGCATATTTCAGACCCAACAATCTCCCCCTAACTTAACTTTTCAAAACTGAGAAGTTAAGTTCTTTAACATAGGGTCTTTATGATAATTTCAAAACTTTCTGCAACTTCTAGTTCTTCTTGATTCAGTTTCTGCTGTTATCTTCTTTTCTGTTTCTGTTGTAGTTACTGCTTTGTTTCATCTTCTTCACTTATCTCCCCCTCAAAATAAGATTTCATATCAACTTGATTCTCCTTCTCAATTCTTCTCAAGTTCAGATGTTTAAGTCTCCCCCTTTTTGAAATAATCATGATCTTTTCATCTCTTTTATCTCCATAATTTGATTGTGAACTTTCAGACAAATTGTACCAAGTGAATCCATCAATTCTTTGTAGTTAAATCTGTCCTCACCTCCTTTAGGTGTGTTTACCACCTTTGAAGGATCCTTGGATCTTTTAGTAGAGATATTCTGCCTAGCAGAAGCACCTTCTACTCCCTTGGTTTCTTGGCACCTGGGACCTTTAGATAATTACTCATCTAAAGTTGCCATGGGGAAGGTCTTAGATATGTTCACACTGTCCTGTCCTGCACTTTGTGCAAAGTCAGTAGTGTGAGCCTTACAACCCATATGCTCTTGCATCTCCTTATTGAGCACCTTCTTGAGGTTGGGAGACACCTCTATGGTTTCCCTTTGGATATTCTCTAAAGGAGAATCCTCCCTTAGAGGGCTTAAAGGCTTAGTGGGTGAAGGTACAAGAAGGGAAGGAGCCTTCTTTACCTGTTTTCTTTATCTGTTTTATTGGTGAACTTGGCTTATGAAGTAGAGACTGTGGGATAGATATAGAGTGGGAAGGTTGGGATTGGCTAGCAGTGGGAATGTCTAATGAGGGCCTTGACCCTGCTGCCATACCTTTTTCAGTGTGGAACACCACCATCATTGTAGAGAACAATGGGGTGTCAACTCCTTCAGAGTCCCTAGCAGATCTTCTCATGTTTGAGAAAACCTTGCCTTTAGGGGGTTTAGGTACATATACCTCATCAAAGTGAAGTATGTCCGTCAATTCATTATTAAGTATTTCTTGTACAAACTTTGGATACAGATAAAAGCTTTTTGATTGATATCCAGGTTTGACATAAAATCAATGAAGATCATTTTTAGGTATAGAAAACTTACATTAGCAGTAGTAGCACTTATCAGCAGCATTAACACAGACTGGCAGTAGTAACACATACCAGCAGTATTAACACAGTCTAACAGTATTCACTGAACTAGAAGTACTAACTACCTTTCAGTATTAGCAACCTGAAACACTTCTGCTGGATCAAAAGTAACATGTCCTCCATCAAATCTTTTAAAGAAATTGAAGGCAATCCATGTTCCTTGTTATGTGCCAAGAGCAATCATTATCTTCATTCCAAATGCTCTTCCTCTTGAGCTTTTGATTGCCCTGCACACTTGATAAATCAGTTAGTCTTTGATGGAACCCAAGCCAAAGTGGTCTTGGGTTGACCTTTCTCATTAATATAATCTGTCAGTTTGGTCTGAATGAGTTGTTTAGGAATCTCATGACTGGAGTACTTTGTCAAGATTATAGGCTTGGCTGCATTACTACTAGAAGCAGCACTAGCTTTGTTAGCAGTACTAACTTGGTTAGCAGTACTAATCAAGTTAGCAGCACTATTTTTGTTAGCAGTACTATCTGGGATAGCAGTACTAACAGGTTTCTTTGCAATTGGAACCCAAACTTGAACAAAGTTTTTTGCTTTCTTTGTCTTTAAATTACTCCTTGGCTTATTTGGAGTATTTTTCTTTGGTTTAGCAAACTTGTTCTGAGCATGTGATCTTATAGGTGCTCTGTTCTCAGCCATATGATTCCTTCTCTGATTCCTATAACCAAAAGAGTTTTGTGGTTTTCTTTGAAAAGTGACTATTTGGTTGATAGGGTTGAAATAACAGTGTTTGGCAAGATGATTCAATTTGCCACAGATAAAACAAGGTTTTGGTCTATTGATTTTACTCAAATCAACTCCTTGTTTTTGTGCCCACTGATTATTCCAGTTTCTCTGATTTCCCCTTGGTTTATCATGTTTTTGGGGCTCAGATTTATTGCAAGAACACTGTTTACAAGGGACAGGATTCACAACTGTGGTTTGCTTATAATGGACCTTCTCAGACTTTCCCTCAGTCTTTTCTATGTCCTTAGACTTGATCCAAGTCTTTCCACATCCCTCATTGGTGATAATGTTATTTTCTAGAGTAATCTCACCACTCACAGTGTTCTTCTTACTCTTTTCATTAAAGTTTTCTTCTTCAGAGTCTGTTTCAACCACCACTTTGTCTAATCGATCTACCTTAGTGACTTCATCAGACAATTCCTTCCTATTCTTGGTCTCTAGCAAGTCTGATATAGGAGGGATGTAGTTGTTGTTGTATGGTGGTGGTGTGGTGTTATATCCTATTCCTCTTCTAAGTTTGTCATGGATTTGAGTTTGGAGCAAAGAGTCCATTGCTTTAGAGGCATTGGAAAATTTCTCAATATCCAGCTTGGCTTTCTCAAACTCACTCTTTATCTTTTCATTCTCCTCTTCTTTCTGTTTAAGCTTAAATTCATACTGATCTTTCTCCCACTTCCAGTAGTTTGTGTCATAGGAATGTTGAAGCTCATTGGCTTGAAAACTCTTAATCTGCTATTCAAACCTCTCAACAATCCTAACATAGTCTTTTATGTCCTTTTCTAATCTCTTCAGGTCATCACTCATTTTCTGGTTGTGATCCCTGTACCTTTTAACAGTTTCAATACAGGATTTGGAACAAAGATTAGATGTTACCTCTGTAGGAATTTCTGAGCTTGAAGACTCTGAACCTTTAGCCATGATGATGTGATTTTGAATGTAGGTTTCTGAGAATACTCGCTCTGATACCACTTGTCAGGATCGAATTCTCAACAAGAATTAATTCTCAGAAACAATATCAAAGAAGTTTGCGGAATAACACTTTGATATTCAATGAAACAGTAAATCAACACAGTAAATATGAATAACAAACTGTAAGCTTTTATTTGATGCTTTCCAGTTACAAGATTACTCACTCAACCTCAATATTGATGAACAGACTCACCAATACGAATTCTACTTCTCTAGAATTAGGATCTATGCCTTGAGGTTGATTTTCTCTAGAAGAATGAAAACTGAAAGTTAAAAGTTATCATCCTATTCTAAACAATACTATATATATATACTGAATACAAAGATAATTACAATGAATAAAATGTCTTCAGTATATCTTCTATGTATATCTCTAAATTATCCAGCTGTTATCCTTTCATGCAGATCTCCATCTTATAAGCAGTATTAATCATAAGCAGCATTAATACTCTGAGCAGTATTAACTCTAGCAGTACTAACCATGCTCAGCAGCATTAATCTCTTCAAGCAGTACTAACTTTGAACTAGCAGTACTAACCATGCTCAGCAGCATTAATCTCTTCAAGCAGTACTAACTTTGAACTAGCAGTACTAATCTTGTTGAGCAACATTAACTTTGTTCCAGCAACATTAACTACAACTGGCAACATTAACCACAGAAGTAGTAACCTCAGAAGTATTAACCAAGTTCTAGAAGTAGTAACCATGTTGAACTAGAAGTAGTAACCATCCTTGGCATATGTCAGACCCAACACTCCAAGTTCATCAGAAGTCAGATGGTATTTTTATCTGTCAGTCCAAGTATGTGCAGGACATTCTAACCAAGTTTGGTTTCTCAGAATCAAAACCTGCCAGTACACCTATGGAGACACACAAGCAGATAACAACAGATCTTGAGGGGGAGGATATGGATGTTCATCTTTATAGATCCATGATTGGCTCTCTCATGTATCTTACAGCTTCTAGGCCAGATATAATGTTTCCAGTCTGTGTATGTGCAAGATTCCAAGTTAGGCCAAAGCAATCACACTTTCAAGCTGTTAAGAGGATATTCAGATATCTCAAAGGGCAACCTAGATTGGGACTTTGGTATCCTCATGACTCATCATTTGACCTACTTGCATACTCAGACAGTGATTTAGGTGGAGCAAATTTGGACAGAAAATCTACTTCTGGAGGATGCCAATTTTTGGGTGCAAGACTAGTTTCATGGCAGTGCAAGAAAGAAACCACAGTGTCCACATCTACAATAGAAGCAGAGTACATAGCAGCTACAAGTTGTTGTTCTCAAGTGTTATGGATTCAGAATCAAATGTTGGACTATAGGGTAACCTTTCTATACACTCCAATCTTTATTGATAATAGCAGTGCTATTAGCATTGTTAATAATCCTGTCAAGCACTCAAAGACAAAGCACATTGAGATCAGGTATCACTTTATAAGAGACTGCAATGAAAAGAAACTTATTCAAGTTGTAAAAATTCATACTGATAACCAGTTTGCTGATCTATTCACCAAAGCTTTTGATGTGGGTAGATTCACTTTCTTGGTAACAAGTGTGGGAATGATCAACTCTTAATAAGCCCCTTCTCAAAAAGTGGTTAAATACCTGTATATTGTTTATTCTTGGTGTTACTAATCTTCTTTTTCAGAAAATGTATAGCAGTACTCAGTTCATCACAAGCTTAAAAGTGTAAGTATGGTTAATACTGCCAGTACAGTTTTAGTACTGCCAGTACAATTTTACTACTGCCAGTGTTCAGTTAATACTGCTAGTTAGTTAATACTGCTAGTGGTTAATACTGCTCTCAGTTAATACTGCTAGTTAGTTAATACTTCTAGTTAGTTAATACTGCTAGTGGTTAATACTACTTTCAGTTAATACTGCTCACTGTTAATACTGCTTTCACTAATTCTCTAGGTTAATACTGCTTATATTCCAAATACTATAAATACCCTTTGCCCGCCTAAAAAGTTCATAACGACTCTTTGCATACTGTTCACTTGCACTCTAACCTTTTTCTCTCAAGTACCAAGTTTTCAGGCAAGAATATTCAAGTTCAATGGCATCCATGGCATTCATCGATGAGCACAATGAGATCGCGATGCTCCAAAAGCCAAAACAAGTTGAAGGGTTTTACCAGATAGTCGACTTTCTGAAGACAAGTCATATTGCTCATGCTCTCAAGTACCAAGTTTTCAGGCAAGAATATTCAAGTTCAATGGCATCCATGGCATTCATCGATGAGCACAATGAGATCGCGATGCTCCAAAAGCCAAAACAAGTTGAAGGGTTTTACCAGATAGTCGACTTTCTGAAGACAAGTCATATTGCTCATGCTCTCACCGTGTCCCCTACCATCTACATAGAGCATCAGAGGCAATTCTGGGCCAATGCCACTACTAGCACTGAAAATGGAGTGTCGTGCATCAAAACAAGGGTGTGTGACAAACCCTTGACAGTTACAGAGGAGACTATTCGCATCTGTCTACGTCTAGACGATGCTTCAGGTATTTCTTCTATCCCAAATGAGGATTTGTTTTCAAACCTCACTAGAATGGGGTATGAAGGCCAATTGGGTATTTTCAAGTTTTTCAAAGCTCAGTTTTCACCCCAATGGAGGTTCTTTGTTCATACCTTGATGCATTGTATTTCTAAGAAAACAACTGGCTGGAGCCAATTTAACAGTCCAATTGCCTATGCATTGGTATGTTTATCCACTGCTAGAAAATACAACTTTTCTCAAATGATCTTCAATGATCTTGTCTCAAATCTGGACAACAAGAAGAGTTTCTTCATGTATCCCAGGTTTGTTCAGGCAGTTATTACTAATGAATTGACGGACATACCTCATTTTGATGGGGTATATGTACCTAAACCCCCTAAAGGCAAGGTTTTCTCAAACATGAGAAGATCTGCTAGGGACTCGGAAGGAGTTGACACCCCATTGTTCTCAACAATGATGGTGGTGTTCCAACCACAAGAAGGTATGGCAGCAGGGTCAAGGCCCTCATTAGACATTCCCACTGCTAGCCAAACCCAACCTGCCCACTCTATATCTATCCCACAGTCCCTACTTCATAAGCCCACTTCTCCTATTACCCAAACTTACAAAAGGAAACTGTTAAAGAAGGCTCCTTCCCTTCTTGTACCTTCACCCACTAAACCTTTAAGCCCTCTAAAGGAGAATTCTCCTTTAGAGAATATCCAAAGGGAAACCAATAGGGTGTCTCCCAACCCTCAGGAGGTGCTCTCTAAGGAGATGGAAGAGCATATGGGTGAGAAGGCTGCCACTACTTCTGCTAGCACAGAGAAGGACAGTGGTAACATCTCTAAGACCTTCCCCATGGCAACTTTAGGTGAGCAATCATTCAAAGGTCCCAGGTGCCAAGAAACCACGGGGGTGGATAGTCCTTCTGCTAGGCAGAAGACTTCCACTAATAAAAGATCCAATGATCCTTCAAAAGGGGGTAACACTCCTGGAGTAGGTGAGGACAGATATAACTATGACGAATTGATGGAAACCATGGGAAACATCAACATGGATGTAATCAAACAAGGCAAAGAGATAGATGAAATGAAGCTGATAATCTTGTCTCAACAAGAACAGATTGCAAAGCTAAAGAAAATGGTGTCAAAGCTAGTGCAAAAGAAGAGAAGAAAACAGTATGTTTTGAAGAAGAGATCAGCTGATAAAGATGCTTCCAACAAGGGGGAGAAAGAGTCTGAAAAAGAGACAGAAAGGTCTTTTGAAAAGGGAGTTGAAGTTGAGGGGGAGAAAGAGGATGGGATAGAAGCAGAAACAGAAGCAGCAGAAACAGGGCTCTCTGTAGAAGAAATGGAGATAGCAGAAACTTTGGTTAAAGCCAAGAATGATACTCCTAAGGCTAGTCAAAAGGCCAAGGGAGTAATCATCAATGAAGGAGGGATCTCAAAGAAGGGAAAAGAAAAGGCAATCTTGGAGAATACAAAGGGAAAAGGAAAGGAAAAGATAGTTGAAGCTGAACTACCTGCACAGAAAAAGACTCAGATTGAATTAAATGAGGAAATAGCTAAGCAGCTTCAAGATTAAATGGAAAAGGAGGAACAACTGCAAACTGAGACAGATAGAGAACTTGCAAAGATCATGGCCAGAAAGCTAAATGCAGAGTATCAGAAAAGTATCAAAGAAGCAGCTCAGGCCAAGAAACTTCAAATCAAAAAGATGCCAATTCAAAAGCAGAAAAGAGAACCCTCCAAGACCTTTTTGGCCAATCAGGAAAGAAGAAAAATGATAAATTTCCTGAAAGGTGCAATTGGAGTCAAGGGGGAGATGTTCACAAACATGGCATACAATCAGGTTGAAGAGTTGTACAAGAAAGAGATGGAAAAGCTTCAAGGGGATTCATCTCAAAGGGAAGAGGCTGAGAGAAGAATGAAGGAGAGGCATGACCTCAATATTCAACAACCATTCCCTGAGGAGACCATACCCTCAAAGGACAAAGCTGAAGAGATGAAGAAAAAACATGAGAATGTTGATGTAGAAGCCAAATCTGGAAAGAGGGTGAAGACAATTGCTTCCAAAAAGCTGTCTAAAAGGCCAAGAGTGGAAGAAAAAGCAGAAACTGCAACAGAAACTGAACCAGAACCTTCTGTGACACCTTCAGCAGAACCAGTGCATAATCCAAAACAGTCAAGTAAGTCAACTGATGAGAATATGGATGTCTACATGATTATAGTAGAACCCATTAAGGCTATTCCAATCTCCATGAAAGATCTTGAGATTACCTTTTGGGACATTCTAAGAGATAATGGAAAGGATTTCTTCAGAATCAAAAGAGCTGATGGTTCATTTGAAGCATTTTCAACATGGGGGAGAGTTATCAGAAGCTGTTCAAGAGCAGATATAGAGGAAATGTACAAAGTGGGGATGAAACTCTATGAGCCTGTGTTGAAAGGTAATGAAGAAAATCTTCTCAAGGTATCTATGGAATACTTGTGTATGATGTTTGATCCAGAGAGAGTAGCATACAGGATTAAAGATCATAATCATGAGTATTTATTCAAGAAGATAGATAACTGGATGTTATTTGAAAACTGTGGTGTATACATGATTACCATTGATAAATGTTATCATGAATATTACCTGGTGGACAAAATCTATGAGCATAGCAAGGAGAAGCTAGTAGGGATGTTAAAAGCCAAGCTAGTATGCACAAAGGATTCAGAGATGGCCAAAATTATGGTGAGAAGAATTGTCAATCAAAGTTTGGGTCTAGATCCAAATTTGGGCAACTGAATCTGTGATGTTGAAAGCATCTTGAATATCAGAATTGAAGAACTTGACTTCTCTTCCTAAAAGTCAAGTTAGGGGGAGATTGTTGGGAACTGAAGAAAAGCTTAAGTGTTTAATGCTGCTAGTACAGAATTACTACTGCCAGAGGAATTCAAGTTTAATACTTCTAGGTATTACTACTTCTAGTAGAATTAATACTGCTAGTCAAAGTTAGTGCTGCTTGAACAAAGTTAGTACTGCTTAGCTAGTTAGTACTACTAGAGGTTAGTGTTGCTTAGTAGTTAATGCTGCCAAGTTTCAGTTAATACTTCCAAGATGATTAGTGCTGCTTATGAGATGGAGATCCGAATTACAAGAATGACAGTTGGATAGACTGAAGATATTCATGGAAGATATTCTGAAGATATTTTATTAATTGTAATTATCTTTTATTCAGTATATGTATAGAATTGATAGAATAGTTTAGAGATTTTATTTATTCTAAGTTTTTGTTCTAGAGAAAATCAACCTCAAGGCATAGTTCCTAATTCAAGAGAAGTAGAATTCGTCTTGAAAGAGCCTGTTCTTCAAGATTGAGGTTGTGTGTGTAATCTTGTAACTTCAATCATTCAATACAAGTTTACAAGTTGTTCATCAAATTTATACTGTTTGTTTACTGTTACATTGAATATCAAAGTGTTATTCCGCAAACTTCTTTGATATTGTTTCTGAGTATTTATTCTTGTTAAGAATTCGATCCAATCAGAGTAGTCTGTAAGAAGTATATACTGCCTGATCCTGATTTTCCACATGTCAAACTCATTAGGTTTGAGCATGGAAACGTTTGAAACAAGAACACTGTCATGTGATCCGTCCATGATGATTATTGATTTCTGAGTTCCTTATGCTCTGATACCACTTGTCAGAATCGAAATTCGAAACAAGAATTTAATTAAACACTCAGAAACTTTGTTAAAGAAGTTGCGGAATAACACTTTAACAAGAAATCAATGAAACAGTATATCAAATCACAAGTTATATTGAATTAACTTAATGATTACAACCAAAGCCTCAATCTCTTGAACAAGCTCAACAGACGTTCAATACTTCTCTAATGAAAGGACTACTAAGAATCTTGAGGCTAATTCTTTCTAAACACAAAAACGTATATCTCTGTATATCTAATAATATAAGACTTCTAGACTATATATACAAAACAGATTACAAGATAATTATAAAAGAAATAATAATCTTCAGTATCCATTCCATAATTAACTTCAACTTCCTTGTCTTTCGCACAAATCATCCTTATCAACATTAGCAGCGTTAATCCTTCTAGCAGTATCTTCATCCTCAGCAGTACTAACATGCTAGCAGTAGTATCTTCCATCTTGCAGTACTAACTCTTCAAGCAGTACTAACTATTCTCCTAGCAGTACTAACCTTTCAAGCAGTATTAATACTACTAGCAGTAGTAATTTCTTCAAGTAGCAGCACTAATGTCTTCAGCAGTAGTAATCTTCAATACTTAGCAGTACTAACCAGACTTAGCATATTTCAGACCCAACAGTTTTTAAGGCTAAAAATCATTGCAATAGGTGTGTTTATTGTTTTTGAACATCATCAGATTGCCCTATTGGATTTAATAGCACAAGTCGATTGGTAATTTGATGATTTTTGAAGGTTTTGTTCATAAAATTGTCGAGCACTGTTCTATTTGATTCTAAGCACATAAGTTCTTTTTTGTGTTTGCTTTTGATTGGGGTTTAATCAAAATAGATAGGTGAGTGATTTATGTGATTTTTACACTAACATTTAACCTGTTTGATATGCTTCTGGATTTAAAGTCGTGCACAGGGACATGTTTGTGATGAACTCGCAAGTTCTGTGAAGAAAACGCAAAGCACCACTAACCTTCGCAGGGTGCTAAATTAGTCTAAGTTCAATTTTGGCATGTGTTTGTTGTGCGAAAACCTCTGAATTTGCAAAGTAATCGTTTACGAAAGTTTAGGTTTCGCAGGGTTCTTAATAGTTGAAAAGTTAATTAAGTGTTCGGTTCGCATACACCTTGTCTACGAATTCTAAAGAACTCGCAGGCCTTTGGCTAGCGAATTCCCTAAGATTCGCGAGTACTGTTTACGAATCCAAGTTTCCTTAGCTTCTAAAGTTTTTCACCAAGTATAGGATTCGCAGGTTTCTAAGTGTGTTTACCCTTTCAGGTTGCGAAAGTTGTTTCACGAAAGTTGAAAGGAAAAGTTCAAACTATTCTAAGTTTAGAATTCGTAAATCAATAGGTTGTGAATTCTTGCTTACAAATTCTCTCTTGCTTGCGAATTATGAAAACTTAAAACCTGAATTTTTTAAGTATAGAACTCGCAACCCTGTTCTCTGCGAATCTCACTTGTGAAAGCTTGTTTTTTGAATTTATTTTAAGGGAAGGATTCGCTAGGTACTACCTCGCGAATTGTCAAGGTTTCGCAGGTTGTGTGTTTGTGAATTCTAAGTCTCGTTTAAAGCCAGGTCTGCGAATTCCACCTGTCTGCGAATTCAACTCCTTTCTACTTGCAAATTTTGGAAGGTTTTCTCACTTTTGCGAATTTTTTTGTGGTTCTCACTGTTTGAGAATTCTGCACTTGAGCTTTTTGGAAATTTATTTTTTTGAAATTTTTTTAGGGTAGTTTTTATCTGATTCTTGACTCTAAGATCTTATTAGTTGATTAAAGTTGTACAGATACCATCATGCCTTACATAGATGAGAAGGGAAATATTGTGTTGACCAAGAGAGATTGTGCTTTAGCATATATGCCAGAGATTCCAGCATTAGAAGCTGAGAATGAAAATCTGAAGATTCAGAATTCATTTCTTCTAGAACAGATTGAAAAATGATAAGGACTCAGAGAAAGATTTTATTTGCTCAGAATACATTAATGATTCTAAAATTGATTTTGCAGGAATAATTGAGTCTAAAGAAAAAGAGATCTTAAATCTTCAAGCAAAGCTGAAAAGATCTGAAAGTCTTAATTCTAGCTCAAGCTGCTCAAAGAAGGAATAAATGCAAGAAGAGCTAGATGAACTAAGAAGAAGAGCAAACATTGCTTGTGAGACATCTGATGGGCTGAGAAAAATGAATTCTTAAATTTTTGCTGAAAGAAATTCCTTGAAAAATAAAGTTTTCAGTCTTGAGGTTGAGATTAATATGATGAAGGAAAAAGCAACCCAAGACAGAGACAACATAGAAGCCTTTGAAGATTGAGATGTTGAAGATTGAGAAAGAAAGAAAAGAATTTGCTAAGAAATTCTCTTATTTCTCAAGAAAAGCCTTTGAAAAGAAGTAATCATTAGAGCTTAAATGTGTTAAGCTTTCTCAACAAGTTTCAGACTTTGAGAAAGTTATCATTCTTGAGAGAGACAAGGCTGAGAAAGAGAATAAGATAGCTGAGCAGAAGAATGTAAATAAAGACTTTTCTAAAGAAAAGAAAGTTCTACAGACTGAGATAGCTAAGCTGACAAGAAAGCTATCTGAGCTATCAACAAACATTCTGAAGGAAAAAAAGACGAAATCTGAGTTGCATAAGAAGTTTGATCTGATGACAAAGAAAAAAACAGTTTGTCATCAAAGATAAAAGAACTTGAAGAAATCATTATCAAGGTGAAGCTGACTGAGCGCAAAACGCCAGAGTCAATAGCTCTATCACTAAGAGATGATCAAGTTGATTCAGAATGTTCATTCAAAACAGCTTCAAGTTCACATTTTTCAAATATTTCTTATAATCCTTTATTTGATTCAGATGATGGTCTTACTTCTAAATCTAACGATCAGATTCGTCCTTCTAACCTATTCTTTGATAAAAATGTTGATGGTTCAGGTAACTTCAAGAAGAACAAGTCTCAAAAGAAAAGATTCTGGAGAAGGAAATATGAGAAAGTTAAAGAAAATTGGGTTTGGATAGTGAAAGGTTCCTCGGAGGAGAAGAAGGAACAAAAATCATTTAAACATACATCAAATGCTAAATGGAACTATGCTTCAAAAGATAAAACTTTTGGCAAACCTGATCTGGTTTACACTATCAATCAATTGATCAGGTTAGCACAGAAGAAAATCAGTTGTTCCTATTGTGGTACAAATGATTTTGTAAGAAAATATTATGTGAATAACTGGTATGGTTCTTATTTTATCTCTCCTACTAGAACTGCAACTAACCCATCATGACCCAAATACAAATGGGTACCAAAAGCTAAATCTGTGTTGCAGGCACCCAAGGTTTAAGGGGGAGAAAGAACATAGACTTCTAAGTACAACAAC
Organism: Arctium minus; assembly: GCA_954870635.1. Taxonomy (NCBI): domain Eukaryota; kingdom Viridiplantae; phylum Streptophyta; class Magnoliopsida; order Asterales; family Asteraceae; genus Arctium; species Arctium minus. The sequence goes on along the minus strand of OX941090.1, from coordinate 54,255,604 downwards.
TTAGGACTCGATCTTCAATGACAAGAATGATTGACTTCTAGACAATACAGTCTAGGACTCGGACTTCAATGTCAAAGAGTTTGACTTCTGAATTTACTTTAATCCTAGTAATTCAGAACTCGGTTTCATGATTAAAGATTATGCTCATATTAAGGGGAGCTTATATGCTTTATATTTTTACTGATGTACTTTCTGATTTCTCAGGAGAAGATTAAATACCATTCTCACCGGATAATATGTACAATGGCTCTTGAATAATTCAGTTCAAGACCCGTTCTTCAAGGATAAAGGACAATGGCTTCTAATCCCATCTGATTAGAACCTGTACTTCAATAATTTTCTTCTAAAAGAAGTTTTTGCGTTAAGAGGGAGCTTAATTGTCAACCACTTTTAGTTTGAGGGGGAGAATTGTTTTGTCAAACACATAATGTCTTTGACTTCTCCAAATCTTTATTCTACATGTGTATCTGTGCTTCTTTGTCATTTCATGTACAAATGACTGTTGAACAGCGTGTTCGCTTAGGAAATTATGGGATTTGATGTGTGAGCTTAACTGAACTTCCATGGATTCACGTTCACCAGTGTTTCCTACCCAGGAAGTATTCCCTGAGTGAATGACGGAAAAGGGGTAAAAAGATTGAGTGTTGGTGTGTGAAGATGTAAAATGAAAATGAGAGATGGGTTAAAAGAATATCAGACTCTGCACCAAATTCTTTCTGAACCGTGCAGCCACATTACTGTTATTTCACATTTCTTCGTGAATGACATTGAAAAAGGCACCTAGCCCATGCCATCTCTTGTATAAAACCCCACCAGCTACTCATTCTTTTCTCAAAAAGAGAATGTTTCACATTTTCTAGGGACGCAACACATATGCTATTGGTTCTTCACTTGGAAGATACTAATATTGAAAAAGAAGGAAAGTTGTCCCACCTTCGACCCTTTCTCATGCACATTGAGTCTTTGTATAATTTGTTGTTGTCTCAACAAGTTTACATACTTTGAGCCAAAATTAAAAAGCAATCATCGGTGCTTAATTTTTTCATACACATGCACGAGCACACAGAAATATGTTTTCTGTCAGAACGTTCATAGATGACCATGTGTTACTCGATGATTGAACGGAAGTCCTGGGGAGTCCTCATAACAACCAACTCCTTATATAGTAACTTCGTGTTACTCAGTAACTGTGTGTTACTGACAGACACTTCGAACCGAGTCATTTGTTGATTCAGGGTTACCACTCATAAATTATTTTGAATCTGCAAAGATTGAAATAATCACACTCTCTCTATATGAGGGAGACTGCTCTTATTTCCACAGTGGAAGTTATACATGAAGACTGCGCTTGATTGTTGATTTGGGGGAGAAAATTCCTAGATTGTTTTTGAAATGTTTTGATGATGCTGATTCTCACCATTCATCAAAAAGGGGGAGAATACAAGAATTTCAAAAGTTAGATCTGAGTTTGTTTGATCTGTTCAAGAAAATATGTTTGTTGAAGACTGCTGAAGAATTCAAAGTTTTTCAAGGATAACAAAGTGTCTGAACCTATCTGATTTACCAAAAGTCTGCCTAAAGATGATCGTCAGAAGGACACTTGATAATCCAAGATCGTTCTAAATCTTTAGAGGGAGAAAGTAGAGAGAGAAAGTAGACGTAAAAGCTTCATATGTATTCAGAATGTAGCGCAGAGTTGTTTACAAGACTAAGCAAAAGGGACTTAAATACCCCTTGGCTAACCTTACAAGATAGAGCAAAATAAAGCACTTTATCAAAAAGGAATAAGTACATTGATTACTAGAAAATATAAACCTAACAACACTTCTGTTAGGTCCTTAGGGGGTGTTTTGGTAGATTTCTAGTATTGCTTAGGTCATGTTGACCTACCTATAAAAGGTATTTTGTTTCTAGAAATCAGAAGGCCGCTCAATAGATTAACACGCACAAGGTATTGGTCTGTACACCAAGAACACACACACACGTATTCATATGATTATCAATAGATCTATGACATATTGATTTGATTTCTATTCATCTCTTGTTCTTATTGTGTTGTGTGATTGTTTATCAAATAATATCTAGGTTTAACATTCTTGGTGAAACACATAAGTCAAAATATTCTATTCATCCTAGGAGTATAAGATGTACAAGGATTTAAAAATTTACTACTTGTGGCCGGGAATGAAGAAATCCATTGCTAGTTATGTCATGAAATGTCTTACATGTTTAAAAGTTAAGATAGAACATCAGAGACCTTATGGACAATTGCAACAACTAGACATTCCTATCTAGAAATGGGAACATATCACAATGGATTTTGTAACCAAATTACCTAGAACCTTAAGAGGTTCTGATACAATTTGGGTAATTGTAGATCGATTAACCAAGACAACTCATTTTCTACCCATCAAAGAAAATTTCATGTTAGAAAGATTAGCTAAGATTTATATTGATGAAATCATTTCAAGACACGGAGTACCGCTATCAATTGTTTCAGATCGAGATAGTCGATTTACCTCTCAATTCTGGAAAAGTTTTCAAAAAGAATTGGGTTCTCAAATCAAAATGAATACTTCATATCATCCTCAGACTGATGGAGAATTCAAACATTAGAAGATTTGTTGCGAGTATGCGCAATTGACATAAAAGGTCATTGGGATAGCCATCTACCTCTTATTGAATTCTCTTATAATAATAGCTATCATAGTAGTATCCAAGCCGCACCTTTCGAGGCATTATATGGAAGATAATGCAGAACACCGGTATGTTGAATGGAAATTGGAGAAAAACAGTTCCCTGTACCGGAGATAGTTCAGCAAATAACTGATAAGGTATCTCAAATACGAGAAAGACACAAAATTGTGCAAGGTAGACAGAAAAGTTATGCAGATAAAAGAAGAAAACCTATTGAGTTCCAACAAGATGATAATATTTTACTAAAAGTATCTCCATGGAAAGGGGTGTTAAGATTCGGTAAAAAAAGGTAAATTGAGACCACGATATATTGGACATTTTAGAGTTATAAAAAGAGTAGGAGCAGTAGCATATCAACTTGAATTACCTGATAAATTAAAAGGGGTACATAACACATTTCATGTATCCAACTTAAAGAAGTGTTTTACTGAAAGAGATGTGATAGTTCCAATGGAGGATATATCGGTTAATGAAAAACTCAACTTTATAGAGGAGCCTATATCAATCTCTGATCATAAAGTTAAGAAGCTCAGAAAAAGACCATACCTTTAGTATTAGTTAATTGGAATTATCATCATGGACCGGAAGCTACATGGGAGGTGGAATCGGAAATGAGAAATAAATATCCTTATCTTTTCAACTAAAAAATTTAATTTCAAGGATGAAATTTTAGTAAGGCGGGAAGAGTTGTAATACCCAGTTGTATAGTTGTAAACATCTTAAATTTACAATGAATACTATGCATTTTAATTCTTTTACATTTCATCAAAAATACGTCCGATATAAAGATATTTATATACACATGTTGAAATTTTAGAATCAAGTTATTGGCAACATATAAAAAAAAAGATAACATATACGTAAGTATATGTATATATATATATATATATATGAATATATTTATATTATTAATATTTTATTATTATTTCAATTTAAACAATTTTGTTGTTTTACTCAAATTAGTTAGTCATATGAATTTTTATGAAATGCGACTAATATAATTTTGAAATTAGTGATTTATGACGATCACAATGAAACATTTAGATTCGAAAACCGACAAAGTTTAATTTATAGGACCGTTTCGATATTAAATATATCGTTTTTATTAATTTTAACGCTCAAACAGAGTTAAAACTTATACAACGCATATATTTTTGGACTCGGTGACTTACATAGATCGTAATGACACTTTCAAATTCGAAAAAGACACTACAAGAAAAATCCTAATTAGTGACGAAATCTTTTTGGTCACTAACAGCCTAAAATTGGTCACTAAGGTCGTTTAGTGACCAAAATTTTGGTCGTCACTTTTCGTCACTAAAAGTCCGTCACTAATTGACGATAGTGACCAAATACGAAAATGGTCACTAATTAGTGACCAAATTAAAGTGGCCACTGTGATTGTAACGACTAATTTTGTCACTAAATATCGTCACTAAATGTCAAAAGTCGTCACTAATTGGGTCCAAGATAACGGATCCGTTAACATCCGTTAAATTCCATTAGTGACCAAAAAAAGTGGTCACTAATTAAGAAAATATGAATAAAAAAATTTGTCATTAATTTCTATTATAACTGTTCTTAGAATAAAATTAAAAGCTACTAATTTGGAAAGATGAAAATCTAAAACATTAATTCTATTTGCATGGTATAAGTTTTTGATCCAATAAAAATAAGCATGTAACTCTTATGTCAACTTATTATCACCAAGAATACTTGACATAACGACTAAAATGAAAATGAAAATGAAAATGAAAATGAAAATGAAAATGAAAATGAAAAAGTTACGTTCTTATCTGCTCCACCTTCCCCTCCATTTGGTTATTTTCCTCTTGAAGATTCTTCTTCTCCTTTTCAAGATTTGACTTCTCTTTAATCCTCTTAACTTCTTCCTCTAAAGCCTTTGATTTTTTCTTTTCCAATTCGAACTCCATTCGCATATTTTCTATGGGTAAAATATGTTTCGTCGAAGCGGCACGTCCCTTTACATATCCAAGGAATACGGTGTAGCTTTTTCAAACAAAATTCTGCCTATGAACAAGAAGCAGCTACTTCTTCACTTAGTAATTAATTCTGCATAAGAAAACAATTTATTAATGTAAAGTATGGTAGCCAAACAAAAGTAGATCAGCAAAAGAATGATAGAGAGAAAACCATAACAAAAAAACTGATATTTTGTCAGCCCTGATGCAATGTTTTATGTGTTGGTTTGTGGTTCTTCACTGGGATTTCAAGATAATGTTGTATATAACTTAAAAGCATTTTTCTAAGTCATGCTACAGAGTTTTGACTTGCTGCAAATTCTAACTAAGAAGTGTTGGTCTATTTCCCAGTGGCCATGGTGAACTGAATTTGACATCCGTAAATTTATTAAAAAATTTACCCACACCTTTATCCAACGGGTGACACTCCCAATTTAACTTGCGAATTAATAAGAATAGATCTGGCCCAATTAATGTACTCTGTTTTTGTCCGTTCATTTATGCCCATCTCACCTTCATAAGCCGAGACACATAAAGCGAACTGGACGGAGGTCACCGTCGCCAGCGAAGAAAGCGAGTGTTGAGCGTTGGGAGGGGGGTTTCCCACCAAATTCTCTTAACGTGTTCTTTGCTTCCAAGTCTTTCATTTTCATCTACTTCTAGTAACTTGAGGTTCAAAAAAGAACAATAATGTCAAAATGGTTGTTTCTGTGTAGTCAAACCAGAAATTGGTATCTTGCTACTCAGTTTGTGAGAGAAGAGATGCAGTTGATCTTTGAGGTTGAAATGGTTCTTGAATCTTTTGAAATTTTTGAAGAACCAATAACAGATTATGACCAAAATCCACATCTTTTCGCTCACAGTAGACTTTTGGCGTGAAAAATAGTTGTCAAATCTTGAAAATATTAAAGAATCCATGTCCATTCTATGATCAAGAATCAATCTTGCTGTTCAGTTTGTTAGGAAAAGATACGGTCGACTTTTGAGAACAAAGTAGTTATCAATCTTGAAATTTTTTGAGAACCCATACCAGTTTATGGCCAAGTATGAAGATCTTGTTGCTAAATTTGTGAAAAAAGATATACAGTTGACTTTTTGAGGTCAAAATATTTGTCAAATCCTAAACAATCCCATATCAATTTCAAAGGCTGTTTGATTAAGTTGAAAGTAGGTACCTTTGTGATGAGATCAACAACTTCACGGCTGAAAGTTTCAGGGAGAGTGAATTGTCCTTTGGCAATCTTTGCAAAGGTATCAAGTTCATTTTCTCTCCATGAACCAAATGGCATTTCACCTTGTAACATGAAGTAGATCAACACTCCTAATGGCCACCTGCAAATTACATTTTACTTGTTTTGATCATTTAAAATATTTTACATGCTATACCAAGTCAAGTGCATTGTGTACAAGTATCAAACTGAGTAACTAGTAAGGTTTTTGCAGATGATAGAAGACCAAAAAGTTCAAATACTCCTGACCTATCTACTTGTCAATCTGTACATACCAAATACTCTCATTAATTAGATATGAGATTAGACCAACAGCAGCAGCAACTATTCATCTTAATCATATGAGTTGGTTATCGAAAGCACATCACATACCTGATATATACATTCATCATGAATATTATAAAAGATTTCACGTTATTATATTTAATGAATATGAACACATGACACGTCCTTACTATAAAAATGCAGTTCTCAACCAAACTTTTTGGCCGACCAAATATCTATATCTATACTATATTATAAAGCACGGATAAAAAACTCTTCAATTACTTTAGCATTTGCTTCATCTATTTGGATTTGCATCATACGGAATGCATCCTGGAACTTTGCAGTTTCCTGGATTTTCATCTGTTCCAATTCAATTTGTTGGCACGTAAAATAACAATCGTGGAGAGAAAAAAGCAGGAAATTTGAAGCAGAGAACACAAAGATAAAATTACCCTTAGTCTCTTTTCCAGCTACAAACGCCATGTAAGTTCTTCCACACGCTTTTCTAGTTTGTCTTTTGCCTCTTTGAGGGCCCCTGTCTCCCTTGCAGCCTGAATAGTTGTACATAATTGTTACCAACTTGAAACATATTTCTAGTACCAAGAAACATAAGGTCCTAGTAAGATGGAAATACCATTTTGAGCATCCGAAGCTCTTTCCTGGCAACTCTTTGCCTCCAACCACATTGAGTAACTATTGCAGCCTTCCGGAGACTCGTGTAATAAGAATATGCGCTATAGCAACGAAAGTGAGCCTGCATGCCATCAGTAAATTCATTTGATTTAAGTCAACTCATTGGGATTAATCATCTACATTGAGGTGCTTTAAACACACACTATGTGTAGAAACCTGTATGATAGTCGCAGCCTTGGTTTGTTTTCGGTATCTAAACTCATCACGGGCAGTCATTGCTCTCGAGCCTGTCTGCAATGTGATTACAGATATCCTAAGTGTTAGATACGATTTGCTAGCAACAAAACACCGAAAATCCTTCTGAATCTTGACCAAAACTACACGGGGGAGGTCAACTATAAGGCAGTCACATCATGGCTCAAGGAAGCAATTCTAACCAATACCAGAATTATACATATGACCTATCTGCTTGTCAATCTGTACATACCAAATACTCTCATTAATTAGATATGAGATTAGACCAACAGCAGCAGCAACTATTCATCTTAATCATACAACTTACTCCTGATAAACTTGATTTTATCACTTTCCTAAGATCCATTTTCGACAATCCAATCTGGAAAGGAATTTATGTAACAAACACATTACCATTCGTCACCACAAATCTACCAAATACTTATAATCTTATAACCTCTATCCATAATAAACCAACTTTTATTCGCAAGTCAAATTATTTCATCAATGGTTTATTTCCAATCATATTTTACCATCAACACAAATCTGCTCCATTTTTTTATGCAAATACATCTAACTATAACATAAACAATACTAACAATGTATTTTGTACTAAAGTCACCATGGCTGGTGACTATCTGGTTTTAATATGGCGACTGTTGACTCTCATGTCGATTATTCAAGCTAATTGGAAAAGTCACTCAAATTGCTGCAAAAATCAACGAACCAGGATCTTAATTCACCAATAATATATGAAGAGAAAATTTTCAATTCAAATAAATCTTGAGAAAATAAAAATGCTAAGAGAAGAAATAAAAATAAGGCTGATGTCCAGAACAGCAACTTCTTCTACGTTTTTACCCCTGCATCCACTATGCTTAAATCAAATTAGTAAAATTATTAACAAGTTAAGTTAGAAAACACTAACCAGTTAGGTTAGGGTTTTTTAATCTCGATTCTCAATCGAAGGAGGCAGGAGGCAAGAGCAAGGCAATTGACAACTGATAATCAAGTAGCAACAAGCGAATAAGCAATTAGCAAAGTAACAAAGTGACAAAGATTTACCGGAAAAGCCGTTCAGACTTAAGCGGATAGCGGCAGTAAGCAGTGGATTGTAATCGACGAGGGGAACTCTGTGGATTGTAATCGACAAGGGGGAGCTCTATAGATTGTAAGAAAACTCAAAGAAATCATCTATGGTGGAAAGGGGGATTGGCTGTAGAGGCTTCGTTTTCGTCTTGGGGAGGGGGACAAAAATTTGGGGAAAAGGAAGAGGCAGGAAAAAATATTTGGGGGAAAAATAGATAATAATGGAAAAATCTCTAAACATAGAAAAATCTTTATAATCCTCTAAACATGAAATAAAAAATATTATTTTATTACATCTCAGAAATAAGAGTTAATTTTTATCATTTTATATTAAGTTATATTTTTTTCTTTTTTAGTGACAATCTTTGATTGGTTACAAACACTTTATATTTAGTGACCATTTTTTTTGGTCACTAACCCTTTCAACCTTATGATTAATCAAAAACACTTAGTGACGACTTTTGATTGGTTACTAACACTTTCAAATTAGTGACCACATTTTTTGGTCACTAACATTTTCAACCCTATGATTAATGCCTACCACTTAGTGACAACCTTTGATTGGTCACTAACACTTTCAAATTAGTGACCACATTTTTTGGTCACTAACATTTTCAACCCTATGATTAATGCCTACCACTTGGTGACAACCTTTGATCGGTCACTAACACTTTCAAATTAGTGACCACATTTTTTGGTCACTAGCATTTCCAACCCTATGAGTAATTAATATCACTTAGTGACGACCTTTGATTGGTCACTAACACTTTCAATTTAGTGACCATATTTTTTTGGTCACTAACATTTTTAACCCTATGAATAATGAATATCACTTAGTGACGACCTTGGTCACTAACACTTTCAATTTAGTGACCACATTTTTTGGTCACTAGCATTTTCAACTCTATGATTAATGAATATCACTTAGTGACCTTTGATTGGTCACTAACACTTTCAATTTAGTGACCATATTTTTTTGTCACTAACATTTTCAACCCTATGATTAATGAATATCACTACCTTTTGTGACGTAACACAAAGTCGTAAAAAAGTTCTTTTGAGAATTAGTGACCACTTAGTGACCAAATTTATTTTTTGTCACTAAAATAAATAATAGTGATCAAAAATTAATGACGACCTTTGTCATCGTCACTAATATCACATTTAGGGACCAAAATTTAAGTATTCACTAAAATTTTGGTCACTAACTAAGTTTTTTCTTGTAGTGAGAATGAAGTCTTTATTTTATGGTAACTTGAGCAAAACGATATAAATGTGTCATTTATGGATAACAGGAATATCAGATTTATACCAAATTTTATATTTTGATACATTGAAAAATCTAGATATCATAAATATCAGAAAGATCAAAATATAAGTACAAAAAAAATTTGTACAACTCCAAAAAAGGCATAGCAATACCATGTCTATGGATAGGTATTAGGGAATAGGTTCCAAATATGTATTTATATTGGGATTTAGAGTTACATATACAAAGTTATACTTAAAGAATAGTATAAATAAAATATGGTTAAGATTTAATATATATATATATATATAATTAAATTAAAAAAACGAATGGATATTTATCAAAGGTAAAAATGAAAGTTATCTTTGGTAAATAAATATAAAAATGTAGCCGTCTTATGTTACCACCGTAAAAATTATTTATTTTTTTCATTCTAACACTACAAATAGAGGTTACATAGAAGAATTCAAAAAAAAATTATAAAAACAAATATATATTAGAAAGTTACAGTAAGGTTAAGACGATAATTTAAGGTGAGTTTATTATTCTTTTTACTGGATACATATGTGTTATATTATCGTATTTACCGCATTTTACATTTTAAGTCGTTACCCTTAATATTATCATTAAATATTTTTAGTCGTTTATTAAAATGTTATTATTAAACATTTTATAATCGTTACTCTGCACAAATTAAAATGTTATTATTAAACATTTTATAGTCGTTACTCTCCACAAATTAAAACATTATTATTAAATGTTTTTATGGTTGTTACTCTGCTCAAAATGTGGCTTATAATATGGGACGAAATAAAAGCACGTGTTCTACATAGGATCTACAAAAACTTTGTGCATGTGAAAGTAGGTCTATAGTAAATACCCGACGGGGTATAATGATGGAGGACGTCTTGCAAACGGACTTAGGGGGAAGATCCTTCTTGGAACCCCATGGATCTAGGATCCTGTTGAAAGTAATGGGCATACTTACACTTATGAGATCTCGCACTAATTTTATGTAGGCTATGGATTTCATTCTAAAACCTTAATTGCTCACAAAGCTTAAAAGCTTATATATCTCATGTATGTATCTCATGCAAGGCGACGTAAAGAGGAATGGCAACGTACTAGTGTTTTTATTATTATCATGTATAATAAATTGCTTGACTTTTATTTCGAACGCTTCCGCTTGTGTAATAAATCTTACGATGTAAGAAAATTTATGATGTAATAATTTTGTTCTTGTAAAAAAAAAATCCATGGCGTTACATTGTGGCAGTAAAACCAAGGGAGGTATACCACAGAAGACGGGTACAACCGAAGTATCATCCGGAGAGGAGTTTTCTTAAAAATAAATCTTGCCTAGATAGGGCCTTTTGTAAAAAGAAGGTTGATGCTAGGAGTGATTGTAATAGGAAAATCCTCTGTACCCATTTTCAATGATTTCAATGAAAAGTTTAAGCAAGTTGTATCAAATGACCATCATAGTGATTGTTTTAAGCTCATGTATCAATTAGGTCAACATTTCTCTGATCCACTATTGATCCAAACTCTCTAAGTGATTTGATGATGACCCTTTAAATTACTTAGTGAAAATTTTGTTTAACATATGTATGTATTAGTGTTTCACCATCAGCGATCAAATACTGAGTCTGTTCAGTATCGCTGATGGTTTCAAATGTACTCAGTTAAATGTAATCCTTGAAAACAAGTTTCGCGACAAAGACGTTCACCGCTGATATCGAAGACAAAGTTGCTAAACAAGTGACAAGTCTACTCATGATTTGATGCAGACATTAGTGAAACCAAGACAAGTCCACAACACGCGAACAACCTTGAAGAAAAGCCTCAACGATCGCTGAACTTAATTCAGATTCACTGAAGAAAGAACCTTTCAACGATTGATGATCATAAAGCTTCCTCTCCGAGTATCTTTTTTCTTATCCTTGCACAAAAAGTACATTTGTCAGAAGAGACATACCTCTACTATAAATCATACAACAACTCTGAAGAACTACACTCTTCATCATCCGGCCAAAAGTATGTCTCCAAAAGTCAGAGACATGCAACCAACTAAAGTGTGACACGTGTAACGAACCCAACCATGCATTTAATGCATAGATTATAAATAGAAAGGGTATGACTCTCTCTAAATAGAGCCTTCTATCCTTTCTCTTAGTGAACCAAAAATATAGAAACCTTTGATTTCTATATTGTCCCAACCTTCTATCTTTAGTTATTAGTGCAAACATCTGTGTGATTCTTAAGTTTGTTTAAATTAGGTTCTACTTAATCTTGTTCCGCAACAAACTATAAATTGTGATTTGATTCAACAATAAACAATTTATTAAAATGAAAATTTGTGTTTGTATTCAACCCCCCTACAAACTTGTTGAGCACCTTCGAGGCCAACAAGTGGTATCAGAGCAGATTGTTTAATCTCAAAAACAAGATCTTGCTTTATTCTATTCCTTGCGATTCTGAAAAATGGCACTAAACACTACTTCTAACAATTATGATAATGGTTCTCTATCAAAACCTCCTCGTTTCAGCAGAGACAATTTTTCCCCCTAGAAAAATCGAATGATGCTATTTCTAGAAGGTGTAGATCCTACTGTACCTGAATATGTAGAAAATGGACCCATAGATGATGCTATTTCTTATCATAGTTGCAGGCACTGCAACCACACCCGCTGTCCTTGAAAGATATGCTCCCAACAAAATAAGACAGTGGAGTGATGAGGACAAGAAGAAATTTGGTATAGATGCAAAGGCAAAAACCATTATCTCCATATCTTTGCCTGATGAAGCCTTCCATTCCATCATGCATCTTAAAACTTCTAAGGAAATGTGGGACACTATATGTGTTCAGTACGAAGGAACCACTGAAATCCAGGAAACCCGAAAGATCAATGTGGTAAGACAGTATGTGAGTTTTATCTGTGGTAAGAATGAATCCTTATATGATGTTCACCAAAGATTTAACTGCTTAATTCTTGATTGAAGGACAATTGGTAGGACCTACTCTAATTCTGAGGTCCTCACTAAATTCCTGGAATGTCTTCCTGAAAGCTGGGACAGTTATTCCATGTTTCTCAAGCTGACAAAAGACTTAAACCAACTTTATGTGATTTTGCCCAAGTATGAGAAATCCAATCTACTGAAGAAGAATATTGTTAAGAATCTAAAGACTCCAAAAGAGCTCTTGTTGCTTTAGTCTCTTTAGAGATTATCCCATCTCAGCGATCTACACTTACAATCACTTAGTTAGATTCTGACTCTGAGAAACAATCAGACACTGACCTATTAGAGTTTGATGAATCCTTAGCACTCTTGAAAAACTCTTTTAAGAGGTGTGCAATAAAGGGCAATTTTAGAAGAAATAAGCCTCTCTCCCTATCTGACAAGACTAAATCAACCCCTGTTTATAAGGCAACTGCTACTTGCTTCCACTACGTGAAAATTGGCCATTTAGCCAGCGAATGCAGGTCAAAGAAAGTATTTAAACCTTCTTCATCTAAGAAGACCAGCGATAACAAATACCTTAAGCTGAAGAGAAATACGAGAAGCTGAAAAGCTTTAAGAGAAAAGGAAAAGATCTTATCGCTGAAGAGCATGACTGGGCTGAATCAGAAGAATCAAGTTCTGATGAAGAGAATTTTGCTAATCTCTGTCTTATGGCTGAGATTAAAGAAGAAGTGGAGGAACCTTCAGGATCAACCATAAGCTTTATTTCCTCTCAGGTATCAATCTCTACAAACTCCTCTCTTTTTTTAAGCTGAGAGATGTCGTGTTGTTGACGTTCTGACGATTGATTTATATAATGCACTTAATGGCAAAACTTTAGCTGGAAAAAAAATATTAATCTAACTGAACAACTTGGGAAATGTCTTATAAGGATCAAGGAACTAACTCTTTTAGATGAAGTTTTAAAGGATCAAGTCATCGTTAATGAAATCATCAGCATTGAACGCGAAAAAGTTATCGCTGCTCTCAAAACTGAAAAAACCACGATTGAAGGATGGTGTAAATCCTCAACAAAGGTCACTGAGATCGTGAGTGCTACGATCCCTACTCATGATAAAATCGGCCTTGGTTATAACTCTAATATGGATGAATCTAGTAGAGACTGTTAAATGCTTAAGTTTGGAATGTGTTGGTCCCGGAGCTGCATAACAAGTTTGTAGAAGGGGGGGGTTGAATACAAACACATAATTTAAAGTTTAATAAATTATTTATTGATAAATCAAACACAATTTACAAGTCTGTTGCGGAATAAGATTAAGTAAAACTCAATCTAAATAAACATAAGAAAAAACTAAGATGGTTGCACAAGAATATAGAGAATGGGGGATTTGAGAAGTATAGAAAACAAGGGTTTCTATATGATAGAAAGATGAAGGCCAAAGGTTAGCACACTCTTCAGATGGAGAGGTAATCTTTCTATTTATACCCTATGCATTAAATGCATGGCAGGGCACTTTACACGTGTCCTTCATTGATTGGCTGAGAGGGTCTGAGTTTGGGAGACATGCTTTCGGTCGTATCATGAACAGTGTAGTTGACAGAGTTGTTGTACAAATTGTGGCAGAGATATGTCCGTTCTGACACATCGTACTGGTTGTGCAGGGAAAGACAAAAGAGACTTGAGGCATAAGCTAAGTGATCATCGATCGCTGAATATCTCTTCCTTAAGAGATATAAAGAGGTTCAGCTATCGCTGAAGCTTTTCCTCAGGTTTCTTCGCGTATGAGTAGAGTCGTCTAAGCTTCACTGATATCCGCATCAGGTCACTAGTAGACTTATCTTTGTTCAGCAGCTTCGTCTTCGATTCAACTATGAACATTTGTTGACGCGAAACTTGTCTTCAGGGATTACGTTTGCAGCAGAGAACATCAGCGATAACTGAACAGACTCAGTCTGATCGCTAATAGTGAAACACTAATACATATGAGTGTTTATAAGAAAGACCATCAGAGATAACTGAACAAACTCAGTCTGATCGCTGATGGTGAAACACTAATACATATTAATAAACGTAATTTTCACTAAGTATAGAAGAGGGTCTTTATCAAATCACTGAGAGAGTTTGGATCAACAATCTCCCCCTATTTGATAATGACAAAGTAACTGAAGAAAATTACTTTACAATTCAAAATGAGGAATAATCAGGACTCATAAGATACATGTCCCAATTACTATTTGAGGGATATTTTACAGTACTGATAGGGTTAAGTACTTCACTGAAATTTTCATTAATTCAAAGATAGAATTACAAGATATGAAAATTATAAGTACAAGTGAGGAACTAACTACTGTAAGTTTAACTAATAGATTACAAGAAATAGAAAACTAATCTATCAGCTATCTAAAGAAGACTTTGGAGGATTAACCATATAGTCAGGTATTTCTTCTCCTCTTTGCTTCCCATCTGAATATTCTTGACCAGTGATTGTCTTGATCGGTTCAGCTAAAGGAGAGAAGTTACACCATAAGCATAGGAGATCCTTGAGATGACTGAGGGGACAGATAGGGACTTCAGAGACTCTTTGGAATCTAAGTTGTTCCTCATCATCTCTGAAAAAGATTCCAAAAGGCTCTTTAAGTACTTGCCCTACAATATATGGTCCACCAGGAGGCAGGGATAGATCAAGTACTGAGAGATCAGGAGGAGGGCCAAACAGAGCTTCTTTTGAGAACTTGATGGAGGTGTCATTTCTGATAGTAGCAACATTATCAGATGAGGAGGAGACAGGCTTTCTTTTGAGTTGCCTTGGCTTGGAAGGAAGAGCAGATGGTACCTTTAACACAACAGTGACTCTGTTGATAAAAGCATCAGTGATCCCTTCAACATAGCCTTTGTAAGTTGATTTTGATTTCTTCAGCGCATCTTTGAACTCTAGCCATTCCATGTAGCCGAGACTTTCAAGCTTTGAAACAAACATAGCCTTAGAGCTTCCATCCTCTCTGGTTATCTCTATCCTCTCTGGTTATCTCTATCATTACAGAAACTTTATGTTTGCACTATTCGACAGTGTTATCGCTGACCGCTTGTTCTTTTGAGCGCTCCTCTTCAATTTCCTTTAGTATAGCAGCCTAGACTTCCACTGGATTCTTTTTCAGCTTCTTGTCTTTGACTTGAGAGGATTGAACCTTGAGAGCTAGAGAGATTCTTCAATCAGTTTCAGTCAGGAAGTCTAGTTCTGTAGATGTTATTTGAAGAGGGACCTTCCACCGTTCACTCTCTAGATGCGAGATCATCTCTTTTCTTCTCTTCATCTCTTCCTCTGACCAGAGAATGGTCTAGAGGGACTTCCTGGATGGTGCAGGGCTTATTCTTCTTCATCTTATTCATCAATCCCATTTAAGGAGATTGGGATTATTGAGTCATCAGCTATGGAAGCTGGGATTATTTGTAGTTCCTTTCCCTTAAGCAGGGGAGAGAACTGTCTGGTCAGAAAATAGATGAAAAGAGTTAGTGTATGTTTTGGGAAGAAGAAAGATGAAGGCTATAAAGAAATAGGGGTTGGGAATTTATAGAAGGATATAGGAACAAGTGAAAGGCATACCTGATAAGGTATCTCCCCCTCAGATAGTGAAACATTTTTTAGGCTTCCCTTAGCAGCTGAACCCTTTGGTTTGCTTTGGGAAGGGGTTCATGAAGAAGTTCCACTTCTCCCCCCTGCTGTGATAACTTCTTTCGAAGCTATCACTGATGAAGTGGTCGCTACAGAAAACCATAGAGACTAGTCTTCTTCATCATCATCATGGTGTTGTTCTTTATCTTGATCCTGGGGATCAAGATCTTCATCCTCTTCTTCCTCCTCTTCTTCGTCTTCAAATAAAACTTGATCGAGCAAAGGAGGGGCTTTGTCAACAACCTTCTCCCCCTCAACCTGAGAGGGAGGTTCTTCCGTCTAAACTTCAGCAACAGCAACATCATCCTCAAGATTTTCTTTAGAACGCTCTTTCTCCCCCTCTTTGGCATTATAAGAATGGGGGAGGTTAGATATGGAAGGAGCAACTGTTGATGACGCCAGGGACTAGACTTCAGCCTCCAGACGCTCTAGACGGTCTTCAATCACAGGGATGTCTGAAGTAGCTTGATTAATAAATTCAACAGCTACATTCAGAGAGGTGCGGTCCGCCTCTCTGAAAGAAGGGGTGAGCGTCGGAGCTGGTGCATTCAGCTTTTCAAGATCTTGTTGTATGATTGAGGTACAGGAATCGATCTTTGCAGATAATCCCTGTACATTGTTGCTTAGAGTATCAACACGTCCCTGAAGGAGTTGAGAATCCTCCTTTACTTTGACAATCTCTCACTGAAGAGTTGTGATTTGGGAGGCCTCAGCTTTGGACGAACAAGTAGCCATGAGTTTCTTCAGCTATTCACCAGCGTTATTGACAGCGCTGGTGGTTTCGTTGATTAAGGTGGTGAGAAAATCCACTTTGACACCCAAAATGTTGACATGAGAGTCAACAGTCGCCATATTAGGACCTGAAAGAAAAGTTAGTTTCTGAGAAACAGGCTTATATGGAGAGATGGGAGTACTGTTAAGGGTTATAGGAGTACCTGAGTTATCAAACAATTTGTAGAATTGCATCGATTCTTCAAAAGTTTGTTTGTCAGGTCCTATGGGTGCAGACTGTGGTTGCGTAGAAATAGATGGAGGGTTAGAGACCAATGAAATAGAGGAATGAGAGATTGGGTTAGAAGAAGTTGGGAGTTGGGTAGTTACCTCAGGTTGGTATTGAATTGAGATTGTTGGTGACGTTACTGATATTGCGGCAGCGACCGAGATCGCTGGCACAGTTGATGTGATAATAGTTGCAGATGTGGAGGAGAGTCCCACAAAACCATCTAAGGTAGTTTGTTGAGAAACTACCTCAGGCCTTGAGCTAGTGGCAATGGTCTCCTTAATCAATTTGGCCTTCTTCGAAGGACCAGAAAGACTAGATGATGGTCGTTTTGAAGCGGTGGTAGCGGCAGGGCTAGCAGAAGAATGAACCTCCTGCGTGGCCGCTGAAGTAGAAGAAGTGTGGAGATAGAGACGGGAGTGAAGAGTAGAGATACTTACCTCATTGTCAACCGGCTTGACCTCCAACGATCGCTGACCCACTTTGGCGAAAGAGACATCGTGAGTACTGGGGTAAGTGTGGGGGTAGAGAAACTTCAGATATGCACAGATGAACCGTACATATGGGATCTTGGGATCCCTCTCCGTCTTCTCTATCTTTGACTTGAGATCGTCAAAGATAGCGGTGGCAAAGTCGAAGTTCTTTCCAGCAATCACTGAATAAGCGATCTGGAGTTGTACTTTGCTTGCCTGGTCCAGTGAGCCACTCTTCCCACTCATACATTGAATAATGTGTGAGAAGAAGTAGTTCAGTTGAGAAGGCATGTTTGCCTTCTTGATGATGGTCAGGCGTTAGTTAGGGATGGTTGATCGTGGCTTGTTGTCCCAACAATATTCCATATCATCCAGAAACTGGATGAGTTCAGCATCAGATGGAAGAGCGTCAAATCCACTCTTACGTTTGTCAGGAAATTTGAGTACCTTCCTCAGGCTGAATGCAATCAACATGCCTGAACCTAAATAAGTGCTGAAAGAGATAGCAGGAACCTGGTCACCTTTCTTGTTAGTGATAGAGGTTTCGGCAACAGTGAACCAAAACTGTCGAAGAAGAGTTTTGGATGGTTGAGGATCCACAGTGATTGCGTAAGCAATACACGATTGCTTCAGGAACTTAGCTGCTTCTACCAGGTGTGGGTATTTGACACCATCGAACTCCAATCGGGCAAGATGATTGTTCTTCGGAATTTCAGATTCAGAGAGAGCAAACTTGACACTCTTGGAAGCAATGAGAGTGGATTGTGCCATTTCTGAATATGGAAAGAATTAGAATAGAGAGAAAGGTTTAGAGTCCAAAAATAAATAAGATTTTTACCAGTTTCTATTTGAAGAAAGAAACGTAGAAAAAACAAAATATTTTTAGATTAAAACCGAGTTCTTTGTTGACGAAGAAAGAATAGTAAGGAAACCAAAGGTTTGAATCAAAAGAATATGATTTTGATGTTGAGAAATCTTGTAAAAACCCATAATGATGGAACATATATAGGATTATGTAACAAAATTTAAAAAGAAAAGAAGAACAAAGTAACCTGTTCATCTTGAAGGAAGAACAAAGATTCAAATTCTTGAAGGAGGTGTTTGCTAGAAATGCCTTGAGAGAGAGAGTTCTTGCTCAAAAAGATTTCCAGACAGCGTAAAAGATAAGAATGAAAAGAAACATTCCTTTTAAACGTATATATATATATATAGAGAGAGAGTTTGAGGCGGGAAAACAAATGTTCATCATGACATGGACACGTTTGACGAAGTTGATTGGATGGAAGGGAAACGGGCGAACGTGTCAGAAAAAGGCATGTCGTGGATTGTCGGTTCAAATGACGTCATGAGGAGAGAGAAAAACGTTTCATTTGTCCTTTTCGAAATTATCTCTGAAGGAAAGTCAGAGATAGGTTTTCATTTTGATAGAATCCCTGATAGAAGTCAGAGATTAATTTTCTTTTCAAAATAATCACTGAAGAGAAATGTGAGTGATAGAATTTGTTTATCAAAAAGCATTTAATCATTTGAAGAACGAAAATGATTATTTTTATTTTTGAAAAACCAACTTGCTGAATGAATATTCAGTGATGGAGAATAAAAAAACATACCTGAGAGTCAGAATTTTATTCAAAGATAGTGTGATAAAGGGGAACTTAGAATCACTGACATAATGCGGGAAAGATGAAGAGTTACTCTTCAAAATTCAGCATTCCAAGCTCACTGATGAGAAAGTTGAACCTTGTCTCATCAAGTCGTTTGGTAAACAAGTCAGCTAGATGATAGTCAGTGGGGATAAAATGAAGTTAAATATCACTATTCATCACATGATATCTGATAAAATGATATCTGATCTCTATGTATTTCGTCTTTGAATGTAGCACTGGATTGTTTGCTATAGCGATAACACTAGTGTTGTCGCAATAGATTGGAATCTTTGATAGCTGAAGGTCATAGTCTAATAGTTGATTTCTCATCCATAAGACCTGAGCACAACAACTTCCAGCAGCTACGTATTCAGCTTCAACTGTAGAAGTAGACACAGAATTTTGCTTTTTACTTGTACAACTTACCAGCTTTCCTCCTAGGAGTTGACATCCACCAGTGGTGCTCTTTCTATCGAGTTTACAACCCGCAAAATCACTTTCAGAATATCCAGTTAGATCGAACCCAGAGTCTTTGGTATACGAAAGACCGAGGTTAGGAGTCCCTTTCAGATATCTGAAAATTCGCTTTACAACGATCAGATGGGATTCCTTGGGTTCAGATTGATAGTGTGCACATAAACAAGTAGAGTACATGATGTGAGGTCGGCTCGCTGTAAGATACAGCAGGGAGCCTATCATTCCTCTATAGGCAGTGACATTAACAGGTTTTGCAGATGGATCTTTGTTAAGTGTCAGAGGAGGTGCCATAGGAGTATTCATCGCTGAAGTTTGTGTTAAATCAAACTTCTTCAACATCTTTTTAACATACTTTACCTTGGCTGATAAAAGTACCTTTGTCAGATTGTTTAATCTGAAGACCAAGAAAATATGTCAGCTCAACCATCATACTCATTTTGTATTCTTTCTTCATTCTTTCAGCGAAGCGAGTACATAGAGATGGGTTAGTAGAACCAAATATGATGTCATCGACATATATTTGTACAAGAATAATATGACCTTTTATCTTTCTGAAAAATAATGTATTATCAATTTTGCCACGTTCAAAATTTTCAGAGATAAGAAAGGATGAGAGAGTGTCATACCAAGCACGAGGGGCTTGTTTTAGACCGTAGAGAGCCTTATCCAATTTATAAACATAATTTGGATACTTAGGGTCATAGAACCCTGGGGTTTGTTCTACATAGACTTCTTCATTCAACTTTCCATTTAGGAACGTTGATTTTACATCCATTTGATATACAATGAAGTCTTTGTAAACTGCATAAGCTAAGAAGAGTCGAATTGCTTCAAGTCTAGCCACATGGGCAAAGGTTTCATCATAGTCTATGCCTTCCTCTTGTCTATATCCCTGAGCAACAAGTCGAGCCTTGTTGCGGGTTACAGTTCCATGTTCATCTAACTTGTTTCTAAAAACCCATTTGGTGCCTAAAACAGTTTTATCAGATGATCTAGGAACGAGATTCCAAATTTTGTTGCGAGAGAACTCAGTCAGCTCTTCTTGCATAGCATTGACCCAGTTTGGATCTCTGAGGGCGTCATCAGCCTTCTTTGGTTCTATTAAAGAAATAAAGTTGACAAAGAGACAGATATTACCTGAACTTCCTCGTGTCTGAATACCTGCATCGGGAGCACCAAGAATTTGATCTATGGGGTGATGTCTGGTCCATCGCTGAGCAGGAGCATGATCGCTTATTTCAGAGATTGGATCAACAATAGGAATGTTCACTGATGAAGAAGCTTGAGGTTCATCAGCTATTAATTGTTGAGAGTCAGACAAACCAGTGTTTTCTGAGAGGTGTTCAGACGAAGATAGATCTGATGGTAGAAGTGTGTTTAGAGGCTCAGCTGAAACCCATGAGATGGATTCATCGTTCAGAGGTATGATGTTTGGATCATCGGCAGCTGGAGGAGGATCTGAGTGCTGATGGTGTGAAAAAAAGGTTTTCTTTCTCTGTAATGAGAAAACATCCAAGCATTTAACTCTTCATTGTCAGCGATTGGTTTAGAGTTCGCTGAGCGAGTTTCATCAAAGGTGACATGAATTGTTTCTTCCACAGATTGTCTTCTTTTGTTGAAAACTCTGTAGGCTTTGGAGATAGAGGAATATCCAAGAAATATTCCATCATCCGCTTTTAGGTCGAAGTTTCCATGTTGATCTTTGTTGTTTAAGATAAAGCACTGACAACCAAAGATATGAAGAAAACTGATAGATGGTTTTCTTCCATGAAAAATTTAATAAGCTGTCTTTCCAAATCACTTTACTATCAGCGATCTGTTTTGAATAAAACATGAAATGTTTACAGCTTCAGCCCAAAATTGAGTAGGGAGGTGAGAATCCCTGAGCATTGATCTAGCAGCTTCAATGATCGTTCTGTTTCTTCTTTTAGCGACTCCGTTTTGCTGAGGTGTTCTTACTGAGGAGAAATTATGAGAAATTCTCTTGTTCTAAAAGAAATTGTTCAGAGAACTGTTTTTGAATTTAGTTTTATGATCACTTCTAATTGAACATACAGTGAGATTATTCAACACTTCCATCTTTTTAACAAAAGATATCAGTTCTTCTGGAGTGTCACTCTTGCAGCGAAGAAAGATAACCCAGGTGTAGCGAGAGTATTCATCTATAATGACAAGTGTATATTTCTTTCCAGCTATTGATTGGATGTTGACAGGGCCAAACAAATCCATATGCAAGAGTTGAAGAGGACTTGTCACTGGGGAAACTTGTTTAGAGTTGAAACTAGCTTTCGTCTGTTTTCCTTTTTCACATGTTGAGCAGAGAGATTCTTTAGCATATGAGTGCGGAGGAAGACCAGAAACCAGTTCCTTAGATGAGAGAGAATTCAGGGTTTTGAAGTTTAGATGAGAGAGCCTTTTGCGCCGTAGACAGTTTACATCAGAGGAGGCTTTAGAGAGAAAACATACGTTTTCAGTGGTAGTAGAGTCCATATCTATTACATAGATATTTTCTTTACGATAACCAGTGAGAGCAAGTTTTCCTTTCTCATTTACCACTGAACATGCTTTCTTGGAAAAGCGAACTTCATAGTCTTTGTCACATAGCTGACTGATGCTCAGAAGGTTGTGCTTCAGTCCATCTACATAAGCGACTCTTCTGAAGGTAGTTGTCACATTGCTAAGGACACCAAACCCTCAGGTATATCCTTTTACATTTCCATCAAAGGTCACAGAGGGACCTTTTTCTTCCTTGTATTTAGTGAGCAGGTCTTTTTGTCCAGTCATATGACGAGAACATCCACTATCTAGATACCAGATGCCCTTTGATCCCTGCAAACATAAGGAAGATTAAGCTTTCTTTGGTACCTACTTTTCAATTGGTCCTTTAGGGTTAGTGGAGATGGAAGGTTCAAAAATCTTCACAGTAGATGAAGATTTAGCTTCAGTGGTAACCTTCACTTTGGTTAATTTCTTAACCTTAGTGGTATTTTTCACCTTAGTCGATTTTTTAGCTTTGGTGACCTTCTCAGCCTTAGAGGCATTCATCTTCACTTTAGCTGTTTTATCAGCTTTAGTGGCGGTTGGACATTTTCTTACAATATGGTCAGTAAATCCACAGTGATAGAATTTTCTATATATTTGAATGTGGTTTTAGGACCAGAAGTAGAAGGTTTTGAGAATTTATGATGAACGGGTCCAACTCCAAGAATGCTTTTCTCATGAGATCTGGGAGGAATTTTTATTTCTTCAGATCTCTTAGGCTTAAGATCAATCTTTAGCTTTGGAGGACAGAGATGAAATATTTCTATCACAGAGCTAGACGATTGATTCGCTGAAGGTTTAGAAGGAACTTTCAACTTTGTTTTTCTTGGAAGCCTTCTGAGGATAAAGAATAGAGTTTCCTTTATCTGCAGACTTAGAGTCTTTAGATATTTTCTCAGGGATGGTTTTAGAAGAAGATGAATGTTGGGAACTGAAGATTCTACTAAGTGTAGTTACTACTGCTAGTACAAGTGTAGTTACTATTGCCAGAACAAGTTGAAGATTAATACTGCTGAGTGTTACTACTGCTAGTGTTAATTAATACTGCTAGTCAAAGTTAGTACTGCTTGAACAAAGTTAGTACTGCTTAGCTAGTTAGTACTGCTAGTAGTTAATACTGCTTGCAGTTAATACTGCTAGTTGAAGTTAATGCTGCTGAGCATTATTAGTGCTGCTAAAGAGATACGGATGGAAAGTACTACAGCTGGATATACTGAAGATATACTTAGAAGATATACATGGAAGATATACTGAAGATTTGTTTATTCTTTGTAATTATCTTTTTATCAGTATATGTATAGAATGTGTAGAATAGATAGAAAGAACTTTTGATAATTGTTTTTCAAGAGAAAAATCGACCTCAAGGCATAGATCCTAATTCTAGAGAAGTAGAATTCGTATTGGTGAGTCTGTTCATCAATATTGAGGTTGAGAGTGTAATCTTGTAACTTTAAGCATTCAATACAAGTTTACTGTTTGATCATTATATACGGTGTTTGATTACTGTTTTATTAAATATCAAAGTGTTTTTCCGCAACTTCTTTGATATTAGTTTCTGAGTATTAATTCTTGTTAAGAATTCGATCCTGACAAGTGGTATCAGAGCTAATTCTCTCAGAAACAGTTATTCATCATGGAAAATCTTACAGAATCAAGCAGTACTTTGGTCTCAAAAGTTCCAATGCTCAGATCCAATGAATTTGACATGTGGAAAATCAGAATCAAGCAATATATTCTCCTCACAGATTACTCTATGTGGGACATCATTGAGAATGGCCCATCTGATGGAGGAAAGATTGGTGAAGATGGCAAAAGAACTCCTCCAAAGACAGATACAGATAGGAAATCAAGACAGACAGAGATGAAAGCCTTGAGCACACTGCTCTTGGCCATTCCAAATGAGTATCAACACCAATTCTGCAATTGTACTGATGCACAGATGCTCTGGAATGCTCTAGAGAAGAGATTCTCAGGTACTAAAAGTACCAAGAGAAATCAAAAGGCAATCTTAAAACAACAGTATGAAAACTTCATCTCAACTAAGAATGAGTCCATGACTCAAACTTTTGACAGGTTTAATAAACTAATTGGTGAACTAGCTACTATGGGAGTACAGATTGATCAAGATGATGTGAACAGAAAGTTCTTAAGGTCCCTTGGAGATGAATGGACCATGTACACTGTGTCATTCAGACAGAATGATCAGTTGGAAGACAAAGAACTTGATGATCTGTACAATGATCTTAGAGTTTTTGAAGCTGAGGTGGAGGCAAAGAAGAAGCCTTCTGGATATGTTCATAATGCTGCACTCCTATCAGCATCAATTGATTCTACTGCTAACTCTGAATCAGTTAATGCTACTAATGGATCAAATCTAGATAAAGGCACTGATTATGCATTTGAAGCTCTTCTTTCTAATCATGGAAATTCTTCTTTGATCAATGATGACTTAGAACAACTTCATCCTGATGATCTGGAAGAGATGGATATTAAATGGCAAATGGCCATGCTCTCCATGAGGGTTAAGAAGTTTATAAAGAGAACTGGAAGAAACAACTTCTCACAAAGAAGAGAAGATGGAGCAGGGTTTGATAAATCAAAGGTAGAATGCTACAAATGTCATCTTAAGGGACATTTTGCTAGAGAGTGCAAAAGTGGAATGTCTCACAACAACAACCATCAACAAGCTCAATCTGGAAGCTTCAATAACAATAGAAACTCTGCTCAAGCCCTTGTTTCTCAACAAGGAATGGGGTTTGATTGGAGTGATCAAGCAGAAGAAGCTATTCAGAATCAAGCTCTTATGGCTAAAGTATCTGATCTCCCATCTGAGGTAAGTTCTAATCTCTGCTCTAAAACTTGCATAGACACTGTTAAAAGGTACAGAGATCACAATCAGAAGATGAGTGATGACCTGAAGAGACTAGAAAAGGATATAAAAGACTATGTGAGGATAGTAGAGAGATTTGAAGATCAAATCAAAGGTTTTCAAGCCAATGAACTACAACACTCATATGACACTAATTACTGGAAGTGGGAGAAAAAGGATTTAGAACTTAAACTGACCAAATCTAAAGAG
This sequence comes from Arctium minus, assembly GCA_954870635.1. Taxonomy (NCBI): domain Eukaryota; kingdom Viridiplantae; phylum Streptophyta; class Magnoliopsida; order Asterales; family Asteraceae; genus Arctium; species Arctium minus. The sequence goes on along the minus strand of OX941090.1, from coordinate 54,230,373 downwards.
GAGAGTGAAAAACTGAAAGAGGAGTTAACCAAGGTTAAGCTTGATGTAGAAAAGTTTTCCAATGCTTCTAAAGCAATGGACTCCTTACTGCAAAATCAGATTCATGATAAATTAAGAAGAGGAATTGGGTATAATGCCACACCTCCACCATATAACAACAATTACATTCCTCCTACTTCAGACCTGTTAGACACCAAAGATAGGAAGGACTTGCCTGAGGGAGCCACTGAAATAGATCCCTTAGATGAGGTAATTGTTAAGGATAAGACTGAGAAAGAGGTTGGCAAGAGTAAGAAGAACAAGGTGAGTGGTGAGACTTCTATAGAAAACAACATTATCACCAATGAGGATTGTGGAAGGGCTTGGATCAAATCCAAGAACATAGAGAAGACAGAGGAAAAGTCTGGTAAGGTCCATTATAAACAGACCACAGTTGTGAATCCAGGTCCTTGCAAACAGTGTACTTGTAAGAAGAATAAACCCCAAAAACAGGACAAAAAGAGGGGAAATCAAAGAAACTGGAATAATCAATGGGCACATAAACAAGGGGTTGATCTGAGTAAAATCAATAGACCAAAACCTTGCTTTATCTGTGGCAAATTGAATCATCTTGCAAAATTCTGTTATTTCAATCCTATGAACCAAAGAATGAATTTCCAAAGATCCATGCAAAAACCCTTTGGTTATAAGAAAATTGAAAAGAACCATGTGGCTAAGAAAAATGTTAAAACTAAAAGCCACATGAAGAAAAAGTATTCTGTTAAAGAAAGTGTCAATATGTGGATTCCTAAAAGCACTAAAACTGTTAGTACTGCTACCACAAATAGTGCTGCTGACAATGATAGTGCTGCTAGAAGTAATACTACTGCTAACAATGTTAATGCTGCTAACAAGGTTAGTACTGCTAAACCTGTTAGTACTGCTACACCTGTTAGTACTGCTACACCTGTTAGTACTGCTAACTCTGTTAGTACTTCTAAGGTTAGTATTGCTTCCAGTATTGATTCTGCTAAACCAATCATATTGACAAAGTACTCTAATAAAGAGTGCTCTGAGTTTAAAAACCTCATTAAAAAGGAATGTAAATACTTTGATGAGAATGGCAGACCCAAGATCACTTTGGCTTGGGTCCCCAATCATACTAATTGATTTATTTAATGTGCAGGGCAACCAACAGCTCAAGGGAACGAGCATATGGCATGTTGATAGTGGTTGCTCTAGGCACATGACTGGCAACATGTCATGCCTTCAGGATTTCAAGCAAATTAATGGAGGACATGTTGCATTTGGAGACAATCTTACTGGTGGTAAGATAAGTGGAAAAGGTAATGTCACCAAAGGTAAGATGACATTTGAGGATGTCTACTATGTTGATCAATTAAAGTACAACCTGTTAAGTGTATCACAGGTTTGTGACAAACAACATAGTATATTATTTACTAATACTGAGTGTATGATTCTTGCTCCAGGGTTCAAGGTAGTTGATGAAAGCAAGATACTACTTAGAACTCCAAGGAAGGACAATGTTTACTGTCTTGATTTGGACAATGTTGATAGTGATTCATCTTTAAATTGTCTTGTTTCAAAAGCTTCTATAGATGAATCCTCCCTTTGGCACAGAAGGATGTGTCACATGAATTACAAGACTATGAACAATCTTGTTAAAAATAACCTTGTAAGAGGTTTACCTTCAAAAGTCTTTTCATGTGATGATCATTGTGTTGCTTGTCTCAAAGGCAAACAACACAAAACTTCTCATAAGACCAAAGAGTTAAATTCTGTTTCTTCTTGTCTCCAGTTATTGCATATGGATCTGTTTGGTCCTACAAATGTTATGAGTATAGGCAAGAAATCTTACTGCTTGGTTATTGTTGATGATTACTCCAGGTTTACTTGGGTATATTTTCTAAGGACTAAGGATGAAACAAGTGATCTTATCAAATCCTTTATTCTAAGAATTGAAAACCAAACTAATCAAAGAGTAAAAGTCATTAGATCAGATAATGGAACTGAATTTAAAAATCATGATTTAAACACTTTTTGTGAAGGAAAAGGTATTGAGAGACAATATAGTGCTCCTAGAACTCCTCAACAGAATGGTGTTGCTGAAAGGAGAAATAGGACACTAATAGAGGCTGCTAGATCTCTGTTGGCTGATTCAAAATTGCCAATTACATTCTGGGCTGAAGCAGTTAATACTGCTTGTTATGTCCAAAACAGAGTTCTAGTGGTCAAGCAAAAGAACAAGACCCCATATGAGCTTTTAAATCAAAGAAAACCTTTTATTGGTTTCTTCAAATCTTTTGGGTGTCCTTGTACAATTCTAAATACCAAATCTCACTTAGGTAAGTTTGATAGCAAAGCAGATGATGGATTTCTTGTTGGATACTCATCTCAGAGTAAGGCCTACAGAGTTTTTAACTCTTCTTCTAGAATAATTGAAGAAAGTGACAATGTCAAATGCAATGAGAACACACCAAATCCTGTTGGGTCTGGACCTCAATGGCTATTTGACATTGATTCACTAACTAACTCTTTTGGTTTCAGTAATGAGTATACAGGAACAGATGGTGGAGAATCAGAGATCACACAAGTTCAAGAAAGTATATCTAAATCTGTGATTTTTCCCATACCCACAGTAAATGAAGACTGTGAAAAGGAATCATATACTGAACCAAGTCAGAGTGAAGAAGACACTAGAGATGAGGAGACTCAAGAATCAGAAGTGACATCTGAAGACACTTCAGTTGAGTTGCATGACTCTAATCTAGAGGCTGGACTGAATGAAGAACCTAGTCATAACACAAGAGTTCAAAAGAATCATCCTCCACAGCTGGTAATAGGAGATATCTCTTCTCCTATGATGACTAGACATCAAAGCAGGCTTCAAGAAATGAAAGATCAACAGCATACAGTCCTTTCTTGTTTTCTATCCCAACTTGAGCCTAAAAAGGCACATGATGCTATGAAAGAATCTAGCTGGATAGAAGCAATGCAAGAAGAACTGTTACAATTCAAGCTACAAGATGTATGGGATCTAGTAGACCTTCCTAAAGGTCACAGAGCAATTGGCACAAAGTGGATTTTCAGAAACAAGAGAGATGAAAGAGGTATTGTTATAAGAAACAAAGCAAGGCTGGTAGCTCAAGGCTACACTCAAGAAGAGGGCATAGATTATGAAGAAGTTTTTGCACCTGTAGCTAGGATAGAAGCAATCAGACTATTCCTAGCCTATGCTTCTTACATGAACTTCAAAGTCTACCAAATGGATGTAAAAAGATTGTTGGGAACTGAAGATTCTACTAAGTGTAGTTACTACTGCTAGTACAAGTGTAGTTACTATTGCCAGAACAAGTTGAAGATTAATACTGCTGAGTGTTACTACTGCTAGTGTTAATTAATACTGCTAGTCAAAGTTAGTACTGCTTGAACAAAGTTAGTACTGCTTAGCTAGTTAGTACTGCTAGTAGTTAATACTGCTTGCAGTTAATACTGCTAGTTGAAGTTAATGCTGCTGAGCATTATTAGTGCTGCTAAAGAGATACGGATGGAAAGTACTACAGCTGGATATACTGAAGATATACTTAGAAGATATACATGGAAGATATACTGAAGATTTGTTTATTCTTTGTAATTATCTTTTTATCAGTATATGTATAGAATGTGTAGAATAGATAGAAAGAACTTTTGATAATTGTTTTTCAAGAGAAAAATCGACCTCAAGGCATAGATCCTAATTCTAGAGAAGTAGAATTCGTATTGGTGAGTCTGTTCATCAATATTGAGGTTGAGAGTGTAATCTTGTAACTTTAAGCATTCAATACAAGTTTACTGTTTGATCATTATATACGGTGTTTGATTACTGTTTTATTAAATATCAAAGTGTTTTTCCGCAACTTCTTTGATATTAGTTTCTGAGTATTAATTCTTGTTAAGAATTCGATCCTGACAATGAAGGATAAAACTGATTATAAGAAGTGTCAAAGATAGAAGAGACAAACGTTCCAAACATAAGCATGGAACTTTCTTCTTTAGGCTTGTCCTGGGGTTTCCAAAAACCAAGACCAGTTCTATCACTGCTAGGAGATTGATCATTTATTATCTCAGTGATCTTCGTTGATGATTTGCACAATTTTTCAATAGTAGCCTTTTCTGTATCTAGAGCAGCGATGGCTTGTCCGCGTTCAATGCTGATGATTTCATTAACAATGACTTGATCTTTTAAACTTTCCTCTAAAAGAGTCAGTTCTCTGATCTTTTCATGTCATTTCTCTAGTTGTTCAGTTAAATCAACGTTTTTGTTCTTAGCTAGAGTTTTGCCGTTTAGAGCATTGTATAGATCAATCGTCAGCACGTCAACAACACGACTTCTCTCTTTCTCAGGTAGAGAGGGATTAGTAGAGATATATACCTGAGATGATATATAGCTCATAGAAGTTTCAGTTGGTTCTTCCACTTCTTCTTTAATCTCAGCCATGAGGTAGAGATTAGCGACTTCTTCTTCATCAAAACTTGATTCTTCTGATTCAGCCCAGTCATGTTCTTCAGCGATGAGACCTTTACCTTTTCGCTTGTAGTTTTTCAACTTTTGATATTTTTCTTTCAGCTTAAGCTATTTTTCATCGCTGGATCTTCTCGAGGTAGAAGGCTTGAAGACTTTCTTCGACCTGCACTCACATGCAAATCGTCCAATCTTTTCACAGTTAAAGCAAGTAGCAGTAGCCTTATCAACAGGGGTTGATTTTGGCTTGTCAGTGAGAGAGAGAGGCTTATTTCTTCGAAAGTTCCTCTTTCTTGCAAATCTCTTAAAAGAGTTTGTCAAGAGTGCTAAGGACTCATCAAACTCTAAAAGATCAGTGTCTGATAGATCCTCAGATTCAGAATCTAACTCAGTGATAGTGAGAGTAGATCGCTGAGATGGAATGATCTCTGAAGAGACTAAAGCAACAGGAGTGCTTTTAGAGTCTTTAGAATATTTTACAAGATTCTTCTTCAGAAGGTTTGATTGCTCATAGTTGAGCATTATTCCATACAAGGTGTTGAGAGAAAGAGAATTTAAGTCTTTTGTCAGCTTGATACATATTGAATAACTGTCCCAGCATTCAGGAAGACATTCTAACAATTTTGTTAGGACCTCAGAATTAGAATAGGTCCTACCAACGGTTCTTAGATCAATGATTAAGCAGTTAAACCGCTGATGAACATCAAAGAGAGATTCATTCTTACTAGCGATAAAACTTTCATACTGTCTTACCAAGTTAATTTTTCGAGTCTCTTGGATTTCAATGGTGCCTTCATATTGAACACATATAATGTCCCACATTTCTTTGGAGGTTTTAATATGCATGATGGAATGGAAAGTTTCATCAGGCAGAGCCATAGATATAATGGTTTTTGCCCTTGCATCTATACCAACCTTCTTTTTGTCTTCATCACTCCATTGTCTTATTTCCTTAATGGCATAGCGCTCAGGGACAAAAGGAGTGGTGGCAGTAGCTGGAACGGCATCTATGATTTGGACAGGTTCATAGGGTCCATTTGCTATGTACTCAGGTATAGTGGGATCTGCACCTTCAAGAAATAACATCATTCGATTCTTCCAGAGAGAAAAGTTATCTCTGCTAAATCGAGGAGGTTTAGAAAGTGAACCATTACCATAGTAGTTTGTGTTTGTGTTAAGTGCCATATTAGAATAGCAAGGAAGAGAATAAAGCAAGATCTTGTTTATTAGATTAAACAGTCTGCTCTGATACCATTTGTTGGTCCCGGAGGTGCATAACAAGTTTGTAGAAGGGGGGAGGGGTTGAATACAAACACATAATTTAAAGTTTAATAAATTGTTTATTGATAAACCAAACACAATTTACAAGTTTGTTGCAGAATAAGATTAAGTAAAACTCAATCTAAACAAAGTTAAGAAAACATTAAGATGGTTGCACAAGAATATAGAGAATGGGGGATTTGAGAAGTATAGAAAACAATGGTTTCTATATGATAGAAAGATGAAGGGCAGAGGTTAGCACACTCTTTAGATGGAGAGGTAATATTTCTATTTATACCCTATGCATTAAATGCATGGCAGTGCACTTTACACGTGTCCTTCATTGATTAGCTGAGAGGGTCTGACTTTGGGAGACATGCATTCGGCCGTATCATGAACAGTGTAGTTGACAGAGTTGTTGTACGAATTGTGGAAGTGATATGTCCGTTCTGACACATCGTACTGGTTGTGCAGGGAAAGACAAAATTGACTTGAGGCATAAGTTAAGTGATCATCGATCGCTGAATATCTCTTCCTTTAGAGAAATAAAGAGGTTCAGCTATCGCTGAATCTTTTCCTCAGGTTTCTTCGCGTATGAGTTAAGTCGTCTTAGCTTCACTGATATCCGCATCAGGTCACTAGTAGACTTGTCTTTGTTCAGCATCTTCATCTTCGATTCAGCTATGAACATTTGTTTACGCGAAACTTGTCTTCAGGGATTATGTTTTCAGCAGAGAACATCAGCGATAACTGAACAGACTCAGTCTGATCGCTGATAGTGAAACACTAATACATATGAGTGTTTATAAGAAAGACCATCAGTGATAATTGAACAGACTCAGTCTGATCGCTGATGGTGAAACACTAATACATATTAATAAACGTAATTTTCACTAAGTATAGAAGAGGGTCTTTATCAAATCACTGAGAGAGTTTGGATCAACAGAATGGTTGTCTTTTCTATCCCTGACACTTCTTCATGTCAGTGTTCCTCGTCTTCAAATCCTATCCCTGAGGACTTATCAAAGAGTTATAAAGTTACTGATAAAAGGAAATCTATAGCCCATTATCCTTAGAAGGCTACAAAAGTAGCAAAGTTGAATAAGGTCACTTCTAAAACTTCAGCGAGTCTATCTTCTGGCTCTGGATCTAAGATCTCTGGTAATCTTCAAAGACCTACTCCAAAGCTAAAAATTGACATCAAGCCTAAGAAATTAGATGAACTGAATGTTCCTCCGAGATCTAATGCTATGGCATTCTTGGAGCTGGCCCGACTCATCTCAAGTTTTCTAATGCTCCTGGTGTTAAAACCACTTTCATCTATAGAAAGTGTTGGCATTGTGGACTTACTGGCCATATTTCCAGTAAATGTACCAATGCCACTAAGGTTGTAAACATTGCCAAAGTGGAGATGAATGCCTCTAAGGCAAAGAAGGTCACCAAAGTTGAGAAATCTGCCAAGGTGAAAAATACCACTAAAGTTAAGAAATTAACTGAAGTGAAGGTTACCACAAATGTTGTGAAGATTGTTCAACCTTCCAAACTTGATCTTCCTTATGTTTGCAGGTCTCGAAGGATATCTGGTATCTAGATAGTGGATGCTCTCAACACATGATAGGACAAAAGAAGCTGCTCACTGAATACAAGGAAGAGAAAGGTCCTTCAGTGACCTTTGGCTGAAATGGAAAAGGTTATACCAGATGGTTTGGTGTACTCAACAATGGTACAACTACCTTCCGAAGAGTCACCTACGTAGATGGACTGAAGCACAATATTTTCACCATTAGTCAACTATGTGATAAAGACTTCGAAGTATGTTGTTTTAAGAAAGCATGTTCAGTGATGGACATAAATGGAAAACTTGCTCTCAGCGGTTATCGTATGGAAAATGTTTATGTAATAAACATTGACTCTACAACCACTGAGAACATATGTTTTCTGTCTAAAGCCTCAGTAGATGTCAACTGGCTATAGCATAAGAAGCTCTCTCATCTCAACTTCAAAACACTAAACACTCTATCTTCAAAGGAACTAGTCTCCAGTCTACCTCAACATTCATATGCCAAGGAATCTCATTGCTTAGCGTGTGAAAAGAGAAAGAAGACCAAAGCTAGTTTCAAGTCTAAGCAAGTTTCATCAGTGACAAGTCCTCTTCAACTCCTGCATATGGATTTGTTTGTCCCTGACAACATTCAATCCATAACTGGAAAAAAATACACTCTTGCCATAATAGATTAATACTCTCGCTACACCTGGGTGATATTCCTCCGTTATAAGAGTGATACTCCAGAAGAACTTATATCTTTTGTTAAGAAGATGGAAGTGTTGAATAACTTAAATGTTCGTTCAATAACAAGCGATCCTAGAACGAAATTCAAAAATATTTCCCTGGATAATTTATTTGAGAACAAGGGAATCTCTCACAACTTCTCGGTTGTGAGAGCTCCTCAGCAAAACGGAGTCGCTAAAAGAAGAAATAGAACAATCATTTAAGCAGCTAGATCAATGCTCAACGATTCTCATCTTCCAACTCAACTTTGAGCAGAAGCCGTGAACAATGCTTGTTTCATTCAAAACAGGTCACTGATCGTCAAACGGTTCAACAAGACTGCCTATGAACTTTTCCATGTGAGAAAGTCTTCTATCAGCTTTCTACATATCTTTGGTTGTCAGTGCTTTATTTTAAACAATAGAGATACCCTTGGAAAATTTGATCCAAAATCTGAAGAAGGAATTTTTCTTGGATACTCCTCAATATCCAAATCCTACAAGGTCTTTAACAAGAGAAGACAAACTATAGCAGAAACAATTCATGTTACCTTTGATGAATCCAGATTAGTGAATTCTGAACCTATCTCTAATAATGAAGAACTCAATACCTTGATGTTTTCTCATTACAGGCAAACTGAACCTCTCTTCAACTCACATCATCAAGCACACCCTTCTAACGTTGATGATGATCCAGACATCATACCTCCGAATACTGAATCCACCTCATGGGTTTCAGTTGTTCCTCTAAACACTTTATCACCATCTAGTCTTCCAACCTTCGAATCACCTACCATCACTGAAGATCTCTCATTGAACGACATTCAACCCGAACCTCAACAACTGACAACTGATGAACCTCATGGTGAAGCATCTTCATAAGTGAATACTCCTATTGTTGATCCAATAATGGAAATGGATACTTACGCCCCCACTCAGAGATGGACCAGAAATCACCTTATTGATCAAATCCTTGGTGATCCAGATGCAGGTATTCAGACTTGACGAAGCTTAGGTAGCATCTGTCTTTTTGTTAACTTTCTTTCTCTTCTCGAGCCTAAGAAGATTGATGATGCCCTCAGTGATCCAAACTGGGTCAGCGATATGCAAGAAGGGCTGGCTAAGTTTGAAAGAAACAAAGTTTCGAATCTTGTTCCCTGACCATCTGACAAAATTGTTATAGGCACCAAGTGGGTGTACTAAAACAATTTAGATGAAGATGGGACTGTAACCCGCAACAAAGCTAGACTAGTTGCTTAGGGAAACAAACAAGAGGAAGGCATAGACTATGATGAAACATTTTCCCTCGTGGCTAGGCTCGAAGCAATTCGATTATTCTTAGCCTTTGCAGTTCACAAAGACTTCATTGTATATCAAATGGATGTTAAATCAGCATTCCTAAATGGAAAGCTGACTGAGGAAGTCTATGTTGAGCAACACTAGGGTTTTCTGACCCTAGGCATCCACACTTTGTCTATAAGTTGGATAAGGCTCTTTATAGATTAAAACATACCCCTCTTGCTTGGTATGAAACTCTCTCCTCCTTCCTTATCACTGAAAATTTTGAGTGTGGCAAAATTGATAACACTCTATGTTTCAGGAAGATAAAAGGTCATATTATCCTTGTTCAAATATATGTTGATGACATTATATTTGGTTCTACTAACCCATCTTTGTGTACTCGATTCGCTGAAAGAATGAAGAAATAATATAATATGAGTATGATAGGTGAGCTAACTTACTTCCTTGGACTTCAGATCAAACAATCTGATAAAGGTACATTGATTTATCAAGGTAAGTATGTTAAAGATGATGAAAAAGTTTTATCTTACTCAATCTTCAGCGATGAAAACTCCCATGGCACCTCCGTTGACATTAAATAAGGATCCCTCAGGAAAGCCTGTTAATGTCACTGCCTATAGAGAAATGATAGGCCCCCTGTTGTTTCTTACAGTGAGCAGACCTGATATCATGTATTCTACTTGTCTTTGTGCACGATATCAATCAGAACCCAAGGAATCCTATCTGATCAATGTCAAGCGAATCTTCAGATATCTGAAAGGAACTCCTCACCTAGGTCTTTGGTACCCCAAAGACTCGGGGTTCGATCTAACTGCCTATTCAGAAAGTGATTTTGCAGGTTGCAAAGTGGATAGAAAAAGCACCGTTGGAGGATGTCAACTCCTTGGTGGAAAGTTGGTAAGTTGGACAAGCAAAAAGAAAAACTCAGTGTGCACTTCTGTTATTCCAAGATCAATGAATCCTAGAGAGAGAAAGTAGAGAGAGAGACTTGGAAGCGCAAAGTAAGATGTAATATTGAATATGCATAAAGTTCTTACAAAAGACAAAGACCAAAGGAACTTAAATACCCTTGGTCAATACAACACAGAATATGACTATAGACACAATATTTGACCAAGCCCTATGAATACAATGATTACTATAAAATCAGACTTAACAATCTCCCCCTTAGTAATCATTGGAGCTTTGGTCTTCAAAATTCATCTTCTAAATCAATACGGACCATAAAAGCGACTTTAAGAAGCAATCTGACTTTTAAAGAAAAATTTCTTCTCAGCATCTTTCAATTTGATTTGTCTTTGCTGCCTTTGACAAGTCTGGACCAGTAGCTTATGCTCTAAACGACACACCTCTTTTGAAAGACCTTGAATGAACTGTGGTGGTCGGAGCAGGAACAACAAAATCAAAAGTTGAAGCTGAGAGAATAGAATCTTTGAGCGAATCTTGATCAGCAGATAAACTTTTGAGCTCTTTGTATCTTTATCATCTCCTTGACTTCTCTGATTTCTCCCCCTCATGACCTTGATGAACTGATTCAACTAGGTCATGCAAATGTTGTAGACGAGACAACTTAAGATCTGCAAAATCAAAGAAACAGAGAAAACAGGGGAGGTTTGCGCTTCACGTTGGTTGCGCAAACTGAGGTTTACGTTACACGCAGGTTGCGCAAAGCAAGGTTCGCGTTACATGCATGTTGCGCAAAGTTCAGTTTGCGTTACACGCAGGTTGCGCAAATCAAGGTTTGCGTTACATGCATGTTGCGCAAAGTTCAGTTTGGGTTACACGCAGGTTTCGCAAAGCAAGGTTTGCGCGACCAACTGATTGCGCAAAGCTGACTTAAACTCAGAATTTTTTTACCTTTTTAAGCTCTTTGACTCCCCCTACACAAATGCACTAGATATGATATTTCAAATTAGCATTCATATAAAGAAAATCAGATACTCCCCCTCAAAAACAGATATGATCATTTAGAAAATTGTCCTTTTTCACTCCCCCTTGAATAATGCTCAAACCCATTTGAAATATAAATGAGAACACAATGAATGTAAACACCAATTGTACAAAGAAAAATATACTGAATATGTATTTTGAGACGACTAAATATATAAAAATTTAAACAGAAAGAAATAAAATTCTACTTATTAAAATATCACAATAAAATCCATCAAATGAAATCAAATGTATGTGTTTGAGTACAGAAACAAGTTTTATTGCATATCAAGTTAAGACATGTTCATTTTCAAAAACTTTCATCAATCTATTCAGTGTGCTCGCATTTCAACTTTGACTAGCTTCAAGAAAATGCAATTCTAAAAATATAAAAGAGAACTTTGCATGTAATCACACTAAGCCATCAAAAATTTAGACTTTCACAAATTTACAGGTTTATTGCAATTCAAAAATATATAACCAAGTATCATGAGATGTGTGCTCATTGACATCTTTTAGCATTGTGCACTATGACATCTTTATATGAGTGTGATCATTGGCATCTTTTAAGCTTGTGCACTTTTGGCATCTTTTTAATCAAAAAATTTATTAAGTAAAGAACATGCCGTAAACGTAACTTTCTATCTGACCCTATTGCAGGATTTGGGCCAGCCACTCCTAGACCAGTTGGCCTTAGGGGAGTAGATGTCAAGCACCCCTTGGAACTTACTTTCCCAGATCAAAAAGGCTACATCGACATATCCTAAACCCATTCATACCAGTAGAACATGACTTTCGATCTGGTTCTATAGAAGGATTTGGGTTCGATCACTCCCAGATCAAATGACCTTAGGGGACCAGATGACAAGCATCCGACATAACTTACTTTCTCAAACCAGAAAGGTCACAGGTACAAACTTTTAAACTTAGAGATTTCTGATTTATAAGAATTTAATAATCATCTCAAACACAAGGTTTTACGTCTAAGTGCTTAGCCCATATTTTCATTACAATCCAAAATTCCGACTTTTTAAGTTTTCTAAGCATTGTAAACTATAAATATTCCGAATCACACAACTTTAAAGCAAAATCTAAAGTTACAAACATGTTGCTGACTTTTCGACTTTTGTTAGACATGAAAGATGAACAAATAAAAACTTTAATATAAACAAATGAACTTGAAAATATATCCTAGACACACATTTTATTCAAAAGAAAGAAAAAAAATTGTATAACTTTTACTTTATAGAATAAAAGTTGTAAAGGTTTAAACTTTTAAAGCAACATGCCGAAATTTTAAAATTAGAAATATTTGATCGGCAAGTTTATATCCAGTTGAAACAAAATATAATTCAATAATATCATCTTTCACACAATGTAAAAAAAAATTGTGTCTCATTTGTAAAAATTGGGTTGAATCAAAATTCAGGAAAGATTGAAAATGCTCAGATTCTTTTAAAAGCTTTTGAGAAAACTGGAACAACATCATCATCAGATATAAATGCAGCGAAAATTAAGTAGATGTACTCATAGTTTCTCATCAGTCAGAAGCTTAAGGCTATGAAGAGCGAGCCTAGACTGATATGTCTAGAAGTCGTAGTCCATGATGTATGGGTTATGAGCTGAATTACTCATAAGCTATAGTCTTGATATTTAAGACCGGGTTTTGAACTGTAGTGTTCAAAAACCATACTTTCTTTTACTCCCCCTTAATATGAGATGCCTGCAACTTAGAATCAGATTTAGACTTGGGTACCCACTTGAATTTGGGCCCGTGAAAGTTAGTTTCAGTTCGTATGGGGAAATATTTGTTAGATTTAACACGATAAGCACAAGAAATATTATTAGAAAAATAATCACAACCATCAGAAGAGAAAGCATAATCATCAGAACTAGAATCTGAGGAAGAACATAAGACATGTTTTGAAATTCGAATCATTTGTTTTATAGAGTACTTTGAAATTTTATTACAAGAAACAAATGAATCGCTTTTATAGAAATTGTCTACATATTTATCCCCGTCAAAAGTAGATTCATCAAATGTCCGCTTTGTTCTCCAGATCTGCTTCTTTGACTTGCTCAAAGGCCTATATGAAAAATTAGAATCGGAAGAATTAGAATTGTCATAAATAACTTTATCTTGTTTCTTCGACTTCTTTGACATTCTTCTTTTACGCTTAGGTTTATAATATTGATCATTTAGCGTAAAGGAATCATCAAGAATTTTAGACGAAATATTTAAATCAGAAAGAATAGTTTTACCCAAGCAACCAATCTGATCAACTAATAAATCTGAATTCACCTCGGAGTCTGAATTATTTTGAGAAAAGATTTTAAAATTAGAAACTTCCTTTGTGTTTTCCTTAGAATCAGAAGAAAGGCAAGAAATAGAATCTGGCTTTTGAAAAAATAAATTTTCTTCAAGACTAGATGTCATGAAAGAAAGAATAATATCAGATTCAATTTTCTTTAAAATATTTTGATCTTCTATCTTATCTTCAAGATTGATGATTTTTCTTTCTAATACTAACGGAGGAGTATATTTCTTTGAATCATAAATAATTGGAGAAATATTTTCCTTATCAGAATCAGGAGCATAAGAAGAAACTAAATCATCAGACACTGAAGATTTGACAGTAGATATATCATTTAAACCTTTTCTGCCTCTTCTTGATTTATCAGGAAAATATTTTGCATTTTCGCTTGTATAAACAAAAGGAATTTCATTTTTCTTGTTATTCATTCTTTTCTCATTTTCGAGTTCTAACACTTGCTTCTCCTTCATCCAATCAATTTTAAATTGAGGAGCATAATTGTTAGTGCATTAATTGTATCCAAGATTTAATTAGGAAAGTCTTGTAAAAATCCTTGTAATTGAATAGTCAAAGGAAGTCAATGAAAGTCATATAGTGAGAAAGTCAACATTAGTTTTAGAGGTGCTTAAGTACTTGAGAGTTTGAGTAGATACTATTCAAGTTACTTGAGAGTTTAGATGGATTACTTGAGAGTTTCTGTTAGAGCATAAATATGTTGGATTCAAGATCATAAAGATTGAAGACAAAAGTTCAAGAAAGTCAAAACTGGAAAAGTCAACTCTTACTTAAAGTCAAAGTCTTTTGTTAATAAAGTCAAAGTCTTTTGTTAATAAAGTCAAAGTCAATGTATTTGTATGTTGTTTCTTTGTATTCGTATGGAGGTATAAATATCTTTGTTGTCTTTGTAATCAGTAGAACACTCATAATACGAATCAGAGAAGAATTTTGTTGTCTTTGTAATCAGTAGAACACTCATAATACGAATCAGAGAAGAATTATATAGAACATATCATTCTAGAGAGAGAGTGTTTGTAGAGAGAGAAAGTTGTGAATTTGTAGTAGTTCAGATTTAATCAATGAATGTGATTACGAAATTCTCATCTTGATTGTTGTTTGTATCAATTAAAACTTGAATTTGGGAATATCAATTGGTATCAGAGCAGATCCAAAGTGAAATCAGATGAAGAAATCCAAGAAAGTGTTGGTTCGTCACTGTTCTTGAGCCGAGAATCAAGTTTTTGATTTTTAATGTGTTTTTGGAGCAGATTTTGATTAGGAATTGTTCGAAAAGTGTAATAGATCGAGTCTATGTACTTTAATTTCTGATTTGTACTGTAATCGATCGTTAATTTTGATTTTAGTTTAGTTCAAAGTTCACGAGTCCTGTGGACTGTAATTGAGTCGATTTTTACATTTTTTTTGCATGTGATCGAAATTAGTTGTTAAGATTGTGATCTAGTTGATTAAACGATCAAATTGTCGAAGTTTAGTGTTGAAATTCTAGGTCTAGATGAGTTTTTGGTGTGATTTTGATCGATTTTAGAGGTTTGCGTGTGTTCTTCAAGGTTTGCGTTTCATTCTTCAAGGTTTGCGTTCCATTCATCAAGGTTTGCGGGTCATTCATCAAGATTCAGAGGTTTGCATTTCATTTTTTGAGAATCGAGAAGTTAAGGTTTGCGTTTCCTTCGAGAATCGAGAAGTTAAAGTTTGTGTTTCCTTTGAGAAGTTAAAGTTTGCATGTCAACGTTTATGTCATTTTCACGACACGCAACGTTGACAAACGCAAAGTAGAAGTGTATCTAGAAACGCAAAGTTGAGTTCAGAGATAAGTAAAGGTTTGCGCTTCCCACTTGAAACGTGAAGTAAAAGTTTGCCCATCGTACTTGAAGCGCAAAGTGTGGGACCCCCGTGTTAAGTCTGCGGAGGGGGACAAAAGTTCTTTCTGTGATCAAAATCTCTGAACTTCTTTTCAAGATTTCTGTATTTTTCTTGTGATTTCATATTGGATTAACGATCATTTTTGTGAAGTTCTATTTTGTTAACAAGTATTCAAGATGGGGTATCTTTCTGATGTTGATGACAAAAAGATTGAAAAGCTCGAATTCGATAACAAAAGTTTATCTTCCTCAGTTGACTACTATTCTAAGCGGTCAAAGAGATACAAAGATGAAAGGAATCTACTAAGAGAAGAAGTCAGCATGTTAAAGAAGATAAATGAAGAACTTCTGAAACAGACTTCAGGGCTTGATAATGAAAAGATCTTGTTTTTAGAAGCTGAAAACACTGAGTTAAAGAACAAGATCTCAGAATTAGAAGATCACATTGTCAAGTTTCAGCAAACAGGGTGTGCTAATGAAAAGAAGATCTTTGAATTAGAATTTCAAATTGTTGAAGAAAGATCAGTTTTTGATAATGAAAAGAAAGAGTTTGCTAAGAAATTCTCCGAGTTTTCTAGAAAATGTGCTGACGAGAAGAAGACGGTTGAGCTGAAATGTTTAAAACTTTCTCAACAAATCTCTGATTTTGAGAAAGTAATTATTCTGGAAAGGGAAAATTTTGCCAAAGAAAATAAGTTAATAGAGCAAAAGAATGTTGGGATATTCAAAGAAATATCTGGTCAGAGGACAAATGCTGAAATAGGCTTTGAGGAAGAGAGAAGCTAATTTTAAGTAGAGATAAAGAATCTAACTGCAAAGCTATCTGAGCTATCTACTTGTGTGCTTAAAGAGCAGCAAACAAAGTCTGAATTTGAGACGAAGATTGACCTTCATATAAAAGAAAGAGACAATTACTCTTCAAAGGTAAAAGAGCTTGAAAAGATTGTTTCAAAGGTGGTGGTGACTGAGCAAACAACTCCAGAGTCAAAAATCCACTCACCTAGAAATTGTTCAGTTGGTTCTAACAAGCCAACATCAAGCTCACATCAGCAAACTGTTTCTAAAAACAGGTCAGTTAAATCTTCTAGTTAGATTCGTATAACTAACATTTTCTATGATTGGAAAATAGATGGTTCAGGTACACACAGAAGAAGAAGGAGATATCAAGAAGAAAAGCAGGTTTGGAAGGTGAAACCAGCTGATGAGGGAAATAAGGATGAGAAGAATGATGAGAAGAAGGAAGAAAAGAAAGGAAAGAAAGAAGAGAAGAAGAGTAACAAATCATTTGTATATGCATCAACAACCAAGAAGAACAAAGTGCTGAAAGGTAAACCTGATCTTGCTTACTCGAGAGATCAATTGATCAGGTTATCTAAAAAGAGGTATTGTTCTTATTGTCGTACTTATGATTTTGTTCATAAAGCAAGTGATCATTACTGGTATGGTTCTTATTCAGTTACTCCCATACGAACTGCAACTAACACACATGGACCCAAATACCAGTGGGTACCAAAACCGAAGATTGATTCTATGTTGCAGGCACCACAAGTCAAGGGGGAGTAAGAGAACTATGGCTCTTGAATAATACAGTTCAAGACCCGCACCAAAATGTTAAGAACCAAGGCTTCTAAGTACATCAGCTTAGAACCCGTATTTCAACGAAGTTTGACTTCTAAACATAACAGTTTAGGACTCGTACTTCAAAGATGAAAAAGAGATGCTACTCCCGGGCTGATAAGAGAGTGTACTCAAATACTCTGAAGAGAAAATCAACCTTCAAGGGGGAGTACATAAAATTTTCTGGAAATATGTATTCGGAAGATATGACGAACTACACTTCAAAGGAAGTTGTAGATCTCTATCATGTGCTTTTTCACTGATAAATCTCAGATGCATATTTTCAGGGGGAGTAAAGGATATGATTTCTGATTATTTCAGATCAGAACTCGTACTTTAATCATTTTACTGTTTTATGTCTTTTACTTTCGAATAAATTTGTGAATAAATTTGCTTTGACTAGACTTTGAGATTTTTGCAGGATGAGAGGAAGCAATCAAGATCATATCCTTATGATTTTTCAACTGACTTTCTGAGAATTAAGATTAAGTGAAAAGGTAAATTTCTTATCTTAATCTTAAATATATCTGAAAGAAGGACAACTTTCAGATATAGAAAACATGTTCTGAAATGTTCAAACCACTTCCCGATTCTTAAACAGATTGTATAATTTGGAAGTGTGATTTTAAATGTTTTCATTTTATTTTTGTGCTTAATTGATAAACAAACCGTGTGTTTCCAAAGATAAATACTTGCGTATTGTCTTTTCTACATACTTTCAAGTATTCACACACATCGGTTTAATTTTTGATCAAATTGTTCTTACCATGTCTCTAAATTGAAACAATTTTTCGATGGTAAGACACTCCGCTTGTACTTCAAATAATTTTGAGTGTTATTTCATTTCTAAACGTTCATTTCAAGAATGTCTATATCTTGGTTCGTATAGACAATATTCGTTATTCTTGACCATAAGCCTTGATTATTATATCATTCATTTCTGATCATTTTTCATACACTGTCAGATTTTCAAACAATCCTTTTGCATTCATGTTCATTCATTTCATATACTTGTTTGAAAATGTTTCAATGTCTAAAAATTCTCAAATCTTCATGATTATATTTTATGAGCATACATTCATCTGACATTTGTATATGAGCTTTAACTGCTATAGTTAAACCATTTGAGCAACACATGCTTTCTAGGATTATTTGGGTTATTTGTGCTAGGACTTAATTGAAACTTCTATTAAATCACGTTAACTAGTGATTTCTACCCAAGAAGTTAAACTGTTAGTGATTGAGTGTGAGGAGTCGAAAAGAAATGAGTGTGGGTGTGATGAGGTAAAATGTAAAGGAGAGTTTGGTTAGTAGTGAGCTTAATGATCAAAAGAAAGAGGGTGTGAGAACAGAGTAAAAGAATATTAAACTCTGCACCAACTACTTTCTGAGTCGGGCAACCACATTACTAGTGTTTCACAACTCTTTGGTGAACGTTATTGAAACAAGCAACTAGCCCATGCCAACTCTTGAATAAACTCCACAACCACTCATTTTCTTCTCAAAAAGAAAATGTTTCATATTTTTCAAGGGGACGCAACACATATGCTATCTGGTTTTCATTTGGAAAATCTGGATATTGAAAAAGAAGGAGTCTGCCCCACCTTCGCACTTCAATCATGCACATTGAGTCTGTGTTTATCTACTGTTGTCTCAGTGGTTTACACAATTTTGAGCCTTAATAAAGCAATCATTCGTGCTTAATTCTTTCTACACATGCACGAACACACAAGGAATTTGTTTCTTTGTCATAACATTCATAGAAATTTCCTTTGTGGTGTTTCGATGATTGGATGGAAGCCCTGGGGGAGTGAACATCAAAAAGCTCCTTTATATTGTGTATTTGTTACACACAGTGGCTTTGTGTTACTGACAGGCATATTAACTGATTCATTTGTTGATTCAGGCGTTACATTCATATTTTGTCTGGATTTGCAAAGATCTAGATGAATACTTGGTTATGGATCATTGAATCAGAGGCTCAGCTTGAAAGATCAGTGGTCAGAAAGATTTCAAAGACATTTCTTGATGAGAAAGTTTTGATGATGTCGATGCTCTAATCATCAAAAAGGGGGAGAAGATTTCAAGAAATGTTTGAAAGAGTTTGAATGAAAAAGAATTTTCCGAATGAAGAGTTTGAGTTAAAGCTGGGAGAAAAATATTCAAGTCTGAAAAAGGTTTGTGTATAACCTTGGGGGAGATTGTTATTATTTTTGAAGATCAGACGTTGGGAAGGTTGTTGAAAGTTTTTGAAGACAAAGCTAAAGAAGAATTTCATCATGTTAAGGGGGAGTTTGTATATCTTGTTTGTATCAAAGGGGAGATTACAAGAGAAGATAAAGATTTTTCAAAGGGGGAGTTATTTCAATCGAGCTTAAAGAGAGAAGATCGCATTGCTAATTTTTTTTTAAATGATCTTGATCCAAAGGGGGAGATTGTTAGTGCATAAATATGTTGGATTCAAGATCATAAAGATTGAAGACAAAAGTTCAAGAAAGTCAAAGATGGAAAAGTCAACTCTCACTTAAAGTCAAAGTCTTTTGTTAATAAAGTCAAAGTCAATGTATTTGTATGTTGTTTCTTTGTATTCGTATGGAGGTATAAATATCTTTGTTGTCTTTGTAATCAGTAGAACACTCATAATACGAATCAGAGAAGAATTATATAGAACATATCATTCTAGATAGAGAGTGTTTGTAGAGAGAGAAAGTTGTGAATTTGTAATAGTTGAGATTTAATCAATGAATGTGATTACGAAATTCTCATCTTGATTGTTGTTTGTATCAATTAGAACTTGAATATGGGAATATCAATAATTGTAGGACCCTAGATCTGGACATTCAAGCTTTTGTAATTGATTAGGTAGGATAAGATAGGATTAGGATTTATTATTCTAGAAATGTAAAACTAATCTAGAGAGAGAGATAATTGATTAAGGGCTACATTTTGTAAATTGTAATTATCAAATGATTACAAGGCCTTAACCATCTATTTATAGTGTCACTAATCCTACCTACCACCTTTTCTACAACATGTAAGCACAAGCCCTTACACTTTAAGCTCTATACAATTACAATTTATAATACATTTACTTTACAAACTTTCAATGCACTAACATTCTCCCCCTAAAGTTTGTGAAAGTAAATCATCCTTCTTGAAGCTTTAAATCCTCTCCCCCTTGATTTACTTGACGAACTTTGGCGCAACTTTGACAATCAAAGGCTCGACTCCCCCTTTGTTGTTGCTCTCACTCTTGCGGTTTCGATTTTAAAACCAAATTCGAGGTAGTCTATAAGCTCGACTAAGTGCACCAAGACAACTTTGACTTTTGTAAACCCAACAAACTCCTTAACGCCCACAAGAATGATATGCGTGGATTATGACATGACAACCGAGTGCAAAACTTAGTTTTTAACCACGAATTCGTCGTTAAAACGCGAATCGAATAGGAATTTTCGTTCGAGAGTCGTAAACTTGTCGCTCGAAGAGGGAACAAATGATCATGCACCACTCGGTAGGGATTGAGAAACAATTTTTGGCCAAAATAATGACTTTTGGACCAAAAATGTTATAAAAACTTAACTGGACTAACATATGTCCGTTAAATCACTATTCATCATCTCTTCCAACAAAAAACCCACTTACTATTCATTTTTTTTTTCAACAACTCAAAAACTCTCAATCGCTTGCTGAAACCTTCGCCATTTGCTTGCAAGATGATCAAAATAACTAAATGAACAGATCTGTGTCGATTCAACAGAAAAATTCCGGCGAAACAGTTAACTTTCCGGTGACAGCAACTTTCCGGCTAGATTTTGTAATAAGCTCTATTCTTTCTCGATTTTGTTGTTCTAGCTATATGAAACAACACATAATCGATATATAAACATTATAGAATAGATCTTGAGTGAGATTTGACAACATCACAGCGTGATCTCATTTTTCCGGCGATGAATAATGCAGAATCCGGCGAACTCGTTTTTCCGGCGACTCATCAACACTTCGACTTTTCTTTCTCTAATTGCGAAAAATACTTTCCAAATGATAGATATTATCATATAGAACATATCTGCACTTTTTTGTAGTTTATTTCACGTTTTTTCCGGCGTGAAAAGTGAAAATTCCGGCGAATTCGTTTTTCCGGCGAGGCTCGAATTTTCGATCAAAAAACTCGATTTTGTTGATCCAATTTGCATCAAACAATCGATATAAACATTTAGGACAGATCTGGAAGAGATGTGACAATATCAACGCACATACCTTGGTTTTCCGGTCGAATTCCGGCGAGATCTACTTTTTCTCCGACGAAACGACATAAAATGCTCATAACTCGCTCAATTTTCGACAAAATTCAGATCCGAAACTTGTAGATTGGTCGAAATTCAATAAAGAATAGATCTTGATAATTTAAATCGATTCATGCAACGATTTTTCGGATCGATAGATTTGACGCGAAAAACGATACCGAAAATATCGAAAAATCTCAAAAATTATCGAAATGCGATTCTACGAATTGAGATAGATCTAGAATACAATTAAGAACAATACTTCAAGTGGATTTAAGAATTCAATGAACTTACGATTAGATCAGGCTTAAAAACGCTTGAAAATGTCGAGATCCGATCGTTACGAGAAAAATTTCTTCGTGAGGCTCTGATACCAATTGTAGGACCCTAGATCTGGACATTCAAGCTTTTGTAATTGATTAGGTAGGATGAGATAGGATTAGGATTTATTATTCTAGAAATGTAAAACTAATCTAGAGAGAGAGATAATTGATTAACGGCTACATTTTGTAAATTGCAATTATCAAATGATTAGAAGGCCTTAACCATCTATTTATAGTGTCACTAATCCTACCTACCACCTTTTCTACAACATGTAAGCACAAGCCCTTACACTTTAAGCTCTATACAATTACAATTTATAATACATTTACTTTACAAACTTTCAATGCACTAACAGTTTCATAGTTGGTATAAATAGGTTTTTTACTTGTAATTTTGTGAGAGCTCACATTGTAACATTTGATTTGGAGAAATACAGACTTGGATATTTCTCTCTCTACATTCTAATCTCTCTCTAGTTCTTGATCACTGTCACACATAATCTGATTGAGATTGGTTTGATTGCTTGATTGTAATCTGGGAATTTCATTTTCAATTGGTATCAGAGCAAACAAAACAGATTCAGAAAGATCAGATCACAAAACTGAATTCAATTTTTTGAATTTATGGTTTTCAAGAATTCGTATTCTGGAAACTCACTGTTTGATGACAATTTTTCATGATTTGTTGAAATTAGTGTGTTTTCTTGTAATAATTGTGTTTGATGATAGAAATATGAAATTTGATCGAATTCTCATGGTTTTCTTGAAATTAGACTGTAAAATTGATTTTATTGTGATCGAAATCTGATTAGAAACACATAATATTCGCAAAGATTCACCGATTATTCACAATATCACATCAAATTTCTGAATTCTTGAATTTTTGTAGTAAAAAAAAATGTCGATCACTGTGTTCTTGATCAACTACATTGTGATTTGGGTTTTTTTTTAGAAAGAATTAATGTTTAGAATAGTGTTCTAATTGTCCTTTCGATCATAATGGTACATGTTTGAAATTTAATTGCAAGTTTATATTGGTTTTGAATCAATTCTTTGAACGAAATGCAAGAACACGCAAGTGTCAATCAAGAACACGCAAAGCATTGATGAGCATCTGCAAGTTTCAACAAGTTTTCATGTTCCAATTGTTGATCTGAGAGTTCTAACAGCCTGTGAATTCCAATTATTGTCATCTGCGAATTGAATTTTTAGAGGACGTATGAAGAACACGCTGAATTCATGTCTTGCGAGTTTCAATTGCGAGTTTCAAATATCATTTGGTCTGCGCTTTTAAGAGAAACACTCAGATAATCATCTTGCGAGTTTCATGATTTCCATGATTATGAGTTATGCGAGTTCTGCATAACACGCACAACACTGAGTTTCAATTTGACAGCCTTTGCGAGTTTTAATCTGTAAATTGACTTGGTCTGCGAACTTTTGTGATTTGCGAGTTTTACAAAACACGCTGACAGGCATCTGAGAGTTCTGCAAACTCGCAAGCCTCTATCTGCGAGTTCTAATGTGGCATTTCCTTCAATCTGCGTGTTTAGTTCAATTTCATGGGCTCTACGCGTTTTAAACTCAATGTAGTTTGCGAGTTTCAGGTCATTAAATCTGTGAGTTTCATGTTCTAAGGATTTACGAGTTTGATCATGAAGTCTAACTCAGTCTGCGCATTTTAACAGCTTGCGAGTTTCATGTAGTCTGAATTTTTAATTTTTTTTTCACAGTTGATGTCATCAAGTGGGTCTTAGTATGAGTTGTTTTTGATCAATTATATTGCTTCTAATCTGTTTGTGTAATGATTTAGAGCTCAACACCGCTTTCAGAATCGTTTTTGGTCGAGAATCGAGCAAGATATCGAGGTTTGAAGTCTCGCCGGAGCTCTCGCCGGAAAAAACGGGATTCACCGGAACTCGTTATTAACTGTTGTTTTTCGATATGTTAACTTCTTAAAAGTGTTCCTTACTTGTTTTACATTGGATTTCAGGTGATTACAATTGTTAACAGGCCAAAAGAACCTCGCCGGAAAACCATCTCGCCGAAGGGATGATTCGACCGAAGATGTTTGACCGAAGGGGATTAAAGACCGAAGGTTTTCGACCGGTGTTGCGGCTAGGGTTTCTAACAGATCGATGACAACAGCGGCGACAACAGTGACAATCAATGGCAACAGCGGCGGCGATGGCAAACAACGGCGGTGATGGCAGTAAGATCGTAATGAACGGAAAACCGATGAACAAACCTACAGCTCTGATACCATGTTAGAAGATGAATATGATTGAAGAACACGATGAATATGCTGAAGGATTGAAACCTCGATATATTGACTGAGAGAAAAGCGTACAATATGAAAGTGAAAAATATGAAAAGTAACTTAACCTAAACTACAGATTACAACAAATATATACGAAGACTAAATGGACTTGGGCCCTAACATGGGCCTGGGCCTCTATACATTAACTCCCCCCCTCAAACTCAATCGGGAGAAGAATGAGCCAGATGGAGTTTGGAAACAAGATCACGAAACCGTCCTGGTAAATGAGCTTTAGTAAAAATATCAGCCGGTTGATCAAGAGTCGAAATAGGAAGCAGCTGAATAGTCTTACGAGTCACATGTTGACGAACAAAGTGACAATCAATTTCAATATGCTTCGTGCGCTCGTGGAAGACATCATTGTGGGCAATCTGAATGGCACTGTTGTTATCACACCACAATGAAGTTGGAGACTGTTGAGGAGCCCCCATGTCAGAAAGAAGCCAGCGTAACCACACAAGTTCTTGAGCTGTGTCAGCTAGTGCTCGATATTCAGCTTCAGTGCTGGAACGAGCTGTGAGAGATTGTTTCTTGCTTCGCCAGGATATAAGAGAGTCGCCAAGAAAGAAACAGTAGCCAGTAGTAGAGCGACGATCAGTCATGTCACTGTCCCAATCAGCATCAGAAAAACCTCGCAAAATCAATGATGAGGTGGATGGAAAATGAAGACCATGAAACATAGTCCCTTTTAAATATCGAAGAATGCGCATGACAGCAACATAGTGATCAGAACAAGGTGCAGACATGAACTGACTAACATTATGAACAACATAGGCAATATCAGGTCGAGTCACTGTCAGATAGACAAGTGACCCCACTAACTGGCGATATAGAGTAGGATCGCGAAGAGGTGGACCAGCATTTGGAGCCAAATGAAGGTTGTGTTCAAGAGGAGTGGATGCTGTTTTGTTGTCAGTAATCCCAACTTTCGACAAAAGATCTGAGGTGTATTTGGCTTGACACAGATAAAGACCCGATGGATCAGAGAGCACCTCAAGACCAAGAAAATAGTGTAAGGAACCAAGATCCTTCATCTCAAAACAAGAGCTGAGAGATGACTTCAGATTGGCTATGCCTGTAGAATCACTACCAGTAATGATCATATCATCCACATACAGGAGGAGTAATATTGTGCCAGCTTCAGTGGTCCGAGTAAACAGTCCTGAGTCATAGTTGCTGGGTGCGAAGCCCAAAGAGGTGACAGTGGAACTGAATTTCTCAAACCAAGCTCGTGGAGCTTGCTTGAGGCCATAAAGAGCCTTCCGAAGTCGACAAACATGACCTTGTGGAAGTCGAACGCCTGGAGGAGGTGTCATGTAGACTTCCTCAGATAAGTCACCATTCAAAAAGGCATTCTTAACATCCATCTGAAAAAGAGGCCATTGTTTTGTAGCAACAATGGCAAGAAGACTGCGAACAGATGTGACACGAGCAACAGGTGCAAAAGTCTCCTTATAATCAATACCATATTCTTGATTAAAACCCTTGGCCACAAGCCGAGCTTTGTATCGATCAATAGAACCATCCGATTTGGTTTTGATTTTGAACACCCATTTAGAGCCAATGGGTTTCTTGCCTGGTGGAAGAGGGACAGAATCCCATGTTTGAGCTTTGTCAAGTGCCTGAAGTTCCTCATCCATAGCTTTCTGCCAATCAGAGTTAGAAGAGGCTTCCTTGTAGGAAGTAGGTTCGTGATTTGATAGCAGAGTAGCATAAACATGATAATCACGAAGATGAGAGGGAACTTGTCTTACCCGTTCTGAGCGTCTAACATTCTGAGATTGAGAAGTTTCAGGAACCAAAGACTCAGCAGGTACCTCAGATGTTGGCTGTGCGGAAGGAGCAGATGATTGATGATGATCAGGAAAGCTAGGAGAGGCTGACTCAGAAGGAGTTGGAACAATAGGTGGGGGTGATATAATGTCAGATTGGAGTGAGTCCAATGAGACAGAAGCATCAGTGAAAAATGGAGGTGTGAGATTAGGAGACTCACTAAACTTGGATATAGAGGAGAAAGGAACATGTTCCCAGAAGGTAACATGTCGAGAAATACGAAGACGCTGTGAGATAGGATCCCAGCAGCGATAACCCTTGTGCTCAATCCCATATCCAAGAAAGCAGCACAGTCTGGAGCGAGGTTCAAGTTTGGTATGTTCATGAGATTGCAGTTGAACAAAACAGGCACTACCCCAAACTTTTAGGAGTTCATAGGCAGGGGTGACCTCATAAAGAGCCTCATAAGGAGACTTATTTTGAAGGATGGGAGTAGGGTGAGGATTGATAGTGTAAACGGCAGTAAAAGCAGCTTCACCCCAAAAGCGTTCTGGACATTTCGCAGAGATGAGAAGAGTGCGAACTGTATCAAGAATATGACGGTGTTTGCGTTCAACACGACCATTTTGAGGAGAAGTGCCAGGGCAGGAGTACTGAGAGAGAGTCCCCTGAGAGTGAAGAAAAGAGAGAAGGGATGATTCTTTGTATTCCATAGCATTATCAGCTCACAGAATCTTTATGGATTTTGAGAACTAGGTGTGAATCATCTGAGCAAACATAATATAGATTTGAGGTAATTCCGAACGATGTTTCATAAGATATATCCATGTGAAACGGGTATGGTCATCAATAAAAATCACAAAATATCTAGCACCACCCATGGATGGATGTGGTGTTGGTCCCCATACATCAGAATGAATAATATCAAAAGAAGAGGTGGAATTAAATTCATTCATTTCAAAAGGTAAAGCGTGATGTTTGCCAAGTTTGCAAGATAAACAAGAAATAGTGTCAGTTGATACACAATTTCCTAATACACCTAAATTAGCTAAGGACTTTATTCTAGCTAGAGATAAATGACCCAGGCGGGCATGCCACAGCTCGAGGGAAGAAGTGCTAGAGACCGAGGCAACAAAACTTGAAGAGGGTAAAGGAAGACGCAGGTAGACCACTTCTATCATTCGTCTAACTTTACGGCCGAGTCCAAGGATCTGCTTGGTCTTTGGATCCTGTACAACACAACTAGAAGAATGAAACAAAATAATCAAATTAGATTCAAGAAGTTGTGCAATCGAGACTAAGCTCAGAGATAGCTTTGGTACATTTAGAACATCCGGTAATTGTATAAGAGGAGTGGAAACATTGCCACTAAAAGATACCGGTAGACCAGTGTTGTCAGCTGTTCTTACTGACGTAAATTGCTGAGGTGATTTCTTAGAAGTGAAACCATCAGGGCAAGGTGTCATATGATTGCAACACCCAGAATCAAAAAGCCATACGTTACCTGAGGCAGCTGAGTGTGGAGAGTTCATACCCATAACACCCGACATGATCTGTTCCATAAGTTCCTGATTGCGACGCATCAGTTCCATTAGGTCAGGTGAGGAAGCTGTAGAAGCCTCAGTATCAGCAATAGCAGGCCCAACAACAGCATGAGTCCGGTTCTGAGAACTAGTGTTCTTTGAGTTCTTCGGACAGTCAGTCTCATAGTGACGCGGATGCGTGATGCCACACTTACGGCACTTACGGATAGAGCAATCAAGAAGAAGATGAGCAGGAGAATGACAGAAGGCGCACTCAGATGTGCTTGTCTTGCCCACAGATCTGGAATGATTGTTAATGGTCCATTTGCCTTTTGTCTTAGAATGAGCCGTGTAGAGAACACTATCAGTAGCAGACACTGGTGACCGCATGTGAAGACGAGTTTCTTCACTTAGCAATTCTGAGATTGCTTCTTCAAGAGTAGGTAAAGGCTGCCTATGAAGAAGTGAAGCACGAACATTCTCAAATTTATCAGTCAAGCCCATCAAAATGGTGATCAGATGCAGCTGGTTGAAGTAGGCGGTGAACTGTTGAGCGGTTTCATCAAAAATCTGAGGTGCTCCAAGACTGATATGATCTCTGAGAGACTGCATTTCAGAGATATAAGAATTGATGGATTGATCAGGCAGTTGACGTTTGCTCTGAATAGTGGTCCACAGTTGATACTGATGAGATAGACCAGATGATGTATATAGCTTGGCGAGAAAATCCCAGAGACTTTTGGCTGTAATATAACCAAGGAACTGTCGGTTGATCTCAGGAGTAGTGGAAGCATTGATGAAGCCCAAGATACGGGCATTATTAATATCCCACTCGTTCATTCGTTTGGCAAAGTCAACCGCACTCTCAGCTGTTTCTTGAACTGGAGCTTTGGATGCGCCAGTAACATAGGTGTAAAGACCATGAGACTTCAACAGAATTGTCATATGGTGATGCCAAAGAATATAGTTGCTACCGTTGAAAACAACGGAGATGGGATTTGAGTGACTGAAATTGGTAGCCATGAAAAAATGAAAAGATACTGAGAAACAGTATGATAGACCGGAGAAAAGCTCAACCGAAGATGGGGTGATTCGACCGAGGGTGATTCGACCGGTGTGTTCGACCGGATGAATGTTCAACCGAAGGGGTGATTCGACCGAAGGGTTGTTCGACCGAAGGGAAGATTCGACCGAAGATGTTTGACCGAGGGTGATTCGACCGAAGATGGAGTGATTCGACCGAGGGTGATTCGACCGGTGTGTTCGACCGGATGAATGTTCAACCGAAGGGGTGATTCGACCGAAGGGATGATTCGACCGAAGATGTTTGACCGAAGGTGTTTGACCGAAGGGGATTAAAGACCGAAGGTGTTCGACCGGTGTTGCGGCTAGGGTTTCTAACAGATCGATGACAACAGCGGCGGCAACAGTGACAATCGATGGCAACAGCGGTGGCGATGGCAAACAGCGGCGGTGATGGCAGTAAGATCGTAATGAACGGAAAACCGATGAACAAACCTACAGCTCTGATACCATGTTAGAAGATGAATATGATTGAAGAACACGATGAATATGCTGAAGGATTGAAACCTCGATATATTGACTGAGAGAAAAGCGTACAATATGAAAGTGAAAAATATGAAAAGTAACTTAACCTAAACTACAGATTACAACAAATATATACGAAGACTAAATGGGCTTGGGCCCTAACATGGGTCTGGGCCTCTATACATTAACATGTTTGTCTAATGATTTAGAGCTCAACACCGCTTTCAGAATCGTTTTTGGTCGAGAATCGAGCAAGATATCGAGGTTTGAAGTCTCGCCGGAGCTCTCGCCGGAAAAAACGGGATTCACCGGAACTCGTTATTAACTGTTGTTTTTCGATATGTTAACTTCTTAAAAGTGTTCCTTACTTGTTTTACATTGGATTTCAGGTGATTACAATTGTTAACAGGCCAAAAGAACCTCGCCGGAAAACCATCTCGCTGAAGTAATTTTACTTCGATGTACAGCTCTAGTTCGAGTGCATGATTCGAACTTTTTCGTAGAGATTCGTTCTTTGTTGCTCAAGGATCACAATGCAACTTGTTTCGTGAGTTTTGGTTAAGAAACGAAGGAGTTATCGACGTTTGAAAACTGCAGATCGTAAGTTTGAAGACGATGAACAGTTTGTAACATTTTGGTCCTAGATCGTTAGTTTGTTAGATTTTCTTACTTTTTGGTCCATTTTCGTTTGTTTGCTGTTAGTTCAGTTAGTGTATTTTAGAAGTTTGCATTTTTAGTCCTTGTTGTTAGTTTTGTTAAATTTTTCGTTAGATTTCTTTTCATTTTGGTCCAAATTCAGTTAGCCTCTGTTAGTCTTGTTAATATCTTTTGAAATTAGCAGTTTTAGTCCCTATAGTTAACTTTGTTAGGTATTCTGTTAAATGTGTTACATTTTTAGTCCAAATCTGTTAGTTTTGTTAGGATTGTTAAGTAGTTTGGCAGATTTGGTCCCTCAAGTTACAACTTTCAGGATCTGTCATTTTTAGTCCCTACAGTTTACATCTTTTAGGTTTTTACAGTTTTAGTCCCTATAGCTTGTAGTTTCATTTCTTGTCATTTTTAGTCCTTGTAGTTTCTAAGTTTAGTGTTTTTACGTTTTTAGTCCCTAAACTTTATAATTTTGTGTTTTTGTCGTTTTAGTTCTCGCTTTTTGTCGTGTCTTAGTATTTTTTCACTTTTAGTCCTCGTTTTTCGTATTAGTTTCGTATTTTGTCGATTTTAGTACCTATTTTCATTTTTTTTCTTCCATTTTTAGTCAATTTTATGTAGTTTTTGAGCTTATCTGATATTTTTTTTGTGTGCTAATCTAAGTTTGACTTTCAGTCAAATTTTCTGAACTGTTTAGAAACGATCTTTCACATAAAGCTAATCATTCAAGATGTTTTCTACAGGCAAACATTCTACAGAGAGAAAGCGGATGATCAACAACAAAGATTTGGAGCATATCGTTTTAATTCCACGTATTATAGTGGATGGAAAGGAAATAGTGCCTGAGATACCAAGAAAAGAAGTTGAACAAGATAGACTGAAAGATCAAAATTCAGAGCTTCTTAAGCAAATTCAGGAGTTGAAATTTAAATGTCAAATTCTGATAAAACTCCTGTTTGTACAAAATGTACTGACCATGTTAAATCTGATTGTGCAAGTACCATCAGTGCAAAAGAAAACGAGATAAGAGAGAAAGAGAAAAACATAAGAGAGAAAGAGAAAGACATAAGAGAGAAAGAGGTAGAGATTAAAGAAAGAGAGAAAATGATTGATTTAAAAGAAAAGACTATTCAGTCCTGTGAGAAAGAGATTAAGTTGAAAGATAAAAAGATTGTAAATCTCAAAAGCCAATTGAAGACAACTGAACAACAAACATCTAAGCTGAGAGATGAATCAGTTGAGCATCACCTCAAGTTTAAGGCTTTTGAAGATAAAATATCTGCTTTGGAGACACAAAATGCAGAATTGATAAAAAGCTTCCAAGCAGAGAAAGGAATATCAAAACTGGAGACATCTTCCATTCAACAGATGTCTGATTTTTCAAAGAAAGCTAACCAAGAGAAAAAGGATCTTGAGCTAAGATGTTTGAAACTTTCCAAGCCAGTGTCTGATTTTGAAAAGATTTTAATCACTAAAAGAGACACATTTGCAAAGGAAAGACAAGTTCTTGAAGCTAAAATAACTGAACTTCCCACACAGATTTCTACTTTACAAGACTTGCTCGAAAAAGAAAGACAAATCTTCAAAGAAAACAAAAAGTCTTATGAGCTTGAAAAGAAAAACGCGGAAAAGAGAAATACTGGGATTTTCAAGGAAATATCTGAAAAATCCAAGAACTTGGAAAAGAATTTTGAGCAAGAGCGCTTACACTTTGAATCTGAAATATCTAAGCTCACATCCAAATTAACTGCTCTATCATCAGACTATCAAAAAGAACAGAAGGCTAGATCTGATTTGAAGCAAAATTTTGACACACTTTCAGATGAAAGAAACATTTTATCTAAAAAGATAAATGACTTAGAAGCTACAAACATTGAATTATCAGATAAAGTAACAGCTGATGTGATTAGCCAATCACCTGTTATAACTCAACAGAATCAGTTTGTTCTTTCAAAACAGCTTCAAGTTCAATTCATGATAAAAATGTTTTGAAAAAAAAAGTGTCAAATCAATAATTGTCAAATCAAGTCAGATCAGACCATCAAATTTATTCTATGACAAGTCTGTTGATGGTTCAGCGAGCTTCTATGTTAAATCTCTTGGAAAGCAATCGAAGAAAAATCAGATGGTTTGGCGAGTGAAGACTCCCGATGAAGAAAAGAAGAATGACAGATCATTCAAATCCACAACCAAAGCCAAAAAGAACAGAACACATAAAGGTAAATCTTTTGGTAATTCTGATATATTTTACTCGACTAATCATTTGATCAGGATTGCACAAAAGAAAATCTGTTGTTCTTATTGTGGAGAGAATGATTTCGTCCAACAAGAATCTGCTCATAACTGGTACGAATCTTACAGAATTACTTCTCAGATTTCGGATTTTAAAAGATATAAATCTAATGAGAGGTGGATTTCTAAATCTAACATACCAGGACCCAAATACCAGTGGGAACCAAAACCTGTTAAATCTGTTTCGCAGGTACCACAGGTTTGGGGGAGCAAGATGGTTGACTTCTGATCACGTACAAATCAGGACTCGTACTTCAAAGTACAAAATTTTGACTTATGAGTAAATCAACTCAGGACTCGGTTTTCAAAGTCAAAGACTATGGCTTTTGAACAAAACAGTTCAAAACCCGTACTTTAATGTCAAGAGTATGGCTTCTGTTCACATGACAGATCAGGACCCGTTCTTTAATGTTCAGATAAGGATATTATGAAAATATCCAGGGGGAGCTTAATAGACTTAAATCATTCTATAATGATTTGAGGGGGAGCTTAAAGGTAAATATCTTCTAATCTTGATCTCGGGTTGTTTGAAAGAGGAACAATTTTCAAGCATGAAAAACAATTTCTTAAATGTTCAAACCACTTCTCTATTCTCAAAAGATTTCATGAATTAAGAAGTGTGATTTTAAATGTTTTTCAATATTGAGCTTTAATGTTTAACTGACGGTGTGTTTCTAAAGATCAATACTCGTGTATTATCTTTCCTATATACTGTAAAGTATTCACACACATCGGTTCAATACTTCATTTGAATTATTATTACCATGTCTCTAAAACGAACCTATTTTTCGATGGTAATACCCTCGTTTGCTTTCAAATGTTGTTTAAGCATCATACATCAATCATCATTTCTAATCTTGAGCGTTCATTGCTAAATTGTTTATATTTGTTCATATAAACAAAATATCTAGTTCTTTGATACCCTAACCATTTCATTTGATCTAATTGATACATTGTCAGATTCTCAAAACAATTCTCTTGATTTCATTTTATTCATTCAATATTCTTGTTTTGAGAGATCTTCATTGTTCAAATGCTCAAATTTCATTCTTAATTTTAAATGAGCATACATTCTGACAATATTATCATTTTGAGCTTAACTGTTCAAGTTAAACTGTTGAGCAACCATTCATTTTAGGACTTACATGGGATTCATGTGTGAGCTTAAACAGAACTTCCATGGATTCACGCAAACCAGTGTTTTCTACCCAGGAAGTTATCCTTGATTGAATGAGGAGTGAGGGGTCAAAATCAAAGAGTGGGGGAGATAACTCATCCGGTTGAGTTTTTCTCATTGTGTGGAGCGGTAAAATGGAAATGAGAGTTTGGTTAGAAGTGAGCATAATGATAAAAAGAAAGAGGGTGTGAGAACAGAGTTAAAAGAATATCAGAACTCTGCACCAACCACTTTCTGAGCCGGGCAGCCACAAAATCTGATTGGTTCACATTCTTTGGTGACCATCATTGAAAAAGGCAGTGAGCCCATGCCAACTCTTGCATTAACCCCACCAGCCACTCGTTTCTTTCTTAACAAAGAAATGTTTCATTTTCTTTGGGGACGCAACATATCTGCTATCTAGTCTTCACTCGGAAGATTTAGATATTGAAAAAGAAGGAACGTTGCCCCACCTTCGCACCTCTTTCATGCACATTGAGTCCGTGTAATATCTGTTGCTGTCTCAACAGTTTACACAATTTGGCCTTATGAAACACAATCATTGTGCTAAATTCTTTCATACACAAGCACGAGCACACAGAAAATTTGTTTTTCTGTCAGAACATTCATAGATAAACCTTGTGTTTTTCAATGATTGAATGGAAGTCCTGGGGAGTCATCATCAAACCAGCTCCTTAAATTGTACATTCGTTGTACACAGTAACTCCTTGTTACTGACAGACACTTCTAACTGTTTAATTTGTTGAATCAGGGTTACCAAGTTCATTATATCTGAATTTGAAAAGATTCGGGTATATACAGTTCATGATTTAGCTATTAAGAACAAAGAGCGGAGAATGTCAAATGTATCTCAAAGGGGGAGAATATTTGAAAAAGGGGGAGATTCAAAGAAAGTGTTGAAATTGAGAAAGTTTTGATGATCATGATGCTCACAATCATCAAAAAGGGGGATAAATCTACAAAGATCAATTTTAGAGATGAGATGTCAAAAAGTGGAAGAAATTTTTTGAAAGATTCAAATTGCAAAGCTGATTTGAAGAAAAGAGACTTTCTAAAGATGATTCTGAAAGTCCAAGCCAGATGAAAAGAAATAATTATGAGATTATTCAAAGTCAAATTAGAAGATTCGTGAAAGTTCATTTTTCCAAAGACGATCAAGAGATCAGAGTGATGAAGATAAAGTTTTTCAATGATCCCTCGAAGTTTCAAAGTTTTTCAAAGATTTCAAAGATTTGTTCAAGACTTGTTGACTTTCCAAAGCTGCAAAGTGTTAAAGACTTTTGAAGATTCTTCAAAAACTTCAGAAAGAGCTTCAAAGTTCAAAGTCGTCAGAGTTAAAGATTGAAGAATCAAAGTGCTGAAGACTATTGTCAATTTTTTTTAAATCTTGAATACAAAGGGGGAGAATGTTAGTGCATTAATTGTATCCAAAATTGAATTAGGAAAGTCTTGTAAAAAGCCTTGTAATTGAATAGTCAAAGGAAGTCAATTAAAGTCATATAGTGAGAAAGTCAACATTAGTTTTAGAGGTGCTTAAGTACTTGAGAGTTTGAGTAGATACCTATTCAAGTTACTTGAGAGTTTAGATGGATTACTTGAGAGTTTTATAGTTGGTATAAATAGTTTTTTTTTTTTTTTTAAAGTAAATCTGATGTTATGATATAAAGGGGGAGAATGTTAGTGCATTAATTGTATCCAAGATTTAATTAGGAAAGTCTTGTAAAAAGCCTTGTAATTGAATAGTCAAAGGAAGTCAATGAAAGTCATATAGTGAGAAAGTCAACATTAGTTTTAGAGGTGCTTAAGTACTTGAGAGTTTGAGTAGATACCTATTCAAGTTACTTGAGAGTTTAGATGGATTACTTGAGAGTTTCATAGTTGGCATAAATAGGTTTTTTACTTGTAATTTTGTGAGAGCTCACATTGTAACATTTGATTTGGAGAAATACAGACTTGGATACTTTCTCTCTCTACATTCTAATCTCTCTCTAGTTCTTGATCACTGTCACACATAAGCTGATTGAGATTGGTTTGATTGCTTGATTGTAATCTGGGAATTTCATTTTCAATAATGAGCAAGAGTCAGATAATCGTATTTATATAAAGTTGGGGATTTTTCAATCGCATTGTTTAAACAATGAGGATTTTCAAAACCAAGTCCCCACCTTTGTTTTAAAGCTTCTTTACTCCTCGGTTAGTTCATAAAAATTGTTTGTTCAAATTGATTTCTTCGATAAAGCTTTTCTTCTAACTTATTTATTTTATCTGAAAATTCATCTTTTAAATTAGTCATAGTCGTCAAAGATTCAAGATAAGTCTTATTTGAATTTTCCAAATCATCCAATTTCTTTTGAAAGTTGTCTTTTGTATTTTCTAAAATAGATTTTTCATCTTTCAAAGAAATTTTCAGTTTGTCAATCAAATCTGTTTTTCAGAATTTAAATTCTTTTCAGATATTAACTTAGAACGCAAATCAGATAAAGCAGTAATTATAATATTCATCTGAGAAGTTATGAATATGTGATCAAACTCTGAATATACCTCATCTTCATCTGTATCTGAATCGTCTGACTGATCATCTCCTATGAAGCACATCTGAGCGATCTCTACGTTTGCTTCTTCATCGTCAAAGTGATCTAGCTAGAATTCTTCTTCTGCTAGCAAAGCTAATCCACTCTCTCTTTTCTCGGCCAGTTCCATTTTCTGTCTATAATATGCCGAATTTCTGACCTTCTTCACTTGACACTCATTTGAAATGTGACCCGGCTTTCCACAATTGTAGCAAGCAACAGACTTTGGCTCGTGTACTTTGGCTCTAGACACAAAAGTGAAGCGAGAAGAGTTGGAACCCGACTTTGGTTGGAACTTTTTCTCGTAATGCTGAGAGAGAAGGATCATCGCTTTCTGCAGAGCCTCACCATTGTCATCAGTTGACCCGTTGTAAGCGTTATCCGACAACGCTTGTTCAGCCAGTTGGCTCGTGAGAAGTGCAACCGGGTCTACTGACTTCTTGTTCTTTTTCTCCAGTTTGGCCTTCTTCTCTAGCACTAAGATCTCGTCAATCATCAGAATCTCGTATAGTTCCTGAATCTGCATTGTGGAAATCCGAACATCGTTCCTCAGTCTGTGACATGGTTTGTTCCATTCAAGCTGAAGAGCATTAAGAAATTTCAAATTTGTCTCAAACTCTGTCTTGTTCACATTTATCTTTCGCAGATCATTCAACACTGCACAGAATCTGTCGAAAACACTCTTTATAGTCTTATTTTCTTTGGCCTTGAACTCCTCAAAGTTGTTCATGAACCATGTATGTCGGAGCTGAGTTGCTACTGAAGAACCAAGCATGATCTTTTCCAATTGTGACCACAACAGATTTGGATAATCCTTGCAATGATCAACCCGGTTGTAGACAGAGTTTGGTAAAGCTAGCATCAGATTTGCTTTCAGCTCTCGATCAGCTTTCATTCGTGAAGCCTCTTCAGATGTTGGAGGAGTCTCTTTATTAGGCTTTACAAAAGGACCTTCAGATAGAGACTTCATCATGTACTCTCCATTAGCTTGACGTTCGATCTTGCCATTGAGTGAATTTGTTTTCATCTACAAGAACTGGAGGATGAGTTTCAGATCCCAAGGACATCATCAGATCACTTGTGTAGAACTTAGCTGGAAAGGAAAACTTCGCAGAATCCATAATTCAGAAAATCAGAAATATTCCAAGTCTGAGACTTGCGCAAACTTGAGCTTTTCGCAAGCAGTATGAAACGCAAACGAGGCTTTGCGCAAGCCAAACGATACGAGAACAGAACTTTGCGTAACTCGAGTGATGCTAGAACCGAGCTTTTCGGAACAAGAAGGTTGTGCAAATTAGGCTTTGCGTAAGTAGAAGGATACGCAAACTAAGCTTTGTGTAAGTAACAAAGTACGCAAACTGAGCTTTGCGTAATAAGCTTGAATCGCAAACTGAATCCCAACTTTGGAATATGCAAAGAAGCTTTGCGTGAGATGGATGAAACGAAAACTAAGCTTTTCGGAAGCTTGATGATACGAGAAGTGAGCTTTTCGGAAGCTTGATGATACGAAAACTTTGTTTTTCGGATAACACTTGATACGCAAACTATGCTTTGCGTGAATAGACCAATGCGCAGAGTTAAACTCCTTGATACGAAATCCTGAAATACACGAACAAAATTAGTAGAACACGCAAATCAAACAATGAACTTGCGCAAACTAGGAAGAACTTGCGCAAAGTTCAAATCTAGCACAAACCGAAGAAAATCAAGAAAAACTCCAAAAAAAAAACTCGATTTCAACACAGATTTTGACGAAATTTTCTTGCACAAATACGTTCGAAAACAACTTTTTAACACAATTCAATCAAAAAATTCGATTAAAAACCACAAACTCAAAATTTCGATTATGAAACAGTACGTATAAACGTTTTTCCAGAATTTTCAAAAATCTCAAAATCGAACCTCAAAAACTGAATTTCTTGAAAAACAATGTGAATCAAAAGTTTTCTTCAACAAATTGATTTTCACAAAAATTCATTTAAAAACAATCCCAAATTTGATGAAAACTCAAGAAAACGATATTTTCTTGAAAAATTCAAGAAAATCAATCAAGTTTTCGATTAATCTACAAATTCAGGGACGAAAAAGAGAATCTCTCAATCCTCTCAAGATTCAGATGACTCTGATACCAATTGTTATTCCAAGATCAATGAATCCTAGAGAGAGAATGTATAGAGAGAGAGACTTGGAAGCACAAAGTAAGATGTAATATTGAATATGCATAAAGTTCTTACAAAAGACAAAGACCAAAGGGACTTAAATACCCTTGGTCAATACAACACAGAATATGACTATAGACACAGTATTTGACCAAGCCCTATAAATACAATGATTACTATAAAAAAGACTTAACAACTTCCACGGCTGAAGCTGAGTATGTAGATGCTGGGAGTTGTTGTTCTCAGGTCTTATGGATGAGAAATCAGCTACTAGACTATGCTCTTCAACTATACAAAATTCCGATCTATTGCGACAACACGAGTCCCATCTGTGAATGACAAATCCCAAACAATCAAGCTATTATCATCAAGATTAAGCAATATGACATAGGGAACTAAACCTATTCTCATCATGATTAAGCAAGATTAAGTAGAGAGAGAAAGTAGATCTTGAATATCACACGTATGAATGTATACAATGAAGTTCTTTTCTACAAATCTTACAAAACATAAGGAACTAAACCTATTTATACTACAAGCTTATACAAAGACTTAACAACTAAGGAATTAAACAACATTGTCTTTTCTGACTTTGACATTGTTGACTTTACAATTTTGACTTTCCTATTAAATCTTGGATACAATATTTTGACTTAACAATCTCCCCCTTTGTTTTCAAGATTTAATAAAAATTTCACACTAGTCTTCAGCTCTTGATTCTTCAGCTTTTGTCTCTAACACTTTGAACTCTGAAGCTTTAACAGTCTTCAGTCTTTCAGCCTTTGAAGAATCTTGAAAAGTCTTTTTCACTTGGCAGCTTTGAAAGTCAACATGTCTTGAACACTAAACAAAATTCTTGCAACTTTTGAAACTTCAACTTTGAAACATCTTTGAAACTTTGAGGAATCTTTGAAAAATTTGTATCTTCATCTCTTGTGATCTCTAGACTGTCTTCAGAAAAACAAACTTTCACAAATCTTGATATAACTTTGAATTATCTTCAAAACTTTTCTCAAATCATCTTCTTTCGGAAATTGAATCATCATGGAATGATTTCTTTTCACCATCCTTGAATAACTTGAACTTTCTGAAATTTCTCCACAAATATTTTCACATAACTTTCTTTCTTTATGAATTTGAAATTGAATCTTTGTAAAATTCTCCCCCTTTTTGATGATTGTGAGCATCATCATCATCAAAACTTCTTCAATTTCAGCACTTTCTTTGATTTCCCCCTTGAAAGACTAACAATCTCCCCTTTATGATAAGTTGACATTCTGCACCCATTGATCTGATAATCCGTCAATTCATAAAATGTATATATCCGAATCTTTTCAAATTCAGACATAATGAACGTGTAACCCTGATTCAACGGATGAAACAGCTAGGAATGCCTGTCAGTAACACAAAGTTACTGTGTACAACGAATGTACAATTGAAGGAGCTGGTTTGATGATGACTTCCCAGGACTTCCATTCAATCATTGAAAAACACAAGGTTTATCTATGAATGTTCTGACAGAAAAACAAATTTTCTGTGTGCTCGTGCTTGTGTATGAAAGAATTTAGCACAATGATTGTGTTTCATAAGGCTCAAATTGTGTAAACTGTTGAGACATCAACATGTATTACACGGACTCAATGTGCATGAAAGAGGTGCGAAGGTAGGGCAACATTCCTTCTATTTCAATATCTAAATCTTCCGAATGAAGATTAGATAGTAGATGTGTTGCGTCCCCAAGAAAATGAAACATTTCTTTTTCGGGAAAGAAATTAGTGGTTGGTGGGGTAAATGCAAGAGTTGGCATGGGCTCACTGCCTTTTTCAATGATGGTCACCAAAGAATGTGAACCAATCAGTAGATGTGGCTGCCCGGCTCAGAAAGTAGTTGGTGCAGAGTTTTGATATTCTTTTAACTCTGTTCTCACACCCTCTTTCTTTTTATCATTGTGCTCACTTCTAACCAAACTCTCATTTTCCATTTTTCCGCTCAGCACAATGAGAAAAACTCAACCGGATGAGTTATCTCCCTCACTCATTGATTTTGACCCCTCACCCCTCAATCACTCTAGGATAACTTCCTGGGTAGGAAACACAGGTTTACGTGAATCCATGGAAGTTCTGTTTAAGCTCACACACGAATCCCATGTAAGTCCTAAAAATAATGGTTGCTCAACAGTTTAACTGAACAATTAAGCACAGATAAGATAACACTGTCAAAATGTATGCTCATGAAATTTGAGCAATTGAACTTTAAAGATTTCTCAAAACAAAGATATTGAATGAATGAAATGAAATCAAGAGAATTGTTTTGCGAATCTGACAATGTATCAATCAGATCAAATAAAATGGTTAGGGTATCAAAGAATTTGATGGTTAGTTTATATGAACGAATATAAACAATATTGCAATGAAAGCACAAGATTAGAAATGATGATTGATGCTCAACAACATTGAATTTCGAACGAGGGTATTACCATCGAAAAATTTGTTTCGTTATGAGACATGGTAATAACAAATTCAAATGATGTACTGAACCGGTGTGTATGAATACTTTACAGTATAAAGACAAGATAATACGCAAGTATTGATCTTTGGAAACACACGACCAGTTAAACATTAAAGCTCAAAATTGAAAAACATTTAAAATCACACTTCCAAATTCATGAAATCTTTTGAGAACCAGAAGTGGTTTGAAAATTTCAGAAAACGTTTTTCATG
Source organism: Arctium minus (assembly GCA_954870635.1). Classification (NCBI taxonomy): domain Eukaryota; kingdom Viridiplantae; phylum Streptophyta; class Magnoliopsida; order Asterales; family Asteraceae; genus Arctium; species Arctium minus. The sequence continues at coordinate 54,189,965 of OX941090.1, read as the reverse complement.
CTTGAAAGTTGTTCTTCTTTCAAACAATCAGAGATCTAGATCAGAAGATATTTACCTTTCCGGCTCCCCCTCAAATCATGATAGAAATATACAATTCAATGAAGCTCCCCCTAGATATTAGCAAAATATCCTTATCTGAACTTTGAAGAATGGGTCTTGGTCTGTTTTAATCAGAATCCATCACCTTTACTCCCCCTTAAACTATGAATTTGAAATATGTCAGTTAAAACACAAGATAGAGATCAATACAACTCCCTTTTGAATTGTAGACCGTCATATCTTATCGGATGCAAAGTACAAGAGTAAGGTCTTTTAATCACTGAAGTACGAGTCCTAAACTGTTGTGTTTAGAAGTCAAACTCCGTTGAAGTACGGGTTCTAAGCTGATGTACTTAGAAGCCTTAGTGCTCTTACTCCCCCTTGACAGTAGGTGCCTACAACACAGAATCAATTTTCGGCTTTGGTACCCACAGGTATTTGGGTCCATGAATGTTAGTTGCAGTTCTTGTGGGGGTAATAGAGTAAGAACTATACCAGAAATGATCGCTGATCTTGTGAATAGGTTCATGTTCACGGCAATAAGAACAATAACACTTCTTACCTGACAACCTGATCATATCTATTCGAGAGATCAATTAATCAGGTTGTCAGGTAAGAAGTACTATTGTTCTTATTGTCGTGCACATGATCCAATTCACAAGATCAACAATCATTTCTGGTATGGTTCTTACTCTATTACCCCCATAAGAACTGCAACTAACAATCATGGACCCAAATACCAGTGGGTACCAAAGCCAAAAACTGATTATGTGTTGCAGACACCTACTGTCAAAGGGGAGTAAGAGAACTAAGGCTTCTAAGTACATCATCTTAGAACCCGTACTTCAACGGAGTTTGACTTCTAAACACAACAGTTTAGGACTCGTACTTCAGTGATTAAAAGACCTTCCTTCTGTACTTTGCATCCGATAAGATATGACGGTCTACAATTCACAAGGGAGTTGTATTGATCTATATCCTGTGCTTTTTCATTGACAATATACTTACGATATGACGGTCTACAATTCAAAAGGGTGTTGTATTGATCTCTATCTTGTGTTTTAACTGACATATTTCAGATGCATAATTTAAGGGGGAGTAAAGGTGATGGCTTCTAGTTACAACAATAATACACTAACATTTTCCCCCTTTGTATTCAAGATTTAAAAAAAAAAATTGACACTTGTCTTCAGCACTTTGATTCTTCAATCTTTAACTCTGACGACTTTGAACTTTGAAGCTCTTTCTGAAGTTGTTGAAGAATCTAGAAAAGTCTTTTGCACTTTGCATCTCTGGAAAGTCAACAAGTCTTGAAAAACAAATCATTTGAAGTCTTGAATCATTTGAACTTTGAAATTCTTTAACTTCTTTGAAACTTCGAACTTTTTGTAACATCGAGGGATCTTTGAACTTTTTATCTTCATCTCTTTAATCTCTTGACCGTCTTCATTAAAACAAACTTTCACGAATCATCTTAACTTTGACTTGTCTTCAGAAATCTTTGAGAATGATTTCTTTTCATCTGATTTGAACTTTTCAGAAAATTCATCACAAGTCTTGACATTATAACTCTGAAATTCCTTGAAATTTATCTCTGTAGATTTTCCCCCTTTTTGATGATTGTGAGCCTTATAATCATCAAAACTTTCTTAATTTCCGCACTTTCTTTGAATCTCCCCTTTTTATCAATATTCTCCCTCTTTGAGATACATTTGACATTCTTCGCCCTTTTGTTAGTGTATTAAATTGTATCCAAGATTTAGTGAGAAAAGTCATGTAAAAGCCTTTATTCTTGAATAGTCAATGAAAGTCAATGATAGTCAAAATGTAGAAAGTCAACATAAGCCTTAGAGTGTTTTAAGTACTTGAGAGTTTGAGTGGGTCATTGTTCAAGTTACTTGAGAGTTTAGTTGGATTACTTGAGTGTTTCCTAGATCATATAAATAGGTTTAATTCTTGTAATTTTGTAAGAGCTTAATGTCATAATTCAGATTTACTTTCTCTCTCTACTCTCTCTCTAGAGTTAACACTGTCATATTGATTCTTGATTGAGATTGTTGTTTGATTGCTTGATTTGAATCTGGGAATGCAATTTCAATTGGTATCAGAGCGAGACCAAAAAATTTCAGAGGGATTAGATCATCAGTTTGGATTGAATTCTTGAAAATTCAAACATGCAAATCGTATTTTCTATTTTTACTGTTTGATCAAGATTTCTTTGTGTTGTTGAAATTCGTGTGTAAATCTGTAATATTTGTGATCAATTTGTGATAGAAAACACACACAAACATGAATTGAGCATTTGATTTGATGTAATTTTGAGTTTTCTTGAATTTTTGAAATACGAGCACAGGATCTGTATCTGGATCAATACACTGTAAATTCGTGATTCTAGTGTTTGAATATGTTTACAAAGATTGTTTTGAATTGAAGTTTGATTGTATTGATCTGATTTTGAGATTTATTTTGCAGATCGTTAAAAAATTTGGATTGAATCTGTGTTATCAATGAAGAACACGCAAGTTCTTGGACATTCAAGCTTGCGAGTTTCAATTCCCAAATTGACTGAATTGCCCATTCTGATCAATTAAATCTTGCGAGTTTGAATTCAAGAAAATCAAAGTTCCAATTTCATTTGGTTTGTGAAGTCTGAGAATTTAAACTGATTTGATTTGTAATTTTTCTGATTTGCAGGTTTCAATCCAAACACGCAAATGTGACTTGCGAGTTTAGTTCTAATTCAAGACAAAGTCTTCGAGATTTTCAGACCCTCAAAACACCAGTCGAGTTCTTCAACACCGGTCGAATCATCATAATACCGGTCGAGTTGTACAGCACACCGGTCCTCTCCACACCGGTCAACATATAACACCGGTCGATTCTCATAACACCGGTCGGCACTTCATGACACCGGTCGCTGAGTTGTTTGATCTGTGTGTTTCAATTTTTAAATTCAAGTGTTTTTTCAATTTGTTTAATCTGCGAATTGACATTTCTCAGTCCAAATTAGTCTGCGATTTTTCAATTCTAATTGATTTGCAGACATCGATCGTTGAGACAATCTTCGGTCGATACAACTTTTGTTAAGCTCCGGTCGATACAAGTTTTGCAAACCCCGATCGAATTCTTCAAAACACCGGTCACATCTCATAACCCCGGTTGAGTTCATGACACCTGTCACTGAGTTCAAGTTTCTAATCACACAGTCTGCAAGTTCGAATTTCAAGCATCTGCGATTATAGAGTAATCTGGATTTTTGATTCCAAGTTTTTGAAAAAACATACAGCTTGTGGTTTCAAATCTATTTGGTTTGGAAGATTGATGTTATTCAATCTGTCATACAATATGCGCGTTTGATTACAGCTTGCGAGTGTTTTAAACATAGTTTGGATTTGCAAGGTTTAAAGATCTGTGATCTGTGTATTTCAATCTGCAAGTCATGGTTCAAACACAGTCTGCAAGTGTGTGATTGTGTGGTTTATGATCTATTTTAACCACAGTTTGGTCTGTGAGTTTAATTTCACTTAATTCATTCTGCAGTGTTCATGATTTTTTAGTCTGTGAATTTTATTTTGATTGTGCAGCCTGTTAGTTTGTGCAGTCTGTAAGTGGATGTAGTTATATTGTTTGGGTTTCAATTGCAAGTTTCAATCTGTGGATTCAAACAATCTGATCATGTTCGGATTTAAAGGGTCTGCGAGTTCATGGGTTATAATCTGATTTTGCAAGTTCAAGCAAAACAATTTGTTTTAATTTGAAAGTCATTTGAGTTCTGCTCTGCACAGTTTGCATCTGTGTGTTTCAAAGTTATTGATCTGCAGGTTAGGATATGTGTTACATAGTTTGAATAGTCTCATTTCACAGTCCGAACAAATCTGCATGGTTCTAAGTGCATTGGACTGTAATCTGTCTAAACAAATCTGCATGGTTCTAAGTGCTTACAGTCTGCAAGTTTCATTTGACTGGAAGTGATCTGTGTTTTAACACAGTTTGGTTTGTTTCAATTGAAGCTCAACAATGAAAAATAATCTGTGTTGCAAGGTTTGTAATTGATCTGCACAAGTTTGTACTTGATTGGTATCACTTTGGTTTGAACTTTTTCACTTGATTTGCACAGTTCATAGTTTGAACACAGTGTGTGTTTTTAACAGTCCATTTGACTGTAATCTGTGTTTTAACAGTCTGTACAGTCTGCAAGTTTGTGATTAATAAGTCTGCCAAAATTTTCAAGTGCAAGTTTCACGTGGTTTAAGAGAACCAGAGACAGAAAAATTTTCAGAGATTATTTTTTGTTTTGATATAAGTTTGACTATCAGTTAAACTGTTCTGAACTGTTTGGGAACGATCTTTCATAATCAAGCTAATCATTCAAGATGTTTTCTACAGGCAAACATTCTACTGCAGAGAGAAAGCAGATGATCAACAACAAAGATTTGGAGCCTATCATTTTAATTCCACGTATTATAGTGGATGGAAAGGAAATAGTGCCTGAGATACCAAGAAAAGAAGCTGAACAAGATAGACTGAAAGATCAGAATTCAGAGCTTCTTAAGCAAATTCAGGAGTTGAAATTTAAATTGTCAAATTCTGATAAAACTCCTGTTTGTACAAAATGTACTGATCATGCTAAATTCGATTGTGCAGGTATCATCAGTGCAAAAGAGAACGAGATAAGAGAGAAAGAGAAAGACATAAGAGAGAAAGAGAAAGAGATTAAAGAAAGAGAGAAAATCATTGTTTTAAAAGAAAAAACAATTGTCACATGTGAAAAAAATTAAAACTCAAAGAGGGAAAGATTACGAATCTTCAAAGCCAACTGAAGAAAACTGAACAAAAATCATCAGAGCTGAAAGATGAATCAGTTGAGCTTCAAAACAAGTTTAAGGATTTTGAAGATAAAATATCTGCCTTGGAAATCAAAATTGCAGAATTAATAAAAAGCATCCAAGCAGATAAAGAAAAATCAAAACTGGAGACATTTTCAACTCAACAGATATCTGAATTTTCTAAGAAAGCTAACCAAGAGAAAAAGGATTTGGAGCTTAGATGCATAAAGCTTTCCAAGCAAGTGTCTGAGTTTGAAAAAAATTTATTCACTGAAAGAGACACATTTGCAAAGGAAAGACAAGTTCTTGAAGCTAAAATAACTGAACTTCCCACACAGATTTCTACTTTACAAGACCTACTTGAGAAAGAAAGAAAATGCTTTAAAGGAAACAAGAGGTCTTATAAGCTTGAAAAGAGAAATGTTGAAAAAAGAAATACTAAGATTTTTAAAGATATTTCTGAAAAGAACAAGAACTTGGAAAAAGATTTTGAGCTTGAACGTTCACATTTTGAATCTGAAATATCTAAGCTCACATCCAAATTAATACTCTGTCATCAGATTATCAAAAAGAACAGAAGGTCAGATCTGGTTTGACACACAAGTTTGACACACTAACTTCTGAAAGAAACATTTTAGCTGCAAAGATAAAAGACTTGGAAGCTGCAAACGTCAATTTATCAGAAAAGATTATAGCTGATGTGATTGATCAATCACCTGTTGATAATTCAACAGAATCAGTCTGTTCTTTCAAAACGTCTTCAAGTTCTATTCATGACAAAAATGTTTTCAAAAAGAAAAGTGTTAAACCAATCATTGTCAAATCAAGTCAGATCAGACCATCAAAAATCTATTTTATGATAAATCTGTTGATGGTTCAGCGAGCTATTACATCAAATCTCTTGGAAAGCAATCAAAGAAAAGTCAGATGGTCTGGAGAGTGAAGAGTTCTTTAGATGATGAGAAAATGAAGGACAAAGCATTCAAATTCACATCCAAAGCCAATAAGAACAGAACACATAAAGGTAAATCTTTTGATAATTCTGATACGTTTAATTCTACTAATCATCTTATCAGGATTGCTCAGAAGAAAATCTTTTGTTCTTACTGTGGAGCACATGACTTTGTAAGTAAAAACTTTGTTAATTATTGGTATGGTTCTTATTATGTAACCCCCACAAGAACTGCAACTAACACTTCAGGACCCAGATACCAGTGGGTACTAAAGCTAAATCTGTGTTGCAGGCACCCAAAGTTTAAGGGGGAGCATGATGTTTGACTTCTAAGTACTACAACTTAGGACTCGAACTTTAAGGTAAATATCTTTGACTTATGAGTAAATCAACTCAGGACTCGGACTTCAAAGTCAAAGAACAATGGCTTTTGAACAAAACAGTTCAAAACCCGAACTTAAGTGTCAAGATTGTGGCTTCTGATCATATGACAGATCATGACCCGTTCTTAATGTTCAGACAAGGATATTTTGCAAATATCCAGGGGGAGCTTAATACACCTAAATCATTCTATAATGATTTGAGGGGGATCCTTATAGGTAAATATCTCCTGATCTTAGATCTTTGATTGTTTGGAAGAAGAACAACTTTCAAACATGAAAAACAATTTCTTAAATGTTCAAACCACTTCTCTATTCTCAAAAGATTTCATGAATTAAGAAGTGTGATTTTAAATGTTTTTCATTTTTGAGCGTTAATGTTTAACTGATCGTGTATTTCCAAAGATCAATATTTGCGTATTATCTTGTCTATATACTGTAAATATTCATACACACCGGTTCAGTACTTCATTTGAAATTGTTATTACCATGTCTCATAATGAAACAATTTTTCGATGGTAATACTCCCGTTTGCAATTCACTGTTGCTGAGCATCATTCATCATTTCAATCATTGTGCGTTCATTGCAAAATTGTTTATATTTGTTCATATAAACAACATATCCAATTCTTTGATACCCTTACCATTTCATTTGATCTGATTGATACATTGTCAGATTCTCAAAACGATTCTCTTGATTTCATTTCATTCATTCAATATCGTTGTTTTGAGAAATCTTCAAAGTTTAATTGCTCAAATTTCATGAGCATACATTCTGACACTGTTATCATTTTTATGCTTAATTGTTCAAGTTAAACTGTTGAACAATTATTCTTTATAGGACTTACATGGGATTCATGTGTGAGCTTATAAGAACTTCCATGGATTCACGTTTACCAGTGTTTCCTACCTAGGAAGTAATCCTAGAGTGATTGAGGGGTGAGGGGTCAAAATCAAAGAGTGGGGGAGATAACTCATCCGGTTGAGTTTTTCTCATTGCGTGGAGCGGAAAAATGTAAATGAGAGTTTGGTTAGAAGTGAGCAAAAATGTTAAAAATAATGAGGGTGTGAGAACAGAGTTAAAAAAATATCAAAACTCTGCACCAACTACTTTCTGAGCCGGGCAGCCACATCTTCTGATTGGTTCACATTCTTTGGTAACCATCATTGAAAAAGGCAGTGAGCCCATGCCAACTCTTGCAATTAACCCACCAGCCACTCGTTTCTTTTTTTAGCAAAGAAATGTTTCATTTTCTTTGGGGACGCAACATATCTGCTATCTAGTCTTCACTCGGAAGATTTAGATATTGAAAAAGAAGGAACGTTGCCCCACCTTCGCACCTCTTTCATGCACATTGAGTCCGTGTAATACCTGTTGCTGTCTCAACAGTTTACCCAATTTGAACCTTATGAAACACAATCATTGTGCTAAATTCTTTCATAACACAAGCACGAGCACACAGAAAATTTGTTTTTCTGTCAGAACATTCATAGAATTACCTTGTGTTTTTCAATGATTGAATGGAAGTCCTGGGGAGTCATCATCAAACCAGCTCCTTAAATTTTGTACATTCGTTGTACACAGTAACTCCGTGTTACTGAGAGGCACTTCTAACTGTTTCATTTGTTGAATCAGGGTTACCAAGTTCATTATATCTGAATTTGAAAAGATTTGGGTATATACAGTTCATGATTCAACTATTCAGATCAAAGAGCGGAGAATGTCAAATGTATCTCAAAAGGGGAGAATATTTGTAAAAGGGGGAGATTCAAAGAAAGTGCTGAAATTGAGGATGTTTTGATGATTATGGTGCTCACAATCATCAAAAAGGGGGAGAAATCTACAGAGATCAATTTCAAGGAATTCCAGAGTTATAATGTCAAGACTTGTGATGAATTTTCTGAAAAGTTCAAATCAGATGAAAAGAAATCATTCTCAAAGATTTCTGAAGACAAGTCAAAGTTAAGATGATTCGTGAAAGTTTGTTTTTCCAAAGACGATCAAGACATCACAGTGATGAAGATAAAAAGTTCAAAGATCCCTCGAAGTTTCAAAAAGTTCAAAGTTTAAAGAAGTTTCAAAGATGAAGTTTTCATAGTATTGTTTCAAGACTTTAAATGATTCATTTTCAAGACTTGTTGACTTTCCAAAGCTGCAAAGTGCAAAAGACTTTTCAAGATTCTTCATAGACTGAAAGACTGAAGATTGTTAAAGCTTCAAAGTTCAAGACTGTCGAAGATAAAAGTTGAAGAATCAAGCGCTGAAGACAAGTGTCAATTTTTTTTTTTAAATCTTGAATTCAAAGTGGAGAATGTTAGTGTATTAAATTGTATCCAAGATTTAGTGAGAAAAGTCATGTAAAAGCCTTTATTCTTGAATAGTCAATGAAAGTCAATGATAGTCAAAATGTAGAAAGTCAACATAAGCCTTAGAGTGTTTTAAGTACTTGAGAGTTTGAGTGGGTCATTGTTCAAGTTACTTGAGAGTTTAGTTGGATTACTTGAGTGTTTCCTAGATCATATAAATAGGTTTAATTCTTGTAATTTTGTAAGAGCTTAATGTCATAATTCAGATTTACTTTCTCTCTCTACTCTCTCTCCAGAGTTAACACTGTCATATTGATTCTTGATTGAGATTGTTGTTTGATTGCTTGATTTGAATCTGGGAATGCAATTTCACCTTTTGATCTGAACAGCTGAATCATGAATTGTATATACCCGAATCTTTTCAAATTCAGATATAATGAACTTGGTAACCCTGATTCAACAAATGAAACAGTTAGAAGTGCCTGTCAGTAACACGGAGTTACTGTGTACAACAAATGTACAATTTAAGGAGCTGGTTTGATGATGACTCCCCAGGACTTCCATTCAATCATTGAAAAACACAAGGTAATTCTATGAATGTTCTGACAGAAAAAAAAAATTTCTGTGTGCTCGTGCCTGTGTATGAAAGAATTTAGCACAATGATTGTGTTTCATAAGGCTCAAATTATGTAAACTGTTGAGACAACAACAGGTATTACACGGACTTAATGTGCATGAAAGAGGTGCGAAGGTGGGGCAAACTTCCTTCTTTTTCAATATCTAAATCTTCCGAGTGAAGACCAGATAGCAGATATGCTGCGTCCCCAAAGAAAATGAAACATTTCTTTGTTAAGAAAGAAACGAGTGGTTGGTGGGGTTAATGTAAGAGTTGGCATGGGCTCACTGCCTGTTTCAATGATGGTCACCAAAGAATGTGAACCAATCAGAAGATGTGGCTGCCCGGCTCAGAAAGTGGTTGGTGCAGAGTTTTGATATTCTTTTAACTCTGTTCTCACACCCTCTTTCTTTTTAACATTTATGCTCACTTCTAACCAAACTCTCTTTTACATTTTTCCGCTCCACACAATGAGAAAAACTCAACGGGATGAGTTATCTCCCCCACTCTTTGATTTATGACCCCTCACCCCTCAATCACTCTAGGATAACTTCCTGGGTAGGAAACACTGGTTATCGTGAATCCATGGAAGTTCTGTTTAAGCTCACACATGAATCCCATGTAAGTCCTATAAAGAATGGTTGCTCAACAATTTAAGTTTAGCAGTTAAGCTCAAAAAATGTATTATGACATTGTCAAAATGTATGCTCATGAAAAATATGAATGAAATTTGAGCATTTGAACAATGAAGATCTCTCAAAACAAGAATATTGAATGAATGTAATGAAATCAAGAGATTTGTTTTGAGAATCTGACAATGTATCAATCAGATCAAATGAAATGGTTAGGGTATCAAAGAATTGAATAATTTGTTTATATGAACAAATATAAACAATCTAGCAATGAAAGCACAAATTTGAAATGATGAATGATGCTCAACAACATTTGAAAGCAAACGGGAGTATTACCATCGAAAAATTTGTTCATTATGAGACATGGTAATAACGATTTTAAATGAAGTACTGAACCGGTGTGTGTGAATACTTGACAGTATATAGAAAAGATAATACGCAAGTATTGATCTTTGGAAACACACGGCCAATTAAACATTAACGCTCAATTTTGAAAAACATTTAAAAGCACACTTCTAAATTCATGAAATCTTTTGATAATAGAGAAGTTGTTTGAACATTTAAGAAAACTGTTTTTCATGCTTGAAAGTTGTTCTTCTTTCAAACAATCAAAGATCTAAGATAAGAAGATACTTACATTTAAGCTCCCCCTCAAATCATTATAGAATGATTTAGATCAGATAAGCTCCCCCTAGATATTTTGCATAATATCCTTATCTGAACATTAAAGAACGGGTCCTGATCTGTCATGTGATCAGAAGCCACAGTCTTTTAACTTTGAAGTACGGGTCTTGAACTGAATTATTCAAGAGCCATTGTTCTTTAAACTTTGAAGAACGAGCCCTAGACTGATTTGTCTAGAAGTCAACCAACTTTACATTAAAGTTCGAGTCATAAGTTGTAGTACTTAGAAGTCATAATTTTGTATTTTGAAGTACGGGTTTTGAACTGCTGTGTTCAAAAACCATAACTTTTTGACTTTGAAGTCCGAGTTCTAAGTTGTAGTACTTAGAAGTCAAAATTTTGTACTTTGAAGTACGGGTTTTGAACTGCTGTGTTCAAAAACCATAATTTTTTACTTTGAAGTCCGAGTTCTAAGTTGTAGTACTTAGAAGTCAAAATTTTGTACTTTGAAGTACGAGTCCTGATCTGTACATGATCAGAAGTCAAACATCTTGCTCCCCCTATACCTGTGGTACCTGCGAAACAGATTTAACAGGTTTTGGTACCCACTGGTATTTGGGTCCTGGTTTGTTAGATTTAAGAATCCCCTTTTCATTAGATGTATATCTTTTAAAACCAGAATTCTGAGAAGTTATTCTATAAGAACCGTACCAGTTATGAGCAGATTGTTTCTGAACGAAGTCATTCTCTCCACAGTAAGAACACCAGATTTTCTTCTGTGCAATCCTGATCAAATGATTAGTCGAGTAATATATATCAGGATTATCAAAAGATTTACCTATATGCGTACTGTTCTTCTTAGCATTGGTTGTGGATTTGAATGATCTGTCATTCTTCTTCTCTTCATCTGAAGAACTCTTCACTCTCCAGACCATCTGATTTTTCTTAGAAGACTTTCCAAGAGATTTAACATAGAAGCTCGCTGAACCATCAACAGATTTGTCATAAAATAAATTTAATGGTCTGATCTGACTTGATTTGACAATGATTGGTTTGACACTTTTGTTTTTCAAAACATTTTTATCATGAATAGAACTCGAAGCTGTTTTGAAAGAACAGACTGATTTTGTTGAAAGATCAACAGGTGATTGATTAATCACATCAGCTGAAATCTTTTATGATAAATTGACGTTTGCAACTTCTAAATTCTTTATCTTTTCAGATAAAATATTTCTTTCAGAAATAAGTGTGTCAAACTTCTTTTTCAAATAAGATCTAGCCATCTGTTCTTTAAGAATATCTGATGATAGAACAGATAATTTGGATGTGAGCTTAGATATTTCAGATTCAAAATATGAACGTTCTTGTTCAAAATCTGTTTCCAAGTTCTTGTTTTTCTCAGAAATATCTTTGAAAATCCCAACATTTTTCTTTTCAAAAAATTTATTTTCTTGCTCAAAAGACTGCTTCTTTTCTTTGAAAATATTTCTTTCCTTTTCTAGCAAGTCTTGTAATGTAGAAATTTGCTTGGGAAATTCAGTGTTTTTATCTTCAAGAACTTTTCTTTCCTTAGCAAATGTGTCTCTTTCAGTGATGATTATCTTTTCAAAATCAGACACTTGCTTGGAAAGTTTAATGCATCTCAGCTCAAGATCCTTTTTCTCTTGTAAAGTTTTCTTGGAAATCTCAGATGACTGTTGAGTTGAAGATATCTCTTTATTTGATTTTTCTTTTTTTGCTTGGAGACTTGTTTGCAGTTCAGCATTTTTCTTCTCCAAAGCAGATATCTGATCTTCAAAAGCCTTAAACTTTTGTTGAAGCTTGACTGACTCATCTTTCAGCTCAGATGATTTCTTTTCAGTCGTCTTCATTTGGCTTTGAAGATTTGCAATCTTTCTATCTTTCAACTTTAATTCCTTCTCACATGTGACAATTGTGTTTTCTTTTAGAACAATGATTTTCTCTCTTTCTTTAATCTCTTTCTCTCTTGCACTGACGATACCTGCAATATCAGATTTAATTGTATTAGTAGACTTTATACAGTCAGGAGTTTTATCAGAGTTTGATAAATTAAATTTCAACTCCTGAATCTGCTTTAGAAGTACTAAATTCTGATTTTTCAGTTTGTCTCTTTCTGCTTCTAGAACAGGTATCTCAGGCATGTACAATACAGCCATGTCTCTTGGTGACAGTACTGTATTCTCTCTCTCATCTGTCTTTGGCATCTTGAAAGAAAAAAGTTAGCTTAAAAAAATGATCGTCAAAAATCAGAAAATTATGACCACTATCAGACTATGTCCCCCTCCGCAGAGTTAATTTTTTTTTTAAAAAAATCTCTCTCTTGAAACTCGCAGGTCACTGTACGCGCTAAGCACTAAACTCTCTAAGCACTATTCACTGAGGAACTCGCAAATGGTAATGTGCGCGTTTCTTGAACTCCCAGGTCATTAGTAGCGCGTTTCGATCAAACTTGCACGCCTCTTAGCGCGTTTCTATCAAACTCGCACGCCTCTTAGCGCGTTTCAACCAAACTCGCACGCCTCTTAGCGCGTTTCAACCAAACTCGCACGCTTCGCCCTGCGCGTTTATAGAACTCGCTCGCTTCAGTTAGCGTGTTTTAGCAAACTCGCACGTTTTGCTTGCGCGTTCTTCAGACACTTGCGCGTTCTAGCCAAAACATCAAATCTCTTTGACTTGCGCGTTTGATGATGAACTTGCGCGTTTGTTGATGAACTTGCGCGTTTGTCAGATCTTGCGCGTTTTGACACTTTTGTTCATGAAATCGATCCAATTCGACTCAAAACCTGCAAATCTAAACATGAAATTGCACCAATATGATCGAATTATCAATTAGAACATTATTCTAACACAATATTTTGATTAAAAACATCAAAATGCACTCATTCAATTCAAGAACAGTGTTCGACATATTTTTCAAGAAAAACACAATGAAATCCAAAAATAAAACTGTTCTAGTGATTAATTTGTGTTAGTTCTGAACACTAAATGTTTACAAACATAAATCGAATTCAACTGAATCAATTATACACACAAATTTCAACAATTCATGAAGAACTCGATCAAACAGTGACTTTTTCACAAAAACGAATGTTCTTGACAAAATTTTCAGAAAATTCAATCAATTTGTCCAATCCAATCAATCTGAAATTGTTTGGTCTCGCTCTGATACCAATTGAAATTGTAATCCCAAGCACAATCAAGCAATTCTCAATCTAAAACAAGATTTTAACATTAAAGATCTAGAGAGAGAGTGTAGAGAGAGAGAGAAAGTTCCAATCATATATCTGACAATGTTGAGTACAATACTTCTTGTTACAACATTACAAAGCAGCTAAGGTATTTATACCAAGGATGCTATCACATGCTTAACAATTAAGTAAACTCATATTTGACTAAACTAAACATTGACTTTGTTGACTTATCTTGACTTGACTTTTTCTATTAAATCTTGGATACAATAATACACTAACATTTACCAAACCTCTTGATGAGACATGGTTCAACTTTCTTATCGATGAGCTTGGAATGCTGAATCTTGAAGATTAACTCTTCAGCGTTCATGCATAAAGTCAGTAATACACTTTTGTCCTATTCATCTCATAATACCTGACCAAAATATCTATGACTTTCATGTATGTATTCTTATCTATCCTCACTGAATCTAATTCAGCATGAAGATTTTTAAAACTCGAAATTTAATCGTTGACTTTTATCAAGTGATTAAAGCTTTTTGAAAATAATGTTCATCACAGACATTTCCTATCAGTGATTCTTCAAAAAATAAAAGATTATCCCTGATTTTCTATCAGAGATACCCTAAAAAATGAAAAGACACTTTTTAGTGTGATGTCTTTTTCACAACAATCCATGGCACGCATTTCTTTCTGACACGTTCGTCCGTTGCACTTCTTGTCCAATCAAATTCAAGGGATGTGTCCATGTCATGATGAGCACCTTTTCCTGCTCCAAATTCTTCCTTTATCCTCTCTCTCTCTCTCTCTCATGTATAAACTTTGCAATTCATAATTTTTTCTTTTACGCTCTCATCTTATCTAAAAGGCAAGAAATTACTTTCGGCAATCAAGCAATCTAAAAACTCAAGAACTCACGTTTAAATCATCAAAACATCAAGCATTACAGGTTCTTGTTCTTCTTTCCTTATCTCAAAAACTTTTGTTTGATCCTTAAAACTCTATTCTTTCGGATAAAAAACTGTTTTTTTTTCCATAAAATCATTTCTTTCATGATTTTTGTGCAAAAACCTTTTGCTTTTTATGACTTTAAACTTTTGTTTCAATATTGTTCATGTTTTCTTCTTAATAAGGAAACTGACAATACTTCTTTTATCTCATTTCAACTTCTAAAATACTGGAAAATCCATTTTTACAAGGTTCCTTCTTAAAAAGGAAACTATTATTTTTTCCCACTATTTTTCTTTTAAACCAATTTGTATCATTCCCTTCTCTATTTTCACAAATAGCCACCCAAACTGCTTTCATTCAATCCAAGAATGTGAAGTTCGAACTCTCAGCTTCACAACTCTCGAGCAACAATCACTTGGGACTTCTGGAATTCTCTAAGAAGAAACCATCTCCTCATCTTCACTATGCTGCTGACTTCCTCAAGGCATCTCCTCTCACCTACGCACTCAAGGTAGCTTCTCCACCCTCCAAAACTCGTCTTCAACATTTCTGGTTTACTACTGAAAAGGGTCAAGTAATGAACAAGCAAGGAAAGTAGATCCCTGCTATCACATTCCAGACTCAACACGGTCCAGGAGCCATTACTCCCTTGGTTATCCGTACTGCTCTCCGCTTCCCATCCAAAACCACTGGAGGTTTTAATGGGATGCTGCTAATGAGGAGCTGATCTAGTTTCTTGACCACATTGCTATCAGTGGGACTTCAAACCCCGCACCACCATCCCTGATAAGAAGCTCACCAAGATTCTGAAGGCGAAGATGCCCTCTAAACTAAATTATGTATTTTCTCACATAATTCAGTGCATGACTTCCAAGATGGGTTCGCTGGATCAAGCGAGCAAAGTTTAACTCCAGATGGGGTTCTCAGTGATTGTTGTATGCCACATAGACTATACTGGAATCAACTTTGATGACTTATCGTTAAAGATTAAGAAGACCGACAGAGAAATCAAAATTGCGAATGTCCGTTTCATCTCAGCGATTCTCCAGTTCTTATTGAATAACCTCTACCCAACGGAGGGTAACTGTCAGCTCTCCATGGATTGGCACACAAATTCTTGAAGTGATGCCAGCAGAAAACGAGCTAAGTCTTCTTACTCTTCGCTCCCTCCTCTCTCCCACTTCTTCTCTTTCATCAGCTACGTCGACAATTCCCTCCTCGGCTATCCCCACTGCTACCACCACTCCCTCAAAATACAAATCAACAGCTATTCATGGATCCCCTTAGAAGGCCAAGAAAGTTGCAGATCTCTCCTCTCAACAAACGTCAATAGTTTTGTTCTCTCAACAGATCATTCTAGACGATTTCGTGGGTCGCTCTACCACAACTGCATCCTCAACCGGTTCAGTGGATCTCACCACTGAATCAATTCTGGAGTCAAACCCCTTTCTCTCTGTGCCTTTAAGCATTGTTGAGGTAATTTTCAAAATCACCAGTGCTCTTCCTTCACTCTTATCCCTTTCTTTGGTCTCTAACATTTCTATTGTACAACAGCTTAACTTTCTCAATGTATCTCTAGGACCTGATGGCCTCCGTCTTGGAAGTTTTAATCAAATAAATGTGTCCCAATCCTCTCTAGAACGGGACAAGGAATTCAATAAATTATTTGATACATCAGGTATTCCTCAAACCCTGTACACTATTCCCAGACTACTAGATAAACCTGAGCCTTCCCTTGCCCAAAAACTAACTTGTTTTACAGGTCCTAGTTTGAGGACCGTTGATGCCTCTCTTAGTGACGTCATCAAAAAGGTGGAAGTATTGTCTACCAACATCGACACAAACACATCAGCAGTTACACACTACTGTGAGGCATTGAAGACCCTCTCCTCCGCCATTGCCACAAAAGCTTAAGCTTCTCAGCTATCAACGTTAAAAGAAGAGGTGAAATCGCGGAAGACCAACGTCGCCACCAATACAACACAGTTACAATTTCTCAATGGCCACGTCGATAGACTCACTAGAGAGGTGAAAACTCTCAGTGGGATGATCAACACCTCCTATCAGCTGCTCACTGATATTTTGGCGAAAGTGAGTGAACCAGCTCTAGTTCCAGAGTCTTCTTTCACCAACAATGATAGGTTGTCCCTGACATTACTGCCGATTTTAACTTCGGGGCAACCACTCTCATTATGGACCTTGAAGAATGATTGAAAGGACTGGAGGCAGATTCCCGTTTATCCCATTTTGTTGATCCTGTTGCCGCTGATGCTGCTGCTGCTGCTGATAAAGATGCCTTCCCTGATGATGACAAAGAGGGGGAGAAGGATATTAATGAATAAAATGCAGCGATAGTCACAGATGCAACAATCGCCATAGAGGTGAATGTGGAAAAATCTCCCTCTCATGTTCAGGGGGAGATGACTGCTGAGAAATCAGCTGAAGAGCAAGCACTTCACTCCTCCTCTTCACTAGTCATTAAAGAAGTACACAAAGATGAAGATGAACTGGATATAGAAGTTCAAGGTTACAAGGACGATATCGCTGAAGATGATGAAGACGAGAACGATCCATCTCTATGGTTCACTCCTGCGTCAATCAGCGCTCCAGTTCCAATGATGAAGGGTGTCATAATAAAAGAAGCAGGGGCGAGACAAGACAATCCCTCTGATTCCTCCATCCACGAAATACAAAAGGGGAATGTTGTCGAAGGGAATCTAAAATTGTTAACATTTGTGGGGGAGTTACGTTCTCAGGTATGTCTTTCTATCCTGCCCCCTCCTTCTTTTCTCATTCAAAGCCCAACTCTCATTTCTAAGCCTTTATCTCTCTCCTTCTAAATACATACACACTGACCTACCTTTCTTTTTGCTCAGACAGTTGATGATCAAATAATCTCAATATCTATAAGAGAGGCTGATGATGAAGATGAAGAATAAGAATCCTTGAGCCACCCAGGAAGACCATCTTGACTTATCACAAGGTCAGAGGATGATATCCAAAGGCGGTCAGAGATGATTCCTCATCTCGAGAGTTAACGGCTGAAGATCCCTCCTCATTCCTCTGCTGAAGAGCTTACTTTCCTGACACCGGAAGAAATAGATGAGTCAATCAGTGATGAACGATTAATTAATGAATGCCAAGAGGATGCTTCTCTAGCCCTTAATGTAAAATCAACTCTTGTAAAAGACAAGAAGTTGAAAAAGAACCCGGTGAAAGTGCAAGGAACAATTCTTAAGGAGATAGAGGAGATGAACAGAAAAGCAAAGAAAATCAGCGATATTGAACTTGCTTGGTGCAAAAATAAGCATCTTCACAGCTCTGACCCTTCAATGATTTCTTCTGTGACCATCTCAGGAAAAAGGAAGAACAACCAACAGACTATCACCATGGAGATATTTAGAAGAGATGGTACTGCAAAATCCATGTTCCTTTCAAAACTGGAAGCTTTTGGATTCTATGAATGGTTAGAGTTTAAGGAAGCACTGAAGAAATCAAAGTCCAAATTCAGAGGCAAACTTGAAGAACTACTCAATTGTCTTATCAACAGAGTCACTGCAAGAATGAACGTGCCCTCGACTCTTATACAAAAGCCAAAATCTTCCAACAAGAAAAATCTCTCTCTCTCTCTCTCTGATAATGATTTTGTAATCAGGAATGAGACCAACATCAAATTCTCCAGGGAAGTAGTAGTTGGACCTCCTCCTGATCTCTCAGCTCTCGACTTATCATTGCCCCATAGTAAAGCTCTCAGAACTGGGAAAGTGATAAATGAACCCTTGGGAATATTTTTCCATGACAACGAGGAAAACATCAGGGTTCAAAGGGTCTCAGAAATCCCTATTTGCCCTCTTGTACACCTGAAGGATCTTCTCTACATATGATGCGATAGATCAAAATCAGGGATTCTCATCAAGAATCTTATTCGAAATGAAGCATCTGATCGAACATAGAGAGGAGAACCAACTTAGCTGATAGGTTACACTTTTCTCTTGTAATCTATTAGTAACGCTTACAGTAGTATAGAACTTCACTTGTACGTGTAATTTTCACATTCTCTTTGTAATCACTATTTACGAATCAATAAAAATTTCAGTGAACTACTTTATTCCATCAGTATTGTAAAAGATCACTCAAAATAGTAATTAGGACAAGTATGTTATGAGTCTTGACTATCCTTATATTTTTAATTAAAGAAATTTTCACTTATTGTTTTTTCATCATCAAATAAGGAGAGATTGTTGATCCAAACTCTCTTAGTGATTTGATGATTAACCTTTAAATTACTTAGTGAAAATTATGTTTAACATCTGTATGTATTAGTGTTTCACCATCAGCGATCAAATACTGAGTCTGTTTAGTATCGCTGATGGTTTCTAATGTATTCGGTTAAATGTAATCCCTGAAGACAAGTTTCGCGACAAAAACGTTCACCGCTGACATCAAAGACAAAGTTGCTGAACAAGTAACAAGTCTACTCATGATCTTTATGTGAACATCAGTGAAACCAAGACAAGTCCACAAGATGCGAAGAACCTTGAAGAAAAGCCTCAACGATCGCTGAACTTAATTGAGATTCACTGAAGAAAGAACCTTTCAGCGATTGACGATCACAAAGCTTCCTGTCCAAGTTTCTTTTGTCTTATACTTGCACAAAAAGTACATTTGTCTGAAGAGGCATACCTCTGCTACAAATCGTACAACTCTGAAGAACTACATTGTTCATCATGCAGCCAAAAGCATGTCTCCAAAAGGCAGAGACATGCAACCAAACAAAGAGTGACACGTGTAAAGTACCCTATCATGCATTTAATGCATAGGGTATAAATAGAAAGGTTGTGACTCTTTTTAAATAGAGCCTTCTATCCTTTCTCCTAGTAAACCAAAAATATAGAAACCCTTGATTTCTATATTCTCCCAACATTCTATCTCTAGTTCTTAGTGCAAACATCTGTGTGATTCTTAAGTTTGTTTAGATTAGGTTCTACTAAAGCTTGTTCCGCAGTAAACTGTAAATTGTGATTTGATTCATCAATAAAAAATTTATTAAACAGAAAATTTGTGTTTGTATTCAACCCACTTATACAAACTTGTTAAGCATCTTTGGGACCAACATCCAAACTGTTTCCACTCTAGACCCAAAGCAAAGAATGCCAAATTCAAGGGTCAGAAGAAACAAAATGGTTCTTCTCTTAAAGAAGTTAAAGCCAAACCTAAGGATGATTAGGCAACCTTAAAGCCCCTAACAAAAGTGGACCTATTTGGAAATGGGTACCTAAATCTTCTTAATCTATGCAGTAGAAGCAGCATGTACCGGTGTGGTATCTAGACTCCGGGTGCTCAAGGCACATGACTGGCGACAGAGGGTTACTCTACTTCTACAAAGAAAAATATAGAGGAGGTTTTGTAACCTTTGGAGATAACAGGAAAGGATAAATCAAAGGCTATGGAATCATTGCCAAGGAGGATGTCTATGTATCCATGTTAGAGCATAAATATGTTGGATACAAGATTATAGAAGACTGAAGATTGAAGTCAAAGCTGAAAGTCAACTCTCAAGCATCAAAGTCAAAGTTATTGTAATAAAAGTCAAAGTCAAATCTTGTATTTTATGTTCTTCTAGTTTTGTGAGAGTTTTAGTATTGTGCGTCTTTGTCTTCTGTTGTAGTGTGCGTGTTTTGTTGTTGGTATAAATAGGTTGTGTTGTGCGTGTAATCTTGAAGCACAACAGAGATAGAGTTGTAAGAGTTTCTGAGTTAGAGAGAGAAAGTTGTAAGAGCGTTTGTATTTGAATTCTGAGATTGAAATGGAATTGAAGATTGATTGAAATTGATTGTCATTGTTGATTTAAATTGTTATCTGGGATAACAATTGGTATCAGCGCAAGCTTAATTCAGAAAAACAAGGATCTAATTCAAGATTTGTGATCGACAGTTTTTCAAGAACTCGCAAGTTTCTGTTCAGAATCAATTTCTGCAATTTTGGGATGAATTGAATCTGATTTTAGTATTGTTGTAATAGATTTTATATATAGAACAAATTTCGTTTGTATCTCATAGCCTAATTCATATATCTTTAACATGAATTTTGGATTTGATGTAAGTTTCGGTTCGAGTTCTGTGTTTTAGATCTAATTCAAATTTTTGTTATTGTAATCTGTAAATCAATTGTAGTAATATGTTCAAAATTAGTTCTTGAACGATTCTACAAAGTTTCAAGTGAATTGGTGAAAGTTTGAATCGAAATCAGTGCGAAAATCGAGTTTTTGGAACTGCAAGTCAAGAACTCGCATGATCCAAACAACTCGCAGACCAAGAACACGCAAGGACCAAGAACTCGCTAGGACCAAGAACTAGCAGGATCAAGAACTCGCAAAGGCGTGATTTGGTGGTTGAAGTGAAGAACTCGCAAACAGTTGTGTGCGTGAAGCAGGAACTCGCACAACACTAGGTGCGAGTTTGTACTGTTTAAACTCTTCTTTGTGCGCGAAGTGAAAGTTGCGAGAAGTATTCATTGTGCGAGTTTACATTTAGCGAGAAGTAAATCTGTCAAAAAAAATTCTATGTCTCAAACTCACGAGCCGTGTTCTTGCGCGTTTGCATTTAGCGCGAACCAAGATTTCGAAAATATTCTAAGTCTCGATCTCGCAAGATTTGTTGCGCGAAGTTTCAAAACTCTCACACAGTATCGTGCACGAACTAAGAACTCGCATAAGGCATCGTGCGTGAACCTCAATTCTCTCATCCAGTGTGTTGCGCGAACCACAAACTCGCATAACCTAGTGTGCGAGAAGTGTGTTCACTTGACTCTTTTGTGTGCGCGAAGTTCAATACTCGCATAAAGTGTTTTGCGCGAAGTGTTTCATATCAGTGTTATGCGTGTTCTGTACTTAGTAAATTTTTCTGATTTTTCTGAAATTTAACTGAGTTTGATTTTTGTAGATCCAGTTTGTTTTCTGAATTTTGACGATCACAGTAAGCAGTGTAGATAAAGATGACTTTAAAAGAGGCTCTCTCCATCGGAACGGACGTAAAGCCTCCTGTTTTATTCAAAGATGAATATGAACAGTGGAAGGATCGTTTTCTCGACTTCGTCGACCGACACGCAAATGGGGAAAATATTTTGTTATCAATTACAGAAGGTCCCATGATTCCACCTACTGTCGAAATACCAGATGATGAATCCTCAGACAGTGAGGATGGAGACGAAGACAGAGTGAGAAAGATGAAAACATTTCCGAAAGAGTTTGCACAATATTCTGATGAGCAGAAAAGCAGATTTAAAGCTGATAAGCAAGCAAGATCTCTTCTACTTCAAAGTATCCCGAATGAGATTTAAATCAAAATCGACAGCTACAAAGCGAATGCAAAGAAGATGTGGGATCAGTTGCAAAAGATGATTATTGGCTCTAAGGTGGGAAACCAGATGAAAGTGGCCAACTGTATTAACAACTATGAAGAGTTTAAAGCCAAAGAAAAGTGAGAGTCTGGAGGAAACTTATGAGAGGTTTGTGCTTCTTCTGAATGAACTATCCAAGAACAAAGTCAAGAAGAAGCATATCGAGAACAATGTTAAGTTTCTCAGCATTCTACAGCCGGAATGGAAAAATCACACCCGCCGGATGAAACAAATGAAAGATTTGAGTGACATAACCCTCCACGAAGTTTACGAGACTTTGAGACATTATGAGGAGGAGGTTGAAGAGAAAAGAGCTGAGAAGAAGAAAACTGAGAAAGTGTCAGATCCCATTGCACTAGTAGCTGGAGAGAAGGAGAAAGAGAAGAAAAAGAAGAAGAAAATTGTGGTTCCCAGTTCTGATTCTGAATCTGATTCGGATAGTGATGATGGAGGAAACCTCAAGCAAGCTATGTTTCTTTTGACCCATTCATTTCAGAAGAAATTCTACAAGAAACCGGGTTCGAACTCTCAGGGGTACTCTTCGTCCGGATCAAAGAACCATGAACATCGGGAAAGAGTTGAAGGAAAAAGATATGAGGAGAAAAGATATGTGGATAGAAAGTTGGAAGAGAAGAAAAAGTATATGAATGACTATGCTGGTGCTAAAAAGAAGACAGATGACCTGATCAAGTGCTACAACTGTGGTAAGGTCGGTCATTATGCAAAGGATTGTCCGAAGCCCAAAGTCAGAAATTATGAATACTACAAGAACAAGATGCTTCTGGCTAAGCAGCAAGAAGCTGGCCAGGCACTCATGGCTGAAGACGAATTTTGCTAGATCATTCAGATGAAGAGGAAAGAGAAGAAACTGCTCACATGTGTTTGATTGGCAACACAGTGAAGTATGATGACAGTGATGAAGACACATCTGATGAGGTACTTAATCTTTCTAAATCTGATTTTATGACTAAAATGGAAGCTATGATGGTCGAACTTCAAGATCTTCAAAATATACTGAAAAGGGAAAAGAGCAGAGTTGAAAAGAAAAATCAAAAGATCTTTGAACTTAACAAGCAAGTTTTTGGGAACAAAGATTTGATTGATTCTCTACGCAAGTCTGTTTCTGATTTTAAACAAGAAAAAGAATATTTTGAAAGTAAGATTTCTGATTTTGAATTTCTAAAATTCAGAAAAGCAAGAATGTGTTCTAAAAGCTTTTAAACTGCAGGTTGAGAACAAGACTTTAGAGAAAAAGGTAAATGGTTTGGAAGCAAAATTATATGCTAGAGGCCAAACAAATCAAATCATTTTCATAAACATAGAAAATAAGGAAGCTGATGTTAGAGAGAAGTGGGGTCTCGGTTACGAAAACCCACACTATCTAAAAAAACCATCAGAAAACAGCATGTTTTATATAATTTTGATTTTCTATATGCGGCTGTTAAATATCCTCATTTGAAACCCAAATTTGTTACCTAATCATCATATGAGGTAGAGGCTAAAGAGGATGAAAAAAAAGAACTTAAAGAAAATGCAACTACCATTCTGCTATCAAAAGCTGAATGATAGTTATATTTCAGATCAGCCAAAATGTCTTTCCAATGATTATTTTGAGAGCTATTCTACAAAAGAGTTGGAGGCAAAACCTTTAAAAGCTAAAATATATGTTATTCCCAATATTCAAGTTCTAATTGCTAAAAACAATCAAGATAAGAATCAAATTCATATGTCATTGATTTCAATCTCAAATATTACAAATCTCACAACTTTCTCTCACTACATTCACTCTCTCTCTAGAATGATGTTCAATAAACTCTTTTCTAATATGCTCTCTCAATCACAATGACTTACAATCTTACGTACTCTCTTACATACAAAGGAAACAAGGTATTTATACCTCCAACTAATAACAAGGAAACAAAATACAATATGTTGAATTTGAATTTTATTACAAAATGACTTTGACTTTAACTGAGAGTTGACTTTCCTTAGCTTTGACTTCTTGAACTTTGACCTTAAGTATTCTTGATCTTGTATCCAACATATTTATGCTCTAACAATCTCCCCCTTTGTATTCAAGATCACTGTTGAAAAATCTAGCAATTCAGTCTTCACTTTTAAGCTCTGTCAGTACAATCTCCCCTTTTTCTTTGATGATATTCTTTCCAAAACTTGTCTTCAAACGATTAACAATCTTTCCCAAAACTTTCACAAAATCCTTTCAGACTTTGGAAAGAAATTATCTTCAGAATCAGCTCGGAATGCTTTAGCAAAATAATCTTCAAAGAAAATATCTTCAAATCTTCAGAAATTCTTTGATCTTCTTTAAATCTTCACTTTGAATCTTCTGACTTGGACATTTCTTAAAATCATCTCTCAAAAACTTTATCATTTCTTGATACCATCTCCCCCTTTTTGATGATTTGAGCATCTACATCATCAAAACTTTTATTCCAAGAAATGTCTTTAACCATTCTGATCTGTCAAACTGAGCCTCTGATTCTGTGATCCATAACCAAGTATTCATCTAGATCTTTGCAAATCCAGACAAAATAAGAACATGTAACTCCTGAATCAACAAATGAATCAGTTAAAATGCTTGTCAGTAACACGAAGTCACTGTGTGTAACGGATACACAATATAAAGGAGCTTTTTGATGTTCATTCCCCCATGGCTTCCATCCAATCATCGAAATACCACAAAGGCAATTTCTATGAATGTTATGACAAAGAAACAAATTCTTTGTGTGTTCGTGCACGTGTAGAAGGAATTAAGAACGAATGATTGCTTTTATAAGGCTCAACATTGTGTAAACCACTGAGACAACAGTAGTATAAACACAGACTCAATGTGCATGATTGAAGTGCGAAGGTGGGGCAGACTTTCTTCTTTTTCAATATCCAGATTTTCCAAATGAAAACCAGATAGATTATATGCTGCGTCCCCTTGAAAATGTGAAACATTTTCTTTTTGAGAAAAAAATGAATAGCTTGTGGGGTTTAGTCAAGAGTTGGCATGGGCTAGATGCCTGTTTCAATAACGTTCACCAAAGAGTTGTGAAACGCTAGTAATGTGGCTGCCCGACTCAGAAAGTAGTTGGTGCAGAGTTTAATATTCTTTTACTCTGTTCTCACACCCTCTTTCTTTTGATCATTAAGCTCACTACTAAACAAACTCTCCTTTTACATTTTACCTCATCACACCCACACTCATTTCTTTTAGACTCCTCACACTCAATCACTATTGGATTAACTTATTGGGTAGGAAACACTGGTTAACGTGAATCCATAAAAATTCATTTAAGTCCTAGCACAAAGAACCCATAATATCCTAATAAGCATGTGTTGCTCAAGATAGTTTAACTTTATCAGTTAAAGCTCATATACAAATGTCAGACGAATGTATGCTCATAAAATATAATCATGAAGATTTGAGCATTTTTAGACATTGAAGTATTTTCAAACAAGTATACTGAATGAATGAACATGAATGCAAAAGATTGTTTGAAAATCTGACATTGTATGAAATTTATCAGAAATGAAATGATATAGAAATTAAGGCTTATGGTTAAAAATAACGGAACAAAAATATAGACATTCACGAAATGACGTTTCGAAATGAAATATCGCTCAAAATTCTTTAAAATACAAGCGGGGTGTCTTACCATTGAAAAATTGTTTTAATTTAGAGACATGGTAAGAACAATTTGATCAAAAAATTAAACCGATGTGTGTGAATACTTGAAAGTATGTAGAAAAGACAATACACAAGTATTTATCTTTGGAAACACACGGTTTATTTATCAATTAAGCACAAAAATAAAATGAAAACATTTAAAATCACACTTCCAAATTATAAAATCTGTTTAAAAAGTCAGGAAGTGGTTTGAACATTTCAGAACATGTTTTCTATATCTGAAAGTTGTCCTTCTTTCAGATATATTTGAGATTAAGATAAGAAATTTACCTTTTCGCTTAATCTTAATTCTCAGAAAGCCAGCTGAAAAATCATAAAGATATGATCTTGATAGCTTCCTCTCATCCTGCACAAGTCTCAAAGTCTAGTCAAAGCAACTTTATTCACAAAATTTATTCAAATGTAAATGACATAAAGCAATAAAATTATTAAAGTACGAGTTCCGATCTTAAGTAATCAGAAATCATAATTCTTTTACTCCCCCTGAAATTATGTATCTAAAATATGTCAGTTATAAAGCACATGATAGAGATCTACAACTCCTTTTGGAATGTAGTTCCTCATATCTATCGGATGCAAAAATTTCAGAAAAATATGTACTCCCCCTTGATATCCTCATTGGAGTATCGGAACACAATCTCTTATATCAGCCTGGGAGTATTTTTCTTTAAGCATTGAAGTACGAGTCCTAAACTGTTATGTTTAGAAGTCAAACTCCATTGAAGTACGGGTTCTAAGCCTTGGTTCTCTTACTCCCCCTTGACTTGAGGTGCCTGCAACACAGAATCAATCTTTGATTTTGGTACCCATTGGTATTTGGGTCCATATGTGTTTGTTGTAGTTCGAATGGGAGTAATCGAGTAAGAACCATACCAGTAATGATCACTAGCTTTATGAACAAAATCATAAGTACAACAATAAGAACAATACCTTTTTTTAGATAACCTGATCAATTGATCTTTCGAATAAGCAAGATCAGGTTTACCTTTCAGCACTTTGTTTTTCTTTGCATTTGAGGCAGATACAAATGATTTGTTACCTGTCTTCTCTTCCTTCTTTCCTTTCTTTTCTTTCTTCTTCTCATCATTCTTCTTATCTTCAACTGGTTTTATCTTCCAAACCAGATTCTCTTTTTCATATCTTTTTCTTCTCCTTCTATGTGTACCTGAACCATCTATTTTCCAATCATAGAAAATGTTAGTTGTACGAATCTGATCAAATGAATTAACTAACCTTCTTGAAGAAACAGTTTTCTGATGTGAGCTTGCAGCTGTCTTGAAAGAACCAACTGAACTATTTCTAGGTGAGTGGATTTTGGACTCGGGAGTCGTTTGCTCAGTCACCACCACCTTGGAAATAATCTTTTCAAGCTCTTTAACCTTTGACGAATAACTGTCTCTTTCTTTGACAAGTAGGTCAATCTCTCTCTTAAACTCAGACCTCGCTTTCTGATCTTTCAATGCACTTTCAGATAGCTCAGATAGCTTTGCAGTCAACTTCTTTATCTCTTCTCAAATATAATTCTTTCTTCTTCAAAATCTTTTTCAACATTCTTTCTTCCATCAGATATTTCATTAAAAAATCCAACGTTCTTCTGCTCAATATCCTTTTTATCCTTTGCAAACTTTTCTCTTTCATGAATGATCAATTTCTCAATATCAGAAATTTGTTGAGAAAGCTTTAAACATTTCAGCTCAACAACTTTCTTCTCGTCAGCACATTTTCTTGAAAAATCGGACAATTTCTTAGCAAACTCATTCTTTTCTTTCTCATAAACTGATCTTTCTTCAACAATTTGCAATTCTAATTCAAAGATCTTCTTTTCATTAGCACACCCGGTTTGCTGAAACTTGACAATGTGATCTTCTAATTCAGAAATCTTGTTCTTTAACTCAGTGTTTTCAGCTTCCAAAAACAAGACCTTTTCTTCATTAAGCCTATAAGTCTGTTTCAGAAGATCTTCATTTATTTTCTTTAACACACTAACTTCTTCTCTCAGTAGCTTCCTTTCATCAGAATATTTCTTTGACCTCTTGGTGTAGTAATCAACTGAGGAAGCAAAATTTGTATTATCTAATTTGAGCTTTTCAATCTTCTTTTCATCATCATCAGAAAAATATCCCATCTTGAATATATGTTACAAAAAGAACTTGAACTTGATCGTTAATCCAAATGAAATCTCAAGAATACATAAAAACTTGAAATAAAAATTCAGAAATTTTGATCACAAAAAGAACTATCTCCCCCTCCGCAGACTTAGCACGCGTAATCAGAAAACAAATTCACTATTAAAGGCCTTATTACTATTTTGAAAGTGTTGTCTAAGTATAGAAAAGTTTGCGCGACGAGAAGCTTAAGGAAAAGTTTGCGTGTCGTGCTACTTGCGCAAATCACGCTTTGCGGAACAAGCGAATTGCGCAAATCATACTTTGCGTATCATGCAGCTTGCGCAAACAAAACTTTGCGTATCATGCAGCTTGCGCAAACAAAACTTTGCGTAAGACCTTTATGACGAAAACCCTGCTTTGCGTGTTGACCTGATAATGCAAACCTTACTTTGCTTGAGGAACAGATTACACAAACCACACTTTGCGTAATGAACTGATAATGCAACTCTGCTTTTGCGTTTCTTTTTGAACAAACTTGTTGAATCTTGTGCAAATCAGAATGAACTTGCGCAAACTATGATGAACTTGCGCAAACCTCAGATCTTACGCAAACGACGAAACTCGATCAAAATTACACCAAAAACCTATCTAGACCTCGAATTTTAGAATGAAAGTTTTACAATTTACTCGCTTAAACATCTAGAACACAAAACGAACAATTGATTTCGATCTAAAACTCAAAAATACAAATTTGAATCAAGAACAGTGCCAAGAACACGTGAACACGAAAAACCACAAAAATTCGAAAATTCAATCCAATTACAATGCAATTCACGAATTTTTTCTATACAAACTCGATCGAAATTACTTTTCTAATAACACTTGATCGATTACAACTCCTAATTCGTACAAAAATTCAAAATCCAAACTTCGGCCAAGAACACAGAGTCGACATCACTTTCTTGATCTGATTTCTAATATGAATCTGCTCTGATACCAATTGTTATTCCTAATATTCAAGTTCTAATTGCTACAAACAATCAAGATGAGAATCAAATTCATATGTCATTGATTTCAATCTCAAATATTACAAATCTCACAACTTTCTCTCACTACATTCACTCTCTCTCTCTAGAATGATGTTCAATAAACTCTTCTCTAATATGCTCTCTCAATCACAATGACTTACAATCTTACGTACTCACTTACATACAAAGGAAACAAGGTATTTATACCTCCAACTAATAACAAGGAAACAAAATACAATATGTTGACTTTGACTTTAACTGAGAGTTGACTTTCCTTAGCTTTGACTTCTTAAACTTTGACCTTCAGTATTCTTGATCTTGTATCCAACATATTTATGTTCTAACAATTTATGTTCCTCCACTCATTTTAGAAAGAAAAATAACCGAGCTTGAAAATGTTTTATCTGATGAGAGAATATTGGCTGACGTTTAACGAAATGTATTTTCAACTGTTTTAAAGAACACAATTTTAAAAGTTGAATCTCAAAAGTGTTCTACATCTTCTAAAGTCCCTCAAACCTCTGTAACTGATTTTGATGACTTATTTGCGTCTACAAAAGGATTTTTTAAATTCTGATGAAGGGTGTGTAGAAGATATTGATATTTTTGACACTAATGCTAAACATCCAGATCATTCTACTTTTGTCATTAATGGTCAAGCTTTACCTAGTCTGTATGAAATTGGTTAATCATCAACTAAGGTTGGTAATCCAATTTCTATGAATGTTGATTATTATGCAAAAGGTAAGAAGCAAAAGAAACAGTGTTCACAGAAACGGAACCACACTGGTAAGCTCAAGAACAGACATTCTCAGAAATCTGATTTTCCTAAGAGATCTAAATCTTTTGTTTCAAATTTAAGGAAGAAAAGGTCTGAACGTCGAGCTGAATGGTGACCAAAACTGAAGATAGATGAGAGTTCTGAATCATCTCCTGATATGGATTGTAATAGATATACTAGTAGTTCTTTTGATGTAGTTGGTAGTGTTGCTTCAAATAAACAAAACCTTGTAATTCCTTACAAGCGATATTCAATAAAGCAATTACTCTGATTATCTCAATCTACTACTAAGTCATCTACTTATAGACGGAATGATTTTGTCTCTCATCGATTTTCTGATGATTGGTTTGGAAATTATCATGTTGGTTCTTATAATACATATATTTCAAATGTTTTTCAAAAGGTCAGAGGATACATCTATAAATAGATACCAAAATCTTGTGCTAAACTGAAAGGACCCGTTTTTAAATGGGTACCTAAATCTATTATTCCATGTTTTCTCTTATACAGACCCGTCATATGTGGTACTTGGATAGCGGGTGTTCCAAACATATGACCGGACAAAAAGATTTATTGTCTAATTATACAGAGAAATTCTGCGGGAATGTTCATTTTCGCAACGACCAATTTTCACCGATTCTTGGCTACGGTGACGTGATACAAGAGAATGTAATGATAACGAAGGTGAGTTACGTAGAAGGATTAGGGCATAACCTTTTTAGTATTGGCCAGTTCTGCGACAAAGGATTAGAGGTAAATTTCAAGGCTAAGAGTTATTCGGTGCGAACTGAATATGGCAAAGAACTCTTGGTCGGCACTAGAAGCTCCAACCTCTACACGATAAATCTGTCAAAGGTCCAGACTGACAATCAGGTTTGTCTACTAATGAAATCCTCGATGCAACAAAGTTGGCTTTGGCACCGAAGGCTCTTGCACCTGAATTTTCGTTACATAAACAAATTGGTCTAAGACAAATTAGTGAAAGGTCTTCCTGAGCTGAGATAAGAAAAAGAACATCTATGTGCAACATGTGAAAAGGGTAAAATGAAGAGAGCAACTCATAAGCCAAAACGCAAACCAAGTACAAGTTTTACACTTGAGTTATTACACATGGATTTGTACGGTCCAATGAGAACTCAAAGCATAGGAGGAAAGAAGTATGTTTTAGTAATAGTGGACGATTATTCGCGTTACACATTGGTAAAGTTTCTAAGGACAAAATATGAGACGCTCGAAGTACTCATCAACTTTTTAAAGGTTACCCAGGTGAACTTGCAGAAGTCAGTAAAGTTTCTAAGGACAGATAACGCCACAGAGTTTAAGAACAAAATTGTTGTAGAATATCTCGAATTGGTCGGGATAACTCATCAATTCTCTGCTGCTAGGACGCCAGAAAAGAATGGAGTAGTAGAAAGACGCAATTGAACGCTAGTCGAGGTCGCTCGCACTATGCTCAGCCAGTTGGATCTACCTCTGTTTCTGTGGGCAGAAGTTGTCTCTACTGCATGTTATACGCAGAATCGTTCCATTATTCATAGACGGTTTGGTAAAACTCCTTATGCATTGATTAACAATCGTACACCTAGCATTAAACACTTTCATGTTTTTGGATGCAGGTGCTTCATATTGAATGATAGAGAGAACTTGAATAAGTTCAGACCGAAGGCTGAAGAAGGAATCTTCATTGGATACTCACAGACTCAAAGACTGTTATAGAAAGTGTCAATGTTACATTTGATGAGGAAGTGGCTTCTGAACAAAACAGTTCAGAACCTGTACTTACTGGAGTGTTAGCGTCTGAACATATCAGTCCAGAACCTGTGTCTAATGTGGTTAATTCGGATAAAGCATCAACTACTACATCTCATTGATCTGAATTAGATTTTTTGTTTGAATTATTTTATGATGAGTTTCTATGATCTAAACTTCCTAAATCTGTTGTGATTGACAGGTCTGAAGAATCAAGATGTCAACATCCAATCATTTTAGAAGTATCTACTGAACTACTTCCCCCGGTTCAGATAGAAACTCCAATTTAAACAAATACTCCTTCAGTTGAAGTTGTACCTGATAATGTTGAAACATAAGTTACTACTTCAGTTGGCTGCACTGTGATAGATAATCAACAGACTGAACAAGCTATATCAACTGACACTTTAGTACAAGAAACTTCAATTGTACCCCCAACCAATGCTCAACAAGAGGAAGCTGATAATGGATATTTTGATGAGAACTATGATCAATCTACATCGAATTCTCTCCCTCAAGAACACAAGTGGACAAAAGAGAATCCAATAAGCCAAATCATTGGAGATATATCAAAACAAATGCAAACTATGTCTGCGACATTAAACATGTGTATGCTTGATTCCTTTCTTTGGAAGATAGAGCCTACTCGAGTATCTGAAGCTCTAGTTGACTCGGATTGGGTTACTTCCATGCAAGAGAAGCTAAATCAATTCGAAACTTTGAAAGTCTAGAGACTTGTTCCAAGACCTGAAGGAAAATCTATTATTGGTACAAAATGGGTATTCAAAAACTAGAAGGATGAAGACGGCATCGTAGTCAGAAATAAAGCACGAATTGTTGCAAAAGGCTACGACAAGAGGAAGGCATTGATTATGACTAGACTTACGCTCCAGTAGCGCGTATTGAAGCAATAAAGATGTTTCTTGCTTACGCCAGACGTGAAGACTATCTTTCTAAATGGCATACTTAAGAAGGAAATCTATGTCTCACAGCCTGAAGGCTTTATGAATCCAGACAAACCGGATCATGTCTACATACTGGATAAAGCACTTTATGGTCTTAAACAAGCGTCTCGAGCCTGGTATGAGGTATTATCAAAGTTTTTAGTCAAGTCAGGTTTCACTAAAGGTAAAATCGATACTACTTTATTCATCAAAAAGGAAAAATCCGATATCATTCTTATTCATATATATGTGGATGACATTATATTTGGCTCAACTAATCCTAAATATTGTAAGAATTTTTCAAACCTCATGGTGTCCAGATTTCAAATGAGTATGATAGGAGAGATGAATTTCTTTCTCGGATTACAAGTAAAACAATTTTCAACGGGGATTTTTATAAACCAAGCTAAGTACATTTTTGATATTCTTCGGAAATTCAAAATCGAAACATGTAAACCTATTGGAACCCTGACGGCACCGGGAACTAAGATCGACATGGATCCTTCTGGAAAACCTTTTGATGTTAGAACCTATAGAGGAATGATTAGTTCTTTAATGTATTTAACTTCAAGTAGGCCATATATTATGTTCTCTACATGTCTATGTGCAAGATATCAGGCTAATCCTAAAGAATCCCATATGTCTGCAGTTAAGCGCATATTTCGATATCTGAAGGGGATTGTAGATCTTGGTATGTGGTATCCTAAAGATACTGGTTTTAAATTGATGGCTTACTCAGATGCAGATCATGCTGGATGTATGTTAGACAGGAAGAGCACATCGGGTCACATTCAATTTCTTGGAGACAAGCTTGTAAGTTGGGTGTCAAAAAAATAACTTTGTGTTTCCACTTTGACTGATGAAGCAGAGTATGTAGTTGCTGCCGGTTGCTGCTCTCAAGTATTGTGGATGAGGACACAACTTCGAGACTATGGTTTCCAGTTCAACAAAATCCCGATTTATTGTGACTTGAAGAGCGCCATTGCAATATATGCAAATCATGTACATCATACAAAGACAAAACACATCGATGTAAGGTATCATTTTATCAAAGACAATGTTGAAAAAAGTACAATAAAACTTTAATTTGTAAACACTGATTATCAGCTTGCAGATTTATTCACCAAGCATTTAGATGAAAAGAGATTTAATTTTCTTATCTCT
Organism: Arctium minus; assembly: GCA_954870635.1. Taxonomy (NCBI): domain Eukaryota; kingdom Viridiplantae; phylum Streptophyta; class Magnoliopsida; order Asterales; family Asteraceae; genus Arctium; species Arctium minus. The sequence goes on along the minus strand of OX941090.1, from coordinate 54,156,557 downwards.
AAACTTGGTATGTTAAATCTTAAGGCATAATCAGTGATTATCTACTAAAGTTTTTCTTATTGTTATTATTTCTTCATTTCTGTACTTTTATTCTGAAATGATATATACACTGAAAGGTTTTCGTGTTTTCAGGGGGAGTTAAAGAAGTGGTTTAGATGATCTACATCCATTGGAGGGGGAGTTAACCATTTTTGCATATATTTATCACTGATAAATTTTTCTGATGCATAAATGGAGGGGGAGTAAGACTAAGAGAAAGAGTAAGGAGTATGAATTATGACTTCTGATTACTACAGATCAGAACTCATACATTCAACGTTTTACTGCTTTATGTCATTTTATTTTTCAATAAAGTTTTGTGAATAAATTTTGTACTTTGACGGAATTTTTGACTGATGCAGATTGAGAGGATGCTTCCATGATCATATCATTATGATTTTAAGTTGATTTCATGAGATTTAAGACAAATCGAAAAGGTTTATTTCTATTCTTAATCTCATATATGGTTGAAAGAAGGACAACTTTCAATCATAGAAAACATGTTCTTAAATGTTCAAACCACTTCTGATTCATAAACAAGTTCATTAATATAGAAGTGTAATATTAAATGTTTTCATTGTATTTGTGCATCAATGATCAACAAACCGTGTGTTTCCAAAGATATATATACTTGCGTATTGTCGTTTCTATATACTGTCAAGTATTCACACACACCGGTTTAATTTTTTTTGAATTCGTTTTTACCATGTCTCTAAATTGTAACAAACTTTTCGATGGTAAGACACCCCGATTGTTATTCAAAGTTTGAGTGTGATTTCATTTCTGAACGTTCTTTCAAGAATGTCTATATTTTTGTTTCGTATAGACAATATCAATTTTTGTTGAACCAAGCCTTAACTGATAAATCATTCGATATTGGTCTTTATCTTACAATGTCAGATTTTCAAACAAGTTTCTTGTATTCATTTCATTCATTCAATTATCTTGATTGAAATACCTTCAATGTTTCAAATGCTCAAATCTTTATGATTACATCTCTGAGCATACATATATCTGACTTGTATATTTGTGCTTTAACTGATAAAGGTAAACCATTTTTGAGCAAAATTATGCTTTAATAGGAAAATATGGGTTCATTGTGTAGGATTTAAATGAAACTTTTATGGATTCACGTTAACCAACGTTTCCTACCCAAGAAGTTAATCTTTAGTGATCGAGTGTGAGGAGTCAAAAAGAAATGAGTGTGGGTTGAGTGATGAGGTAAAATGGAAAAGAGATTTTGGTTAGATGCGAGCTCAATGATTTAAAAGAAAGAGGGTGTAAGAACAGAGTAAAAGAATATCAAACTTTGCACCAACTACTTTTTGAGTCGGGCAACCACATTGCTAATGTTTCACATTTCTTTGTGAACATTATTGAAACAGACAACTAGCCCATGCCAACTCTTGCTAAAAACCCCACCAACTACTCATTTTCTTCTCAACAAGAAAATGTTTCAATATTTCAAGGGGACACAACATATAATCTATCTGATTTTCATTTGGAAAATCTGGATATTGAAAAAGAAGAAAGTCTACCCCACCTTCGCACTTCGATCATGCACTATTGAGTCTGTGTTTAACTACTGTTGTCTCAGTGGTTTACACAATTTTTAGCCTTATATGAAAAACAATCATCATGTGCTTAATTCTTTCTAACACTTGTACGAACACACAAGGAATTAGTTTTCTTGTCATAACGTTTATAGAAATATCTCTGTGGTGTTTCAATTATTGAATGGAAGCCCTAGGGGAGTGAACATCACAAAAACTCCTTTCCAGTGTGTATTTGTTACACACAGTGTCTTTGTGTTATTGACAGGCATTTCTAACTGATTCATTTGTTCATTCAGGTGTTACATTCTAATTTGTCTGGATTTGAAAAGATCTAGATAAATATTTTTATAGATTGGCGGTGAATCAGAGGCTCAGATTTTGAAGGATTAGTGGTCAGATATAAACATTTCTTGTTGAAAGTTTTGATGATCAATATGCTCTAATCATCAAAAAGGGGGAGAACAGTTCAAGAAATGTTGTATGAAAAGAGAAACTAATATCAGTTGAGGGGAGAAGATAAAGTTTATGATATGTCAAAAAAGCAAAGTTTGTATCCGAAATATCAGAGATGATCAAGCAAAGTTCAGAGAATTGCAGAGATTGAAGATGTGCTGAAGTTTACAGAAATTTTCTTTGAAAATATTTTGCTGAAGCAGTCTGAGCTAAAACCGAAGATAATTTATTTCTGAAGTCTGAAAGATGTTTGAGATAACCTTGGGGAGACTGTTGAAGAGCATATCTACCATATTTGAGGGAGATTGTTATTTGTTTAAAGACAAACTTTGGGAAGATTACAGATTGTTGTTATTTCTTGAGAACAAGCTTTGGGAAGATTTCTGAATGTTTGAAGGTTACTAAGAAAAAGGGGAGATTGCTCAAATGATTATTTTTGCTGAAGATGATTTTATTCGAAAGAAGTTTATCAAAGGGGGAAAATAATTTGCTAAATTTTATGAGAAATTATCTTTAATCCAAAGGGGGAGATTGTTAGAGCATAAATATGTTGGATACAAGATCATAGAAGACTGAAGATTGAAGTCAAAGCTGAAAGTCAACTCTCAAGCATCAAAGTCAAAGTTATTGTAATAAAAGTCAAAGTCAAATCTTGTATTTTATGTTTTTCTAGTTTTGTGAGAGTTTTAGTATTGTGCGTGTTTGTCTTCTGTTGTAGTCTGCGTGTTTTGTTGTTGGTATAAATAGGTTGTGTTGTGCGTGTAATCTTGAAGCACAACAGAGATAGAGTTGTAAGAGCGTTTGTATGTGAATTCTGAGAATAAAATGGAATTGAAGATTGATTGAAATTGATTGTCATTGTTGGTTTACATTGTTATCTGGGATAACAATCCAGAGTTGCATATGTGGATGTCCTTAACCACAACTTACTCAGTGTAAGTCAACTATGTGAAGTTCAATAAGAAGTTTTGTTCTCAGCTAAGTGAAGGGACAATTAAAGAGCTTCTGTTAGTGCACAGATTTGTTGGATGCAAGATCATAAAGTTTGAAGCTGAAAGTCAAAGAAAGTCAAAGATCAAAAGTCAACTCTCATGCAAAGTCAAAGTCAAGAATAATAAATTCAAAGTCAAAGGTCTTTGTAATTTATTTTGTGTTTGTGTTTGTAAGCGTGTCTATATTACTTTTTCTTTTATAGACTTGTGGTTAGAATATTGGTTGTTTAGAATCTTGTACCTAGAGACCAGATTGTATTCGCAGAGTTAGAGAGAGAAAGTATACGAATTGTGTCTAGAGAGAGAAAGCTTATGTAATTGAATCTTGTGATTAATCAAACAGGTAGATTGATAAATCTTGTTTTTGTGATTGTTTTAGTAATGAGAACTTGATAAAATTTGGGAATAATAATTGGTAGCAGAACAGATGCATATCGAAATCAAGAAAATACAGAGTTTGGCACTGTGTTCATCGTATCTTGATTGATTTCTTGAGTTTTTTGTGTGAATTTGTAGGTGAATTTGATTTGGTTGTACTCATATAGTGTTCTAGATCGAAATTGTATAGATGTATTAGAGAATTGCACTTTAATTTTCATTAATTCGTTGATTTTGTGAGTTTTATTTTTCACGAGTTCTTTCGCACTGTATTGAATCAAATTTATAATTGTTAGTGTTTCTTGTTGAAATTCATTGGTAGAAATAGGTTCTAGATGTATTAGGGATCATATTGTCAAAGTTTCAGTTTGTAATTCAAAGTCTTGATAGGATTTTGAGTCGATCAGAGGCTATTTTTCTACGAGATCTCAAGAACTCGCAGATATTATCAAGAACTCGCAGATCTACTCAAAAACTCGCAGAGTGTTTGGATTTCGCAGAATTATTGTGGATTTCACATAGCTTTGTTTTCTTCAAAAATTTCATAAGTGTAGATTTTGCAAGTGTGTCTATTGAAAATTTCATAGAATTCATATATCTGTGAGCTAAGAATTCTTCAGAATTCGCATAAGTCTTTGTTTACGAAATGTGTTTTTAGAAAAACTTCAAGGAAAGAATTCGCAGATCTTTGTCTTGCGAAAAGTTATTGAGAAATTTTTTTAGACAAGAATTCGCATAGCTTCTTATACGAATTCTTAGAATTCGCATAAGACTATTCTACGAATTCCTTAGAACTCGCAGAAGAGTGGTTTACGAATTCTTGTAGTTTTTATGAAATGTTTTTAAATTTTTCTAAGTGTTGAATTCGTGAGATTCTTGTTAGATCTCAGATTTATTGGATTCAAGATCATCCAATCTGAAGTTTGGAATCTGAAGCTAAAGCTGAAAAGTCGCTCTCAAGATTAGTCAAATGTTAGTTTGTAATAAATGTCAAAGTTAATTATTTTGTTAATTATAGTATTTTATATTATTCCTAAATATCTAAGTAATAGATATTTTAGGATATTATTATTTAGTTTAGATATTATATTTTAGATATTAGTTTGTCAGTGATATAAAAGCTTATGAGATATTATTATATCACAACTTCTAATATCTGATCAACACACATCATCGCCAATATCCAGCTAGAGAGAATACAGTGAAAGAGAGAGCTAAAAGAGAAACAATATCAACCATTGTAATCTGTCAGGATCGAATTCTCAACAAAAATAAATTCTCAGAAACAATATCAAAGAAGTTGCGGAATAACACTTTGATATTCAATAAAACAGTAAACCAAAACAGTATATAATCAACAACTTGTAAACTTGTATTGAATGCTTAAAGTTACAAGATTAAACACACAACCTCAATATTGATGAACAGACTCACCAATACGAATTCTACTTCTCTAGAATTAGGATCTATGCCTTGAGGTTGATTTTCTCTCTAGAACTTAGAATGAATGAATCTCTACTAAACTATTCTATACATTCTATTCATATACTAATCAAAAGATAATTATAATAAATAAACATATCTTCAGTATATCTTCCATCATTATCTTCAAGCCTTCCATGAATATCTTTATTCTTTCCAGCTGTCATCCTTTTCATTCGGATCTTCAAGTCATAAGCATCACTAACTATGCTCAGCAGCATTAACTTCTTCAAGCAGCATTAACTTCTAAGGAGCACTAACCACTAGCAGTACTAACTAGCTAAGTAGTACTAACTTTGTTCAAGCAGCACTAACTTTGACTAGCAGTATTAATTATACTAGCAGTAGTAATACTCAGCAGTATTAACTTTGAAGTCTTCTAGCAGTAGTAATTCTGAACTAGCAGCATTAACCATACTTAAGCTTTTCTTCAGTTCCCAATAATCTCCCCCTAACTTGACTTTTAGGAAAAGAAGTCAAGTTCTTCAGATGCTCTTCAAGATGCTTCCCAAAACTTCATAATGACCTAAATTCCAGTATTTGCATCCAATCCCAAGCTCTGATTGATGGTTCTTTGGATCAAATATTTAGCCATCTCTGACTCTGGAATACATCTTAGCTTTTTCTTCAGCATGGCATGAAGCTTCAATCTGCTATGATTGTACACTCTATCCACTAGAAAGTATTCAGTGTGATTTAAATCCAAAGTCACTGTATATACTCCACTAGTTTCATATAGAGTCCAACTGTTGACTGACTTGAATACATTCTTGATCACATGGTCTACTTCTTCAGGTTTGAACATCATACACAGATACTCCATTACCAGTTTTGTAATTGAAATCACTGGAGCCTTCAGTATATCTGCATACAACTTCATTCCTATCTCAAACATCTCTTCAAGATCTGACCTAGAGCATGTTCTTACAATCTTTGCCCAAGTATTGAACACCTCATACTTTTCATCCTTCCTTTTTAGCCTTATGTATTCCTTTCCATCCACTGTCAATGTATCCCAAAGAATGACCTCAAGAGGCTTAACTCCTACAGGTTCTGCTGAAATTGGTTCAGGAACTTTGTCCATCACTACCATATACAAATTTACATCATCTGTGTTTGATGGCTCTTTCTGTTTAGATGACTCAGGTGCCCCTTCTTCTTCAGCAATTTTCTCATCCTCTCCTTCAGATATTCTAGGCTTCTTAGTTGACTTTCTCCTTGCCATCATCTTGGTTCTCTTTAAAGTCCTTAGACTTTCACCCAGAGTGGCTTCTTTCTTTGATGGTGTTTCCTGCTCATCTGGAAATGGCTTTTGTATCAGAAGGTCATTACTTTCTTTCATCCTTTTCTCCATCTCCACCCTTGCAGTTTCATTCCCCTGAAGCTTTAACATTTCTGAATCATACAACTCTTTAATCTTCTCAAAAGACATTTTGGAGAACATCTCCTTTTTGACTCCTACAACACCTTTGAGAAATATAATCATCTTGTTTCTCTCTTGGGTACCTAGGAATGTCTTTGAGGGTTTTCTCTTCTTTGCAGCAGTTTTTACCACCACTGATTTCTTCAGAATTGCAGCTTTCTTCTATGCAATTTCAGTTGTCAGGCTTTGTTGATAGGCTTCATTTAGTTCAGCAGCTAGAGCCTTTGCCATCTCCCTGTCCTTTTCAACCTGAACTCTTTCTTCCTTTTCAATGTCATCCTGCATCTTCCTGGCTAAGGCTTCATCTGATTCAACCAACCTTTGCTTCTTGACTGGTTGATCAGATTCCACCATCTTTGCTTTTCCTTTGTCTTTGTTCATTGCCTTCTTACTGTTATCTTTCTTGATCACTTCACCTTGTTCTTTGATGATTACTCCTTTGGTCTTTGAAGTGACCTTGGGAGTATCATTCTTGGCTTTAAGTAAGGTTTCTGCAATCTCAAGATCTGTTAATACTTCTTTTACTGTTTCTGCTGCTTTACTTGAACTAGCAGTATTAATGGTTTCTACTGCTTGCTCTGTTGTTACTGCTGCTTCTTGTGTTTCTATTTGCACTGATTCTCTTTCTGTTTCTGCTTCCTGCTCCCCCTCAACATCAAATCTCTCCCCCTCATCACCATTTTTCATCCCATCAAGCTCCCTCTTTTCTGTAGGTTCTTCCATGTTAATCTCCCCCTTTTTGGGAGCATCATTCCCAGATTTCCTTCTCCTTAGCACAAATTGTCTTTTCTTCTTTTTCTGTACTAGCTTCATCACCAATTTCTTGAGTTTGGTAATCTGCACTTGTTGGGACAAGATTACCAATTTCATTTCTTCAAGTTCTTTTCCTTGTTTGAGAACATCTAGGTTGATGTTGCCCATTGTTTCCATCAATTCATAGTAAGAATATCTGTCCTCACCCTCTCCAGAAGTGTTACCTTCTTTGGAAGGATCATTGGATCTTGTTGTAGTGAAAGTCTTCTGCCTAGCTGAAGCACTGTCCACCCCCTTGGTTTCTTGGCACCAGGGACCTTTGAATGATTGCTCATTCAAAGTTGCCATGGGGGAGGTCTTATTTATGTTATCACTGTCCTTCTCTGTGCTAGCAGAAGTAGTGGCAGCCTCAGTACCCATATGCTCAACCTCCTCCTCAGAGAGCACCTCCTTGGGGTTGGGAGACACCCCTGTGGTTTCCCTATGGATATTCTCTAAGGAAGAATTCTCCCTTAGAGGGCTATTAGGCTTAGTGGTTGATGGTATAAGAAGGTAATGAGCCTTCTTTACCTGTTTCCTTTTGTAAGTATGGGTGATTGGTGAAGTTGGTTTTTCAAGAAGAGACTAGGGAATTGATTTAGAGTGGGAAGGTTGGGATTGGCTAGCAGTGGGTTGGTCTAATGGGGGCCTTGACCCTGCTGCCATACCTTCATCAGTTTGGGACACCACCATCATTGTAGAGAACAATGGGGTGTCAACTCCTTCCGAGTCCAAAGGGGATCTTTTCATGTTTGAAAAGACCTTACCTTTGGGAATTTTTGGTACATATACCCCATCAAAATGAGGTATATCCGTCAATTCATGGTTAATTACTTCTTGGACAAACCTGGGATACATATAAAAGCTCTTTTTGTTTCCCATGTTTGAGACAAGATCATTGAAAATCATTTGTGAAAAATTATACTTTCTGGCAGTGGCTAAGCATACGAAAGCATAAGCAATGGTGCTACTGAACTCACTCCATCCAGTAGTCTTTTTGGATATACAGTGCATCAAGGTATGAACAAGAAAACGCCATTGGGGTGAGAATTTAGCTTTTGAGAACTTGAACACCCCCAAAGGGCCTCCATACCCCATTCTTGTAAGAGAAGAGAACAGTTCATTATTTGGGATAGAAGTTATACCAGAGGCATCGTCTAGACGTAGACTGATGCGAATAACTTCTTCAGTAACTGTCAAGGGTTTGTCACACACCCTTGTCTTGATCATTTGCACACCATTCTCAGTGATAATGGTGGCATTTGCCCAGAATTGCCTTTGATGCTCGATATAGATTGGAGGCGATACAGTAAGAGCATGGGCAATATGGCTTGACTTGAGGAAATCCACAATCTGATGGAACCCAGCGGCCTGTTTGGGCTTCTGTAGCATCGTGATTTCATTGTGTTCATCTATGAATGCCATTGATGCCATTGACCTTGAAGATTCTTGCCTGAAGACTTTGAACTTGAGAGAGAAAGGGTTTAGAGCGCACGTGAATAGTATGCAAAGAGTCGTTATGAGATTTTGGGCGGGCAAAGAGTATTTATAATATTCGGGACATAATATTCGAGACATAAGCAGTATTAACCTAGAGCAGTATTAACTGAGAGCAGTATTAACTAACTAGCAGTATTAACTGAAAGCAGTATTAACTACTAGCAGTATTAACTAACTAGCAGTATTAACTACTAGCAATATTAACTAACTAGCAGTATTAACCAACTAGCAGTATTAACTAACTAGCAGTATTAACTACTAGCAGTAGTAACTGTGCACTGGCAGTATTAACTATACTTACTCCTTTAATCTCTGGAAACACTGAGTACTGCTATACCTATCCTGAAAAGGAAGATTAGTAACACCAAAAATAGACAAGATACATGTATAGAACCACTTTTTGAGAAGGAACTTATTCAGAGTTGATCATTCCCACACTTGTTACCAAGAAAGTGAATCTACCCACATCAAAAGCTTTGGTGAATAGATCAGCAAACTGGTTATCCGTGTGAACTTTTACAACTTGAATAAGTTTCTTTTCATTACAGTCTCTTATGAAGTGATACCTGATCTCAATGTGCTTTGTCTTTGAGTGCTTGACAGGATTATTCACAATGCTAATAGCACTGCTGTTATCAATAAAAATTGGAGTGTGTAGAAAGGTTACCCCATAGTCCAACATTTGATTTTGAATTCATAAGACTTGAGAACAGCAACTTGCAGCTGCTATATACTCTGCCTCTGTTGTAGATGTGGACACTGTGGTTTGTTTCTTGCACTGCCAAGAAACTAGTCTTGCACCCAAAAACTGACATCCTCCAGAAGTAGATTTTCTGTCCAAGTTTGCTCCACCTAGATCACTGTCTGAGTATGAAAGTAGGTCAAAGGATGAGGCATGAGGATACGAAAGTCCCAATCTGGGTTGCCCTTTGAGATATCTGAATATCCTCTTGACAGCTTGATAGTGAGATTGCTTTGGCCTAACTTGGAATCTTGCACATTCACAGACTGGAAACATTATATCTGGCCTAGAGGCTGTAAGATACATGAGAGAGCCAATCATGGATCTGTAATGATGAACATCCATATCCTCCCCCTCAAGATCTGCTGTTAGCTGCTTGTGTGTCTCCATAGGTGTGCTGGCAGGTTTTGAATTTGAGAAACCAAACTTGGTTAGAATGTCCTGCACATACTTGGACTGACAGATGAAAATTCCATCTGACTTCTGTTGAACTTGGAGTCCAAGGAAGAAAGTAAGTTCCCCCATGGAACTCATCTTGAACCTCTGGTGCATTAGGTCCTCAAACTCCTTGCACATGTTGTCTCTTGTTGATCCAAAGATAATATCATCAACATAGATTTGGACCAGCAAGATATCCTTCTTCTTTCTCTTGATGAATAGAGTCTTATCAATGACTCCTCTTTCAAAGCCATTTTCCAAGAGATAGGATGACAGAGTGTCATACCATGCTCTTGGAGCTTGATGTAGTCCATAAAGTGCTTTCTTCAATTTGTATACCCTGTCTGGATAGCTTGGGTTTTCAAACCCTGGTGGTTGACAGACATATACTTCTTCTTCAATTGAGCCATAAAGAAATGCACTTTTCACATCCATTTGATAGACTTTGAATTTCATATAAGAAGCATAAGCCAGGAATAATCTAATTGCTTCTATCCTGGCCACAGGTGCAAATACTTCATCATAGTCTATTCCCTCTTCTTGTGTATACCCTTGAGCCACCAGCCTTGCTTTATTTCTTATCACAATACCTCTTTCATCTCTCTTATTCCTGAAGACCCATTTTGTTCCTATTGCTCTTTGGCCTTTAGGAAGGTCTACCAGATCCCAAACATCTTGCAGTTTAAATTGCAATAGCTCTTCTTGCATTGCTTCTATCCAACTAGATTCTTTCATAGCATCATGTGCCTTCTTAGGCTCAAGCTGGGATAAAAAACAAGAAAGCACTGTATGTTGTTGATCTTGCAATTCTTGTAGCCTGCTTTGATTTCTAGTCATCATAGGAGAGGATATATCTCCTATTACCAGTTGTGGAGGATGATTCCTTTGAATTCTGGTGTGATAAAAAGGTTCTTCATTGAGTATCACTTCTAGATTTGAGTCATTTACCTCAACTGAGAAGTTTTCAGCAGCTACTTCTGATTCCTTATTAACTTGATTCTCCTCATTTCTACATTCTTCTTCACTCTGACTTGGATCAATAGATGATTCCTTTTCACAGTCTTCAACAGGATCTGCTGTGGGTATGGGAAAGACCACAGATTGAGATAAACTGTCTTGAACTTGTGTAGTTCCTGATCCTCCATTCCCTGATACTGCATAATCATTACTACTGAAACCAAAAGAGTTAGTTAGTGAATCAATGTCAAATAGCCACTGAGGACCAGACCCAATTGGATTTGGTGTGTTCTCATTGCATTTGACATTGTCACTTTCTTCAATTATTCTAGAAGAAGAGTTAAAGACTCTGTAAGCCTTACTCTGAGATGAGTAACCAACAAGAAAACCATCATCTGCTTTGCTATCAAACTTACCTAAGTGAGATTTGGTATTGAGAATAGTACAAGGACACCCAAAAGGTTTGAAAAATCCAATAAATGGTTTTCTTTTATTCAAAAGCTCATATGGGGTCTTGTTCTTTGGCTTGACTACTAGAACTCTGTTTTGGACATAACAAGCAGTATTAACTGCTTCAGCCCAGAAGGTAATTGGCAATTTTGAATCAGCCAACAGAGATCTGGCAGCCTCTATTAGTGTCCTATTTCTCCTCTCAGCAACTCCATTCTGTTGAGGAGTCCTAGGGGCACTGTATTGTCTCTCAATGCCTTTCTCTTCACAAAAGGTGTTTTGATCAAGATTTTTAAACTCAGTCCCATTATCTGATCTAATGACTTTTACTTTTTGATTAGTTTGGTTTTCAATTCTTAGAATATAGGATTTGAGCAGTCCACTTGTCTCATCCTTAGTCCTTGGAAAATATACCCAAGTAAATCTTGAGTAATCATCAACAATAACTAAGCAGTAAGATTTCTTTCCTATACTCATAACATTTGTAGGACCAAACAGATCCATATGCAATAACTGGAGACAAGAAGAAATAGAATTTAATTCTTTGGTCTTATGAGAAGTTCTGTGCTGTTTGCCTTTAAGACAAGCCACACAATGATCATCACATGAAAAGACTTTTGAAGGCAAACCTCTTACAAGGTTGTTTTTAACAAGTTTGTTCATAGTCTTAAAATTCATATGACACATCCTTCTGTGCCAAAGAGAGGATTCATCCACAGAAGCTTTTGAAACAAGACAGTTCAGGGATGAATCACTATCAACATTTTCCAAATCTAGACAATAAACATTGTCCTTTCTTGGAGTTCTAAGTAGTATCATGCTTTCATCAACTACCTTGAACCCTGGAGCAAGGATCATACACTCAGTATTTGTAAATAATATACTATGTTGTTTGTCACAAACCTGTGATACACTTAACAGGTTGTACTTCAACTGGTCAACATAGTAGACATCCTCAAATGTCATCTTACCTTTTGTGACATTACCTTTGCCACTTATTTTACCTCCAGTAAGATCATTTCCAAAAGCAACATGTCCTCCATTGATATGTTTGAAATCCTGATGGCATGACATGTTACCTGTCATGTGCCTAGAGCAACCACTATCAACATGCCAAATGCTCTTTTCCTTGAGCTGTTGGTTGCCCTGCACATAGGATAAATCAGTTAGTTTGAAATAGGAACCCAAGCCAAAGTGGTCTTGGGTACCCCTTTCTCATCAAAATACTTGCATTCTTTCTTGACAAGATTTTTAAATTTAGACTCCTCATTCTTGGAGTACTTTGTCACAATAATAGGCTTGGAAACATGTTTGCTAGAAGCAATACTGGTTTTAGAAAGACTGACTGCCTTAGCAGCACTTGCATGCTTAGCAGTACTAACTTTGTTAGCAGTAGTAACTGTGTTAGAAGCATTAATATTTTCAGCAGTACTAACACTGTTAGCCGTAGTAACTGTGTTAGCAGCACTAATATTTTCAGCAGTACTAACACTGTTAGTACTTCTAGGTGCCCATATTAAAACACTTTCTTTTAAAAACTTATTTTTCATAGGGCCTTTTCTTTCAATAGATTTCTTTATCACATGTTTCTTTCCAGCCTTCATATAACCAACAGGTTTTTGCACAATTCTTTGAAAGTTTATCTGTTGATTAATAGGGTTAAAGAAGCAATACTTAGCCAAATGATTCATCTTGCCACATATGAAACAAGGTTTTGGTCTATTGATTTTATTCAGATCAACTCCTTGTTTCTGAGCCCATTGATTATTCCAGTTTCTTTGATTACCTCTTTTTATACCAGAATTTAGGCTCTTTGCTTTATTGCAAGCACACTGTTTACAAGGTCCAGGATTCACAACTGTGGTTTGTTTGTAATGGACCTTGTTATCCTTTCCTTTGGTCTTCTCTATCTCCTTGGACTTGACCCAGATTTTCCCACATCCCTCATTGGTGATAATGTTGTTTTCTAATGGTATCTTTTTACTCACAGTTTTATCCCTATTCTCACTGGCTTCTTTCTCAGTCAAATCCTTAACTACTACCTCATCCAAAGGATCTATCTTAAAGGCTTCCTCAGACAAGTCCTTTTTCTCCTTGGTTTCCAACAAGTCTGAAGTAGGAGAGATATAGTTGTTGTTGTAAGGAGGAGGTGTATTGTTGTATCCAATACCAGACTTCATCTTATCATGAATCTGAGCCTTTAGAAGAGAATCCATTGCTTTTGAAGCATATGAAAACTTTTCTATGTCAAGCTTAACTTTAGACAATTCCTCTTTCAGCCTATCATTCTCTTCTAAGGACTTAGACAGTTTGGTCTCTAACTCATTCTTTTCCCACTTCCAATAGTTTGTGTCATAAGAGTGTTGAAGTTCATTAGCTTGAAAGCCTTTGATTTGCTCTTCAAATCTCTCTACTATCAACACATAATCTCTTCTGTCCTTTTCCAATCTTTTGAGGTCATCACACATACTTTGATTCTGATCCCTGTACCTTTTGACAGTGTCTATGCAAGATTTAGAGCAGAGATTAGTAATTACCTCAGAGGGGAGATCAGACACTTCTGCCATAAGAGCTTGGTTCTGAATGGCTTCCTCAGCTTGATCACTCCAGTCAAATCCCATTCCTTGTTGAGAAACAAGGGCTTGAGCAGGATTTTTGTTTTGATTGTTGCCTCCATTCTGAGCTTGTTGGCCTCCATTCTGAGTTTGCTGGTGGTTGTTGTTTGGACCAGCACTCCTGCACTCTCTAGCAAAATGTCCTTTCATATGACACTTATAGCACTCCACCTTAGTCTTGTCAAAGCCTGCTCCATCTTCTCTTTTTTGAGAGAAGTTGTTCCTTCCTGTTCTTTTAATGAACTTCTTCACTCTCATAGATAACATGGCCATCTGCCATTTAATGTCCATCTCCTCCAGGTCATCAGGGTGAAGTTGATCCAGATCATCATTAATCAATGAACTGTTGCTATGACTGGACAAAAAGGCCTCAAAGATAGTTCCAGTGCTTTTTTCTGAATTTACTCCACTGGCAGTACTAACTGCTTCAAGGTTGGCAGTAGTATCAGTAGATGTTGAAAGAAGTGCAACATTGTGAATATATCCAGTGGGCTTTTTCTTGGATTCTACCTCAGTTTCAAAAACTCTTAGATCATTATATAGATCATCAAGTTCCTTCTCTTCCAGATTATCACTCTGTCTATATGAGACAGTGTACATAGTCCATTCATCCCCAAGAGATCTGAGGAATTTTCTGTTGATATCATCTTGCTCCATCTTCACTCCTACAGTAGCCAGTTCACCAATGAGTTTGTTGAACCTATCAAAAGTTTGAGTCCTAGACTCATTCTTTGAACAAGTGAAGTTCTCATACTGCTGTTTTAGAACATCTCTTTGATTTCTTTTGATGCTTTTAGTGCCAGCAAATCTTTTCTCTAAAGCATTCCAGAGAATCTGAGCATCAGTGCAGTTGCAAAATTGATGCTGGTATTCATTGGGGATAGCCAAGAGCAAAGTGCTCAAGGCCTTCATCTCTGTCTGTCTTATCTTCCTCTCACCATCTGTCTTTGGTGGAGGTCTTTTCCCATCTGGTCCTATCTTTCCTGCTTCAGAAGGACCATTCTCAATGATATCCCACATTGAGTAATCAGTGAGAAGAATGTATTGTCTAATTCTGATCTTCCACATGTCAAACTCACTAGGTTTGAGCATTGGTACCTTAGAGACCAGAGTACTGTTTGAATCTGTAAGGTTTTCCATCGTGAATGAATAGATATTTCTGAGAGAGTCTGGCTCTGATACCACTTGTCAGGATCGAATTCTCAACAAGAATAAATTCTCAGAAACAATATCAAAGAAGTTGCGGAATAACACTTTGATATTCAATAAAACAGTAAACCAAAACAGTATATAATCAACAACTTGTAAACTTGTATTGAATGCTTAAAGTTACAAGATTAAACACACAACCTCAATATTGATGAACAGACTCACCAATACGAATTCTACTTCTCTAGAATTAGGATCTATGCCTTGAGGTTGATTTTCTCTCTAGAACTTAGAATGAATGAATCTCTACTAAACTATTCTATACATTCTATCCATATACTAATCAAAAGATAATTACAATAAATAAACATATCTTCAGTATATCTTCCATCATTATCTTCAAGCCTTCCATGAATATCTTTATTATTTTCAGCTGTCATCCTTTTCATTCGGATCTTCAAGTCATAAGCAACACTAACAATGCTCAGCAGCATTAACTACTTCAAGCAGCATTAACTTCTAAGCAGCACTAACCACTAGCAGTACTAACTAGCTAAGCAGTACTAACTTTGTTCAAGCAGCACTAACTTTGACTAGCAGTATTAATTCTACTAGCAGTAGTAATACTCAGCAGTATTAACTTTGAAGTCTTCTAGCAGTAGTAATTCTGAACTAGCAGCATTAACCATACTTAAGCTTTTCTTCAGTTCCCAACATAATCCATCGTTGTTAATCAAACAGGTTGGTTTATCTATCTTGTTTGTTGTTTGATTTATCTGGTAAAGATCATGTTCAATCACACGGACCGACAATTGGTATCAGAGTTGAACCAGATCAAAATCAATTTTTTTAAGAACTCGCACTGTGTTTTTCATTTTCAAAATCATTTTCGTGATTTAGGGTATTATTGGACTTGAAATCGATCAGGTCTTGATCGATTAGTGTGCTAGATCGTTGTGGTATACTTTAATTTATTATTGCACTTTAATCGATTCCCATTTTGCGATTTTAGTGTCTAACTGTTCATGACTTCAAACTGCACTGTTCCATCGATTTAAACTTCAAAAAGTGTTTGTTTTCGAGAACAAGTGGTTACAATCTGTTCTAGAAGTGTTAGTGGTATATTTGTTGAATTTTGGTATTGCTAATTGCCATAAAACAGGTTTATTTGAGCAAACAGAGTCGATTTTTCGAAGAACAGGGACTAACTCGCGAGAGTGCAAGTATTTGCGCCAGTTCATAGTCAGTATTGTGCCATCAACGTCTAGCGTAAACTTGACTTTTGCGCCATCAACGTCTAGCGCAAACATGACTTTTGCGTCATCAACACTTCACGCAAACTTCCAATTTTGCGCGACCAATGACTCATGCAAAACTCAATTCGCGCGACCTTCTACTCGCGCAAACCTCAGCTTGCGCCACCTTTGTCTCGCGCAAATCTCAAAAACTCGCAAGTTTGGGCAAGAACTCGCAAAAGGATTCCCAGGACTAGTGTTTGCGAAAGGTACAATATTCGCAGGCCTATTATCTGCGAAAGGTAAAGGTTTCGCAGGATACTTGGTTGAGAATCCTTAAGATTTGCAGGTGTGTGGTTTGAGAATCCTGAAGCATTCGTAGGTTTGTGGTTTGTGAATTTCTAAGAATTCGTAGTGTGTTTAATCTAATTGCTTGCGAATTCTGTTTGATTAATTCTAATTGCTTGCGAATTCTAGGTGCTTACGAATTATGTGTGTTGATCTGTATTGTTTGCGAATCCTTGACTTGAGAATTTTGGAAATTTCATTTTCTGATTTTCATTTCAAGTTTATCTGATTTTATTTGGATTAACGATCATATCTGTCAAGTTCTTTTGTTACAGTTTCTGATTCATGGATCTTGATGATTTCTTTGATCCACCTAGAGAGAAAAGTCTGTCACAGAAAGTTTCAGATCTTAAAGACCAGTATCAACTAGACCAGATGTCTATTTCGAAAGATTTTTTTATCATTTGGAACTGATATGAAACTTTCTGTTTTAGTCAGAGGAAAATATGAGTAGTGGAAAATCCATTTCTTAGACTTTATTGACAAACATGAATTGAACACTTATATCAGATTATCTTTGCAGGAAGGAATGATGAAAATTCGAACAAAGTTCAATTCTTTTCGAGGAGCTTATGGATTTATGGAAATGAAAGAGGTTCCAATATACCTTAATGAATACACAGATGAGTAGAGAAGGAGACATGAAGCTGATAAATTTGCCAAAGTTCTTATATTGAAAGGAAGTTCAGAAGAGATTTCTATTCAAATAAATAACAAATAGGCTACAGCAAAAAAGTTATGGGATCAGCTTGAAGGTAAATCAATATTGTCTCCAATAGAAAAAGTTATGGTGTTGGAAGCTGAGAACTCTGAATTAAAAGAAAAGATTTCTGATCTTGAAGCTCAAATACAGAAGCAAGAGTATGTTGAGATGAATGAGGAGAAATTCAAGAACTTGGAGAGTGCAAATGCTAATCTTCAAAAGAAAATATCAGACTTGAATCAAGGGTTTGTCAAAGACAAATTTGTGTTTGAACAGGAAAGTCCAATGTTTGCACAGAAGTTCTCAGATCTTTCCAAGAAGAGTATTGAGGAGAAGAAGGTGATTGAGCTTAAAAGTATAAAGCTTTCTCAACAAGTTAGTAACTTTGAGAAAATAATCATTTTGGAAAGAGATCAGTTTGCCAAAGAGAAGAAGGCAATTGAACAGAAGAATGTTGGATTCTTAAAAGTGATATCAGATGGAAGAAAGGGTGCTAAGAAGGGATTTGAAGAAGAAAGAAGCACCTTTGAAGCTGCAATTAGAAAGCTTAATGCAAAGCTATCTGAACTTTCTAAGTGTGCACATAAAGAGAAGAAAAAGAAGTGTGAGTTTCAGACGAAGATTGACCTTCTTGTCAAAAAAAGAAACAATTATTCTTCAAAGATTAATGAGCTTGAAAATATTATTTCAATGGTGGTGGTGACTGAGCGCGTAAAGGTTAACCTGATTTTGTCTACACGAGAGGTCAATTAATCAGTTTGTCAGGTAAGAAATTCTATTGTTCTTATTGTCGTACACATGTGTTAAAACTGATTTTGTAGTAATCATTGTATTTATTTTCCTTAGTCTTATCTGTGTTTAGAGTGCTTATCTGTATTGTTAAGGCTAGAGGTATTTAAGTCCCCTTGTTGCCTTTGTTTTGTAACTTTGGAGATCATATTGGAATAAAACTGTTACATTTGGCGCTCCTGCTTTCTCTCTCTACGATTTAGAGATTCTTGGACTTTCAATTGGTATCATACCAATCTGAATCTTGAAAGGATTGAGAGAAACTGTTTGTGTTTCTGAATTTGCGGATTAAAGCAAGAAATTTGATCGATTTTCTTGATTTTTTCAAGAAAATCTCGTTTTTTGCTTTTTCATCAAATTCAGACTGTTTTTTGAGAGAATTTTGTTGCAATTTGATTCATTGGACTCTTTTTTAATTGTAGAACATTGTTGATTTACATTATTTTGCAAGAAAAACTGTTTTTGATCATCGATTTTGGGATTTAGAGTTTTTCTAAAAACTCGTTTTGATTGTACTGTTACATTCTTGAAATCTCGATTCTGTGTTTTTTAATCAATTTTGTTGATTGAAGAGTGTTAGAAACCTGTTTTCGTTCTTTTCTATGTGATTTAGTTGAATTAAATTCATAGGTATAATCCTTTTTGCTAGTTTTTTCTTGATTTTCAGAGGTTTGCGCCAGATATGAACTTTGCGCTAGTTCATCTAAGGTTTGCGCTAGTTCATCTCGTTTGCGCGAGTTCATCAAGCCTTGTTCGTCTTCAAGCGTAATCTCGTTCAGTTCAACTTGTTGCTTTGTGTTCATCACGCAAAGTAAAATTTGCGTCTCCCGTGCATCGCGCAAAGTGCAAGTTTTCTTCATCAACATCTCACGCGAAGTTCGCTTTGCGTATTCTACAGCTCACGAGAAGTTCACTTTGCATATTCCTCAGCTCACGCAAACTCCTAGTTTGCGTCATATTCAGATTGTGCAAAGTACAGTTTGAGTTTCTAGCCTATCAACCAAAGTCTGATTCTCGTCATCAACGCATCACGCAAAGTTCAGTTTGCGTCTTCATCTGGTCACGAAAAGCTTAGTTTGCGTCTTCAACGCCTCACGCAAAGTTCGTTTTGCGTCTTGCACTTCTCACGCAAAGTCTCATTTGCGTCTTTCACTGCTCACACAAACATTCAGTTTGCGTCAATCTACCTGTGTTTCAGACTTGGTGTATTTCGAACTTTTTGATTCTGTCAAGATGTCTCTACAAGCACATATTTACAAGAACGACATAATGATGTCTTTGGGATCTGATACTCGTCCTCCAGTTCTGATAAATGAGAATGAATTTCAGCAATGGCAGGACAAGTTCATCAACTTCATAGAGAGACAACCAAATGGTGACAATATGATGAAATCGCTGACTGAGGGTCCTATGGAGAGGCTTATGAAAGAAATACCAGCTACTGCAACTACTCGGGCTACAAGAGTTGAAAAGTCTATAGGAGAGTATGATGTTGATAAGCTCTTAAGATATAAAGTTGATAGTCAAGCAAAGTCAAATCTGATTCTTGCTCTACCCAATTCAATCTACAACAGAATTGACTGTTTCAAGCAAAATCCTATGCTCATGTGGACTCAATTGGAAAAGGTAATGCTTGGATCAGTTGTGGCTACTCAACTCCGTCAGACCCGGTACATGAACAACTTTGAGGAGTTTAAAGCTAAAGATGGAGAAAGTCTAAAAAGCATGTTTGATAGATTTTGGGCGGTAATAAATGATCTGTACAAGATAAAGGTGACGAAGACTGAATTAGAAGCCAATCTAAAGTTTCTGAATGCTCTTTAACCAGAATGGAGCAAATCATGTCATAGGATAAGGAATGATGTAAGGATTTCCACAATGATAGTTCAAGAACTGTATGAAATCCTGATGACTGATGAGAACATGGTAATGGAAAAGAAAGCTAAGATTGACAAGAAAAATAAGCCAAAGACTGTTGATCTGATTGCTCTTCTTGCAAGTCAGCTGGCTGAACAAGCTTTATCTGAGAATGCCTATGACGGGTCAACTGAATATGATGGTGAAGATTTGGAAAAGGCTATGATCCTCCTCTCTCAACATTATCAAAAGAAGTTACAACACATATCTGGATCAAAAAACCTTCGCTTCACTTCCTGTTCAAAGATAGTGGAACCCAGTGCTCCCTCACAGCCATATATTCCAAAATATGAACCTGCTAAAGTGGTCGAACCGAAAAAGGAAGAGAAGAAGATTATGAACTGCTTCAATTGTGGGAAACCCGGACACATAGCTAAGGAGTGTCGTGTGAAGGTGATCAAGGATTTTGCGTTCTATAGAAAGAAGTTGGAACTGGCAGAAAAGAGAGAAACTGGAACCATTCTGCTTGCTGAGGAAAAATATTGGCTTGATCATTCTGACAACGAAGCTGAAAATGAGGAAACAACAGCAATGTGTTTCATTGGAGATGACAAGAGTGATGATGAAGAAGAGGATACTTCAACAGATGAATCTGAGGTACCTTCTGAGTTTGATTACAATTTATATCATCTCAAATGAACGTTATTATCAATGCTTTACATGATTTTCGTTCAAAGTTCATATCTGAAAAACATGATAATCAAGAAAAGTCTGTTTTGATTGAAAAACTGCAAATTTCTCTGAAAGATGAAAAGATTATTTTAACTGACACAAAACAGAAATTTCAAAAGAAATTGGATGAGTTAGAAAATTCAAATCAGACTTATCGTGATTCTTTGACTGAATTGACTACTTTAAAACAAAATCTTTCTGATAAAATAATTGTTTTAGAAGGAAAATTATATAAAGAAAACAAATTGAGCAAACAATTTATATGAATAAACCAAGGAGTGAAGAGGCTATAAAAGAAAGATGGGGACTTGGTTTTGAAAATCGACATTGTTTAAACAATGTTATCACAAAAGCCCCCACTTTGTATAATTTTGACTATCTAAGTCTTGCACATTATGCTCCTCATTTTAAAATTGAGTGGATGAATGCAAAGCAAGAATTAGAAATTGAAAATCAGAAAAGAATGAACAACAAGAAAACGGAAATGCCATTTGTTTATACGAGTGAAAATGCCAAATATTTTCCTGAGCAATTAAAGAAGTCCAGAAAATCCAAAAATGTTTTAAATGATAATTCTTCCAATAAATCTTCATTATCAACTGATTTTGTTGATATATATGCCAATAACACTAATAAGGAGAATGTATCTCCGATTTCTTATAATTCTAGGAGATATATTCCCCCATTAGTGTTAGAGGGTAAAATAGTTGATCTTGAAGATAAATTGGAAGAACAAAGTCTTCAAACTGATTTAGAAAACAATTTATTTCTTTTTATAATGAAATCAAGTTTTGAAGACAAAATTACTTCTGGATTTTGTGTGGATTCCAAGGAAATTACTCAAAATGTTAAGAACAGTGAGCATTTGCGCCAACCATTGGTAGCGCAAATTGACAACTTGCGCCAGACGTTGGTCGCGCAAAGTTCAGTTTGCGCCACCAAAGGGTCGCGCAAACCTCTTTCAGACTTGTGTTTTTCTGAAAGTTCTCACTCCAAGGCAAGTTCAAATGTGTTGAATGCTCAGTCTGATTTCTTAGATAAAATTTCTTCTTCTAATTCAATTGTTGATGATTCATTAACGCTAAATGATCAGTATTATAAAACAAAGCGTAAAAGAAGAAGGTCAAAGAAGTCAAGGAAACAGGATAATGTCTTGTCTGAAAGTTCTAATTCTTCTGTTTTATATCGGAGTGTAAAGAAGTCACCGAAGCTGATATGGAGGGTTAAGCAGCAATCAACAGAGTCTGAATTGTTAGGAGATAAACGTGTAGAGAATCTTTGTGATTCGGATACATTTGCCTTTTGTAATGAAAACACAAAATATTCAATTCAGCAAATGATTCACATTGCAAAGAATGTCTCATATTCTTCTTCTAATTTTGATTCTGATGATTATGTTTTTTCCCTATTGATGATTGCATTCATGAGTGTTTGAAAAATAAATTTTCGAAAAATAAAAGACACAAATCTAACAAGAAGGGACCCATAAGCAAATGGGTACCTAAATCTGTGTAGTTTCTATATGTGCAACCTAGTCATTTATGGTATCTGTATTCGGGATGTTCCAAACACATGACGGGCAACAAATCACTGCTTTCCAATCTTAAAGAAAAATGTTGCGGACGTGTTAAGTTTGGAAACTGCGAGACTGATCCCATTCTAGGTTATGGTGATCTAGTTCAAGGTAATATTACTGTCAAAAGATTCAGCTACGTCGAAGGCCTTAGTCACAACTTATTCAGCATAGGACAACTTTGTGATAAAGATCTTGAAGTCAGCTTCAAATCTAAACGAGTTGCTGTGAAGAATGACAGTGGCAGGGATTTACTAGTTGGAAAGAGAAGATCCAATTTCTATACAATTGATCTTTCCAAGGTTAAAATTTCATCAGACATATGTTTGTTATCTAAAGCCTCTGTTCATGAAAGTTGGTTATGGCACCGACAACTAACTCATCTCAACTTTAAATACATGGATCGCTTTGTCAAGACTGATTCAATGAGAGGTCTCCCAACACTCCGTTTTTAGAAAGATCACCTCTGTCAAGATTGTGAGAAAGGAAAGATGAAGAAAGATTCTCATAAGCCAAAGCCTGAACCCTGCACTTCGGACATTCTTGATTTACTTCACGTTGATTTATGAGGACCGATGAAGACAAAGAGTATTGGAAAGAAAAGATATGTCTTGGTGGTTATTAATGATTACTCACGGTATACATGGGTTAAGTTTCTCAAGTCTAAAGATGAAACTCCTGACATTCTCATCAACCTCATCAAAACAATTCAGACCAACGAGCAAAAAGCAGTCAAAGTTGTCAGATCAGACAATGGTACTGAATTCATGAACAACACTCTTCAAGCTTTCTACGAGGATCAAGGAATTCAACAACAGTTTTCTGCTGCCCGAACACCACAACAGAATGGGGTTGTTGAACGAAGAAACATAACGCTTGTCGAGGCTGCCAGATCGATGCTTGCTTATTCTGGTCTTCCTTTGTCACATTGGGCTGAAGCTGTCTCAACTGCTTGTCATACTCAGAACAGATCAATTATGCATCGCCGATTCAACAAAATACCATATGAGCTTATGAACGGTATCAAACCGAATGTCAAATATTTTAAGTCATTTGGGTGTAAATGTTATGTTCTGAATGACAGAGACAATCTGAACAAGTTTAGTCCAAAGGCAGATGAGGGTGTATTTTTGGTCTATTCTTCTAATTATGCGGCTTACAGAGTATTTCTTACTTCCACAAGAAAAGTGATAGAGAGTGTCAATGTAAAATTTGACGAAGCTGCAGATTTGGTTTCTGGTCAATCAGGCCCAAAACCCGCACTTATAGGGAATTTAGCTTCTGAACAAGTCAGTTCAGAACCTGTAATACAACCGTCAAACTAGGATCCTTCTTCCCCCTTGCTTAATCTTTCTGATCTTGATTTTCTTTTTGAGAATTTTTATGATGATGTTCCCAAATCTAATACTGATAATGTTTCAAATGTTTTGAATCAGGATATTGTAAGCGCATCTTCTTCCAATTCTGCTGCATCTATCTCTGACACTGATGCTGTTCCAGTACCTCCTGTTATTCAAAACAGTATTTCTGAACAACATATTTATGAACCTGATCTCACACAATCAGAAACTGATCCTATTCAAGAAGAATTTGTTCAAGAACAACCTGTTCAAGAAGAATCTGTTCAAGAACAACCTATTCAAGAAGAACAACTTCAGGATGAAAAACAAATTGCTACTGTTCAACCAACACTTACAGAGTCTGATTCTGAAGTTGTTGAACTACCTCCTCCTCCAGTTTAAAGTGTTGATGTTTCTTCTTCTGACACAGAAGTTTCTGAACCTCCTTCTCAACAATTAGAAGTTGTACAAGAAAGCATTGATCCTCTCCCTCATACCACCAAATGGACAAGATCTCATCCTATTCATCAAATTATTGGTGATCCTCAAGCAAGTGTGTCTACACGTTCCAAGACGGCTACTCCCAACCAATGTCTCTTCACTTGTTTTCTAAGCAAGATTGAACCAACAAAAATATCTAAAGCGTTGGAGGATCCGGATTGGATTATAGCAATGCAAGAGGAGCTCAATCAATTTGACGCACTAAAAGTTTGGAGACTTATACCACGGCCAAAAGTAAAGAGCATTATTGGCACAAAATGGATATTCAAGAACAAGAAAGACAAAGATGGTATCGCCATTCGTAACAAAGCTAGATTGGTAGCCAAGGATATCGACAAGAAGAAGGAATTGACTACGATGAAACTTTCGCGCCGATCATTCATTTAGAAGCTATCCCTATGTTTCTGGCTTTCGCTGCTTATCGGAACTTTACAGTATATCAGATGGATGTGAAAACAACCTTTCTGAACGGGAAACTGAAAGAAGAAGTCTACGTTTCTCAACCAGAGGGGTTTGTTAGCAAAGAACGTCCTGATCATGTCTATTTTCTCGATAAAGCATTGTATGGTCTGAAACAAGAACCGAGGGCGTGGTATGATGAGTTGTCAGCCTTCTTGATCCAATCCGGGTTTACCAAAGGATCTATCGATACTACTCTTTTTATATATCGTTCTAACTTGGATATCTGCTTAGTTCAAATTTACGTAGATGATATTATTTTTGGTGCGACTAATCAATCATTATGTACTTGGTTTTCTGATCTTATGACCTCCAAATTTCAGATGAGCATGATGGGAGAAATCAATTTCTTTCTCGGCTTACAAGTGAAACAGCTTCCAGATGGAATTTTTATCAACCAGTCGAAGTACGTGTTTGACATTTTGAAGAAATTCAAGATGGACAAGTTCTCTTCAATCGGTACACCAATGGCTCATGGTGCCAAAATTGGATTAGATCCAGATGGAAAAGCTGTGGACGTCAAGACTTATCGAGGGATGATCGGATCACTCATGTACTTAACAGCAAGTCGCCCGGATATAATGTTCTCTACTTGCTTATGTGCTAGATTTCAAGCCAACCCAAAGGAATCGCATCTGTTGGCAGTCAAACACATATTTCGATACATCAAAGGAACTCCATACTTAGGTTTGTGGTATCCTAAGAGTTCTGACTATAAATTAATTGCTTATTCTGATGCAGATTTTGGTGGAAATCAGTTAGACCGGAAAAGCACATCAGGTCACCCTCAATTTCTAGGTGACAGACTGATAAGTTTGGGCATCGAAGAAGCAGAACTGTGTGTCTATCTCAACTGCAGAGGCAGAATACGTCGCCGCAGCTAGTTGTTACGCTCATGTGCTTTGGATGAAGACACAACTTCGTGATTATGGGATGCTATTAAAAACAGTGCCTATATATTGTGACAGCAAATCCGCGATCGCGATATCAGTCAATCCGGTCCAGCACACAAAGACCAAACACATAGATATGCGGTACCATTTCATAAAGCATCATGTGGAAGAAGGTACTATTGAATTATATTTTTTTCCCAACTGAATATCGACTTGCTGATATCTTTACAAAAGCTTTAGATGAAAAACGTTTTAATTTTCTGCTTTCAAAACTTGGCATGTTGAATTTAAAAGTTTAAATCTTTACAAATTTTATTCTATAAAGTAAAATCTTTACAAGTTTTCTTTCAGTTGAATAAAATGTGCGTCGAGGATAAATTTTCAAGTTGCTTTGTTTATATCGAAGTTTTATATGTTCAACTTTCAAGTCTTACAAAAGTCGAAAATTCAGCAACATGTTTGAAGCTTATGAACATGCTTTAAAGATATGTGATTCAGAATATTTATAGTTTACAATGCTTAGAAAACCTAAAAAGTCAAAATTATGGATCGTAATGAAAATATGGGCTAAGCACTTAGATGTAGAACTGAGTGATTGAGATGAATAATTCTATATATAAAATACAAATATCTCTAAGTTTAAAAGTTTGTACCTCTGACCTTTCTGGTTTGGGAAAGTATGTTCCGTGGGATGCTTGTCATCTGGTCCCCTATGGTCAATTGGTCTGGGAGTGATCGAACCCAAATCCTTCTATAGAACCAGATCGAAAGTCATGTTCTACTGGTATGAATGGGTTTAGGATGTGTCGATGTAGCCTTTCTGATCTGGGAGAGTAAGTTCCAAGGGGTGCTTGACACCTAGTCCCCTAAGGCTATCTGGTCTGGGAGGGGCTGACCCAAATCCTGCAATAGGGTCAGATAGAAAGTTACGTTTACGGTATGTTCTTTACTTACCAAACTTTTGTTTACAAAGATGCCAAAGTGCACAAGCTTTCAAAGATGCCAAAGAGCACACTCATGTGAAGATACCAATGTGCACAATGCTAAAATATGCCAATGAGCACACATCTCATGATACTTGGTGATATGTTTGAGTTGCAATAAACCTGTAAATTTGTGAAAGTCTTAATTTTTGATGGATTAGTGTGAGTACATGCAAAGTTCTCTATTATATTTTTAGAATTGCATTTTTCTTGAAGCTAATCGAAGTTCGCAAGCGAGCACACTGAATAGATAGCTAGAAGTTTTTGAAACTGAACATGTCTTAACTTGATATGCAATGAAACTTGTATTTGTGTCCAACAACACACGCTTGATTTCAACTGATTGATAAATTTGTGATATTTTACTGAGTAGAATTTCATTTGTTTAGTGTTTAAAATTCTATATATTCAGTTGTTTCAAAATTTATATTCAGTATGATTTTCTTTTTACACTGATGTCTTGATGTTTGTGTATCCATATTTTTGTAAAATGGTCTGTGCATTTTTCGAGGGGGAGAGAACATCTGACTGCTAATTTGCCATCATTCTGTTTTTGAGGGGGAGTGAATAAAGTTGTCAGATATATAGCTGATAAAATACTTCTCGTACTAATCAGAAATTTATCAGGTAAGTATTTCTGATATTTCTATACAAATGCTATACTGATATGTTAAATTTTGTGCATTTGTGGAGGGGTAGAAAAATAGCTTGCAGGTAACATTTCATTTTTTTATGTCTTCTTAGTAGTATTTTTTTTAGAAATGTTATTTTTCTTTAGTGTTATTGTTTTTTTAGTATAAATAGTACTTGTCCTGTTCATTTTTTCTTTTTCTCGATCCTTTTCTATTTTGAACTTGTTACTGTTCATCTTCCTCTTCTCTGCGTCGATTTCTTTTCTTTATTTCAGTTCTTGTTCATTGAATCAGGTATGTGTT
Source organism: Arctium minus (assembly GCA_954870635.1). Classification (NCBI taxonomy): domain Eukaryota; kingdom Viridiplantae; phylum Streptophyta; class Magnoliopsida; order Asterales; family Asteraceae; genus Arctium; species Arctium minus. Next base: position 54,129,243 of record OX941090.1, on the reverse strand, counting down.
CCATCTTATTTTTCTATTTGATTTGTTGTTATGTTTAGTACTACATTGTTCTTTTATGTTTCTGATTTCATTTTGCGTTATTTCTGACTGTGCATTTTTCGCTTTTATACTGTTCATCGTCTTCGTTCTTCAGACTCGAGCTTATTTGCTCAAATCGTTTGGTGGGTTTGTTTTAGTTCCTATTTTCGTCAATCAGGTATGTGTTTCTAACCCTTTGTTTTGGTGTTTGTTCTTTGATTTTGTTTTTTATGAGTTTTTCGCGACTGTTCATCTTTGGATTTCGAAATTTTTCAAAATTTTGGGATGAATACTGATTTTATTCAGTATTTCTTTGGTCAATATATCTTTCTAATTGTTCCTACATGATTTTTGAATCATCAATTTTATGTTTAAATCGTTTTCTTTGGGTTTTCGAAATACAACAGATGAAGTCGCGCAAATGTTTTGTGTTCTAGGGTTTTGCGTTTTTCTTAGATAAATACAAGTCTTCTTTGCGTTATTCAAAAGTCACGCAAACCTAAGTTTGCGTTACCTGTTGGTCGCGCAAACTTAAGTTTGCATTACCTGTTGATCACGCAAACTTAAGTTTGCGTGACTTGGTTGTCACGAAAACTTAAGTTTGTGTTATATGTTTCTCACGCAAACCTGACTTTGCGTTATCTTTTAGAGACGCAAACCTTATATTGTGTGTTGTCTTGTCTTTTAAGTGTAGTTTACGCAACACATTGGTCGCGCAAAGCTTACTTTGCGTTACCTGTTGGTCACGCAAAGTTTCCTTTCCGTTACCATTATGTCACGCAAACCTAGTGTTTTCTCGTTTGAATGAAATCTTTTCAGGTCAAGTTTTCTTCACAAGTGTTTCACGCAAACCTTGTTTTGCGTTATGAACTGAATACGCAAACCTCAGTTTGCGTCTCATGCTTGTCACGCAAACCTCAGTTTGCGTTTCTCCCTTGTAGCGCAAACCAGACTTTCTAGTCTAATTTTCTTCGTTTTTGTTTTCCAGGTTATTCAATGGCTTCTCAAACCAATATTGATCCCGTGATTCAAGACGAGAATGTTATTCTCGTTGACCCATCTGATCGTGCTTCTCACAAGACGCCGATGCCGTTTGTTCCTTCTGTCGGGGCGAATCTTTCTGCGTCACGCCGAACACCGAGCGATGTTTTTCCAATCATGATGTACATGCTTCCCTACAAGCCAAAAAACTACTACATCGACTTTGACAAAATAAAGATACATACAGTGATTCGCGCAATTCTCAAAGGACATCCGCTTGCTAGGGCTCTCACTTCTTGTGCTGATGTTCCTGAAGTGTATCTTCAGCAAGCATGGCATTCAATTACAAAGAATGAGTCCGTTCGTCCACATCGTTTTGATCTGGAGATTGACCAGTTTGACTCGTTTCTATCTTACAAGCGTCTTCGTCTCATTCTGGAGCTTCCTGAGCCAAATTCCAAACCAGGGCGTACATCTTACGACAGCTTCCTTTCTGAATTGGATGTTCTAGAAGGAATTCGTAATCTGGGATATCTTGGTGCATTGAATAGAGTAAGTGATTTTGATAAATCAAATCTACGTCCAGTATGGTATGCATTGTTCTCCGTTCTCAATAGGTGCCTCACATCGAAACACTCTGGCACGGATAATGCAAGTCTGGATTATCTCTGGTTGTTCCATGCAGTCGTTTATGACTTGCATGTCGACTATACGTATATTTTCTGGACCGAACTTTCGGAGAGGGTGCAAGACAAGCTTACTCATAAGAAGCGCAAGTTCATTCCCTTTATCAGATATATAAAGCTCATCGTTCGCAGTATGCTCAGAAGTAATCCGGCTATCCCTCGTCGACTGTCTTGGCCTCAGATTCCTGATACTGAAATGACGTACATTCAGAAACCGAAGCAGTCTTTCGAATATTCCATGCCGATTCCTCAAGATCTCATTATGAGTTATGCTGATCCATCTGATGACAGCATAATTCAATATTGTATGGAGAATGATCTTTCTTTGGCAGATGATCAAGCTGAACCGTATCATGATGAACAAGTTGCATCTGTTCATGCTGAACAAGAGGTTGAAGCATTTGTTGCCGATCAACAAATAGATGATGTTCTTGCTGCTATTGACAATACAACTGTTGTTCATTATGGTTCTGCTACTGCTGATGATGATACTACTGATGGAGATAGAGATGCAGATGCTGGTAATAATACTGCTGGAGATAAAGATGATGATGATGACACTGATGGTAATGATGGTGACCAACCTGGTGTTCTTTTTTATGAAAGGAAGTTCAAGGAACCAGAAGTGCATATTCAACAAGACGTTATATCTGAAGATGAATCTGTGTCTATCAATCCTGCAGTTGCTGATTTTCAGGTTGACGAGTTAGACTCAGCCTTTGCTAATGCTACAGCTCAGTTGCCGAGTCAAGGTCCAACAACTTCTCTCTCGGCTATTCATTCTTCGGCTACTGTCTCTTCAGTTGTTGAGCCTTCTTTGGTTCAAGATCGAGAATCAACTGCAAAGTTTACGACTTTGAATGACATCATTCATCAAATGACTGATTGTTTTGATGCTGAGAAAGAGGCACAAGTTCTGAAATTAAAGACTCTTTTCAAGGGTAAGATGCCAGAGATTGATACTTCTATGATTCCGCCGGAGATTCCTTTCAGACGCCAATCTGGGGTAGTTATCCGAGAACCGTCTTCTGTTGTCAATTCTACTGTTCCTGCAATCGTATCTATTCCACTTCCTCCACCGTTTATGCAGTCAGTTGGATTATCTTCTTCGGTTCCTTCTATAACAACTTGTCCTCCAATATCATCAAGCATTCCAGTTTCAGATCTTCCCATCTCAGAATTATCGGATATGCTTTATGCTCGTCTTCTTTCTATGTCGCCACCAGAACAACAAGATAAAGATTTGATTTATCTGCTGCTGACTTTCCAGCTAACCCCGCATCCAGCTCCTACGTCTGATTCTGATAGGATTTCTGCTTTATCTGAAGAGTTCAACTCTTTCAGATCTGAAGTTCGAACAAGTTTTGCTGATCTCAAATATTTCATGACTCAAGCCTTATCTGAACTATCTAACAGGTTTGATCTTCATGAACAGAATTGCAGAACTGAAGCAGGTCCGTCTCATAAAAGGCGACATGAACAAGATGATCCCGATCATCAAGGTCATGAGGGGGAGATGACCAACAGACAAAGAGTGGAAGGGTCTTCAGCTAGAGAAGATCAAACTCAAGAAGAGGCAGTTGACAAAGAAAAGAGTGTCAAATGTCATGATAGAAAGTGTTGATTTATCTTCCATGTCAAATGTACTGAATATTTCTGAGCAGAATATTAAGAACAACATGCAAGTTGTTGTATATGAAGATCCAGATTTTGCACCAAAGTCAGTAGTACTGGATGATTCTGAGATTCCAAATGAAATGAGATCCTTATTTGCAAACTTCATTGAGATCAACTCAGACGATGATGATAACATCAGATACGAGAAGCTTTGCAAGGTTAAAGAAGAAGAGTATGAGGATATAGTTGTGATATCTGGCACTGAAGATGATTCTGTTTTTATAGATGCTAAAGATGAAGAAATTGCAGACTTGCTGTACAGAGATCTTTCTTCTCATAATGAGATTCCTGAAGCAACTCAAGGTCCTAAAACTGTTACTGCTACTTCTACTCATGTTGAAGGTACAACTCCGACAACCACTGCTCGTTTAAGCACATTTGAAGTTTGTCAGTCGTCCAGAGCACAAGTTGATGTTCCTCCTTCTGAACATATGCTTCCATCGACTATCCTAGAAGAAGGACCAGCTTTATCTAGACAGCAGAGACTAAGAAGTTTGCAACAACGGCATATGGCTTCAAGGCTAAGATCGGCTATTCTAGAAAACTCTCAGAGTAATATTTTTGTTTCTAGAAGAAGACCGATCAACATTCATGCAATTCTTGGTGTAGAAAAGGAGTCAGACGAATATCAGTATGAGTACTTAATATTCATCAAGTGCCAGCGCCGTGGAAAGAATCTCGTTTTTTCTCCGCATCTGATTGTCCGAGTTATGAGCGTCAAGATAAATATGTTTGTCAATATCTGGTATCCAGACTTTGAAGTGGAAAGAAGAGATTGTAAGTTATATACTTTCTCGGAGGCAGATTTTGGTGATCTATCTATTGATGACATTGAGTTTCTTTATAATCATTTCAGGGATCTTTATCATAGAACTCAAGATATCTCTCAAGCACTGTTTGTGATCAAAAGATTTATTCGGCGCCAAATCAGATTTTATAGAGTGTTTGATTTTCAAATGGTTGCTGAAAGCTTTTAGCCGGTGGTTAATCTTCTAAAGCCCAATCGTAGATTGCCGAACTTAGACACTTATCCACTATTCACCATTTTTTCAAGATCCATTTGGAGTTATCTACAGGAATGGTTCAGGTCAAAACTGTTTCCTCAGATTTGAAGAGATCAGTCATTACTTAGATGGAACCTTAAAGGTGATCAAGCTACAGTTGGAACAACGTTTAAAGGATACTCAAAGAAGATTTTTGGAGACAAGAAGAAATTCGTATCAATTTGAAAATGATGAAATTCAACTTCTCAAGAAGACTTTGAATATTATTGGTGAGAAGTTGATTAGCCGCTCAACTCTAAGACGCCTAGAAGTATTGCTTGGACTGAATAGACTTCGTCAAAGAGAAGTGCGTCAATGATTACTAAGGGGGAGATTGTTAAAATTGTTTTTGTAGTAATCATTGTATTTATTTTCCTTAGTCTTATCTGTGTTTAGAGTGCTTATCTGTATTGTTAAGTCTAGGGGTATTTAAGTCCCCTTGTTGCCTTTGTTTTGTAACTTTGGAGATCATATTGGAATAGAAGTGTTACATTTGGCGCTCCTACTTTCTCTCTCTACTTTCTCCCTCTACGATTTATAGATTCTTGGACTTTCAACATGATCCTGTTCATAAAACGAGTGACCATTACTGGTATGGTTCTTACTCAATTACTACCATAAGAACTGCAGCTAACATAGTTGTAACCAAATACAAATGGATACCAAACAAAAAGGATGATTCTGTGTTGCAGGTACCTACTGTCAAGAGGGAGTAGGAGAAAGAATGTCGACTTCTGATTATGTACAGATCAGGACTCGTTCTTCAATGACAAGACAATGGTTCTTGAATAAATCAGCTCAAGACCCGGACATCAATGTCAACATTGGCTTTTGAACAAAACAGTTCAAAACCCGTACTTCAACGAAGTAATGGCTCTTGAATACAACAGTTCAAGACCCGCACTTCAATGATCAAAAGACTTACTCCTGTGCTGAAAAAAAGAGATTGTACTCCAATACTCGAATGAGGAAATCAACCATCAAGGGGGAGTACATATTTGTCTGAAATTTTATGCATATCTTTTACACTGATAATGTTCTGATGCATAATTTCAGGGGGAGTAAAAGAATTATGACTTCTGATTATTTGTGATCAGAACTCGTACTTTCATTGTTTTACTGCTTTTTGTCATTTTATTTTCAGTGAATAAATTTGCTTTGACTATGACATAAGACTTTTGCAGTTTTTGAGAGATGCTTACAAGTTCTGACTTTAAGTTTAACTTCATGAGATGTAAGATTGCACTCAAAAGGTAAAATTCCTAATCTTCATCTCATACATGGTTGAAAGGAGAACAACTTTCAATCATAGAAAACATTGTTCTTAAAAGTTCAAACCACTTCCCGATTCTCAAATCGATTACATGAATTGGAAGTGAGACTTTTAAATTTTTTCAAGATCTAATTTGAGCTTTAACTGATATAGTTAAACCATTCTGAGCATCATATGCTACATAGGAAAACATGATTTCTTTGTGCTAGGACTTAACACAACTTCTATGGAATCACCTTAACCAGTGATTTCTACCCAAGAGGTTAATCCATAGTGATTGAGTGAGAGAAGTCGAAAAGAAATGAGTGTGGGATGTGTGATGAAATACAGAAAAAGAGAGTTTGGTTAGAGTAAGCTAAATGTTTAAAAGAAAAAGGGTGTGAGAACAGAGTTAAAAGAATATCAAAACTCTGCACCAAATTTTTCTGAGTCGGGCAGCCACAATTCTAATGTTTCACAATTCTTTGGTGAACATTATTGAAACAGGCAACTAGCACATGCCAACTCTTGATGAAACCTCACCAACTACTCATTTTCTTCTTAACAAGAAAGTGTTTCACATTTTCAAAGGGGACGCAGCACATTTGCTATCTGATTTTCATTTGGAAAATATGGATATTGAAAAGAAGGAAGTCTGCCCCACCTTCGCACTTCAATCATGCACATTGAGTCTGTGTTTAACTTACTGTTGTCTCAGTGGTTTACACAATTTTGAGCCTATAAGCAATCATCCGTGCTTAATTCTTTCTAACATATGCACGAACACACAAGGAATTTGTTTCTTTGTCATAACGTTCATAGAAATTTCTTTTATGGTGTTTCGATGATTGAATGGAAGACCTGGGGGAGTCAACATCAAAAAGATCCTTTCCAATGTGTATTCGTTACATACAGTAACTTTGTGTTACTGACAGACATTTTAACTGATTCATTTGTTGATTCAGCTGTTATATGATTATTTTGTCTGGAGTTGCAAAGATTTGGATGAATATCTTTTGAATTGACGAATCAGAGGTTCCTTATGAAAGATATTTCTTGCTAAAAGTTTTGATGAAGTCTTTGCACTTTTCATCAAAAAGGGGGAGAATAGCTAATCAAGAAATGATCTAGAGAATTCTTCCATCTATTCTGAAGAAATGGGAGAAGAGCTAAACCAAGAAATGCTAAGAGATCAAAGTATTCTGAAGATATGTTGATCTGAGAGAAATTTTCTTTGAAGATACTTTGCTAAAGCATTCTGAGCTATAACTGAAGATTATTACATATTGAAGACAGAGAAGGAGATTCCAACTTCTGAGCTGAAAGAGAAGACTGAATTGCTAAATCTTTTTAGTAATGATATTGATCCAAAAGGGGAGATTGTTAGATCTCAGATTTTTTGGATTCAATATCATTCAATGTAAAGTTTGGAATCTGAAGCTAAAGCTGAAAAGTCGCTCTCAAGATTAGTCTAATGTTAGTTTGTAATAAATGTCAAAGTTAATTATTGTGTTAATTATAGTATTTTATATTATTCCTAAATATCTAAGTAATAGATATTTTTGGATATTATTATTTAGTTTAGATATTATATTTTAGATATTAGTTTGTTAGTGATATAAAAGGTTATGAGATATTATTATCTCACAACTTCTAATATCTGATCAACACACATCATCGCCAATATCCATCTAGAGAGAATACAGTGAGAGAGAGAGCTAAAAGAGAAACAATATCAACCATTGTAATCCATCGTTGTTAATCAAACAGGTTGGTTTATCTATCTTGTTTGTTGTTTGATTTATCTGGAAAAGATCGTGTTCAATCACAAGGACCGACAATTGGTATCATCTTGCGAATTCTGATTTGTTAGTTCTTGTGAATTCTAAGTTTCTTGTGTATGCGAATTCTGAGTATCTTTGCTTACGAATTCTTGACTTGTGCTTTTTGAAGTTTGGTTTTATACGAATTATGTGTGTATCATAGTGTTGTGCAAATTTTTTGTACTTCTGTGCAACCTGCGAATTCCATACTTAGAGGAATTTTGGAAATTTAATTTCTGGTTTTCTGTCTAAGTTTTTCTGATTTACTTGATTTCTTTTGGACTAACGATCAGTTTTCAAGTTCTTATTGTAATATTTTAAAACATGATGTCATCAAGGGAAGCTCTCACGATAGGAACCGATGTAAAGCCATCAGTACTCTTCAAGGGAGAGTATGAGCAGTGGAAAGATCGCTTCTTAGATTTCATGGACTGAAATGAATTGGGAGATTACATCCGATTATCTCTTAAGGAAGGAATCATGAAACCTCCGACAAAGACACTCAATGTTGCAGGAGAGAATGGAGAGGATGAACAGAGAGAGTACCCTCTACCACTTGAGGAGTACTCAGATCAGCAAAGAAGAAGACATAAGGCTGATATACTAGCTAGATCTTTCACTCTTCAAGGCATACTAAATGAGATATATGTAAAGATTGATAGCTATAACGCCACGGGCAAGAAAATGTGGGATTAGTTAGAAAAGATGATGCTAGGATCAAAGGTTGGCAATCAACTCAAGTTTTCTAACTGCCTCAACAATTATGAGGAGTTCAAAGCCAAAGAAGGAGAATCCATCGAGGCAACATATGACAGATTTGTGACCTTACTGAATGAGCTAAGCAAGAACAAGGTCAAAAAATCTCAGATTGAACTGAATGTAAAGTTTCTCAGCATACTCCAGCCAGAGTGGAAAAGGTTCACTAGACAAATGAAGCAGATGAAAGATCTGAACGAAATTCAACTTCATGAGGTCTACGAAACTCTTAGACAGAATGTAGAAGAGGTAGATGAGATCAAAGAGGAAAAGAAAAAGACTGAGAAGGCAATTGCTGATCCTATTGCCCTGGTAGTGAAGAAAAAGTCTGTGAGCTTGAAGAAAAGGAAGAAAATCATAGTTTCTGAGTCTGAAGAAGCGAAGAGTGAAGATAATTCTGATTTTGAAGATTGTGAGGACTTAAAGCAGCGTATGCTGATGCTGACAAAAGCCTTTCAGAAAAAGTTCTACAAAAAGCCTAGTTCAAACAGTCAGCGATATTCTTCTGGATCCAGAAATTATGAACACAAGGAGAGGATCGAGGGAAAGAGAATAGAAGAAAAGAGGTCTGATGAGAAGTAATATAGAGCTGAAGAGAAGAAACAGCCAGAACCGACAAAATGCTACAACTGTGGAAAACTCGGACATTTTGCTAAGGACTGTCGAAAGCCCAAAGTCCGTAACTCTGAGTATTACAAGAACAAAATGCTCTTAGCCAAGCAACAGGAGGCTGGCAAGACACTTATGACGGAGGATGAGTTATGGCTTGATCATTCAGACGAGGAAAAAGAGAAAGAAGAGAAAGCCCATTTATGCTTCATGGGTAAGACAGGGATGGAAGCTGAAGCTGAGTCTGATGAAGAGGATAATGAAGAGGGATGTGATATGACTGAGTCAGCATTTTTAAATGCTATGCAAGCTATGATGGTTGAACTCCAGGAAGTAAAGTCTAAACATGAACGCAAAAAAGGTATCATGAAAGAAAACAATCAATTAATACAGAAACTTAGCAAGGATTTTGCTGAGAAGAACGTATTAATTGAAGCTTTACATAAGATTATTGATACCAGCGCGAAAGAGATGACTATACTTCACAAAGAATTAGCTGAAACTACTTCAAAGTACAAACCGTGTCAATTTGAATCAAAAGAGATTGCTAAAAAGTGTTCATCAATTTCAAAAGATAATAAATGTTTAACTGACAAGGTGATTGTTTTGCAGGAAAAGCTCTACAACTTAGGTGAAACTAAACACACTATTCATCTTAACAAACCTAAAGAGAGTGGTGAGTGTTGGGGACTTGGTTATGAGAACCCCCACTACCTCAAAAAGGGTATTTCAAAAGTGTCTGCGCTTTATGACTTTGGATTTTTAAAACTGGCATCTCAATACCCTGAACTCAAAGTTAAATGGACCAAATTTTCTGACGATTACATTGTACTTCCTTTCCATTGTACATCTATTGTACAAAGTGGCTCCGTGCTACTTACAGGCAATTCTAACTGTTTCATCTGTTGATTCAGGGTTACCATGTTCATTATGTTTGAATTTGAAAAGATTCAGATATATACATTTTATGAATTGAAGGATACTCAGATCAAAGGGCGGAGACTGTCAAATTTATCATAAAGGGGAGATTGTCAGTTCATTACAAAGGGGAAGATCAAAGAAAGTGCTAAAATTGATGAAGTTTTGATGATCATGATGTTCACAATCATCAAAAAGGGGGAGAAATCTACAATTTCAATTTCAAATCTATTTCAAAGATAAAAGGATGTAAAAGTATATTGAAAAGATTTGTGAAGAAGTTTTAAAGTGTGATGATTATTAAGAGATGATTCAAGATGTCAGGATCGAAATTCTAAACAAGAATTTAAACTAAACACTCAGAAACTATGTTAAAGAAGTCGCGGAAAAACACTTTAACAATAAATCAATCAAACAATGTATAAACTCAAATCACAAGTTATATTGATTTAACTTAATGATTACAAACAAAACCTCAATCTGTTGAACAAGCTCAACAGACGTTCTATACTTCTCTAAAGAAAGGATTAAAACTAATCTTGAGGTTAATTCTCTCTAAACGTATATGAAAAACTTGTAAAAACTTCTAGACTATATATACAGAACTGATTACAAGATAATTACAAAAGAAATATTGATCTTTAGCATCCATTCCATAATTATCTTCAGCTCCTAGTCTTTCGTTCCAAGTCATCTTTATCTTCACGATCATTAGAAGCAACATTAATCTTCTAGCAGCATTAATCTCCTCAGCAGTACTAACCATGCTTGCAGTAGTAATTCTTCAAGCAGTACTAACTACTAGCAGTATTAATATCTTCAACTAGAAGTAGTAATCTTTAATCCCAACAGTAATATCCATCCTTAGCACATTTCAGACCCAACAATCTCCCCTTAACTTAACTTTTCAAATTGTGAAGTTAAGTTCTTCAGCATAGGGTCTTCATGATGCTTTCAAAACTTCAACTTAATTTCCAAGATTTGGATTCAGTCCCAGTCTTTGATTAATAGTTCTTCTTATCACAATCTTTGTCATTTCAGAACATATAGGGCAGACCAACTTTGCATTCAGCATCCCTTGCAGCTTTGCCTTGCTGTGGTCATACACCTTGTCCACCAAGAAGTACTCATGATAGCTTTTGTCAATTGTAATCATATAGACTCCACAATTTTCAAACAACATCCAATGATCAATCTTTTTAAATCCATATTCATGATGTAAATCTTTGATCCTATGCTTCACTCTCAGGCTCAAACATCATGCACAAGTAATCCATGGCTATCTTGGTTAGACTCATTTCTGTCCCTTTCAACACATTCTCATACAGCTTTATCCCAACTTTGTACATTTTTTCCAAGTCAGCTCTGGAACAGCTTCTGATTACTTTACCCCATGTTGAATAAACCTCAAACTGATCACCCATTCTCTTGATTCTGAAATATTCTCTTCTATTATCCTTCACAGTATCCCAATGAATAATCTCTGGTGCTTTCATTGAGATAGGGTCAGCTTGCACAGGTTCTTCATTAGTCACAGTCATGTACAAATTCACCTGCTCATCAGATTGTTGATCAGACTGCTCTTGACTCTTCTTTTGAGTTTCAACTTGTTCACCCTGTTTCTGCTGCTCAGATGGTTCTGCATCCATTTTCTCACTTTCCTGTTCTTTCTCTACTTCTTCAGTCGTAGACCTTTTTGCCTTTGGCCTGGTAGCAATGGACTTCTTTCTTTTAATAACTCTAATCTGTTGAGCTAAAGTCTCTTCTTGCTTCACTTCTGCCTTTTCTTTGATAGGAGTGCCTTCTTCACTGTCAGAGAAGGGTTGTTGTATGTTGAGGTCATGCCTCTCTTTCATCTTCTTTTCAACCTCAACCCTTTGAGAGAAATCCCCTTTCAGCTTGGCCATCTCCTTCTTGTATAGCTCTTCTATCCTTCCAAATGACATACTGGTAAACATTCCTTCAGGGACTCCAATAGCTCCTTTCAGAAAGTTTATCATTTTCCTTCTTTCTTGATTTTCCAGGAAGGTCTTTGAAGGCTTTCTTTGGATTTGTTTAGTTGATCTCAATGTCACTTTCGTAGCAGCAACATCAGTCTTCAACCTCTTTTGATATTCTGCATTAATTGTTTTAGCCATTTCCAATGCAAGCTCTCTGTCTTTTGCAGATTGAATCTCTTCCTCCTTTTCCAACTCTTCTTGCAACTTTTTGGCCATTTCTTCATCAAGTTCTATTTGAGTTTGATTCTTTGATGGCCTCTCAGACTCAATCATCTTCTGCTTCGCTTTCTTTGTGGTCTCAGCTACACTGAATTCTTTTATTTTCTTTTTGTTTCAACTTCTTTGATTACCACTCCCATGGCCTTTTGAGTGGCCTTGGGAGTGTCAAGCTTTGCCTTCACCAATGTTTCAGCAATTTCTATTTCTTCCCTGGATAATTCTGTTTCTGCTGCTGCAGTTACTACTTCTTGTTCAGCTTCTGCTGCAGACTCAGTTATTGCTTCTTTACCTATTTCTGCTGTTTTCACAAAAGTTTCTGCTGCTGATGTACTTTCTACTTCTTTTGCTTTTTCTGCTGCTTGTTTCTTTTCTGCTTCACTATTCAACTCCCCCTCAAAATGAGATTCCATGCCAACATGGCTTTGCTTTTCAACTTCATCCTCTTGGGTCTCCCCCTTTTTGGAAGCATCATGATCAATTCTCCTCTTCTTCAAACCAAATTTGGTTTTCTTTTTTTTGTGCACCAATTTGAGTACCATCTTCTTCAATTTGACTATTTGTTCTTGTTGAGAGATAATCACCTGCTTCATCTCTTTTATTTCCAGATCTTGATTGTGAACTTCCAGACTAATTGTACCAAGTGTGTCCATCAATTCATCATAAGTATATCTGTCCTCACCTCCTTTAGGTGTTTTTACCACCCTTGAAGGATCCTTGGATCTTTTAGTAGAGGCATTCTGCCTAGCATAAGCACCTTCTACCCCCGTGATTTCTTGGCACCTGGGACCCTTAGATGATTTCTCATCTAAGGTTGCCGTGGGAAGGTCTTAGAGATGTTCACACTGTCATGATCCACACCTTGTGCAGAATCAGTAGTGTGAGCCTTACTGCCCACATGCTCTTCCTTCTCCTTAGAGATCACCTTCTTGGGGTTGGGAGACACCCCTATGGTTTCCCTTTGGATATTCGCTAATGGAGAATGCTCCATTTGAGGGCTTGTAGGTTGTTGGGGTGAAGATACAGGAAGGGAAGGAACCTTCTGTACCTTTTTCCTTTTATATGTTTTGGTGATGGGGGATTTTGGCTTGACAATAGGGATTTGAGGACTATCAATGAAAATGAATAGTGTGGGTAGGTCATCAGTTGGGTGGTCAGATGTGGGCTTTGACACTGATGCCTCACCATGGGACTGAGACATAGCCATCATTGTAGAGAATAATGGTGTCTCTTGTCCAGAAAAGTCCTTACTCGGTCTTTTCATGTTGGAGAATACCTTCCCTTTGGGAGGTTTTGGTACATACACCTCTTGGAAATAGGGTAGATCCGTCAATTCATTATTTAGTACTTCTTGCAAAAACCTTGGATACATATAAAAGCTTTTGGTTTTGGTATCCAGGTTTGACATTAAATCATTGAAAATCATTTGAGAAAAATTAAACTTTCTAGAGGTAGCTAAGCAGACTAGAGCATAAGCTAAGGTACTGTTGAACTCACTCCATCCAGTTGTTTTTCTAGAAATACAATGCTGAAGGGCATGAACAAAGAACCTCCACTGAGGTGAAAATTTGCTCTTGAAGAACTTGTAAACCTGAGTGGGACCTTCATACCCCATACGACTAATTGATTGGAAGAGATCTTCCTTGAACAGAGAGGTAATACCTGAGGCATCATCTAGTCATAGATGAATGCGAATACAACCTTCTGAGATGTTAGAGGTTTATCACAAACCCTTAATTTGATGACCTGATTGCCATCAATAGTCTGTATAGATGCATTGGCCCAGAACTGATGCATGTGCTCCACATAGAGTGTGGGATTGACAGTTAAAGCGTAGGCGATGTGGGAGGATTTAAGGAAATCCACAATCTGATGAAAAACTTCTGCTTTCTTGGGTTACTGTAGCATTGCCAACTCATTGTGATCATCAATAAACACCAGTCCTGCCATCTTCTTGATTGAAACTAGGGTTACGCACTGGTAAGAAAGAATTCGAGAGAAAGAGAGAGAAAGAACACTCGTAGGAAATTCAAAGAGCCGTTTGGAATTTGGCGGTCAAAGAGGGTATTTATAAGTGGAAGGTTTCATTTAGAAGCAGTACTAAGTACCCTAGCAGCATTAACAAGCCCGCAATCCTAACTCATATAAGCAGTAGTAACACTTACTAGAAGCATTAACCCAGACTAGCAGTATTAACACAGACTAGCAGTAGTAACACATACTAGCAGCATTAACACATACTAGCAGTAGTAACACAGACTAGCAGTAGTAACATTGTCTGGCAGTAGAAATAAGGTAAGCAGTAGTAACTTTGCATTAGCAATATAAACCACCAAGCAATAGTAACCATATTTGAACTGGCAGCAGGATTAATAGTGAGAGCATTATTAACTTAAGTAGAAGTACTAAGTTTCTAATCAGCAAGGTAATCTGAAACACTTAAACACACATAATTAGCAGCACCATGCACAATATATTATGAGAAAGTAAACATGAAGGAATCTATACGGAAATGGTACATAAAGACAATCAGAAGAGGCTTATTCAGTATTTATCGTGCCCACACTTGTGACCAAGAATGTGAATCTACCCACATCAAAAGCTTTGGTGAATAGATCAGCAAATTGGTTACTTGTGTGTACCTTCAAAACCTGAATTAGCTTCTTTTCATTGCAATCTCTAATAAAATGGTACCTTATTTCTATATGCTTGGTTTTTGAGTGCTTCACTGGATTATTAACAATGCTTATGGCACTGTTGTTATCAATGAAGATTGGAGTGTGCAGAAAAGTAACACCATAGTCCAGCATCTGATTCTGAATCCAAAGCACTTGTGAGCAGCAGCTTGCAGCAGCTACCATGAAACTAGTCTTGCACCCAAAAACTGACATCCTCCTGATGTAGACTTTCTATCCAAGTTTGCACCACCCAAATCACTATCAGAATATGCAAGTAAATCAAATGGTGAGTCATGAGGATACCAGAGACCCAACCTTGGTTGTCCTTTGAGATAACTGAAGATCCTCTTGACTGCTTGAAAGTGAGATTGCTTAGGTCTTACTTGAAATCTGGCACACACACAGACAACAAACATAATATCTGGCCTTGATGCTGTTAGATACATGAGGGAGCCTATCATAGATCTATAGTGATGAACATATACATCCTCCCCCTCAAGATCTGCAGTGATCTGTTTGTGTGTTTCCATAAGTGTGCTTGCAGGCTTTGAATCTGAAAATCCAAATTTTGTAAGTATATCCTGCACATACTTGGATTGGCTGATGAAGATACCATCTTTCTTCTGTTTAACCTGTAGCCCAAGGAAGAATGTAAGCTCACCCATAGAGCTCATCTTGAATCTTTTGTGCATCAACTCCTCAAACTCTTTGCACAAATAATCTTTTGTGGATCCAAAGATGATGTCATCCACATAGATTTGCACAAGCAGGATGTCCTTCTTCTTCCTTTTGATGAACAGAGTCTTGTCTATTATTCCCCTTTCAAAACCATTTTCCAAGAGATAGGTAGACAGAGTGTCATACCATGCTCTTGGTGCTTGATGTAGCCCATAGAGTGCCTTCTTTAATTTGTATACTATGTCAGGAAAGTTAGGATTTTCAAACCCTGGAGGCTGACAAACATATACTTCTTCATCTATTGTCCCATATAGGAATGCACTCTTGATATCCATCTGATAAACTATGAACTTCATGAAAGAAGCATAGGCTAGAAACAGCCTAATTGCCTCAATTCTGGCTACTGGAGCAAATACTTCTTCATAGTCTATTCCTTCTTCTTGTGTGTACGCTTGTGCCACAAGCCTGGCCTTATTCTTTATCACAATTCCTCTCTCATCTTTCTTATTCCTAAAAACCCATTTTGTACCAATTGCCCTTTGTCCTTGTGGAAGGTTAACCAGATCCCATACATCTTGCAGCACAAATTGCAGCAGCTCCTCTTGCATTGCTTCTATCCAACATGGGTCTTTCATTGCATCATAAGCCTTTTTGGGTTCAATCTAGGATAGAAAACAAGATAACAAGCCTGATTTTAGGTCTTTCAATCCCCCTAACTTGCTTTATTGCCTTGTGATCATTGGGGAATTGATGTCACCAATCACCAATTGAGGAGGATGATTCTTCTGAGTTCTTGTATGATTGACAGCCTCCTCATTAAGATTTGCTTCAAGATTGGATTCATTCTTTTCTGGAGTGCTTCCACAATACATTGAAGAATTGTCATCATCAGTGTCATCTTCTGACAGTATGGACATCTCAGGTCCTGAGTGTCCTGAATTATGAGCATCCTCTTTATCACTCTTATTCTCTTCATCACCTTTGTCCTCTTCATCTGCTTTAGCATCTTCATCCTGGTATGGATCAGAATCTTCTGATTCTGAAGCATCATTTTTTTCTTGCTGGCAAAATTCAACAGGATCTACTGTAGGTATTGGAAACAACACAAACTCTGAACTCTATGCTTGTACCTTTTCTGAGCTTGTTCCTGCATTTTGCACATTACTAAAGCCTAAAGCATTAGTTAGTGAGTCAATGTCAAATAACCAATCAGGACCTGTACCAATTTGATTTGGTGTGTTCTCATTGCATTTTACATTGTCACTTTCCTCTATAATCCTTGAAGAGCTATTAAATACTCTATATGCCTTACTCTGAGAGGAGTATCCAACAAGAAATCCATCTTCAGCTTTGCTTTCAAACTTACCTTAGTGAGATTTGGTGTTGAGAATTGTGCAAGGACACCCAAAAGGTTTGAAAAATCCAATAAAAGGTTTCTTCTTGTTAAAAAGTTCATAAGGTGTCTTGCCTTGAGATTTGACTACTAGAACCCTGTTTTGGACATAACAAGCAGTATTAACTGCTTCTGCCCAAAAAGTAATTGGTAATTTTGAATCTGCCAACAGAGATCTAGCAGCCTCAATCAATGTCCTGTTTCTCCTCTCAGCAACACCATTCTGTTGAGGAGTTCTAGGAGCACTGAATTGTCTCTCAATACCTTTAGTCTCACAAAAGTTGTTTAAGTCATTCTTTTTAAATTCTGTTCCATTATCAGATCTGATGATCTTTGATTAATTTGGTTTTCAATCCTAAGAACAAAGGATTTGATCAGTCCACTTGTCTCATCCTTAGTCCTCAGAAAATATACCCAAGTAAATCTAGGGAAATCATCAACAATGACTAAGCAACAGGACTTGTTTCCAATACTCATCACATTACTAGGACCAAAGAGATCGATATGCAATAATTGAAGAGGTGAAGAGATTGTATTTATTTCTTTGGACTTATGAGAAGTTTTGTGCTGCTTGCCTTTAAGACAAGCAACACAATGATCTTCAGATGAAAGTACTTTTTGAGGTAAACCTCTTACAAGGTTGTTTTTCACAAGAATGTTCATGGTTTTAAAGTTAATGTGACACATCCTTTTGTGCCAAAGAGATGATTCATCTAAATAAGCTTTTGAAAATAGACAGTTTAATGATGAATAAGATGATACAATCTCTAAGTCCAAACAATAAACATTATCCTCTCTAGGAGTTCTATGTAGTATCATATTTTCATCAACTACCTTGAATCCAGGAGCAAGGATAATACATTAAGTCTCAGTAAATAATATACTATATTTCTTGTCACAAACCTGTGATACGCTTAACAGGTTGTATCTCAATTTCTCAACATAGTAAACATCTTCAAAGGACATCTTACCTTTTGAAACCTTACCTTTTCCACTGATCTTACCACCTGCTGGATTGTCACCAAAAGCAACATGTCCTCCATCAAACTTTTTGAAGTTTTGAAGGCAGGCCATGTTACTTGTCATGTACCTAGAGCAACCACTATCTACATGCCAAATGCTCTTCTTCTTGAGTTGTTGGTTGCCCTGCACATAAGATAAAACAGTTAGTTTTTAGGGGGAACCCAAGCCAAAGTGGTCTTGGGTTGTCCTTTCTCATCAGCATATTTATAATCAGTAATTTTAGTCTGGATGAGATGATCAGATTTAGGAATCTCATGGCTGGAATACTTTGTCAAAATTATGGGCTTGGCTACATTAACACTGGTAGCAGCACTAACCTTGTTAGCAGTACTAACTTGGTTTGCAGTACTAACTTGGTTAGCAGTAGTATTGCTATCAGCAACACTATTTCTATTAGCAGTACTATTTGAGGTAGCAGTACTAACAGGTTTCTTGACTTTTGGAACCCAAATCTTGACCAAGTTGTTTGCTTTCTTGTTCTGTGAGTTACTCCTTGACTTGCTTGGAGTATTTTCTTTTGATTTAGCAAACTTATTGTTATTCCCAGATTCTAGTTCTAATCGTAAAAAGAAACAATCAAGATGAATCAAATCGTGAAATCACATGTCATTGATTAAATCATCAAGAATTAAAAACTCTCTCACTTTCTCTCTGTATCTCTAGAATGATATTCTAATTGCCTCTTCTCTGATTCGTGTACATCTCTGATTACAAAGACAAGGACACAAGGTATTTATACCCTTGACAATTACAAAGGAAAACAAACAAAATACAAAAGTTGACTTTGACTTTATTAACAAAAGACTTTGACTTTCACTTGAGAGTTGACTTATCTTAGCTTTGACTTCTTGAACTTTGACTTGAATCTTTATGATCTTGAATCCAACAATTTTGTGCTCTAACAATCTCCCCCTTTGGAACAAGATATTTACTAAAAGATTTAGCAATGCGATCTTCTCTCTTTAAGCTCTGTCAGATTAAGCTCCCCCTTTGATCAACCTTTATCTTCTCTTGTAATCTCCCCTTTGATACAAACATGATTTACAAACTCCCCCTTAACACGATGAAATTCTTCTTTTATAAACTTTATCTTCAAAAACATTCATCAATCTTCTAAACATCTGATCTTAAAACAGAGTAGCATTCTCTCCCAAAGGTTGTAACCAAACCTCTTTCAGACACCAATCTGATTGCTTCAGCAAATTATCTTCAACAAACAAATTATCTTCAACAAACTGAAATCTTTGAACACTATTCGTCTTTGAACAACAATCTTCCTTTAACAATCAGTTCTTGAACATTTTCTCTCAACTTTAACATATCTGACTCAAACATTTCTTGTATTCTTCTCCCCCTTTTTGATGATTTGATCATCGATATCATCAAAACTTTTCACCAAGAAATGTCGTTGAAATTCTGTTCTGACCACTGATCTTTCAAACTGAGCCTCTGATTCAATGATCCATAACCAAGTATTCATCTAGATCTTTGCAAATCCAGACAAAATAAGAACATGTAACTCCTGAATCAACAAATGAATCAGTTAGAATGCCTGTCAGTAACACGAAGTCACTGTGTAACGAATACACAATATAAAGGAGCTTTTTGATGTTCACTCCCCCAGGGCTTCCATCCAATCATCGAAAACACCACAATGGCAATTTCTATGAACGTTATGACAAGAAAACGAATTCCTTGTGTGTTCGGGCAAGTGTAGAAAGAATTAAGAACGAATAATTACTTTTATAAAGGCTCAACATAGTGTAAACCACTGAGACAACAGTTAGTTCAACACAGACTCAATGTGCATGATTGAAGTGCGAAGTTGGGGCAGACTTCCTTCTTTTTCAATATCCAGATTTTCCAAATGAAAACCAGATAGATAATGTGTTGCGTCCCCAGAAAAATATGAAACATTTTCTTTTTAAGAAGAAAATGAGTGGTTGGTGGGGTTTTAAGCAAGAGTTGGCATGGGCTATTTGTCTGTTTCAATAATGTTCACGAAGAATTGTGAAACATTAGTAATGTGGTTGCCCGACTCAGAAAGTAGTTGGTGCAGAGTTTAATATTCTTTTACTCTGTTCTCACACCCTCTTTCTTTTGATCATTAAGCTCACTACTAACCAATCTCTCATTTACATTTTACCTCATCACACCCACACTCATTTCTTTTTAGACTCCTCACACTCAATCACTAAGGATTAACTTCTTGGGTAGAAATCACTGGTTAACATGATTTCATAGAAGTTCAGTTAATTCCTAGAACAAATAACCCATATTATCCTAGAAAGCATATGTTGCTCAGATGATTTAACTTTATCAGTTAAAGCTCATATAAAAATGTCAGATGTAAATATGCTCAGAAATATAATCATGAAGATATGAGCATTTTAAAACATTGAAGATATTTCAAACAAGTTAATTGAATGAATGAACATGAATGCAAGAGACTTGTTTGAAAATATGACATTGTATGAAAATGATCAGAAATGAAATGATATAGCAATTAAGGCTTATGGTAAAAAATAACAGATATTGTCCATATGAAACAAAAATATAGACTTTCTTGAAATGAACGCTTCGAAATGAAATAACGCTCAAAATTTATTAAAGTACAAGCGGAGTGTCTTACCATCGAAAATATGTTTCAATATGAGACATGGTAAGAACAATTTCAACAAAAAGTCAAACCGGTGTGTGTGAATACTTGAAAGTATAAAGAAAAGACAATACGCAAGTATTTATCTTTGGAAACACACAGTTTGTAATTATTGAAGCTCAACAATGAAAAAAGAAAACATTTAAAATCACACTTCCAATTCATGAAATCTGTTTAAGAATCGGAAAGTGGTTTGAACATTTAAGAATATGTTTTCTTATGATTGAAAGCCGTCTTTCTTTCAACCATATATGAGATTAAGATAAGAAATTTATCCTTTCTGTGCAATCTTAGATCTCATGAAATCAGCTGAAGTCATAAAAATATGATCTTGATAGCTTCCTCTCATTCTGCATAAGTCTCAAAGTCTAGTCAAAGCAACTTTTATTCACAAAGATTTATTCAAATGTAAAATGACATAAAGCAGTAAAACGATTAAAGTACGAGTTCTGATCTGAAATAATCAGAAATCATATCCTTTACTCCCCTTGAAAATATGCATATGAGATTTATCAGTGAAAAAGCACATGATAGAGATCTACAACTTCCTTTGAAGTGTAGTTCGTCATATCTTCCGAATACATATTTCCAGAAAAATTTATGTACTCCCCCTTGAAGGTTGATTTCCTCTTCTGAGTATCTGAGTACACTCTCTTATCAGCCCGGGAGTAGCATCTCTTTTTCATCTTTGAAGTATGAGTCCTAAACTGTTATGTTTAGAAGTCAAACTTCATTGAAGTACGGGTCCTAAGCTGATTTACTTAGAAGCCTTGGTTCTCTTACTCCCCCATGACTGTAGGTGTCTGCAACACAGATTCACTTTTCGGCTTTGGTACCCACTGGTATTTGGGTCCATAATTGTTAGTTGCAGTTCTTATGGGAGTAATCGAGTAAGAACCATACCAGTAATGATCACTAGCTTTATGAACAAAATCATAAGTACGACAATAAGAACAATACCTCTTTTTATATAACCTGGTCAATTGATCTCTCGAATAAGCAAGATCAGGTTTACCTTTCAGCACTTTGTTCTTCTTGACTGTTGATGCATGTATACATGATTTGTTACTTGTCTTCTCTTCCTTCTTTCCTTTCTTTTCTTTCTTGTTCTCATCATTCTTCTTATCTTCAACTGGTTTTACTCTCCATACCAGCTTTTCTTCTTCATATCTTCTTCTTCTCCTTCTTCTTTGTGTATTTGAACCATCTACATTTTGAGCATAGAAAATGTTAGTAGTACGAATTTGATCAAATGAATTAACTAACCTTCTTGAAGAAACAGTTTTCAAATGTGAGCTTGAGGCTGGCTTGTTAGAACCAATTGAACTATTTCTAGGTGTGTGGATTTTTGACTCTAGAGTCGTTTGCTCAGTCACCACCACCTTGGAAACAATCTTTTCAAGTACATAAAGATTTATTAGTCGCACCAAATATAATATCATCTACGTATATTTGAACCAATCAGATATCCAAGTTAGAACGATAAATGAAAAGAGTGGTATCAATAGATCCTTTGGTAAACCCAGATTTGATCAAGAAGGCCGACAACTCATCATACCACGCCCTTGGTGCTTGTTTCAGGCCATATAGTGCTTTATCGAGAAAGTAGACATGATCAGGATGATCTTTGTCAACAAACCCCTCTGGTTGAGAAACTTAAACTTCTTCTTTTAGTTTCCCGTTGAGAAAGGCTGTCTTCACGTCCATCTGATACACAGTGAAATTTCGATAAGCAGGAAAAGCGAGAAACATTTGAATAGGTTCTAATCTTGCAACCGGCGTCAATGTTTCATCGTAGTCGATTCCTTCTTCTTGTCGATATCACTTGGCTACCAGTCTAGCTTTGTTACGAACAACGATACCATCTTTGTCTTTGTTGTTCTTGAATATCCACTTTGTGCCAATTATGCTCTTTCCTTTTGGCCGTGGAACAAGTCTCCAAACTTTTAATGCGTCAAATTGATTGAGTTCCTCTTGCATCGCTATTATCCAATCAGGATCCTCCAACGCTTCAGATACTTTGGTTTGTTCAATCTTGCTTAGAAAGCAAGTGAACAGACATTCGTTTGGTGTTGCCGTCTTGGAACGAGTAGATACACTTGCTTGAGGATCACCAATAATCTGATGAATAGGATGAACAACTTCTAATTGTTGAGATTGAGCTTCAGTTGTGTTCATCTCAGATGAAGAGATAGAAACAGTTTCAACTGGAGGAGGAGGTAACTCAACAATATTTGAATCAGATCCTGGAATTGTTGGTTGTATAGCAGTAGTTTGCTCTTCTTCCTGAACTGATTCTTCTTGAACTGATTCTTCTTGAATAGGTTGTTCTTGAACAGATTCTTCTTGAATACGCTCAGTTTCTGATTGTGCTTGATCAGATTCAGAAATATTGTTTTGAGTAACAGGAGTTACTGGAACAGCATCAGTTTCAGAGATAGATGCAGCGGAATTAGAAGTAGATGCGCTCACAGTTTCCTGATTCAAAACATTTGAAACAATTTCAGAGTTAGATTTAGGCACATCATCATAAAATTGCTCAAACAGAAAATCAAGATCAGTAAGATTAAGCAAAGAAGAAGAAGAATCTTGATTTGACGGCTGTAGTGCAGGTTCTGAACTGTTTTGTCCAGAAGATAAATTCCCTGTAAGAGCGGGTTCTGAGCCTGATTGACCAGAAACCAAATCTGCAGCGTCGTCAAATTTAACATTGACACTCTCTATCACTTTTCTTGCGGAAGTAAGAAAAACTTGATAAGCCGTAGAAGTAGAAGAATAACCCAAAAAAATACCCTCATCTGCCTTTGGACTGAACTTGTTGAGATTGTCACGGTCATTCAAAACATAGCTTTTACACCCAAATGATTTGAAATATTTGACATTCGGTTTGATACCGTTCATAAGCTCATATGGTGTTTTGTTGAATCGGCGATGTAAAATAGATCTGTTCTGAGTATGACATGCAGTAGAAACCGCTTCGGCCCAATGAGACAATGGAAGACCAGAAAAAGCAAGCATCGATCTGGCAGCCTCGACAAGCGTTCTATTTCTTCGTTCAACAACCCCATTCTATTGCGGTGTTCGAGTAGCAGAAAACTGTTGTTGAATTCCTTGATCTTCGTAAAATGCTTGAAGAGTACTGTTCTTTAATTTTGTACCATTGTCGGATCTGACAACTTTGACTGTTTTTGCTTGTTGGTCTGAATGGTTTTGATGAGGTTGATGAGAATGTCAGGAATTTCATCTTTAGACTTGAGAATCTTAACCCATGTATAGCGTGAATAATCATCAACAACCACCAAGACATATATTTTCTTTCCGATACTCTTTGTCTTCACCGGTCCGCATAAATCAACATGTAACAAACCAAGTATGTCCGAAGTGTAGGCTTCAGGCTTTGGCTTGTGCGATGCTTTCTTCATCTTTCCTTTTGTCAATCTTAACAGAGGTGATCTTTCTGAAATCGAAGTACTGGGAGACCTCGAACTGAATCATTCTTGACAAGGCGATCCATGTATTTAAAGTTGAGATAAGCTAGTCGTCAGTGCCATATCCAGCTTTCATGAACAGAGGCTTTAGAAAGCAAACAAATATCTGATGGAATTTTAGCTTTGGAAATATCAATAGTATATAAATTGGACCTTCTCTTTCCAACTAGTAAATCCATGCCACTGTCATTCTTTACAGCAACTCTTTTGGATTTGAAGCTAACTTCAAGATCTTTGTCGCAAAATTTCCCGATGCTGAATAGATTGTGGCTCAGACCTTCAACATAGATGACTCGTTTGACGGTTATATTACCTTGAACAAGATCACCATAACCTAGAATGGGAGTTGTCTCACAGTTTCCAAACTTAACACGACCGCAACATTTATCTTTAAAATTTGAAAGCAGTGATTTGTTGCCCGTCATGTGTTTGGAATACCCCGAATCCAGACACCATAATTGACTAAGCTGCACATACATAAATTACACAGATTTAGGTACCCATATGCTTATGGGTCCCTTCTTGTTAGTCCTTTGCCGTTTATTTTTCATAACTCTCTTTTTAGAAAAAGACATGAACACAATCATTCATGGAGGAAGAATCATAATCACCTGAATCAGAAGTAGAAGAAAAACATGAGACATTCTTTGCAATTTGAATCATTTGCTTTATTGAATATTTTTTGTTTTTATTACAAAATGTAAATGTATCCGTGTTACAAAGACGATCTACATATTTATCCTCTAAAGCTGCAGATTCATTTGACTTCTGTTTGATCATCCATATCTACCTTGATAACTTCTTCAAAGTCCGATCTGAAACAGTAGAATTAGAAGAATTAGAATTTTCAGACATGACATTATCTTGTTTCTTGGACTTCTTTGACCTTCTTCTTTTACGCTTTGGTTTAAAATATTGATCATTTAGCATAAAAGAATCATCAACAATTGAATTTGAAGAAGAAATTTTATCTGAAAAATCAAGTTGAGCATTCGACATTTTTGAACTTGCCTCGGAGTGAGAACTTTCAGAAAAACACAGGTCTGGAAGAGTTTTGCGCGACCCACTGGTGGCGCATACTGAACTTTGCGCTTTCAACGGCTGGCGCAAGCTTTCAGTTTGCGCTACCAACGATTGGCGCAAATGCACACTGTTTTGTACTTGTTGCTTATTTTCCTTAGAATCAGTAAAAAATCCAGAAGTAATTTTATTGTTGCTTATTTTCCTTAGAATCAGTAAAAAATCCAGAAGTAATTTTATCTTCAAGACTTGATTTCATGATAAAAAGAAATAAATTGTTTTCAAAATCAGTTTGAAGACTTTGTTCTTCCATTTTATCTTCAAGATCAACGATTTTGTTTTCTAACACTAATGGTGTAATATATCTCTTAGAATCATAAGAAACCGGAGATATATTTTCCTTAATAGTGTTATTAGCATATATATGAAAATAATAATTTGATACTGAAGATTTAATGGAAGAGTTGACATTTAAAAATTTTGAAATTTTCTGGATTTCTTTGATTGTTCAGTAAAATACTTGGCATTTTCACTACTATAAACAAATGGCATTTCCATTTTCTTGTTGTTCATTCTTTTCAGATTTTCGATTTCTAATTCTTGCTTCTCATTCATAAACACAGACTCAATGTGCATGATTGAAGTGCGAAGGTGGGGCAGACTTCCTTCTTTTTCAATATCCAGATTTTCCAAATGAAAACCAGATAGCATATGTGTTGCGTCCCCTTGAAAATGTGAAACATTTTCTTTTTGAGAAGAAAATGAGTGGCTGGTGGGGTTTTAGCAAAAGTTGGCATGGGCTAGTTGCCTATTTCAATAACGTTCACTAAAGAGTTGTGAAACGCTAGTAATGTGGCTGCCCATCTCAGAAAGTAGTTGGTGCAGAGTTTGATATTCTTTTACTCTGTTCTCTCACCCTCTTTCTTTTTAATCATTAAGCTCACATCTAACCAAACTCTCATTTCCATTTTCCCTCAACACATAACCCACACTCATTTCTTTTAAACTCCTCACACTCAATCTCTATGGATTAACTTCTTGGGTAGAAATCACTGGTTAACGTGATTCCATAGAAGTTCAGTTAATTCCTAGCACAAAGAACCCATATTATCCTAGAAAGCATACGTTGCTCAAAATGGTTTAACTGTATCAATTAAAGCTCAATAATACAAATGTCAGATGAATGTATGCTCCAAATATAATCATTAAGATATGAGAATTTTAAAGATTGAAGTATTTTCAAACAAGTATATTGAATGAATGACCATGAATGCAAAAGGTTTGTTTGAAAATCTGACATTGTATGAAAATGATCAGAAATGAATGATATATCAAAGCTAATGGTCAAGAATAACAGATATTGTTCATACGAAACAAAATATAGACATTCTTGAAATGAATGCTTCGAAATGAAATAACGCTCAAAATTCTTTGAAGTACAAGCGGGGTGTCTTACCATCGAAAATATATTTCAATATGAGACATGGTAAGAACAATTTGATCAAAAATTAAACCGATGTGTGTGAATACTTGAAAGTATGTAGAAAAGACAATACGCAAGTATTTATCTTTGGAAACACACGGTTTGTTTATCAATTAAGCACAAAAATAAAATGAAAACATTTAAAATCACACTTCCAAATTATAAAATCTGTTTAAGAATCAGGAAGTGGTTTGAACATTTAAGAATATGTTTTCTATGATTGAAAGTTGTCCTTCTTTCAACCATATATGAGATTAAGATAAAGAATTTTAACCTTTCTATACAATCTTAGATCTCATGAAGTCAGCTGAAGTCATAAAAATATGATCTTCATAGCTTCCTCTCATCCTGCACAAGTCTCAAAGTCTAGTCAAAGCAACTTTATTCACAAATTTATTCGAATGTAAAAGACATAAAGCAATAAAACGATTAAAGTACGAGTTCTGATTTGAAATATTCAGAAATCATAGTCTTACTCGTTTTGGTATGAAATATAAGCTCCCCCTAAAATCATGCATTACAAAAAAAAATTCATTTAAGTAAAATGCAGAAATTAGTTATGCTCCCCCTTAAAATAATGTAGATCATCTAAAATCTTCTCTTACTCCGTCTGAGATCATGAGCAAACAATTAAAGTGTAGATATCCTTCATACATAAAGATAAAGAAAATGATGAAAAATAACAATACGTAACTTTATTAGGTAACAACCGATTATGTCTTAAGATTTAACATACCAAGCTTAGAGACAAGAAAATGAAATCTCTTTTCATCTAATGGTTTTGAAAATAAATCTGCAAGCTGATAATCTGTTTTTACAAAATAAAGTTTAATCGTTCCTTTTTCGACATTATCTTTAATAAAATGATACCTAACGTCAATGTATTTGGTTTTCGTATGCTGGACAGGATTAGCAGATATCGCGATTGCACTCTTCGAGTCACAATAAATTGGAATTTTATCAAACTTGAATCCATAGTCTCGCAGCTGTGTTCGTATCCACAACACTTGAGAGCAGCAACTGGCATCAGCTACGTATTCTACTTCAGCAGTTGATGTGGAAACGCATAATTGTTTCTTTGATGCCCAACTAACGAGCTTGTCTCCAAGGAATTGAATGTGACCTGAAGTACTCTTTCTGTCCAACATGCAACCTGCATGATCTGCATCTGAATAGGCAGTCAGTTGAAACTCAGTATCCTTAGGATACCACAGACGAAGATCTGCAGTCCCCTTCAGATACCTAAAAATCCGTTTGACAGCAGCCAAATGGGATTTATTAGGAGCAGCCTGATATCTACAACATAAGCATGTTGAAAACATAATATCTGGTCTACTAGATTTAAGATGCATTAACGATCCTATCATACCTCTATAAGTTCTAACATCAACACTTTTACCCGAAGGATCAGTGTTAATCTTAGTACCTGGTGCCATCGGGGTTCCAATTGGTTTGCAATTTTCCATATTGAACTTCCGAAGAATATCCAAAATGTACTTAGATTGACTAATCAAAATCCCCGTTGAAAACTGTTTAACTTGTAATCCGAGAAAGAAATTCATCTCCCCATCATACTCATTTGAAAACGTGACACCATGAGGTTAGAAAAGTTTTTGCAAAATTTAGGATTAGTAGAACCAAATATTATATCATCAACATATATTTGAATAAGAATAATATCAACTTTTTCCTTTTTGATGAACAAAGTAGTATCAACTTTACCTTTGGAAAAACCTGACTTGACCAAGAATTTAGATAGAACATCATACCATGCTCGAGGAGCTTGTTTCAAACCATACAGGGCTTTGTCCAAGATATAGACATCATCTGGCTTATCTGGATTCACGAACCCTTCTGGTTGAGACACGTATACTTCCTCCTTAATAATGCCATTCAGAAAGGCCGTTTTCACGTCCATCTGATAGACTCTGAAATTCTTGTGAGCTGCGTAGGCTAGAAACATGCGGATTGCCTCTATACGTGCTACTGGAGCATACGTCTCATCGTAGTCTATGCCTTCCTCTTGCCGGTAACCTTTGGCAACAAGTCTAGCTTTGTTCCTTATAACGATACCATCTTCATCCTTCTTGTTTTTGAATACCCATTTAGTGCCTATCACGGTTTTACCTTCTTGTTTTGGAACTAATCTCCAAACCTTTAGAGCTTCAAACTGATTGATCTCTTCTTGCATAGCAGATACCCAATCTGAATCAGCAACAGCCTCTAATACTCGCGTAGGCTCTATCTTAGTGAGGAATAAGTCATGCATACATTGATTAAGAGTCGCTGACCTAGTTTGTACAAGCTTGTTGAGATCTCCAATTACTTGATGTAATGGATTGTTAGAGCATAAATCTGTTGGATACAAGATCAAGAAGACTAAAGGTCAAAGTTTAAGAAAGTCGAAGATGAGAAAGTCAAATCTCATTAAAGTCAAAGTCTTTGTATTTGTTTTGTGTTTTATTTCCTCTGTATTGTAATTGTAGGTATAAATAGTGTTCTATTTCTGTTTTGTAAGTAGTTAAGAAAAGAAATGAACTGAGTATTTTGTAGAGAGAGAGAGAGAGTACGTTTGAGAAAAATCTGTAGAGAGAGAGAGTGTTCTAGAGAGAGAAAGTTTGTAATCTTGGAATTTGAAGTGAAATCGAACAGGTAATTTGATTGAAATCTTGTTTGTGTTTGATTAATTGTGTTTAGGAACTAGAATCTGGGAATAACAATTGGTATCAGAGCAGATTCATTTGAAATCAAATCAAGAAAAGAAAGTTGACACTGTGTTCTTCATGTCCAGTTCTGATTTCGAGTTTTAGTGCGAATTAGATGTTGATATTGATCAGGTTATGATCGTAGAGTGTATTTGATTGAGTGTGTATAGCTTGTTTTGAGAAATGTACTGTAATCATTTGTTAATTTTGCTTTTGAAGGAGTTCGAGTTCACGAGTATGTGTGCAATGTAAATTGAATCATATTAGTTCAATGTGTATTTGTTTGTAAATTTCAAGCATTGTAACCTGTTCTTATGTTGAAATTGAGTATATTTGCAAAGTTTTAAGATCAATTTTGAAGAATTTGATCGATTTCAAGACGAAAGGCTCGAAAAAGTGAAGAACACGCACGGATCTCTGAAGAACGCGTTAGATATGCAAAATGCGCAAGTTCTTCGTTAGAACGCGCAAGCTGAAGAATCTCAGTGTTGGTCAAAACGTGCAAGGCATTGTTAGCGAGTTCTAGAAACTCGCTGATCAAAGTCTGCGAGTTTTGAAAGTTTGGAAATTTTTCTAAGGACCAGAACACGCACGTAGTGGTTAGCGAGTTCTACAAACGCGCTAATCGAAGGGTGCGAGTTTGAGGAGGAACAGTGATCTGCGAGTTCGTTCATCTGTGAGTTTGAAAATCTTAGAAATTTTTCTAAGTGTTGGAACGCGCTAATCTTGTTTAGCGAGTTTATTCAAAATGTGCTAGTAGTATCTTGCAAGTTTCTGAAACGCGCACGCCTCAGCCTGCGAGTTTCTTCGGAATAGTAATCTGCGAGTTTGGTCGATCTGCGAGTTTGGTTGATCTGAGAGTTTGGTTAATCTGCGAGTTTGGTCAAAACACGCTAGTAGTGGCTAGCGAGTTTCTCAAACACGCACTTCTCAGCCTGCGTGTTTATAAGTGAATAGTGATCTGCGGGTTTAGGCATTAGCGAGTTTCTTCGAGAACAGTCTCTTGCGAGTTTCTACGTCTAGCGAGTTTTAGCGACTAGCGAGTTTCTCAGAACACGCAACCCTTTGCGTGCGAGTTTCACAAATGCGCAAGCCTTAGTCTGCGAGTTTTGTCACTTAGTCAAATTTTTCGAAATTTTTGATTTTTTTTATTTTTCTTGTGATTTCATATTTGGACTAACGATCAGTTCTAGTTTCATATTGCATATATTTTTCAAACAGGTTTAATCATGATGACTTCTAAAGATGCTCTTTACATTGGCACTGATGTCAAGCCTCCTGTTCTGTTCAAAGAAGAATACGAACAGTGGAAAGATAGATTTCTGGATTTTGTAGACAAACATGCAAATGGGGAAAACATTATGTTGTCAATTACAGAAGGTCCTATGGTACCAATCACATTTCAAATACCTGATGATGATTCATCTGATAGTGAAGATGGTACTGACGAAAGAGAACAGAAGATGAAAACCATTCAAGTAGAGTATGGTCAATATTCAGAGGAACAGAAAAGTCGGTATAAAGCAGATAAACAAGCAAGATCCTTACTTCTTCAAAGTATCCCGAATGACATCTACATCAAGATTGATAGTTACAAGGCAAATGCTAATAAGATGTGGGATCAATTGCTAAAGATGATGATGGGATCCAAGGTCGGGAATCAGATGAAAGTGGCTAACTGCATCAATAGCTATGAAGAATTCAAAGCCAAAGAGAATGAAAGCCTGGAAGACACCTATGAACGGTTTGTCTTTCTTCTGAATGAACTGACAAAGAACAAAGCGAAAAAGAAGCAGCTTGAGAACAATGTAAAATTTCTAAGCATCCTACAACATGAATGGAAGAAGCATACGCGTAGGATGAAACAGATGAAGGATCTAAATGACATTCCATTACATGAGGTTTATGAGACTCTGAGACAAAATGAGGAAGAAGTGGAAGAGAAAAGAGCTGGGAAAAAGAAGGCAGAAACAGTTCCATAACCTATTGCATTGGTAGTTGGAGAGAAGAAGAAAGAAAAGAAAGAAAAGAAGAAAAATAAGAAAGTGATTACAAGTTCTGAATCAGAATCAGAATCAGATGGAGATGATGGAGAAAGCCTCAAACAGGCTATGCTATTATTGACCCGAGCTTTCCAAAAGAAATTCTACAAAAAGCCAGGATCAAATTCTCAGAGATACTCTTCATCCAGTTCCAAGAATCATGAGCACCGAGAAAGAGTTGAAGGAAAGCGACATGAAGAGAACCGGTATATGGAAAGGAAGTCGGAAAAAAAGAAGAAGTTTATGAATGATTACACTGTTGTTGTAAAGCCTGCAAATGATCCAATTAAATGCTACAACTGTGGCAAGATTGGACATTTTGCTAAAGATTGTCGAAACCCAAAGGTTTGAAACTCCTAGTATTATCAGAACAAAGTTCTATTGGCCAAAGAGCAAGAAGCAGGCACAACATTAATGGCTTAGGACAAATTTTGGTTGGATTATTCAGAGGGTGAAGAGGAAGAGAAAGAAGAAGATGCTCATATATGTTTAATGGGAAAAGAGGTCAAGTATGATGATTCAGATGATGAGACAGCTAATGAGGTATTAAACTTAACTGAAAAAGATTTTATAACCAAAATGGAAGCTATGATGGTTGAGCTTAATGATCTTCAAGTAAAACTAAAGAAAGAAAAGGACAGAGTTGCTAAAAGAAACAACAAGATCTTTGAGCTTAATAAGTCTGTTATTGGGAACAAAGATCTAATTGATTCTTAATGCAAGTTTGCTTCTGATTCTAAACTTCAAGTAGATTGTTTTGAAAAGAAGATTTCTGATTTTGAAGTTAAAATTTCTAAGTATGAGTTTGAGAAGAAAGAATCTGCACTAACTGTTCATAAACTGCAGGTTGAAAACAAGCTTTTGAATAAGAAGATAAATGGTCTGGAAGCCAAACTCTATACAAGAGGCCAAACAGAAACCATTTTTCCGAATGCACCTAACGAAGAGGCTGATGTTAAGGAAAAATGGGGACTTGGTTTTCAAAACCCCCATTACTTAAAGAAAGCCATCAAAAAACAACCAGCACTTTATAATTTTGATTTTCTTGCTTGTGCTGGTAAACATACTCATTTAAAACCCAAATTTGTTACAAAATTACCAAAAGAAGTTGAGGTCAAAGAAACTGAAAATAGAAAGAATGTAAAGAAAATGCAACTACCATTTAACTATGCCAAGTTAAATGATAGTTATCTTGCAGAAACACCAAAAGTTCTTTCAAACGACTATTTTGCTAGTTATTCTGTTTCTGAGATGAAGGCAAAACCTGCAATTGCAAAGGTTTATGTTCCTCCACTCATTCTGGAAAGCAAAATAGTTGAGCTTGAAAATATTTTATCTGATGAAAAACTTTTGGTTGACATTGAACAAAGTGTATTTTCTACTGTTTTAAAGAACACTGTTTTTCAATCTAAATGTACAAAGTGTTCTAAAGTTTCTAAGGCACCTCAAACTTCAACTGATAACTTTGATGACTTATTTGAATATGCAAATGACTTTCATAATTGTGATGAAGGGTGCATAAAAGAAATTGATATGTTTGACTTCAATGCTTCTCTTCCTGATCATTCTACTTGTCTTATACCTGAAAAAGTGTTACCAAGTGTTCTTAAAACTGATGAATCATCTACAGTTTCTGTGACTGCTGAATATTATTCTAAAGGTAAGAATCATATGAAACAACAATGACAGAAACGGATTAACACTGGTAAACCAAAGAAAACTCATTTTCAGAAATCTGATTTTCCTAATAAATCTAAATCTTTTGTTTCAGATTTAAGCAAGAAAAGGTCGAAAGCTCGAACTGAATGGAGACCAAAAAGAAAGGATGATGAGATAGCTGAATCAGTTTCTGATAACTCTTGTAATAGATCAGTTAGTAGTGATAATGATGTAGTTGATCAACTTGCTTCATCTAAACAAAACCTTGTAACTTCTTACAAGCGGTATTCAATAAAGCAATTGATTCAATTATCTCCTATTACTACTAAATCTTTTCATTATCGGAGAAATGATTTTGCTAATTCTCATAATTCTACTGATTGGTTTGGATCTTATCATGTGTATTCTTCAAGATCAAATGTTTTTAAGAGTTTTCAACGAAAAGGAGGATCCATATTCAAATGGATACCAAAATCTTGTGCTAAATTGTTAGGACCCATTTTTAAATGGGTACCTAAATCTATTGTTTCCTGATTTCTCTTGCAGACCCGGCATATGTGGTACTTGGACAGTGGATGTTCCAAGCATATGACTGGGCAAAAAACTTTATTGTCTAATTATACAGAGAAATTCAGTGGAAATGTCAGATTTGGAAACCATCAGCTTTCACCAATCTTAGGATATGGTGACATCATTCAAGACAACATAACGATTAAGAAGGTGAGTTATGTCGAAGGTCTAGGGCACAACTTGTTTAGCATCGGTAAATTCAGCGACAAAGGGTTAGAGGTCAACTTCAAAGCTAAGAGATGTTCGGTTCGTTCTGAAGACGGCACAGAACTCTTAGCAGGCAAGAGAAAGACAAATCTCTACACCATCAATCTTTCGAAGGTTCAGAATGACAGTCATGTTTACTTATTGACAAAAGCTTCGATGCAACAAAGTTGGCTTTGTCACAGATGACTATCACATCTGAATTTTCGTTATATCAACAAGCTAGTCAAAGATAAGTTGGTAAAAGGACTTCCTGAGCTGAAATACGAGAAAGAACACTTATGTGCTGCATGTGAAAAAGGTAAGATGAAGAGAGCCTCACATAAACCGAAGCCTGAACCAAGCACCAGTTCTCCACTAGAGTTGTTACATACGGGTCTATGCGGTCCGATGAGAACACAAAGCTTAGGAGGAAAGAAATACGTGTTGGTTATTGTAGACGATTATTCAAGATACACGTGGGTCAAATTTCTACGATCAAAAGATGAGATGCCCGAGGTTCTCATTACTTTCTTAAAGACGACCCAGGTGAATATGCAGAGACTAGTCAAGTTTCTTCGAACGGACAACGGCATAGAGTTCAAAAACAAGATTGTTGAAGAATATCTCGAATCGGTCAGGATATCACATCAATACTCTGCTGCTCGTACGCCTGAACAGAATGGAGTTGTCGAAAGGCGAAATCGGACGCTAGTCGAGGCTGCTCGGACTATGCTGAGCCAGTCTGACTTACCTATATTCTTGTGGGCAGAAGTTGTGTCAACTGCATGTCATACTCAAAATCGGTCCATAATACACCGCCGTTTCCAAAAGACTCCATGTCAGCTGATCAATAACAGAACACCAACAATCAAGTATTTTCACATATTTGGGTGTAAATGTTTTGTTCTTAACGACAGAGAGAGTCTGAATAAATTCAGTGCTAAGGCGGACGAAGGCATCTTCATTGGTTATTCTTCAACATCTGCAGCATATCGTGTTTATCTGAAAAAGTCAAAGACAGTTGTCGAGAGCGTTAATGTTACATTCGATGAAGAAATGGCTTCTGAACAACTCAGTTCAGAACCCGTTATCACTGGAGTATTAGCTTCTGGACAGATCAGTCCAGAACCTATTTCTACAGAGAAAAATTCGGATAACGCTTCTACTTCAGTTTCACATTTATCTGATTTAGATTTGTTACTTGAATTATTTTATGATGAGTTTCTAGGATCTAATGTACCTAAATCTGTTGTGACTGACAGATCTGAAGACACAAGCTGCAATCATCCAGTCACTTCAGAAGTTTTGTCTGAACTTGAATCCCCCGTTCAGTCAGAAACTCACATTCCAACATCTACTCCTACAGTTGAAGATTCACAAGTAACTGCTGAGCCAGAAGTAACTGTTTCAGTTGGGTGTGATATACTGTCTACTCAACAGCCAGAGTCTGTTGTTCCAACTGATGCTTTTGCACCTGAAACTTCAACTGTAAACCCCCTTCCATCTATTCAATCTGAAGAGTCTGATAGTGGATTTCTATATGATGATCATGTTCAATCAGTATCTACTCCACTACCTCATGATCATCGCTGGACCAAAGAGCATCCATTACATCAAAATACCGATCTATTGTGACTCGAAGAGTGAAATTGCGATATCTGCTAATCCTGTCCAACATACGAAAACCAAACACATTGACGTCAGGTATCATTTTATAAAAGATAATGTCGAAAAAGGAACGATTAAACTTTATTTTGTAAACACATTG
The DNA here is from genome assembly GCA_954870635.1 of Arctium minus. NCBI lineage: Eukaryota > Viridiplantae > Streptophyta > Magnoliopsida > Asterales > Asteraceae > Arctium > Arctium minus. The sequence continues at coordinate 54,093,912 of OX941090.1, read as the reverse complement.
ACGTCAGGTATCATAACTGTTAATGCAGTTAGCCACTTTCATCTGATTCCCTACTTTGGATCCCATCATCATTTTCTGCAACTAATCCCACATCTTCTTGGCATTTGCCTTGTAGGTGTCTATTTTGACGTAGATATCATTCGGGATACTTTGAAGAAGAAGAGATCTTGCTTGCTTGTCTGCTCTATATCGGCTTTTCTGTTCCTCTGAATATTGACTATACTCTACTGGAACTGTTTTCATCTTCTGTTCTCTTTCCTCAGTACCATCTTTACAATCAGATGAGTCATCATCAGGTATTTGAACTGTGATTGGTACCATAGGACCTTCCATGATAGACAGAAGAATATTTTCTCCATTTGTGTGCCGGTCCACAAAATCAAGGAATCGATCCTTCCACTGTTCATACTCTCCTTTAAAAAGAACTGGAGGCTTGACATCAGTGCCAATGGAAAGAGCATCTTTAGAAGTCATCTTGATTAAACATGTTTAAAAAATATATGCAATAAGAAACTAGAACTGATCGTTAGTCCAAAATATGAAATCACAAAAATACAAGAAATCTTGAAATAGAAATTCAGGAATTTTGATCACAAAGGCCATATTACAGTTTTGAAAAAATCTCAGAAAAAAAAATTCCAAGTAAACCAAGCTTTGCACGACACACGGGATACGCAAACCACATCTTTGCGTGACACACTGCTTGTGCAAAGCACACTTTGCGTGATGAACTGCTTGCGCAAAGAACACTTTGCGCGACAAGCTTATTGCGCAAAGCTTACTTCTCGATCCGAACTTAATTTCATCAGCTTTTCGTTTCACGTTTAAAACACAAACCTTATCTTGCGTTTCCTGTTGAATACGCAAATCTCTATTTTCGTGAATCGTTGATTACGCAAAGTTCAACTTGCGTTTCAAGTTGATCATTTCTTTTGATGCATCGGAGTACACAGTCTCTTTTGATCGTTGAAGTATGAGTCCTAAACTGTTGTGTTTAGAAGTCAAACTCTTTGATATTGAAGTCCGAGTCCTGAGCTGATTTACTCATAAGTCTAAGTTCTTTTACTCCCCTAGACCTGAGGTTTCTGCAACACAGATGGATCTTTTGGCTTTGGTACCCAGTGATATTTGGGTTCGGTTTTGTTAGTTGCAGTTCTTTTCGGAGTAATAAAATAAGAACCATACCACGAATTAACATAATATTTACTAACAAAATCATTTGAACCACAATAAGAACAATTGATTTTCTTGTGTCCTAACATGATTATTTGATTGACAATATAAACAAGATCAGGTTTGCCAAAAGATTTACCTTGATAAGCATTGTTGTTCTTTTTGGCAGTAGGTGTGTTCACAAATGATTTCTGATCTTTCTTCTCATCATAAGATCCTTTCACTTTCCAAACTAACTTCTCATTACCATTTCTTCTTCTAAATGTACTTGTACCATCAACACCTCTATCATAGAAAAGGTTAGTTGTACGAATCTGATCTTTTAGAATAACTGACCTTTTTGTAGAAACAGTTAAATGATGTGAACTTGCTTCTATCATAAAAGGACATTCAGAATTAGTTGTATCATTTCTAGTTGTTTGAAGAATTGAATCTGGAGTCTTCTGCTCAGTCAAATCCACCTTAGAAACAATTTCTTCAAGTTCTGTTATCTTGGAAGATAAATTGTTTCTTTCCTTGGTGAGTAGGTCAATCTTTTTCTGAAATTCAGACTTCGTGTTCTGTTCTTTCATGGCCTTTGTTGATAGTTCAGATAATGACTTTGTAAGCTTCCCATCTCTGACTCAAAAATCTTCCTTTCTTCTTCAAATCTTTCTTTGATCAGATATTTCTTTGAAAACTCCAATAATTTTTCTGCTCAACTATCTTCTTCTCTTTTGCAAACTTGTCCCTTTCCATAATGATCACTTTCTTAAAATCTGACACTTGTTGAGAAAGCTTTGCACATTTTAGATCAACTACCTTCTTCTCTTCAAAAGTCTTTCTAGAAAATTCAGAGAACTTTTGTGCAAATCCTTTCTTTTCCTTTTCAAATTCTTCTCTGTCTTTAGCAATCTTCTGTTCCAACTCTGAAACCTTATTTCTCAACTATGCATTAGCACTTTCTAAACCATTTTCTGTCTCCTCATTCTTCTTGATAAAAACTTCTTCCTTGAGTTTGACAAACTTAGCTTCCAAATATGAAATCTTCATTTTTAATTCAGTATTTTCTCCTTCCAAAGCCTTTGATTTCTCTTCACTATTCATAGTAGCACCTTCCTCTATCTCAGAAATCCTTTTCTTTAGCTCAGAATTATGTTCTTCCAAATCCTTAACTTTGTCACCTTTCAAGACTTCAAAATTTTCTTTCTGAAGCTCTTTTATGTTTCGTTTATATTCATCAAAGAATTTGGAATATTTACCAGAGTTGGTTGCCTTTTTCAGATTTGCAATATGCACGTGGAGACATTCTTTCAAGTTATTGAAAAAAGAAATTTGTTCCTTTTATGTCTTCTCATAGTACTCAAGCATATTTTAGTTTCCAACAAGATCTTGATAATATCTCTCACGCTTTCGTACAATCTTTTCTTCAATAGAAACAATATTGGCTTTAAGTTTAGCAGTCTCTTCTTTTGATGACATCTTGATAAAACTTGCACTTGACCGTTGACAAAAATCAGAAGATTTCAAAATTTCGGGAAATCAGTCAAAAATGACTAAGTATAGATTTCTCAAACCACTGTATATCACTTTTCGCACAACAAAGACACCACTTTCGCAACTCAAAAAGCCTTCCCATTTCGCAGAACAAAGCATGAGAAATCCAACTTTTCGCATAAAAAAGCATGCGAAATCTAAGCTTTTCGCATAAAGAAGAATGTGAAATATGTATTTTTCGCACGTGAGATGTGCGAATTCTGTAGCTTTTCGCACGTTGAGGTGTGCGAAATCTTCACTTTGAAATAATTCAAAAACTTTCACCTTTCGCAGAATATCGTGCGAAAACTGGACTTAGAGAATTTCAGAGATCCATCGTGCGAATGATGAACTTTTCCCAAGATAAAGATCAGGAACTGTAGCTTTACGCATCTAATGGTGTGTGAATTCCATGCTTTTTGCATTCAATGGTGTGCGAATTCCAAGCTTTTCGCAGATAACGTTGTGCGAATTCTTAACTTTTCGTATCTTACTCCTGCGAATTCTAGACTTTTCGCACCAAGTGTTTTGCAATTTCTGTTCTTAAGAATTATTTCCAACTTCAAACAAGAACCATGCGAAATCCACTTTTGAATTGTGCAGATCTTGCGAGTTCTTCAATTATTCGACTCCAAAATTGTAACACCCTCAAACTCGGAAATAGCAACTAATTTAAAAAAATTTAAAATACATCGATAAATAATTTATCTACAAACACAATATAGGATTTAACCTCAATAAACACATTTATTCTCTACATACAGTCTATAATAAGGATGGTGCTACTAAAACCCAATAATAGTCACTATCTCCAACTGTGGAAGACTTCATCAATCTACTTACTCTCGTGTAAGTCTATAGCTCAACTCCTCAAAGCACTGCTAGAATCAAAACCCAACTGGAACCGGATGCACATGCCGACAAATAAAAAGGTTAGGCTTAACGCCCATTGAGCTCAAGAGTTTTCGTTAGAGATAAATAAAGCGATAACTTTAGGAATGTTATTTAAAATCATGATTTCCCAAAATGCAATACAACTAATTTAGAAACAACTAGAAATGAAATACATTAAATCTTAAAACCATCTCCTTTCATCATTCACCCCTTTCGTGTTTAAAATCATAAAACACACACCTCTTTAAATAAAGCCAAAACCCAAAGCGCACGTAAAACATAATTGATATTATAATGATCAAACGTTGAAAACATAGATAACTCAAACTTCCAAGACATCCCAATAACTCGAATGGGTTTCAATAACCGGAACCTTAAAACATAGATAAATACCCATACTCGAACGTCTCCGAAAACATGGATTATAAAACTCCATAACCAAAACCACACCAATTGGTGACGAGGAAGACCCGATTACATTGTACGTGACGGAACACAAAATACGTCACATAGTTATGTAGTAAATCAAAACATGTGGGTTACACATAAAACACCCACCGAGCTCAACTACTCCAAGTCTATTGCCCGAAAACATCAAGTCAACCACTCCAGGTATTTTCTTGAGAGTCCCCAAAACCGGACAACTCGGGCACAATGGAATTACACCTTACTGTCCATGGGACGCTGCCCGACCATATAGGCCCACACCCTACTTACCATGGAGCCTGATGCCTATTCCGTGCCAAATGGTGAACCAACTTCCCAAACGGGGACAGAGGAACACCGTGCCTATGGATCCATTGCACTAACTAAACCATTACATGACTCAAAATGAATGAACCAAAGCGTTCAAAACATGACATGCTCAACTAAGATGCAGTAAATGCAAATCATAACCAAACGCTCAACATCGAGCAATTAAAACGGACAAGTGTCCTCAAAACCCAACAAAATCTAAACCGAGCCATAAGCTCAACAAATCCAAAGACCCAACGTCGAAATCCATAAAATGAAATCAAAACAAAGTTATACTCAAAATCTACTTCCATAAAATAAATAATAGAAATACCAAAATACATGATTTATTTATCATAATGCTTCAAAATCCCAAAGATGTGTGCTAAATGAGTTTATAAAGTTAAACACCTTTAAAAATACTCAACTTATCAGCAGTTAACAAAACTTATCAGTAGTTAACAATTTCATGTAAAACGCTTTAAAATAAACATTTTGGCATGTACACCGTTTCACAAATCAACTTGAACTCACCTTGCTAGATTTAGGCTAAATCTAGATTTTACCCACTTAGAGCTCCTTTGAAGAAACTTTAATCCTCCAAGCCAAAAGTCTCCAAACACCTATATCCATACATTTCCAACCGTAAATAACCACATTCAACCATATAGAAACATTCCTCAAACATTACACATCAAAATCTCCATTTTGGTCCAAACCCAAATTTCGACCTAGATTTCTCCAAAACCATCAAACCCGAAATTGATAAACCACACACTAGGATAATCATCAATGGAGCATTTATAACTTATGTTAAGGTTTAGAAATGGAAGGGATACACTTACCACTTAGGTTTTGATGAAAACCTAGAAAACCCAACAATGAGCTTCAGGTTGAAGATGAAGATGGAGATGGTGAATCCTTGACCAAAGCTTTCCATTTTATCACTTGATGGTGTTCCCTCTTCATGAAATCCAAGGAATTGAGCCACAAATAAGCTAGGGTTTGAAAGGGGAAAAAGGAAAACGAATTGGGAGAGTATAGAAGAAGTTTGGGTGAGAAGAAATGAGGAAATAACTGATTTTCGCGACTTAACAGCCCCCTGGACTGTTTGGGCGACTTTGCCAGGCGTGGGCATTGTCGCTGGTTCTCCCAGCTTCCTTCCCGATCACTGTTTTGGCCGTAACTTCTTCGTTATAGCTCCGTTTTCGCTCCGGAAAGGACCGTTGGACTCGTAATTGAATCCTTTATCCATCAAGACTATAGAATATAGGATTCAAGTCCAAAATCATATATCTTATTTTCCCCTTAAAATTAACGATTTATGTACTAGCTTGAAACGATACCTTTTCGAAATCGGGGTGTTACAATCCTCCCAACCTTAAAAGAGATTTCGTCCTCGAAATCTGGCACCAACCAGCACCCAACATCGCACTTGGCAAAATCGATTGATTTCCCATAACAAATAATGATTCACGAAACCTTACCTCTTATACGAACCCGATTACATCCCGATCGAGGTTGTCACTGCGTTTCTCATAACGTGTCATTACAAACTCAATATCAACGCTCGATATAATTCACCGACGTCGGGATGAACGTTGAGTCCTTGCTTAATCATTTTCTTAATCACTAAATCTCGGTTGTCTCCCAACCTTATGTAGCTCATATTACTTCAAGAGTAACTTACGACCTTAATCAGTCATTTCCACCAATAATACCCCAATAATCCATATTGTAAAAGATTCATCGTCCCTTCCTTGACGACAATTCCTAGCACTAGCTTGGCCTGACCCAACACAATCGTAGATCCTCCCCTCAAGTTGCCATAAGCACAATACCCACAGATAGCGGATTACTTCAACCCCACGGTTACATAGTTCCCATAATGCATTCAAACATCGATTGATAAATCGGCGAAACCTCGTAGTTTGCAGGATTACCACTGATCGATCTCTAAGTATCAATATCTACTTCTCTTAATGTTACCACTTCACCTGCGAACACTCCAAGTTCAACGAACGTGCACTGAGTACACTAACGATTATTGTCCTCAAGAAAAGGGTCGACGCCAAACACCAAAATGGTGACATCAAAACGTGGACATCCCGCCGAATACTTCATTCCAGAAGTATTGTCGCATTACGGTTGATACTTAACAAAGGCTAATGTTCCCAAATCTTACATCCCTAACAGACGGACCACAAAATTCCTTGATCACCATTAAGACGGTACACCGTCAACATATAACTTGATGTCAACCAGATAAACAACCCATCAATACGAACCCAACATACGTAGGTAGTCACACAAAACCTCATCCCGAAGGTTTACCGAAGCATAGAGATCATCTCTTAATTAACTGGGGAACATAATCTAATACCCCCATGATTCACGCATGACCCGATTCAAAAACTGAAACTCAAATTCAAGGTTGACTACAAGTCGGATCATCCGACGCTTCAAATCCTAAGGACTTCTCTAGTCCCTTAATTGCAACTCCTAACACGATAGGAGTTTAAATCTATAGGCCTAATGAGTTCAAGGTTTTCAACTAATATGCCAATTTAAACTTTTATAAAACTCAAAAATTCAATGGTTTTATTACAATCAATTGCACGTATAAAATCCACTACCGTTTACTTGGTAAGTGTGTAAGGTGACAACAAACATCACACATATAAAACCATTTAAAAAAAATCTTTAGCCCTTACTTACATTAATAATGACAGTAATAAGGATATACAACAAGTTTTTCAAAGGGACCACTATGGTCCTAGCTCGCATCAATATACTCCATAAATGGGGAAATAATTTAACGTGCCAAAAAAATTTATAGCGAGGCGTTTGAACAAAACTCCCAAGAGACAAGTTATGTAATCAAGTTCCCAAAATTTCTCATTCAACTATATATAAAGATATGGAATAAAATCCCCAACAAGATCCGCATGCTGAGTTCGCCTCTCAAAATCTAACCGCACAAAATGCGCATGCGATTGGTCAATATACAATAACTTTAAATCAATTTTCAAACTTTAGGTCGTACAATGAAATGATTTTGTCCGAAAATAGTGGCTACAATGACATGTATACTGATAACTCACTTAATGCATTGCGGAATTTATAACATTAAAATTGACAACTGAAATACGTTCAAAGCGAAAGTCCAATACGAAGCGACATAAACCTTTCAAATGCTTACTCACACCCACAATTTAAAACAACTCGAATACCATGCAGCATACAACGAATAACACTTGTATAAAACCCAAAAAAGAAATCACATAATATTGAAACTTCCCAAAATAACATATGGGATAACATTTATTAACGAAACTCTCAAAACGTCTTTTAAGGTTGCGAAAATACCGGTACAAAACTCGCATGAGGCAAAACTATTAAACGAACATTCATAAGTTAACACACACAATAATACAAGTATACACCTCTCAAAGTTCAACCGCACGATGCCAAGTGTCGTAAAATAGAATTATATAACACCCAATAAAATTCTCCATAAACTCAATGAGACCCAACGACACTCAAAATCAAATGGCGCCAAAAACCAACGTTCCCAAAATCAAATAGCATAAAACAAAGTTATGACTAAAACGCCATAATTCCAAAAAATTTATCTTTTATCGCATCTGGTATAAAATGACACTTCTCAACAAAACTCACATGAGACTCAACGCCTCAATAAAACTCGCGAATTTACACTCAATAAAATTAAACTCACACAACTCAAAATACACTCGTCTATAGCAAAGCGTCAGAAAATAATTTTTTTTTTCATAATTTCAACACGTCTCGTGCAGACTAAATTCCAACGGAAATTTCGACTCAAAATACAGGGACAACTCTTCCTTTAAAACCTTAACATACGTGGAGGAGATCCAATGTCAAGGTCAAAAATTCTACAGTTATTCGCCCAATAACCCAAATAACATCAAAACACGAATATTACAATATCGGGAAAAATAGTGTTAGACACGAAACAGTGATAATGAGATTTTCAATTAAAATTGCAACCACGCGCAACAAAACAATTTTATGCATGTTTAAGCTCACGGCTTAAAATCTGACGAGTGCTGAATGCTTTACCAAAACTTCGTAGTATAACTCATTTTATGCTTCGAAAACGTGAGAAACAACTGATGCAAACATTATTTTAAAAGCAAACTTCGTGCATGACTTCGGTCGGCACTCAACATCTCGAAATCTTATTCCTCAATTTTCCATCATACTATTGTCATCCGGGTGATCAAACATCTTAAAGCAATCATCGAATATTTCATCGGTTCATCGTACAATTTCTCCTCGAATAATGTCGATTCCAAAAGTCTAAGGTTCTATTCCATCCATTCATTCCGACCCGAAACGGTCCACTTAAAGCTATCACCATGCTTACTGTCATTTCAAATGTCGAATACTCAAATCATCGACTCCTTCTAACGGTTACTTATTCAGAAACTTCTTCACTACCCCAACGGTTATTATACCAAGGCAGTTCAAGAATACTTATGTAACTCGTAAGCTCACCATAACACTGGCCAGGTGCTATTATGAACGTACTGTACATGATCATCCTTGCCATTTCCGGCGTGATTCCCGTTCCAAGCGAATCCACTAACCTCGAATCATCAAACCTTAAAGTGCCTAATGGTATGATCTCACATTCAAACGCTTAAACTTACGCTAGTTTGAGTCTAGGCATCTTAAAATCAATACCTAAATCTCTCAAACTTAAGCTCTGATACCAACTTGTAACACCCTCAAACTCAGAAATAGCAACTAATTTAAAATTTTCTAAAATACATCGATAAATAATTTATCTACAAACACAATATATGATTTAACCTCAATAAACACATTTATTCTCTACATACAGTCTATAATAAGGACGGGTGCTACTAAAACCCAATAATAGTCACTACAACCAACTGCGGAAGACTTCATCAATCTACTTACTCTCGTGTAAGTCTATAGCTCAACTCCCCAAAGCACTGCTAGAACCAAAACCCACCTGAAACCTGATGCACATGCCGACAAATAAAAAGGTTAGGCTTAACGCCTAGCGAGCTCAAGAGTTTTCGTTAGAGATAAATAAAGCGATAACTTTAGGAATGCTATTTAAAATCATGATTTCCCAAAATGTAATACAACTAATTTAAAAACAACTAGAAATGAAATACATTAAATCTTAAAACAATCTCCTTTCATCATTCACCCCTTTCGTGTTTAAAATCATAAAACACACACCTCTTTAAATAAATCCAAAACCCAAAGCGCACGTAAAACATAATTGATATTATAATGATCAAACGTTGAAAACATAGATAACTCAAACTTCCAAGACATCCCAATAACCGGAACCTTAAAACATAGATAAATACCCATACTCGAACGTCTCCGAAAACATGGATTATAAAACTCCATAACCAAAACCACACCTATTGGTGACGGGGAAGACCCGATTACATTGTACGTGACGGAACACAAAATACGTCACATAGTTATGTAGTAAATCAAAACATGTGGGTTACACATAAAACACCCACCGAGCTCAACTACTCCAAGTCTATTGCCCGAAAACATCAAGTCAACCACTCCAGGTATTTTCTTGAGAGTCCCCAAAACCGGACAACTCGGGCACAATGGAATTACACCTTACTGTCCATGGGACGTTGCCCGACCGTATAGGCCCACACCCTACTTACCATGGAGCCTGATGCCTATTCCGTGCCAAATGGTGAACCAACTTCCCAAACGGGGACAGAGGAACACCGTGCCTATGGATCCATTGCACTAACTAAACCATTACATGACTCAAAATGAATGAACCAAAGCGTTCAAAACATGACATGCTCAACTAAGATGCAGTAAATGCAAATCATAACCAAACGCTCAACATCGAGCAATTAAAACGGACAAGTGTCCTCAAAACCCAACAAAATCCAAACCGAGCCATAAGCTCAACAAATCCAAAGACCCAACGTCGAAATCCATAAAATGAAATCAAATATAAACAACCCATATTTATATAAACCCATGCTCCAAAGCATATAATTGACTCCAACGTAGTTTAGATTGGGACAATTCATTTTCCAAGTGAGTTTACAACATTTATTCTTTCAAAACGTCCCCTAACACAAAACCATGCATTTCTCCAAAACACAAATCAAAACACATTTATACTCAAAATCTACTTCCATAAAATAAATAATAGAAATACCAAAATACATGATTTATTTATCATAATGCTTCAAAATCCCAAAGATGTGTGCTAAATGAGTTTATAAAGTTAAACACCTTTAAAAATACTCAACTTATCAGCAGTTAACAAAACTTATCAGTAGATAACAATTTCATGTAAAACGCTTTAAAATAAACATTTTGGCATGTACACCGTTTCACAAATCAACTTGAACTCACCTTGCTAGATTTAGGCTAAATCTAGATTTTACCCACTTAGAGCTCCTTTGAAGAAACTTTAATCCTCCAAGCCAAAAGTATCCAAACACCTATATCCATACATTTCCAACCGTAAATAACCACATTCAACCATATAGAAACATTCCTCAAACATTACACATCAAAATCTCCATTTTGGTCCAAACCCAAAATTCGACCTAGATTTCTCCAAAACCATCAAACCCGAAATTGATAAACCACACACTAGAATAATCATCAATGGAGCATTTATAACTTATGTTAAGGTTTAGAAATGGAAGGGATACACTTACCACTTAGGTTTTGATGAATACCTAGAAAACCCAACAATGAGCTTGAGGTTGAAGATGAAGATGGAGATGGTGAATCCTTGACCAAAGCTTTCCATTTTATCACTTGATGGTGTTCCCTCTTCATGAAATCCAAGGAATTGATCCACAAATAAGCTAGGGTTTGAAAGGGGAAGAAGGAAAACGAATTGGGAGAGTATAGAAGAAGTTTGGGTGAGAAGAAATGAGGAAATAGTTGATTTTCGCGACTTAACAGCCCCCGGACTGTTTGGGCGACTTTGTCAGGCAAAAATGCCTAGGGCATTGTCGCTGGTCATTGTCGCTGGTTCTCCCAGCTTCCTTCCCGATCACTGTTTTGGCCGTAACTTCTTCGTTATAGCTCCGTTTTCGCTCCGGAAAGGACCGTTGGACTCGTAATTGAATCCTTTATCCATCAAGACTATAGAATATAGGATTCAAGTCCAAAATCATATATCTTATTTTCCCCTTAAATTTAACGATTTATGTACTAGCTTGAAACGATACCTTTTCGAAATCGGGGTGTTACAAAAATACTGTAATCAACCAAATTTCAATTCAAAACTTCAAAATTGATCCTAATACTCCACCAATTGATCCTCGAGAACAATCTGAATAGCTTACAATTAATCAATTACAACAGAATAAAAAAAATTACAAGATGATCTCAAGAACAGTGTGTTTTTACAATTCGAAAAAAATTTCAACAAAAAATCCAAATTCACACAAAACATATGTGAATTGGACGAAACAACTCAAATCAAACCTGTTCTGGACACTAATACGAGCACAAAGAAATCAAAATACAATCCAAAACAACACAAAATTATGAAATCGATTATGGAACTGTTTACTTTTGCGACTTCTTGAAAATTTCTTCAAAACTCCATTTTTGATCAATCTTTCTGATTCTTGTCTGCTCTGATGGCAATTGTTATTCCCAGTTTTTGCAAGATTATCAATATGAACAACAAATTTCAATTATAAATCATATGTCATTGATCTTGAATTCATCAGATTACAACACACACTCTCTCTCTCTACTTTCTCTAACTAGAATATACCATATGATTTTACAATACGCACACAATTAAGCTCTCTCACAAGATTAACAAGAAGACAACTATTTATACCAAGGACAAACAAGGAAACAAATACACTAAACTAACAAACAAGTTGACTTGACATAATTGACTTTGGTTGAATTAGGTTAACTTTGACTTACCACTTTGAGTAACTTTGACTTGCAATCTTGAGACTTTGACTTGGACGATTGACTTACAATCTAGATGATCTTGAAGAAAACAATATGTGCTCTAAGAAAGTGTAAAAAGGTAGGGATTCAGAGGAAAAGGGAAGAAAACAATGTTCTATTTCTCAAGAGCTTTGGTTATAATTGTCCATGTCCCTTCAGTCAAATCAGGACCTAGATGCTTGGTCTTTGCATGATATTTTTGGCACGTTGGTAGCTCAGGAACAACATATAGTGAAAGCTAAACCACAGATGGGTGGGCCTCTGGACTTAGTAAGTGATTCCATAAAGTCTATGGCCAAGCAGTCCAGAGACAAGACCACTGAGGGGAACTACAAAGACTAGATCAAGAAGAAAGGGAAGAAGGCATTGATTGTAGAGTGTGAAGAGGATGAGGAAGATGGTGAAGATGAAGAAGAATACAACATGATCTCAAAAGACAAGTCTTTGGCACTTCTATCTAAAGAATTCACAAGGGGTATCCAAAGAAGCAAGTGGGGCAGAGGAATAGAGAGGAAAGAGGAGAGAGATATCAGAGATCAACTCCTGTCTACCAAAGGCAATATGGAACTCCAGAGTCCTATGAGCCCAGATATGTTCAGAGAGAAGAGATGTGTGAGCCAAGGGCTATAGAACATAAACCATATGATTCAAGATGCTATGAACCAAAACAGGCACCAAAGTTTGTGCCAAAGGAGGAGCACATAAGTTCTAAGAGAGCGAAGAAGAAAAACGTGCAGAATGACAAATGCTATAGGTGTGGGAAGCCTGGACACTTTGCCTCTGACTACAAGAGCCCAACAACCAAAGATGTTGCTTTCTGTAAAAAGAAAGTTGAATATTATGCTCAAAAGAGTCTATTAGCTGAGCAAGAAAAGTGGGTCTCTGATGATCGTTCTAATGAGGAATGTAGACAAACCAAGTTTTGTGGTATGGCAGAGGTGAGTAGATCAGACACAGAAGATGACTCTCGGGTACTTTATACCTATGATCCTTTCAATATATCTTGTTCAGAGGTTGCAAATCTTAAACATGAAAAAGATTTCAAAATTTTGGAACAGAAGCTCTCTGATTGCCAAAAAGAACTTGCATTTTATAAAAGGGAAAATGAGCTTGTGGAACTAGGAAAAAGAGAAATCTTTGTTGAAAAAGAAGAACTTCTAAAGAAAAAGACTTCTAGTGAATCTGTGCTGAAAAAGAAGTGTGATGAACTTGAAAAGGATCTGCAATGTAAAGAGCAGAAGTTAAAGGAGTCTGAGACTAATAGAATGAACACTCTAGCCTTAAAATATTTTTTTCAAAAAGGAAGAGAATTTTTGCATAAAAACCTTAAAATAAAAGAAATTTTAATCAAGAAATACCAAGATGCACAGGATGTACATACAAAGATTAATTCCTAGATACATACACAAGGGTTAGGATTATGTGATACTAATCCTTACACTGGTAACAAGAAGGAATCTTTGGTATCTACATTCTGCATTGGTAAAACTCACAAACCAGATTTTCTAGTTATGCCTTATGTATTTAAGAGGCAGAGAACCTCTGAAGGCACAAGAATAAGTAATCTGCAAAGATTTGAGAATATCATCTATTCCTCTAAGCAACCAAAAGTTGAAAAGAGTAAAGAGGAAACCATGTTCAAGTTTGGATTTCCAAAGACACAACATCAGAACACCTATGCACTCAATGTAGAGGCAACTGAATTCGTTCCTCTAATGTAGAAGAAGATTCAAGAAAAGTTTTTGAAAATGATCTTTTGAAAGTTTTGGAGCAAAATGAATCTATTGTTCAACCTGAAATTATGTCCTTCATAATAAAAGAAACAAACTATTCCTTAAAAAGGGATGCAAATGGTTATGACATATATCCTAGTGTTATGGCCTCTGAAGAAGTTGAAAAAGACTTTCTTGATTCAGACCCAGATTCTAAGGCTTATTTATCATTTGTCACTCCAGAGACTATGGCTTTAAAGAGCCATAGATAGTGGTTAATGAATTAGAGGAGACTAAGCTCCCCTCTGGCATCCAAAATGGACCTATTTATGCAAAGAAATATGACACCAAAATACCTATCTGCCCAGATTTTATCAATATGTGTTTAAAACCTAAATCATCCCTTGATTTGGAAAATGAATTAAAAGAGAAACCTTCTGTGAAATCAACTCCACAAACTTCTAAACCCTTTGTATTCAAGCCAATCAATTTTACTAGAGAACAGAAGGAAAAATAGATTGAAAATGATTATGTTGCTCCTTCTGTGACAGTGAAATCTTTGGGAAAAGGAAAACAGGTAGAGCAGAAGCCCAAGCAAGCACAACAGAGCTTTCAAAATAAATCTATCCTAGATAGGATGTTTTGTCAAACATCTGATGCTAGGAGAGATAATCATAAGGCTTATGTACCCATATTTGAGAAATCTAATGAAAAGTTTAAGTAATCCTTTTGTATTCATCACTGTCATTGCTTTAACATGTTGCATCAACTGAGGAGATATTCCTCAAGTCCCAACTGCTTCCTCTCTAGGCCCAAAAGAAAGAATGAAAAATCCAAGGGCCGGAAAAAGCAAAAACAGAGAGCATCTGGACAAAAAGCAATGCCTAAGACTCTAACGGTTACTCAAAAAGCTCCTAATCAAAAATGACCCATTTGGAAATGGATACCTAAAACATTTTAATCTGTTTTCTAGAGACAGCATGATCCAGTATGGTATCTCGAAAAATACCAATAAATAAATAACATCCTAAACCAAAATCTAAACTAAACGAATTTAAAAACAATGAAAATTTTAAACTACATGAATCAACAAGAAAACTAAAACTAAAAACTAAATAAAAAAAACAAAGAAAAATAAAAGAAGAAGACAACGACGGCGAAGGAGAAGAGAAAGGAGAACAAAAACCGAAAACCAAAATTGTATTTAAATAAAGAATTTTTAAAAACAACCCCTTGAACTTTCTACTCTTTCAAAGATTCACTATTTAACTTCATTTCTTCAAAAGTTCCTTTGTTGAATTTCTTTTTTTCTAAATTGGTCCAACTTTTATCATTCTTCTTGAATTTGCTCACCACATAAAGATCGATCAAATACTTCAAATCCATCATCAACCATGTCGACGCATTCAACGTAAAATACCTGTCAAAATCGATGAAGACACAAAAATACCGGTGTAATATCCCCAATAGGTGACTATACGAAAATTAACTAAAAATATAATAAAATCTAAGTGTAAAAAATTAAACTAAATGCAAAATGCAATTATAAACTACTATTAATGCATGTAGAAAATGCACTTACCAATTTGTATATTAAGTTCGCATTGGTCATTCCTAGACGAAAGAGCTCCGGTCAAAACTTGGATGTGTTTCTTAGCCTTTAATAGACGAGTTGCATATGTTATGGAACGAGGGTGTTTTTATATATGATGCATTTTTTAAGAATAATTTCACAATGACGATCATACTTTTGTGGACGGTTAATGACTTCCTTGCCTATGCAATGCTATCGGCTTGGAGCATGCACGAAAAGTTAGCATGTCCCTACTGCATGGGATACGCCGATTCCTTTCAATTAAAAATGGAGGGAAAGCATGTAAGACTGACTGTCACCTAAGATGGTTACCTAGAACCATTGATATCGAAAAGACAAAAAGTCCTTCACGGACCGTTGCTCAATATCGAGTTCTGTTGGTCCACTATCGGAGTTGAATGGTAATAAAATATGGGAGTAGGTTGGTGTCCTTGATACGGTTCATGAAGGGAGATTGTCTGTCCCCTTATCTTTGATCAAGTTCTTATCAATACAAACACAATTACAAACAAATATGATTCACCAACCTGTTTGATTACAAACCACAGATTACAAGATTGATGTTTTCTCTTTGAAGCTCTCTCTCTGTTTTTCTCTCTTGATGTTTTCTTGTTGATGATGAATAGTGATGATTATTGATAATTATGATATGAGATATTCTAATAATATCTAATATCTAAATTCTAACATAATATCTAATAATAATAATATCTAAAACTAAATATCCTAAAATATCTAATAATCGATATTTAGGAATAATAATAAAATACTAAAAATAAACTTTGACATTTTATTACAAAACTAACATTAGACTAATATTGAGAGTGACTTTTCAGCTTTAGCTTATATGAATGACAAATCTCAATCTAATCAAGCAATTCTCATCAAGATTTATCAATAAAGTCTAGAGAGAGAAACTAGAGAGAGAAACTAGAGAGAGAAAGTAGATCTGAATATTCATACGTCTGAAATATTACAATAGAGTTCTTTCAAGATTTACAAAGCTTAAACCTATTTATACCCAAAGCTAACAAAGACAAAGACTTAACAACTAAGTAAACAAATACAACTTTGACTATTCTTGACTTTGACAATATTGACTTTACAACTTTGACTTTTCTCATTAAATCTTGGATACAATATTTTGACTTAACAATCTCCCCATTTGTATTCAAGATTTAATAAAAATTTGACACTAGTCTTCAGCTCTTGATTCTTCAGCTTTTATCTCTGAAAACTTTGAACTTTGAAGTTTTAACAATCTTCAGTCTTTCAGCCTTTGAAGAATCTTGAAAAGTCTTTTGCACTTTGAGGCTTTGAAAGTCAACATGTCGTGAACACGAAACTGATATCTCGAAACTTTTGAAACTCTTTGAAATCTTTGAAACTTTGAGGAATCTTTGAAAACTTGTATCTTCATCTCTCTGATCTCTTGACAGTCTTCAGAAAAACAAACATTCTCGAATCACCTATCTTCAAAATCTTTCAAAATCTTTGACAAAACTTTCAGAATCTATTTCCAAGTCAATCTTCACTTTGACATCTTCTTGATGGCTTTGAAATTGATCTTTCAGCTCTTCTTTGAAATTGAACTTTGTAAAATTCTCCCCCTTTTTGATGATTGTGAGCATCATGATCATCAAAACTTCTTCAATTTCAGCACTGTCTTTGATTTCCCCATTTAATCTCCTCTTTATGATAATATGACAATCTCCGCCCTTTGATCTGATTAGCTGAATCATGAATTGTATATACCCGAATCTTTTCAAATTCAGATATAATGAACGTTGTAACCCTGATTCAACAAATGAAACAGTTAGGAATGCCTGTCAGTAACACAAAGTTACTGTGTACAACAAATGTACAATTTAAGGAGCTGGTTTGATGATGACTCCCCAGGACTTCCATTCAATCATTGAAAAACACAAGGTTTATCTATGAATCTTTTGACAGAAAAACAAATTTTCTGTGTGCTCGTGCTTGTGTATGAAAGAATTTAGCACAATGATTGTGTTTCATAAGGCTCAAATTGTGTAAACTGTTGGGACAGCAACATGTATTACACGGACTCAATGTGCATGAAAGATGTGTCAAGGTGGGGCAACTTTACTTCTTTTTCAATATCTAAATCTTCCAAGCGAAGATCAGATAACAAATGTGTTGCGTCCCCAATAAAAAATGAAACATTTCTTTTTCGAGAAAAAAACGAGTAGCTGGTGGGGTTAAAGCAAGAGTTGGCATGGGCTCACTGGCTGATTCAATGATGGTCACCAAAGAATGTGAACCAATTAGAAGATATGGCTGCCCGACTCAGAAAGTGGTTGGTGCAGAGTTCTGATATTCTTTTAACTCTGATCTCACACCCACTTTCTTTTTAACATTTAAAGCTCACTTCTAACCAAACTCTCATTTCCATTTTACCGCTCCACACACTGAGAAAAACTCAACCGGATGAGTTATCTCCCCCACTCTTTGATTTTGACCCCTCACCCCTCAATCACTCAAGGATAACTTCCTGGGTAGAAAACACTGGCTAACATGAATCCATGGAAGTTATGTTTAAGCTCTCACACGAATCCCATGTAAGTCCTAAAAAGAATAGTTGCTCAACAGTTTAACTTGAACATTTAAGCTCAAATAAGATAACATTGTCAAAATGTATGCTCATGAGATTTGAGCAATTGAACTTTGAAGATTTCTCAAAACAAATATATTGAATGAATGAAATGAAATCAAGAGAGTTGTTTTGAGAATCTGACAATGTATCAATCAGATAAAATGAAATTGTTAGGGTATCAAAGAATTGGATACTTTGTTTATATGAACAAATATAAACAATTTAGCAATGAAAGCACAAATTTAGGAAAGATGATTGATGCTCAACAACATTGAATTTCAAACAAGGGTATTACCATCGAAAAATTGTTTCGATATGAGACATGGTAATAATAAATTCAAATGAAATACTGAACCGGTGTATATGAATACTTTATACTATATGGACAAGATAATACGCAAGTATTGATCTTTGGAAACACACGGTCAGTTAAACATTAAAGCTCAAAATTGAAAAACATTTAAAAGTCACACATCCAAATTCATGAAATCTTTTGAGAACTAGAAGTGGTTTGAACATTTTAGAAACCGTTTTTCATGCTTGAAAGTTGTTCTTCTTCCAAACAATCATAGATCTAGGATTAGAAGATATTTACCTTTAAGCTCCCCCTCAAATCATGATAAAATGATTTAAGTCTTTTAAGCTCCCCCTAGATATTTGCAAAATATCCAGGTCTGAACATTGAAGAACGGGTCCTGATCTGTCATGTGATTAGAAGCCATCACCTTTACTCCCCCTTAAATTATGCATCTGAAATATGTCAGTTAAAACACAAGATAGAGATCAATACAACTCCCTTTTGAATTGTAGACCGTCATATCGTAAGTATATTATCAATGAACAAGCACAGGATAGAGATCAATACAACTCCCTTATGAATTGTAGACCATCATATCTTATCGGATGCAAAGTACAGAAGTAAGATCTTTTGATCGCTGAGGTACGAGTCCTAAACTGTTGTGTTTAGAAGTCAAACTCCGTTGAAGTACAGGTCCTAAGTTGATGTACTTAGAAGCCATTTTCTCTTACTCCCCCTTGACTTGAGATGCCTGTAACACAGAATCAGTTTTTGGCTTTGGTACCCACTGGTATTTGGGTCCATGAATGTTAGTTGCGTTTCTTGTGGGGGGTTATAGAGTAAGAACCATACCATAAATGATCACTGGTCTTGTGAATATGATCATGTGTACGGCAATTGAACAATAGTATTTCTTACCTGACAACCTGATTAATTGATCTCTCGAGTAGATATGATCAAGTTGACATTTATGCGCATTGTTCTTCTTGGCTTTGTATGTATGTACACATGATTTCTTTCCTTTCAGCTCATCTTTCCTCTCATCTTCAACTGGTTTCTTCTTCCTGACTAGTTTCTCTTCGTTGTATCTCATTCTGCTTTGATGTGTACCTGAACCATCTATTTTTCTATCATAGAAAAGGTTAGTACTACGAATCTGATCAGAAGATTTAACTGACCTTTGTGAAGAAACAGTTTTCTGATTTGAACTTGAGGTTGTCTTTTCAAGTTCATTAATCTTTGAAGCAAGACTATCTCTTTCTTTGACAAGAAGGTCAATCTTCATCTCAAGCTCAGACTTCGCTTTCTGCTATTTCAGTGCATTCTCAGATAGTTCAGATAGCTTGGCAGTCAGCTTTCTAATCTCAGTCTCGAATATACTTCTTTCTTCTTCAAATCCCTTTTCAGCATCCATTCTCTGGCCTGATATTTCTTTGAAAAACCCTACATTCTTTTGTTCAACGGCCTTCTTCTATTTGCTAAACTTTTCTCTTTCCAAAATAAGTACTTTCTCAAAATCAGAAACTTGTTGAGAAAGCTTTATGCATTTAAGCTCAACAGTCTTCTTTTCTTCAAAACTCTTCCTTGAAAAATCTGAGAACTTCTTTGAAAATCCTTTCGTTTCACTCTCAAAATCAGCTTTATCTTTGACCATCTTTTGTTTCAAATCAGATATATTCTTTTGAAGCTCAACATTAGAATCTTCCAAACTTCTAATCTTCTCTTCATAACTCTCAACAGATACGGTTTGCTGAATTTTATCTTCCAACTCATAAATCTTTCCTTTTAGCTCAGACACAACCTTTGGCCCTAACATCGTCCATTCAAGATAGTCCCATAACTCCTTTCCTGTCGACTTGAATAAATCTTTTCCTGTCGAATTGTAGTTATTTATGTGACCAGAAATATCATGAAAAATACTCTTCAAAAAAAAACTTTGAGCTAAACTATCAGCTCTCTTTCTTTTCTTCTGTTCCTCAGTACAATCTTCTGTTGGATTTTGAGGTTTCATCTCTCCTTCAGTCAATGATAATCTGATATAGCAACTCAGCTCATGTTTATCTACAAAGTTGAAAAAATCAACTTTCCATTGCTCGTATCTTCCTTTGAGTAATATTGGTGAACTCATCTTGTTTCAAAAAGAATTTGACAAAATGATCTTAGTTGAAATGAATTCAAATACAAAATTCATACAATCTAATTAAAAGTACAGAATTTCCTCTCTCAGAAAATATTGAATGAGAAATCAGGTTGATACGAATGATCGTTCCCAAACAATTCAGAAAAATTTGACTGAAAGTCAAACTTAGATCAGCACAAAAAAAATAGTCTCAGAAAAATTCAATCTCTGAAATTCTCAAAGCACTGGAACTTCTCTCAAATTTCTTGAACTTGAACTCGCAGAACACCTGAAATTTAAAAACGCAAATCAATTTATTTGAAAGGTGCAAAGCAATTGAATTAAGAAATGCATAAAAGTAGAGTCCAATTAAAATGAAATCTGACGCAACATTAATAAAGTTGGCCCAAAGTAAGCTTTTGCGTGAACAGTTGGTGACGCAAGAAACGGTTTTATACGAACTGTTGGTGACGCAAGAAAGAACTTTACGCGAACTATTGGTGACACAAGAAAGAATTTTATGCGAGAAACTTGTGGCGCAAAACTTGAATTTGTTAGCACCATCGCCTCATTATAAAAACAAAACCAATTAAAATCTGCAAAAATCAATCTTGATAAAAATTCAACCAATCAAATTGCAATCATCAAATGAGATTTGCGTGACATGTGGATGGCGCAAACTGTTGGCGCAAGATGATGGAATTAATGGCACAAAATATGCAACCACTAACACTTGGATGCTATTATTTCACGTTCACAGCCCCATTAACCTTTTGAAGACCAACCAATCAAATTAACTTGTGGCGCAAATGTAATCACATTTTCAATGGGTGGCGCAAAATATTTGTTTGATTAGCGCAAAACAATTGAAGAATGTGGCGCACACTGTCTTGAAACTCACCGTCCCACGATTGAATACAACCAATCACAATGCATAAAAAAATATGTGTGGCGCAAAAAATGAGGTTTGCGCGATTAGTGATTAGCGCAAATCCTAATGACGGTGGCATGCATGTGGCGCAAACCAATTGTGAATGACAAATCCCAACCTAATCTAGAAATTCTCATCAAGATTTATCAATAAAGTCTAGAGAGAGAAACTAGAGAGAGAAAGTAGATTTGAATAATCATACGTCTGAAATATTACAATAGAGTTCTTTCAAGATTTACAAAGCTTAAACCTATTTATACCCAAAGCTAACAAAGACAAAGACTTAACAACTAAGTAAACAAATACAACTTTGACTATTCTTGACTTTGACAATATTGACTTTACAACTTTGACTTTTCTCATTAAATCTTGGATACAATATTTTGACTTAACAACTTCAGATTTCAATCTTCAGATTGGACGATCTTGAATCCAATAAATTTGTGATCTAACAATCTCCCCCTTTGGATCAAGATCATTACTAAAAGGATTTAGCAATTCAGTCTTCTCTTTCAGCTCAGAAGATGCAATCTCCTTCTTTGTATTCAATATATAATAATCTCCAGTTTTAGCTCAGAATGCTTTAGCAAAGTATCTTCAAAGAAAATTTCTCTAAAATCAGCATGTCTTTAGAACACTTGGTCTTTGAAGAATTCGATCTTGGACATATGTCTAAACTTTTGTTCTCTCCCATTTCTTCTCCTATTTCTTGATTAGCTCTTCTCCCCCTTTTTGATGAAAAGAGCAACGATTTCATCAAAATCTTTTAGCAAGAAATGTCTTTCATAAGGAGCCTCTGATT
The DNA here is from genome assembly GCA_954870635.1 of Arctium minus. Classification (NCBI taxonomy): domain Eukaryota; kingdom Viridiplantae; phylum Streptophyta; class Magnoliopsida; order Asterales; family Asteraceae; genus Arctium; species Arctium minus. Next base: position 54,071,506 of record OX941090.1, on the reverse strand, counting down.
CGTCAATCCAAAAGATATTCATCCAGATCTTTGCAAATTCAGACAAAATAACCGTGTAACACCTGAATCAACAAATGAATCAGTTAATATGCCTGTCAGTAACACAAAGTTACAGCGTGTAACGAATACACATTGGAACTGATCTTTTTGATGTTCACTCCCCCAGGGCTTCCATTCAATCATCGAAACACCACAAAGGTAAATTCTATGAATGTTATGACAAAGAAACAAATTACTTGTGTGTTCGTGCATGTGATAGAAAGAATTAAGCACGTATGATTGCTTATAGGCTCAAAATTGTGTTAACCACTGAGACAACAGTAAGTACAAACACAGACTCAATGTGCATGATTGAAGTGCGAAGGTGGGTGTGTGTCCCTGAATTCAAGTTCTTATTACAATTAATCAACAAACAAGATGTCAGGATCTGATTCTTAACAAGAATAATGAAACTCAGAAACAATATTAAAGAAGTTGCGGAAAAACAATTTAATATTCAAACTATCAATGTAACAGTAAAATAGAAATCACAACTTGTAAACTTTATTGAATGATTAAAGTTACAAGCTTTCAAACAAAACCTCAATCTTGATGAATAGGCTCACCAAGAAGAATTCTACTTTTCTAGAACTAGGATTGTAAACCTTGAGGTTAATTCTCTCTCTAAACAAAAACTTCAGAATTAATTCACATCCATCAAACTATTCTATACTATATAAACAAAGATTGAATACAAGATAATTACAAAACATAAAAAACCTTCAGTATATTCTTCTATAATTATCTTCAACCTTCCATGATTATCTTCAGCCTTGATCTGCGCGTATCTTGATTATCACATAAGCAGTATTAAATCATAGCAGCATTAATACTCTGAGCAGTACTAATCTTCACTAGCAGCATTAACCCTTTGAGCAGTATTAATCTCCAGCAGTACTAACTACTAGCAGTACTAACTCTCCAAACAGTACTAACTATTCAAGTAGCAGCACTAACTCTTTAAGCAGTATTAATTCTACAAGCAGTAGTAATCTTGATAGCCTGGCAGTAGTAATCACTTAGACAAATCTTCAGTTCCCAACAATCTCCCCCTAACTTGACTTTTAGAGAAGAGAAGTCAAGTTCTTCAGATGCTCCCAAAACTCTATTTCTCATACGCCTATATCAGGATTCAGCCCCAAACTTTGATTTATAATTCTCTGAATCAAGTACCTTGCCATTGTAGAATCTGGTGCACAACCAAGCTTCTTCTTTAACATAGCATGCAACTTTAACCTGTTATGGTTGTAAACTCTGTCCACTAGGAAGTATTCAAAGTGATTTGTATCCATAGCCAGTGCATATACTCCACTTCTTTCATATAGAGTCCAGTTGTTGACGGTTTTGAACACATTTCTGATAACATGCTGAACTTCCTCTGGCTTGAACATCATGCAGAGATATTCCATCACAAGCTTTGTAACTGGTATCCCTGGAGTTTTCAGCATATCAGCATATAGTTTCATCCCCACCTCAAACATTTCCTCTAAATCATATCTGGAGCATACTCTTACTATCTTGGCCCAAGTAGGATACACTTCAAACTTTTCATCTTTCCTTTTCAGCCTGATATACTCCTTTCTATCTACTTCCATGGTATCCCAGTGAATAATTTCAGGAGGCTTGACACCAACTGGTTCAGCAGTTATAGGCTCAGGCACTTTCTCCATCACCACCATGTACATATTTACATCATAAGTACTGGATGGTTCTTCCTGAGATTGAGCTTTCTTTCCTTCAGACTTAGCTTCCCCTTCTTCAGCTACCTTTTGTTCAGTTTCTTCCTCAGCCACTCTAGGTTTCTTAACAAGTTTTCTTCTTGCCATCATTTTAGTTCTTTTCAAAGTCTTCAAACTTTCACCTAGAGTAGCTTCCTTCTTTGGAGTTTCTTGATCATCAGGAAAAGGTTTTTCTATTAGAAGGTCATGCCTCTCTTTCATCCTCTTTTCCACTTCAACTTTTGCTTGATCATTCCCTTGTAGCTTAGTCATCTCTGCATCATACAACCCTTTGATTTGTTCAAATGACATCTTTGAGAAAATCTCCTTTTTGACTCCCACAGCACCTTTAAGGAAAGTGATCATCTTCTTTCTCTCTTAAGTGCCAAGGTAGGTCTTTGAAGGTTGCCTTTTCTTTGCAGCCATTTTGATCATCACAGGCTTCTTTAGAGTTGCAACTTTCTTCTGTGTTATCTCTGTTGCCAAACTCTTTTGATAAACTTCATTTAGCTCTGCAGCTAGAGCCTTTGCCATCTCTCTATCTTTCTCCACTTGAACTGTTTCTGCTTGCTCAAGTTCTGCTTGAATCTTCTTAGCCCAAGCTTCATTTGACTCAATCAACTTTTGCTTTTTAAGTGGTTGGTCAGATTCCACTATCTTGGCTTTGCCTTTATCCTTGTTTGCAACTTTCTCAACACTTGCTTTCTTGATTACCTCACCCTTTTCTTTGATGACAACTCCTTTGGCCTTTGAAGTGACCTTGGGAGTATCATGTTTAGCCTTGATAAGTGCTTCAGCTATCTCAAATTCTTCCAAATTTCTGCTAATGAGGTCAGATAATACCTCTTGAACAATTTATACAGCTTCATTTGTTTCAGCAGCACTAATTGTTTCTGCTGCTTTGTCTGTTACTGCTGCTTCTTCAAACACTGAATCTTTTTCTACTGCTTGTACATCAAACTCCCCCTCAACTCCATGTATCTCCCTCTCCAGGTTGATCTCAGCTTCTGACTCCCCCTTTTTGGGAGCATCATTCACTAGTTGCCTTCTTCTGAGTACAAATCTTTGTTTCTTCTTCTTTTGAACCACCTTCTGAACCAACTTCTTTATGTTGCTGATCTCTTCTTGTTGGTTGATGATGACTTTCTTGAGCTCATTTACAACCTGCTTCTGAGAATCTAGTTCAGTTGCCATTTTGGACATGGCAGAAATCAATTAATGATAGTCATATATATCCTCACCTTCTCCAGGAGTGTTACCCCCTTTTGATGGATCATTGGAATGTTTAATAGGGATCTCCAGCCTTGCTGAAGTACCACCTATTCCCTTGGTTTCTTGGCACCCGGGACCTTTGGATGATTGCTCACCCAAAGTTGCCATGGGGAAGGTCTTAGTGATGTTACCACTGTCCTCCTCTGTGCTAGCAGGAGTAGTGGCAGCCTTCTCACCCACATACTCATACATCTCCTCAGTGAGAACCTCCTTGGGGTTGGGAGACACCCCAGTGGTTTCCCTATTGATATTCTCTAATGGAGAATACTCCATTAGAGGGCTTTGAGGTTCTGGGTTTGTAGGAGGTACAACAAGGGAAGGAGCCTTGTGTACCTTTCTCTTAGCATAAGTTTTGGTTAAAACTGGTGTTGGCTTATGAACAAGAGACTGAGGAAGTGATATAGAGGTTGAAGGTTGGGTTTGGCTCTCGGTGGGATAGTCTAGTGAGGGCCTTGACCCTGATGCCATACCTTCTTGGTTGTGGGACACCACCATCATTGTAGAGAACAATGGGGTGTCAATTCCTTCCGAGTCCTTGGAAGATCTTTTCATATTTGAAAAGACCTTGCCCTTAGGGATTTTAGGTACATATACCTCATTAAACTGAGGTATATCCATCAATTCAGTGGTGATAACTGCCTGGACAAACCTTGGATACATATAGAAACTCTTTTTATTATCCAAGTTTGACACAAGGTCATTTAAAATCATTTTGGAGAAATTATACTTTCTGGCAGTGGACAAGCAGACCAAAGCATAAGCAATGGTACTGCTGAACTGACTCCATCCAGTAGTTTTTCTAGAGATACAGTGCATAAGGGTATGAACAAAGAACCGCCATTGGAAAGAAAAGTTAGCTTTGAAAAATTTGAAAATCACCTTGTTGGCCTTCATACCCCATTCTGGTGAGATTGGAAAACAAGTCCTCATTAGGGATAGAAGTAATACCTGAGGCATCGTCTAGTTATAGACTGATGCGAGTTACCTCTTCAGTGACTATCAAGGGTTTATCACATACCCTTGTCTTGATGAACTGCACACCGTTTTCAGTAACAGCGGTGGCATTGGCCCAAAATTGTTTCTGGTGCTCGATGAAAATTTGTGGTGACACAGTAAGAGCATAGGCTATGTGACTGGACTTGAGAAAATCAACGATTTGTTGAAATCCAGCAGCCTGCTAAGGCTTTTGAAGCATTGCGATCCCATTGTGTTCATCAATAAATGCCATGGATGGCATCGGTCTTGAGGATACTCGACTGAAACACACTTGTTGCTTGAGAGAAAAGGGTTAGAGAGAAAATGAACATTATTCAAAGAGTCGTTGTGAGATTTTAGGCGGGCAAAGATGGTATTTTTATGATTCAGGAAAGAAGCAGTATTAACCCTATTTTCAGTTAAAGCAGTACTAACTGAGAGCAGTGTTAATTGAGAGCAGTATTAACTGAGAGCAGTATTAACACATACCTGAAGTAGTAACTCAGACTAGCAGTAGTAATAATGAACCTGCAGTAGTAACTTTGCACTGGTAGCATTAAAACTGCACTTGGCAGCATTAACTATACTTGCACTGTTTGAAGCTTGTGTTAGTCTGAGCAGGGCAATAAATTTCCTGAGAAAGATGATTAGTAGCACAATCCAAATAAACAAATAACAGGTATACAAACACTTATTAAACATGAGCTCATTCAGAGTTGATCATGCCCACACTTGTGACCAAGAAAGTGAATCTACCCACATCAAAAGCTTTAGTGAATGGATCAGCAAACTGATTATCAGTATGAACTTTAGCAACTTGAATAAGCTTCTTTTCATTGCAGTCTCTAATAAAGTGATACCTGATTTCAATGTGCTTTGTTTTGGAGTGCTTGACTGGATTGTTAACAATGCTAATAGCACTGCTATTGTCAATGAAGATTGGAGTGTGAAGAAAGGTTACCCCATAGTCCAACATTTGATTCTGAACCCATAGAACCTGAGAACAGCAACTTGCAGCAGCAATGTACTCAGCTTCTGTTGTGGATAAGGACACTGTGATTTGGTTCTTACACTGCCAAGATACTAGTCTTGCACCCAAAAGTTGACATCCTACTGAAGTAGACTTTTTATCCATATTTGCACCACCCAAGTCACTATCTGAATATGCAATCAAGTCAAAAGTAGATTCATAAGGATAACAAAGACATAATCTAGGTTGCTCTCTTAAGTATCTGAAAATCCTCTTAACACCTTGAAGATGTGACTGCTTTGGCTTGACTTGGAATCTGGCACACACACACACTGGAAACATGATATCTGGTCTTGAGGCTGTGAGACACATGAGAGATCCAATCATTGATCTATAAAGATGGACATCAACATCCTCCCCCTCAAGATCAGCAGTGATCTGTTTGTGTGTTTCCATTGGTGTACTTGCTGGCTTTGATAATGATAAACCATATTTATCCAGGATGTCTTTCACATATTTTGATTGACTTATGAAAATCCCATCTTTCTGCTGTTTCACTTGAAGCCCAAGGAAGAAAGTAAGTTCACCCATTGAACTCATTTTGAAGCTCTTGTGCATCAACTCTTCAAAGTCTCTACACATCTGATCTTTTGTGGATCCAAAGATGATGTCATCCACATAGATCTGAACAAGTAGGATGTCCTTCTTTCTTCTTTTGATGAACAGGGTCTTGTCAATTATTCCCCTTTCAAACCCATTTTCCAAGAGATAGGTAGACAAAGTATCATACCATGCTCTTGGGGCTTGATGTAGACCATAGAGTGCTTTCTTAAGTTTGTATACTCTGTCAGGATATGATGGACTTTCAAATCCAGGGGGCTGACAGACATATACTTCTTCATCAATTGTTCCATATAGAAAGGCACTCTTCACATCCATCTGATATACCTTGAACTGCATATATGAAGCATAGGCTAGAAACAACCTAATTGCCTCTACCCTTGCAACAGGAGCAAAAACTTCCTCATAGTCTATGCCTTCTTCCTGAGTGTACCCTTGTGCCACAAGCCTTGCTTTGTTCCTTATTACTATTCCTCTTTCATCCTTTTTATTTCTGAAAATCCACTTGGTGCCTATTGCTCTATGACCTTTTGGAAGGTCCACCAAGTCCCACACATCTTGCAATTTAAACTGTAGTAACTCTTCTTGCATGGCTTCTATCCAACATGAATCTTTCATTGCATCATAAGCCTTCTTAGGCTCAATCTGAGATAGAAAGCAAGTGAGTACTGTATGCTGCTGATCCTGCAAATCTTGAAGTCTTCTTTGATTCCTAGTTATCATAGGAGAAGTGATGTCTCCTATTACCAGCTCAGGAGGATGATTCTTCTGAGTTCTTGTCTGATGAATAGGTTCTTCATTAATTACTACATCTAAATTGGAGTCATTTAAGTCAGCTGAGGGGATCTCATCAGCTACTTTTGGTTCTTCATGCTCTGAGTTATCCTCATCTCTTCTTTCTTCTTCACTCTGACTTGGTTCAGTAACAGTCTCCTTTTCACATATTTCAACAGGATCCATTGTAGGTATTGGAAAGATCACAGACTGAGGAATAATATCTTTAACTTGTTCATCCCCTGATCCTCTGCTTCCTGATCCTGCATGATCATCACTACTGAAACCCAAAGAGTTAGTTAGTGAATCAATGTCAAATAGCCACTGAGGACCTGAACCAATAGGATTTGGTGTGTTCTCATTGCATTTGACATTGTCACTTTCCTCAATTATTCTAGAAGAAGAATTAAATACTCTGTAGGCCTTACTCTGAGATGAGTAACCAACAAGAAAACCATCATCTGCTTTGCTATCAAACTTTCCTAAGTGAGTTTTGGTATTGAGAATGGTACAAGGACACCTAAAAGGTTTGAAAAAACCAATAAAAGGTTTTCTTTTATTTAAAAGCTCATATGGTGCCTTGTTCTTAGGCTTGACTACTAGAACTCTGTTTTGGACATAGCAAGCAGTATTAACTGCTTCAGCCCAGAAATTAATTGGAAGTTTTGAATCAACTAACGGAGATCTAGCAGCCTCAATCAGTGTCCTATTCCTTCTCTCAGCAACACCATTTTGTTGTGGAGTCCTAGGAGCACTGTATTGTCTCTCAATTCCTTTTTCCTCACAAAAGATGTTTGGGTCAAGATTTTTAAATTCAGTGCCATTATCTGACCTAATGACTTTTACCTTTTGATTTGTTTGGTTTTCAATTCTTAGAATAAAGGATTTGATTAGTCCACTTGTCTCATCCTTAGTCCTTAGAAAATATACCCAAGTAAATCTAGAGTAATCATCAACAATAACTAAGCAGTATGATTTCTTACCTATACTCATAACATTTGTAGGACCAAACAGATCCATATGCAACAACTGAAGAGAAGAAGAAATTGTGTTCAAATCTTTAGACTTATGAGAAGTTTTGTGTTGTTTGCCTTTGAGACAAGCAACACAATGATCATCACATGAAAAAACTTTTGAAGGCAGACATCTTACAAGGTTGTTTTTAACAAGTTTATTCATTGTTTTAAAGTTCATGTGACACATCCTTTTGTGCCAAAGTGATGATTCATCCAAAGATGCTTTTGAAACAAGGCAGTTTAGGGATGAATCATTTGAAACATTTTCCATATCCAAACAATAGACATTATCCTTTCTAGGAGTTCTTAGTAGTATCATCTTTTCATCAACTACCTTGAATCCAGGAGCAAGGATAATGCATTCTGAATCAGTAAATAATATACTATGCTTTTTGTCACAAACCTGTGATACACTTAACAGGTTGTATCTTAACTGTTCAACATAGAAAACATCCTCAAAGGTCATCTTACCTTTTGTTACATCACCCTTACCACTAATCTTACCTTCATCTGGAGTATTCCCAAAGGCAACATGCCCTCCATCAATTTTCTTGAAATTCTTGAGGCAAGCCATGTTCCCTGTCATGTGCCTAGAGCAACCACTATCAACATGCAAATGCTCTTTCCCTTGAGCTGCTGGTTGCCCTGCACATAAGATAAATCTATTAGTATTGATTGGGAACCCAAGCCAAAGTGGTCTTGGGTCTCCCTTTCTCATCAAAGTATTTACACTCCTTTTTGATGAGATTTTTAAATTTAGAATCTTCTTGACTGGAGTACTTTGTCAAGATGATTGGTCTAGAAGCACAAGCACTAGAAGCAGTACTAATTTTAGAAGTACTAACTGAGTTAGCAGCACTAACAGGTTTGGTAGTACTAACCTTGTTAGAAGCACTAACAGAGTTAGCAGTATTAACATTTGAAGAAGTACTAACAATGTTAGTTTTAGAAGTACTAATACTCTCAGCAGCACTAACATTGATAGCAGTAGTATTGCTTCTGGCAGCACTATCTTTGTCAGCAGCACTATTTGTGGTAGCAGTACTAACAATTTTAGTGCTTTTGGGAACCCATATCTTGACACTCTCTGTAACAGTCTTTTTCTTCATGTGGATTTTAGATTTAACATCTTTCTTAGCCACATGGTTCCTTTCATTCTTCCTATAACCAAAGGGTTTTTGCATGGATCTTTGAAAGTTTATCCTTTGGTTAATAGGATTAAAATAACAGTGCTTGGCAAGATGATTCAATTTGCCACATATGAAACAAGGTTTTGGTCAGATGATTCTACTCAGATCAACTCCTTGTTTCTGAGCCCACTGATTATTCCAATTTCTTTGATTTACCCTCCTTTTATCATGTTTTAGGGGCTCAGATTTATTACCTGCACACTGTTTGCAAGGAAGAGGATTCACAACTATGGTCTGCTTGTAATGGACCTTTTCAGACTTTCCCTCAGTCTTCTTTACACCTTCAGATTTGACCCAATCCCTTCCACCACCCTCATTAGTAAGAATGTTATTTTCTAAGGGAATCTCACTACTCACAGTGTTATCCTTACTCTTACCAGCTTCTTTCTCAGTCTTGTCCTCAACAACTACTTCATCTAAAGGATCTATATTAGTGGCTGCCTCATGCAAGTCCTTCCTATCCTTGGTCTCTAGCAAGTCTGATTTAGGAGGGATGTAGTTGTTGTTTTATGGTGGTGGTGTGGTATTGTACCCAATTCCTGGTTTAAGCTTATCATGGATTTGGATCTTTAGAATTGAATCCATGGCTTTAGAAGCATATGAAAACATTTCCATATCTAGCTTACCCTTATCTAGTTCTCCTCTCAACTTTTCATTCTCCTCTCAACTTTTCATTCTCCTCTATAGACTTTGTTAGTTGGATTTCTAGATCATTTTTCTCCCACTTCCAGTAATTTGTATCATATGTGTGCTGAAGTTCATTGGCTTGGAAACCTTTAATTTGTTCCTCAAACCTTTCAACAATTTTCACATAGTCTTTTCTATCCTTTTCTAACATCTTAAGGTCATCACTCATACTCTGGTTGTGATCCCTGTACCTTTTAACAGTGTCTATGCAAGTTTGAGAACAGAGATTAGAAAGTACCTCAGTTGGGAGATCAGATACCTCTGCCATGAGAGCTTGATTTTGAATGGCCTCTTCTGCTTGATCACTCCAGTCAAACTCCATTCCTTGTTGAGAAACAAGAGCTTGAGCAGAGTTTCTGTTCTGGTTGAAGCTTCCAGTCTGAGCTTGTTGGTGGTTGTTTTGAGACATTCCACTTCTGCATTTCCTGGCAAAGTGTCCCTTCATGTGACACTTGTAGCACTCCACCTTTGACTTATCAAAGCCTGCTCCATCTTCTCTTCTTTGGGAGAAGTTGTTCCTCCCAGTCCTCTTGATGAACTTCTTCAGCCTCATGGAAAGCATGGCCATCTGCCATTTAATATCCATCTCTTCAAGATCATCAGGATGAAGTTGTTCCAAGTCATCATTGATTAAAGAAGAGTTACCATGGCTGGAAAGAAAGGCTTCAAACACAGATTCATTGCCTTTTTCTTGATTTACTCCATTGGCAGCATTAATTGATTCAGGGTTAGCAGTAGAATCAGTTGATGCTGATAGGAGTGCAACATTATGAACATATCCTGTAGGCTTCTTCTTTGTTTCCATCTCAGATTCAAACACTCTCAGATCATTATACAGATCATCCAGTTCCTTTTCTTCCAACATGTCATTCTGTCTGAAAGAGACAGTGTACATGGTCCACTCATCTCCAAGGTATCTGAGGAACTTTCGGTTGACATCATCTTGTTCCATCTGAACTCCAACAGTAGCCAACTCACCAATTAACTTATTGAATCTGTCAAAAGTTTGAGTCATAGACTCATTATTTGAAGATGTAAAATTCTCATATTGCTGCTTGAGAATATCCCTTTGATTCCTCTTAGTGCTCTTGGTGCTAGCAAATCTTTTCTCTAAAGCATTCCATAGGATCTGAGCATCAGTGCAGTGGTGAAATTGATGTTGATACTCATTAGGGATGGCCAAAAGCAGGGTGCTTAAGGCTTTCATCTCCAATTTTCTCACTTTGTTCTCAGCATCAGTTTTTGGAGGTGGTCTTCTACCATCTTGTCCAATTTTCCCTTTAGCAGAGGGACCATTCTCAACAATGTCCCACATAGAAAATTCTGTAAGGAGAATGTACTGCTTGATCCTAATTTTTCACATGTCAAACTCATTGGGTTTGAGCATGGGAACCTTTGAAACAAGAGTACTGGTTGATTCAACTGTGTTGTCCATGATGAATGAAGGTTTCTGAGAATACTAGGCTCTGATACCACTTGTCAGGATCTGATTCTTAACAAGAATAATGAAACTCAGAAACAATATTAAAGAAGTTGCGGGAAAACACTTTAATATTCAAACTATCAATGTAACAGTAAAATAGAAATCACAACTTGTAAACTTTATTGAATGATTAAAGTTACAAGCTTTCAAACAAAACCTCAATCTTGATGAACAGGCTCACCAAGACGAATTCTACTTCTCTAGAACTAGAATTGTAAACCTTGAGGTTAATTCTCTCTCTAAACAAAAACTTTAGAATTAATTCACATCTATCAAACTATTCTATACTATATAAACAAAGATTGAACAAGATAATTACAAAACATAAAAATCTTCAGTATATTCTTCTATAATTATCTTCAACCTTCCATGATTATCTTCAGCCTTGATCTGTGTGTATCTTGATTATCACATAAGCAGTATTAAATCATAGCAGCATTAATACTCTGAGCAGTACTAATCTTCACTAGCAGCATTAACCCTTTGAGCAGTATTAATCTCCAGTAGTACTAACTAGTAGTAGTACTAACTCTCCAAGCAGTACTAACTATTCAAGTAGCAGCACTAACTCTTTAAGCAGTATTAATTCTACTAGCAGTAGTAATCTTGATAGCCTGTCAGTAGTAATCACTTAGACAAATCTTCAGTTCCCAAAACAAGATATGATTAAACTACATATTTGATTCAATTCACAATCTCAAACGATTACAACTTTGTTCTTGACTTTCTCTCTCTAGACAACACTTTCTCTCTCTGCAAAACTCTCTCTGGATGCGATCTCAAATTCTCAATTAGTCATCTGTCTATTAACAAGAAAAACAAAGTATTTATTCCTACAACTAAAATACAAGGAAACAAATACAAATACAATGACTTTGACTTTGACATTTTTATTACAAAGACTTTGACTTTTTAATAAGAGTTGACTTTCTCAGCTTTGACTTCTTGAACCTTTAACCTTCAATTATCTTGATCTTGTATCCAACAGATTTATGCTCTAACAGTGGGGCAGACTTCCTTCTTTTCAATATCCAGATTTTCCAAATGAAAATCAGATAGCAAATGTGATGCTTCCCCTTTCAAAAATGAAACATTTTCTTTTTGAGAAGAAAATGAGTAGTTGGTGAGGTTTGATCAAGAGTTGGCATGGGCTATTTTCCTGCTTCAATAATGTTCACCAAAGAGTTGTGAAACATTAGAATTGTGGCTGCCCGGCTCAGAAAAAGTTGGTGCAGAGTTCTGCTATTCTTTTAATCTGTTCTCACACCCTCTTTCTTTTAAACATTAAGCTTACTCTAACCACACTCCCTTTTTCTGTATACCTCGTCACACATTCCACACTCATTTATTTTTGACTCCTCACACTTAATCACTATGGATTACCCTCTTGGGTAGGAAACAATGGTTAACATGTATCCGTAGAAGTTTTGTTAAGTCCTAGCACAATGAAATCCTGTGGCCCAAGATTTACTAGCATAAACATACACAGATTTATACAAAACACTTTTGTTTATTAATCACAAGAATTACATCAATTCATATCCCTATTTGTGATGAACAATTCAATACAAAGTGTTAGTGTATGTACTCAATATGTGCAACTGTGTGTGTTCTTACTCTCTCTCAATACCACCAATATTACACCTTCACTTTCACACACTTACTATCACGTCTACTTAAAACAACACAAGGACTTGCTTATATATAGGTCAACATGACCAAGCAAGGTCAAACCTTCTAGAACCAATTACAACTTACACACAAACACTATTTACAACAAAGACCCTCATTTAATCTTGAATACAATTATAGTCTAACAATCTCCCCCTTTGGATTCAAGATTAAAAAAAAAATTGGCAACATTTTGCCTTTTTACATCTGAAACAGGAAACAGAATCTTGTTAGTTTTCTTTGAAGAAAATGATTTTGGCTTTGAAGTACAAGAAGCTTCTCCTTTCTCAAAAATACTCGGAGGATATTCAGGAGTAGTAGTATAAACAACTGAAGTTTTAGAATTAACAGTATCAAACTCTGGATTAGAATAAACATTCCAGTTTGTAGAGTCAAACATCTTTTTCTCCTTTAGATTTTGTTGAAACAAATCATCTTTTAAAATATTTAACTCTCTAGAGAGTTGTTTGTTTTCTTCAGAAGACTTGTCAAGTTTGAATTTGAGATCAACATTCTCATCTTCTAACTCTTCAATCGTCTTTTGAAGATCTGTGATTTGTTTCTCAAAATTAGATGCTTGATTTACCTCAGAGTTTGATTCCATCTTTTTGATAATAGGAACAGGATCTGAAACATTCATCATTTCTGTAAGGAACTCCTCAGTCATAATTTTTGAAAAATCAGAATTAAGGTTTTGATTCATGATATTTTCACTTTTTAAATCTTTTGAGGAATTAGACGTGAATAAATCAGATAATAACACTTGATTCTCAACATCAGTTTCTAAATCAGATTCATCAAACTGACACTGAGATTCAGTATTATTTTCTTCAACCTTGGCTGATTCTGTTGGTAAACAAGGAGAAAATAGAGAAGTAAATTCACTAAATTCTATCTTTCTTGTTTTGTAACTTTCATTTAAATCTTTATAAGCCAAACCAACAGATTTTAAACTTGAAATGGAATCAGCGCAAGATGAAATGTCATCATCATTCACAACTTTACCTTTTACAAAAGTATCATGAATATCAGGTTTTGTAGAATTAGAGCCCATTTTATCAAAATTATACAAATTTTCTTGTGCTCTTTTCAAAACAGTATTTGGTTCAAAACCTAAACCTTTTTTAACGTTATAAAATTTGACATCTTGGAGTTTGTTTGTTAAAATATTCAATGTTTGCTCAGTCTTTCCTCTTTTCAGATTTAAATCCTCCAGTTGCTTGATTTTACAATATGCCTCGTTTCTTTCTTGAAAACACGCTTCAAATTTTAGTTGAAAATCACCTTTTTCAGCATTTAAGTTTACAAGATCTTTTTCAAGCTCAGATATTTTTGAATTTAAAACATCTTTGTCCTTTTTCAAACAATCTTTTTCAGATTCCTTTTCCTTAACGACATCTTTCAACATTGAATTTTCATCACGAAAATTCAACATTGTTTGTCTTTCATGACTAAGTTTGCCTTTTAAAGTTTTAAACTCTTCTTTCATGAATTTAACTTGAGCCTTTAAGGATTGAATACGTACCTCGGAACCACAATCGGAATGATCAGAAGATGATTCAATGTCCTCATCTACTTTGGCCATCATACACACTTGAGTAAAGTGTGCAGATTCATCATCAGAACTCTTTTATACCAATTTTCTTCTTCTGCCATTAAGTTCTGACCATCTTCCACCTTCTTTGCTAACAGTGTTTTTCGAGCATAATATTCCGAAGTCTTTGTACGCTTGAATTTGCAATCCTTGGAAAAATGACCTGGTTTTCCACAGTTATAGCGTCTTCCATATTTCGGCTCAGTCTCTTCTTTCTTTCCTTCTCTCTTATCTTCTCGCTTTTCATCTCTTTTCTCTCCTCTTTTCTCATACTTATTTTCAGATCTCGGTTTGTACTTGTCTTTCTTGTAACTCTCATATTTCGGCTTGTACTTGTTCTTTCCAAAACTTTTAAACTGCTTTGTGAGAAGAGCCAGATTTTCAGCGAATCGTTGCATATCCTCATCTGAATATTCTTCAGTTTCAGTAGAAGATTTATCAGTGCTTGAATCAGTAACTTCAGTTAGGAGAGCTTTGGATTTCCTTGACTTTGTCTTATAAGAAGAACTGGACTTGAAACTTGACCCTTTCTTATGTTCAGACATTAAGGCTAGAGAATCTTTGACCATCTTCTTTTCAGCACCTAGCTGCTTTACTTCATCCTCATGTTGAGATAAAGTTGTGAAGATATCATTGACGTCTTCTTGTGCCATGTCCTTAGTCATCTGAATGTTGATAGCATAGCTTTTCCATTCTGGGTTCAAGTTCTTGATGAACTTATAATTGATCTCTGATTCTGACTTTTTCATTCCATTTCTCCTTAGATCATTCAATATCACATTGAAACGATTGTATGTTTCCAGCAAAGTCTCTCCTTCTTTCGCATGAAAACCTTCATATGCATTTATACTCTGATTCAGCTTTGTCAGAATTGACTTCTTTGATCCTTGAAACTGTCTCTCCAATTCATCCCATAAATCTTTTGCAGATTCCCTACTATCTACGCGATTGTAGATGTCATTAGGGATTGCCATAGTAAGATAGATAAGTGCCTCTTTATCTATCTTGTGGCTTGCCTTTTCCACATCAGTAAAGAATTGATATGGTTTTGGCACGTATCGATCTGCGATTGCTGGAGATGTAGCTGTGGCTGCTTGTCCAGGCACAAACGATAGATGTCATATAATCTCTGTTCTTTAGATTCAAGAACTGAATCATTCTTTTCTTCCATTGTGAATAATCTCCGACAGACAAAACCGGAGGCTTCAGATGAGATCCTAGAGAGAAATTCATTTGCCATGATTGAGATCTGTATATATCTACACAAGATGAAAAAATATTAGCTAGTAAAGATCTTTAAATCCAAACAAATCAAGAAAAACTACAGAAATCTTGAAATAAGAATTCAGAAATTTTGATCACAATCAGAACTATGTCCCCCTCTGCAGAAATTTTGTTACAGTTTTGAAAATTTCTCAAAAAAAAATTCTAAGTATGCCAAGCTTTGCGTGTGTGCCGTGAAACGCAAACACTACTTTGCGTGTGTAGTGTGAACCGCAAACCTTAGTTTGCGTGTGTACTATGAAGCGCAAACTCTACTTTGTGTGTGTGCTGAGAAGCGCAAACGCCACTTTGTGTGTGTAGTGTGGAACGCAAACCCCACTTTGCGTTTGTGCCGTGAATCGTAAATCTTGTGAAATATTCTCAGTGAGTGAAACGCAAACAACACTTTGCATTTGTGGAATGATACGCAAAAGAAACTGAAACAATTGAAACCACACTTTGCGATTCAAGTAGAACACGCAAAGTTCAGATAAGCGCAAACCAGGATGAACATGCACAAATCTCAGATGAATGGAACGCAAACCTGGATGAATCAAACGCAAACCTTAATGAATGAAACGCAAACCTCTAAAACAAACAAATTTGCACCAAAAACTTATCTAGACCTCTAATTTCAATCTGAAAATTTGACAATTTATTCACCAACACATTTCGAACACAATTCTAACAAGTAATTTCGATTAAAAATACAAAAATCAACAAATTGATTCAAGAACAGTGCGTGAAACTCGTGAACTTGAAAAACATCAAATCTTCAAAATTAATGATCAAATCACATGCATTTCAAGAATTAAAAGATATTGACTCGATCGATTTCACAAAACGAACATAACCTAATCGATTTCAACTCAAAATTTCCACAAAAACTCAAAATCGATTTAGACTTCGTGAACAGTAACGTGAACAGTATCGACTCAAAACATTTTCTTGATTTTGAAACGGATTTGGCTCTGATACCAATTGTGGCCCAAGATTTACTAGCATAAACATACACAGATTTATACAAAACACTTTTGTTTATTAATCACAAGAATTACATCAATTCATATCCCTATTTGTGATGAACAATTCAATACAAAATGTTAGTGTGTGTACTCAATGTGTGCAACTGTATGTGTTCTTACTCTCTCTCAATACCACCAAGATTACACCTTCACTTTCACACACTTACTATCACGTCTACTTAAAATAACACAAGGACTTGCTTATATATAGGTCAACATGACCAAGCAAGGTCAAACCTTCTAGAACCAAATACAACTTACACACAAACACTATTTACAACAAAGACCCTCATTTAATCTTGAATACAATTATAGTCTAACAAATCCCATGTTTTCCTATGAAGCATGTGATGCTCAAAATGGTTTAACTATATCAGTTAAAGCTCAAAGATGAATTAAGAAAACATTGAAAATTACACTTCCGAATTATAAAAACTTATGAAGAATCGGGAAGTGATTTGAACTTTTGAGAACATGTTTTCAATGATTGAAAGTTGTCCTTCTTTCAACCATATATGAGATTAAGATAAAGAATTATACCTTGACGTGCAATCTTACATCTCATGAAGTTAAGCGTAAAGTCATAATAGATATGAACGTGTAAGCATCTCTCAAACTGCAAAAGTCTTAAGTCATAGTCAAAGCAACTTTATTCACAGAAATTAAAAAGACAGAAAGTAGTAAAACAATGAAAGTACGAGTTTTGATCATAAATAACCAGAAGTCATAGCCTAACTCCTTTGACTTGAATAGCTCCCCCTAAAATAATGCATCACAAAAATTTGACATAAAGAGTAAATGCAGAAATTAGGTATGCTCCCCCTCAAAATAACCTTGAATTTCATCTCACACTCCCCCTAAGATCATGAATAGAATATTAATGTGCAGATATCTTACGGACATAAAGATAATGAAATGATGAAAAATTTACAATAAGAAACTTTAATAGGTAACTACCGATTAGGTCTTAAGATTTAGCATACCAAGCCTAGAGACAAGAAAATTGAATCTCTTTTCGTCCAAGGGTTTGGTAAACAAATCTGCAAGCTGATAATCAGTTTTTACAAAGTAAAGTTCAATTGTTCCTTTTTCGACATTATCTTTTATAAAATGATACCTGACATCGATGTGTTTGGTCTTTGTATGCTCAATAGGATTAGTTATTATCGCGATAGCGCTCTTCGAGTCACAGTAGATCGGGATTTTATTGAAGTGAAAACCATAGTCTCGTAGTTGCGTTCTCATCCACAAGACCTGAGAACAGCAGCTAGCAGCAGCCACATGTTCTGCTTCGGCCGTTGAAGTTGAGACACATAATTGCTTCTTCGATGCCCAACTGACGAGTTTATCACCGAGGAACTGTATATGACCTGACGTGCTCTTCCTGTATAGCATGCAACCAGCATGTTCTGCGTCTGTATATGCTGTTAGTTCAAAGCTAGTATCTTTAGGATACCACAGACCAAGATCTGCAGTCCCCTTCAGATACTTAAAAATGCGCTTAACCGCAGACACATGGGATTCTTTAGGATTGGCCTGATATCTTGCACACAAGCATGTATAAAACATTATATCCGGCCTACTGGAAGTAAGATACATTAAAGAACCTATCATTCCTATATAAGTCCTAACATCAACAGCCTTTCCCGAAGGATCGGTGCCAATCTTAGTACCAGGTGCCATTGGGGTACCAATCGGTTTACAGTTTTCCATTTTGAACTTCCGAAGAATATCAAGAATGTATTTAGATTGATTGATGAAAATCCCTGATGAAAATTGTTTGACTTGTAATCCGAGAAAGAAATTCATCTCTCCCATCATATTCATCTGAAAACGTGACACCATAAGGTTTGAAAAATTTTTACAGTATTTAGGATTTGTAGAGCCAAAAATAATATCATCCACATATATTTGAATTAGAATGATATCGGCTTTCTCTCTTTTAAGGAATAAAGTGGTATCGACTGTACCTTTTGTAAAACCTGACTTGACTAAAAACTTAGATAAGACATCATACCAGGCGCGAGGAGCTTGTTTCAGTCCATAAAGAGCTTTGTCGAGAACGTATACATGATTCGTTTTCTCATGATTGACAAAACCTTCTGGTTGCGAGACGTAGACTTCCTCCTTGAGTATTCCATTCAGAAATGTTGTCTTCACATCCATTTGAAAGACCATGAAGTTCTTGTGGGTTGCGTAGGCCAGAAACATCCGAATTGCCTCTAAACGCGCCACTGGATCATAAGTCTCGTTTTAATCTATTCCTTCCTCTTGCCTATATCCCTTGGCAACAAGTCTTGCTTTATTTCTGATAACAGTACCATTTTCATCTTTCTTGATTTTGAAAACCCATTTCGTACCAATTATGGTTTTACCTTGAGGTTTGGGTACGAGTCTCCAGACTTTAAGTACTTCAAACTGATTCAGCTCTTCATGCATTGCAGTCACCCAATCTGAATCAGCAAGGGCCTCAGATACGCGAGTAGGCTCGATCTTGCTCAGAAAGGATTCATGCATACACATATTCATAGAAGCATACCTTGTTTGCACCGGTTTTGTTGGATCTCCAATGATTTGGCTTATTGGGAGCGCTTTGGTCCATTTGTGTTCCTGAGGGAGTGGATTATATGTAGATAGATCAATATCATCATATATGAATCCACTGTTATCTTCTTCAGGATGTTCAGGAGGAATAGGGGGTTCAGTTGAAGTAGTAGGTGCAGAAGTCTCAGTAACTTGGTCAGTCTGTAGATCAGTCCTTACAGAATACCCTACTGATTCAGCAACTTCTGTCTCTTCATTATTGGTCACAACTTCAACTGTCGGAGTAGGTATTTGAACTTGAACTTCTTGTTGAATCAGGGAGTCGGATTCAGTAGAAATATCTGAAATGGTTGGATGAGTAGTCATTGAGTCTTCCATCCTGTCAACCACAACAAATTTAGTCACATTAGATCCAAGAAATTCATCATAAAACAGTTCAAATAGTAAATCTAAATCAGATAAATGATTAGTAGACGTTGATGCGGCATCTGATTTGATCGCTTGAGACACAGGTTCTTGACTGATTTGCCCAGAAGTTAGTACTCCTGTTATCACGGGTTCTGAACTGGCGTGTTCAGAAGCCATTTCCTCATCAAATGTAACGTTGACGCTTTCAACAACGGTCTTTGACTTCTTCAAGTATACACGGTATATAGTAGATGTAGAAGAATAGCCAATAAAGATGCCTTCATTCGCCTTAGCGCTGAACTTGTTCAGACTTTCTCTGTCGTTTAGAACATAACACTTACACCCAAATATATGAAAATATTTTATTGTCGGTGTTCGGTTGTTGATTAACGCATACGAAGTCTTCATAAATCTGTGGTGTATTATGGAACGATTCTGAGTGTAGCACGCAGTCGATACAGCTTCGGCCCATAGAAATAGAGGTAAGTCAGATTGACTTAGCATAGTTCGAGCGGCCTCGACTAGCGTACGATTTCGCCTTTCGACTACTCCATTCTATTGAGGCATACGTGCAGTAGAGTATTGATGTGAAATCCCAACCGATTCGAGATATTCTTTGACTGTTTTGTTCTTAAACTCTGTGTCGTTTTCAGTTCTGAGAAGCTTGACTGGTTTATGCAGATTCACTTGGGTCATCTTCAGAAATGTAATGAGAACATCGGGCATCTCATCTTTTGAACGTAGAAATTTGACCCACGTGTATCGCGAATAATCGTCCACGATAACTAATATGTACTTCTTTCCGCCTATGCTTTGTGTTCGCATTGGACCATAGAGATCCATATGCAACAACTCTAAAGGAGAGTTGGTACTCGGTTCAGGCTTTGGTTTGTGCAGAGCTCTCTTCATCTTACCTTTTTCACACGCTGCACACAGATGTTCTTTGACATACTTTAGCTCAGGAAGTCCATTTACTAACTTTCCACTGACCAGTTTATTGATGTACCAAAAATTGAGGTCCATTGATGCCATAACCAGCTTTGTTGCATCGAGGCTTTTGAGAGTAGACACACCTGCTTGTCAGTCTAGACGTTTGACAAATTGATTGTGTAGAGGTTGGACTTTCGAGTGCCGACCAAGAGTTCCTTGCCATCTTCAGTGCGAACAGAACACCTCTTGGCCTTGAAATTTACCTCTAAGCCTTTGTCACAGAGCTGGCCTATACTGAAAAGGTTGTGTCTTAAGCCTTCAACATAGCTCACCTTCTTAATCGTGACTTTATCGTGTACCATATCACCATACCCCAGAATTGGTGAAAACTGGTCATTACCAAATCGAACTGTTCTGCAGTATTTCTCTGTATAGTTGGTCAACATACCTTTCTGCCCGGTAATATTCTTGGAACACCCGCTATCCAAGTACCATATATGACGGGTCTGCACAAGAGAAATTACGAAACAAGAGTTTTAGGTACCCACTTATAAATGGGTCCTAAGGTGTTAGCACATGATTTTGGCACCCATTGAAATTTGGGTCCTCTTTGCTTTTGAGAATCAAATGAAGAATTAGAATGATAAGAGTGTACATGATATGTGCCAAACCAAATATCAGAATCTTGATAAGAAGCATAATCATGTTTATCATAATATGAAGACTTTCTAGCAGACAGGCGTAACTGGAATAATTGCTTCATATAATATTTCTTGCGAGAAACGACAAGATTTGGTTTTATAAAAGCAACATTCGCAATCAAAACACCTTTACTAGTCGTAGTCTTATTACAATCAACACTAGAAAAAGAGTTAGCAGTCTCATCAATCTCCTGTTTTGGTTGCCACTTAGATTTAACTCCAAGCTTTTTCTTGCTCATATCTGAAACACTTGAAACTTGTGAGTTAGAATTGTGAGAATCAAATGAATGCTTCTTCTTTGGCTTACCAGTAGTGATCGGTTTCTGTGAATGCTTAGATTTCTTCTTACCTTTAGCATTCTTAGTTTTCACAGAAACTGATTTATCAACTTTCGTTGATTTTGCACCTTTCTCAAACATACTGGATAATCCAAAGGAATTCACAACAAAAGACGAATTATTAGGAAGTTTGGCACTAAAATCAAATTGATCAATACAATCTTCTAAAACACCATCAGAGTTTAGAAAATCAAACCCTCCATCAGTTAGACCAGACATATCATCAGATTTTGTAGCCTTAGTTGATTTAGAAAGAACAGTATTCTTAAGCACAGTTGAAAATACTTTTTGTTCAACATCAATCAAAAGTCTTTCATCTGCTAAATATTTCTCAAGTTCAGAAATTTTACTTTCCAAAATGAGAGAAGGGACGTAAAGTTTACCTTCAACAGTCTTAGCCTCCATTTCTTTTACAAAATAACTCTCAAAAAAATCATTTGAAAGAGATTTTGATTGAACAGAACTATAACTTTGATTCAACTTCCCATAAAGAAATGGAAGTTGAAATTTGGATGTGTTCTTTCGTTTTTCTGTTTCCTTGGCTTCATCCTCTTTAGACAGTCCAGTCCAGAAAACTTTTAAGGTCAGGGTATCGTTGAGAAAGTCTTAAGAATGTAAAATCATAAAGTGCAGGCACTTCAGATATACCCTTTTAAGGTAGTGAGGATTCTCATAACCAAGTCCCCAACTCTCTTTATTCTCTTTGGGTTTGTTTAGATGAATGGTTTGTTCAGTTTGATCCAATGAGTATAACTTCCTTTCCAAAGCATTTAATTTTGCAAGTAAAGATTTGTTTTCTTCAGAACGCGAACAATACATTCTCGTAATCTCTTTGAAATCAAACTCACACATTCTCAATTTAGAATTTGTTTCAGCAATCTCTTTAAGAATTATGGTCTTTTCTTTTGCGCTGGTGTCAATGTGTTTATGTAAAGTATCAATCAATACTTTCTTCTCAGCAATATCCACGCTAAGTTTCTGTATTGATTGGTTTTTGTCATTAATAACACCCTTTTCACGTTTAAGTTTAGACTCTAATTCTTGGAGTTTTGTCATCATGGCATGCATTTGATTTAAGAAATCTGATTTATTTAAATCACATACCTCTTCGTTGTCCTCTTCATCGGAATCAGCTTCAGCTTCTATTTCCAGCTTGCCCATGAAGCATAAGTGTGTTGTCTCGTCCTTCTCTTCATTTTCATCTTCTTGGTCTGAATGATCTCCCAGAACTCATCTTCTGCCATCAATGCCTTTCCATCTTCCTGTTGCTTCGCTAGAAGCATTTTGTTCTTGTAGTAGTCGGAGTTCCGGACTTTGGGTCTTCGACAGTCTTTGGCAAAATGTCCAAGTCTACCACAGTTGTAGCATGTTGTATGTTCTGGATGTTTGGTCTCTTCAGCTTTATACCTTTTCTCTTCTGGCTTCCTTTCCTCTAACCTCTTTCCTTCAAATCTCTCCTTGTGAACATAGTTACTAGGACCAGATGAATACCTCTGACTGTTCGAGCTAGGCTTTTTGTAGAACTTCTTTTGAAAAGCCTTGGTCAACATAAGCATAGCCTGTTTTAGTTTTTCACAGTCGTCAGAGTCAGAGTTCGCTTCACTTTCAACCTCTTCTTATTCAGACACAATCATCTTCTTCTTCTTATTCTTCACAACAAGAGCAATTGTATCAGCAACTGTCTTCTCACCCTGTCTCTTTTCATCCATGATCTCATCCACCTCTTCCTCATTCTGCTTGAGGGTTTCATAGACCTCGTGAAGTGGAATATCATTCAGATATTTTATTTGCTTCATCTGTCTTGTAAACCTTTTCCATTCAGGCTGAAGGATGCTTAGGAATTTGACATTCAGTTCTATTTGTGATTTATTGACCTTGTTCTTGCTTAACTCATTCAGCAAGGTCACAAATCGATCATTTGTTTCTGCTACAGATTCTCCAACTCTGCCTTTGAACTCTTCATAGTTGTTGAGGCAGTTGGATATCTTGAGTTGGTTTCCAACTTTTGAACCAAGCATCATTTTCTCCAGTTGATCCCACATCTGTTTGCCTGTAGCTTTGTAGTTGTCAATCTTCACATATACTTCATTAGTAATGCCTTGAAGAATAAAGATTTTGCTAATCTATCAGCACTTGCTCTCTTTAGGTCTTCACCATCGAGTTCATTAAACTTAAGTTGATATGGTACTTCCTTAGTACCAACCGTACGAGTCTTCATAACAGGTGACATAACTCCTTCCTCTAAAGATTTCCTGATTAATTCACCCAAATCATGTCTTTCTATGAAGTCCATGAACCGATCTTTCCACTACTCATACTCTCCCCTGAAGAGTACTGGTGGCTTTGTGTCAGTTCCGATAGCTAAAGTTTCTCTTGATGTCATCGATTCAGAAAGACGAAGTCAGGAATTGGCGCAAAAAGCACAGTTTGCGCGAAGTACTTTAACACCTTTGAGGAGTTTTACGCTAGAAGAAGGTGGCGCAAAAGACAACTTGCGCTAATAGTGGTTGGCGCAAAAACAGACTTTGCGCTAATAGACGTTGGCGCAATAGTCACTTGTGAGATTTCAGTTCGCGCAGAAGTAAACTTTGTGCGAGAAGTAGGTCGCGTGAATTGGAAGTTTGCGCGAGTAGTGGGTCGTGCGAAGTAGAGTTTGTGCGACAAGTTGATGGCGCAAACTGGGTCTTGAGGCCCGGTGAGATGTTGCGACCGGAGTGTTGCAGACCGGTGTCCTTGACCGGTGTGTTGTGGTGACCGGTGTCTACAACCGGTGTGCTCGACCGGGGTCTGCGACCGGTATGGACCGGTGTCGACCAGTGTCAAGCCTTGACCGGTGTCGACCAGTGTCTTGCATGGCGCAAAAAAGAGGTTTGCGCGAACAGTATGTGGCGTAAAAGAACTATGAACTGGCGCAAACTTTTTCCTCTCGCGTTTTCTTCCCTGCAGCTTCGAAAAACGGCTGTAATTCTCAAATAAACCTATCTAGACTTCGATTAGCAGTCCCAAAATTTGACAAAATGACCACTAACACTTCTAGAACAGATTACAAGCTTTTGATATCAAAAACAAACACTTTTTGAAGATTTGATCGATGGAACAGTGAGTTTGAAATCGAGAACAGATAGACACCAAAATCACAAAATTTGAATCGATTAAAGTGCAATACTGAAATTAAACAATACCTAATCGATCTAAAACACTAATCGATCACACCCTGATCGATTTCAACACCAATAACACTCAAAAACTCAAAAATGATTTTAAATATGAAGATCACAGTGTTGAGTTCTAGAACTTGATTTGAATCTGGTTTTAAGCTCTGATACCAATTGTCTGTCCCCTTATCTTTGATCAAGTTCTTATCAATACAAACACAATCACAAACAAATATGATTCACCAACCTGTTTGATTACAAACCACAGATTACAAGATTGATGTTTTCTTTTTGAAGCTCTCTCTCTGTTTTTCTCTTTTGATGTTTTCTTGTTGATGATGAATAGTGATGATTATTGATAATTATGATATGAGATATTCTAATAATATCTAATATCTAACTTCTAACAAAATATCTAATAATAATAATATCTAAAACTAAATATCCTAAAATATCTAATAATAGATATTTAGGAATAATAATAAAATACTAAAAACAAACTTTGACATTTTATTACAAACTAACATTAGACTAATATTGAGAGTGACTTTTCAGCTTTAGCTTCAGATTTCAATCTTCAGATTGGATGATCTTGAATCCAATAAATTTGTGATCTAACAGAGACCATTCCGAAAACAGAATAAAAAGAATGCGGGTTTCGGGATTACGCATAACTGGGTAAATAAGAGTATCTTTTGGGAGCTGCCATATTCACGGACTTTATTAATTAGACACAACCTTGATGTGATGCAAATTGAGAAGAATGTTTTTGACAACATCTTTAACACCATCATATACACACCAAAAACAAAAGACAATCTCAAGGCAAGAAGGGATGTAGTGATTTATTGCAACCGGCCAGAATTGCGCATTCACACATCAGGACCAAAGTGTATAAACCAAAAGCAACATATACTTTGAGCAAAATGCAAGTATAAAAAGTGTGTCAATGGTTGAAGAAGCTAAGATTTCTCGACGGGTACGCGTTAAACATTAGGGGATGTGTAAAACTAGAAGATGGCAGTTTCTATAGTTTCCAAAATCACGATTGACATGTATTTATGCAATGATTGCTTCCTATTGACTTGAAGGGGATGATACCACATTGATATGGGACGCAAGAACAGAGTTGTACACACTTTTTCGTGCCATATGCTCAAGAGTTTTACAGTTAGATGATTGTTGCAGACTTCCTATTGATGTTTATAACGAATAATTTGAGTAGATGGCATGCTTTTCATCACGTGTTAGGGGTAAGGGTAAAAGTAGGGGTTTAGATTCTTCGACTAGAGGTAGAGGTTCCGGTGGCTCTTCTACCCAGTCATTAGGACAGGATGACATTTCATAACACCCGATTCATGCCCCAATCCACGACCAAGTAGATGTGTAAGGGGTACAAGGCTCAAATATTGCGTGGTAGGTGCCTGAGAATCCTGTTCATCAACCATTCTTGGGTCTGTTAGTGTAATTCAATCCCACTTGGTATGTAGTTTTCTAATATTTATAACTCACTATGACTAATGTTATAAATGTTGCTTTGTTTTACTTATGTAGCATTACGCAGTTCGATGTTGTTAGGAAGATTACGATATTATTTAAGATAATGTACGACGATGTGTGGAATGTGTACACTGATACCCCCCCTTGCGCTTATATTGGGAGGATGTTCGAACGGTTTAAGGTATGTATGTCTATGTTCTACCTAATAGCACCTCTACATGCTTTTTTCTAATATTAAAATCTTATATATGTGCAGTTGATGTATAGGTGGGCCCCTCAGCATGATGTCCTCTTCGAAAATGAGTTTGCCAATCAAGTTAAAAATCATCACCCTGACATGTGAGGTGGCATAGAATATGGCCATTACCCTTGCCACAAAGAACGAGAGGAACCCCAACATTGTGGGCATGTCGGCTCTAAAGGGATATTCCCCTTACTGAACCGGAGTTATGGGATGATTTATTTGATAAGGAACTTATATTTAATTTAGATGTGCATTTTAATATTTTATCAGCTTTTTATCTTTTATGGCAATGTGGTTTGTACAAGGTATGGAGTACATGGAAAGCGAAGTATAAAGCCGAGGAAAAAAATCGGAACACTTTGGTAGATGGTATGGTGTCAAAACACACTGGGGGCTCTGTTAATTGTGCCCAACACAGATTGCATTTGGTAAGTAGTATATCTTTTTAACTACTTTTCTTAATTAATGACTACTAAATGCTTAACTATTCTAAAAAAACACGATCCTGAGTCATCGATTGTTGAGGGTTTCAAGGAGACCTATTGCAAGAAGACGACATTAGAGGATGGAACAACCTCTTATGGGGAGTTTGCTTATGCTTACCCAAAGGCTTCCATGACCTAATTGTTAAGATTTAAATGAAATTTAATATAGAATTCGTACTTAATTAATTTTAAACGAAATTTAGTTAAATATTATTTTAATGTATAAAACAATCTAACTACCTAATATGTTACATCTTACTTAAATATTATCCGAATTTAAAAACCTAATTGCCTAATATACTATCCAACTTCACGAGATTAGATGTCTCTTTGCACCCACATAAATCTACATATATATATATATATTCATTTGATAAAAACAGGTAATGAAGTATATTGAAATGTTCAGTTTACATTCGTTATGCTGCCGAATTTCTAAAAAAAATACTATTTATTCATTTTATTTTCTAAATCGTTGGAAAGTTACGAGCATAAAATGGTGGAGAAGTATCCAGATCCAGAGACCCGACCTATCAAAGATAAGGGATGTGTAGGAGCAGGTTCATTCTCGAAATAAAGGTCGACTTTATGGTTTCGAAACATCTTTTGATCCGGATTTTACGATGATGGGTACTTCGTCCACTTTTAGCATCGGGCGATCCCATGTCTTGTGTTTCGCAACTAGAAGTATGTTTATGATTTATTTGAAGATTGTCTTGTTATATATATTTCACTAACATCTTACTCATTATGTGTGTATTTAATATTTCTACCTAATCACATTACAAGAAGCCCTTGAGTCTAAGAGATAGGCATGTGAATAGCTAGAGCGGACCACAAATGAACTTGTGGCCAATGATGCCGAGTGCGAGGAGAGGGCATTAAATCTGGAAAAGACCACTAAATTGTTGCAGGAAACATTGGACGCTCTCGTTCGTAACTTAAGTCCAAATGCCTCTCCCCCTCCCCTTAGGTCCTTTATACACGTCAAGGACAAACTATTTTTTTGATGAATACAAAACCAAATTGTAATGAATTTAGGCTCCTAGTCTTTTGTTAAATATTTTGTAATGCATATATATATGAAACTGCATTTTACACAAGAAAATAGCAGAAATTTAATATTTTTAAACATAGATCAACGATGGGTTAGCTTCAGCTTGGAAAATCAAATCATTTGGTAATCCCTAGAAAATTTATAAGAACGTAGCTAATAAGGTCACTGGCTAATTCGTTGCGAATATTTTCACTAGCCAAACCGTAGCTAATTCTGACCTCTACAGCTAGCTGTGTAAATGAGACGAGACAACTCGTGAGCTACTCGAGATCGACTCGGTCAAAACTCGGTCAAAACTCGGTCAACACTCGACTCGAATAGGCTCGACTTGAACTCGAGCTCAACTCGATATACCAACGAGTCGAGTCGAGCGACCTGATATTCGACTCGATAAGCAAAATAATAATAATAATTAGTAATATTATTTTAATTTAATTGATAATAATAATAATAATAAACTCAAGTTTTTTTTTTGGAAAATGATGGTGTAAAAGACATGGGTAAACTCTTGATGGTGTGTCTAATCCATCCCACATTGGCGGGATATAGAACCCAATGCTTTGAACTCCACTATATATAGACCTTTCTCCTCCCTTGTTTTACATCTTTTGCCTTTGTTAAATGGCTTGAGCCTAAGGGCTTGAACCTATGTAGGGGTGTAAATGAGACGAGACAACTCGCGAGCTACTCGAGATCGACTCACTTGAGATCGATTCGGTCAAAACTCGGTCAACACTCGACTCGAATAAGCTCGACTCGATATATTAACGAGTCGAGTCGAGTATAATGATACTCGAGCTCGACTCGCATCATTTACACCCTTGTCTGCAGCTAATTATCGCCCTAGCTAATCCGTAGATACTACGTTCACTAGCTAATTCGTACCCTAGGTAATTTGTAGCTTATTCATTGTTTTTTCGGTGAATTTTTACTTAAAAAAGGGAAACTATAAAACATATAAACCACCTTTTTGCTATGGATATGCTAGACGCTCGTCCGTTGCTAAAACTAACGTTCTATCGCTAAATCCATAACAAAATATATTTGCGACCAACTTTTAGCTATGACTTTTTTGCGATGGATTTACTAGGGACTTGACTTTCAACTATAAATTTGCTACATATTTACCCGTCGTTTTACACGCATCGACTAATCCCCCAGGCTACCACTACAAAGTTTATGAATATCTTTGAAAATCTTATTTTTTTATTTAAATGTTCAATTTAATTTTGATACTTCTTTCATGCAACAAGACTTGTGCAACACAATTCATAATCAACTCCTACGCGACCCCCATCGAACTCCCCTACCCATCAATTGGCAACAACAATCGGCCCCCACCTCCACTCCCCTGTGACAATGTTGACAGTAGTCCCCCATTCCAACGGGCCTTTAGAAATTGTTCCTCTCCAGCCCCCACTCTTTTTTAAAACAAAATTACATAAGAAAATAACGTACTTTCTTTCTATTCATATTTTCAAAAAAACATATATTAATTACTATAGTTTAAATATTGTATGTTTTGGTACCCAATGTCTACATGATATAAGTGAAACTTAGGTGTCGTTTGTTTTTTAAAAGGTGTTGAAGTCTGAAGTCTGATTTCACTTCTGATTTTTAAGAGTTGGTGCTGAAGTCTGAAATCTGAATCAATTAGATTGTTTGTTTTTATAAACTATGAAATATCTGAATATGTATATTTCCTGATGGACAACAACAAGATCATAAACCCACTTTCTTTTCT
Organism: Arctium minus; assembly: GCA_954870635.1. Taxonomy (NCBI): domain Eukaryota; kingdom Viridiplantae; phylum Streptophyta; class Magnoliopsida; order Asterales; family Asteraceae; genus Arctium; species Arctium minus. The sequence continues at coordinate 54,042,102 of OX941090.1, read as the reverse complement.
CATTTCATCCACCGCCATCACAACCTCATTTCATCCACCACCATCGCAACCGCCGAATCTCATAAAGTCTGATTTTTGCAGATGGACAGGCAACAAGAAGCTATCATTTACATCATTGATGAAAAAATCAATCTTACTAGCAGTAGCAAGAAACAAGAAGCCATGGTTTCTACAAATCAACAGCCGACAACAAGAACGATGACCGACAGTAGAGAAACGATTGAGAGCAGAGACACAGCAGCAGGCCAGCAGCAAGAAGCTGCCATGGCCGACAACAGAACAAGAAACCATGGCTTCCGAGAAAAGAAAAACCATTGTCGGATCTCGTCTCCATGGCCGACGATGTAAGGATTTCAGGGAAAAAAAAAGAGGAAAACGATAGATTAAACAACTAGGGACAAACCTGTTGTGGAGATCAACGAGAATGGATGCGATGAAGGTATCGGTGATGGAGATGAGAGACAACCGATTGATGAAGTCTGGAGGAGGAGGCCGACGTCTAAACTTGAGGCGAGAGGAGCGTTATAATGAGCGAATAAGTGAAAATAAGTGGGTAGGTTACCACTTTTTTGTTCAGATAAGTTTAAGTGATAAGAGGATCTGAATAAATTTAAAAAAACAAACAATCTAAAATTGAAAATGTCTGACCGAAAAAGTGATAAGTGGTTGATAAGAGCTGAAAATCAAAAAACAAACAAAGTCTTAATATGTTTTGAAAATAGATTTTTTTCACAAACTAGACTTTTAATTACGTTTTTCTAAAAATATGTTTCACAAAATAGGAATTGAATGAAATTTTCTTATATATTTTTTAATTCAAATTTTTTTTTTTTTTTGCTATGGTCATTTAACTTCAGTTGTCACAAACAAACAAAGCCTTAATTATGTACAAAATGTACGTTAGTTTCAGGAAAAGGTACAAATTAAATAATTAATGCATATAAATATACATATTAATGGATGGTACAAATGAGATTGATGGTTGGAAGTAGTTGTATGAGAGAGATTATGAGAGGCAAAAGTAACATGGGTTCATGTGCCTTAAGGAGATGGTGTCACCATCAAAAAGGGGTGCCACCCTATGCTTATGTCGTACGTGGGTCCAAACCCAACTTAACCATGTCACTAAAGTTTGTAACTTTGGATAAGCTAGTTTGTAGCTGATAAGCTAGCTTTTTAAAACGTTACTTTGAGTAGTGTTTCAATAAGCTAGCTTATGGTAATCCGAACGTGTACCAGAAAAAAAAACTAGCTTATAAGCTAGCTTTTTTTGCCGAACATAGCCTAAAAATCAAAGTTCTAAATACTCTTAAGTGCTAGGAATTACGATGATATTACGATGTTTTTAAATGTGTAATTTATGTTGGGTTATGTAGTGAAGAATGAATTTTTGTAATAAAATAGTTATCTATCTTCATCTACTATCAATTATTTTGATTTGCCTACATATATTACCATGATTGAAACCTTAACAAATTCTTATATTTGAAAGTGTTTGTAGGAATGTAAAAGTACGTGAAGACGACTGAAGGTAAAGATGAAGATAGATTAATATCGGTGAAAGTAGATGAGTGTAGAGGAAAATTCATTTTTTTTTTGTCAACCATTAAATTAAGGTACTTGAAGGTCCGCGTTTTTTTAGTCGTTAGATCAAAAAATGTTATATTAAGAACTCATAACAAAATAAATGTTCTACTAATGATTTCACATTCCTCTAATATGAGCATATACAAATAGATTATACACTAAAAAGTAAAACATTAAAATAACAAAAAGATTAATAAACCTTTACATAAAAACGTACATTATATCATGACATGTTATATGAGTTAACGTGATGTCAGATACAAGTTTTACACCATAACGACAGTCGTGACATGCTTTTAAAACAATGTATAAAGTATGTTATTTTTTAATATGTGATCTCTCAATAATTTTCATTTATGTATTGTTTTAAGTTTTATAAATAATTAATTTACTAAATATGATTAAAGAACCATGTTTCTAAATTAGTACTTTAGGTTTTTTTTAAACAATTTACAAAGTTACAACCAATTTATATAATACATTTCAAGTAATTTTCTGAATATTTTTTTTAAAAGCAGCATATAATTAAAATTAAAACCAAAGGGTATAACAATATACATTCAAAATCTATTGCGAGATGATTTAACCTATGTTTCTAGATTCTATCCATTTAACTCGTTTGAAAATATCATATAACCAAATTCAAAATCTTTATGTAATAAATCAAAAATGTGGCCTCTAAGATCAACCATATTGGCAATTTCTTAGCTGGCGTTTGTTTTTTAAGAGGTCTGAACTCTGAAATCTTATTTCACTTTTGATTAATAAAAGGTAGTGCTGAAGTCTGAAATCTGAAACAATAAGAATAAGATTGTTTGTTTTTGTAACGTCCGGTGGCGTCTTGAGAGAAAGGAGAGCATATGAACTGAGACGACAATAAGAGACTTTAAGAAGTTAGGTCACTACTTCTTATTTCAGATGTAGAGTTAAGAGGTTCTGAAAACTGAAAAAAACAAACAGTCAGAATGTAAAAAGGTCTGAATGTAAGAGGTTCATACGTAAAATATATATATATATATATATATAGAGAGAGAGAGAGAGAGAGAGAGAGGAGTTGGATGTGTATGGTGTTAATCCATATGTTCATTAACATATGGGAAACAACTATGCAGATATTGAACCTTTGTGAACACATGTGTATGAACACATGTATTACACGTAACTGATGTGAATTATACATAATTTTAAAAAGTCGGTTTTGGACTGTCAAATGTGTATAAACACATGTGTTGCACGTAACTGATGTTTTATTGTTCTTGTTGAACATATCATTAAGGTAATTTTTATACGTGTTCATATCATGAGTACATGCAATTATGAATAATGTGTGGACATACTGTTGATTCTATAACATCATCTTCATATGGGATATACATATATATATACACAAAGAAAAGTTGAGTTAGAAACCAATTTTTGGTTGTGAACCGGGGACAAAGGATAGCAAGACACGTGCGTATGGGTGTCCACATTCATCATGAATAATAAAGGTGAACATTTGTGAATTATTCATGATGAATGATACACCATTTATGATGAATAGTACACATTCATGATGAACGATATATCATTCATAGTGAATAACCCATGAGTTGTCCCACCAACTAACAACCAAAAATCGGTTTGCAACCAAACCTGCTTTTATATATATATATATATATATATATATAGGATGGTAATCAAATGAGAACTGTAAAAAGATTGAGGATTGTTAGGACTAATCTCAATCATTCAAGGGTTTTAATCAAAGATTATTTAAAAGGATGACATTTTTTTGTAATATTAGTAAAGGTTTTAAAAGTTTAAGGGTAAACTTGTCATGTAATCTCAAAACCACCTCTCTCATCCTCATCATTCTTCCATATATAATATCGGGCCTGAATCAATCGGAACAGGTTCGCCCCTCTTCACCACCAAATCATCGTCGCCGCCCATGTCTTGTAGGGCTTTTCCGACACAACCACCGCCGACGTCGACGATAATGGAGGGGATTACCTTGGTGGCAATTGCAACAGCCATGGTGGTTATTGTTCTTGATGTGGGAGAAGAATATCTTACATTGAAAAGTGAATTAGGTTAAGTGCAGTGGTACCGAACGGAAGAGGTGGATGCGAGTGAAATTGTTGTTAAGTTCGCCATCGACGATGATGGTGCAGTGGTGCCATGGATGTGGTTTGTTTCATCTGTATTTTTTTATGGAGATGGGTGGAGAGAGACACTCTTTTGTAGGATGGCATATCAAGTTGGTCCATAATCCGTAGTATTCAATTTATCGATTACAAGTTTCCATTGGGGCACAATTATAGAAAATTCTAGCCGTAGATGGAACATTTGGTGTATTGTATGCTCTTCGTCAAGTTTGTGATCAAATTTTGATGAAATTGTAGGTTGTTGAGGTTGGCTCTAAGTTTTACGGTGGTGAGTGTGGCTGAGAGCGATAGAGCAGAAGACGGCGGCAGAAGAAAAAGTAAAGATTAATCGGTCAATTTCAGCAATTTATCACTAGGATTTCTGATTTTGTTCAAAATTGGAGTTTTTTGTTTCTCAAAATTGTGGTTGATTTCATGAGGTGAAATAACATGTAGACAAAAATTGTGTTTGATTTCATAAGGTGAAATAACACATAGACGGAACTTGTGTTTGATTTTATGAGGTGAAATAGATTACTGATAAAAATTGTGTTTGATTTCATATGGTAAAATAACATATATATGAACATTATGTTTGTATTTCATGAGGTGAAATATCATATTTATGAAAATTTTGTTTTCATTTCGTAAGGTGAAATAGTATGTGTTTCATTTGATGAATCTATGTTACCAAAATGACAATCATGCCTTTTTCATATGATGAAACAACTTTTAATTAAAACCATGAGATCAAAACCAAATTACGACTTTGTAACGTCCCAATTTTTTTTTTTTTTAATAGAACATCCATATATATAAATAAAGCCACAATATCTAAATAGTTCAACACAACGGAATATTTCAAGATTATAAAACTTAACGAAAAAGTGTCTAAAACATAATCTCTTAAAATCTCGAACGACACCCATCGTCATGCCTTTATTCCAACGCTGATCCGACTCTAGACTTTCTCCTTCCCTTTGCTACTAGTCCCGATTGAGTGTCGACCTGGTTGCAATATTATTTTGAAAAGGAGTTGGGTGAGCCTAGGGCCCAGTGATTACACGGTTTTTATGCATGAATATATAAATAACGAATTTCATAAAGCATCATAGTTTATCATGCATACGGCAAAATAATTTAACTCACAAAGTTAACGGCATATTGGGAGGTATTTTATTCACACAGCTTTACCTGGCGAACTCACACAGCATGTTCGCACTTACGGCTTACACGAGCTCACACAGCATGCTCGCCTTACGGACTTATACCGCAATATTCCCCCATTGCCACACAAATCAAAAAGACATATCATGAAAACATTTCACGTTTAACGCATAAACGACATTTAAAAGGATCAACAAACTTTTTAATAAAACATGCAACCATTTATAAAAAAATAACGTATAACTCACAGTTTTAATCGTTGTCCAATTCGTTCCTTGAAGTTTCTCACGCCTTACCTACAATTTACGTTCACGTTTAACTCTAAAGTACAATATCCAAACTAAACACTTCAAGTTAACCACTTTCGTTTCTAGACTACTATTTTCCTAACGTTTCTAGAAGTCCTCACGTCCATTTTGGTTTGTGACTCCATAAATGTATATATATATATACACATATATATGTATATATATATATGCACACTTTCATGAAACACCCATGTGGACTTATACCCAACGAGATGACATATAAATGAAGCTTCCATTTTCCAATTATCATTTCCAATCATGCTCTCTCTCTCTCTCTATATATATATATATACATATGTATATATATATATGTTACATGTGTAATATGTGTTTGCATTGGTCCAAAGATAAAACACATTTTCAACCACTTACTGGATTATCCCATGCAATCACATTCACACACATATATCCATACACACACACACACACATATATATATATATATATATATATATATATACATGTTCTTATCTTGTACAAAGCATTCATCGAAGCCTCTTTTTTTTCCAGTTTCTCTTCTCTTCTTTTTTCTGTCCTAGCAGCCTTCGACTTACCCCATCACTCAATTGAGAAACCAATTTTTTTTTTTAAAACAACTTAACGAAACAGAATGTTCGTTGAGTGTCCCGAGGCTCGAACGAGAGCTTTGTACCGAAAACATATAACGGCAATATCGATAATACCGGTTGGAACGTCAACCATGACCGGTGGTACCGATCACCTTACCGGGACACCAACCATCTCGTCGAGGGTTTGAAACTACTATACGTAATTAACTATGACAGATTGAGGAAAGAAAACACTACCGGTAAGTACCGAGACTGTTGCGATTAACCGAACCGTCACCGTCTTCCGCTTCCCTTATACGAGTTCCTTCTCTCGAATGTTTTTTTTTTGCACATAGGATTGCAGGTCTAACCCCCTATTTATACATAATTGGGTTCGTCGGTTTCGGCTATGTGAATAGCCAAGGTCTTTAGCACTAAATGTCCATGGCCGTTCAAGGCCTTTCACTTGCAACATAAATCACATTTCAATATATATATATATATATATATATATTTTAAAACTAGAGTTATTACAAACTTCCCCCCTTAACAAAATTTCGTCCTCGAAATTTGCTCTATACAAATAAATGAGGGTATTTCAATCTCATCTCCTTCTTAGGTTCCCAAGTTGCTTCTGGCCCTTTATGATGTCTCCATTGAACTTTCACAAGAGTTATCTCTTTGTTTCTTAGTTTCCTTACTTTTCTATCAACGATAGATTCCGGTTCCTCAATATAGCTCAAAGTTTTGTCCACCTTTACATCCTTAAGAGTTACCTCAGTGCTTTCATCAGCCAAACACTTCCTTAGATTAGATACATGGAACGTGTTATGGATGCCTTGAAGTTCTTCAGGAAGCTCCAACTTATAGGAAACCTCACCTACCCTTTTAATTATCTTGTAAGGACCAATGTAACGAGGACTTAGCTTTCCTCGTTTTCCAAAACGAACTACACCTTTCCACGGTGAGATCTTAAGCATAACTCTATCCCCAACTTGAAATTCTATTGGTTTTCGTCTTTTATCAGCATAACTTTTCTGTCTGTCTTGAGCTATCTTCAATCTTTCCCTTATCTGATTTATCTTATCGGTAGTCTGTTGAACTATTTCAGGGCCAGCCAATTGTTTTTCGCCTACCTCATTCCAACACAATGGCGTTCGACACTTCCTTCCATACAAAGCTTCATATGGTGCGACTTGGATGCTAGCGTGATAGCTATTGTTATAGGCGAATACGATCAATGGAAGATGACCCTCCCATGACCCTGAAAAATCGATAGCACATGCTCGCAACATATCTTCTAGTGTTTGAATGGTCCTCTCGCTTTGACCATCCGTTTGCGGGTGATAGGTTGTACTTAGCTTTACTCGAGACCCTAATTCCCTTTGAAAACTTTGCCAAAATGTAGAGGTAAATCGACTATCTCTATCAGATACTATTGATAATGGAACACCATGTCGAGTCACAATCTCGTCTATATAGAGCTTGGCTAGTCTTTCCATTGAGTATGTTTCCTTAATTGGCAGAAAATGCGCTGACTTGGTGAGTCTATCAACGATTACCCATATAGCATCATAACCCTTTGGTGTTCTTGGAAATTTTGTCACAAAATCCATTGTGATGTGGTCCCACTTCCACATCGGAATTTCTAAGGGTTGCAACTTACCATACGGTCGCTGATGTTCAACTTTAACTTGCAGACACGTCAAACACCTTTCGACATAATGGGCTATGTCTTTCTTCAACCCTGGCCACCAGTAAGATTGGCGAAGATCTCGATACATCTTGTTGTTTCCCGGGTGGATAGAGTACCGAGATTTATGAGCTTCATCTAATACTTGGTTACGAAAGTTGCCTAAACGAGGTATCCAAATTCTACCCTTGTAGCATTTTAACCCTTGATTGTTATCTTCAAGAAGCGAAACAACCCCTACCATTCTCTCAGCCTTCAAGTTTTTTTCTGTTAAAGCTTCTTTCTGAACTTTCTTGAGTTCATCAGTCCAACTAGGAGTCACTTCTATCCGCATTGCTTTAATCCTCACCCGATCACTCCTTTCTTTGCGACTTAGCGCGTCAGCCACCACATTTGCCTTACCGGGATGATACAATATTTCACAGTCATAATCTTTCAGCAATTCCATCCACCTTTGTTGTCTCATATTCAATTCCTTCTGATCGAACAAGTACTTTAAACTCTTGTGATCAGTATAAATTTGGCACTTCACCCCATATAAGTAGTGTCTCCAGATTTTCAGTGCAAACACCACAACTGCCAATTCCAAATCATGAGTTGGATATCGCTTCTCGTGATCCTTCAACTGACGAGAGGCATATGCAATAACTTTCCCCTGCTGCATCAATACACAACCAAGTCCTAACTTGGAAGCATCACTATAAACTACAAATCCTTCGGTTCCTTCTGGTAAAGTCAATATCGGTGCAGTGCTCAACTTTTCTTTCAAGACTTCAAACGCCTCCTCTTGAGCGGGTTTCCATTCAAACTTTACACCCTTCTTTGTTAGCGATGTCAATGGCGTCGCAATCCGTGAAAAGTCTTGAATAAACCTTCTATAATAACCAGCTAATCCCAAGAAACTCCGTACCTCGGACGGGGTCCTTGGTGGTTCCCACCTCTTTATAGCATCCACCTTGGTCGGATCTACCTTTATTCCTTCTTGGGTCACCACGTGGCCTAGGAATTGAACTTCACGCAGCCAGAACTCACACTTAGAAAACTTTGCATACAGTTTCTCCCGCTTTAGCAAACTCAAGACCGCCTGAAGGTGTTGCTCATGCTCCTTTTCAGTTCGAGAATAGATCAGAATATCGTCAATAAAAACAATGACGAACTTATCTAAGTAGGGTTTGCATACCCTATTCATCAGATCCATAAATGCTGCAGGTGCATTTGTCATTCCAAATGGCATTACCAGGAATTCGTAATGCCCATACCTAGTCCTGAAAGCAGTCTTAGGTATATCCTCCTCTCGAACCTTCAACTGGTGGTAACCCGATCGTAGATCGATCTTCGAGAAATAACAGGCACCCTGGAGTTGGTCGAAGAGATCATCAATCCTTGGAAGAGGATACCTATTCTTTATCGTTACTTTGTTAAGTTCACGATAGTCGATGCACATTCGCATCGTACCATCCTTTTTTCTTAACAAATAACACTGGCGCTCCCCAAGGAGAGGTGCTAGGGCGTATAAAACCCTTGTCTAACAACTCTTGTAGTTGAGACATCAACTCTTTCATTTCTGACGGTACAAGACGGTAGGGTGCTCGAGCGATGGGTGCGGCTCCAGGTACGAGATCAATCTGAAACTCTACCTGTCTCTCAGGTGGTAGACTTGTCAGATCGTCCGGGAAGACTTCAGAAAACTCTCTTACAATAGCAATGTCTTCCATACTCTTTTTCTCTTTCTTAGCATCTATCACATATGCTAAATAACTCTGACACCCCTTTCTCACACATCGTCTTGCTTTCGCCATGGATATCATGCTGGATTTCCTATTTCTTCTATCTCCGTAAATGACTATGATTCCACTATCAGGTAATTCAATTTGAATTATCTTTTTGTTGCACATAATTCTGGCCTGGTTTTCAGCTAACCAATCCATGCCAATTACTATATCAAATTCCCCAAGAGTCATAGGGAGTAGTCTCAATGGAATCGAACGACCATCTATCTGAATATCGCAATCATCATACTCCTCTCTAATAGTCACCCGATTATCATCGGCAGTTTCTACTTCTAAAGCCGAGTTTAAAGGCTTGGGCACTCTATGCAAGTAATCACAGAATGCAGTAGATACAAAAGAGCGATTTGCTCCAGAATCAAACAGTACTCTAGCATGCACAAAATTGACCAGAAAGGTACCTGTCACCACGTCTGGTGTCTCTTCGGCCTCTGTTGCCGTCATCTGGAAGACTCTCCCCTTTGACTTTGATACCTCAGGTCGTTTTTCCTCCCATTTACCATTCCGACTTCCACCCTGACTAGAGGCATGCTCATTCTTTTGCTGAGGACAGTTTGCTTGTATATGGTTAGGTGACTTACAGATGAAACATAATCGTTCCCTCCTCTCAACTTTGCAATCCTGAGACTGGTGTCCTGGCCTCCCACATCGGTAACACACCCTTGGTTTGATCAGACATTCTCCCTTGTGCACACGGTTGCATCTAGAACATGGTTTGACAGTTTGTCCTTGCCATGTCTTTCTTTCCGGACCCGAGAACTTTGACTTTTTGGTTTCATTGCTTGGACCTTCCCATTTCCTTTTTATATTGCCTCGCTCAGCCTCTTGACGATTCTTTTCTTTTTCTCTTGCCTCTGCCGCGTTTACTGCAACTTGGAATGTGGTTGGCTCCATAGCAAGAACAAATTCTCGGATAGATGCTTTTAATCCTCCGATATACCGCTCTGCTCGTCTTTCCTCCGTCGAAACATAATACTCGGCAAACCTGGCCTTTTCGGTAAAACTTGTTGTATACTCCCTCACAGTCATTGTCCCCTGCTCCAGCCTTAAAAACTCCTCTTCCAGTTGTTTTACTGCAATTCGCGGACAGAATTTATCGTTAAACAGTACTTTAAACTCTTCCCATGTCATTCTTGCCACTTCCTCGTCGCCTTTTAAGTTGCAGACTACTTCCCACCAAGAAAGGGTTCTGATTTAAGCATCGCCGTCCCATATGTCACCTTATCTTCTTCTGCACATTTGCTGATTCTGAATACGACTTCTGTCTCTCTTATCCACCTCATTGACATCACTGGGTCGCAATCACCTTTAAAAGGTTGGGGCTTACAAGCCATAAAGTTCTTAAAGCTACAACCCTTTTGTCCTGTACTCATGCTGATAGGACTCTGTGCTCTTGACCGCACATTCTGGTCTTCCCTGTTGCTTGAAGTGTTATTATCCTCCCTTCTGCTGCTTATCACCCTATCCTCTTGATTTTTCAATTCGGCCTCCCGCACCTGTGCTATAACCATGGGCAAGGCTGCTTGCAAAGCTTTTGTTACCTCCTAAGCAATGATGTCTACAGGGGTTTCCGTGGTTGCTTGGGCACGCCCTCGTCCCCTACCTCGACCTCGACCTCTTCCAGATGCAGAACTTGCTTGCACAGAGGGCTCAGGTTCATTGGGTGTTGCTTGACTTCTACCTCGTCCTCTTCCTCTTCCCCTTCCACGACCTCGTCCTCGCGTGCTAGCGGTCCTTGCAGCCGCGACAGATGTTGGTGGGGTTTTGTGTACATTTGGGGTAACTCCTATTGGTGGCGGTTCTACCGCATCAGGTGTAACTGATGCCGTCCTTCCTGATCGACGTGACATATTTGTTGTGCGCGATGAAAACTTACATTTATAAGCATAACTTAATCCATACGTAACCTAATTATCTCGTAAGTTCAACATTTGCATAATAAGATTAATCACCAAAATATTATTAAACACCAAAATATTATTATTTCAAAAGACGATTCAGAACATGAGTGTTTTGCATAAAGCGCCAAACCGACTAATACATACTCCAAAATAAAACTCAAAATAAACCCAGTTCAAAACCACTAAACATTCAAAACATTTTATTAAGATAAAAGCACTTAAGATAAACTATCTCTCTTCTCACTCCTTCTCTCATGGCATGTTAGTAGGGTAGTAGGTCATCTTCACGAATTCTTCATAGGTGTTATCTGGACGGTATTTCCAGATAAATCCCAAGCTTGGACCTTACCGGAATTGATGCGCCCAGTCGGAAAAATACCCTTTGATCAACCCTACATACTCCGAGGCCGCTCCCCGATAGTAGCGAGCTCGATCTCCCAATCGCATCTTCCAAGTACGGGCAACAATCCTTCTCTCCCACTCTAATGCCACACACTTCCATGCCATGTCGTGGTTGCTTTCTGTTGGTCCCGAAGGTGCTTAACAAGTTTGTAGAAGGGGGGGGGGGGTTGAATACAAACACAGAAATTAAAGTTTAATAAATTGTTTATTGATAAATCAAAATACAATTTACAAGTTTGTTGCGGAATAAGATTAAGACAGACTCAATCTAAACAAACTTAAGAAACACTAAGATGGTTGCACAAGAAATTCAGAGAATGGGGGATTTTTAGAGAGATAGAAAACAAGGGTTTCTATTTTGGAGTTCAAGGATTGAGCACACTTTCAGATGAAGGGGTGAGCTTCCTATTTATACCCTATGCATTAAATGCATGGCAGGGTACTTTACACGTGGCATTCATAGATTGGCTTTGGTAGTCTCACTTTTGGAGACATGCTTTTGGCCGCTTTATGAACAGTGTAGTTGACAGAGTTGGTGTACGATTTGTGGCAGAGACGTGTCCGTTCTGACACATCTTACTGGTTGTGCAAGGTAAGACAAAAGAAAACTTGAGGCATAAGCTTTGTGATCGTTGATCGCTGAGTATCTCTTCTTCCAGAGATAAAGAAGTTCAGCTATCGCTGAAGCTTTTCCTCAGGCTTCTTCGCGTAAGTAGATGTCTGATCTTCGCTGATATCCGCATCAGGTCACTAGTAGACTTATCTATTGTTCAGTGGCTTCGTCTTCGATTCAGCTATGAACTATGTTGACGCGAGACTTGTCTTCAGGGATTACGTTAACTGTGTTACATAGGAAACGATCAGTGATGACTGAACAGACTCAGTTTGATCGCTGAAAGTGAAACACATACATATTAATGTTTACAGAAAGGTCATCAGCGATAACTGAACAGACTCAGTCTGATCGCTGATGATGAAACACTAATACATATAATAACGTAATTTTCACTAAGTATAAAAGAGGGTCGTTATCAAATCACTGAGAGAGTTTGGATCAACAATCTCCCCCTATTTGATAATGACAAAGTAACAAAAGAAAATTACTTTGATTCAAAATATAGGAATAAAAAGGACTCATAGAATGCATGTCCCAATTACTATTTTGAGGGATCTTTTACAGTACTGATAGGGTTAAGTACATCACTGCTATTTTCATTTAATTCAGGGATGGAATTACAAGATATGAAAAACATTACAAGTGAGTAACTAACTACTGTAAGTATAACTAACAGATTACAGAGAAGAAAACTAATCTATCAGCTATTAAAAGAAGATTTAGGAGGATTGATCATATACTCAGGTATTTCTTCTCCTTTCTGTCTTCGTTCCAAAGATTCTTGACTGATAATTTCTTTAATTTCTTCAGCAGCAGGGAAGAAGTCACACCATAAGCATAAGAGATCCTTGAGATGATTCAGAGGACAGATAGGAATCTCAGAGATTCTTTGAAATTTGAGTTCCTCATCATCATCTCTGAAGAATATTCCATAAGGATTGTTGATTACTTGACCAGCTTGGAAAGGACCACCAGGAGGCAGAGATAAGTCCAGAACTGAAAGATCAGGAGGAGGACCAAACAGTGCATCTCTTGAAAATTTGATAGAAGTTTCATTCCTGATGATGGCGACATCTTCAGAGGAGGAGGACCCAATTTTTCTCTTGAGTTTCAAAGATTTGGGAGGAAGAGGAGATGGCAGCTTTAGTACAGAAACGACTCTATTTATGAGGGATTCAAGAAGTCCTTCAACGTAGCCTCTGTATGTAGATTTGGATTTCTTCAGCGCATCCCAGAACTCTAACCATTCCGTAAATCCGAAGCTCTCAAGTTTTGATACGTACATTGCTTTTTGGGTTCCATCCTCTCTGGTAATCTCCATGGTCACTGAGAGTTGATCTTTCTTCTTGCGACCAGAGATAGTCACGGCTGATATTGGAAGAAGATCAGAACGATAATCCATCTTTTGTTTGCACCATTCGATAGACTTATCGTTGATCTCTTGTTCTTTGAAGCGTTCCTCTTCAATTTCTTTCAGTAGTGCTGCTTGAACTTCCACATGTTTGCTTTTCAGCTTTTTGTCCTTAACTTGAGAGGATTGAATCTTTAAAGCGAGTTGGGCATCTCGTTTGCATTCAGCGATCAGCTTCTCAGCTTTGGCAGATTCTTCTCTTTCAGCTTCAGTGAGGAAGTCGAGCTCTGTGGATGTTTGAAGAGGGATTTTCAGCCGTTGACTTTCTAGTTGAGCGATCATTTCAACTCTTTTCTTTACCACTTCCTCTGACCAATGAGATGGTCGAGAGGGCCTTCCTGGATGGACCAGGGAATCTTCTTCTTCTTCTTCATCAATCTCAGCGATAGAGATTGGGATTATTTCTTCAGCGATAGCAGCTGGAATTATTTGTAGTTCAGAACCCTTAAGCAGGGGTGAGAACTGTCTGGTTAGAAAAAGAAGGAAAGAAGGGATAAGTGTATTTTTAGAACGAGAGAGATAAAGGCTAGAAAGGAATAGGGGTTTGGAAAGAGTAGAAGAGTGGTACAATTGAAAGACATACCTGAGAAGGATGCTCCCCCTCAGATTGTGATCCAGTCCTCAAGCATTCTTCAGCGATCGGTTGCTTGTCTTTGCTTTGCGAAGGAACACTTGAAGATGTATCACCTCTCACCCCTGTTTTGACAACCTCTTGCGAAGTTGTCCCTGATACGACGTTCGGCTTAGAGAACCACATAGATTGGTCTTCATCGTCGTCGTCGTCATCGGAGGGCTGATCCTTTTCTTGATCATCAAGATCTAGATCATCTTCCTCTTCATCGTCTTCTTCCTCATCCTCTTCAAAGAGAATGGAGTGAATTGATGAGGATTCTTTTGCCTTCTCCCCCTCAGATTGAGAGGGAGGTTCCTTTGGAGTCTTAGCTTCCCCAGCAGCAGCAATAGAAGTTTCTTCAGTTTTCTCCCCCACTTTGTCATTATCAGCGGTAGGGGATTGTTCAGCTGCTGGAGTAGCTGTTGAAGCTTTTAGCACTTGAACGTCAGCCTCCAGACGCTTAATCCGGTCTTCAACCGCAGGGATGTCGCATGTGGCATCATGAATGAATTCCACAGCGATGTTGAGGTTGGTACGATCATCTTCAGTGAAGGAGGGAGGCAGCGCTGGAGCTGGTGCATTCACTTTCTGTAGAATTTGCTGAAGAAGGGACGTGCAGAGGTCAACCTTTGAAGAGAGACCCTGAACTTCAGCGGTAAGAGACTCAAATCGCCCTTGAAAGAGTCGAGAGGACTCTCTGAGTTGGACGACTTGTTCTTCAACAGCTGAAAGTTGAGAGTTCTCAGCTTTAGATGAGCAAGTGGCGGTCAACTTCTTCAGCTCCTCACCAGCCTGATTTACGGCGCTGGTGGTTTCATTGATGGTGTTGGTGAGTGCGTCCACCTTTTATCCTAGACTGTTGACATGCGTGTCAACAGACGCCAAGCTAGGACCTGAAAATAATGTTAGTTCAGATATGGGCTTATTTGGAGAGGGGGGGAGAGAAGTGTTTAGGATTATAGGTGTACCTGACGTATCAAACATTTTGTAGAACTGCATAGATTCCTCAAAAGTTTGATGCTCAGGTCCTATAGGGAAAGAAGAGGTGGCGGGTTCAGAGACCAAGTGAGGAGAGAAGGGAAGAGTTTTGGGGATAGAAGTAGGGATGGGGTTAATCTCAGTGAATGAGATAGTAGGTGGGGTTACTGATGATGTGACAGCGAGTGAGATCGCTGACACGGCAGTATGAGTGACTGCTGAAGTTGTGGAGGAAAGACCCACAAATGCATCTAAGGTAGCTTGTTGAGAAGCTCCCTCAGGTATAGTACTAGAGGGTGTACTTTCCTTAGTCTTTTTGGCCTTTTTGGAAGGACCAATCGGACTAGCTGATGGTCGTTTAGAAGTAGTGGTAGCGACAGGGATAGCAGACGAAGGAACCGTCTGCGTGGTCGCTGAAGATGAAGAAGAATGGAGAGAGAGACGAGAGCGAAGGAGAGAGATACTTACCTCATCGGCGAGTGGCTTGACCTCCATTGATCGTTGACCTACCCTGGCAAAGGTGCCATCATCTTTGGTGGGATAGGTGTTGGGATAGAGGAACTTGATATACGTACATATGAAACGTACGTATGAGATCTTGGGATCTCGTTCAGGCTTCTCTAATCTCGACCTCAGATCTTCAAAGATGGCTGTGGCGTAGTCAAAGTTTTGACCAGCGATAACGGAGTAGGCCATCTGCAGTTGTGTTTTGCTGGCTTGATCCAGCGAACCACTCTTCCCACTCATGCACTGAATTATGTGCGAGAAGATAAAGTTCAGTTGTGATGGCATCTGAGCTTTTAGGATCTTGGTGATCTTCTTGTTGGGAATAGAAGATCTTGGTTTGTTTTCCCAACAATAGCCCATTGCGTCCAGGAATGATATCAGCTCATCATCAGTGGGGAGTGCGTCGAACCCACTCTTTGGTTTGTCAGGGAATCTTAAAGATTTTCTGATGCTAAGAGCGGTCATGCTCCCTGGCCCTAATTCCGTGCTGAACGAGATAGCAGGGACTCGTTCGCCTTTCCTGTTGGTAAGTTCAGTTGCATCAGCAGTGAACCAGAACTGCTGAAGTAGAGTCTTGGAGGGCTTAGGATCCACAGTGATCGCGTAAGCTATGCATGACTGCTTGAGGAATTCAGCAGCTTCCACCAGATGTGGGTATTTGTCAGCTTTGAAGTCGAGTCTGGCCAAATGATTACATTTAGTAATCTCAACTTCAGTGAGAGCGAATTGTACATGCTTGGAAGCAACGATTGAAGACTGTGTCATTTCTGTTATGGAAAGAGGCATAATAGAAGAAATGATTTAGATTAAAAATAATATGATTACCAGTTTCCATAGAAGAAGGGAAACTGGAAAACTATCAAGTTATTTTTAGGAGAAAAATAGTGTTCTGGGTAGAAAGAATGAAGAACACTTTAAAACCAAAAGGTTTTTATTTAAAAACATAAAATCAGAAAGAATGATCTTTAGTTTTTACAAAAAAAACGTTTTATAAAATCCATAGAAAGCGAGTAGGATTTTAAAAAGAATAAAAAGCATACGAACAAAGCATATAAACATGAAATAAACCTGTGTATCTTGAAGAAAAAGAGTTGCAGATTCAATATTCTGGGTTTACTTGCTTGAGTGTTCTTGAGAGAATGCTTCTTGCTTTGAAAGTTTTGAAAGCGTAAACCGTATAAAGGAGAGAAGAATTCCTTTTATACGAAGAGAGAAGAGAGAGAATGAAGCGGGAAAAGAAAAAAATCATCATGACATTGACACGTTCCACGAAGTTGATTGGATAGAAGGGCAACGGACGAACGTGTCAGAAAAGGCATGTCGTGGATTGTCGGTTCAAATGACGTCATAGAAGAGAGAGACTGTACATTTGTCCGTTTTGAAATGATCACTGAAGAAAAGTCAGCGATAGATTTTCCTTTTTAAAAGTATCCCTTTTAGAAAAGATAGGGATAGTTTTTCCTTTTAAAGGATCACTGACTAGAAATATCAGTGATTAATGTATTTTTCAAAAAGCTTTTAATCATTTGAAGAAAGTTCGGTGATTAAAGTTTATATTAAAAAAAACATCTTTGAGGGAAAGGAGAAAACATACCTGAGAGTCAGAATGTTTATCAGAGAGAATGATGAGAGGGGAACTTTTGATTACTAACATAATACATGAACGCTGAAGAATTATTCTTCGAGGTTCAGCATTCCAAGCTCACTGATGAGAAAGTTGAACCTTGTCTCATCAAGAGGTTTGGTGAATATATCAGCAAGTTGAAAGTCAGTAGGGATAAAGTGAAGTTCAATATCACCATTCATCACATGATCTCTGATAAAGTGATATCTGATCTCTATGTGTTTTGTCTTTGAATGTAGCACTGGATTATTTGCTATAGCGATAGCACTAGTGCTGTCGCAATAGATAGGAATCTTTGACAGCTGAAGGTCATAATCTAATAGTTGATTTCTCATCCATAAGATTTGAGAACAACAGCTTCCAGCGGCTACGTATTCAGCTTCAGCTGTGGAAGTGGACACAGAATTTTGCTTCTTGCTTGTCCAGCTTACCAGCTTTCCTCCCAAGAGTTGACATCCACCAGTGGTACTTTTTCTGTCAAGTTTACAGCCTGCAAAATCACTATCAGAATAACCAGTTAGATCGAACCCTGAGTCTTTGGGATACCAAAGACCGAGGTTAGGAGTTCCTTTCAGATATCTGAAAATTCGCTTTACAGCGATCAGATGGGATTCCTTGGGTTCAGATTGATAGCGTGCACATAAACAAGTAGAGTACATGATGTCAGGTCGGCTTGCTGTAAGATACAGCAATGAGCCTATCATTCCTCTATAGGCAGTGACATTAACAGGTTTTCCAGATGGATCCTTGTTAAGTATCAGCGGTGGTGCCATAGGAGTTTTCATCGCTGAAGTTTGTGTGAGTTCAAACTTCTTTACATATCTTTAACATACTTACCTTGGCAGATAAAAGTACCTTTGTCAGATTGTTTAATCTGAAGACCAAGAAAATATGTCAGCTCACCCATCATACTCATTTTATATTCTTTCTTCATTCTTTCAGCAAAGCGAGTACAAAGAGATGGGTTAGTAGAACCAAATATTATGTCATCGACATATATTTGTACAAGAATTATATGACCTTTTATCTTCCTGAAAAATAACGTATTATCAATCTTGCCACGTTCAAAATTTTCAGAGATAAGAAAAGATGAGAGAGTGTCATACCAAGCACGAGGGGCTTGTTTTAGACCATAGAGAGCCTTATCCAATTTATAAACATAATTTGGATGCTTAGGGTCATAGAACCCTGGTGGTTGTTCTACATAAACTTCTTCATTCAGCTTTCCATTCAGAAAAGCTGATTTTACGTCCATTTGATAAACGATGAAGTCTTTATAGACTGCATAAGCTAAGAATAGTCGAATTGCTTCGAGCCTGGCCACAGGGGCAAAGGTTTCATCATAGTCTATGCCTTCCTCTTGTCTGTATCCCTGAGCAACAAGTCGAGCCTTGTTGCGGGTTACAGTTCCATGTTCATCTAACTTGTTTCTAAACACCCATTTGGTGCCTATTACAGTTTTATCAGATGGTCTAGGAACGAGATTCCAAACTTTGTTTCGAGAAAATTCAGTCAGCTCTTCTTGCATAGCGCTGACCCAGTTTGGATCTCTGAGGGCATCATCAGTCTTCTTTGGTTCTATTAAGGAGAGAAAGTTTACAAAGAGACAGATATTACCTGAGCTTCGTCGTGTCTGAATACCTGCATCTGGATCACCGAGAATTTGATCTATTGGGTGATCTCTTGTCCATCGCTGAGCAGGAGCATGATTGCTTAACTCAGAGGTTGGATCAACAATTGGAATGTTTACTGATGAGGATGTTTGAGGTTCATCAGCAATTAACTGTTGAGTAGGTTCACTAGAGAGGTTTCCAGATGAAGGCAGATTTGATGGTGGTAATGTGTTTAGAGGTTCAGCTGAAACCCATGAGGTGGATTCAGCGGTGGGAGGTATGATACTTGGTTCTTCATCAGCAATTGGAGTTTCAGTGTGCTGATGGTTTGAGAAAGGTTCAGTTTCTCTATAGTGAGAGATCATCCAAGTATTCAGTTCTTCATTGTCAGCGATTGGTTTAGAGTTCGCTGAGCGCGTTTCATCAAACGTGACATGAATGGTTTCTTCTACGGTTTGTCTTCTTTTGTTGAAAACTCTGTAGGCTTTGGAGATGGAGGAATATCCTAAAAATATTCCATCATCGGCTTTTGGGTCGAACTTTCCAAGTTGATCTTTGTTGTTTAAGATAAAGCACTGACAACCAAAGATATGAAGAAAGCTGATAGAAGGCTTCCTTCCAAGAAAGAGTTCATAAGCTGTCTTCCCAAATCGCTTTATTATCAGCGATCTGTTTTGAGTAAAACATGCAGTGTTTACAGCTTCTGCCCAAAATTGAGTAGGGAGGTGAGAATCGCTGAGCATTGATCTAGCAGCTTCTATGATCGTTCTGTTTCTTCTTTCAGGGACTCCATTTTGCTGAGGTGTTCTTACTGAGGAGAAGTTGTGAGAGATTCCCTTGTTCTCAAAGAAATTGTTCAGGGAACTATTTTTGAATTCAGTTCCATGATCACTTCTTATTGATCGAACAGTAAGATTATTCAGCACTTCCATCTTTTTGACAAAAGATATTAGTTCTTCTGGAGTATCATTCTTACAGCGAAGAAAAATAACACAGGTGTAGCGAGAATATTCATCTACAATGACAAGCGTATATTTCTTTCCAGCTATTGATTGGATATTGACAGGGCCAAATAGATCCATATGCAAGAGCTGAAGAGGACTTGTTACTGAGGAAACTTGTTTCGACTTGAAACTAGCTTTTGTTTGTTTTCCTTTTTCACATGCTGAGCAGAGAGATTCTTTAGCATATGAGTGCTGAGGAAGACCAGAAACCAGTTCCTTAGATGAGAGAGAATTCAGGGTTTTGAAGTTTAGATGAGAGAGCCTTTTATGCCATAGCCAGTTGACATCAGAAGAGGCCTTAGAGAGAAAACATAAGTTTTCAGTGATAGTAGAGTCCATATCTATTACATAGACATTTTCTCTTCTATAACCACTGAGAGCAAGTTTTCCTTTTTCATCTACCACTGAACATGCTTTCTTAGAAAAGCGAACTTCGTAGTCTTTGTCACATAGCTGACTGATGCTTAGAAGATTGTGCTTCAGTCCATCTACATAAGCGACTCTTCGAAAGGTAGTTGTCCCATTGCTGAGGACACCAAACCCACGGGTAAATCCTTTTCCATTTCCACCAAAGGTAACAGAGGGGCCTTTCTCTTCCTTGTATTCAGTGAGCAGGTTTCTTTGTCCAGTCATATGACGAGAACATCCGCTATCGAGATACCAGATGCCCTTTGATCCCTGCATACATAAGGAAGATTAAGCTTTGTTTGGTACCCACTTTTCAATGGGTCCTTCAGAGTTAGTGGATAAGGAAGATTCAGCAGTCTTCACCGCTGATGAAGATTCAGCTTCAGTGGTAATCTTCACTTTGGTTAATTTCTTAACCTTAGTGGTATTTTTCACTTTGGTGACTTTATTTGCCTTAGAGGCATTTTTCTTCACTTTGGCTGTTTTATCAGCTTCGATGGTATTTGGACACTTGCTCGCAATATGGTCAGTGAATCCACAGTGATAACATTTTCTATATCTGATGGTGGTTTTATAACCAAAAGGTTTTGAAAACTTAAGATGAGCAGGTCCAGCTCCAAGAATGCCTTTAGCACGAGATCTGGGAGGAATTTTTATTTCTTCAGATTTCACGGGCTTTAGATCAACCTTCAGCTTTGGAGGACAGATATCAAAGATTTCTGTCACTGAGCTAGAAGGTTTATCCACTGAAGGTTTGGAGGGAACTTTCAGTTTGGTTTTCTTGGAAGCCTTCTGAGGGAGAATAGACTTTCCTTTATCTGCAGGCTTAGATCTTGCAGATATCTCCTCAGGGATGGGATTAGAAGAAGAACAGGGATAGAATTGATTATAAGAAGTGTCAAAGAAAGATGTGACAAAAGTTCCAAACTTAAGCGAGGAACTTTCTTCTTTAGGATCATCCTGTGGTGTCCAAAAACCAAGACCAGTTTTATCACTTTCAGGAGTTTGAGCATTTATTATCTCAGAGATCTTTGTTGATGATTTGCACCATTTTTCAACATGAGCCTTTTCTGCTTTTAGAGCAGCGATGGCTTGTTCGCGTTCAATGTTGATGATTTCATTTATAATGACTTGATCTTTTAGCTTTTCTTCTAAAAGATTTAGTTCACTGATCTTTTCATGACATTTCTCTAGCTCTTGTGTTAAATAAACATTTTTATTTTCAGCTTGAGTTTTGTCGTTTAGAGCATTATAAAGGTCAATCGTCAGCACATCAACAGCGCGACTTCTCTCAGCTTCAGGCAGAGAGGGATTTGTTGAGATAGATACCTGAGATGATATGTAGCTCATAGAAGGTTCAGATGGTTCTTCTACTTCTTCTTTAATCTCAGCCATGAGGCAAAGATTAGCGACTTATTCTTCATCAGAAGATGATTCTTCTGATTCAGCCCAGTCATGTTCTTCAGCGATGAGACCTTTACCTTTTTGCTGATAGCTTTTCAGCTTTTGATATTTGTTCTTCAGCTTATGGTATTTGTCATCACTGGATCTTCTTGAGGTAGAAGGTTTGAAGACCTTTTTAGACCTGCACTCACTAGCAAAATGTCCAATTTTTTCGCAGTTATAGCAAGTGGTTGTAGCCTTATCAACCGGAGTTGATTTTGGCTTTTCAGTAAGAGAGAGAGGTTTACTTCTTCGGAAGTTACTCTTTCTTGCAAATCTCTTAAAAGAGTTTGTCAAGAGTGCTAAGGACTCATTAAACTCTGAAAGATCAGGGTCTGATAAATCCTCAGATTCAGAATCTAACTCAGTGATGGTGAGAGTAGATCGCTGGGATGGAATTATCTCTGATGAGAATAAAGCAACAGCAGTGCTTTTGGAGTCTTTAGAATCTTTTACAAGATTCTTCTTCAGGAGATTAGATTGCTCATAGTTGAGCAATATTCCATACAGAGTGCTTAGAGAGAGAGTATGTAAGTCTTTTGTCAGCTTAAGACATATTGAATAACTATCCCAGCTTTCAGGAAGACTTTCCAAGAATTTTGTTAGGACCTCAGAATTAGAATAGGTCCTTCCAACAGTTCTTAGGTCAATGATCAGGCAGTTAAACCGCTGATGAATGTCAGAAAGAGATTCATTCTTACCAGCGATAAAACTTTCATACTGTCTTACCAAGTTAATCTTTCGGGTCTCTTGGATTTCAGTGGTGCCCTCATATTGAACACATATGGTTTCCCACATTTCTTTAGAAGTTTTTAGATGCATGATGGAATGGAAAACTTCATCAGGCAGAGCCATTGATATAATGGTCTTTGCTCTTGCATCTATGCCTACCTTCTTTTTATCTTCATCACTCCACTGTCTTATTTCCTTAACGACATATCGTTCAGGGACAGCTTCAGTGGTGGCAGTAGCGGGAACCGCAGCTATAATTCTAACAGGTTCATAGGGTCCGTTTTCTATATATTCAGGTATAGTAGGATCCGCACCTTCAAGAAATAGCATCATTCGATTTTTCCATAGAGAAAAGTTATCTGTGCTAAATCGAGGAGGTTTAGAAAGTGAACCATTATCATAGTAGTTTGTGTTTGTGTTTAGTGCCATTTTAGAATAGCAAGGAAGAGTATACAGCAAGATCTTGTTTATTAGATTAAACAAACTGCTCTGATACCACTTGTTGGTCCCGAAGGTGCTTAACAAGTTTGTAGAAGGGGGGGGGGGGGTTGAATACAAACACAAAAATTAAAGTTTAATAAATTGTTTATTGATAAATCAAAATACAATTTACAAGTTTGTTGCGGAATAAGATTAAGACAGACTCAATCTAAACAAACTTAAGAAACACTAAGATGGTTGCACAAGAAATTCAGAGAATGGGGGATTTTTAGAGAGATAGAAAACAAGGGTTTCTATTTTGGAGTTCAAGGATTGAGCACACTTTCAGATGAAGGGGTGAGCTTCCTATTTATACCCTATGCATTAAATGCATGGCAGGGTACTTTACACGTGGCATTCATAGATTGGCTTTGGTAGTCTCACTTTTGGAGACATGCTTTTGGCCGCTTTATGAACAGTGTAGTTGACAGAGTTGGTGTACGATTTGTGGCAGAGACGTGTCCGTTCTGACACATCGTACTGGTTGTGCAAGGTAAGACAAAAGAAAACTTGAGGCATAAGCTTTGTGATCGTTGATCGCTGAGTATCTCTTCTTCCAGAGATAAAGAAGTTCAGCTATCGCTGAAGCTTTTCCTCAGGCTTCTTCGCGTAAGTAGATGTCTGATCTTCGCTGATATCCGCATCAGGTCACTAGTAGACTTATCTATTGTTCAGTGGCTTCGTCTTCGATTCAGCTATGAACTATGTTGACGCGAGACTTGTCTTCAGGGATTACGTTAACTGTGTTACATAGGAAACGATCAGTGATGACTGAACAGACTCAGTTTGATCGCTGAAAGTGAAACACATACATATTAATGTTTACAGAAAGGTCATCAGCGATAACTGAACAGACTCAGTCTGATCGCTGATGATGAAACACTAATACATATAATAACGTAATTTTCACTAAGTATAAAAGAGGGTCGTTATCAAATCACTGAGAGAGTTTGGATCAACACTTTCCCACAGCTCCTCATTTTCCTTCAATACCTGGTTCAACTCGATTCCTAACTTAACATGCTCCCCTTGCAAGTTGCTCAGCCACCCTCCTACTTGGTCTTTCTCAGCTTGAACCTTAGACAATTCATTTCTTAGTTCAGTATTCTCTTCACTCAGGTTTGTAACATCCTCTTCCAAATCCTCACGGGTCGGCGTACGTGGGGTGTATTCCACGTAAGGTTCCTCCGTTGGATCATAGGAAGAATCATCGACCGGGTTGGGTTGAGATGACTCGACCCTCGGAACACTCGCACTACCCCTGGAACTGCTCCTCGCACCTATAGGGCGTCGGCTAGAGCGGCTGGAACTCGCACGGTCGTGTTGCCCGACTCCACCTCTTGGACCTAGGCCAGCAGCTACCGCACGACTTCCGCCCCTACCCCTTCCGCGACCAATGCGCCTAGTCGTCTTTGTGTAAACCATTTTTCCTACAAAATCACAATGATAAACCTATCACTTTTAGGCACGATATCAAAACTTAAACGCTGACTAACACATTTCCCTTATTTTTAATATTTACACTTCCTCTCAGTTTAAGCTTAGGCTAAAATTAATAACCTATTTCTCTTAAACTAAGGCTCTGATACCACTTGTAACGTCCCAAATTTTTTTTTTTTTTAATAGAACATCCATATATATAAATAAAGCCACAATATCTAAATAGTTCAACACAACGGAATATTTCAAGATTATAAAACTTAACGAAAAAGTGTCTAAAACATAATCTCTTAAAATCTCGAACGACACCCATCGTCATGCCTTTATTCCAACGCTGATCCGACTCTAGACTTTCTCCTTCCCTTTGCTACTAGTCCCGATTGAGTGTCGACCTGGTTGCAATATTATTTTGAAAAGGAGTTGGGTGAGCCTAGGGCCCAGTGATTACACGGTTTTTATGCATGAATATATAAATAACGAATTTCATAAAGCATCATAGTTTATCATGCATACGGCAAAATAATTTAACTCACAAAGTTAACGGCATATTGGGAGGTATTTTATTCACACAGCTTTACCTGGCGAACTCACACAGCATGTTCGCACTTACGGCTTACACGAGCTCACACAGCATGCTCGCCTTACGGACTTATACCGCAATATTCCCCCATTGCCACACAAATCAAAAAGACATATCATGAAAACATTTCACGTTTAACGCATAAACGACATTTAAAAGGATCAACAAACTTTTTAATAAAACATGCAACCATTTATAAAAAAATAACGTATAACTCACAGTATTAATCGTTGTCCAATTCGTTCCTTGAAGTTTCTCACGCCTTACCTACAATTTACGTTCACGTTTAACTCTAAAGTACAATATCCAAACTAAACACTTCAAGTTAACCACTTTCGTTTCTAGACTACTATTTTCCTAACGTTTCTAGAAGTCCTCACGTCCATTTTGGTTTGTGACTCCATAAATGTATATATATATATACACATATATATGTATATATATATATATGCACACTTTCATGAAACACCCATGTGGACTTATACCCAACGAGATGACATATAAATGAAGCTTCCATTTTCCAATTATCATTTCCAATCATGCTCTCTCTCTCTCTATATATATATATATATACATATGTATATATATATGTTACATGTGTAATATGTGTTTGCATTGGTCCAAAGATAAAACACATTTTCAACCACTTACTGGATTATCCCATGCAATCACATTCACACACATATATCCATACACACACACACACACACACACATATATATATATATATATATACATGTTCTTATCTTGTACAAAGCATTCATCGAAGCCTCTTTTTTTTCCAGTTTCTCTTCTCTTCTTTTTTCTGTCCTAGCAGCCTTCGACTTACCCCATCACTCAATTGAGAAACCAATTTTTTTTTTAAAACAACTTAACGAAACAGAATGTTCGTTGAGTGTCCCGAGGCTCGAACGAGAGCTTTGTACCGAAAACATATAACGGCAATATCGATAATACCGGTTGGAACGTCAACCATGACCGGTGGTACCGATCACCTTACCGAGACACCAACCATCTCGTCGAGGGTTTGAAACTACTATACGTAATTAACTATGACAGATTGAGGAAAGAAAACACTACCGGTAAGTACCGAGACTGTTGCGATTAACCGAACCGTCACCGTCTTCCGCTTCCCTTATACGAGTTCCTTCTCTCGAATGTTTTTTTTTTTGCACATAGGATTGCAGGTCTAACCCCCTATTTATACATAATTGGGTTCGTCGGTTTCGGCTATGTGAATAGCCAAGGTCTTTAGCACTAAATGTCCATGGCCGTTCAAGGCCTTTCACTTGCAACATAAATCACATTTCAATATATATATATATATATATATATATATATATATTTTAAAACTAGAGTTATTACAGACTTAGATCGGTTCTCACGGTTCTTAACCATTTTTTGGTCCTCACATGATTTAACCCCTACATATATATATATATATATATATATATAAACATTATTTCATTAGATGAAGGTTCAAATGAGAACGCCAACTATTTAAAAAAACAAGAAAACAACAAATCATGTACAAAATAATATGTGATTTTACACTTGTAACAACCCAAAACTTCAACGAAAAAAAACATGCAATTAACATAAAAATCTTGCCATAACGGCCCCAAGTCTACAAAAGATAACAAGGTTTGTTGTAAAGCAACCTATTACACAACTGAGAATTTAATATATCTAAATAAGGTGAAGTCTTCTAGATCGGGAACCGCTCACACTTTCTCCTTGCCCTTATCAGAACGTTCTACCTGGCGTCTCCCTGAAAAGGTTTTTAGATTTTGAAAGAGCGAGGGTTAGACCGGAGGTCTAGTGAGTCCCTCTAACTACAGTTAAAAACATCATAAATGAATTTACAACGGTAACCAATTCATCTTTATAAAAAACAACAATACGTTAAATAAATCACGCTTCTGACCTACACTACCGTTATGCGAGGATAACGGCGTGTCTGACTCGCATTGCTTTATTTTGGGACACACCCCCAATGGCATAAACGGAACACACCCTCCGGTACGAGCAGGCGGGACACACCCCCCGTCTTTGGTCATAACTTGCGAACACAATGTATGCATACATTTAATCATCAACAAAATATAAACTACTTTCAATAAATCTCGCATGTATGAAGTAATGTCAGTAATAAATGCTTTAAATAAACTTTCACGTGCCTTTAACCTTTTAACGATAAAAACATTTCATTTAGAAAACTCACCTGACATGTTGATCAACTCCCCACAATTATGCTAACGATCAATAACGACTCCCTCCTATAAATTCAAACACAAGGGAAAAGTGGTTCAAATCTTATCTCACACACAAACAGACTTCCACTCGATTCCCTTCCCCTTCTGCTCATTACCCGGTTTGAAAACTTTGGTCTACCATACAAATTACACCTTACCTAAAAATATTGTACGAATCCTTACACAGTTATTACAATATCCCCCCTCAAAAGAATTATGTTCCCGAAATTACTTCGTTGGACAAACTGGGATATTGGGACCTCATGTCCGACTCAAATTCTCAAGTCGCTTCCTGACCTTCGTGAAATTGCCACTGCACTTTCACGAGTTGGATTTCCTTATTCCTCAACTTCCTCACTTTACGATCCAAAATGGCCACCGGTTCCTCAATATAGTTTAGCTTCTCATCTACACGAATATCGTCTAATGGCACCGCTACATCCACTTCAGCTAAACACTTCTTCAAATTAGACACGTGAAATGTGGGGTGAATTCCTCGTAAGTCCACGGGTAATTCCAGTTTGTACGCTACCTCTCCAACACGTTCCACGATAGTAAACGGTCCAACGAATCTCAGTCTCAACTTACCCTTCTTTCCAAAATGGAATACCCCCTTCCATGGTGAGACCTTCAACATAACCATGTCCCCCACATGAAATTCGATTGGCTTCCTTCGCTTATTTGCGTATATTCTTTGTCGGTCTTGCGCCGTTCTCAACCTTTCTCGAATTTGGTTCACCTTATCAGCTGTCACTTGCACTATCTCTGGACCCGTCAACTGTCGTTCTCCCACCTCATTCCAACACAGAGGCATTCTACACTTGCGACCGTACAACTCTTCGAACGGTGCTGCTTGAATACTGGCGTGATAACTGTTGTTGTAAGAGAACTCTATTAATGGCAGATGAACTTCCCACGATCCTTTAAAGTCAATTTCACATGCTCGAAGCATGTCTTCCAGCGTCTGGATAGTCCTCTCGCTTTGTCCATCCGTTTGAGGGTGATATGATGTACTCAACTTGAGTTGTGAACCCAACTCCCTTTGTAGACTTCTCCAAAAAGATGACGTAAATCGCCCATCACGATCTGAAACTATAGATGACGACACTCCATGCCTAGACACTATCTCGTCTATATACAACTTTGCCAATTTCTCCAACGGATACGTCTCCTTGATCGGTAGGAAATGAGCAGATTTTGTGAGTCGATCCACTATCACCGAAATGGCATAATGCCCCTTAGGTGATCGCAGAAGTCCGGTAACAAAGTCCATCGCGATATCATCCCACTTCCATACCGGTATTTCCAATGGTTGAAGCTCCCCGTAAGGCCTTTGATGCTCCGCCTTCACCTTTAGACACGTTAGACATCGCTCGACGAAGTAAGCGATATCTTTCTTCAAACCTGGCCACCAATAGCTTTGCTTCAAGTCTCGATACATTTTGTTGGTTCCTGGATGAACAGAATAACGAGACTTATGCGCTTCCTCTAACACTCTCTTCCGAAGGTCGCCCTGCTTCAGGATCCACACTCGATCACCAAAACATCTTACTCCACGACTGTCTATGGCTAACGAATTTACAATTCCGACTATTCTTTCCCTCTTCAAATTCTCTTCCAAGAGTGCTTCCTCTTACAGACCCTTGATTTCCTCCAGAAAGGTGGAAGTTGCCTTGACTCGAAATGCCACTACTCTCGTCACATCGTCGTGCTCCTTCCGGCTCAAGGCGTCGGCCACTACATTGGCTTTACCCATATGGTAAAGAATCTCACAATCATAGTCGCTTAAAAGTTCCATCCATCTACGTTGTCTCATATTCAGCTCTTTCTGCTTGAATAGATGTTTGAGCTCTTGTGATCAGTATAAATCTGACACTTAACTCCATACAGATAATGTCTCTAAATCTTCAGGGCAAAAACTACCACTGCCAGTTCTAGATCATGCGTCGGGTAATTCTTCTCGTGCTCTTTCAACTAGCAAGACGCGTAGGCAATCACTTTGCCTTCTAGCATTAACACGCAGCCCAAACCCAACTTTGAAGCTTCGCTGTAGATCACAAATCCCTCAGTCCCATTGGGTAGGGATAAGATAGGTGCACTACTCAGACTTTCCTTTAATTTACTAAACGCATCCTCTTGGGCCTCCGTCCATACAAATTTAATGTTTTTCCTAGTTAGGGAAGTTAATGGAGTGGCTATCCGTGAGAAGTCCTGAATGAACTTCCGATAATAGCCTACCAACCCAAGGAAATTCCTTACTTCCGACGGCGACTTCGGCGCTTCCCAACCTTTAATAGCCTCAATCTTCGTTGGGTCCACCTTTATTCCCTCTTCTGACACACATGTCCTAAAAATTGCACTTCTCTCAGCCAAAATTCACATTTAGAGAATTTGGCATATAACTTCTCGCGCTTAAGCAGCTCCAACACTGATCGTAGATGTGTCTCATGCTCCCTCATGGATTGTGAGTAAATTAGTATGTCATCAATAAAGACGATCACACACTTGTCTAAGAGTGGACTACACACCCTATTCATCAGGTCCATGAATACTGTGGGAGCATTAGTCAAACCAAAGAGCATGACTAGAAACTCATAACGTCCATACCTCATACGAAAGGCGGTCTTGGGTACATCCTCCTCTCTCACCTTTAGTTGATGATATCCCGATCGAAGGTCTATCTTCGAAAAGTAGTTCGCTCCTTGCAATTGATCGAAAAGATCATCAATTCTGGGGAGCGGGTACTTATTCTTGACCGTTACCTTATTAAGCTCGCGATAATCTATGCACATCCTCATGGACCCGTCTCTCTTCTTAACGAACAATACTAGTGCTCCCCACGGAGATGTGGTAGGTCGGATAAACCCCTTGTCAAGCAGTTCTCGAAGTTGTGTCGTCATCTCCTTCATTTCGGCCGGCGCCAAGTGATAGGGTGCTCTCGCGATCGGTACCGCTCCAGGCACCAGGTCTATTCGGAACTCCACTTGCCGATCAGTAGACAGAGTGGTCAAGTCTTCCGGAAACACTTCCGGGTATTCACTTACTACCGGAACCAAATCCAACCCTTTCTTCTCTTTCTTAGCGTCTACTACATACGCTAAGAACCTCACACACCCTTTTACTAAGCACCACCTAGCCTTGATCACAGAGATCAAACACGGCTTTCTATCCCGACGATCTCCATATACTACCACCTCTTCCCTACCAGGCAACGCTATTCGGATCAACTTCTTATTGCAAACTATATGTACATCATTAGATGCCAACAAATCCATCCCTACGATGACATCAAATTCCCCATACCCATCGGGTATAGCCGTAACGGAAATGAATGACCATCGATATCAATATTACACCCTTCATATACTTCCCTCACCAAGACTCGACTATCATCTTCTACTTCTACATCAAACCCAAGACTAAGGTTCTTGGGTTTCATGCGAAATTTATGAACAAAGTTCGGCGACACAAACGAACGGTTTGCGCCCGAATCAAAAAACACCTTAGCAAGAGTCGAGTCTATAGGGAAAGTACCTGTCACCACATTCGGTGTTTCTACCGTCTCCTCCGTTGTCATGTTAAACGCCCTCGCTATTGCTTGGATGAGTTCCACCTTCCTTTCTCCTCCTTTTCCCCAAAATTCCCGACATCTCCCTTCTTCAGTTGGGGACAATCCGTTTTGATGTGGTCTGGAGAACCACATTGACAACAAGTTCTTGATCCCTGAAAATCCCGAGCCATGTGACTCGTCTTGCTGCACTTGAAACAACCATCTTTGTCCATCAAGCACTCTCCCCTATGCATCCCGTTATACTTACTGCATAGCTTAAATTCAACCCTTGACGTTGTTCGCTGATCAGGTCTTGCAAATTTTGCCTTCTTAACATAATGCACAGATCCCTCCCACTTCCTCTTTTCCGTACTTCTTTCAGACAGCTGACGATTCTTGTCCTTTTCCGTCATCTCCGCTGCATTGACGACCGCTTGGAAGGTAACGGGTTCTCTTGCAGCTGTCAACTCTCTGATGTTACTCCTTAGCCCAAATAGATACCTGTCTATCCGTCGTTCCTCATTTGGCATGTATATTTCAGCAAAACGTGCCTTTTTCCAGGAATTTAGTCGTATACTCTCTAACTGTCATGTCACCCTGCTCCAAGTTCAGAAATTCCTCTTCCAACTTTTTCACCGCTGCCAAAGGACAAAACTGTTGTTTGAATATGGCGATAAAAGTCTCCCAAGCCATACCCTTGGATGCTTTTGAACCCTTCCCCCGGTCTCGGCCTCCCACCAAAACACAACATTGTCCCTCGTCATGGACAGTGCAAACACTACCTTGTCTTCTTCAGCGCACTTACTGGTGTCGAAAGCCAGTTCCATCTCTGTAATCCACTTGATCACTACCACCGGATCACATTCTCCCTTGAACACAGGAGGCTTACACGCCGTAAATGACTTGTAGTTGCATCCCTTTTCTGTGACTGCCTTAGTTTCCACTACCGGAGTTGACTGAGTGTGGCTACCCACCACGGTCATTGGTGAATCATTCATTTCAGTCATTTCCCTCTCCTCACTCCTTCCCTTGCTTGTCGATGCTTCCTTAGTATGGTGTGCCAAATAAAGCTTGCAACGTTTCTTGTAACTTTCCCATCTCAGTGGCGAAGGTCTCTTGTGTTAGAAAAGCTTGGGTCCGACCTCCACCACGATTCCTTACCGGTTTCCTCCCCTTACTGTAGTTGAACTCTCCTGAAGAGAGGATTCTTGTTCAACCATCACTTCCACACTCCTGGCATGACGTGCAACACGCACCGTTCTCTTCCGTTGAATTCTTGTTTCTGGTTCGTCTACTTGAGTAGCCGCCTTTCGGGTCGTTTTTCCTTTCCCCTTGGGCCGACCACGTCCCTTTCCCCGAGTGGCAGCCGGTCGAGGAGGAACGACTTGCACATCCATAGCAGCTTCATTCACCGGTGTTGCTTCAGCTACCGGCACCGATCTACTCCTTATCACTCGCTCCGACATGGCTACAGATAAAACATAAGCATACAATACTCAAAACGGTAGATTCCACGTAATAAGGCAAGTTAAGCACACACATGTACCTGTAAATTCACAATTACACTGGCCAGATGTAATTCCAAATTTACCTTACATGTTAGTTCTCACTACCCTATCACTTGTCTTCCTATGGCCACCCTATTTCTCAGTTGTGTTCTACTTTCTAAGTTTAAGTATAGGCCCGTCCGGTCACCTAGATCCCTTAATCCTGGATTTGATACCAATTGTAACAACCTAAAACTTCAACGAAAAAAAAACATGCAATTAACATAAAAATCTTGCCATAACGGCCCCAAGTCTACAAAAGATAACAAGTTTTGCTGTAAGGCAACCTATTACACAATTGAGAATTTAATACATCTAAATAAGGTGAAGTCTTCTAGATCGGGAACCGCTCACACTTTCTCCTTGCCCTTATCAGAACCTTCTACTTGGCGCCTCCCTGAAAAGGTTTTTAGATTTTGAAAGAGCGAGGGTTAGACCGGAGGTCTAGTGAGTCCCTCTAACTACAGTTAAAAACATCATAAATGAATTTACAACGGTAATCAATTCAGCTTTATAAAAAACAACAATAACGGCGTGTCTGACTCGCACTGCCTTATTTTGGGACACCCCCCCCAATGGCATAAATGGAACACACCATCCGGTACGAGTAGGCGGGACACCCCCCCCCCCCCCATCTTTGGTCATAACTTACGAACACAATGTATGCATACATTTAATCATCAACAAAATATAAACTACATTCAATAAATCTCGCATGTATGAAGTAACGTCAGTAATAAATGCTTTAAATAAACTTTCACGCGCCTTTAACCTTTTAACGATAAAATCATTTCATTTAGAAAACTCACCTGACAGGTTGATCAACTCCCCAAAATTATGCTAACGATCAATAACGACTCCCTCCTATAAATTCAAACACAAGAGAAAAGTGGTTCAAATCTTATCTCAACACACAAACAAACTTCCACTCGATTCCCTTCCCCTTCTGCTAATTACCCGGTTTGGAAAAAATGGCTCAAGACACACACGAATTACCCACAGGACACGCCTTGGGTCGGACTGGTTGAGTGGCTCCCGGGTCGCCCCGTTAACCTACTCCCGGTGTCTCTCCTTCCCGGTGTCACCCGGTCTTTAAGTAAGTGGGATCGCCCGGTCTCTCAACTCCCGGTGTGGGACGCCCGATGCTAGCAGCGCCCGGGATGACCTCCCCTTTCGACGCAGCGACTCAACGCAGTCCATAGCGGCGGCGTTTCGTCCTCCCAACCCCACATCGAACACCACTCCCGGAGAGTAAAGTTCTTAATCACGAACCGAAACAAAACCAAGCTAAACTACACATTCTACCTTGATTAAGGGAGTCTGACCAAGAATACTCAAATCCTAAATCCTTCTAAAATCGATAACAGGCTTTACCCTTTTAAAAAGGAACCTTACTCAAACTAAAACTTCTAATAAAGAAATACTGGGCATATAAATATTACCTTGAAGAAGGTTGATTAAGAACTTGAATCCAAGGGAATGCTTCTTCCTTCCTCTTCTCGTTTTCTCCAAATCGCCCTTACCCTTTTCTTTTCTCTTTCCTGAATGAGATTTCAGCCGCCAGAATGAGAATAGAGTAGGTCCTTAGGGTTTAGCCCCTTTTAATCAACTTTTCACTTCAGACCCCAAACTTTGGTCTACCATACAAATTACACCTTACCTAAATATATTGTACGAATCCTTACACGGTTATTACAACACTAACCAAAAAAAAGGGACGTGGACGACTTTGGCCGCGATCTAAAGTCGTGGGCAAAGTCGCTTGAATCATATATGATTTAGTACGTGAATCATATATGTATTTATATGTACTCGGTTGTTCTGTTCTGGTGTTTTTTTAAATAGATGTTCTTGTATGAACCCACCTCTATTTCATTATTACTAGTTTTATTAATAGTTTAAAAGGTAAAAAAGATATACTATTAAAATAAGTTATAGATGTAACCACTTCTTATACTGATTTGTGTAGACAAATAACTCCAACATTAATTTAAAAGTATTGTGAGTATGATTAGAGATAACTTTTACTTAGGAGATACAACATTTAGGGTGCGTTTAGTATATTAGACAAGACAAAATATAATAGAACAAAAACCATCGTTCCATATTTATCAAGGCATTTATGTGGAATAGATAGAAACAAAGTAGAACAAACATGTTCCATCCCCATCCCATGGAACAAGGTGGACAAGCCTACTATTTACATCCATATACCCTCAAAATAAAACATAATTCCCTTGTAAAACATCAAACACACTTCCCTCATTATATTTTATCTATTCTTTAAGTTTTATTTATTGTATTTTATTTTCTTTAAACTTTCACTTTACTGTCTTCAAAATTTCATTTTTATACATTTTCTAAAATTTGGTTAATTTGTGTATTTTATTAAATATTAATAATAAAACATTATATAGCAAAAGTATAAAATAAAATTTGGAAATTGCATCAAATTAATATTTTGATGTCATTTGATCGTATTCAATAAAACTTTCTAATGATATATTTTTGTTATAAAAATATTTATTTTTTTATAATATTTATTAATTATATAAAGTAATCGAAATATAGGAAATATAGAAAATAATAAATAGAAATTTGAGAGAAGAAAGTGAAAGTTTAAAGAATATAAAATATTTATAAATGTGATTTTAGGTATTTTTTATTTTATGAATAAAATATAAAATAAGAAATATTGAAGTCTTTTGATTTTATGAATGTGAGCTTTTTTAATCTATATTTATTTTAGATGTTTTTGTATCTTTAAGTATTATTTGGTAATTTTTATTTAAATTGATTATTTGATTAAAAAAAATTATACAACTCATTAGAAATAAATTAGTCATTTTATGTTCAAGAACTAAACACACCCTTAAAAGTTACAAGTCAAGAATGCGGCTAAAGAGTAAAGACCATGCTATCAGGGTATGCTTTTTTCTATGCCAGAAATAATCAAATGCAAATAAACCACAAGGGTTGTGGTGTGGTGGTAAAGGCTTGGGGAGTTCGTAGCGCTCAACCCGGGTTCGAGCCCCACTAGCAGCACTTGTGGCCACTAAGGATAAACTCAGGGTTGCACGCTTTAGCAGCTGAGCCATAGGTCCTAATTGTCGGGGATTAGTCTGGGCCATAGGCCCAGGATACCCTTCCCAAAAAAAATAATAATAATCAAATGCAACTAACGTACAAGTTTTGAAATACAACATACAAGTCATTATAGCAATGTTATTTTGCAGAAAAGGTCGCACCCAGCCTCTCATCTTCTCGTATGTGTCATCTTGTTACATCATCCGAGCTCAATTGTCTCATAGAAACGGTTGAACGTTGTGTGTAAAGAATTGTACTTTGCCTTATCCAATATCCACCCTTTTAGTGCCACAATGAGCCAAATAAATTTAGAAGTTTGAATCCAAAAAAAGAGTTGACGGTACATTTACTAAACGTTTATCGGTAATTATTTATCAGTAAAGAGTGATCACCTTTACTTATCTTATCAGCTAACATTATTAATCATCAAAATTAATTGTTGGTAAGTGTCTTTTACTGGTAAACGATTACCTGTAAAAGTTTTTACCTCACTTACCGGGTAAGAACCAAGGTTATTGTCATGCCTCATACCGAGAAAAATTCTCGATCATTGTCATGTTCATTTGGTAAGATAAATGACTCGATAACTTTTTAGCCGATAAGCGTTTGGTAAAATGACCCCCTTACATTCTATAAAGTTTTCTCTTACGAGAAATTTGTGGCCCACAATAGGAGACATATTCAGATCATTATTTTTTTTTCCAATAGTAGCATAAATAGTTATTCTAAAATAAAATTATAACCAATTATAATTACAAAATATAGTACAAGACAATATTAAGAAGTGAATTATTCAGTAACTAAACCACTTAATCATTCTATACTAAACCATTCAGTAACTGTCAAATAGCCCCTAAGTTTTAAAGTTTTCACTTTGACCTCAAATTAAATATAAAGTAAATTATTTCAGTTTTCGTCCTTCAAATTTAGCTTTTTCTTTTTTGTTTTTTTGGCCTTTTATGTATTTTTAAAAATGATTTTTGTTGTTGCATATACTTGGGGGCTGGGGCCTTGTTGGAGCCTAAGAACATGCAAAGATGTAGACTAGTGTTTTTGCAAATATTTTTGGGCCTCAAAATGGAGTCAAGATTTTGATCAATCAAGTGGTGATACTGAGGAGGACATCTTTGTTTGCAAAAACATAAATCTACCTTTTTTTTTCACTTATTACATTTTTGACCTTATAGTCTTAGGATTATATCATTAAGATATAGTAATTTGTCTGCTACATATGAATTGTAATAAATTCTATTTTAAGTTGTCCAAATCAAATGAAACACCGATTTGTTCAGTAGAAGTTCTCTATCGATAAAAGGAATCTTTAGATCATCCTTATCCCAGCAATTCATTTATACATTCAATTGTGTTACATCAGCTTTTGTAATTACCCTCTACACACATGCAATCCACCTACATTTTCAAAAGTGGTCTCCACTACAACATTTATTAATTATTTTATAAATTATTATATACATTTATATTTTTTTTAGTTAATAACATGATATATAATTCTTTATTTTAATTTAATGATAATTAAAATATAATTTTTTAATTTAAATAAACGATTAATATATATTATAATAATATAATACAATTATTTTATTTATGTAATTTTATAAATTACATTATATGTAGTTTTATCAGTATTGTATATTTTAATAGTTTTATCAGTATTGTATGTTGTAATGTGTGTTATATGTAATTTCATTAATGTTTAAATTATTTTAATTATATTGTATTTATATTTTATTTAAAAAATAACATATATACATATATACATTTTTTTAAAACAAGAAAGATTAATTTAATTAAAAAATAAATTAAAATCATTAACTAATAGAAAATATATACTTGGAATTTATTTAAATTAAAAAAAATCAAAAAAGGGTTATGTCCTGACAATAAATTTTTTATATTGTATTATATAGCCTATACAGTGTAACATCT
Source organism: Arctium minus (assembly GCA_954870635.1). Taxonomy (NCBI): domain Eukaryota; kingdom Viridiplantae; phylum Streptophyta; class Magnoliopsida; order Asterales; family Asteraceae; genus Arctium; species Arctium minus. The sequence continues at coordinate 54,004,745 of OX941090.1, read as the reverse complement.
GTAATTTTTGGTAAGTAATTGTCAACCGGACGTTTCTGTGACTTGTAAACAGTGGGGTTTTGTTGAAAAATGTTTTGTTTAAAGTCCCTTGGAGTATCGGGAGTATTGACATTGAAAAAGTTGAGTTTCGAGGCTCCGGAAAGGTCCAACTACAATGCCCGGCGACTATGACAGTGTCATAGTCGCACTGTCACAGTCGCAGAGAAGGATTAGAAGGTAGGGCAGTGTTGGCGACATTGCCATGCGACAATGCCCTGGGTGCAGTGGTCTGTTAAGTCGCGATTTCCAACCCTTTTTCTCATTTGACACTTCTCAAATCCCACCCTTTCTCTCACAAACGGATTTCCATCTTCTTGGTTCAAACCCTAGCGATTCTTATGGCCATTCACTTTGATTTTGAAGCATTTCCATCACCATCTAAGTCTTGGAAGTCTAGGATTCAAGAAGCTACCATTCCACCATCTCCATTGAAGTCTTCTTCAAGAAAATCTAGGGTTTTGAGTTCTATCAAAATCCACCATTGTAAGTTCATCCATTTTCTTTCTAACACTTTAATCAAGTTACAAATGCTCTATCTTTGACCTCATAGTGTTTATATTTATCAACTTTGCGTTGGTTGATTTTGGGGAAGTTAGGTCAAATTAGGGTTTTGGCCAAAATAGAGATTTTGTTATAAGATGTTTGGAGATCGATCCTTTATGGTTGAAGATGCTTATTTATGGTTGGAAATCTATTGATCTAGGTTTTTGCAGGATTTTGCTTGTAGACTCGGATTTCTTCAAGGAAGCTTAAAGCGGGGTAAAATCTAGATTTAGCCTAAATCTAGCGAGGTGAGTTCAAGTTGATTTGTGAAAACGGTGTACATGCCAAAATGTTTATTTTAAAGTGTTTTGTGTTTTACATGAAATTGTTAACTGCTGATCACCTGATAAGTTTTGGTTATTTTGAAACATTTAGTTTTACAAACATGGTGAAACATCCATTTTGAGATTTTTGGGAATTTTGATAAATAAATCATGTTGAAAGGTTTCATTGATGATTTTACATATATAATTGGAGTTCATTTGACGTAAGTGTCATTTTGTGTATTTGATCTTATAAACCTTTTCGGAAAATGCATATTATTGCGTTATGAGGCATTTTGGAAATATAAGGGTATGAGTTCATTTGGAAAATGGTTTGCCTCAACCAATGATGAGATTTGAGTTAATCATATTTTTGGTCGTTATGTTTGCATGATAGTTGGTCAAACGTGTTTCAATATTTACTACTGGCTTTCATTTGGGGTTTACGTAAATTGTTGGGCCTTTTGTTCGGGTTTTGACTAAATTGAGTATTGAGGACATATGTCCGGATTAATAACCGTTGTGGGGTTTTGAGTATGATGGTGCATTTTCGTGGCATTTGAGAGTTACATGTTTTGGGAGCTTTGGTCTTTCAATTGGAGTCATGTAATGTTAGACAGTGTTGTAATAGATCCATAGGCACGTAAGTCTGTCTGGTTTGGGAAAGCGGGTAAGGTTGGTTTGACCGTTGACCGCTTGGGTTCGCTAGCGAGTAGGCAATAGGTGGCACGAGCCTCCGAGTTGAAACTCGTCTAGATTGGATAGGCACCTGTGTCCGTAAGTCCTTGGGGTGGAACTCGACGGAGTATGGCTAGAGGCAGTAAACGGTCTGAGGTTGCGATGTCTGGTATGGCATGGGAACTAAGTCCGGGATATGTGGTGAAATCCAATAACATCAAGGGTGGCCCCATTCACGTGTTCTCGCCATCCAAGATGGAATCGTTTAGATGACACGCGAGAAAGTTGTATGGGCGGCCTACTTGCGTGTTCCTCTATTCTCATTGTATACGGGTCTCTCCGTCGTAGATCCATGGTATTTTAAATATTGATGTCGTATTTTTACCAACTTTGGTTTTGTGTGGTCGACGATAAATGATGGCCTTAATATTGGGTTTTCCCCACGTATATTAAGGTTTGGATGGAATGTGTCATTTCTACGTTTCAGTATTTGGTTTCTTTCCATTCTATGGTTGCGTGAGTTTTGGGTTTAATGTTCGTGTTCACGACGATATTTATTTATATGGGTTTTTATCTTTGGTTTTATGAGTTGTGGGTCATGTTCCACCCGTGTTGGGTATTTCGAGATATAACATTTTACCCGTGTTTTATAAAATTGGGAGTCCTCTTCCTATTCTCATTTTGAGCAAGTTTTGAGTTAACTTAAATTTATGAAAGAACGTTTTATATTGGGATCTTCGCCTTTAAAACAGTTTGGTTTGGTTATCAATTATTCGGTGTCTCTTTCGTTGAAAATGCATAATTATTGATAAATGAGTCGTTTTCATAAGTGAAGCATATCATTTGAAAGATTATGATTTTAGTTGCATTCTCCCTTTCTAAATGATTAATTTATATATGTTGAAAACTCTTGAGCTCACTAGGCGTTAAGCCTAACCTTTTTATTTGTCGGCATGTGCATCAGGTTTCAGATGGGGGTTTGGTTCTAGCAGTGCTATGAAGTGAGGTGCTTAGTTTTTCACAAGTGTAAGTATTTGGTGAAGTCTTCTGCAGTTTGGAGATAGTGACTATTATTGGGTTTTAGTAGCACCCGTCCTTATTATAGACTGTATGTATAGAATGAATGTGTGCATTGAGATTAAATCTTAAATTGTGATTGCAGATGAATCATTTATTGGTGTATTTAGAAAATTTTAAATTAGTTGCTATCTCCATATTTGAGGGTGTTACAAGTTGGTATCAGAGCTTAAATTTGAGAGATTTAGGTGTTGATTTCTGATACCTAGACTCAAACTAGCGTTCTTCTAAGTATGAGAAAGTGAGATTGCACTACTAGACACTCTAAGATAAGATATATTGAAGCTGACGGAGTTACTAGAATTGGGAGTCGTGACGAGGGTAGCAAGGATAGTCATGTACGGTACGTTCATAATTGCGCTTGGCCAACGTCGTAGTGGACTTACATGTTCCATGTGTGTGCTTGGACCGCCCTTGTGTGAGGATCGAGGGGGGTAGTGGATGAGTTTCCGAGGAGTAGTGCCTCGAAGAAGTTAATGTTTATAGCGTTGTCACTTGTAGTGACAGTTAAGACATGATGAATGCTGGAAGTTGACCATTGCGGGTCAGGACAATTGGTCGGAGTAGAACCTTAGACTTATGGAATTGACGTTATTCGAGGAGAAATTGTAAGGTGAACCAATGAAATACTCGAGTATTGTTTTAAGATGTTGAGCATCCGGATGACAATAGTATGAAATTGAGAAGCGTAGTCCTAAGATGCAGAGTGTCGACCAAATTCATGCACAAAATTTATTTCTAAATAAGTTTGCATAAATTGTTTCTCGTGTTTTCAAAGTATAAAGTGAGTTATGTTACGAAATCTTGGTAGAGCATTTAGCACTCATCAAATTTTAAACCATGAGCTCAAACATGTATGATTGTTGCACGTGGTTGCAGATGTTTTATTGAAAATCTCTTTATCCCCGTTTCGTGTCTAACACTATTTTTGGATCTTGTAATATTCGTGTTTTAATGTTATTTGGGGTATTGGGCAAGTAACTGTAGAATTTTTAACCTTGACATTGGATCTCCTCCACATATGTTAAGGTTTTAAAGGAAGAGTTGTTCCCATGTTCTTGAGTCAGAACTTTCTTGAGAATTTTGGATCTGTTCGAGTCGTGTGGAATTTTTTGAGTTCAGTTTTACAATGTTTTAGGCGCGTGAGTATACTTGGAGATGAATGGGTTTTAATTTTGTTGTGTGTAAATTTACGAGCTTTTTGGGCGTCGTGTCTCATGAAAGTTTTGTTGAAAATTGTCACTTTATCTTACGTTGTGGTTTTAGAATTTTGACATTTTTAGACTTATTGTCGTCTTATGCTTTTATGTTGGGAAAACGAAAATTTTGACACCGCTTGATTTAAGCGTTAATGAGTTTTATGGTATCTTATCGTACGACTTTTGCGTTGTGTAGATAAATTTTGGAACATGGGTACATGCATTATTGTGTGCGTTAATTTGTGGGTTTTGTTAATAGATGTCATCTCACATATTGTTTTGGGAAAGTTTCATTATTATGTGATTTATCTTTGGGCTTTATACAAGTGTTAATCGTTGTACACTATTCGTATTTGGATTAAGTTATACTATTGGTGTGAGTAAGCATATAAAAGATTTGTGTTATTTCAAATAGAACTTTTGTTCTGAACATATTTCAGTTATTGATTTCACTGTTAGAAAATTTCCGCAATGCACTAAATGAGTATCAGTTTACATGTCAATGTAGTTACTATTTTGGACAGGTGCGTTTTACCTGTGCGACCCAAAGTTAAGCTTGATTTGATATTTATGTGCGTCCCTGTCGTTTTACTGAGTTTTGGGAAATAAACTGATGCATATGGGACTTGTTGAAAATTTTATGCCACGACGTTTTGCGGTTAAAAAGAAAGAATTTTAAGGTTAAAATTGTGAAGTTCTCTTTTGAAGTTGTACAAACATTTATTGCACGTGTTGGGGTGCAGGAAATTATTTTCATGTATATGGTGTAAATTGTTGCGCATCTCTTATTATTGACCATATTAACGCAAGTACCGATCAAATGAATTTGTAAATGGTTTTATATGCATAGTGTTGGTAACCAGTTTTGAAACCTATCGGATGAATGATAGTGTATTTTTACCGCACGATTAATTGTTATAAAGCTTGCGCATTTAAAAGTTTTATAAAAGTTTGAATTGGCATATTAGCTGAAAACCTTGAACTCATTAGGCCTATAGATTTAAACCTCTGTCGTGAAAGGAGTTGTAATTAAGGAACTAAGGATTCCTTGGGAATTGAAGCGTCGAATGATCCGGCTCGTGGTCATCTTTGGAAATTTTAGATTTTGGTTTATTAAGCGGTTCACGCATGAATAGTGGATGTAATAGATTTATGCCTTCCCAGTTAACTAAGGGGTGATCCTTGTGCTTTGGCAAACTGCGGAATGAGGTCTTGTATGATTCTAGGTAAGGTTGAATTGGATTTGTCGGGTCGATGGTCCGTTAAACATTATGTTATACGTTGCTAGTATATCGTCTTGATGGGCTTGCATGAGCAAGGGGAAATATTGTGGTCCGTTGGTTAGAAATGTAAGATTGAGAATCTTAGTACCCTGTTAGGTGTCAACTTTAACGCGACAATACCTCCGGAATGAAATATCGGGCGAGATGCCTACGTTTTCATTATCACCGTTTGGTTTTAGGCATCGACTTGTTGTCTTGAAGTCCATGAATCTGAGAATGCTTGGAAGTACCCCGTTGGGTCTTGGGAATGTTGACCTCTCTGAGGTGAAACTTAGCAGAAGGTTGGATGTTGTTGATTAAACATCGATCTGTATAAGTTTTCCGTTGTGATAAAGGTCTTACTAAGGGAAAGTTTTGAGGTTGGGGTTGGATCGGAGTTGAGAGATAGTCGGATCTGTGTTAGCCGGTTACCTGAAGGACGCGTTGGTGCGCCTTGGAAGGGCATCTTTATCAGTATTAAGGATGGACCAGTAGGAATCTGAGAATTAAATGGGAGCTTGGTGTCGATCTTTGCCTTTGGGTTCAGAATCATGTGGATTTGAGGTAAATTGGTCGGTGAGATGTAGAGATCACAAACTACTCTTGAGGTAGTAAGTGTCATCCAAGGTTGGGAGACAACCGTAGTCTTGTGGGTAAAGACTACTTAGTGAGTTAAGTGTGCACTTGGATATAAGTGTAATGTGCCCAAGGAGGCTGCTGTCGAGAGTACCAGCATGAGAGTTATGGCAGTTGTTCTGGAAAGTGGAATAGGTACAATCTATCCTGCGGGCAACGATCCATTGGAATTTAGATTTCGAGGACGAAATCACCTTTAAGGTTGGGAGGATTGTAACACCCGTAATTTTTGGTAAGTAATTGTCACCCAGACGTTTCTGTGACTTGTAAACAGTGGGGTTTTGTTGGGAAATGTTTTGTTTAAAGTCCCTTGGAGTATCGGGAGTATTGACATTGAAAAAGTTGAGTTTCGGGGCTCCAGAAAGGTCCAACTACAATGACTACAATGCCCGGCGACTATGACGGTGTCATAGTCGCACTGTGTAACACCCTAAAAATAGGGATAACAAAAATCCAAAAAACGAACATGAGGTATACTAAAAATTGCCAAAGCAAGAGCCTCCCTAAAATGGGGAAAATATACAAACATGTTTAAATACAATCATAATTAAACGGACAATAATTAACAACCAAATAATCTAATTTCCATAACTAGAAAAGAGATTACAAACGGGGTGTCATTTATAAACCCAAAGATTCTCCTACCAAAAGTAAGTCCAATTGCAATATTCTCATATCTCTCACCCAAGCATTATACCCGCTTAGAACCGTTGCCGCTAAAACCTGAGATACACATCGACACCAAACAAGTGTTAGGCCAAAAAGCCTAGTGAGTTGAACAATAATAAGCATGCATGAACAGTTACAATTCTTATCAGCAGTTAACCAGTTTTCAACATGTATGGAGTCAACGGGGGAGACCCATAGCACCAATCAATTCCACTCCAAAGAGTCGATGCACCTTGATGCCCTTAACAAGGAACACCCCAAAGGCCCGACACACCCGAAGATCAGACCATGAAGGAAACTTTCCAAGTGGCGGAGATCTACTGGGCACATACCATCACGGTGGCGCCCCGAGACTACATCCTCCTAGTGAATTTGCCTTGGTTCGTCCAACATAATGCATTTAGGAGATCCTTAGGTATATTTCAACCAAATATAATCTGGTACCAACCGCGGGTACAATAACACCCTCCTAATAGCATGTGTCCAACATAGGACTTAAATATCCACATAAACACGTTGTAGATACAATATCATCTTTTAAGTATTCCAAATGGAAATCCTCAACATATACCAAACATGTGTTCATTAAACATGTCAAATACCCATAGTGAGTACACATATTGGAAACCCCAAATAATTCCACAAAATAGGATAAATCATAGGATGATACTTCTATATCATATTTCTCACATAATCTCATGTAAATACCATCAATTACTAAAACCTGTAAAGATGAACAATTTGAGCAATTATGTGATAATAACAACAATTAAGCAAATATGATGTGTATCCAGTTTTGACAAAAGTTTAGTAAATCACCTTGATAGATTTAGACTAAATCTAGATTTTACCCACTTAGAGCTTTCCTTGAAGAAACTTGGTTCTTCAAACCAAATCTTCCAAAACCTAGTTCCACAAGGTTCTAACCATAAATAATCATAATCAACCACAAAATATCATTTCCCAAACCATATACATGAATACCTCAACTAATACCGAAACCCTAACTTCCAATACCGAAGAGAATAGAATATTACCTTAACCCAAGCTTGAATTCACCAACCAAAACACTTATAGTTCACCAAAATGATTACAAAACTTCAATCTATAAAAGGGAGAAGAAAGGGTGGATGAAACCCTAGAAAACTTTGGGGAAGAAGATGAATAGAGAGAGATGAGAAGCTTACCACCACCAAATACTCTAGTATACTTCAATAGACTTCCAATATCTTTCCATATCCTTGAAAATATCTCAAAAACGAAACCGTAGCAACTTGAATCACCCAAATCGGGGTTGTGATGAAGAAGATATGAAGAAATGAAGTTTGGGGCTGAAAATCGCGATTTTAACACCCTGAAACACCCAGGCGATCGCTGAGATTGTACCGAGAGTTTTCGGGCTCTGGCGACCATGACAGGCGATTGTGACACTGTCACAATCGTCGGGCACTATAGCCTAGCACATACCGAAACTGTTTTGGCCATAACTTATTCGTTATAGCTCCGTTTTCGCTCCGGAAAGAACCGTTGGTCTCGTAATTGAATCCTTTATCCATCAAGACTATAAAACCAAGGATTCAAGCCGAAAATCAAATATCTTATTTTTCCTTAATATGTCGGTTTCTGTATAAACTTGAAAAGATACCTTTCGAAAGTCGGGGTGTTACACACTGTCACAGTCATAGAGAAGTATCAGAAGGTGGGGGTAGTGTTGGCGACATTGCCATGAGACAATGCCCAGGGAATTTTTGATGGTCAATGTCGCACCAGGGGTGCAATGGTCTGTTAAGTCGCGATTTCCAGCCCTTTTTTCTCATTTGACACTTCTCAAATCCCACCCTTTCTTTCCCAAACGGATTTCCATCTTCTTTGCTCAAACCCTAGAGATTTCTATGTCCATTCACTTTGGTTTTGAAGCATTTCCATCACCATCTAATTCTTGGAAGTCTAGGATTCAAGAAGCTACCATTCCACAATCTCCATTGAAGTCTTCTTCAAGAAAATCTAGGGTTTTGAGTTCTATCAAAACCCACCATTGTAAGTTCATCCATTTTCTTTCTAACACTTTAATGAAGTTACAAATTCTCCATCTTTGACCTCATAGTGTTTATATTTATCAACTTTGGGTTGGTTAATTTTGGGGAAGTTAGGCCAAATTAGGGTTTTGGCCAAAATAGAGATTTTGTTATAAGATGTTTGGAGATCGATCCTTTATGGTTGAAGATGCTTATTTATGGTTGGAAATCTATGGATCTAGGTTTTTGAAGGATTTTGCTTGTGGACTCGAATTTCTTCAAGGAAGATTAAAGCGGGGTAAAATCTAGATTTAGCCTAAATCTAGCTAGGTGAGTTCAAGTTGATTTGTGAAAACGGTGTACATGCCAAAATGTTTATTTTAAAGTGTTTTGTGTTTTACATAAAATTGTTAACTGCTGATCACCTGATAAGTTTTGGTTATTTTGAAACATTTAGTTTTACAAACATGGTGAAACATCCATTTTGGGATTTTTGGGAATTTTGATAAATAAATCATGTTGAAAGGTTTCATTGATGATTTTACATATATAATTGGAGTTCATTTGACGTAAGTGTCATTTTGTGTATTTGATCTTATAAACCTTTTCGAAAAATGCATATTATCGCGTTATGAGGCATTTTGGAAATATAAGGGTACGAGTTCATTTGGAAAATGGTTTGCCTCAACCAATGATGAGATTTGAGTTAATCATACTTTTGGTCATGGGAACTTGACGGAGTATGGCTAGAGGCAGTAAACGGTCTGAGGTTGTGATGTCTGGTATGGCATGGGAACTAAGTCCGGGATATGTGGTGAAATCCAATAACATCAAGGGTGGCCCCATTCACGTGTTCTCGCCACCCAAGATGGAAACGTTTAGATGACATGCGAGAAAGTTGTATGGGCGGCCTACTTGCGTGTTCCTCTATTCTCATTGTATACGGGTCTCTCCGTCGTAGATCCGTGGTATTTTAAATGTTGATGTCGTATTTTAAATGTTGATGGCCTTAATATTGGGTTTTCCCCACGTATATTAAGGTTTGAATGGAATGTGTCATTTCTACGTTTCGGTATTTGGTTTCTTTCCTACTATGGTTGCGTGAGTTTTGGGTTTAATGTCTGTGTTCACGGCGATATTTATTTATATGGGTTTTTTATCTTTGGTTTTATGAGTTGTGGGTCATGTTCCACCCGTGTTGGGTATTTCGAGATATAACATTTTACCCGTGTTTTATAAAATTGGGAGTCCTCTTCCTATTCTCATTTTGAGCAAGTTTTGAGTGAACTTAAATTTACGAAAGAACGTTTTATATTGGGATCTTCACCTTTAAAACAGTTTGGTTTGGTTATCGATTATTCGGTGTCTCTTTCGTTTAAAATGCATAATTATTGACAAACGAGTCGTTTTCATAAGTGAAACATATCATTTGAAAGATTATGATTTTAGTTGCATTCTCCCTTTCTAAATGATTAATTTATATATGTTGAAAACTCTTGAGCTCACTAGGCGTTAAGCCTAACCTTTTTATTTGTCGACATGTGCATTAGGTTTCAGATGGGGGTTTGGTTCTAGCAGTGCTATGAAGTGATGTGCTTAGTTTTTCACAAGTTTAAGTATTTGGTGAAGTTTTCCGCAGTTTGGAGATGGTGACTATTATTGGGTTTTAGTAGCACACGTCCTTATTATAGAATGAATGTGTGCATTGAGATTAAATCTTAAATTGTGATTGCAGATGAATTATTTATTGGTGTATTTAGAAAATTTTAAAAACTTAATATAGACAATTAACAAATAAAGTGTTTGAACCATAAATTTTTTTTATTTTTTATAAATAGGTTAAGAACTTATATAATGGTCATAAAGATGATATCATCATATATCACTACGATGGAGCTCATGTTTCATAACAATGAAATTATTGCGGGAGTTATTTGTCTAGGTTGTAGTCACAATACTAGGTTTAGTCATAACCTAGAAACCACCAAAACCCTAAAAATAGAGAGAACCCTTGTATTTCATTTGAAGCTCCACCAACCTACTTTGTACCTTGATCCAAAAGCTCTTGAGTGATTCCCAACTACCACTTGATGTGAGAAATCAATGCTTGAGGTAGAATATATGAGGGGGAAGGTAAGGAGATGAGAAAATCGCACCTAATGGAGCAAAAAGTGCTTAAGACTGATTTGGGATAAGTTTTCTGCCTAAAAAATCGGATATGGGGTATTTAAACCTGTCTATCCTCCGCGCGGCCTTGTCGGGGCGACTGTACAAAGGGCACAATCGTGGGCACTCTCCCCCCTATTGTACCGAGGCCTTCACCATTCGGGCGAGAGTGACAGGCTACAATGACATGTCACTCTCGCTCCCAAGGTATCAAGCGCTCCCCTTCCTCTGCAATAATGCTTGGCGATTGTGCCCAATGGCACTCTATTCGGGTACTCTTGCCTAAGGTGACCCGAGCCTAAAACTTCAATTCTTCTAACGATGAAAGTCTCTCGATCTAAGGTACGTCATCTAATGGTAAATACGACTTTAAATGAATACCAAAATACAACCATTAGGGAGGGATTCTACTTAAAAAATTTCGGGTGTTACAATCCTCCCCTCCTTGTCGGCATAACTTTTATGGCGGTCTTCATATGTTTTAAAGCGCTCCTGTATGTCTTTAACTTTGTTGGCCGTTTCTTGAACAATTTCGAGACTGACAAACTGCTTCTTGCTTGCTTCTAACCAACATACCGGGGTTCTAGACTTCCGCTCATATAAGGCCTCAAACGGTGACATCCCAATACTCGAGTGGTAACTATTGTTGTACACAAACTCCACCAATGGTACGTGAGAGTTTGAATTACCACCAAAGTCTATTACACACGACCATAACATATCATCCACTGTTTGAATCGTTTGTTCATGTTGGCCATCAGTTTGGGGGTGATAGGTCGTGCTCAATTTCACTCTCGTACCCAATTCCTTTAACAGGCCAACCCAAAAGTTCTAAGTGAACCGACTATCACGAGCCCGCTATACCCAAAAAGATTTGGATTTCAGATGGACTCTTTGGCAGTTCCTAATTCATCATGGCTTCAATTTTGGAGGGGTCCACCTTCACTCCATCTTGAGTGACTACGTGCCCTAAAAATTGAACATCTTCTAACCATAAGTCACACTTGGAGAACTTCACATACAACTTCTCCATCCTTAGCACTTCTAGGACTTCCCATAGGCGTTGTTTAGGATCCGACTTGCTCTTGGAAAAAAACGAGTATATGTCATCGATGAACACGATTACCGACTTGTCAAGAAAGGGTCGATACACTCGGTTCATCAAGTCCATAAACACCGTTGGTGCATTAGTCAAGCCAAATGGCGTTACTAAGAATTTGTAATGGTCGTAACGCATCCAAAAGGTCATTTTTTGGATATCATCCTTCTTCACCCTCACTTGATGATATCCCGAATGTTAGTTGATCTTTGAGGAACAACCCACCCCTATAGTCGATGAACATTCTCATGGTGTCATCCTTCCGAACCAAAAAGACCAGATCTCCCCAAGACGATGAGCACGGTCTCACAAATCCTTTCTCGAAAAGGTCTTGAAGTTGCACCATCATCTCTTGCATCTCGAATGGAGCTAACCAGTAAGGAGCTCTAGCGATTAGAGATACCCCCAAGATAAGGCCAATCCAAAACTCTACTTGTTGGGTGGCAAACCGGGAAAGTAGTTTGGGAACACATCGGGAAACTATCACACCATCTTCACATCCTCGAGCTTCTTCTTCTCGAGTTTGGTGTTTATCACATATGCCAAGAAGGATAAGTATCCTTTCTACCATGCACTTACGTGCTTTAGCCATGGTAATGATTGCGATATCTCCTTTCCTCCTCTCCCCATAGATGAATGTGACATCACCGTCTGAAGTTCAGATTCAGATTAACTTCTTTGAGAAAAAGATCTCGGCATGGTTTTCTGCCAACCAATCCATCCCAATCACTATGTCAAAACCACCAATGACCATAAGCAACAAACTAATCGGAAACTTCTTCCCCTCGATCTCAAGAATACAACTCTTCACAAACTCACGAATCATTACTTGACCACCATTACGTATCTCTACTACTAAAGCGCCCTCTAACATACTAGTAGGCATAGAAAGCTTTTGGCAAAAAGAATCTGACACAATGGAGAAGCTTGCGCCTAAGTCAAACAAAACACGACCAGGAAGAAACGTACCCAAACATTAGTCGATGCTTTAGCCTCCTCAGTAGTCATCTGAAAGGCTCGACATGTAACCCTTGAAGGGTTCTCCTTACTCTCTTGGTTATTACCCATCTTAGCTTCGAACAATATTTTTTGAAGGGACCCGGCACACACAAGCCCTTTTACCGTGCAATCTTTGGTGGGGTGGTTGGACTTCTCACACTTGAAACAATTGGTGTGGTTTTAATTAGAAGGGTTGTGGTGCTTGCTTCGGCACTTTGGGCACCACCTCGCCTCTCGGTGGTTATCACAACTCCTTCCTCCAACTACCACCGAAATCAATGACACACGATCTCAACATGTCTTCTAACGTCTGTATCGTTCATTCACTCTGACCATCAGTTTGGGTATGATAGGTCGTACTCAACTTCACTCTCGTACCCAACTCTTTCTGTAAACCGTCCCAAAAGTTGGAAGTGAAACGACTGTCTCGGTTGGACACGATCGATAACGATACCCCATGTCTTGAGATGACTTCGTCGATATACAACTTGGCAAGTTTGTCCATGGGTAACGTCTCTCGTATTGCCAAAAAGTGAGCATATTTCGTCAATCGGTCTACCACCACCCAAATCATATCATGCCCTCTAAGATTTTTTCGCAACTTAGTCACGAAGTCCATCCAGATGTGTTCCCATTTCCACTCTGGGATCTCCAAGGATTGGAGGCTCCCATAGGGTCATTGATGCTATGCTTTCACTTTGCAAGCAAGTCATGTACCTTTCCACATAGTTCCCCACATCCAACTTCATGATGGGCCACTAGTATGTCAATTTCAAGTCCTTGTACATCTTGGTGCTTCCCAGATGGATGGAGTATTTGGATTTGTGCGCATCCTCCAAAAGTAGTTCTCTGTTACCTCCGATCTTGGGCACCGAAATACGACCTTGTGTTATTCCCAATATTCAAGTTCTAATCAATAACAAATAATCATGATGAATCAAATCGTGAAATCACATGTCATTGATGAATCAAATTACAATCAAACTCACTTTCTCTCTCTACAAACACTCTCTCTCACTAGAATGATATGTTCTATACAATTCTTCTCTGATTCGTATTATGAGTGTCACCACACTTACAAAGACAACAAAGGCTATTTATACCCACAACAATTACAAGGAAACTAAAACTACAAAACAATAAACTTTGACTTTATTAACAAAAGACTTTGACTTTCCATGAGAGTTGACTTTCTCAGCTTTGACTTCTTGAACTTTTGTCTTCAATCTTTATGATCTTGAATCCAATAAATCTGTACTCTAACAATCTCCCCCTTTGGATCAAGATCATTACTAAAAGATTTAGCAATTCGATCTTCTCTCTTTAAACTCGATTGAAATAACTCCCTCTTTGAACAATCTTTATCTTCTCTTGTAATCTCCCCTTTTATACAAATATGATTTTCAAACTCCCCCTTAACACAATGAAATTTCTCTTTTAATAAGATTTGTCTTCAAAAACATTCAGCAATCTTCTAAACGTCTGATCTTTAAACAGAGTAGCATTCTCTTCCAAAGGTTGTAACCAAACCTCTTTCAGACACAAATCTGATTGCTTCAGCAAATTATCTTCAACAAACTGAAATCTTTGAACTCTTTTCGGCTTTGAACAACAATCTTCCTTTAACAATCAATTCTTGAACATTTTCTCTCAACTTTAACATATCTAACTCAAATATTTCTTGTATTCTTCTCCTCCTTTTTGATGATTTGAGCATCGATATCATCAAAACTCTCTCCAAGAAATGTCGTTGAAATTCTATCTGACCACTGATCTTTGATAATGAGCATCTGATTCATTGCCAATTCGAACAAAGTATTCATCCAGATCTTTTCAAATCTAGACAAAATAAGAATGTAACACCTGAATCAACAAATGAATCAGTTAACATGCCTGTCAGTAACACAAAGTCACTGTGTGTAACAAATACACAATATAAAGGAGCTTTTATGATGTTCACTCCCCTAGGACTTCCATCCAATCATCGAAACACCACAAAGGCAATTTCTATGAATGTTATGACAAGAAAACAAATTCCTTGTGTGTTCGTGCAAGTGTAGACAGAATTAAGCACAAATAGTTGCTTTTATAAAGGCTCAACATAGTGTAAACCACTGAGACAACAGTAAATAAACACAGACTCAATGTGCATGATTAAAGTGCGAAGGTGGGGCAGACTTCCTTCTATTTCAATATCCAGATTTTCCAAATGAAAATCAGATAGATTATGTGTTGCGTCCCTTTAAAAATATGAAACATTTTCCTTTTGAGAAGAAAATGAGTAGCTAGTGGGGTAGTATCAAGAGTTGGCATGGGCTAGTTTCCTGTTTCAATAATGTTCACCAAGAATTGTGAAACATTAGTAATGTGGTTGCCCGACTCAGAAAGTAGTTGGTGCAGAGTTTGATATTCTTTTACTCTATTCTCACACCCTCTTTCTTTTTAATCATTAAACGCACATCTAACCAAACTCTCATTTCCATTTTACCTCGTCACACATCCCACACTCATTTCTTTTAGACTCTTCACACTCAATCACTGTGGATTAACTTCTTGGGTAGGAAACACTGGTTAACGTGATTCCATAGAAGTTCATTTAAGTCCTAGCACAAACAACCCATCTTCCTATGAAGCAAATGTTGCTCAAAATGGTTTAACTATATCAGTTAAAGCTTGAATACAAATGTCAGACGATTTTATGCTCAGAATATAATCATGAAGATATGAGCATTTTGAAACATGGAAGTATTTTCAAACAAGTAAATTGAATGAATGAATATGAATGCAAGAAACTTGTTTGAAAATCTGACATTGTATGAAAAATGATCAGGAATGAAATGATATAACAATCAAAGCTTATGGTCAAGAATAATGGATATTGTCTATATGAACCAAAATATAAACATTCTTGAAATGACGTTCAGAAATGAAATATCGCTCAAAATTTTTTGAATACAAGCGGGGGGTCTTACCATCGAAAAATATGTCAAATTTGAGACATGGTAAGAACGTTTTGAACAAAAAGTCAAACCGGTGTGTGTGAATACTTGAAAGTATATAGAAAAGACAATACACAAGTAATTATATTTAGAAACACACGGTTTATAATCATGAAGCACAAGTAAATCTTGAAAACATTTAAAATCACACTTCCAATTCATGAAATCTGTTTAAGAATCGGGAAGTTGTTTGAACATTTAAGAACATGTTTTCTATGATTGAAAGTTGTCCTTCTTCCAACCATATATGAGATTAAGATAAGAAATTAACCTTTTCGCTTCGTCTTGAATCTCATGAAATCATGCTTAAGTCATTAAGATATGATCTTGAAAGCTTCTCTCATCCTGCACAAGTCTCAAAGTCATGTCAAAGCAACTTTATTCACAAATTTTTTTTAATTCAAAATTAAAAGACATAAAGCAGTAAAACATTGAAAGTACGAGTTCTGATCTGAAATAATCAAAAATCATCATTCTTACTCCCCCTGAAAATATGCATCTGAAATATGTCAATTAAAGGCACATGATAGAGATCTACAACTCCTCCTGAAGTGTAGTTCGTCATATCTTCCGATTACATATTTTTTCAAAAATATATGTACTCCCCCTTGAAGGTTGATTTCATCATCTGAGTAACGGAGTACATCTTCATATCAGCTCGGGAGTATCACATCTTTTGATCACTGAAGTACGAGTCCTAAACTGTTGTGTTTAGAAGTCAAACTCCGTTGAAGCATGGGTCCTAAGCTGATGTACTTAGAAGCCTTGGTTCTCTTACTCCCCCTTGACTGTTGGTGTCTGCAACTTAGAATCAATCTTTGGTTTTGGTACCCACTGGTATTGGGGTCCATGTGTGTTAGTTGCAGTTCTTATGGGAGTAACTAAATAAGAACCATACCAGAAATGATCACTTGCTTTATGAACAAAATCATAAGTACGAAAATAAGAACAATACCTCTTTTTAGATAACCTGATCAATTGATCTCTCGAATAAGCAAGATCAGGTTTACCTTTCAGCACTTTGTTCTTCTTTGCATTTGAGGCAGATACAAATGATTTGTTACCTGTCTTCTCTTCCTTCTTTCCTTTCTTTTCTTCTTTCTTCTCATCATTCTTCTCATCTTCAACTGGTTTTACCCTCCATACCAGTTTTTCTTCATTATATCTCCTTCTTCTCCTTCTTTGTGTATCTGAACCATCTATTTTCCAATCATAGAAAATGTTAGTACTACGAATCTGATTAGAAGATATAACTGACCTCTTTGAAGAAACAGGTTTCTGATGTGAGCTTGCAGCTGGATCATCTCTAGGTGTGTGGATTTGTGACTCTGGAGTCGTGTGCTCAGTCACCACCACCTTTGAAACAATCTTGTCAAGCTCTTTAACCTTTGACGAATAACTGTCTCTTTCTTTAACAAGCAGGTCAATCTTCATCTCGAATTCAGACTTCGTTTTCTGCTCTTTCAGTACACTCTCAGATAGTTCAGATAGCTTGTCAGTAAGCTTCTTTATCTCTGCTTCAAACATGCTTCTTTCTTCTTCAAATCCATTCTCATCATTCTTTCTTCCATCAGATATTTCTTTGAAAAATCCAACGTTCTTCTGTTCAATGGCCTTCTTTTCCTTGGCAAAATTTTCTCTTTCCAAAATGATTACTTTCTCAAAGTCAGAAACTTGTTGAGAAAGCTTGATGCATTTAAGCTCAACCATCTTCTTTTCTTCACAAATCTTCTTAGAAAGTTCTGAGAACTTCTTTGCCAATGCTTTCTTTTCAATCTCAAAATGATCTTTGTCTTTGACTATCTTTTGTTCCAAATCAAATATTTTCTTTTGAAGCTTAGCATTAGCATCTTCCAGACTCTTAATCTTCTCCTTATAACTTTCAACAGATGCTTGCTGGATTTGGATCATCTGATATTCCAAGTCAAATATTTTATTTTTCAGCTTAGTGTTCTCAGTTTCCAAACGCATTACCTTATCTTCACTATGCCCAGAAGTTTGTTTCAGAAGATCTTCATTAATGGTCTTTAATGCACTGACTTCTTCTCTCAGTATCTTCCATTCATCAGAATATCTCTTTGACCTCTTTGAGTAGAATTCAACAGATGAAGCAAGATTTGTGTTCTCTAATTTGAGCTTTTCAATCTTCGTTTCATCATCATCAGAAAAATATCTCATCTTGAATTACCTGTTACAAAAAGAACTATAAATGATCGTTAGAAATTCAGAAATTTTGATCACAAAATGAACTTTGTTCCCCTCCTAGAGAAAAAAATTTCACTATTAAAGGCCATATTACATTTTTGAAAAATTCTCAGAAAATATTCTAAGTATGGAAACTCGCAGATCACTAAAAAAAATTTGAAACTCGCAGATCACTATTCATAGAAAACTCGCAAATAGAGGCGTGCGCGTTTTCAGAACTCGCAAATGCCTACTTGCACGTTTTGAACAAACTCGCAGATCAAATGAACTTGCAGATCACTATTCCGCTAAAACTCGCAAGCTTAGTCTTGCGCGTTTGGTGAACTCGCAAAGGTCTTCTTGCGCGTTTCAACACTTAGAAAATTTTTCCCAATTTTCAAACTCCCAGACTTCGATCTGCGCGTTTCTAGAACTCGCAGATAACCCTCTGCGCGTTTTGTCCAAAAATCAATTTCCTTCGACTTGCGCGTTCTTCCAGATGAAGCTTGCGCGTTCTTTCGATGAACTTGCGCGTTTTATAGATCTTGCGCGTTCTTGGACTTTTCGAACAAAAAATTAATCTTTCACACTGAAATCCATCGAAACATTTGAATTTGATCTCGAAACTTTGTCAATTTGCTCTATTCCATATCACGATCAGGTTACAATACAAGAATTACAAAAACAAACACAAATCGATGGAATTTAATCCAATCACAGTGAATACAGACTCGATAACAATTTTGAACAAAAAGCCATAAATTCACCCTCAATCTGTGTGAATTAGCCTAAAAGACATGAATCAAACTTGTTTTACACATCAATTCGAATCTAATATAATCAAAATTATGATCAAAACAACACTAAATCGAAAAATTCACATGTAACAGTCCATATGAACGCGTTCGTGAAAAATTCGATCCAATTTCTGAATTTCTTCTGCTCTGATACCAATTGTTATTTCCAATATTCAAGTTCTAATCAATAACAAATAATCAAGATGAATCAAATCGTGAAATCACATGTCATTGATGAATCAAATCGTGAAATCACATGTCATTGATGAATCAAATTACAATCAAACTCACTTTCTCTCTCTACAAACACTCTCTCTCACTAGAATGATATGTTCTATACAATTCTTCTCTGATTCGTATTATGAGTGTCACCACACTTACAAAGACAACAAAGGCTATTTATACCCACAACAATTACAAGGAAACTAAAACTACAAAACAATAAACTTTGACTTTATTAACAAAAGACTTTGACTTTCCATGAGAGTTGACTTTCTCAGCTTTGAATTCTTGAACTTTTGTCTTCAATCTTTATGATCTTGAATCCAATAAATCTGTGCTCTAACACCTTGGTACAATTTCAAACCACGATCGTCTTCGGTCAGTAGTGATTGTTGCTTCACCATTACTTCGCCCTTGAGATTTTCTTCGCGTAAGGCCTCTCTTTGAGACATCTTTATCTCATCAATCAGGTTAGATACTACATCTATTCTTGCGACCTTAGCTCGAATGCCACCACTCTACTCTTTCCGGCTTAAAGCGTCCTCTACTACATTCGCCTTTCTTGGGTGATAAAGTAGCTCACAGTCATAATCTTTCAATAACTCCAACCAACGTCGTTGTCTCATATTCAACTCCTTATGATCAAACACATACTTCAAACTCTTGTGGTATGTGAACAAGGTGTATTTGGTGCCGTATAATTTCAAAGCGAACACCACGGCCGCTAGCTCCAAGTCGTGGGTTGGATAGTTCTTCTCATGCTATTTAAGTTGCCAATGCAGAAGAAAACAATCAACACCGGGAGGTCAATTTAGAAGATGGGAGGAGGAGGGAGTTTGACCTAAATGAGGGTTTGGGTGAAGCAAAAGGAATGGAGTTTGACTTAAATGACCTGGATGAGGCTGGGCATGAAGAGCAGGGCAATATAGAAGGAATAGAGTTTGACTTAAATAACCTTGATGGATATGATCATGAACAACAAGATAATGAAGAAGAAAAGGAGTTTGATGTCAATAATGTGTTGGGTGATGACTACACTTACTATATTTAGTTTGAGGATAAGTTTCATGAGTAGGAACAGGTGCATCAACAAGAAGAGTTGCATGAACAACTTTATAGGGCCAAGGTACAAGAACAGGCTGATAAGGGTAAGGCATATCAAAAGCTTGATGAACAGATTGACATGGAAGAATTTGAGGATATAAGTATGGACATGGAAGAGTTTGAGAGAGGTGAGGACTTTGAGTTTGAAAGTGGTAGGAAAATAGCACTGCATAAACTTAAAAAAGTTCATCAAGGTAAGCAAAAACATTTTTATATTGGTCAACAATTTGGATGTAAGAAAGACAAAAGAAAAGCAATTACAGAGCACTCAATTCAGACTAGGAGGGATATGGGGCTTTCAAAAAATGATAAGATAAGGATGAGGGTGAGGGTGATATGCAAAGGAAAGGTTGTTGAAAGTAGAGGTACAAGCACTGTTGGGCCTAACACTGATGGGCCTGATGGGCCTACCATGACTGACCCACAATGTCCTTGGGTATTCCTTATTTCTACTGATAACAAAAACAAAACCTGGACTATTTTTCTCTCTCAACAGGTTGAAGAAACCATAGTTCCTAACCTTGATATCCACATGAAAGCTTTGGCAGAAGGACTAACGAAGAAGTATGAGCTTAGGGTAACAATAATGAAGGCTTACAAAGCAAAGGAAATTGCAACAAAAAAGGTGAGAGGTGATTACAGTGAGCAGTATGAACATTTGAGGGACTATGTGTTGGAGCTTAAGAGAGCAAACTCAGGGACCACAGTGAAAATTGCAATGGAAGATGAGGCTAATCCAGACTCCCCAACAAGATAGTTCAAACGCATATATATATATATATATATATATATATATATATATATATATTGGTGCACTTAAGGATGGCTTCAAAGCATGTGGAAAGGAGTTGTTGGGCCTGTATTGATCTTTCATTAAAGGACCTTTTCCAGGCCAGATCTTGACTGCAGTTGGTGTTGACCCAAACCAAGGTATCTATCCCTTAGCATATACCATAGTAGAAGCTGAGACAACAGATTCTTGGACATGGTTCTTGGAGTGCTTGGGTGATGACTTGGATTTTAGCTCAAATTCCAATTTTACTTTCATCAGTGATAGGCAAAAGGTAAATTTTTAATCTTTGCTAATTCCTTGCATTTTTAACTAATCTAGTAATAACTTTTGTTTACCTTTGTTCCAATTAGGGCATTATACCAGCATTGGCTAGGGGTTTCCCATGTGTAGAGCAGGTTCTGTCTTAGGCACGTATATGAAAATATGAAGAAGACTTGGAAGGGAAAGGTGTTCAAGGATGCACTGTGGAAATGTGTGTGTGTCCCTGTATGAACAAGGATCTTTACCAGATAAATCAAATAAACGATTACCAACCTGTTTGATTGATAAAACAACGATTACAAGGTTGATCTTTGATCTTTGAGAAGCTCTCTGTGTTTTACACTGTTTGTGTGTGTGTGTGTGATCTAAAACTTGATCTGATCTTAGCTTCTAAGATACTCTATCAACCAACAACTTGCAATATAAAACTATTTAAAACTAACTAATATCAATAATAAAACTAACAACTAACTAACTACTTAGAAACATTAAAATACAATAAAAACAAACTTTGACATTTTATTACAAACGACATTAGACTTAATATTTAAGAGTCGACTTTTCTACATTAGCTTCAGATTGCGATCTTCAGATTGGATGATCTTGAATCCAATGAGACTGTGCTCTAACAATCTCCCCCTTTGGATCAAGATCATTCTAAAAAAATTTATCCAATAGATATGTTTAATTCAATCTTCTTCTTTTTCAGCTCAGAAGATGCAATCTCCTTCTTAGTCTTCAGAATGTAATAATCTTCCCCTTTGATGTAAATAAACTCTCTTTCAGATGATGGGAAGAAAATTATCTCTAGTTGTAGCTCAGATTGTTGTAGCAAAGTATCTTCAAAGCAAATTTCTTGCAATTCAGCATGTCTTCAGAATACTTGCTCTAATCTTGTGTTGTTCCACATTTCTTGTGTTGGCACTTTAGCGCTTCTCCCCCTTTTTGATGAAAAGAGTAAGAAGTTCATCAAAACTTTATGTCAAGAAATGTCTATCTTTCGGAGCCTCTTATTCATCAATTCATAAGATATTCATCTAGATCTTTGCAAATCCAGACAAATTAGTCGTGTAACACCTGTATCAACAAATGAATCAGTTAAAATTCCTATCAGTAACACTAAGTCACTGTGTGTAACGAATACACATTGGAAAGGAGCTTTGTAATGTTCACTCCCCCAGGGCTTCCATTCAATCATCGAAACACCACAAAGGGTAAATTCTATGAACGTTATGACAAAGAAACAAATTCCTTGTGTGTTCGTGCTTGTGACAGAAAGAATTAAGCACTGATGATTGCTTATAAGGCTCAATATTGTGTAACCCACTGAGACAACAGTAAGTTAAACACAGACTCAATGTGCATGAGTGAAGTGCGAAGGTGGGGCAGACTTCCTTCTTTTCAATATCCAGATTTTCCAAATGAAAATCAGATAGCAAATGTGTTGCTTCCCCTTTTAAAATGTGAAACACTTTCTTGTTAAGAACAAAATGAGTAGATGGTGAGGTTGGATCAAGATTTGGCATGTGCTAGTTGCCTGTTTCAATAATGTTGGCATGTGCTAGTTGCCTGTTTCAATAATGTTCACCAAAGAAATGTGAAACACTAGAAATGTGGTTGCCCGGCTCAGAAAAAGTTGGTGCAGAGTTGTGATATTCTTTTAAATCTGTTCTCACACGCTTTTTCTTTTAAACATTTAGCTCACTCTAACCAAACTTTCTTTCTTTGTTTAACACACTCATTTCTTTTGACTTTTCACACTCAATCACTATGGATTAACTTCTTGGGTAGAAATCACTGGTTAAGGTGATTCCATAGAAGTTGTGTTAATTCCTAGCACAAAGAAATCCTGTTTTCCTATGATGCATATGATGCTCAGATTGGTTTAACTATTTCAGTTAAAGCACAATGTTGATCTTGAAAACATTTAAAGTCACACTTCCAATTCATGAATTCTTGTTGAGAATCGGGAAGTGGTTTGAACATTTAATAACAATGTTTTCAAATGATTGAAAGTTATCCTTCTTTCAACCATTTATGAGATTAAGATAAAGGATTGTACCTTTACGTGAGATCTTACATCTCATGAAGCTAAGCGTAAAGTCATAAACATATGAACTTGTAAGCTTCTCTCAAAAATTCTGCAAAAGTCTTATGTCAAGTCAAAGTAACTTTATTCACTTTAATTGAAAAGACAAAAAGGCAGTAAAACTATGAAAGTATGAGTTCTGATCAGAAATAATCAGAAGTCATTTCCTTTACTCCCCCTGAAATTATGCATTTGTAAAATTATTATTGAAAAAGATATGTATTTAAAATTTCAGAAAAGTATGTATGTACTCCCCCTTGATGGTTGATTTCCTCATTCGAGTATTGGAGTACAATCTCTTATCAGCTCGGAGTAAGGTCTTTTGATCATTGAAGTGCGAGTCCTAAACTGTTGTGTTTAGAAGTCAAAACTTCGTTGAAGTCCGGGTTCTAAGCTGATTTACTTAGAAGCTTTAGTTCTCCTACTCCCTCTTGACAGTAGGTACCTGCAACACAGAATCATCCTTCTTCTTTGGTATCCATTTCCATTTGGATCCAACTGTGTTAGCTGCAGTTCTTATGGGAGTTACTGAGTAAGAACCATACAAGTAATGGTCACTCATTTTATGAACAGGATCATGCGTACGACAATAAGAACAATAGAGTTTCTTACCTGACAAACTGATTAATTGATCTCTCGTGTAGACAAAATCAAGTTTACCTTTACGCGCATTGTTCTTTTTGGCATTCTGCGTATGTACACATGACTTCTTACTTTTTTGCTCATTTTTAACTGGTTTCCTTTTCCAGGCCAGTTCTTCTTCTTTGTAGCTTCTTCTCCTTCGATGTGTACCTGAACCATCTATATTTCTATCATAGAAAAGGTTAGAACTACGAATTTGATTAGAAGATTTAACTGACCTTTTGGAAGAAGCAGTTTTGGATGTTGAACTTGTAGCTGACTTGAATGAGCATTCTGAATCAGCTGAATCATCTCTAGGTGAGTGGACAATTGACTCTAGAGTCTTGCGCTCAGTCACCACCACCATTGAAATAACCTTTTCAAGCTCGTTAACCTTTGAAGAATAACTGTTTCTTTCTTTGACAAGAAGGTCAATCTTCTTCTCAAGTGCAGACTTCTTTTTCTTCTCTGTCAGTACACTCTTAGAGAATTCAGATAGCTTCTCGGTAAGCTTCTTTATCTTTGCCTCAAACATATTTTTATCTTTTTCACAATCCTTCTTTGCACCCTTCTGTTCAGCTGCCTTCCTCTCTTTGGCAAACTGTTCTCTCTCCAAAATGATTACTTTCTCAAAGTTACTAACTTGTTGAGAAAACATTAAACATTTAAGCTCTATCACCTTCTTCTCTTCAGCACTCTTCATGGAAAGATCTGAAATCTTCTTTTGAAACTCTGATATTTTCTTTTGAAGCTCAGTGTTTGTACACTCCAAGTTCTTTGATTTCTTCTCATTGCTCTCAACAGACTCTTGCTTTTGTATTTGAGCATCAAGACCAGAAATCTTTCTTTTTAGCTCTGAGTTCTCAGCTACCAAATCTTTTGCTTTTAAGAAAACCTTTCGGTTAGAGACAATCCATTCAGAGTTTAATTCAAGATAGTCCCATATCTCTTTCCCTGAAGCTTCGGGAATATCCATTAAATCAAATATTTCTTTAGAAATACTCTTTTTCAGATAAAATCTAGCTCTATTATCAGCTCTCTCTCTCTCTCTCTCTCTCTCTCTCTCTTTGCACCTGTGCTCCTTCAGATAATGATAATCTCATGTAGTGACCCAGATCATCATTATCTACAAAGCTGAAAAAATTAATTTTCCACTTTTCGTATTCTTCTTTATTCAACATAGGAAAATAGGAAGTCATTCTGTTTGATAAGAAAAACTTGAATATGATCGTTAGCCCAAATAAAATCAAATAAATATTGAAAATCTTAGAATGAAATTCAGAAAAATTTGATCACGAACAGAACTTTGTCCCCCTTCACAGACTTAGCACGGGGGTCCCGCTACCCGGTTAGCGGGTGGGGTCAAGGGGCAACGCCCTTGCGGGGGTATGGCGGCAGCGCCCCTAGAGAAAAAGTTTATGACAATTAAAGACCCTATTACAGTTTTGAAAAATTCTCAGGAAAAAAAATATTCTAAGTATAGAACAGTGATTGGCGCAAAAGGATGGTTTGCGCGAGCTGAGGGTGGCGCAAAAGGGTGGTTTGCGCGAGCAGTGTCTGGCGCGAAACACCGTTTGCGCGAGAAGTTGATGGCGCAGACTGAGGTTTGCGTGAGTAGGTGATGGCGCAAGACTTGAGATTCGAGATTTTCACTAAGTGTTGGTGGCGCAAAGTGAGGTTTGCGCGAGACGTTGGTAGCGCAATCTGAGGTTTGCGCGACGAGCTTGTGGCGCAAAGTACGGTTTGCGCGAATAACGTGAAGCGCAAAATGATGATATGAACTGGCGCGAGTTTGAAGTTTGCGCGAGTTCGTCCCTGTACTTCGAAAAATCGATCTAAAACCTGTTTTTGACTTCGATTAGCAGTACCAAACTCTAGCAAAATGACCACAAACACTTCTAGAACAGATTGTTACCACTCGATCTCGATAAAAATCACTTTTTGAGAATATGATCGATGGAACAGTGAACTTTTTAGAAGTCGACCTTCAGACACCAAAATCAAAAATTGGAACTAGATTTAAGTGTAATAACGAAATTAAACACTCACAACTCGATCTAGCACCCTAATCGAGCACAACATGATAGATTTCAACCCCTAAAACACCTTAAATCACGAAAATGATTTTGAAAGTGAAGAACACAGAGTCGATAGTTTAAAAACTTGATTTTGATCTGGATCAGCTATGATACCAATTGTGTGTCCCTGTATGAACAAGGATCTTTACCAGATAAATCAAATAAACGATTACCAACCTGTTTGATTGATAAAACAACGATTACAAGGTTGATCTTTGATCTTTGAGAAGCTCTCTGTGTTTTACACCTTTTATGTGTGTGTGTGTGTGTGTGATCTAAAACTTGATCTGATCTTAGCTTCTAAGATACTCTATCAACCAACAACTTGCAACAACAACTTGCAATTTAAAACTATTTAAAACTAACTAATATCAATAATAAAACTAACAACTAACTAACTACTTAGAAACATTAAAATACAATAAAAACAAACTTTGACATTTTATTACAAACGACATTAGACTTAATATTTAAGAGTCGACTTTTCTACATTAGCTTCAGATTGCGATCTTCAGATTGGATGATCTTGAATCCAATGAGACTGTGCTCTAACAATGTGCAACAACACCAACACTGCCACAATTTCAAATATGCATGGATGACTTGAAAGTCTTGGATAGGAAGGCTTTTGAATGGTTGAAAGACATTCTAGATGTTCATTGGCAAGAGCCCACTTTACAGGTAAATTTTCTTTATTATACCTCACCGTGTTGTACATGGATGAGTTGAGTAAATTAGATAGTAATGCATATCTCTTTCACATGTACAGGTAGGCCTCACTGTGATGTTCTATTGAACAATATGTGTGAGGTCTTTAATAGACAACTTATAGATGGTCATGACAAGCCTATCATCACAACACTGGAGTATATTAGAGAATACCTCATAAAGAGGATTGTAAATGTAGGAAGGGTTATTGCAAAGAACGAGGGACTTCTGACACCCACAACCACAATAATTTTGGAGTCAACTACTAAGACACAAGTTACACAGTATGTTGTTTTTTGGAATGGTGGGGATAAGTACCAAGTGAGTGTGCCATGGCAAGATCGGTGTGTTGTTGATTCAAGAAGGAAGTCATGCACATGTAGGAAGTGGGAGTTGACAGGAATACCATGTAGGCATGTTGTTGCCACAATCTGGTATATGGAAGTTAATGGAGAGGATGTTAGTTTACTTGAAGAATGGGTTCATGACAGTTACAGTCTAGCAACTTGGAAAAAGGTGTATGAGTTCATGGTTGGCCCTTTGAGTGGGAAGGAATTATGACCCAAGAGTGACTGTGCATTTAAGCTAACTCCACCAGTTCATCACACACAAGTTGGGATTCCCAAGAAGAAGAGAAGGAGGAGTGCAAAGGAGTTAAGCCAACCTGTTAAGGGTTCTAAGCTTTCAAAGGCTGGAAAGACTGTCACTTGTACCAAATGCAAGAAAGTGGGAACAACTCCAGGACTTGTAAAGGACAAGAAGCTAAGGCAGTTTGAGTTGGTCTTAGTTGGTATTTTTGGATGTTTAATCTTTTGTAACCCATAACAAGCTTGATTTAGTTTGTTTAACAATCTAATCTTATGAACATTATTCTGTAGTTGATGCCTTTATGTTGTTCAATTAATGGTAATATGTGGTTATGAAACCTTTGTTGGCTTAACTACTTTTGAAACCTTTGTTCTTTAATGTTGATGGTTGTACCAAACACCAAATAAATAACAGTGCATAAACAAGAAAACTGGTTACAAACAACATCAAAAAGATATTTCATTCAATAACAACAAAATCCAACTGATTACAATACAACCCATTTCACACATTCCACTTGAAGGCTTACAGAGAACAAAAAACAACTTAAAATACAAACCATTTGACACAAACACAAAGAAATGGTTATAGTTGCTCAAAACACAAGGAAATAGATTACAAAGAGGATCCAACTGATTAACAGTAATGTCTTCATTCTTTTGGCCTCCACAACCTGTGCCCTTAATTTTTCTTCAATTACATTCCTTGACCTCAATAAACCAGGTATAACCCCCAAGGATTGAGCACACATTGGTGGATCAACCCAACCAATAAAGGGACAATTGCTTCCCTGTAAAAATCAATAGATTCAAGAGAAGAAAGAAAAAAAGCGAAGTCCACTAGCTTAAGCCCTAAAAACTTACAGGACATTAACAAGAGAAGAATCTTCGGCTGAGTTTGCATTTGTCCACGAGGTTTGGATAACCGTATACACACTACAGTAACACAACACCATGGTCTGAGCTTCGATGGAGAAGACGATATGCAGGTTCTATTCGTTGGGTGAGGGGGTAACGGGTGTCGGGATATAGGAAAAGGGAAAAACAAAATAATTATGGTTTGACAAAAATACCCTCGTGTGCATCTCACGTGGTGGGGGTCAACGGCAGGAAATAGACGGCCGTTCGCTTGAGGGACCAATTCCATAACAAATTGCATACCTAGAGGGTTATCATGTAATAAATGAAGTTAAAGGATCAATTCCGTACCAATCATCAAATCGGAGGGACCAAATCCGTAATTTACTCTATAAAATAAGCATTCGAGTGATTTTTGTGGTGGAGATTGGAGAAGGGTCAAACCGACAAAATAACAAACACTGTAAAACCTAGCTATTGGGGGAGGGCGTAGGCTGGTGGGCGTGATTAGATAAACCACATGGCTTTCTGCACCAAATTTTACATAAATAGATTCTCATCTCACTTTTCTGTCTCTCTTTCTTGTCTTTTCTCTTTCTTTACCATATCATGTTTTTTTTTTCTTTTTAATTTTAGGAAAAGTCTGAAAAAATCCAATAAATTATCTGATTTTGAATGGTTAAGTCCTTAAACTATTTTTTTGAATGATTAAACCCTTAAACTTTCTAAAACCGGTTAAATACATCATTGTAACCTGTTTTTACAGGTTAATATGATACAAATTTAGGAAAAATCTATAAAAACTCAACAAACTATCTGATTTTGAATGATTAAGTCCCTGTATTTTTTTTAGCAAATAAATCTTTAAATTTTTTCCTAAATCTTATTACCAAATAAATTCTTGAACTTTTTTGAAGAAATAAATTCCAAACTTTTTTTAAGAAATGAACTTAATTTTAAACCAATAAATCCAATTTTTTTTCTGCATGAACATAAAAATATATACAAATCCACTCACCGACAATAAAGCCATGAACAATTAAAGAGAGAAAACGTATATCATTTTTATTACTAATTTCGAATAATTCAAAAGTTATGCCTAAAATATAAATAGATACATACAAAAATTATATTTATCCTTTCACTAAATATACCAAAAAATCGTCAATCATTTCAT
Organism: Arctium minus; assembly: GCA_954870635.1. NCBI lineage: Eukaryota > Viridiplantae > Streptophyta > Magnoliopsida > Asterales > Asteraceae > Arctium > Arctium minus. Next base: position 53,975,622 of record OX941090.1, on the reverse strand, counting down.
AAAATATACCAAAAAACACATATTTTTTCACGAAATATACCAAAAAATGTTTATCCCTTCACAAATATATAAAAAAATGCCCTATATGTTTATCCTTCTAACAGGAATATATTAAAAGTTATCTCATTTGTAATAACAAGGTAATGTTTAATTTAAAGTAAGAGTCTAATCAACCGTTTGACTTTAATGTATACCATTAACTAAGGGGTCGTTTACCCAAACATTTACCCGTTACCGGTAAAAAATCGACACCCTAACTTATTTTACCGGGTAAGATTGTAGTCTATCAAAAAGCTATCGTGTGCAACAATTTACCCGGTAAGCGTTTACCGGGTAAGAGTCGTCATCTCCACTTACTGGGTAAGACTCTCGATCCTTATATTGTTCTTACCGGGTATGATTCTCGGCCCTTGCGATGTTCATCCGGTTAGGTAAACGAGCCAGTAAGCACCTACTGGAGTTTTTTTTTTTTGATATATTTGTGAACGGATTGACTTTTTTTTGATATATTTTGTGAAAGGATTGACGTTTTTTTTGTTATATATTTTGTGAAAGGATGAGCATATTTTTTGTACAATTATACGTATCTATTTTTGGGATTTATTTGTTTAAAAAGTTCAATAATTTATTTGGTAAAAAATTTAGAAAAAAGTTTAGAGATTTATATGTTAACAAAGTTCAGGGACTTAAATATTCAAAATCAGATAGTTTGTTGGGTTTCTTTGTACTTTTCCCAAATTTTTATTACATTAACCTGTTTTTACAGGTTACAAGGATGTATTTAACCGGTTTTAGAAAGTTTAAGGATTTTATCATTCAAAAAAATATTTTAGGGACTTAATCATTCAAAATCAGATAGTTTATTGGGTTTTTTCAGACTTTTCCCTTTAATCTTTTCACTTTTTGAAAGGGATAAAGAAATAATACCAAATTTGTTTTCGAAACTTAAACCATATATTTCTATAAATTGATAGAGGCTTTGAATATGATAAAAGTAGTATGAAAGTTTTAATGGTTTTTTAGAAGTTGGTTTTTTAAGCCATTTTTGTATGAAGTTTTCAGGATGGGACGATGCAGATCACCTCAGCGTTTACTTGTTACGAACAATTAAACAGAAACTTTCAAAACTACTTGTTTAGAGATTTGATGAACAAATTAAAGCATTTTAAAGTATGAACAAAATAAAAGTTGGTTCAATTTTAGTTTTAAAACATATAGATTTTTTTAAAAGCTAGTTTCACAAAATAATAAGTTAGAAAGCTAGTTTTACAAAAGAGAAACTAAGATAAAGTTGATAATATTTTGATATAATTTACTAATTTCAATTTTCCGTTATTTAAGTTACTCCAAGTTATTTTAGGTGTTCAGCTTTTGTTGAATAGTCTTTAAATCTATTGATAGAAGTAGGGGTGTTTAAAAATCCGACCAGACCAACCCGATCAATCCAACTCAATACAACGTGAAATAGTTCTACCAGAAATAATTTGATATATAATCAAGTTGTAAAATCTTCAAACCGTAGGTATTGGGTTGATACTGGATTACTTTTATTTGAACTCAACCCAACATGATGAACTCAATATACTTTTATTTTTTGGATTTAATATGATTGTTGCGTCTCTGTTAATATGGACATTAGATAATAACACCATCATATACCCTCTTCATATACGTATATTTTCATTCTATTCTCAATCTCTATATAACTCCTTCATATATATATATATATGTTTAATAATTGTGAACACACACATAATATATATATATATATAGAGAGAGAGAGAGAGAGAGAGAGGAAATTTCAAACGAAAACTCATTTTTCATTGTGCACGTGAGGACAAATCTCAGCCACTCGATCTCTTTTGATACAGCAACTCATATTAAATAGAGTTTTTAATTTTAAAATGCTTAAGGGTAAACATGGAAGAAAATTTTAAACACACGCCTCCATATTTGACTTTTTATTTTTTTTAATTAAAAACTTTTTACCAAATTAAAGTTTAAAATAAATTATCTAAAAAATTACTAATATTTTAATCAAACAAATTACATCAAAAAAACGAGAATTTCGTGCTCTTCGATATGACATCCATCTTGATATAGTTTTTTTTTGTCGTTTTAACCATTTTTTTACGTGAAATGCTATATATGTATTATATTCATTATGAATATTTATGTACGTTCAAGTTTGTACAACGCCTCGACACCGTAAGTATGTAACTCGACTTCAACACTTTCTTCAACATCGTAAGGCATCACGTTTCTTCAGCATCGTAACCCAACACCCATCAAGATGAATCGAGAACCTATCGAGTAATTTTGTTGTGAACCGAGGAACAAAAGAGAGCGTGTCACGTCTCCACATCTTCACAGGTCATTCATGTGTTATTCATCATGAATAATGTATCATTCAGGATGAATAATACAACATTCAGGGTGAATAATTCACGATTCATGAATTCGTGTATTATTCGTCATGAATGTTGTGTAATTCATCCTGAATACTATATTATTCATCATGAATAATGAATGAACGTTCACATTTGTTATTCATACTGAATGTGGGACATCCAGGGATGCACAAACATATTCATAATTGTTAGAACATATTTTATGTTCTATTTTAGAAGTTTTATAAAGTAATCTATTTAAATGTAATGGGCCTTGTATTTGGGTTTTGGGCTTTATAGTATACAAGGGTTATGGGGGAGTATATAAAGAAATCATGTAATAGGTTTTAGGTTAACTTTTTCATTCAATCAATTACAGCTTTCAAGATGTAGCCGTATACTGTTCTTTGCTCTCTTAGAATAGAATTTTATTGCTTTCAATAATCATTGATTTCTACCATATGATTCTTGTTCTTCATCTAATCAAACCAATCACGATCTCAATTGGACTCACAATAATGAATTAAACCAAATTTCGCTAGTGAATTGGGAAACAAAAGAGAGTGCGCCATGTGTCTACATCTTCACGGGTCATTCATATATTATTCATCATGAATAATGTATCATTCAGGATGAATAATACAACATTCAGTGTGAATAATACATGGTTCATGATAAATAATACATGAATAATGGATTCGTGTATTATTCATCCTGAATACTATATTATTCATCATGAATAGTGAATGAACGTTCATCTTTGTTATTCATACTGAATGTGGACACCCGAGGACGTGCATGCATATTCATAATGAATATAACACATATATAGAGTTTCACATAAAAAACTGTTAAAACGAAAAAAATCTTGAATATTGTATTATTCATCCTGCATACTGTATTATTCATCATGAATAGTGAATGAACGTTCACCTTTGTTATTCATACTGAATGTGGACACCCGAAGACGTGCATGCATATTCATAATGAATATAACACGTATATAGAATTTCACGTAAAAAACGGTTAAAGCGAAAAAAAATCTATATCGAGATGGATGTCATTTCGAAGAGCACGAAATTCTCGTTTTTTTGATGTAATTTGTTTGATTCAAATATTAATAATTTTTAAGATAAATTATTTTAAAGTTTAAGGGGGTAAATTTTTTTTAATTAAAAATAAAAATAAAAAGTCAAAGAAGGTAGACGTTGATTCAAAATTACAATTTTGTTCTTAATCACTTTCCAATTAACCTTATTATGTATTAACCATTGATTAGTTTTTTAAGTTTTGATCAATGGTTAAGATTTGACCTCATGGGCACAATGAAAGATAAGTCTTCATTTGAACTCACTCCTATATATATATGTGTGTGTGTGTGTGTGTGTGTGTGTAAATTGAGAAAGTTAAATAAATGTGATATACTTAAAATTTAAGAAAAATGGATAAGTTGTATCAAATGATTGATGACGAAAAAAATTTATGAGTAGACAAGAGAAAAACAAGTTAAAAGGATATTTTGATGTACCAAAGTATCAACCCGACCAAGCTGACCAACCCGACCAACCCGTACGGTTTGGGTTGGATTCAGTTGGTTTGAGGTTTTTCAAACCACAAACATTGGGTTGAGTTGTTCAAATATCTTCAATCCAATCAACCTAACCCATGAGAAACCTAGATCGAATGATTTGTTGAATAATAGATCTTTGCTCTTTAAATATCAACCTACAAACAACTAATTTTTTAGTTAGATTGTGTTCACTTGCAACAGTTTTGTTTTATGTCGTCTCAAAATACACATATTTGCCTATTTTGGTGACAAGCTTGAACTGATTTTCTACACCTAATAATATTAAAATCGGTCTTAAAAAATCTATTTGATTAAGAAAATTTTATGTAACATCCCCCGTCCCCGTGGTCCGGAACGGGTGATGTCACGAACGGGACTTAACATAATTACACAACTAAATCAAAGCTACTAATAAACTCCAAACATATATTACAATCCAAAATCTTACACTTCAAAAAGTGTTTATAAACTTAGAACGTTTATATAATAATGCAAGTCTAAGAACTCCAAAATTTTTACGCTCGATCTCAAGTCCCGTCCCCGTAAACGTCACTTCGAACCTGCCGTGTCAGAAAACAAAAACACGGCTGAGCACAGGGCTCAGTGAATGGATTATAATATAAATTCGTAAATAATAATGAAAACATCGATAACGAAACAGAAGACATAAAAATTCGATTCGAAGAAAGTTCTTTGAGACTGAAGTTCATAGTTCATTTAAATCAAGAGAAACGTTTGGTAATATAATCAAAAGCAATAATCTCAAGAACATTTCACACTTTAACTTCAAAACGTAATATAAATAAAGTCCGTCAATTCCAGTCATGTTCGTGGGGTGATCAACCACACGAACTGGGTCGGCATGCGGGCACACACAACGAGTCCCCCGTGAATTTAACCACGGTCACATATTCTGTGGGTAAATTTCTAGAATCGATTCATCCGCCCTGGAGCCAACAAAGTTAGCCAAGTCCCCCCAGAGTGGGTTCACGTAAGCCACATAGGCTTAACTCTGGTGGACCGTCATCTGCAGGACGCTATGACAACAAAGCCGCCATAGAAGGCATCCCAAATAATGTGCCCATTTATTGGGTTCTTCTAAAATCAACGAAAACTAAACATATGCCACTTACCCAAATGGCGATCACAGAAATTATAATCTATATACTTCACATTTTTTTCATAAACAATCTCATACGAGACACATTTTAATAAAACATCAAAATATTCAAACAATTGATTCAATAAACCAAAATCAATGTGTAAGTGTGTGTACAATTTCGCATTTGTTGATCACATTCAATTGATCAATCACAAGGCGGTGAACCACCTTTCGGAAGGGTCAACTATAACAAATAGTTGCCCACGATTCAAAAGAAATGAAATCTATACCTTAATCGAATTGAGATTATCACGCGATCAATCGATCCTCACAACGAACTTTAACTCGTTCGATTGCCTATTTAAACCACCAATTATTATTAATCGCATAACCTAAAACTCAATGGTTATTATCCTAAGCTTAACCACGAAATTATATTATCTTAGACATTAAACCGATCACTTGGTGTGCGGTTGAAAATCTAAATACAAATATCACCATTTTGATTCTAAACTTTACCCGTTTGTAATTTTGACAAAAACAAACATTCCTATACATGTAAATGATTATAACTTTACAATATATAATTATAATCTACCAACCAACTTCAACTACCCTAACCTACCAACTTAAATAACATAAAAAGAAATTTATACCTGTACGAAGGTCTCGAAGAGTGGATTCCGAATATATAGTTGTTTCTTCGATTACTTCAACGGATTAATAGAAATTTTAGAGAGAAGTATGAATTTAGAGAGAAGTTTGATACTAGAGAGAGAAAATGAAAATGAGTATGGCGGTGAGGATGCGAAATGAAGGAAACGATGGATGGATATGAAATCCATCTAATTACATTTGTATTAAAGTTTAGTTTTTTTTTTTTTTTTATATATATATATAATAGTAATATAAATCAAGTCATACATATATAATATATATACATATATAATACATGTATATAATATATATATATATATATATTTATTTATTTATAAAGAGATTGGTTTATTGATGGTTTTAACCCCTAACTATCTTTGATTGTCATTTTTATTTACGGTTCAATTTGGGTAAGAATAATTATACGTTTTTTTTTTTTTTTTTTTAAAACGGAGTCTTACAATTATTCCCCCCTTAAAAGAGATTTCGTCCCCGAAATCGAATTTAGACAGGAAACTTACATCTATTAAAGAACTCGGGGTGTTCTCGTCGCATATGGTTCTCGGTTTCCCACGTCACCTCACGTTCTGAGTGATTCTTCCAAAGAACATTTACTAAAGGAATAACTTTCTTCCGTGTACCTCTCTCATCACGATTAAGAATCACTCTAGGCTCCTCGTGATAAGATAGATCATATTCTATGTGCTCCAATGGATATTCAATGACGTGTAAGCAATTATAGTTGTATCATCGAAGCAAAGACACATGAAATACATTATGTATGTGAGATAATTGTGGCGGTAAAGCTAACCGGTATGCCACAACTCCAACCCTTTGTAGAATTTCGAAGGGACCAATGTATCTCGGGCTCAACTTTTCTTTGAGACTGAAACGTCTGATACCACGAGTTAGGGAAACCTTTAAGAAAACTTTATCTCCTGGTTGGAACTCGATAGGTCGTCGTCGCCTGTCGGCGTAGCTCTTTTGACGAGCCTGAGCCTCTTTCATCATTTGACGCGCAATTTCGACCTTCTCGGCAGTAACTTGTACCAATTCTGGGGCTTCGAGAATACGTTCTCCAACTTCATTCCAACAAGGAGGTGTTCGACATTTTCGGCCATAAAGTGCTTCATACGGCCATGCCGATACTCGACCGCTAGTTGTTATTATAGGAGAAATCGATCAGGTACAAGTAACTATCCCAACTTCCATGCCATTCTAACGTACATGCTCGGAGCATATCCTCCAGTGTTTGAATCGTACGTTCAGATTGCCCATCAGTTTGCGGATGAAAGGATGTACTAAAATTCAAATGTTTGCCCCAAGCTTTATGTAAACCTTCCCAAAACCGAGACGTAAAGCGTGGGTCTCGATTAAAGGTAATCAATACAGGAGTGCCATGGATATGTACAATCTCACGTTGGAATACTTCTGTCAATTTATCAATTGACCAAGTTTGTCGAATAGGAAGAAAATGAGCCGATTTCGTTAGTCGATCAACCACTACCCAAATTGCATCGTGTTTCAAGGTCGTGTAGGGTAGTCCAACTACAAAATCCATATTTATGTGTTCCCATTTCCATACGGGAATGTTCAAAGATTGGAGAAGACCACCCGGACGTTGATGTTCGCTTTTATCTTGTTGACAAGTGAGACAACAAGATATAAAGTCGGCTATATCTCGCTTCATTCCAACCCACCAATAATGGTTCTTTAAGTCATGATACATTTTTGTTGTACCTGGGTGAACAGAAAAATTAGATTTATGAGCTTCGGTCAGAATCTGATCTTTAAGCTTTCAGTTATTCGGAACACAAAGACGATCCCAAAACCACAACACATGATCATCATTGATCCTGAATTCCGAACTAACATTCTCTTGTGCTTACAGAAAGTTTGCCCACAATTCACTGTCTTCTTGTTGGGCTTCTTTGTTTCGAGAAATTAGAGTCGGTTCTACCATCAGATTCGATAGAATTTCCGTTTTCGAACTCGGATAGATTTATAGTCTAAATCGTTCAATTTTCAAATCCAACTCTGTAGGAACAAGTAAAGAAGAAACATGTTCTACGGCTTTACGACTTAAGGCGTCGGCGACTACATTAGCCTTACCCGAAGATATTGTATATCAACATCATAATCCTTTAGAAGTTAGAGCCATCTCCGTGATGCATATTTAATTTTTTTTTTTTTTTTTTTTTTTTTTTTTTTTTTTGAGTAAATATATATTTAAGGCTCTTGTGGTCGGTGAAAACTTCACATATCTCACCGTACAAATAATGATGCCAAATTTTAAGTACGAAGATAACCACAACCAATTCGAGATCTTGAGTCGGATAATATACCTCATAAGGGTTTAATTGACGTGATGCATATGCGATCACTCTACCGTTTTGCATAAGAACAAAACCGAGACCTTTCTTTGAAGCATTACTGTAAACTTGAAACCCGTCGGTGCCAGACGGTAATACAAGAATAGGCGCGGTAACCAACCGATTTTTCAGTTCCTCGAAACTAGGTTCTTGTTCGGAACTCCAATTGAATTTGACTCCTTTTCGGAGTAATCGGTTAATGGTAGAGATATTTTAGAGAGCTGTCAACAAATCGTCTATAATAACCAGCCGGACCCAGAAAATCACGAACTTCAGATACATTCGTAGGTCGAGGCCATTTAGTGACGGTTTCAATTTTCGTTGGATCGACTTTAATACCTTCCGCAGAGATTACGTGTCCGAGAAAAGAGACTTGATCAAGTCAGAATTCACATTTGGAACATTTTGCATATAAAATTTTCGTTCGAAGAGTTTCCAAAACGATGTGAAGATGTTGATCATGTTGTTCTCTTGACTTTGAGTATATCAATATGTCATCAATAAACACGATAACAAAGTCGTCGAGATAATCTTTGAAAACCCGATTCATTAGATCCATAAAGATCGCTGGAGCATTAGTTAGCTCGAAAGGTATTACTAAGAATTCGTAGTGCCCATAGCGAGTTTTGAATGCGAGTTTTGAATACGGTTTTCGAAATATCACAATCTCGGATACGAAGTTGATGGTACCCGGACTGAAGATCAATTTTGGAAAAGTATCGTGCCCCTTGTAATTGATCGAACAGATTGTCGATTCTCGGAAACAGATACTTGTTATGGATCGTTAATTTATTAAGCTTGCAGTAATCAATACAAAGACGCATTGTACCGTCTTTCTTTTTGACAAAGAGAACCGGAGCTCCCCAGGGTGAGACACTGGGTCTAATAAAACTTTTCTTCAATAAATCATCGAGTTGAGTTTTGAGTTCCTTCATTTTAGTTGGAGCCATTCGATAGGGAGCCTTGGAAATAGGAGAAACTCCCGGAACTAGATCAATGGTAAATTCGACTTTCCGGACTAGTGGTATACCCGGTAGATCGTCGAGAAAGACATCAAGATATTCGGAAACAACAAGTGTGGGTGCAGAAGTAGGGAATACCTGTTAGCGATCTTGTAACGAGGACAGAAAACCTTCGTTACTTTGCCAAGTATACCGCTTCACAGTAATAGAGGCTACAACGCTAACATCTACTTTTGGAGTACCTCCTTGGAAGATTGCCTCTGCTTTGTCAATATCCCCACATAATATTTATTTGGCATTACAGTCTATAGTTGCACAGTGGTGTGACAACCAGTCCATACCCAATATTAATTGAAAGTGGGACATATGCATTGGAAGTAGAGTGGCCTCCCGTATGCAGTCTCCAATAAATAATGGACAGTTTGAAAATGGAGTTAACAAACAAATTGAACCACCCATTGGGGTAGATATCACGACTGTAATTTAGGTGGTTTGCTCAAAAGGTTTTTAACTGGGATTATATTTGTTCAGAAACAACAGAGTGTGTTGCCTCGGTATCAAACAAGGCATACGCAGATAAATCGATTAAGTTAACATGGTCTGCTTAATGCATATATGCATCATAATTGACATGGTCTGACGGACCACATCAACAATATTCGTCTCACTTGTACCCCTCACTGGATTGGTTTGGGTAACCCTCAGGTTAACATCTGGATTTGCGTGGGCGACCACGTCTCGACATTCTAACACATAACAAGATCAAGATCGGAATTCAAAACAGTTACGGATTAAAAATCGGTAAATAGAATTAAATTCTAATCTACCCATTCTAATGTCTACCCAATCCTCACAGGTCAAACCTATTTAATCTACAAGTCGAAACCTATGCTTTGATACCATATTTGTAACATCCCCCGTCCCCGTGGTCCGGAACGGGTGATGTCACGAACGGGACTTAACATAATTACACAACTAAATCAAAGCTACTAATAAACTCCAAACATATATTACAATCCAAAATCTTACACTTCAAAAAGTGTTTATAAACTTAGAACGTTTATATAATAATGCAAGTCTAAGAACTCCAAAATTTTTACGCTCGATCTCAAGTCCCGTCCCCGTAAACGTCACTTCGAACCTGCCGTGTCAGAAAACAAAAACACGGCTGAGCACAGGGCTCAGTGAATGGATTATAATATAAATTCGTAAATAATAATGAAAACATCGATAACGAAACAGAAGACATAAAAATTCGATTCGAAGAAAGTCTTTGAGACTGAAGTTCATAGTTCATTTAAATCAAGAGAAACGTTTGGTAATATAATCAAAAGCAATAATCTCAAGAACATTTCACACTTTAACTTCAAAACGTAATATAAATAAAGTCCGTCAATTCCAGTCATGTTCGTGGGGTGATCAGCCACACGAACTGGGTCGGCATGCGGGCACACACAACGAGTCCCCCGTGAATTTAACCACGGTCACATATTCTGTGGGTAAATTTCTAGAATCGATTCATCCGCCCTGGAGCCAACAAAGTTAGCCAAGTCCCCCCAGAGTGGGTTCACGTAAGCCACATAGGCTTAACTCTGGTGGACCGTCATCTGCAGGACGCTATGACAACAAAGCCGCCATAGAAGGCATCCCAAATAATGTGCCCATTTATTGGGTTCTTCTAAAATCAACGAAAACTAAACATATGCCACTTACCCAAATGGCGATCACAGAAATTATAATCTATATACTTCACATTTTTTTCATAAACAATCTCATACGAGACACATTTTAATAAAACATCAAAATGTTCAAACAATTGATTCAATAAACCAAAATCAATGTGTAAGTGTGTGTACAATTTCGCATTTGTTGATCACATTCAATTGATCAATCACAAGGCGGTGAACCACCTTTCGGAAGGGTCAACTATAACAAATAGTTGCCCACGATTCAAAAGAAATGAAATCCATACCTTAATCGAATTGAGATTATCACGCGATCAATCGATCCTCACAACGAACTTTAACTCGTTCGATTGCCTATTTAAACCACCAATTATTATTAATCGCATAACCTAAAACTCAATGGTTATTATCCTAAGCTTAACCACGAAATTATATTATCTTAGACATTAAACCGATCACTTGGTGTGCGGTTGAAAATCTAAATACAAATATCACCATTTTGATTCTAAACTTTACCCGTTTGTAATTTTGACAAAAACAAACATTCCTATACATGTAAATGATTATAACTTTACAATATATAATTATAATCTACCAACCAACTTCAACTACCCTAACCTACCAACTTAAATAACATAAAAAGAAATTTATACCTGTACGAAGGTCTCGAAGAGTGGATTCCGAATATATAGTTGTTTCTTCGATTACTTCAACGGATTAATAGAAATTTTAGAGAGAAGTATGAATTTAGAGAGAAGTTTGATACTAGAGAGAGAAAATGAAAATGAGTATGGCGGTGAGGATGCGAAATGAAGGAAACGATGGATGGATATGAAATCCATCTAATTACATTTGTATTAAAGTTTAGTTTTTTTTTTTTTTTATATATATATAATAGTAATATAAATCAAGTCATACATATATAATATATATACATATATAATACATGTATATAATATATATATATATTTATTTATTTATAAAGAGATTGGTTTATTGATGGTTTTAACCCCTAACTATCTTTGATTGTCATTTTTATTTACGGTTCAATTTGGGTAAGAATAATTATACGTTTTTTTTTTTTTTTTTTTAAAACGGAGTCTTACATTTTACATATTTCGCTTAAACAATATGCTGGCTAATTACAGTTTTTGGTTTGATTGATCATATAATAAAAATATTTAATTAATAATCAAATACTTAGAATAATACTTATTAAAACAAAATTATTAAAATGTTTATAATCTATTTTATAATGTCATGTAATTATTTCTAATGAAAACAAATAAATAAATTTGGAAGGTAACTTTTTATAAAAATGAAATATTTAATTTTGTTCGGGATTATGAGAGGTTTATCCAACAACAAAATTTTAAGGGGCCATTAAATTAATCAAGATGTACATAACGAATGGTAATTATAAAAAGAGTAAGGGCATGTTTGTTAGTAGCTTAATAAGCTTAATGAGACTCACAGCTTATTCAGTCAGCTATATATGACTGTTTGGTAGTGGCTTAATGATATAGAAAGCGGCTTATTCAGTAAGATTTCAAGGGGGAGATTTATGCAGAAAGCCAAGTTTTTTCCAAACCAGTCCCTCTCATTAAAAAACACGTTCCTTCCATCTATGAAAACACTCTCTCAAATAAAAACCTTCTAAATTTATACAGACAGATTAATCCACACAGACAATTTTATCCATACAGAACTTAATGGAAAACCAACCAAACAGCCCCTAAATTGCGTTTTCCATCCTTATGCTTTTGTTAAAAATTGCTATTTCGTCCATAAGTTTTTGTAATAATTGTTTACATCCTTGTATGTTACCGACATAGTTAGTATGAAAGACAAAAACAACAATATATTGTAAACAATAGAGACATATATTAAAATATAAAAAAGATAGTAAAAAAAAAATAATTTAAACCACATGAGCAAAAATCATAATTTACTCCTAAAAGAAATATGTTTTTATGTCAAAATCCATATATGATAAAAGTAGGGGTAGAAGAGTAGGGTTCCAGTCTCCACATAAAAGGCGATTGTACCTCTGTCCTCTTTAGTACACTTTCTGTTTGTCCCCAACTGCCAAATACCCACCACACACAACACAAACACACCAACTATTGGTTAAAGTATTTATACATCATGCATTATCTCTTGTATGTAACTAATCTAAAATTAGGAAAATTGACTTAAATAACTAAAAAATGAAATGAAACTCTCTCTTAACCATTTGCCAGTTTTGTCACTACGTCTGCAATTGCCAGTAATTGCGAACCTGGGTTAGGAATGATTTTTTTTCTGCAGTTTTAGCACACTTCTGTAATATTGTGGAAGTGTCACGTGTCACCACCCCAACGAAACCCTAATTCTGTAGAATACTTTTGGTAGATCCGCAACTGACATGTCCGCAATTGCGATTCTATTGTGTCCGTAATTTTTGGTAAAAAAAATCAATTTCCTCGTTTTTCAGATAACTTTTTCTTGCAGTTGTGCACTGTATTTTTCCACGACAATTATGAATTGTATAACTTCAGCAGATGAATAACTCAATGTATTTGTAAAATTTGATTTCGTCAATATTTTGTATAAAAAGAAAACGTTGAATGTTGAAAACCACCAAGTTTCAACCAACTATTTCTCTCGTTTTCTTCCTTTCTTTGTTCTGTGTGTGTGTTTTTTTTTTCTTTTCAAAATGAGTTTTACATATGATAGAATTAAGTTACATATTTGTGGTGGGGGTTCGTGGAAGCAAATTAATCAAGACTGGGAGTATTTCTCTGATCAACCGATGATCCGCGTGATGGTGCATCAAAATTTTTACATTCTAGGTTTCTCAAATATGTTCAAACAAAATGTGATATCAACTCTTCTTTTGGTATCACAGTATCACTAGAATGGCGTACAAGTATTCTGGCAACTTTATGAGTTACGTCACAGTCACGATGTTTCGTCTTTCTTAAAATTTGCTGTCGGTTCAAATAATTCGCCAACACTTTATGTTTATGTCGATGTGCGGTGGAAGTAATGTTGGTGGTAGTTCGAACACCGTCGGCGATGTCTATGGTCCTGAGAAGAATCAAACTTCTTATGTGCCTCAATTTGATTTTGAAAACGAACATGTATATGGGGCTACCTCCGATTTTGTTCCAGAACAGACATATGGTCTTAGTGACTATTCTTAATTTTCTTCTAGAGACAGAACAAGAGGTAGAAGAAGAAGTTCATAAAGATGATGATGAGTCTCAGGTTTACTACTTGGGTATATTTGATATTGATATTGATGAAGAAACTAGTCCCCTTAAATCATTTGGTTGGATAAATGATTTCTTGGGTATGCCTCATCCGCTTCCAGAAGAAGAAGAGCCCATCATCACACCGAACAAACCCATGTCTTGTATCGAAGTGGAAGAGTGATAACTCTCAAATCTTGAGAGTTAATTCCTCTATTTTGGTATTCATTTTACCACATGTTTCTCCCATTTTGTCCCTTACCTCATTCGTTTGGTCTTAATTGTTCAAACGTGGTGATGAAGTCTCAAGGTTGCAAACATTTCGGCTTTACTAACTTTTTGTGCAGAACGTGGCTACCTTGTCACCATGTTGCGACGTTGGCTGAAAATTTATAGATAAGCCTTGGCCATTTCTGGAAAAATTGTCTTTTGAAGAAAAATAAAGAAGTTTATGCTCTTTCACAAGAATAATCAAGGAAGAAGACAAAAGGTTTAAGTCAAAGGAAGGTTCAATACTCCTCCTTAAAGCAACTTGTTAGGATTTGTCACATCAACACTTCTTCTTCCTTGGGCTATAAATTGAGGCTTGGGAGGAACCATTTCGGCATCATCAATTCCAAAAGCATTTACTTTGATCTGGAGCTTAACATTTAGTTTACATTCTCTCTTTAAAGTTGTAGTGTAGTTGCATTTAATTGTTGTAATTTAATTTGTTGTATCAGTTGTCGCCACGTTGTCACCACGTTGGTAACAACCTCTAAGTTTCATTTATGCAATTTATGTTCATGTTCTCTCCTTATTCTCTCATGTCTTTTACTTTTATTATGAGCTAAACACCCCTTTGGGTGTGGTATGAGCCAAGGCTAAGACTAGTAGGCAACACTTGGGTGTTGCCATCTTTGCTAACTCTAAGACTTGGTTGCTCGAGTCGGGACTTCAACTCAACGCGGACAAGCGGATCACTTGTTAGTGTTAATATTAGATCTTAGACCTCGAGAGGGGCGGATCCGAAATACGGCTTGAGTGATGCAAAGAAGATTTGGGAAAGTCTTTTATAACCACGTAGAGATACAAGTTTTTGCATGACTTTAACTAAGGTTCAAAATGTCGGTCGATATAGGTGTCACAAAAAGATTTGGGCTTCTATATCCATACTGGTGGAACTGAAATCCTTGGATGTAACACCCTAAAAATAGGGATAACAAAAATCCGAAAAACGGACATGCGGTATTTAAAATTGCCAAAGCAAGAGCCTCCCAAAAATGGGGAAAATACACAAACCTGTTTAAATACAATCGTAATTAAACGGATAATAAATAACCACCAACTAATCTTATTTCCATAACTAGAAAAGAGATTACAAATAGGGGTGTCATTTATAGACCCAAAGGATTCTCTACCAATAGTAAGTCCAATAGCGATATTCCCAAATCTCTCACCCAAGCACTACGCCAGCTTAGGACTGATTCCGCTAAAACCTGAGATACACATCGACACCAAGCAAGTGTTAGGCCAAAAAGCCTAGTGAGTTGAACAATAATAAGCATGCATGAACAGTTACAATTCTTATCAGCAGTTAACCAGAGTTCAACAATGTGGAGTCAATAGGGGAGGCCCATAGCACCAATAAAGTCCCACCCAAGAGTCGATATATTTTGATGCCCTTAACAAGGAACACCCCAAAGTCCCGGCCCACCTGAAGACTATCGCTCAGAAAATTCCCCGAGTGGCGGAGGTCTAGGCACATACCATCACAGTGGCGCCCAAGACTATATCCTCCTAGTGTTCTGACTTGGTTCGTCCACATAACTTTTATAAGGGGTCCTTTAGATATATTTCAATCCACATAATTCAATACCAGCTATAGGTATAATATTACCACCTTATCCTTGTGATGTCTAACAAAAGACCCAATGTAAATCATGCTCATAATGCATATAAACATATCACCAAAATGGTGTCCCAACTAGAATCATCATAATGCCCATATATGTATACATTTAACCTATCAAGGTACCCACATTTTGTATCTATGAGACAAATCCCAAATAATGATACATATAACCAATATCATGGCAAATCACCCATATATATACATCTTCCAACTATTTTCATAAAGAAATCCCAAATAATTACACAAAATAGAATAATTCATGGGATGATACTTATAAAGCATATTTCTCACATAATGATGAAAATACCATCAAATACTTGAACCCGTAAGGATGAACATTTTGAGCAATTATGTGATAATAACAACAAATAAGCAAATATGATGTGTATCCAGTTTTAACAAAAGTTTAGTAAACTCACCTTGCTAGATTTAGACTAAATCTAGATTTTACCCACTTAGAACTTTCCTTGAAGAACTTGATTCTTCAACCAAATCTTCCAAAACCTAGATCCACAAGGTTCCAACCATAAATATACATATTCCACCACAAAGAATCGTTTCCCAACCTTATACACAAATACCTCAACTAATACCGAAACTCTAACTTCCATAAATGAAGAGAATAGAAGATTACCTTAATCCAAACTTGAATCCACCAATCAAAACACCTCTAGTTCACCAAAATGATTACAAACCTTCAATCTAAGAAAGGGAGAACAAAGGGTGGATGAAACCCTAGAAAACTTTGGTGAAGAAGATGAATAGGGAGAGATGAGAAGCTTAACACCACCAAATAATCTAGTATACTTCAATAGACTTCCAATAACTTTCCATAACCTTGAAAAGCTCTCAAAAAAGAAACCGTAGCAACTTGAATCACCCAAATCGGAGCTACGATGAGAAAGATATGAAGAAATGAAGTTTGGGGCTGAAAATCGCGACTTTTAACACTCTGGTACCCGTAGGCTATTGTGCCAGGCGATTGTGCCAGTGGCACAATCGACAAGATTGTACCGAGGCTTCTTGGCTCTGGCTATTGTGACGGCTATAGTGACAGTGTCACAATCGCCGGGCACTATAGCCAAACATGTACCAAACACTGTTTTGGCCATAACTTCTTCGTTTTAGCTCCGTTTTCGCTCCGGAAAGAACCGTTGGACTCGTAATTGAATCATTTATCCATCAAGACTATAAAATCTAGGATTCAAGTCCAAAATAAAATATCTTATTTTTCCTTCATATATCGGTTTCTGTATTAACTTGGATCGATATCTTTCGAAAATCGGGGTGTTACAATCCTCCCAACCTTAAAAGAGATTTCGTCCTCGAAATCTGGAACCACCAAGCACCCAATATCACACTTGGAAATATTGATTGATTTATTATCCAAAAGGAATACCTTCATGAGACTTCACCTCATATATGGCCCGATTGCATAACGGTTTAGGTTGTCGCTGCGTTTCTCATACCGTGCCATTACAAACTAAATCTTAACGTTCAATATATTTTGCCGATGTCAGGATGAACATTGAGTCCCTGATTAATCATTTTCTTAATCATTAAATCTCGGTTGCCTCCCAAACTTAGATTGCTCGTATTACCCCAAGAGTAACCTACGACCTTATTCAATTATTTCCACCAAAAATACCCCACATCAAACATTTCGTTTAGATACCTCTAAATACGACATATCAAGGTCTCCTTGATAATCGATTTGTATTTAAAATCCACCTCGACGTTCTCACCAAATGTATCCAGTAAACATTACCACCAACTCCCACCATGCTTTCAAGCATCGATTTCCAAATCAACGAAAGTACTGACAATTATCAAAATACCAATGGTTGATTTCTTAATGATCAACATCTAGTTTCCTTAAGTTTACCGCTCGTCCTGCAGACGCACCAGATCTAACGGAAATACATTGAAGCACACCAACAATTATTGTCCTCAAAATAGAGTGTCGACATCTATCCTCAGAATGACCATTCTGCAACCATGGGTATACTACCAAATATTTCCTTCCCGATTAGTAATGTCGATTCAAAGTTGACACCTACTCTTGGAAATAGTCACCCAAATCCAACATCCTTACCAGTCAACCATAACATCATCATTATTCACGAATACCCAACAATATAGTACACCGCCGACACATAACAGGTCGTCGTATCAAATTCCCATAATTCAAAAACCAACCATACCCGAGCAACCGAACACGATGTTAATCCGTAGGTTTAACGAAGCATAAAGATCGTCACTTAACTAACTGGGAGAAAGCACATGTCTAACACCTCAAACTTCGAGGACATCTTTTTATCCTTAATATCGACTTCTAACACGAGGGGGCTTACACCTATAGCCCAATGAGTTCAAGGTTTTTCACACTACTATGCCAATTTGAAATTTATAAAGCTCTCAAATACATAGGTTTTATAACAATTAAACGTGATGTGAAAATATACTATCGTGCATTCGATAGGTTTCAAAATTAATCACCAATGCCACTCATATAAACCATTTTCAAAACTCATTTGATCATTACTTACACTAATACAACGATAACGAAAGATGCATAGCAAAATCTTAAAATGGACTACCAGGGTCTTAGTATGCATCAATTTATGCTATGCGTATGAAAATAACTTTCCGTTCCATAACATGTGCAATAAAAGTTTGTACAACTCTCAAAAGAGGATTTCACAACTTTAATTTTAAAAATATTTTACTTTAGCACAAGACGTCGGAAGATAAAACTTCCAACAAGACCTATATACATCCGAAATAACATAAATCTTTTATACAATTACTCACACCAACAGTATAATTTATGTAAAGAACGAGAAATAGTTTCATGTACTAAAACAGTGTATAACAAGACTTTCATACAAAACTACAGAAGGGAAATTCACAAAATCGAATCCCAAAATTTCTGTAAATGAACCATGAAATGTCATTAAATAAAACTTCTCATTGTGACTCGCATACATCGGTTTATTCCCCAAAACTTAGTAAAGACATATGCATGCGATTTGAGCAATTGTAAGAGCATTTAGTTTAATTCCAAACTGTATAAACAGAATGTTTGCAAAATCCAAGACCACATGCTCATAATATCGAACTCTTAAAGTTTTCTCTCTTTTAGTCACGATGCGGCATGAAATAAGATTTCACAACAAAACTTGCATGTGACCGTTTGTTTCACAAAGCTAGAAGATTGATATGCGTATGCACCCGGTTAAAACATGAAATAATTTATG
This sequence comes from Arctium minus, assembly GCA_954870635.1. Taxonomy (NCBI): domain Eukaryota; kingdom Viridiplantae; phylum Streptophyta; class Magnoliopsida; order Asterales; family Asteraceae; genus Arctium; species Arctium minus. The sequence goes on along the minus strand of OX941090.1, from coordinate 53,956,494 downwards.
TCTTTTTCGAGTTCAAAGCCAAATATAAACATGCCCTCATCGTTCTAAAACATTGACTGAAATGCCATGACGGAAATTTCCAATAAAATATGCATACATAATATGTGCAACTGAACCGCTCCCACTAAACTCAAAGGGAAATAATACCACTGGATGCCAATAAAATTTCCACCACTGTTTTTAAACCGGACAAATGTCCTCAAGACTCCATTTAGTCAAAACCGAGCCAACGACCCAAAAGTATAAATAAATAAAATCTCATCGTTGGTTGAGACAAACCATTTTCCCAAATGAACTCTTTCTCTTCATGTTGCCAAAATGACTCATAGTTCAATGATATACATTTTCCACCGGCTTATAACATCGTATGCACCAAATGGACAATTATATAAAATGACTTACATTTATATATTACATCGTAAAAGAAATATATCAAAATGATTTATTTATCAAAATGCCCAAGAATCACGAAGATGTGTGTTACATAAGTTTATAAAGTTAAATATATCCAAATAACCCAAAACTTATCAGCAGTTAACAATTTACTGTAAAACACAAACACTTTAAAATAAGCAACGTATAAATAATAGCCCATTTTTTTTATAAATAATACAGACCGACTCATATGCATATGAACCCACTGCATTACAGTCTAAACAGTACATGGCTCCAATTGAATGACCAACGCACTCAAAACATGTACTTCTCAGATGATGTGCATTAACCGCCATCATACCTGGTATTTCACAATTGGGCTATTAAACCGGACCGAAGTCCTAAAGACTCATTTATTTTCAAATATGCATTTCCAAGTGTACTGCTGATAAGAATAGAAATCATAAAATGAGACTATATACATACTTTCAAATACTTCACATAAATATGCAAGTAATGCTTCATAAACATTCCATTTCATGAATGAAGCATAAAAAGCGACAACCATTCAAAAGTACATTTCTCTGACCAAAGGTGGTTTTATGCAATAAAACATTAAAACACATTGATTTGTGACCCTTTATCAAAATGCCCAAAAATCCCAAATATGGTGTTATACAAAGTTTATAAAGGTAAATACTTCAAATAATCAAAGATTACCAACTAACCCAACATTTGATAATTTCATGTAAAACACATAAACACTTTAAAAATGGATATTTTGGCATATACACCGTTTTCACAAATCAACTTGAACTCACGCACCTCGATTTCTCTAGTTACACTATCGTCAATCAGATGCTCCACATCTTAAGGAAAAAATCACGAACCTCAAAGGTTCACCTTAAAATTTCTCCTTGAATACATCGATTCAAAAGGTCTATGGTTCTAATCCAACCAATTAATCCGACTCGAACTGATCACTTAACGTAATCACCATACTTACCATCATTAACTTTTCTAATAGTTACCCATTCAGAAACTTTCTTGCTACCCCAACGGTCGACATACCAAGGTCGTTCATACAAGTACGAGGATGGATAAAAAAAAGAGATTAACATAATTGAACACGAAGGAAACGTACTACCACGTCTACCACATATCATAACATTAGCAAACCAAGCACAAGGGAACGTACTACTACATTACCAATTGTCACAGTAACGGCACTTCAAGCACTATCACGTATAAATATCCTCATAATAACATTAGCTAGGTGAGATTATGAACATACAATACATAAAGGTTCTCGTTACCATCGCCACAACGCTTGATAGCCATAGTTTCCGTCGACTCTAAGACTAACCCATCTTAGAAATTCTACCCATGTCACAAATCATTGCCTAACGTACTCAGCCTAAGTCTAGACATCTTACATTCATGCTTAGTTCACTTAAACTAGAGCTCTGATACCAACTTGTAACACCCTAAAAATAGGGATAACAAAAATCCGAAAAACGGACATGCGGTATTTAAAATTGCCAAAGCAAGAGCCTCCCAAAAATGGGGAAAATACACAAACCTGTTTAAATACAATCGTAAATAAACGGATAATAAATAACCACCAACTAATCTTATTTCCATAACTAGAAAAGAGATTACAAATAGGGGTGTCATTTATAGACCCAAAGGATTCTCTACCAATAGTAAGTCCAATAGCGATATTCCCAAATCTCTCACCCAAGCACTACGCCAACTTTGGACCGATGCCGCTAAAACCTGAGATACACATCGACACCAAGCAAGTGTTAGGCCAAAAAGCCTAGTGAGTTGAACAATAATAAGCATGCATGAACAGTTACAATTCTTATCAGCAGTTAACAAGAGTTCAACAATGTGGAGTCAATAGGGGAGGCCCATAGCACCAATCAAGTCCCACCCAAGAGTCGATATACCTTGATGCCCTTAACAAGGAACACCCCAAAGGCCCGGCCCACCCGAAGACTATCGCTCAGAAAATTCCCCGAGTGGCGGAGGTCTAGGCACATACCATCATAGTGGCACCCAAGACTATATCCTCCTAGTGTACTGATTTGGTTCGTCCATATAACTTTTATAAGGGGTCCTTTAGATATATTTCAATCCACATAATTCAATACCAACTATAGGTATAATACTACCACCTTATCCTTGTGATGTCTAACAAAAGACCTAATGTAAATCATGCTCATAATGCATATAAACATATCACCAAAATGGTATCCCAACTAGAATCATCATAATGCCCATATATGTATATATTTAACCTATCAAGGTACCCACATTTTGTATCTATGAGACAAATCCCAAATAATGATACATATAACCAATATCATGGCAAATCACCCATATATATACATCTTCCAACTATTTTCATAAAGAAATCCCAAATAATTACACAAAATAGAATAATTCATGGGATGATACTTATAAAGCATATTTCTCACATAATGATGAAAATACCATCAAATACTTGAACCCGTAAGGATGAACATTTTGAGCAATTATGTGATAATAACAACAAATAAGCAAATATGATGCGTATCCAGTTTTAACAAAAGTTTAGTAAACTCACCTTGCTAGATTTAGACTAAATCTAGATTTTACCCACTTAGAACTTTCCTTGAAGAACTTGATTCTTCAACCAAATCTTCCAAAACCTAGATCCACAAGGTTCCAACCATAAATATACATATTCCACCACAAAGAATCGTTTCCCAACCTTATACACAAATAGCTCAACTAATACCGAAACTCTAACTTCCATAAATGAAGAGAATAGAAGATTACCTTAATCCAAACTTGAATCCACCAATCAAAACACCTCTAGTTCACCAAAATGATTACAAACCTTCAATCTAAGAAAGGGAGAACAAAGGGTGGATGAAACCCTAGAAAACTTTGGTGAAGAAGATGAATAGGGAGAGATGAGAAGCTTACCACCACAAAATACTCTAGTATACTTCAATAGACTTCCAATATATTTCCATAAACTTGAAAAGCTCTCAAAAACGAAACCGTAGCAACTTGAATCACCCAAATCGGAGCTACGATGAGAAAGATATGAAGAAATGAAGTTTGGGGCTGAAAATCGCGACTTTTAACACTCTGGTACCCGTAGGCTATTGTGCCAGGCGATTGTGCCAGTGGCACAATCGCCAAGATTGTACCGAGGCTTCTTGGCTCTGGCTATTGTGACGGCTATAGTGACAGTGTCACAATCGCCGGGCACTATAGCCAAACATGTACCGAACACTGTTTTGGCCATAACTTCTTCGTTTTAGCTCCGTTTTCGCTCCGGAAAGAACCGTTGGACTCGTAATTGAATCATTTATCCATCAAGACTATAAAATCTAGGATTCAAGTCCAAAATAAAATATCTTATTTTTCCTTCATATATCGGTTTCTGTATTAACTTGGATCGATATCTTTCGAAAATCGGGGTGTTACATTGGAGGTTTACTTAGTTAAGTCGGCAAGTCTTGAGTTAGCGAAAGTGGTGACTTTGTGGGTGCAACGCGGCCAGGTTCCGAGGAAACTCACTTTCGAGAGAAAGGGGTTTTTAAAGATAATGTGTTTCATTTTGTTTCTGACCATATTGTTACTACATCAGTCTTAGTTAATTCTTGTACCTACATCCTACCTTTTATCTTGTTAATCCCTTTTAATCGTTGTTTAGTTTGCTTAACACTCACAAATATTGATATTGTTCTCAAAACTCAAACAAGCACTAGAAGTTCATGAAAGTTCTCTAATTCTTAGTTGACTAGTCCCTGTGGAAACGATCTTGGTACTCTACCGCTTTATTACTTAATAGTGATCATAGTGTCCGGTGTGCACTCGCACCGCCACTGTGGCAACATGGTGGCTACTTTGTGGACCTATACGATTTTCCGCTATCAAGTTTTTGGTGCTGTTGTTGGGGACTAGCGCGATTTTAAATCCTAAGATATTGACTTTCATTCGAGCCTGAGTTGTTTGTTTCTTTTTTTTTTAGTATTTTCCGTGTTCTATGCCAAGGCTACAACACGGTGAACTTGTACCTCTTGACCCCGAAATTGAAAGAACCGTTAAAAGACAAAGAAGAGGTAGAAGAGGTCGGCAAAATCAAAACATGGCTGGAAATGGTGGAAACCCTCCACCACCACCTAATGAAACAACCATAAGAATTGTCGACGATAAAGAACGGGGAATACGGGACTATGCAACACCCGAATTTGATCAATTAAAATCGGGTATTCTTAGGCCCAACATTGCGGCTCAAACTTTTGAACTAAAACCGATAATGTTTCAAATTATCCAAGCAATGAGTCAATTTGGAGGGTTACCGTCGGAAGATCCGCACTCACATTTAAAATCATTTTTAGAAATGACAGATCATTTTCGTTTTCAAGGTGTTACGGTAGAAGCCTCACGGCTTACGCTCTTCTCTTACACATTAAGAGATAGAGCAAAAGCTTAGATAAATTCTCAACCTCCTCACTTCATTGATAGTTGGACAAGTTTGGCCAAAAAATTTCTAAAAAAATATTTTCTTCCAACTAGAAATGTGAAGTTGTTAGAGCACAGATTTGTTAGACTCAAGATCATAAAGATTGAAGATCAAAGTCAAGAAGTCAAGAGCTGGAAAGTCAACTCTCATGGAAAGTCAAAGTCATTTTGTAATAAAGTCAAAGTCAAGGTATTGTATTTTTGTTTGTTTCCTGTTAGAGCATAAATCTGTTGGATACAAGATCAAGATATCTGAAGATCAAAGTCAAAGTTGAAAGTCAACTCTCTGTCAAAGTCAAAGTTCTTGTGTAATAAAAAGTCAAAGTCAATATTTGTAATTTTACTTTTCTTAGGTGTTTGCGCGTTTGTAGTGTGTGCGTGAACAGTGTTTAGCGAGAAGTAGATTCTTTGTATAAATAGGTTGGTTCCTTGTTGTGAGAGTAGTAACACTTTCAGAGACATTGCAGTGTTCGTGTTCTTGACTGTTGAGAGAGAAATATTGTATCTGTGAAGTTGAATTCAATAAAATAGCATTTGAATTGAAAATTGAGTGTTGTTATCTTGTTATATACTGATTGTGGGACACACAATTGGTATCAAAGTAGATAAAAATTCAGAAAATCAGAACGAATTTGAAGATTTTGAACTGTTCATCGTCGAACTCACTGTAGCATTAGATTTCATTGATTTTGTGTTGTTTTGAGTGATATTTTGATTGTAATAGATTCGTTTTAGTGTTTAGAATGGATTGTAACATTAACTACTCTGTACGAACTGTTCTTGGATTAAAATCCATCGATTTATGTTTGTTTTTGAAATTTCAAGCATTGTAATCTGTTCATACACCATAATCGAGCATTTCTACAAAGTTTCAAGCCAATTGACAAAGGATTGAATCAATTTCAGAGGCAAAATCAAGTTTGGAGTTCGACAAAGTGAAAAACTCACTAGATCTGAGTTTCGCGCAAGGGAAGAACTCGCAGAAGGAAGAACTAGCAAGCCTCGAAAAACTCGCAAGTGTAGAACTCGCTAGTAGGGTTGTGCGCGAAGCTAAAACTCGCACATAACTAGGTGCGAGTTTCTACTGTTCATCTTCAGTGTCGTGCAAGAAGTGGCTTTTGCGAGAAGTAGTGTGTGCGCGAAGTGTTTTTGTTGAAATTTTTCTAAGTCCAAAACTCGCAAGACCCTGTGCTTGCGCGTTTTCATTTAGCGAGAAGTTCTTTTCGAAATATTTTTCTAAGTCTAGTTCTCGCAAGTTTTTGCACGAAGTTCTAGAACTCGCACAATGTGGTGTGCGAGAAGTAGAAACTCGTAGAGTACATTGTGCGCGAACCTTGGTTCACGCAAGTAGTGTTATGCGCGAAGCACAAACTCGCATAACATTGTGTGCGAGAAGTGACTTCAAGCAGCCTTCGTTGTGCGCGTTTCTCAAACTCGCATAAAAGCATTTGCGCGTTTTGTTTTTGTTATTTGTTATGCGAGTTTCATACTTAGTATTTTTTATGAATTTTTCTGAAATTTAACTGAGTTTGATTTTTGTAGATCCAATTTGTGTTTTTCTGAATTTCTGACGATCAGTATGCAGTATATTTCAAGATGACTTCCAGAGACGCTCTTTCCATCGACACTGATGTCAAGTCCACGGTGTTGTTCAAAGGGGAATATGAACAATGGAAAGACAGATTTCTCGATTTTGTTGATTGGCAAAAGAATGGAAAGAACATTCTGACATCTATTACAGAAGGTCCAATGCCAAAAGTTTTTGAGGAGATTCCTACTGAAGGATATGATTCAGATGGAAATCCTACATCGTAGAGAATTGAGAAGGAATATGCAAAATTATCTGATGAGCAAAAGAATCGGTTTGATGCTGATAACACTGCCAAATCTTTGCTATTACAAAGCATGACCAATGAGATATATGTGAAAATAGACAGCTACAAGGAAAGTGCCAAATCTATGTGGGATCAACTTCAGAAGATGATGATGGGTTCAAAGGTTGGGAACCAAATGAAAGTAGCTAACTGTATCAACAGCTATGAAGAGTTCAAAGCAAAAGACAATAAAAGCTTGGAAGAGACTTATGAAAGATTTGTTCTACTCTTGAATGAACTCTCGAAGAACAAGGTCAAGAAGGATCAAATAGAGAACAACGTCAAGTTTCTTAGCATCTTGCAACCGGAATGGAAAAAGCACACTCGCCGAATGAAACAAATGAAGGATCTGAGTGACATTCTGTTACCTGAGGTTTATGAGACGTTGAGACAGAATGAAGAAGAGGTAGAAGAGAAAAGAAGTGAGAAGAAGAAAGTTGAAAAGGTTACTGACCCCATTGCACTTGTGGCTGGAGAAAAAGAGAGAAAAGAAAGAAAAGAAAAAGAAGAAGAAAGTCATTACCAATTCTGAATCAGAATCTGAATCTGATGGAGATGATGGAGAGAGTCTTAAGCAAGCAATGTTGTTACTGACCCGAGAATTCCAGAAGAAGTTCTACAAGAAGCCGGGATCAAATTCTTAGAGATATTCTTCATCAAGCTCAAAGAACCACGAGCATAGAGAAAGAGTTGAAGGAAATAGAATTGTTGAGAAGAAGCCGGAAGAAAAGAAGAAGTATGTGAATGATTACACCATTACTGAGAAGACGTCTAATGATTTGATTAAATGATATAACTGTGGCAAGTTCGGACATTATGCAAAAGAATGTCGGAAGCCAAAGGTTCGCAATTCAGAGTATTATCAGAACAATTTGCTCTTGGCCAAGCAATAGGAAGCTGGCAAGGCATTAATGGCTGAAGATGAATACTAGTTGGATCATTCTGATGAGGAGGAAGAACAAGAAGCGACTGCTCATCTATGCTTGATGGGAAAAGAAGTGAAAGATGATGATTCAGATGATGAGACTGCTGATGAGGTAATGAACTTAACTGAAAAAGAATTCATAACCAAAATGGAAGCCATGATGGTCGAACTTCAAGACCTTCAATCCAAAATGAAAAAGGAAAAAGACAGAGTTGCTAGGAGAAATCAACAAATCTTTGAACTTAATAAATCAATTATTGAGAACTAAGATTTAATTGATTATCTACGCAAATCTGATTCTATTTTTAAAAATGAAAAAGATTGGTTTGAAAGTAAGATTTCTGAATTGCAAAAACAATTGTCTAAGTCTGATTCTGAAAAACAAGAATGTGTTCTAAAATCGTTTAAACTGCAGGTTGAGAACAAAACTTTAGAGAAAAAGGTAAATGGTCTGGAAGCAAAGCTATATATTAGAGGCCAAACAGATCAAACGATTTTCTTGAATACACCTAATGAAGAAGCTGATTTTAAAGAAAAATGGGGACTAGGTTATGATAATCCTCATTACCTAGAAAAAGCTTTCATAAAACAGCCAGGTCTATATAATGCAAATTATATGTATGCTGCTGATGAACATCCTCCTTTGAAACCCAAATTTATTAACAAAGCATCAAAAGAAGTTGAGGACAAAGAAGATGAGAAAAGAATGAATTTAAAGAAAATGCAACTACCATTCTGTTATGAAAGACTGAATGATAGTTATCTTTCTAAAACATCAAAATTTCTTTCAAATGATTATTTTGCTAGTTATTCTTCTACTGAGATGGAGGCAAAACCTGTTCAAGCTAAAATTTATGTACCTCCACTCATCTTAGAAAGCAAAATAATTGAGTTAGAAAATATTTTATTTGATGAAAGAATTTTGAATGATATAACACAAGATGTATTTTCTATTGTGTTGAAGAACACATATTTTCATTATAAATCTAAAGAGTGTTCTCCATCTTCTAAAGTACTTCAAACTTCTGAGATTGTTTTTGATGATTTATTTGAGTCTGCAAATGATTTTCTAAATTCTGATGAAGGGTGTATAGAGGAAATTGATATGTTTGACTTTAATGCTCCACTTCCTAATCATTCTACTTTTGTGATAAATGGACAAGCTTTACCCAGTGTTCATGAAAAAGGTGAATCATCAACTAAGGTTGGTGAATCAGTTTCTGTGAATGCTGATTACTATGCCAAGGGTAAGAAACATAAGAAACAACGCTCACAGAAACAGAATAACACTGCTAAGCACAAGAAAAATCAATTTCAGAAATCTGACTTTCCTAATAAATCTAAAACTTCTGTTTCAGATATAAGAAAGAAAAGGTCAGAAGAGAGATCTGAATGGCGACCTAAAAGGAAGAATGATGAGAAGGCAGAATCAATTACTGATGATTCTTGTAATAGATCAACTAGTAGTATGTGTGATGTAGTTGGTTCTATTGCTTCAACAAATAAAAACCTTGTACCTGTTTACAAGCGATATTCTAATAAGCAATTGTTCCGATTATCTCCTACTACTACTAAATCTTATTCTTATCAGTGGAATGATTTTGCTTATCATCATAATTCTAATGATTGGTTTGGATCTTATCATGTTTATTCTTCTAAATCAAAAGTTTTCAAAAGTTTTCAAAAGAAAAGAGGATCCATATTCAAATGGATGCCAAAATCATGTGCTAATATGTTAGGACCCGTGTTTAAATGGGTACCTAAATCTATTGTTTCCTGAATTCTCTTGCAGACTCGACATATGTGGTACTTGGATAGCGGCTGTTCCAAGCATATGACCGGGCATAAAGCTTTATTGTCTAATTATACAGAGAAATTTAGCGGCAATGTTCGTTTTGGCAACGACCAGTTTTCACCGATCGTAGGATATGGTGATGTTATTCAAGATAACATAACGATTAAGAAGGTGAGCTATGTCGAAGGCTTAGGGCACAACATGTTCAGTATCGGTCAGTTCTGTGACAAAGGATTAGAGGTAAACTTCAAAGCTAAGAGTTGCTCGGTGCGTACTGAGGATGGAAAAGAACTCTTGGTCGGCATTCGCAAGTCAAACCTCTACACAATCAATCTGTCAAAAGTCCAGATTGACAATCAAGTTTGCCTACTGAAAAAAGCCTCGATGCAACAAAGTTGGCTTTGGCACCGACTACTATCACACCTGAACTTTCGTTACATAAACAAGTTGGTCAAAGGAAGATTAGTGAATGGACTTCCGGAGCTGAGATATGAAAAGAACACTTATGTGCAGCATGTGAAAAAGGGAAGATGAAGAGAGCTCCACATAAACCGAAGCCTGAACCAAGTACCAGTTCTCCGTTAGAGTTGTTACATATGGATCTTTGTGGTCCAATGTGAATGCAAAGCTTAGGCGGAAAGAAATATGTTCTTGTTATCGTGGACGATTATTCAAGATACACGTGGGTCAAATTTCTACGATCAAAAGATGAGACGCCCGAAGTTCTCATTACCTTTCTAAAGACGACCCAGGTGAATATGCAAAAACCAGTCAAGCTTCTCAGATCTGATAACAACACAGAGTTCAAGAACAAAACTGTTGAAGAATATCTCGAATCGGTCGGGATATCACATCAATACTCTGCTACTCATACGCCCGAACAGAATGGAGTAGTCGAAAGGCGAAATTGAACGTTAGTCGAGGCTGCTCGCACTATGCTCAACCAATCTGACTTACTTCTATTTCTGGGGGCAGAAGCTATTTCGACTGCGTGCTACACACAAAACCATTCCATGATACACCGTCGATTTCAAAAGACTCTGTATGCTTTGATCAACAACCGAACACCAACCATTAAATCTTTTCATGTTTTTGGTTGTAAGTGTTTTGTGCTTAACGACAGAGAGAGTCTGAACAAGTTCAGTGCTAAGGCGGATGAGGGCATATTCATTGGTTATTCTTCTACATCTGCTACATATCGAGTCTATCTGAAGAAGCCAAAGACAGTAGTCGAGAGCGTCAACGTTACATTTGATGAAGAGATGGCTTCTGAACAAGTCAATTCAGAACCCGTGATAATTGGAGTTCTAGCTTCTGGATCGATCAATCCAGAACCTGCAAAGAACAAATCAGATGAAGCATCATCGTCTAATACTCATTTATCTGATTTAGATTTGTTGTTTGAATTTTTCTATGATGAGTTTCTAGGATCTAAATTTCATAATTCTGTTGTGGTTGACAGGTCTGATGATTCAATGACAAATCCTCCAACTGCTTCAGATGTTTCAACTAAACTTTTACCCCCGATTCAGATAGAAGCTCAAGTTTAAACACATACTCCTTCAGTTGAAGCTGAATCTGTTAATAAAGAACCAGAAGTTACTGTATCATTAGGGTGTATGATAAGGACAGATCAACAGACTGAACAAGTTGTTCCTACTGAAACTTCTGCACCACTTCCTTCAACTGAACAACTCCCTCCTATTGTACAAAATGAAGAAGTTGATAGTGGATTTTTAGATGATAACCATGATCAATCTTCATCTACTCCACTCCCTCATGAGCATCGTTAGACCAAAGAGCACCCTTTACACCAAGTAATTGGATATCTTAACAATCCAGTGCAAACTAGGTCAGCAACTTTGAATCAATGTATGCATGACTCATTCCTTAGCAAGATAGAGCCTACTCGAGTATCAGAAGCTCTTACTAATTTGGATTGGGTGTCTATTATGCAAGAAGAGTTAAACTAGTTTGAATCCCTGAAGGTCTGGAGATTAGTTCCAAAACCATAAGGAAAGACCGTGATAGGAACTAAATGGGTATTCAAAAACAAGAAGGATGAAGATGGTATTGTCATAAGAAATAAAGCAAGACTTGTTGCCAAAGGTTACCGGCAAGAGGAAGGTATAGACTACGACGAGACATATGCTCCAGTAGTGCGTATAGAGGCAATCCGTATGTTTCTAGCCTACGCAGCTCACAAGAATTTCACAGTCTACCAGATGGACGTGAAAACTGCCTTTCTGAATGGCATTCTTAAGGAGGAAGTCTACGTGTCTCAACCAGAAGGGTTTGTAAATCCATATAAGCCAAATCACGTCTACATCTTGGATAAAGCCCTGTATGGTTTGAAACAAGCCCCTCGCGCATGGTATGATGTTCTATCTCAATTCTTAGTCAAGTCATGTTTTTCAAAAGGTAAAGTTGATACCACTTTGTTTATTAAAAAGGAAAAATCCGATATCATACTTATTCAGATATATGTTGATGATATAATATTTGGCTCTACAAATCCTAAATACTGTAAAAACTTTTCTAACCTCATGGTGTCACGTTTTCAAATGAGTATGATGGGAGAGATGAATTTCTTTCTCGGATTACAAGTAAAACAATTTTCAACGGGGATTTTCATTAACCAATCTAAGTACATTTTTGATATTCTTCGAAAGTTCAAAATGGAAAATTGCAAACCAATTGGAACCCCGATGGCACCAGGTACTAAGATTAGCACTGATCCTTCGGGTAAAAGTGTTGATGTTAGGACTTATAGAGGTATGATAGGTTCTTTAATGTATCTTACTTGAACTAGGCCAGATATAATGTTTTCAACATGTTTATGTTCTATATATCAGGCTGCTCCTAAAGAATCCCATTTGGCTGTTGTCAAACGGATATTTAGATATCTGAAGGGGCCTGCAGATCTTGGTCTGTGGTATCCTAAAGACACAGGATTTCAACTGACTGCTTATTCAGACGCAGATCATGTTGGGTGTATGCTGGACAGGAAGAGCACTTCAGGTCACATTCAATTTCTTGGAGACAAGATCGTTAGCTGGGCGTTAAAGAAACAATTATGTGTTTCCACATCGACTGCTGAAGCAGAGTATGTAGCTGCTGCCAGTTGCTGCTCTCAAGTTTTGTGGATGATAACACAGCTGCGAGACTATGGATTCAAGTTTGACAAAATACCAATCTACTGTGACTCATAGAGCGCTATTGCTATATCAGCTAATCCTGTGCAGCACACTAAAACAAAGCACATTGATGTCAGGTATCATTTTATAAAAGATAATGTAGAAAAAGGTACAATAGAACTTTACTTTGTAAAAACTGATTACCAACTTGCAGATTTGTTTACCAAACCTTTAGATGAAAAGAGATTCAATTTTCTTGTATCTAAGCTTGGTATGCTAAATCTCAAGGTATAATAAGTAATTATCTATTAAAGTTTCTTTTATTGTCATTTTTATCATTTATTTATAATTATTTCTAAAAGGATATCTGCACTTTAACATGTTGTTCATGATCTCAGGGGGAGTGAGACAAACTTATAAGATGATCAACATTATTTTGAGGGGGAGTTTATAGAATTTAATTGCCAAATTTTTGTGATGCATGAATTTAGGGGGAGTTTACAAGTCAAAGGATTAAGGATATGATTTCTGATTACTTCTGATCAGAACTCGTACTTTAATCGTTTTACTGCTTTATGTCTTTTACATTTGAATAAATTTTGTGAATAAAGTTGCTTTGACAATGAGAGAAGCTATCAAGATCATATCTTTTTGACTTCAGTTGACTTCATGAGATTTAAGACTACATAGAAAGGTTAACTTCTTATCTTAATCTCATATATGGTTGAAAGAAGGACAACTTTCAATCATAGAAAACATTTTCTTAAATGTTCAAACCACTTCCCGATTCTTACAAGATTTTCATGAATTGCAAGTATGATTTTAAATGTTTTCAAGATTTATTTGTGCTTACATAATTACAAACCGTGTGTTTCCAAAGATAAATACTTGTGTATTGTCTTTTCTATATACTTTCAAGTATTCACACACACCGGTTTATTTTTTTTTGATCAAATTGTTCTTACCATGTCTCATATTGAAACATATTTTCGATGGTAAGACACCCCGCTTGTATTCAAAGAATTTTTGAGAATATTTTTCATTTCGAAGCGTTCATTTCAAGAATGTCTGTATTTTGATTCATATAGAAAATATCCATTATTCTTGACCATAAGCTTTGATTGCTAAATCATATCATTTATGATCAATTCATACAATGTCAGATTTTCAAACAAGTTTCTTGCATTCATGTTCATTCTTTCAATATACTTGTGTGAAAAATACTACAATGTTTAAAAATGCTCATCTTTTCATGATTACATCTATGAGCATACACATATCTGACCCATATTTTCCATGTCTTAAATGTTCAAGATAAACCATTATGAGCAACATATGCTTTATAGGACAATACGGGTTTTTTGTGCTAGGACTTAAATGAAACTTCTATGGATTCACGATTACTAGTGTCTCCTACCCAAGAAGTTAATCATTAGTGATTGAGTATGAGGAGTCTAAAAGAAATGAGTGTGGGATGTGTGACGAGGTAAAATGGAAATGAGAGTTTGGTTAGATGTGAGTTTAATGATTAAAAGAAAGAGGGTGTGAGATCAAAGTAAAAGAATATCAAACTCTGCACCAACTACTTTCTGAGCCGGGCAGCCACATTACTAATGTTTCACAATTCTTCATGAACATTATTGAAACAGGCAAATAGCCCATGCCAACTCTTGATAAAACCCCACCAGCTACTCATTTTCTTCTTAAAAAGAAAATGTTTCATATTTTTATGGGGACGCAACACATAATCTATCTGATTTTCATTTGGAAAATCTGGATATTGAAAAAGAAGAAAGTCTGCCCCACCTTCGCACTTCAATCATGTACATTGAGTCTGTGTTTATCTACTGTTGTCTCAGTGGTTTACACAATGTTGAGCCTTTATAAGTAATAATCATCAAGTGCTTAATTCTTTCTACACTAGCACGAACACACAAGGAATTTGTTTTCTTGTTATAACGTTCATAGAAATTGCCTTTGTGGTGTTTCGATCATTGGATGGAAGCCCTGGGGGAGTGAACATCAAAAAGCTCATTTCCTATGTGTATCTGTTACACAGTGACTTTGTGTTACTGACAGGTGCATTAACTGATTCATTTGTTGATTCAGGTGTTACCTTTCTAATTTATCTGGATTTGAAAATATCTAGATGAATATCTTGGCGGATTGACAGTGAATCAGAGGCTCTTGAAAGATCAGTGGTCAGTTCAGATTCTATAAAGACATTTCTTGACAAAGTTTTGATGAACCAGATGCTCTATTCATCAAAAAGGGGAGATGATTTTAAAGAAATGTCCAAGTCAGAAATTTCAAAGTTAAAAGATTTGAAGATGACAAAGTTCAAAGTTTGAAAGATTGAAAAGATTTCTGAAGATATGCTGATTTTGAAGAAATTTTCTTTGAAGACTGGTTGATGAAGCATTTCGTACTAAACCTAAAGATAATTTCTTTCCCGAAGTCTGAAAGAGTATTGTGATCATTCTGAAGAGATTATTGAAGATTGTTGGTATTTCTTGAAGATAAACTTTGGGGAGATTAAAGTTAAAAGATCAATCAATAGAGAAAGATCTTTATTCAGATTATGCTTAAAGGAAAGATGCAACTAAAGGGGGAGATTGATCTGCTAAATCTTTTTGTGATGATCTTGAATCGAAAGGGGGAGATTGTTAGAGCATAAATCTGTTGGATACAAGATAAAGATATCTGAAGATCAAAGTCAAAGTTGAAAGTCAACTCTCTGTCAAAGTCAAAGTTCTTGTGTAATAAAAAGTCAAAGTCAATATTTGTAATTTTACTTTTCTTAGGTGTTTGCGCGTTTGTAGTGTGTGCGTGAACAGTGTTTAGCGAGAAGTAGCTTCTTTGTATAAATAGGTTGGTTCCTTGTTGTGAGAGTAGTAACACTTTCAGAGAGATTGCAGTGTGCGTGTTCTTGAGTGTTGAGAGAGAAATATTGTATCTGTGAAGTTGAATTCAATAAAATAGCATTTGAATTGAAAATTGAGTGTTGTTATCTTGTTATATATTGATTGTGAGACACACATTTCCCTTTAATTGTGTGAGGGTATAAATACCTTGTGTCCTTGTAATCAGTAAGTAACATTCAGATTGTAGAGAGTGGTGCGCAGATTAGAGAAGAGATGTATTGAATATTATTCTAGAGAGAGAGAAAGTGAATGTAGAGAGAGAAAGTAAGAGTTTGTAATTTGTGATCATTATCAATGACATATGATTTTCACAAATTGTTCATGTTGATTGTTTGTTATTTTTAGAACTTGAATCTAGGACATAACAATTGGTATCAGAGCAGATAGAAATTCCGAAATTGAATTGATTTGAAGAATTATTTTTGGTCGACATTTTTGTAGAACTCGCAAGTCTATTTGTGACACATTGATTTTTGGATTTAAGAGTGTTTTTGGGTTGGAATTTGGTTGTTTAGATTCGATTTATCATCTTGAACAAGTTTAGTTTGGATTGATTCACATCAGATTAATGTGAATTTTGGATTTTTATAAGATTTCAGTTCGTGTTTGAGTCGTACTGTTTCATAGATTGATTATGTATTTTTAATGTTTTTCATTGAAATCTTTGTATTGTAATGGGTTCGAGATATGAAGTAGTGGAAATCTGCAAAGTTTCAGATCATTTGGTGGAGTATTGAATCAAATTCGGTGTGAACATCAAGTTTTTTGTCAACAATCCCAAGAACACGCAAGATCTACAAAACGCGCAAGCTTCATCAGAAGAACGAGCAAACTGAAAGAACTTTTGGTTTTGGCTAGAAACGCGCAAAGTGTTATTTGCGAGTTCTAGAAACGCGCAAATCGAAGTTTACGTGTTTGATTCTTCATTCTGCGAGTTTGATCTGCGAGTTTAGTTTCTGCGAGTTTCTTCATTCTGCGAGTTTAGCTTGCGAGTTTGGTAAAACACGCAAGTAGGCATCTGCGGATTCTCCAAACGCGCACGACTCAGTCTGCGAGTTTTTCAGTGAACAGTTATCTGCAAGTTTAGGCGTCTGTGAGTTTCAAGTTTTTTTTAGTGATCTGCGAGTTTCTATACTTTGGTCAAATTTTTCAAAACTGTAATATGCCCTCTAAATGTCAAAATTTTTAGCGGGACCCCCGTGCTAAGTCTGCGGAGGGGGAAGAAAGTTCTTATTGTGATCAAAGTTTTTGAATTTCTAACGATCAATTTCAAGTTCTTTTTGTAACAGAATGACTGCAAGAGAAGTTCCAATGCTGTTTGAAGAAGAATACGAACAGTGGAAAGATAGATTCTTAAAATTTACAAATGGACAAGTTCTAAGTTTCTACATCAGATTTTTATTGATAAAAGGAGTGAAGAAACCTCAAATTCCAATAGAAAAGTGTACTGAGGAACATCAGAGATATCTGGAAGCTGATAGAATAGCTAAAAATTTCTTGCTGCAAAGTATGTCTGAAAAGATTTTTAGTAAAATTAATATCAACAATTCCACAGCGAAGGAGATGTGGGATTATCTTGAATGGAGGATGATAGGATCAAAGATGTCATCAAGAGTTAAGATTTTGGAAACTGAGAACTCTGAGCTAAAAGAGAAGATTTCAAATCTAGAAACTCAAATTGTCCAAGTCCAACTACAAGCAAAGTCTGATCAACAGTATGAGGAGAAGATTAACAGTTTGGAAGATGCTAATGCTGAGCTTCAGAAGAATATATCTGATTTGGAGCAAAAGCTTGCCAAAGACACATCTTATTTTGAAAAAGAAAGATCAAAGTTTGCACAAAAGTTCTCAAAATTTTCCAGAAAATGTGCTGATGAGAAGAAGACAGTTGAGCTGAAATGTTTAAAGCTTTCTCAACAAATTTCAGATTTTGAGAAAGTCATTATTTTGGAAAGGGAAAATTTTTCCAAAGAAAGGAAGGCCATTGAACAAAAGAATGTTGGATTCTTCAAAGAAATATCCGGCCAGAGAAACAATGCTGAAAAGGGATTTAAAGAAGAAAGAAATATGTTTGAAGCAGAGATAAAGAAGCTGACAGAGAAGTTATCTGAACTATCTGAGTGTGCACTGAAAGAGAAGAAAATGAAGTATGCGTTTGAGACGAAGATTGACCTTCTCGTCAAAGAAAGAGACAACTTTTCTTCAAAGATTGCTTCAAAAGTGGTGGTGACTGAGCACACGACTCCAGAGTCACAAATCCACACACCTAGAAATAATTTAGCTGACTTTAAAAAGACAGCCTCAAGCTCACATTTGAAATATGTTTCTTCAAGAAGGTTAGTCAATTCATTTGATCAGATTCGTACTACTAACATTTTCTTTGATGAAAATGTAGATGGTTCAGATATATACAAAAGAAGATGAAGAAGAAGGAGATACAAAGAAGAATATCTGGTCTGGAAGAAGAAACCAGTTGAACATGAGAAGAAAGATGAGAAGAAAGGAAAGAAGTCATGTGTACATACACATCAAGCCAAGAAGAACAATGTGCGTAAAGGTAAACCTGATCATATATACACGAAAGATCAATTAAATAGGTTATCAGGTAAGAAATACTATTGTTCTTATTGTCGTACACATGATCCTGTTCACAAAATAAGTGATCATTACTGGTATGGTTCTTATTCAGTTACTCCTATTCGAACTGCAACTAACACACATGGACCCAAATACCAGTGGGTACCAAAGCCGAAAAGTGAATCTGTGTTACAGGCATCTACTGTCAAGGGGGAGTAAGAGAACCAAGGCTTCTAAGTAAATCAACTTAGGACTCATACTTCAACGGAGTTTGACTTCTAAACACAACAGTTCTCGCTCTTCAATGAACAAAAGAGATGATACTCCCGGGCTGATAAGAAATTGTACTCCGATAATCAGATTACGACATCAACCTTCAAGGGGGAGTATATATGATTCTGGAAATATGTATTCGGAAGATATGACGAACTACACTTCAGGAGGAGTTGTAGATCTCTATCATGTGCTTTTTTCACTGACATATTTTAGATGCATAATTTCAGGGGGAGTAAAGGTGATGACTTCTGATTACTTCTGATCAGAACTCGTACATTCAACGTTTTACTGCTTTATGTCTTTTATTTTTGAATAAATTTGTGAATAAAGTTGCTTTGACATGACTTTGAGACTTGTGCAGAATGAGAGAATCTATCAAGATCATATCTTTATGGCTTCTGCTGACTTCATGAGATTTAAGACTGAACGATAAAGGTTAATTTCTTATCTTAATCTCATATATGGTTGAAAGAAGGACAACTTTCTATCATAGAAAACATGTTTTTAAATGTTCAAACCACTTCCCGACTTTTAAACAGATTTCATGAATTGGAAGTGTGATTTTAAATGTTTTCACGATTTATTTGTGCTTACATGATTACAAACTGTGTGTTTCCAAAGATTAATACTTGTGTATTGTCTTTTCTAAATACTTTCAAGTATTCACACACACCGGTTTGATTTTTTTGTTTAAAATGTTCTTACCATGTCTCAAATTTGAAACATATTTTTTGATGGTATGACACCCCGCTTGTACTTCAAAGAATTTTGAGCGTTATTTCTTTTCGAAGCGTTCATTTCAAGAATGTCTATATTTTGTTTTGTATAGACAATATACATTATTCTTGACCATAAGCTTTGATTGTTATATCATTTCATTCTGATCATTTTTCATACAATGTCAGATTTTCAAACAAGTCTCTTGTATTCATGTTTATTCTTTCAATATACTTGTTTGAAAATATTTCAATGTTTAAAAATGCTCATATCTTCATGATTATATTCTGAGCATATATACATCTGACTTGTATTTGCGCTTTAACTGTTCTAGTTAAACCATATCGAGCAACATTGGGTTTATAGGACAATACGGGTTTCTTTGTGCTTGGACTTAAATGAACTTCTTTGGATTCACGTTAACTAGTGTTTCCTACCCAAGAAGTTAATCCATAGCGATTGAGTGTGAGGAGTCAAAAAGAAATGAGTGTGGGTTGTGCGTTGAGGTAAAATGTAAAAGAGAGTTTGGTTAGATGTGAGCTTAATGATTAAAAGAAAGAGGGTGTGAGATCAGAGTAAAAGAATATCAAACTTTGTACCAACTACTTTCTGCGCCGGGCAACCACATTACAAATGATTAACAATTTTTCGTGAACATTATTGAAACATGCAACTAGCCCATGCCAACTCTTTTTTTATAATCCCACCAACCACTCATTTTCTTCTCAAAAAGGAAATGTTTCATATTTTTCAGGGGACGCAACACGTAATCTATCTGGTTTTCATTTGGAAAATCTGGATATTGAAAAAGAAGGAAGTATGCCCTACCTTCGCACTTCGATCATGCACATTGAGTTTGTGTTTATCTACTGTTGTCTCAGTGGTTTACACAATTTTGAGCCTTTATTAAAAACAATCATCAAGTGCTTAATTCTTTTTTACACTTGCACGAACACACAAGGAATTTGTTTTCTTGTCATAACATTCATAGAAATTTCCTTTGTGGTGTTTCGATGATTGGATGGAAGCCCTGGGGGAGTGAACATCACAAAAGCTCCTTTCCTATGTGTATCCGTTACACACAGTAACTTTCTGTTACTGACAGACATTTTAACTGATTCATTTGTTGATTCAGGTGTTACATGATTATTTTTGTCTAGATTTGAAAAGATCTGGATGAATACATTGTTCAAATTGGCAATGAATCAGAGGCTCTTGGACAGACCAGAATGGTTCAAGACATTTCTTGGATAAAAGTTTTGATGTTATAGATGCTCTATTCATCAAAAAGGGGGAGATGATTTAAAGAAATTTTAGTGTCAGAAATTTCAAAGTTAAAGATTTAAAGAAGATAAATTTCAAAGATTGAGAGTTTGGAAGTTTGTACACAGATGTTTGAAGATGTGCTGATTTTACTGAAATTTTCTTTGAAGATTATTTGTTGAAGCAAATAGAGCTGAAAATGAAGATAATTTCTTTCCGAAGTCTGAAAGAGTTCTGTGATAATTTTGGAGAGATTATTGAAGATCGTTTCTACCATATTTGGGGGAGATTGTTAATTTTGTTCAAAGACAGACTTGTGAAGAATAAAGTTAAACAAAAGGAAGAGATTGTCCAGATTGAACCAAAGGGGGAGATTGAACTGCTAAATCTTTCAAAGATGATATTGAATCCAAAGGGGGAGATTGTTAGAGCACATATTTGTTGGATTCAAGATCATAAAGATTGAAGATCAAAGTCAAGAAGTCAAGAGTTGGAAATTCAACTCTTATGGAAAGTCAAAGTCATTTTGTAATAAAGTCAAAGTCAAGGTATTGTATTTTTGTTTGTTTCCTTTGTAATTGTGCGAGGGTATAAATACCTTGTGTCCTTGTAATCAGTAAGTAACATTCAGATTGTAGAGAGTGGTGAGCAGATTAGAGAAGAGATGTATTGAATATTATTCTAAAGAGAGAGAAAGTGAATGTAGAGAGAGAAAGTAAGAGTTTGTAATCTGTGATCATTATCAATGACATATGATTTTCACAAATTGTTCATCTTGATTGTTTGTTATGTTTAGAACTTGAATCTAGGACATAACAGAAGTTTCGAAATGAAATTTGAAGTTTCGAAATGAAATTTTGATGTTTCGGCAAGAGGAGGATGAAGCGGTTTCAGATGCATGGGAGAGATTCAAAGACTTAATTAGAAAATGTCCTCATCATGGAATCCCTCATTTCATACAATTAGAGACATTTTATAATGGCCTTACTAATTCCGCTAAAATTATTCTTGATGCTACGACCGGTGGCGCTTTCACCTCTAAAACATATAACGAATGATATGACATTTTGGAGAAAGTGGCCAACAATAACACCGATTGGTCAAACCCACGTGCTCTTGCTCCTAAAAATGCATCGGGTGTTCATGAAATTGATGCCATCACCGCCTTAAACGCCCAAATTGTAGCTTTAACTAACTTGGTAAAAAATAATACGAATTTAAATGGAGAAAAGAACCAAGTCCAAGCTATAAATGAATCTTGTGTGTTTTGTGGTGAGAATCATGCTTTTGAATGTTGTCCCGGTAATCCCGCTTCGGTCAATTATGTAGGAAACCAATCAAGGAATAGCCCATTTTCTCCAACTTACAACCCAAATTGGAGAAATCGCCCGAACTTCTCATGGTCGGGAAATCAAGGACTTCAACCCCCCGGGGTCCATCAAGTTCCAAACCGACCACCAAATCCCCCGGGATTTCAACAAGGACCGTCTCATACGTACCAAGTTGGGCAATCCTCACAACCATATGTGCCGAGACAACAAAATGCATCGGAGATTAATAGTTCGCTTGAATCTTTACTCAAAGGTTTTATAAACCAAACCAATGCAACCTTGAGAAGTATTGAAACTCAATTGGGGCAATTTGCCGCTGGTTTGAAGGGAAGAGAAATGGGCACCTTACCTAGTGACACCGAAACCCCTAAGGGTAATCACAAGGAGTACATTAAGGTCGTGACTTTAAGGAGTGAGACAAGCGCATCTAAACCTAACGATGAAGTCTTAATTGATACCATTGTGCAAGATGAGACCACACATGCTTTTGACAAAGAAAATTTTCCGTCACTTTTCCCACCCAACGTGGCTGGAATGTGCCCACCTTCGGGACAGAATGCAGCAGGTCCTTCACGGACTGCTCTGCCATCAACACAGCCTCACCAAAGTGGTGAAATAGTGCCCACTTCACAGCCCATAAGGGCAGATTCAAACCAAACGAAATTGGACTTACGAGACCTCCCTTTTCCTGGTAGAATTAAGAACAAAAATGCAGATGTGCAATTCAAATTTTTTTTGGACATTTTCAAACAATTGCACATTAACATACCTTTGGTAGAAGCTCTTGAGCAAATGCCGAATTATGTTAAATTTTTAAAGAACATTCTTAACAAGAAAAGGAGGTTAAGTGAGTACGAAACTGTGGCTTTAACAAAAGAATGTAGTGCTTTGCTCACGTGAAATCAAACAACATAATCAAGAACAATATCAATGGAAGAATCACTCTTGTCATATATCTTTAGAAAGGGTTTACATGATATGCTCACAAGTTTCAAGTATAGAATGATTCATGATTACAAGATCAACAAAGGAACAAATATATTTATACCCCTTAGGTATTTTACACAGTAATCCATGAACAAGTCTTCTTGTGACAATCTTCTTGTTGGTCACAATCCTGTGTTTTGTATTTACTAGCCGCTTTGCTTGGACATGTGATCTCAACATATGCATGTATTCAGTCTGCTTCCTTTCAACAAACTTTGAAATATCCAACAACTCCATATCCATATCTATTATTCTGTGCATAAATATCATTTTCTCAGTGTTCTCCAGGAATGGAACTATGATTCTTTTACACACCCACCTTTCAGTAACTTCTGCCTGTGCCAGTGCACTTTCAGATCTAGTAGAGCATTCTACTTGGTGTACCGAAGGTTCTGGTTGTTTGTTCTCTTTCTAGAGAAACTGGAACTGCTTCATTCAGTTGATTTATCATGTCAAAATCCCCTTCTTATTCAAACTCATTGTTGGTGAAAACAAACATGTCTTCTATCTCTTGTTTAATATTCAGCTTGGCTGCCTCAACCTTTTCATCATCCGACTCTACATCAATAATGTCAATCAGCAATTTATTAGTCATTTTCTCTTCTTTAGTCCTTTTATCAGCAACTTTCGGCTTTTCAGCCATCAGTTCTACACCAGCAAGGACTATCATCTCATCCTCTTCCCTTACTTCCTCATTCTGAGATCCTCCCACATTCTCAGTATTTCCTTCATTTCCTCCTTTAGATGTTAACCCTGTATTCACATTCACATATTTATCCACTCTTTGCCTTTTCCTCTCCCCCTCATGATGATCATGATCATATTGTCTCCTTTTAGAAGCGTCGACTTGAGTTCTACAGGTATCCTCTAAGGTAGAAACCCTGTCAGATAGTGTAGATAAAGAACTTTGGATGGAATCTGCTGTAGACTTGATCAACCCTGCAAAAATTGAGAAACCCTTATTTATGTCATCTTTCAGCTCTAAGAATTTAGATCTTGTGACAACCTCTTTATGATCCTCCATTAGTCTTTTCAAGATGCCAACCAAATCAACATTAGCAGGATCTATTTGTTTAGCCTGTGACAACAATTTTGCATATAACAAAGGTTTTAACTCATCAACTGACTGCTCTCTCTAAGGTGGTGGAGGTTGTGGTGTATGAGGTGTAGGAATCTCTTCTGCAATCCCTTTGCCTTTGATAGTCTCTTCACTTCTTCAGATTGATTCAGAATATAGGTTTTGATTGCTATAATTACTTTTTTCAACAACTCCTTTGTGATTAAATGTGGGAACATAAACCGGACTTGGTCCACTTAGTATACCCATTGTAACAACGGTTGAATGAATCGTGCCACCTACGTTTAATGCTGGCAAATTGGTAACATTGGTAGGATTTCCATCCGATCCTCGTGAAATATCAATAAATTGTACCACTATGGATGTTCCGATTGCGTCACATACACTTGCAACAATATTAGTAATAGGTGTCCTAAAGTGTATGGGCTCTAGATTCAATGTGCTAGTTCTGAAGTCGAAGATGGGAACAACTGCCTTCCTTCTTCAATACCAACATTCTCCAAATGAGAATACGATAGATTTTGTGCTAAATCTTCATGTATTGAAACAATAGTCTGTTACTATTGAGTGGCTGGGGGTTGTGCACTTGCATTGCTGGGTCCACGACGTCTTTTTCAATATCAAGTCGGAACACATTCGAGCCGATAGTAGATGTGGATAACTAGTTTGTAACGGTTTGGAAAGGTCTTATTTTTGTTTTTTTGACCTTGTATCACACCCCCCATATTCTTTTCCTTCATTTCCAATCATCCTTTCTTCGTTTTCAACTATGTCTCCCTCATTTCTCCTTATATCACCAACTGTGTTAGAAATCATAGTATCAACTTCTTTTTCAGTAGCTTCATGATAGAAACATCTTTAGTGCTTTCTTCAAATACCTCAGGTCTTGTACCAATATGTTTAGGAATTTTATGAACATCAAGTGTATCAGAATCTTCATCACCATCATCAAAGTCATCAAATGATGCCTCTAGATCAATATCAGATTCATCATTATCACTTCCACTTGGAGAAGATGCCAAATATACATTTTTGGGCTATCATATATCAAATCATCATCATCAGCTAGATCTTCTTCTTGATCCATATTAGCCTGTACAGCAGAATCAGTAGCACACTCAACTCTAGATACCCTCTCATTGTATTTTTCCCTCAGATCTTCCGGATCTGGACCCCTGGTGCCTGACCAGGTTTACTTAGACCTACACCCTCACTCAGCTCATGGGTGGCTCTATGGGTAGGTCCCTCCAGTTTTGGCTAGACCATCATAGCATGTTCTTGTTTATATACAATCACACATGGTGCTGACTGATCAGTATAGGCTAGAAGAGCAGCTGATATAGGGAGAACATGTCGAAAATTTCCTCTGGGCATCTTAAGAAACTGCATGACATTTTCAGGACCACCAGGTGCATTTGATCTTCTTAGAATGTTCTCATTTGAGTTAAGCATGATCTGAATGAATAACTGTAGAAATAAAGGCTTAGCTTTATCTGAAACCACCTCTATCAACTCATTCCAGATGAAGACTGCATAATCATAATGTCAGTTGAAGACGACACCATTAAACATTCATAATACATATATGCTACATCTGTCCAACCCAGTGTGTTGGAGGTCATAATCAGTTATTGATGGAGAAAAGGGTATACCAAATAGGAGGTAAATTCATCCTCTTAAACTTAGAAGCTCCGGTTAGTACATCAGTGTAACCAAGTGAAATGATGTCTAAACATAACTCATCCTCCGGTGCGAAATCTTCAAAATCAACTCTTCCTGGAAATGAGTCCTTCTGAGGTAGACCAAGCACTCTCCTTAACCCCCTTGAGTGTCAACTTTTTTTGAAAATTGTCAATTAGAGATGTGGTTGTTGTCCTCCGGATTAAAAGTCAAGGTCTTCCAGAACTGTTTTAAGTAGATCGGAGGAACAACTGTTGATTGTGTCAAGGCAATCTTTGAAGGGTGTCCTTTAAATATTTACAATATGACTTTGTAGTCTGAGAGCATCTTGAAATCTAGAATTTGGTTGTTGGGTTGGATCTTTAGGTACTCAGATCTTAGGATAAGGAGATCATCCGGGATTGCATCAATTACAGATGGAAAAGGAGACCCGTAGGAAGGCATGGGGTTTTCATCATCTGATTCATTTTCAGCATGATGTTCAAAGTTCGCCATAGTAAACTTGAAATGTAAAATTGTTAGCAATAAACAATGGCAATCTTTTGGAAAACAGTTTTAAAAAACTTTTGAATTTTTTTTCAAAATTTCCTAAGTCTGGAATTTATCGCACAACACATCAAAGAGTGAAGTTATCGCACAACACTCAGGACTGAGTTTGTCACACAAACGGTGTGCGATAAACTGAGGTTGTCGTACAAGACTTGTGTGAGGACTTTGAATCTTAGCTTTGTGCGATAACTATGAATATGAAGAACATAGTATCGTCCGATAAACTTGAATGTTCAAAGCTACGAAGAACAGGCAACCCAGAAATTTTCAAGACACATCCAATCTTGATAAAAACTATACCTTAAGGCTCGTATTGACTCAAACATGTAAAATCGACCACAAAAATTAATCTTAAACATTCAAAACCCTAACTTTTGTCTAAGAATTTGAACATTCAATCTCAAAAATACTGTAAACCCAAAGAAATACAATACAGATTGATTTAAACACAACAATAACGAAGAAAACAAATCTTGATGATGATTCGAGTTTCAAAGAAACACAATCGGTGATGAACGAAAATTCTAATCTCAGAGAAAAAGTCGTTCGAAGGTGTATGAACAGTAGAAAAGTCTAACTGTTCGAGCCAAAAGTCTATTTAAACTTAGATTTGAATGAGATTGGTCAACAAGAAAGAAGTATGACCATGAAGAAAGTCAAGTTATCACATGAAGGATGTGCGATAAAGACTGTTCAAGAAGTTTGTCGCATAACACATGTGCGATAAACTAATGGGTAATGTTATCGCACAACACATGCATGATAACTACTATTCACAATGGTTTGTCGAACAACACATGTGCGATAACCACTGTTCACAAGGTTTATCGCACAACTCATGTGCGATAACCACGGTTGATCGCACAAAGCTTATGCGACAACTTGAGTTTGTGACACAACACATGTGCGACAACTTAAGTTTGTCGTACAAAGCTTATGCGATAAAACACATTCACCGCACAAGGCTTATGCGATAAACTTTTTACTTAGACATTTTTCAAAAAAAATTGTCAATAAAACCAAAAGCTTTCCAAATTAAAAAATGTCCAACTTTTAATTGGTTAAGTTCAAGGTTTTCAAACACGTGCTCCCCCTAAAATGATGCATCTTAAAAATCCAAAATATATTTTCCATCATCTAGGCTTAGCAGAAAAACTTTTTAAATCAGTTATACTTACTGTCTTCTTCCCTTGAAATTTGTACAGAAACCTATTTGTCTCACAAAGAAAACATATTTCATTAAAAAGAATTGTGAGAACTCCCCCTTGAAAATTGATTAGATTAAAAATTTCACACTCCCCCTGAAATCATGTGCAAACATTAATAAGTAGATATCATATAAGAAAAATATAGGCCTGGAGAAACAAATACAACGAAATTAACTTTGAAAATACAAAAATTTAAAAAGAAATATGAATTTGACATAAAGAAAATTCAAATATATTGAAAATTGAAATTGTCAATCAAGAATAAAATCATTGTGAAAAATAAAATTTTCACCTTATTGAACAAGCTTTATAAAAAAATCATACATTTTGCAAAAAATTCACGTTTTCAAATTCAACATGCCTAACTTGGATACTAGAAAATTGAAAGGTTTTTCATCCAACGGTTTAGTAAACAAGTCGGCAAGTTGATACGTTGTACTTACAAAATATAGCTTAATTGTACCTCTTTCTACATGGTTTTTAATAAAATGATACCGAGTGTCAATGTGTTTCGTCTTTGTGTGTTGCATCGGATTGGCTGAAATGGCTATAGCACTATTCGACTCGCAAGAAATGGGGATCTTGTTGTAATTGAAACCATAGTTTTTGAGTTGTGCGCGAATACATATTACTTATGAGCAACAACTAGCAACATCTTCATACTCAACTTTCGCAGTAGACGTTGACACACAATTTTGCTTATTTGAAGACCAACTCACCAGTTTGTCTCCCAAGAACTCAACATGACCTGAAGTGCTTTTCCTGTCTAACATGCAACCAGCATGATCTGCGTCTGAGTAGGCAGTCAACTCATATCCTGTATCCTTAGGATACCACAGACCAAGATCACAGTACCTTTAAGACATCTAAAAATTCTTTTAACAGTAAAAAGATGTGACTCTTTAGGCTTAGCCTGATATCTCACACAAAGAAATGTTGAGAACATTATATCCATCCTACTTTCCGTCAGGTGCATCAAAGAACCTATCATCTCTCTATAAGTTTTAAGATCAACAACTACAGCATCAGGATCACCTCCGATCTTAGAACCATGTGCCACAGGGTTTTGATTGGAGTACACTTTTCCATTTTGAATTTACTCAAAATATCAAATATATACTTAGATTGATTTATAAAAATCCCCTTAGAAAGTTCTTTAACTTGTAATCCGAGGAAAAAAATCATTTCCCCATCATACTTATTTGAAATCTTGACACCATAAGAGCTGAAAAGTTCTAATAGTATTTAGGGTTTGTTGAACCAAATATAATATCATCAACATATATTTGATTGAGAATTATGTCACCTTTTTGTTTTTTATATAGAGAGTTATGTCGATTTTACCTTTCGAGAAACCAACTTTAACAAGGAGTTTGGATAAAAGGTCATACCAGGCACGATGATCTTGTTTAATACCATCCAAGGCTTTGCTGAGAATATATACATGATTTGGTTTTGGTTCATCGACAAATCCTTCTGGTTGCGAGACATACACTTCTTCTTTCAGAATCCCGTTTAAAAATGCAGTCTTCACGTCCATTTCAAACACCGTGAAATTCTTGTGAGCTACATAATCTAGGTACATTCTGATTGCTTCTATTCTAGCCACAGGTACAAATGTCACGTCATAGTGTACGCCCTCCTGCTGTAGGTATCCCTTTGCTACAAGGCATGCTTTGTTTCAAACCACAACATTGTCTTCATCCTTTTTATTTTTAAATACCCACTTGGTACCTATCACCGTCTTATCTTTCGGACGAGGAACAAGTCACCAAACCTTCAGACTTTCAAATTGATTAAGTTCCTCTTGCATATCTATAATCCAATCCGGATCTTCTAGAGCTTCAGAAACCTTAGTTGGTTCAATTTTGCTCAAGAAAGTTGCATATAAACACTCATTTGCAGATGCAGTTTGTGTGTGGACACGTAATGAAGGATATCCAATTATCTAATGTAACGGATGATCTTTTTTCCACTTCTGAATGTGAGGGAGTGGTTTATATGTTGATTGATCATCTTGAGGATCAACATAGCCACTTCGGGAATTATTCAGATTTTATTCAAGAGAAGGCACTTTTCAGAATTCTGAGCTGATTGTTTCTGATGTAGAGACAACCTTAGGAACAACCGATAACTGAACTGGTGGAGTCTCTGAGCTTGAATCAACAGCTAGAACTACTGATGTAATAAGATTCAGAGTGTAGTCACTTGAATTAGAATTGTCTTCTTTGAATTGTGGAGTTGATGTAGGAATAGGAGTTATAGTAGATTATGTAGAGATATGCGATTTAGAAGGACCAAATAATGACAAAATAATGACACTGGTTTTTCAACTCTTGCAACTTCATCACTATTTGGAACATTGGATTTAGAATTGTAAATTCCAAAGTATTCAAATGAAAAAATTTCAAATAATAAATCCAACTCAGAAAGATGAGATTTCAATGTAGAAGCTTGATTTGGATTAACGAGATTTTGTACAGGTCCTTAACTGAGTTGTTCATAAGCTATACTCCATTTAATTGGGTTGTGAACTTTGTTTTTAGAAACCAAATCTGCTAATTCATCGAAAGACACATTTACGCTCTCAATAACAGATTTAGTTCTTTTCCTGTAAACTCTGGATGCGTCGAATTCTGATGAATATCCGATGAAAATAGCTTCATCTACCTTTGAGTTGAATTTGCCAAGATCCTCTTTTTCATTCAAAACAAAACATATGTAACCAAATGCATTAATGTATTTGATATTAGGTATTCTATTGTTTATAAGCTCATATGAAGTTTTATCAAACCGTTTGTGAATAATTGATCTGTTTTTGGGTATAACAAGCAGAGGCAACAACTTCATCCCATAGACATAGAGGTAGATTTGATTGATGCAACATTGTTCGTGCCGCTTCAACGAGTGTATGGTTTCTCCTTTCTAGCACTCCATTCTGCTGAAGAGTCCGAGCTGTAGAATAGATATGCATAATTCCAACTGAATCCAGATATGTACCCAATACATTATTCTTAAATTATGTGCCATTATCAGTTATGATTGCTTGAACTGATTATTGCAAGTTATCTTGGACACTTTTGATAAATGAAATGATCAACTCCGAGGCTTCATCTTTAGATCTAAGAAACTTCACTCATGTATACCTTGAAATATCATCAACCATCACTAGAACATACTTTTTACCATTAATGCTCTGAATGCGCACCGGTCCGCATAAATCCATATGAATTAACTGTAGAGGTCTCTTTATGCTATTCTCAACCTTGGACTTGTGAGAAGCTTTCTCATTTACCTTTTCTCACATGTCGCACATATATGTTCTTTTTCAAACTTCATATATGGCAAGCCTTTACCAACCCTCCAAACACAAGCTTATACATATTCTTAAAACTTAAGTGAGAGAGTAGTCTATGCCACAACAAGTTCTATTGCATAGAGGCTTTTGATAACAGACACACTACTTTCTCATACTTAATATTAGACAAATCAATAGTGTAGAGGTTGGATCTTCGAGTTCTGGCTAAGAGTTTTTTTCCATCGTCAGTACGAACACTACATCTCTTAGCTTTAAAATTAACCTCAAGATTCTTATTGCAGAACCGTCCAATGCTGAAAAGATTGCGTTCTAATCCTTCAACATATGATACCTTATTTATTGTAATATTGTCTTGTACAACATCACCATAACCCATGATCAGAGAAAACTGATCGTTTCCAAATTGGACTATCCCACCATGTTTGTTAGTATAATTTATGAGAATCTCCTTCCTTCCGGTCATGTGTTTAGAACATCCATAATCAAGGTACCACACATGACCGGTCTGTAAAACTGACTATATATCGATCCTTTTAGGTTAGACGACTCTTTTGATTTTGGCACCTATGTAAAAACGGGTCCTTTTCTTTTTGGTTGTAAAAACCTTTTCCTTTGAATTAGGAACATAATAAGTACCATAATAATCTCACACAACATTTTTATCAACAAAATCATTCACTCCACATGTAACACCCTAAAATTAAAACGACAAATAAATAGGGATTTTCCTGAAAGTGGATAAAATTTAACTTACAAAAGTGTTGAACAACTATAACCCATTTGGGGTTAGTTTGTACATGATCACTAATGAATGAATGAGACATGAAATAACAACCTAATTAATCTAGTTACTCGATGACTAGATTATAAAGGGGTGTCACTGTATCTCCAAAAGATTCTTCTCCAAATTCCCAAATGCTCGCACCTAAGATGCTCCTATCGCTGCCAAATGACATTTCAAGTCAACCTAGGTCCACCACTAGATATGCCTACCAACAAAACACAACCACAAGTGTTAGCCTAGAAGCCTAGTTAGATCAAATATAGATGTTCATAATAATAAAGTAAAAAGGGAATCTCATTAAACGATTTACAATTACCCTCCCCGTAATGGTAGCACATTACAACATATCACAGTTTCACATGACGTTCCACACCTGAACTTTTACATAGAATAAGAACTTTGACTATGGGGGAGACCCGTTTCCATCTAGGTGACGAGAACACGTGAGTGCGGTAACCTATTGATGTTATTGAGCCTACAACTAGGGATTCCGGGGTTTAGTGGACATTCCACTTTGGCATCACCTCAAACCGCACATCTTTAGTGCTTACTCCGCCGAGTTACACCTCAAGGGTTAAATGAACCTTAGTGCCTACTCAATCTAGGCGAGTTCCACCTTAAGGATATCAAGACCCTTTAGTGTCTACTCCCTAGCAGCCCAACAATTGGCCTACATAGAATTAGAGCATAATGTCACGCCAAAATCCTCATGCACAAGGATTTAGACTCAAACCCATGGAAATATGTATATATAAATGCACCAACAAATTAGTGTACAACAAGGACCCAATATGAACCATAAAATCATCATAAGACATTCATAATACTCAACCACCCCATGTTACTACTTTCATTAAATTCACATGAATCATTTCCTCACTCTTTTGAGTTTAGAACATAAAGACTCACAAACAAGACAAATATTAGTCATCCACATATTTAGGACTCTATCATATAATTTATTCTACTCATATTGTATTATAACTATTTTTTGGTCAAAACCCTCATTCAAACCACAACTTCAATAGTTTTAGGTTAAGCATGTAACAATCATCAAGTATAGTTATAATCATTAAACAAGCATATTGATGGCAACCAATCATATAAAACTCACCAATGGGTTTATATGTAAAAACTCTAGAAATGGTAGAAACCCAAAAGTTGTAGATGACAGTTGGTGATTGGCCAAAACCTTGAACCTTTCCACTTTAAAAGTCTAGAGGTGTGTTTCTCTAAATTCTTGACCAAATCTGGGGAATAAATGAAGTGAGATGAAAGAGGAAGGGGAGAAATTGGTCAAGAGGGAGAGTGCTCTTCAAAGATATAATTTATTAATGAAGGTTCCTACTCAAAAATCAACATTTAAGGAACTTCCCCCTATTTTGGTTGTGTGCGACAATGACACGTGAGAATGCCACGACACTGTCGCCGTGCATTCTCTCCCAGGGTGTACCGCAGTCTTACCTCTCTCCACAAGAGTGACCTCATCGAGAGTGCCATGACACAATCGCTAGGCATTCTCGCCCAGGTTGTACTGTAGCCCTCTTCACCCTGCGACCTTGACACCCGCGAAAGTGGCATGGCACTATCGCCTGGCATTTTCGCAGAATGGGTGTGGGCTATTGTCCGATTTCTACTTTTCACAAATTCAAAGCCCGAGCGTTGCTAAAAATATACTAAGGTAATTCATTACACAAATAATGATTGGATGACCCTAATTAAAATGTCAATTATTAGAAAAATGGGGGCGTTTCAATCCTCCCCTCCTTAGAAAAGATTTCGTCCTCGGAATCTTGCCCTAACTGAAAAGGTGGGGATAACGTTTTTTCATATCCTCTTCGGCTTCCCATGTCACTTCGCTCCTCTATGGTGTTTTCATTGGACTTTGATCATGACCACTTCTTTATGTCCGAGTCTCTTTGTCATCCTTTCCAAGATAGCATCAGGTTCTTCCACACATGTTGTCTACATGAATCTATGATACGAGAATAATTCTCTCTTCCTCCGCCAGACACTTACGTAGGTAGCACAGATGGAATGCGTTGTGGATTCCATCCATTTCTGGTGGCAATTCCAATTTGTACGCTTGTTGTCTAATGCGGTCAATAATAGTAAAAGGTCCAAGAAATTGGGGACTAAGCTTCCGGCGTTTTCTGAACCCGATGATTCCTTTCCAATGTGATACTTTAAACATGACGCAATCACACACTTGAAATTTCTTCTTATCTGCATAGCTCTTTTGGCAGTCTTGGGCCGCCTTCAAGTGGTCCCAAATGCTCCTTACCTTGTCTGTCGTCTCTTGCACAATTTTTGTTCCGGCAAACTGTTTCTCTCCTGCTTCCAACCAACACATCGAAGTCCTATACTTTCGACCATACAAGGCTTCGAATGGTGCCATGTTGTTGTTCCAGTTTCTAACTCAGTAAATCACACACAATCAATGTAGGAAACATTCTTTTTATTGATTGATCAAGAATTACAACATCTCCATAGATTCATATACCTATTTAGTGCATATTCTTTCTAAGCTCTCTGTGCATGTGTTCTTGACAGTATGTTCTATTGTGCGTACGTACATATCTAACAAAGACAAAAGTTATTTAAATGGTCAACATGACCTCACTCAAACAAAAGTCAAACACTTAGACTTTACACTAAAACCCTTACACTTTACAGATTTACAACATTGACCCTCTTTTAATCTTGAATACAATATAGCTCTAACAATCTCCCCCTTTGTATTCAAGATTAAAAAAAAATTGACACTATTCTTCAGGCCTTATTTCACTTGAAAAATCTTCAGCATTTTAATCTTTGTCAGCTTTAAATCTTAAATACTTTGACTTTCTTCACAAAGCTTTGAAGTCTTCTGTTATCCCAGATAACAATGTAAATCAAACAATGACAATTGATTCCATTAATCTCACTTTTATTTCATAATCAAATCTCAAATACAAAGTACGCTCAACACACTTTCTCTCTCTAAAAAAACTGAAACTCTTACAATACTCTATCTATTTTTTTTAAGATTACATGCACACAACACCTATATTTACTAAGGACTAAACGCGCAAGCTACTACTACACAGAAACGCGCAAACACTAAAACTCTTACAACACTAGAAAACAGAAAATTACAAGTTTGACTTTGACTTTGACTTTTATTACACTTACTTTGACTTTGATGCTTGAGAGTTGACTTCAGCTTTAATTTCAATCTTCAGTCTTCTATGATCTTGTATCCAACATATTTATGCTCTAACAATCTCCCCCTTTGGATTCAAGATCATCTAAAAAAGATTTTGCAGAATAATCTTCTCTCTTTAAGCTCAGTAAACTAATCTCCCCTTTTTATCAACTTTAGCAATCTTCACAATCTTCAGTATTCTTTCCAAAATCTTTCTTCAATCAAAATAACAATCTTTCCCAAAGATGGTAAAAATTCTCTTCAACAATCTTCCTAATGTTATGTCGAACCTCTTTCAGTCTTCAGAAAGAAATTATCTTCAGAATTTGTTCAAACTTCTTCAGTAAATAATCTTCAAATAAAATTTCTGTAAAATCATCTCATCTTCAGAAATCTTTAAACAAACCTCAACAATCTTTCTTTAACACCTTTCTTTATTATCTCTCCCAACTTTAATATTTCTGCATCATACATTTCTTGATACCATCTCCCCCTTTTTGATGATAGCGGCATCGAGATCATCAAAACTTTCAACAAGAAATGTCTTTGATATAATCTGAACTGACCATTGATCTTTTGAACTAAGCCTCTGATTCACCGTCAACCCAGAAAAATATTCATCCGAATCTTTTAAAATTCAGGCAAATTGGAATGTAACACCTGAATCAACAAATGAATCAGTTAAAATGCCTTTCAGTAACACAAAGTTACTGTGTGTAACGAATACACATTGGAAAGGAGCTTTTTGATGTTCACTCCCCCAGGGATTCCATTCAATCATCAAAACACCAAAAAGATATTTCTATGAACGTTATGACAAGAAAAACAAATTTCCTTGTCTGTTCGTGCATGTGTTAGAAAGAATTAAGCACGTGATGATTGCTTGTTATAAGGCTCAAAATTGTGTAAACCACTGAGACAACAGTAGTATAACACAGACTCAATTGTGCATGATCGAAGTGCGAAGGTGGGGCAGACTTCCTTCTTTTTCAATATCCAGATTTTCCAAATTAAAACCAGATAGATTATGTGATGCGTCCCCTTTAAAATATGAAACATTTTCTTTTTAAGAAGAAAATGAGTAGTTGGTGGGGTTTTGATCAAGAGTTGGCAAGGGCTAGTTGCCTGTTTCAATAATGTTCACGAAGAATTGTGCAACACTAGTAATGTGGTTGCCCGACTCAGAAAAAGTTGGTACAAAGTTTGATATTCTTTTACACTGATCTCTCACCCTCTTTCTTTTAATCATTGAGCTCACTTCTAACCAAATTCTCCTTTACATTTTACCTCAACACACAACCCACACTCATTTCTTTGTGACTCCTCATACTCGATCACTAAGGATTAACTTCTTGGGTAGGAAACATTGGTAACGTGAATCCATAGAAGTTTCATTTAGATCCTACACAATGAACCCATATTTTCTTATGAAAGCACAATGTTGCTCAAGAATGGTTTAACTTTATCAGTTAAAGCACAAAGTATGAAATACAAGTCAGATATATGTATGCTCATATATGTAATCATGAAGATTTGAGCATTTTTGAATCATTGAAGATTTTTCAACCAAGATAATGAAATGAATGGAATGAATACAAGAAACTTGTTTGAAAATCTGACATTGTATTAAAAAGATCAATAACGAAATGATTTATCGATTAAGGCTTAGGTCAGCAAAAATTGGATATTGTCTATACGAAACAAAATATAGACATTCTTGAAAGAACGTTTAGAAATGAAATCACGCTCAAACTTTTGAATAACAAACGGGGTGTCTTACCATCGAAAATTAGGTCAATTTAGAGACATGGTAAGAACATATTCAACAAAATATTAAACCGGTGTGTGTGAATACTTGACAGTATATAGATAAGATAATACACAAGTATTAATCTTTGGAAACACACGGTTTATAAACATTTAAGCACATCTAAAAGTGAAAACATTTAAAATCACGCATCCAAATCATGAAATCTATTTAAGAATCGGGAAGTGGTTTGAACGTTTAAGAACATGTTTTCTATGATTGAAAGTCGTCCTTCTTTCAACCATATATGAGAATAAGAATAGAAATAAACCTTTTCTGAGAATGTAATAATCCCAGAATTCAAGCACAATTCAAGAATCAAGATTTGACAATTTCAGTTCTAGAGAGAGAGTAGAGAGAGAAACAATTACAGTGTCATTGATGTTACAATATTCAAGTACAAGTAACTCTTACAATACACAAAACTATTTATACACACTACTAAAACTCTCACAATATAGAAACTCTCAAGACACTAAGTTTGACTCTTTTGACTTTACAGACTAAATCTTGGATACAATAAAATACACTAACATTCTCCCCCTTTGTATTCAAGATTTAATAAAAATTTGACAATCGTCTTCAGTGCTTGATTCTTCAAAACTTTATCTCTGACAGCTTTAGACGTTGTAGCTCTAACAATCTTTAGACGATCATCTTTTGAAGAATCTGAAAAAGTCTTTCACTTTGTCTTTGAAAATCCATCCAGTCTTGAACAAGAATTTGAAACTTCTTGAGGTCTTCGAAAATTCTTGATCATTGATCTTGAGGCATCTTTCAAAACTTGTATCTTCATCTCTGAAATCTCTGTATAGTCTTCGGAAAACAAACTTTCTCGAATCATCTTAACTTTCTTTAGAATGTCTTTGAAATATCACTTAATCTTCATTTGACTTGAAAAACCAGAATTTTTCACAAGTCTTTTTCTCTTAATGACTTTGAAATTGAACTTTGTAAATTTCTCCCCCTTTTTGATGATTCTGAGAATCAAGATCATCAAAACTTATTTCAAAGTCAACTCAGTCTTTGAAACTTCTCCCCCAATTAATCAATGTAGAACAGTCTTCATGATCTCTTCTGGTAATGTATGAACATTCTCCCCCAATTGATCTTGATAATGAGCCGTCAATTCATGAATGTATTTATCCGAATCTTTTCAAATTCAGACAAATTATGAGTTGTAACTTTGAATCAGCAGATGAAAAAGTTAGGAATGTCTGTCAGTAACACAAAGTTACTGTGTATAACGAATGTACAATTTAAGGAGCTTGAAGTGATGTTCACTCCCCAGGACTTCCATCCAATCATTGAAAAACACAAGGTATTTTCTGTGAATGTTATGACAGAAAAACAGATTTTCTGTGAGCTCGTGCATGTGTTATGAAAGAATTAAGCACAATGATTGCTGTTTCATAAGGCTCAAAGTATGTAAACCATTGAGACAACAATGGTATACACAGACTCAAATGTGCATGAT
The DNA here is from genome assembly GCA_954870635.1 of Arctium minus. Classification (NCBI taxonomy): domain Eukaryota; kingdom Viridiplantae; phylum Streptophyta; class Magnoliopsida; order Asterales; family Asteraceae; genus Arctium; species Arctium minus. Next base: position 53,918,694 of record OX941090.1, on the reverse strand, counting down.
GAAGGGTTGAAGGTGGGCAACTTTCCTTCTTGTTCAATATTAGTATCTTCCAAGTGAAGAACCAATAAATTATGTGTTGCTTCCCCAGAAAATATGAAACATTCTCTTTTTGAGAAAAGAATGAGTAGCTGGTGAGATTGTAAGCAAGAGATGACATGGGCTCACTGCCTGTTTCAATGATGGTCACCACAAAATGTGAACCAATCAGTAGATATGGTTGCCCGACTCAGAAAGATTTGGTGCAGAGTCTAATATTCATTTACTCTGTTCTCACGCCCTCTTTTTTTTAATCTTTTAAACTCATTTCTAACCAATCTCTCATTTTCATTTTACCTCTTCACACACCACTCTCAATCTTTTGACCCCTCTCACCTCAATCACTCAAAGGATTACTTCCGGGGTAGGAAACACTGGTTATCGTGAATCCATGGAAGTTCTGTTAAGCTCTCACACTGAATCCCATGTATTTTCCTAAAAGCATGTATTGCCTCAATGATTTTCTTTTCATTTAAGTACAAGAAATCATTTGTCATTGTATGTATGCTCATAAAGATAAGAATGAAATTTGAGCATTTTAAGCATTTAAGATTTCTCAAAACTTTGTATGAATGAATAATCATGAAAGAATAAAAATGTTTTGAGAATCTGACAATGATTAAGATCAGATCAAAATTCATGAAGAATAATATTTTGGGAAATCAAAGACGAATGTTGTTTATATGAACAATATATAAACTTTTTAACAATGAAAGCACATGTAATAAGAAATGACGTCTGATCCAAACAACAATGAATAGCAAACGGGAGTATTACCATAGAAATATTAAACTTTTAATACATGGTAATAACAAATTCAAATGAAGTACTAAACCAGTGTGTGTGAATACTTGACAGTATATTGACAAAATAATACACAAGTATTGATCTTTGGAAATACACGGTCAGTTAGACTTTAACGCTCAATAATGAAAAACCTTTAAAATCACACTTCTAAATTCATGAAATCTTTTGAGAATAGAGAAGTGATTTGAACATTTAAGAAAATATTTTTCATGCTTGAAAGTTGTTCATCTTTCAAACAAACAGAGATCTGGATCAGAAGATACTTACCATTTAGCTCCCCCTCAAATTATGATAAAATGATTTGATTTCAGATAAGCTCCCCCTGGATATTTGCATAATATCCTTGTTTTTAAACATTAAAGAATGAGTCCTAAGATGTTTTTACTTAGAAGTCATAGTCCTTTAACTTTGAAGTCCGGGTCTTGAACTGAATTATTCAAGAGCCATAATCTTTGACTTTGAAGTTTTCTTTCAAAATAGGATCAATCTGTTCTTTCAAAACAGCTTCAAGTTCTATTCCTGATAAAAATGTTTTAAAAAAGAAAAGTGTCAAACCAATCATTGTCAAATCAAGTCAGATTAGACCATCAAATCTATTCTATGACAAATTTGTTCATGGTTCAGCAAATTTTTATGTTAAATCTCTTGGAAAGAATTCAAAGAGAAATCAGATGGTTTGGCGAGTGAAGGATTCTTCAGAAGAGAACAAGAATGATAAAGCATTTGCGTCCACAACCAAACCCAAGAAGAACATAGTACATAAAGGTAATTATTTTGGTAATTCTGATGCGTTTTATTCTACTAATCATCTTATCAGGATTGCTCAGAAGAAAATTTGCTGTTCTTACTGTGGAGCACATGACTTTGTAAGTAAAAATTTTGTTAATTACTGGTATGGTTCTTATTATGTTACCCCCACAAGAACTACAACTAACACATCAGGACCCAGATACTAGTGGGTACCAAAAGCTAAATCTGTGTTGCAGGCACCCAAGGTTTAAGGTGGAGCATAGAACACTGGCTCTTGAATAATTAAGTTCAAGACCCGTACTTTAATGTCAAGTTTTTTGACTTTTGAACAAAACAGTTCAAAACCCGAACTTAAGTGTCAAGATTGTGGCTTCTGATCACATGACAGCTCAGGACCCATTCTTCAATGTTCAGATAAGGATATTTTGCAAATATCCAGGGGGAGCTAATCTGACCTAAATCATTCTATCATGATTTGAGGGGCAGCTTAAAGGTAAGTATCTTCTAATCTAGATTTCTGATTGTTTGAAAGAAGAACAACTTACAAGCATGAAAAACAGTTTCTTAAATGTTCAAACCACTTCTCTATTCTCAAAAGATTTTATGAATTAAGAAGTGTGATTTTAAATGTTTTTCATTTTTGAGCGTTAATGTTTAACTGATCGTGTGTTTTCAAAGATCAATACTTGTGTATTATCTTGTCTATATACTGTCAAGTATTCATACACACCGGTTCAGTACTTCATTTGAATTTGTTATTACCATGTCTCATAACGAACCAATTTTTCGATGGTAATACTCCCGTTTGCTTTCAAATGTTGTTGAGCATCATTCATCATTTCAATCTTTGTGCTTTTATTGCTAAATTGTTTATATTCGTTCATATAAACAAAACATCCAATTCTTTGATACCCTAACCATTGTATTTGATCTGATTGATACATTGTCAGATTCTCAAAACAATTCTCTTGATTTCATTTCATTCATTCAATATCTTTGTTTTGAGAAATCTTTAAAGTTCAATTGCTCAAATCTCATGAGCATACATTTTGACAGTGTTATCTTATCTGTGCTTAACTGTTCAAGTTAAACTGTTGAACAACTATATTTTTTAGGACTTACATGGGATTTGTGTGTGAGCTTAAACAGAACTTCCATGGATTCACGTTAACCAGTGTTTCCTACCCCGGAAGTTATCCTTGAGTGATTGAGGAGTGAGGGGTCATAAATCAAAGAGTGGGGGAGATAACTCATCCGGTTGAGTTTTTCTCATTGTGCTGAGCGGAAAAATGGAAATGAGAGTTTGGTTAGAAGTGAGCTTTAATATTTAAAAGAAAGAGGGTGTGAGAACAAAGATAAAAGAATATCAGAACTCTGCACCAACCACTTTCTGAGCCGGGCAGCCACATCTTCTGATTGGTTCACATTCTTTGGTGACCGTCATTGAAGCAGGCAGTGAGCCCATGCCAACTCTTGCAATTACCCCACCAGCCACTCGTTTCTTTCTTAACAAAGAAATGTTTCATTTTCTTTAGGGACGCAACATACCTTCTATCTAGTCTTCACTCAGAAGATTCAGATATTGAAAAAGAAGGAAAGTTGCCCCACCTTCGCACCTCTTTCATGCACATTGAGTCCGTGTAATACTTGTTGTTGTCTCAACAATTTACACAATTTGAGCCTTACGAAACACAATCATTGTGCTAAATTCTTTCATAACACAAGCACGAGCACACAGAAAATTTGTTTTTTTGTCAGAACATTCATAGAATTACCTTGTGTTTTTCAATGATTGAATGGAAGTCCTGGGGAGTCATCATCAAACCAGCTCCTTAAATTGTACATTCGTTGTACACAGTAACTTTGTGTTACAGACAGGCATTCCTAACTGTTTCATTTGTTGAATCAGGGTTACAACATTCATTATATCTGAATTTGAAAAGATTCGGGTATATAAAGTTCATGATTCAGCTATTCAGATCAAAAGTGTTAGACTGAAATTGTATTCAAGATTAAATGAGGGTCTTTATTGTATTTGTTGTAAGTGTGAGTGTGTCTTGTATTTGTGCTTAGAAGGTTTGACCTTGCTTGGTCATGTTGACCTATATATAAGCAAGTCTTTGTGTTAGTTGTAGTAGGAGAACTTAGAGAAGTTAAAGTCTTTGTAGTAGTTGTGGTTGTAATTGTTGAGAGAGATAGAACACATAGTTGCACACCGTGAGAACACACACAAACACTCTGTATTGAAAGGATTATCATAAATAGGTATATGACATGATGTAATATGTGTTATTAAATAAAGAAAAGTGTTTTGTGTAAATCTGTATGTGTTTATGCTAGTAATTCTTGGGCCACAATTGGTATCAGAGCCAAATCCATTTTGAAATCAAGAAAATTTTGAGTCGGCACTGTTCATCGTCACTGTTCACCAAAGTCAGAATCAATTTTCAATTTTAGTGAAAAATTTCGAGTTGAAATTGATTGATTTGTGTTCGTTTATCATTTTCGATCAATTATGTGTGTTTTGATTTGTGAATTGCACTGTGATTGAGTTTTAATTTTGATTTTTGGTTGAGTTTTATTCACGAGTTCATCGCTCTGTGTTCGAATCAATTTTGTATTAATTTTTGTTTTTTGATCGAAATTCTTTGTTAGATTTGAGTTCTAGATGTGTAGGTGAGTGAATTGTCAAGTTTTCAGATCGATATTCGAGGTCTAAAGTGATTTTTGGTGAAGATTTGTTCGTTTTAGAAGGTGTGCGTGAGATCCAAAGTTTGCGCAAGTTCATCATACGTTTGCGCAAGATTCATCTCAGTTTGCGCTAGTTCTTCAAGAAATTCATCGTGGTTCTTCTGAACTTTGCGTCTGCATCTAAATTGAACTTTGCGTATTCAACAACAAACGCAAGTTGAGCTTTGCATCTTCAATGAGTAGCGAAAACCTTGGTTTGCGCAAGTGATAGTTAGCTTTGGTTTGCGCAAGTGATAGTTAGATTTGGTGTTTGCGCAAGTGATTGTTATTAGTAGTTAAAGCAAAGTCAAGTTTGCGTAACACACTAGACACACAAAGTCAAGTTTGCGTAACACACTAGACACGCAAAGTCAGGTTTGCGCAACACATTGGTTACGCAAAGTAAGGTTTGCGCAATACTCTTCTTATGAAAAATGTAGTTTGCGCTACAGCCTGTTCACGCAATCTTCTATCTTGCGCTACATACAGTGTTATACTTGAATTTTATTTTCTTGATTTGTTGGATTTAAAGATCTTTACTAGCTAATATTTTTCATATTGTGTAGGTTTATACATTTTTCAATCATGGCGAATGAATTACTCTCTATGGGATCTCATCTGAAGCCTCCGGTCTTGTCTATCGGAGAATACTCACAATGGAAGAAAAGGATGACTCAGTTCTTGAATCTTAAGAACATAGATTATATGGATTCTATCATAAATGGTCCAATTGAGCCAAAAACGCATGTACCTGGACAAGCAACTTCAGCTACATCTCCAGAAATTCCTGACAGATATGTGCCAAAGCCATATGTATACTTGAGTGAAACAGAAAAGGCAAGACATAGGATAGATGAAGAGGCACTTATCTATCTCACCATGGCAATCCCTAATGACATCTACAATCGCGTAGATAGTAGGGAATCTGCAAAAGCGTTATGGGATGACTTGGAGAGACAGTTTCAGGGAACAAATAAGTCAATTCAGACAAAGCTGAATCAAAGTATAAATGCATATGAAAGCTTTCATGCAAAAGAAGGAGAGACTTTGTTGGAGACATACACTCGTTTTAATGTGATTCTGAATGACTTAAGGAGAAATAGAATGAACAAGTCAGTATCAGAGATCAACTATAAGTTCATTAAGAACTTGAACCCATAGTGGAAAAGCTATGCTATTAACATTCAGATGACTAAGGACATGGCTCAAGAAGAAGTCAATGATATCTTCACAACTTTGTCTCAACATGAGGATGAAGTAAAGCGGCTGAGTGCTGAAAAGAAGATGGTCAAGGATTCTCTAGCCCTAATGTCTGAACGAAAGAAAGGGTCAAGTTTCAAGTCCAGTTTTTCTTATAAGACAAAGTCAAGGAAATCCAAAGCTCTCCTCACTAAAGTCACTGATTCAAGTATTGATGACTCTTCTACTGAAGTTAAAGAAAACTCAGATGAGGATATTCAACGATTTTCTGAAAATCTGGCTCTCCTAACAAAGCAATTTCAGAAAACCTTTGGTAAGAACATATTCTCAAAGCCGAAATATGAGAGTTACAAGAAAGACAAGTACAAACCAAGGCTGGAAAGAAGTTTGAGAAAGGAGGAGAGAAAAGAGATGAAAAGAGAGAAGAGAAGAGAGAAGAGAGAAGAGAAGAGAGAAGGCAAGAAAGAAGAGTCTGAGCCGAAATATGGACGATGCTATAACTGTGGAAAACCAGGTCATTTTTCCAAAGACTGCAAGTTCAAGCGAACAAAGAATTCAGAATACTATGCTCGGAAATCACTGATTGCAAAGAAGGTGGAAGATGGTCAAAACTTAATGGTTGAAGAGGAAAATTGGTTCTACAAGAGTTCTGATGATGAAACTGCACACTTTACTCAGGTGTGTATGATGGCCAAAGTGGATGAGGACACTGAATCATCTTCTGATCATTCCGACTGTGGTTCTGAGGTATGTACTATGTTTAACAATGATTCAATCTTTAAAGGCTCAGGTTCAATCTATGAAAGAAGAGTTTGAAATTTTGAAAGTCAAACTTAGTCATGAAAGACAAACAATGTTGAATTTTCGTGATGAAAATGCAATGTTGAAAGATGTTGTTAAGGAGAAAGAATCTGAGAAAGAGATTTTGAAAAAGGACAAAGATGTTTTAAAATAAAAAATATCTGAGCTTGAAAGAGATCTTGTAAATTTAAATGCTGAAAAAGGTGAATTTAAAATCAAGTTTGAAGCGTGCTTTCAAGAAAGAAACGAGGCATATTGTAAAATCAAGCAACTGGAGGATTTAAATATGAAAAGAGGACAGACTGAGCAAACATTAAATCTTTTAACAAACAAACTTCAAGATGTCCGATTTTATGATGTTAAAAAAGGTTTGGGTTTTGAAGCAAATAATGTTTTGAAAAGAGCACCAGAAAATTTGTATAATTTTGATAAGATGGGCTCTACTCCTACAAAACTTGATATTCGTGATACTTTTGTTACTTTTCTTAAAGGTAAAGTCGTGAATGATGAAGACACTTTATCTTGTGCTGATTCAATTTCAAGTTTTAAATCTGTTGGTTTTGCTTATAAAGATTTAAACGAAAGTTACAAAACAAGAAAGCCGGAATTTAGTGAATTTTCTTCACTATTTTCTCCTTGTTTACCAAGAGAGTCAGCCAAGGTTGAAGTAATTAGTACTGAATCTCAGTGTCAGTATGATGAATCTGATTCAGAACCTGATGTTGAGAATCAAATTCCTTTATCTGATTCATTCACTTCTAATTCCTCAAATTATCAAAAGATGAAAATATCATGAATCAAAACCTTAATTCTGATTTTTCAAAAATTATGACTGAGGAGATTTTTACAGAAAGGATGAATGCTTCAGATCCTGTTCCTATACTAGAAAAGATGGAATCAAACTCTGAGGTGAATCAAGCATCTATCTTTGAGAAACAAATCACAAATCTTCAAAAGGCAATTGAAGAGTTAGAAGATGAGAACATTGATCTCAAATTCAAACTTGACAAGTCTTCTGAAGAAAACAAAGAACTCTCTAGAGAGTTAACTATTTTAAAAGATGATTTGTTTAAACAAAATCTAAAAGAGAAAAAGATGTTTGAATCTACAAACTGGAATGTTCATTCTAATCCAGAGTTTGAAACTATTAATTCTAAAACTTCAGTTGTTTATTCTACTACTCCTAAATATCCTCCGAGTATTTTTGAAAAGGGAGAAGCTTTTTGTACTTCAAAAATCAAAATCATCTTCTACAAAGAACGCTAACAAGATTCTATTTCCTGTTTCAGATATAAAAAGGCAGAATGATAAAGGAGAATGGATGAAGAATGTAGAAGAAAATAAAGTTGCTAAAAATAAATGTAGTATCAGTGATAGTGATAGTTTGATTTGTAAAAATTCAAACGTTTCCAAATGTCAAAGCTGTATGAATGCTTGTACTTCATTGGATAAATCTAAGCTTTTAACATTTGCACGTAAGAATTTTATCTACAAACACTTTCATGATAATGCATTTATCATTCCTTCCATTTATTCTAAATCTAAAGTTGCTAGAAAAACATCTCTTGTCAAATCAGTTTCCAAATCCTTAACACATCAGGCTAAAGTTTTTCATGCTAAGATTGATCATTTTTCTAAAAAGAAAAGATTTCATGAGCTTAATGTGAAAATGACATGGAAATGAGTGGCGAATTAAGGCTAAGGTAAATGAAATTGATAAACTGCAAAAAGCTAACAAGAAAGGACCCATCTGGATATGGGTACATAAGCAGAAGTAATTTGCTCTTTTTGAAGGCCTCACATACATGGTATATAGATTCAGGATGCTCGCGTCATATGACAGGATTTAAGCATCTACTTCATAATTATGTTGACGAACCTGCCGGTACTGTAAGTTATGCAAATTCTGAGCTCACTGGACATATTCGAGGACACGGATCTTTAACAAATGGCATCGTGACGATCAAGAGAGTACTATACGTAGAAGGACTTGATCATAATCTTTTTAGCACAAGTCAGTTCTGCGATAGTAAATTCCAAGTTTGGTTTACTGATAAATGCTGTTATATTGAAGATAAAGATGATCGTGCAGTTTTTAAAGCTAAGCGGAATGCAAATCTTTATTCTGTGAATTTTCCAACTCTTTCTGCATCAAGATCTGTTTGTATGATCGCAAAAGCTTCACGAGCTGAAAGTTGGATATGGCATCGACGTTTGTCTCATCAAAACTTTGATGCGATGAATCAATTGGTGAGACAAGGTATTGTCAAAGGTCTACCTGAACTAAGGTTTGAGAAGAATTCTCTTTGTCCTGCTTGTGAAATGGGAAAGATGAAGCGAAGCTCTCATAAAGCAAAGACAGAATTCTCATCCTCAACACCTCTTGAATTAATACATATGGATCTTTGCGGCCCGATGAGGACTCACTCTATCAACGGCAGAAGATATATTTTGGTCATGATAGATGAGTACTCTAGATATACTTGGCTGGAATTTCTAAGGAACAAATCAGATGCAACAGAGCTGATCATTGCGTTCATCAAGAAAATCCAGGTTCGACTACAATTGCCTGTTCAATCTTTGAGAAGTGACAATGGCACAAAATTCAAGAATGAAAAGCTTCAGAGTTATCTCATATCTGCTGGGATCTCTCATAACTTTTCTACTGCCTACACTCCTCAGCAAAACAAAGTAGTTGAAAGGAAGAATCGAACACTGGTGGAAGTTGCGAGGACAATGTTAGCTTATTCTGAGTTGCCAATGTTTCTGTGGGCTGAAGCCGTAGCCACTGCGTGTTTCACACAAAACCGCACGATTGTTATCAAAAGACATAGAAAGACAACGTATGAACTTATTAATCGTCGAAAACCGAATATTAATTTTTTTTTGTACTTTTGGTTGCAGGTGTTATATTCTCAATGATAGCTACAATCTTGGAAAACTTGACAAGAAGGCTGACGAAGGATACTTCATTGGTTATTCGTTAATGTCTAAAGCCTATCGGGTCTACAATAGACGAACCAAGACGATCATGGAGAGCATTAATGTTTCTTTCGATGAATCATCAAAGTTGACTTCTGAACACAACAGTTCAGAACTCAATCTCAAGCATAAGGTTTCTATTCATGATGGAATAGAACCCGCAATCAAACAGACTAAGTCTTCTGATTCAAATAAAGTTACATCTGAATTAGATGTATTATTTTTTTGATGCTTTTATGGATATATGTGCAGATTTCGAAAAGTCAAGCATATCCGCATCAACTTCAGAGGTTCCAGTTATAATAGAAGATATTTCAGGACCTTCTGACAATGTCCTAATACCAACCTCTTCAGGTACATCTAAACATATATCTTGTAACACCCTAAAAATCATAGTAAATTAAAACTTCATAAATAAGGCAATAAGACAACTACATTGATATAAACCTCTCGAAAAGCTGTGTCAGTCCTTAAGACTTTACAAAAACCTGTACGGATTTAGAATTCATCAACAGACTAATCTAAACATAACTATCTAGATTACATCAGTTGACATCCATTAATCATCAAAAGAATGGGACTTAACAAATGCCCAATTATCAACACTTTAATCATCTCAAAAAGCCCCGAGACCCAACTCGTCTCTCAAAACCCGGTGCATTCCACCGCTAAGGGAAACCTGTTATACATATCATTTGAGAAAAAGTGTCATACTTTAAAGCCTGGTGAGAACATACAGTTTATAAAGCTCGAAAGATATAAACATCAGTATCATAAAGAAATCTTTTCATAAAGGTTTAGTTCGTAAAGATAACATTTCGCCACAACCGGGCCTCTTCGGTCCAAAACTCTTAAACGGTGATAAAAGGTCCATTTTACCAAGGATAGTGGTGTAACACAAACTAGACCACAAATCCGAGTTTTGAGCTAAACACTTGGAGTCCTCAGCAATGAACCCAGAGTCTGTGCTACGAGGTGAGATCGCGCTCCCAAGGGAAACCAATGTATACTCCTTCACTAGGATCACTATGAACCATGGCTAGTATCCGGCCTCACATAACCGTACTAAGTTCCCCTCTAGGAATATATGCATCCATAGTTACAAAATAGGGAATATTACCTCCCAATAAAATAGTCTACTCCAAAACCTAGGGATCCACTAGTATTGGTAAGGACTCGTCACAACAACATATGTGACCAACCATAAATAAACATATGGTATAAGTACATTTTATACACACAATGCCAATTCCAGTTCAACTTCTGATAAAAATGAAAATCATTAAAATGAGTTCATAAACATTCTTTTCAAATGACCACATAATGTGTAAGTAAAACATCATTTTACTTTAATAAGGCGGAACCCGTTATTTTGGTCAAGTCTGATCGGGAACCCCGAGAATCACCAAAAACTTCATTTATAATAAAATGTAGAGAACATAAAATCATACCGTAGAAATACTTTAGATTTCGCAAATAAGAGTTTTGACATGTATAAAGTTTGTAAAATGGTAGTAGGAACTCACCCAATAGGTTTATACTAAAACCCGAAGGACCAGATATCGACCCTCTTGACAAACCGAAGCTTTCTACTCCGAAACCTCGGATCAAATACTTGATATAACTATCAAACTCTAGAGAGAGAATGATTTAAGAGAGAGAAAGAGAAGAGAGATGAGAGCTTGAGATTTTAGAAATTTCCACTGAATGAGATATTTTGAGAAAACTCACTATATGTCGGCCAGGTGACTACGCGGGTTATGCCGCGACTTCAACTCGCGGCATAACTCGCCCGTGTCCCAAAAACCCTAATCATCCAGTGGGTTTCGCGGGTTGTGCCGCGACCTCTAGTCGCGGTATAACTCGCGTAGTTCTCAAAATCCATATCCAACAGAGGGTTACGCGGGTTGTGCTGCAACCTCTAGTCGCGGTATAACTCGCGTAATTCACTGTTTCTTCCCAATCTTCACAAAAACCAAAACGACAACCAACCAAACACGGAGCTAACGACAAAAGCTTAACATAAGAATAGCAAGGTTACACAACGGAAATCCAGGGTGTTACAAACCTCCCCAACTTGGGAATGATTTCGTCCCCGAAATCCAAACTATTCGAAAAGATGAGGATATCTTCGCTTCATATCCTCCTCGGCTTCCCACGTCACATTCTCTCCCCGGTGATGCTTCCACTGCACCTTGACCAAGGTGACTTCTTTATGACGCAACTTCTTAGACTTTCTCTCTAAGATGGCGTCGGGTTCTTCCACACAACGGTTGCCTTCGTCTACCCTTAACTCTGAAAGGGGAATGACGCTGTCTTCCACCGCCAAACATTTCCGGAGGTAGCAAACATGAAACGTGTTGTGTATTCTACTCAACTCCGGTGGCAGTTCCAACTGGTAGGCTTGCAAACCCACCCGTTTAAGCACTTTGAAAGGTCCGAGGAAACGGGGACTCAACTTCCCACGTTTTCCGAACCGTATAATGCCCTTCCATGGCGATACCTTAAGCATAACGCGGTCGCCTACTTGGAATTCCATCGGCCGCCTCTTCTTATCGGCATAGCTTTTCTGACGATCTTGGGTCGCTTTCATTCTTTCACGAATGCCCTTGACCTTATCGGCTGTCTCTTGCACGATCTCAGGTCCAGCGAATTGATTTTCTCCCGCTTCAAGCCATCACACAGGAGTCCGACACTTTCGCCCATACAAAGCCTCAAAAGGTGCCATTCCGATACTCGAGTGGTAGCTATTGTTGTAAGCAAACTCCACCAAAGGCAGGTGAGAGTCCCAGTTACCACCGAAATCAATGACACAAGACCTTAACATGTCTTCCAATGCTTGGATCGTTCGCTCGCTCTGCCCGTCGGTTTGCGAATGGTAAGCCGTACTCAATTTCTCTCGAGTACCAAGCTCTTTCTAAAATCCATCCCAGAAGTTCGAAGTGAACCGACTGTCGCTATCCGACACGATCGACAATGGTATGCCGTGCCTCGAGACCACCTCATCGATATAAAGCTTTGCTAACTTATCCATCGGTAGAGTCTCGCGCATGGCCAAGAAGTGAGCGCTCTTTGTCAATCTATCAACTATCACCCAAATGGTATCGTGACCTCGAAGAGTTTTAGGCAACTTCGTCACGAAGTCCATGGTGATATGCTCCCATTTCCATTCGGGAATCTCTAAAGACTGTAGACTTCCGTATGGTCGCTGATGTTCGGCCTTAACTTGCGAACAGGTCACACAACGCTCAACGTAACGCGCTACATCCAGTTTCATTACTGGCCACCAGTAGTGCAGCTTCAAGTCCCTGTACATCTTTGTACTTCCCGAATGAATGGAATACTTAGACTTGTGTGCATCTTCTAACAACAGCTCACGGTTTCCCCCAACCTTGGGTACCCACACACGACCGCTGAATAGTTTCACTCCACGACTATCTTCCGTTAAGAGCAAACGCTGCTTAGTCATGACTTCATCCTTTAGATTCTCTTCCAACAATGCTTCCATCTGTGATGTCTTGATCTTCTCCACAAGACTAGACACTAGCTCGATTCTTGAATGGGTAGCTCGAATACTTCCGCTATAGTCCTTCCGACTTAGCGCATCGGCCACCACGTTCGCCTTACCGGGATGGTAAAGCAATTCACAGTCATAATCTTTGAGCAACTCGAGCCATCGTCTTTGCCTCATATTCAGCTCTTTCTGATCAAAGACATATTTTAGGCTCTTGTGATCCGTGTATAGAGTACATTTCGTGCCGTATAGGTAGTGTCGCCAAAGCTTCAAAGCGAACACCACCGCCGCTAATTCCAAATCATGGGTTGGATAATTCTGCTCGTGTATCTTAAGGTGCCTCGAGGCATAAGCGATCACCTTGCCTCGTTGCATCAACACACATCCCAGTCCCATCTTTGAAGCGTCGCTATATACCACGAAATCTTCCGACCCTTCAGGTAACGTCAAGATCGGATCTTCGCACAACTTCTTTTGAAGTATTCAGAACGCTTTCTCTTGGGCTTCAGTCCATTCAAACTTCACATTCTTCCGAGTCAGAACTGTCAAGGAAGAAGCGATCTTTGAAAAGTCTTGGATAAATCTCCTGTAGTATCCTGCCAGACCCAAGAAACTTCGGATCTCGGATGGACTCTTAGGAGGCTCCCAATTCATCATAGCTTCAATCTTGGAGGGATCTACTTTCACTCCGTCCTGAGTGACTACGTGCCCTAGAAATTGTACTTCTTTAAGCCAAAAGTCGCACTTGGAAAACTTGGCGTACAATCTTTCTCTTCTCAACACTTCCAGAACTTCGCGTAGATGTTGTTCGTGCTCCGACTCACTCTTGGAGTACACTAGTATGTCATCAATGAATACAATGACCGACTTGTCGAGGAAAGGTCGGCACACTCTATTCATCAAGTCCATAAATACTGCTGGTGCATTCGTCAGGCCAAAAGGCATTACAAGGAACTCGTAATGGCCGTAATGCGTTCTGAAATCCGTCTTCGGAACATCTTCTTCTCTTACCTTTACTTGGTGATAACCTGAACGTAAGTCGATCCAAGTCGTCTATTCTCGGAAGCGGATACCTGTTCTTCACTGTAGCCTTGTTCAACTCACGGTAGTCAATGCACATTCTCATTGTGCCATCCTTCTTCTTGACAAATAAGACCGGAGCTCCCCAAGGTGACGAACACGGTCTTATAAAGCCTTTCTCCAATAGCTCTTGGAGTTGTGCTACCATCTCTTGCATCTCCGATGACGCTAAACGATAAGTAGCTTTAGCGATTGGTGCCGCTCCAGGCACAAGATCAATTCGAAACTCTACTTGCCGATCGGGTGGTAACCCGGGTAAGTCGTCCGGAAAGACATCTGGGAACTCACGCACGATCTTAACATCATCCAGCTTTGATTTCTTTAACTTGGCATCAATCACATAGGCTAGGAAAGACGAACATCCTTTTACTAAGCACTTGCGTGCCTTTGCCATTGTGATTATTGCCACTTCACCCATCCTCTTTTCACCATAGATGACCACGACCTCTCCAGAGGGGTTGGGAAGTCGAATCATCTTCTTAGAACACACGAACTCAGCCTGATTGTTTGTCAACCAATCCATACCGATTACCACATCAAAACCCCCGATTGACATTGGTAGTAGATCGATTGGGAATTCTCTCCCTTCGATACTAAGAGCACACTGCTTTAGAACTTCGCGGACCAGAACTCGTCTACCATCAGCTATTTCTACTACTAACGCATCCTCAAGACTAGTAGTGGGCATAGCAATTTTCTGATGGAACAATTCAGATACGAAAGAGAAACTAGCACCCGTGTCGAATAAAATACGAGCAGGTACAGAGTTTATAAGAAAAGTACCCGATACCACATCAGCGGATGCTCTGGCCTCTTCGGTCGTCATCTGAAATGCTCGACCCGGAACCTTCGGAGGGTTCTCCTTCCTTGCTGGCGCGCTACACGACACAAGCTTCGGGCAATCTCTTCTCACATGCCCCGGTGCCTTGCACTCATAACAGACGAGTCATCTGACCGGGCAATCTCTGAAAGTGTGACCAGGCTTCCTACACTTATAACAAGTTTGAGAAGTGCTGTAACAGTTACCATGATGTTTGGTTCGACACTTCGGGCACCACTTTGCCTCTTGATAACTGTTGAAGTTGCGGTTTCCAACAAAAGGTTGGGCCCACTTGGGAGGTACTGAACTGCCCTCCCACTTTCTCTTTTCAGGTATTACCACTGCCTTCTCAGATTTGCCCTTTGCGAACATCTCCTCCATGAACTGAGCTTCCTCCACCATCTCTCAGAGATTAGAAGCTTTGAAATTATGGACCATGGATTGCATGTCCGCTGGCAAGCCGTTGAGATATGCTTTCATCTTGTCTTTATCGGTTGGGGCAGCGTGCCCCACCAGACCAAGCTTCTCCATAAACTGACGGGTGTACTCCCTCACCGTCAGACTTCCTATCACCAAAGACCGGAATTCTTTCTCAATTCGGTCCATCGTCCTCTCGTTGCAGAATTCCTCTAGCAACTTCTTCTTGAACTCGGCCCAAGACAACTGAGCCAACACTTCAGGAGATAAAGTGGATTGGATGATATTCCACCAGATGAGTGCAGTGTCCCTCAGCAGTTGGGTACCGAACCGCACCCTCTGATCATCACCACATTCGGAAGAGCCAAAAGCTTGCTCAACCGCTCGGATCCACTTTACACACACCGTCGGGTCATCAGAACCGAATAACTCTGGCGGTCCGCAACTCAGAAAGGACTTATAGGAACAACTCTTCCTATTCCCCGGAGCACCAGAAATCCCTCGCTCTACCGCTGTGACCCTTATACCATCGCCTCCAGAACCTGCTACGACGTTCTCCACGACCGTCTCACTTCTCCGATTGTATACGTCGCGGTCCTTCATTGCTTTTAGTAGAAACTCTTGCTGCTTCGCCATCTCTTCTCTCATTGCCAACATCACGCTAGCCAACAACTCTGACAGAGGATTAGCATCTCCGATGACTGGGTGAGACGAAGCCAGGTCTACTCGTGGAATGACCTCTGGCCCCCACCCAGTACCAGCTGAACTGACGGACGCACAACAACCTCAACTCCTTCCGGCCGATCAGCGGTGGAGGCTGTCGCTTCCAGGCCATCAACACGAGTACGAGGTCTACCACGCGTATTCACCATGCTGAACAGCTTCACAGAACAAAGAAAGAGATAAGAGAGAGATAGGAAAAACACGAAAGGAAACGTACTACCACATTACCAATTGTCATATCAACAGCAAATCAAGGACTCTTATGTACAATATCCTCATAATAACATTAGCTAAGTGAAATTATGAACATATAACACATAATGGTTCTTGTCACTACTATTACAACGCCTGATAAACGTACTTTCCGTTGACTCTAAGACTATCCCATCTTAAAAGCTCTACCCAATCTCGCATATCAATTCTTAGCATACGTAGTCTAAGTCTAGACATCTTACATTCATGCCTAGTTCGCTTAAACTAGAGCTCTGATACCAACCTGTAACACCCTAAAAATCAGAGTAAATTAAAACATCATAAATAAGGCAATAAGACAACTACATTGATATAAACCTCTCGAAAAGGTGTGTCAGTCCTTAAGACTTTACAAAAACCTGTACGGATTTAGAATTCATCAACAGACTAATCTAAACATAACTATCTAGATTACATCAGTTGACATCCATTAATCATCAAAAGATTGGGACTTAACAAATGCCCAACTATCAACACTTTAATCATCTCAAAAAGCCCCGAGACCCAACTCGTCTCTCAAAACCCGGTGCATCCCACCGCTAAGGGAAACATGTTATACATATCATATGAGAAAAAGTGTCAGACTTTAAAGCCTGGTGAGAACATACAGTTTATAAAGCTCGAAAGATATAAACATCAGTATCATAAAGAAATCTTTTCATAAAGGTTTAGTTCGTAAAGATAACATTTCGCCACAACCGGGCCTCTTCAGTCCAAAACTCTTAAACGGTGATAAAAGGACCATTTTACCAAGGATAGTGGTGTAACACAAAGTAGACCACAAATCCGAGTTTTGAGCTAAACACTCGGAGTTCTCAGCAATGAACCCAGAGTCCGTGCTACGAGGTGAGATCGCGCTCCCAAGGGAAACCAATGTATACTCCTTCACTAGGATCACTATGAACCATGGCTAGTATCCGGCCTCACATAACCGTACCAAGTTGCCCTCTTGGAACATATGCTTCCATAGTTACAAAATGGGGAATATTACCTCTCAATAAAACAGTCTACTCCAAAACCTAGGGATCCACTAGTATTGGTAAGGACTCGTCACAACAACATATGTGACCAACCATAAATAAACATATGGTATAAGTACATTTTATACACACAATGCCAATTCCAGTTCAACTTCTGATAAAAATGAAAATCATTAAAATGAGTTCATAATTTTTTTTTTCAAATGACCACATAATGTGTAAGTATAACATCATTTTACTTCAATAAGGCGGAACCCGTTATTTTGGTCAAGTCTGACCGGGAACCCCGAGAATCACCAAAAACTTCATTTATAATAAAATGTAGAGAACATAAAATCATACCGTAGAAATACTTTAGATTTCGCAAATAAGAGTTTTGACATGTATAAAGTTTGTAAAATGGTAGTAGGAACTCACCCAATAGGTTTATACTAAAACCCGAAGGACCAGATATCGACCCTCTTGACAAACCGAAGCTTTCTACTCCGAAACCTCAGATCAAATACTTGATATAACTATCAAACTCTAGAGAGAGAATGATTTAAGAGAGAGAGAGAGAGAAGAGAGATGAGAGCTTGAGATTTTAGAAATTTCCACTGAATGAGATATTTTGAGAAAACTCACTATATGTCGGCCAGGTGACTACGCGGGTTATGCCGCGACTTCAACTCGCGGCATAACTCGCCCGTGTCCCAAAAACCCTAATCATCCAGTGGGTTACCCCGGTTGTGCCGCGACCTCTAGTCGCGGTATAACTCGCGTAATTCATTGTTTCTTCCCAATCTTCACAAAAACCAAAACGACAACCAACCAAACACAGAGCTAACGACAAAAGCTTAACATAAGAATAGCAAGGTTACACAACGGAAATCCAGGGTGTTACAATCCTCCCCAACTTGGGAATGATTTCGTCCCCGAAATCCAAACTATTCGAAAAGATGAGGATATCTTCGCTTCATATCCTCCTCGGCTTCCCACGTCACATTCGCTCCCCGGTGATGCTTCCACTGCACCTTCACCAAGGTGACTTCTTTATGACGCAACTTCTTAGACTTTCTCTCTAAGATGGCGTCGGGGTGTTACATATCTTCTGAAGGTACTAATGTTGATTCTGTGTATGTAGATCCAAATTCTGGAACAGAAGTCCCGAGCACTTCTTCTATTGTTCCGGAAATTTTTACTTCAGAAGAGGTTGTACAAGATGTCCCAAGCACATCTCAGGTTGATCAAGACTTGCCTGTAGTCTATGATGAATATGAGGAAGATAATTATAAAGCTAATGTTCATCCACTTCCAAGTACTATGAGATGGACACGAGCTCACCCACTTCATAATATTATTGGTAATGCACAGTCTGGTGTACAAACGCGGGCAACATCTGCTAATTTTTGTCTATATTCAAGCTTTTTAAGTTCCCTCGAGCCGAAGAAAGTTTCAGAAGCCTTGCGTGATCCAGATTGGATACTGGCGATGCAAGATGAACTTCTGCAATTTGAGAGGAACAAAGTTTGGCGACTCATACCACTTCCAGAAGGAAAATCTGTTATTGGCACAAAGTTGGTTTTCAGAAATAAGAGAGACGAATCTGGAGTTGTAGTTCGAAACAAAGCTCGTCTTGTTGCAAAGGGTTATTGTCAACAGGAGGGGATTGATTATGAAGAAACTTTTGCTCCTGTGGCACGACTGGAAGCTATACGAATCTTCTTGTCATATGCAGCTCACAAAAATTTTACGGTCTTTCAAATGGACGTAAAATCTGCATTTTTAAATGGGATATTGCATGAAGAAGTATACGTTGCTCAACCAGAAGGATTCGTTGATCCAAAGAACCCTGATCATGTCTATGTCTTAGACAAAGCCTTATATGGACTCAAACAGGCACCAAGAGCTTGGTACGATACTCTAACACAATTCTTACTCGCTTCAGGAT
Organism: Arctium minus; assembly: GCA_954870635.1. Taxonomy (NCBI): domain Eukaryota; kingdom Viridiplantae; phylum Streptophyta; class Magnoliopsida; order Asterales; family Asteraceae; genus Arctium; species Arctium minus. Next base: position 53,899,672 of record OX941090.1, on the reverse strand, counting down.
TCAAGAAAGGTACAATTGATACTACTCTCTTTCTGAAAAAGCAAGGTGATGATATGATTCTAATACAGATCTATGTAGATGACATAATTTTCGGTTCTACAAATCCAAAGTTTTGTAAAAACTTTTCAAGAATAATGGAATCTCGCTTTGAAATGTAAATGATGGGCGAACTGAATTTTTTCCTTGGTCTTCAAGTGAAACAGTTACCCGAAGGCATTTTCATTAATCAATCATAATATATTCGAGATATTTTAAAGAAATTTAACATGACTGACAGTTCAGTGATGAAAACACCGATGGCAACGGGCACACTTTTGGATGCAGATCTTTCTGGCAAATCAGTAGGTCAAAAAGTGTACTGTAGCATGATTGCTTCACTGCTGTACTTAACTGCGAGTAGACTGGATATTATGTTTGCTACATGTTTCTGTGCTAGATATCAGGCCAACCCGAAGGAATCACACCTCGTCGCTTTTAAACGGATTCTTAGGTATCATAAAGGTACTACCGAGTTAGGCCTTTGGTATCCTAAGGGTTCGTCTTTTGATCTAACCGCCTATACAGATGCTGATCACGCAGGATGTAAGCTGGATAGAAAGAGAACCTCTGGTTCATGTCAGTTGTTAGGTGATAAGTTGGTTAGCTGGACGTCTAAGAAACAAAATTGTGTTTCTACATCCACTGCTGAGGCTGAATATGTAGCTGTCGCAAGTTGTTGTTCACAAGTCCTCTGGATGAAAACACAGTTAAAATATTTTGGATATACTTACCAACGAGTCCCTATCTACTGTGACTCCAAGAGTGCCATTGCGATAACAGCTAATCAGTGCAACATTCCAAGACGAAACACATCGACGTGCGTTATCATTTTATAAAGGATGATGTCGAGAAAGGGCGATATCGAGATGCACTTCGTGACTACAGACTACCAGTTGGCTGACCTTTTCACCAAGCCGTTGGATGAGAAGAGGTTTAACTTTTTAGTTAGCAAACTTGGTATGTTAAACGCCACTTCATGATTCTTGGGGGAGTTTTTGTAGTCTTATGCTTTATTTGAATATATCTTGGATATTTCATCAAATGCTGGCTGACTAAAGCGGAATCATTTTTATAATGATTACCAAAATCTTTATTTTGCAGGATATTTTATGTGACAATGGCTTTTGGACAATTCAGTTCAAAACCCGTATTCAAATGTTTTCTTCTGAAGGATGCTTTCATGATTATATCTTTTCAGGAAGTTTTTTTGTTTGAAAGAGTGTTTAGAAACTATATTGTTATATTTTTCTGATAAGTTGACTGTTTCAGATATCAAGGGGGAGGATATCTATTGTTTGTCAAGGATACTTTCACTGTTATATTCATTCCAGGGGGAGTTATGGATTATGCAGTACAGGTATAAATTTCTAATCTTTATACTCTAACACTTGTGAAAGAAGAACAACTTTCACTTGTGAAAAATATTTTTAAAATGTTCAAACCACTTCACAATCTTAAACTGTTCTTTATGATTTGAGAAGTGTGAATTTAAAATGATTTTTGGATACTTAACTGTCTATCTGACCGTGTGTTCTTTAATGAATAAGAGTTGTGTATTTTCTTTTCTATATACTTTGTCAAGTATTCATACACACACTGGTTCAGTACATTTTTTTTTGACTTTGTTATTACCATGTATCAAAAGTTATATCTTTCAATGGTAATACTCCCGTTTTTTTTTTGCTATTCACTGTTGTTTGAATCAAACGTCATTTCATTTTTATTGTGCTTTCATTGATAATATGTTTATATATTGTTCATATAAACAACATATGTCTTTGAATTTCCATATTTTTTTTTCTTCAAGATAATTTGATCTGATCTTAATCATTGTCAGATTCTCAAAACATTTCTATTCTTTCTTGATTATTCATTCATATAAAGTTTTGAGAAATCTTAATTGTTTAAAAATGCTCAAATTTCATTTCTGATTTTTTGATAAGCATACATACACTGACATATGATTTCTTGTGCTTTACATATCAAGAAAATCATTAACCAGCATGTACTTTTAGGAACATGGGATTCAGTGTGAGTGCTTAATAGATCTTCCATGGATTTACGATAACCGGTGTTTCCTACCCCGGAAGAAATCCTTTGTGTGATTGAGGGGAGAGGGGTCTAAAAGAATTGATTGTGGGAGTGAGCTTAGGTAAAATGGAAATGAGAGATTGGTTAGATGTGAGCTTATATGTTTAAAAGAAAGAGGGTGTGAGAACAGTGTTAAAAGAATATCAGAACTGTGTACCAAACATCTTTCTGCGCCGGACAACCACATTACTGATTGGTTCACATTTCTTTGGTGACCATCATTGAAATAGGCAAATAACCCATGCCATCTCTTGCATACAACCCCACCAGCTACTCATTCTTTTCTTAAAAAGAGAATGTTTCACATTTTCTGGGGAAACAACACATAATCTATTGGTTCTTCTCTTGGAAGATACTGATATTGAAAGAGAAGGAAAGTTGCCCCACCTTCGACCCTTTCTCATGCACATTGAGTCCATGTACAATCATTGTTGTCTCAGTGATTTACATACTTTGAGCCTATGAAACACAATCATTGTGCTAATTCTTTCAAACACAAGCATGAGCACATAGAGAATTTGTTTTTCTTTCAGAACATTCATAGAATTACCTTGTGCTTTTCAATGATTGAATGGAAGTCTTGGGGAGTCAACATTAAACCAGCTCCTTAAATTATACATTCGTTGTACAGAGTAACTTCGTGTTACTGACAAGAATTTCTAACTGTTTCATTTGTTGATTGAGGGTTACAACTCATATTCGTTTCAATTTGAAAAGATTCAGATGAATACATTTGTGAATCAAAGGCCAATTCAGATCAGATGTCAGATTGTTTTCATATTTTTCATAAGGGGGAGATGAAAGCTCATGAAGACTGTACTCATTGGTTATATGGAGAAGATCATTCAACGACAGATCTGACCTTGAAGTGTTTTAATGATTTTGCTTCTTACAAATCATTAAAAAGGGGGAGAATAATCAAAGTTCAAGATCAGATTGAAGTTTTAAAGATTTCAGGCGAGATATCTATTTTCCAGATGATCAAAGTCAAAGATGATAAAAGTTAAAGGTTAAAGAAAGCTTGTCAAAGAGATAGTGAAAGAAAGTCAGAGTTTGAAAGTAAAGGTGACTATTCAAAGTATTCAAAGCTAATACAAAGGAAGAGACAAGTTTGGAGAATTGTCAAAGATCATACAAAGTATAAAAAGACTTAAAGATATCAAAGTTATGGAAGAGCAAAAGCTGAAGACAATTCTGAAGAAAAGAAGACCTGAAGATTATTGCCAAAAAAATTTTAATATTGAATACAAAGGGGGAGATTGTTAGACTGAAATTGTATTCAAGATTAAATGAGGGTCTTTATTGCATTTGTTGTAAGTGTGAGTGTGTCTTGTATTTGTGCTTAGAAGGTTTGACCTTGCTTGGTCATGTTGACCTATATATAAGCAAGTCTTTGTGTTAGTTGTAGTAGGAGAAGTTAGAGAAGTTGAAGTCTTTGTAGTAGTTGTGGTTGTAATTGTTGAGAGAGATAGAACACATAGTTGCACACCGTGAGAACACACACAAACACTCTGTATTGAAAGGATTATCACAAATAGGTATATGACATGATGTAATCTGTGTTATTAAATAAACAAAAGTGTTTTGTGTAAATCTGTATGTGTTTATGCTAGTAATTCTTGCGCCACAAAAAGGGTGGAGAATGTCAAACTTATCATAAAAAGGGGAGATTGTTAGTTTCTTACAAAGGAGAAGATCAAAGAAAGTGTTGAAATTGAAGAGTTTTGATGATCATGATCCTCACAATCATCAAAAAGGGGGAGACATTTACAAAGTTCAATTTCAAAGATAAAGATATGTCAAAGTGAAAAGATTTGTGAAGAAATTCAAAAGTATGATGAAAAGAAATTATTCAGAGATGATTCAAAGACAAATTCAGACTGATGATTTGAGAAAGTTTGTTTTTCCGAAGACGGTCAAGAGATCAAAGAGATGAAGATACAAAGTTGAAAGATTTCTCAATGTTTCAAAAGTTTCAAAGATTTCTGAAGTTTTTAAAGAACTCAGATTTTCTCAAGACTTATTGACTTTCCAAAGATACAATGTGTTAAAGACTTTTCAAGATTCTTCAACAACTTCAGAAAGAGCTTCAAAGTTCAAAGCTGTTAGAGACAAAAATTGAAGAATCAAGCGCTGAAGACTAGTGTCAATTTTTTTTAAAATTTTGAATACAAAGGGGGAGAATGTTAGTGTATTAAATTGTATCCAAGATTTAGTGCGAAAAGTCAAGTCTAGCAAAGTCAACAATGTCAAAGTCTAGATAAGTCAAAGTTTAGCAAAGTCAATCTTAATGTTTGTGTTTAAGCTTGTGGTTTTTGTTCTCATATAAATACCATGTTGCTTTGTAAATCTTGTAGCTAGAAGCATTTTGTATGAAAACTGTTAGATCAATGACTAATACGTTTCTCTCTCTACTCTCACTCTAGTTCTTAACTGTCATAATCTTGAATTGTAGATTGTGAGATTGCTTGATTTGAATCTGGAAATACAATTTCACTCCCCCTTTTTGATGAATTATGAGAATCAGAATCATCAAAACATTATCAATTTCAGTTATGTCTTTGAAATTATCTCCCCCAAATAGCAATGTAAGCACAACCTTTATGACAAACACAGATAGTCTTCTCCTTTGGAAACATATAAACAATCTCCCCCAACGAGAATATAAACTCCGCCTGATCTGATGCGAAAATTCTGCCGTCAATTCAAAAATGTATTCATCTAAATCTTTTCAAATTTAGACAAATTATCTGTAGTAACCTTTAATCAACATATGAAACAGTTAATCTGTCTGTCAGTAGCATAGAGCCACTATGTGTAACGGATACATATTGGAAAGGAGCTTTTTGATGTTAACTCCCCCAGGGCTTCCATTCAATCATTGAAAAACCACAAAGGAATTTTCTATGAATGTTAAGACAAGAAAACTTATTCCTTGTGTGCTCGTGCAAGTGTAGCAATGATTGAAACATTTAAAGCTTAAACATGCTCAAAGTATGTCAACCGTTGAGACAATAACATATATTACATAGACTCAATGTGCATGAAACAAGGTCAAAGGTGGGGAAACTTTCCTTCTTTTTCAATATCAACATCTTCCAAATGAAGATTCAATACATTATGTGTTGTTTTCCCTTTAAAATATGAAACATTCTTTTGTTAAGAAAAGAATGAGTAGCTGGTGGGGTTATATGCAAGAGTTGGCATGGGCTAGTTGCCTTTTTCAATGAAGTTCACGAATAATTGTGAAACAACAGAGAATGTGGCCGCCCGACTCAGAAAAAGTTTGGTGCAGAGTTTGATATTCTTTTACTCTGATCTCACACCCTCTTTCTTTTTAACATTTGAGCTCGCTTCTAACCAAACTCTCTTTTCCATTTTACCTCAGCATACTCCCACACTCTAATCTTTTGACCCCTCTCCCCTCAATCACTCAAGGATTACTTCTGGGTAGGAAACACTGGTTAACGTGAATCCATGGAAGTCCTTTAATCACTCACACTGAATCCCATGTATTTTGTCCTAAAAAGAATTTGTTGCTCAACAGTGATCTTGGCATTTAAGCACAAGATATCATTTTCAGAAAATGTATGCTCATTAAAAATAAGAATGAAATTTGAGAAAATTAAACATTTAAGATCTCTCAAGACAATGAAATTGAATGAATGAAATGAAAACAAGTGAAGTGTTTTGAGAATCTGACAATGATTCGATCAGATCAAATATCATGAAGAAAAATGTATTGGGATATCAAAGAATGAATATTTGGTTACATGAACAAGACATAAACAATTTAGCAATGAAAGCACAATTATAAAGAAATGACGTCTGATTTCAAACAATAGGAATAGCAAACGGGAGTATTACCATCGAAATATTTATCTTTTGAGACATGGTAATAACAAAGTCAATAAGAGTACTGAACTGATGTGTGTAAGAATACTTGAAAGTATATAGACAAGACAATACAAAAGTATTAATCTTTGAGAAACACATGGTTAGATAAACGTTAATGTACTTGATATGAAAAGCATTTAAAATCTCACTTTGAAATTCGTAAAATAATTTTGAGAACACGAAGTGGTTTGGACGTTTAAGAAAAACATTTTTTACATCTGAAAGTCGTTCTTCTTTCAAGGTATGGTAGAGTTTGAGATGTAGAAAGAAATACCTGTAGTATATAAATCTCAACTTCCCCTAAAATGAATATTAACATTTAAGTATCCTTGACAAAAATCTCAGATCTCCCCATATGTATCTGTAAAAATTCAAATCATTAGTAGAGAACAATATGAATATAACAATTAACAACAGTCCTCTTTTCTACTATCACCCAAAAATAATATGACAGTGAAAATTTTAAGCAAACTCTTAATAACTCCACCTCAAACAAACAGTAAAAACTTCTTAAAAAGATGTATCTTATCAGCATCCTTAATAAGATAATCCTTGAAGTCCGGGTTCTGAACAGAAATATCCAGAAGCCATTTGTACATATTCTCCGGTGAGAATAGTAACTCCCCAACTTTATCACTGAAGACCGGGTCTTGAGCTGCTTTGTTCAAAAGCCAAACATCTTAAACATTGAAGACCGGGTTCTGATTTGGTGTAATCAGAAACCAATGCTCTTACTCCCCCTAAACCTGTGGTACCTGTAAAACAGATTTGACAGGTTTTGGTGCCTACTGGTATTTGGGTCCAGAGTGGCTAGATTTTTGAATCCACTTCTCATTAGATTTAAACCTTTTAAGTTCATTTTGCTGAGAAGTGATTTTGTAAGTTCCATACCAATTTTGATCATAATATTTATTAACAAAATCATCAGTTCCACAGTAAGAACAACAAAGTTTCTTTTGTGCAAGTCTGATTAAATGATTTACAGAGTATGAATAATCAAACTTACCAAAAGAGTTACCTTTAGGAGCATTGTTCTTTTTATTCACTTGAGGTGTATGAACAAATGACTTTGAATTGTCTTTCTCATCTTTCCTTCTCCAAACCATTTTCTGCTGAGACTTGTTCTTGTTACCTGAATCATCAATAGATTTGACATAAAAAAAGGTTAGTAGGACGAATATGATCTTCATGATTTGATACAATATCATCTGAATCAACAAATAAAGGATTATTAGAAACATTGGCAAAAATTGAACTTGCAGCTGATTTGAATGAACATTCTGATGCAGCTGAATCAATCATGGGTGATTGAGCAATAGTATCTGGACTTTTTATGCTCTCAATTCATCCTTGAAAATGATTCCTTCAAGTTTTGTAATCTTGTTGGACAAATTGTTTCTTTCCTCAGACAATGCATCAAGCTTCTTCTGTAATTCAGACTTCGTCTTCTGTTATTTCAATGTAGTAGTTGATAATTCAGATAATTTTCTTGTCAACTTCTTTATCTCATCCTCAAACACTTTCCATTCCTCTTCAAAATCTTTGTCTACAGTCTTTCTTTGATCAAATATTTCTTTAAACACACTAACATTCTTCTGTTTAACTTTCTCACACTTATCTCTTTACATAATGATCACTTTCTGAAAATCTGACACTTGTTGAGAAAGTTTTATACATTTGAGTTCAACTATCTTCTTGTCTTCAAAAGATTTCCTTGAAAAGTCAGAAAGCTTTTGTGCAAAAGCTTTTCTTGCATTCTCAAATTCAGTCTTTTCCTTCTCAATTTCTTTCTTGTCTTTGGCAATTTGAGCTTCTAATTCAGAAATTTTCTTCTTCAACTCAGAATTTTCTTTGTCTAAACCATTTCTTTTCCTCTCAACCTTCTTCATCTCCTCTTGATTTCTTGAGTTTTCTTTCTCTTGGATTGTTTTCTCTTTCAACATGTTTATCTCAACCTCAAGACTTAACACTTTATTTCTTAACTAGTTTCTTTCAGAAAAGATTTGTATCTTTATCTTTTTTAGTCCATCACATGTTTCTCCAACAATATTTGCTTTTCTTCTGAGATCATCATTCTCTTTTTGTGTTAGAACATAAATATGTTCTTATTTAGAAGTTTTATAAAGTAATCAACATGTATTGTATTAGGCCTTGTATATGGGTTTGGGCTTAATTGTATACAAGGAGTATGGGGCATATAAGGAGTTTGTATGTGATTTTGTAGTGTAAGTTCATTTTCAGAAATGTAGTCATACAAGTTCTTTGTGTCTGTAGCTGTATCTTTATATTCAATAAATAAGATCTACAGATTTCTTCCTTAAATCCTTGTTATCTTTATTGTTCAATTCAATCTATGATCTCATTGGACCTATCATGTGATATCAGAGAGTCGAACGCAGATTTTTCTACGACTATCGAGATCAGATTTGATTGACAGAACAATCGCTGTTGATAATTTCGAATTTCTTCATTTTTTTATTGAAATTGGATGTTCTTTGATGTTAAATCGATTCTATACTTATAATCGATCATCATAGAATTGATTACTTTGTTAAATTTCAACATTTGAGGATGATTTGATCGGTTTTTGAGTAATTTTTGTTCGATAACAGTTTTCACTGTGGTTGAGATCAAATTGTGGTTTAGAGTCGTTTTTGGAAGAAATCTTCAACAACAATTGTGCTCCAAAGTTGTTTTCGAACTTGTGTATCAAGTATCAGCTCAAAAGTCGAAGTATAGAGAATTAATTTGAAGATTTTTGTCGAAAACATTCGAGATCCATAGAATTCGCATGATTCAAATGAAGAACTCACAGATTTGGAAGAACTCGTACAGAAAGAATTCGCAAAGTTAATTTGTTGAAGAATTCGCATGGTCAGAATTCGCACAATGTTCTTTGAAGCTTGAATTTTGTTAAGTATAGATTTTGCAGATCAGTGTGATGCGAAAAGTGCAGAATTCGTATCCGTGTCTTTTACGAAAAGTTCATACGAATTCCTTGTGGTCAAAAAAAGTTTTCTAAGTGAAGAATTCGCAGGTAGTAGTATGCGAAAAGTTGAGAATTCGCATTCTACCCATATGCGAATTGTGTGGAATTTGTACGTGTGAGTGATGCGAGAAGTTAAGGATTCGCAGGTATGAGTTTTGAGAATTGTGAAGATTTCGCAAGCAAGCCTATGTGAATTGTGATTTTTCAGCTTAGTTTATTATGCGAAAAGTTTGTGACTTTTTGAGAATTTTGACCGTTCTGAACCCAGTTTCTACAAGTTTGACCTGTTCCTGAGCTTTATACGCATAATGCATATTTCTAGCAACTGATCTACATTTTCAAGAGTGCTTATGCTTTTCAAGATTTTCAGATTCTTGGTTTGATGATCTAGTCTCTGATTGGACTGAGTTAGTTGCCTGAGCATTTGCAATCATCAGTCTGGAAAGCTTCATTTGTTGTTAGACTGTTGAGAGCACTTTATCATTCTTCTGACCTGATCACTCAGTAGTGTAAGCGACTGCAATCATTGTTCTGATGCTTGAGTTGTGATTCAGAATCCTTAGTGCCTATAATCATCCAGTTGATTCGTGAAGAAAGGAGTTCTGGATTTGATTGTTCAGTATTCTAGAAAGCAGTTAGAAAATGAGCAACCTTCATCAGTTGTTGAACATTGCTTGCCTTTTAACCCTTGCCTTGTAGTGTTGCTACCGGATGCTACCGCCTGTATGCTTATCAGATGAAGTTCTTAAGCTGAATTCTAATTTCCACTCATGGTTCAAAGACAGATCAGATGTTATACACTGAATATGCACTTGGATGTCACTCCATAATCCACACATATCATTCTTGTAGGCGTTAAGGAATGTGTTGGATTTACTAAAGTCAAAAGTTGTCTTGATTTGCACTCAGTCGAGGTTACGGTCTACATCAGATATGATATTTCAGTTGATACTTCAAGGATAAGAGCTACTCTCTAGGGGGAGCAAGAGGAGCTTTAAAGTTTATACAACACTAAGTTTTATAAAGAAATCATGGGGGAGAAGAGCTGAAGCTGGAGCTGAACAGAGAATGATTACTTTACAAAACTTAGGGGAGAATGTTAGAACATAAATATGTTCTTATTTAGAAGTTTAATAAAGTAATCAACATGTATTGTATTGGGCCTTGTATATGGGTTTGGGCTTTATTGTATACAAGGAGTATGGGGTATATAAGGAGTCTGTATGTGATTTTGTAGTGTAAGTTCATTTTCAGAAATGTAGTCATACGAGTTCTTTGTGTCTGTAGTTGTAGCTTTATATTCAATAAATAAGATCTACAAATTTCTTCCTTAAATCCTTGTTATCTTTATTGTTCAATTCAATCTATGATCTCATTGGACCTATCATTTTGCATTAATTCTTTCTTTGACCATGTATTGTTTGTACTACTGGCTTTCAAAATTCTGGATTCTCTTCAGATTTCTTCAGTTTTATTTGAAGATTGGAAAGCTCTTTCTCTTTTTCTTCAATTAATTCTACAAAATTTATCTTAGAATCAGAAGTACATTTTGAACATTCAAAATTATTCTTTAAAACAGAAGAATTTTCTTTTAACTTCTTAATCTCATCAAGAAGAGACAAATTCTGAATCTTTAATTTTTCATTTTCAGCTTCCAGTGTAGGTATTTCTGGCATGTACGCAATAGCACAGTCTCTCTTGGTTAAGATCATATTTTACTTCTCATCAGTATACGACATCTTGAAATCTGTTGAAAATGAGCTACAAATGATCAATAGTTCGAAAGATAATCAACAATTAAAACACTTACAAAAATTCAGAAAAAAAATTTCCCAAAAATTTCTAAGGTAAGAATCCTGACACCACTGAGTTTCAAAACAATTTGCGCACCAAAGAAAGAAGACCAGAATTCGTAGAAAATGAACAATTTGTACACCACTAGATCAAAATTCGCACACCAAGAACAATTCGCATGACTATTGAACTTTTAAGGGCACAATTCGCATGAGACATGAGCTGAAATTCCAAATTTTCGCATAGGCTTGCATGCGAATTTCTATTTTTCGCATACACCTATAAGCGAATTCCTCGCATTTCACATATAATTTCATGCGAATTCCTCGCTTTTCGCATGGTACATTATACGAATTCTCAGCTTTTCGCATACCCTTTCATGCGAAATCTATACATAGAAAATATTTTCACCCTGGAAGCCACTTCTCGCACATAACATCATGCGAATTTCTGACTTTTCGCATCAAGTGGCTTGCGAATTCTTTACAATTCGCACACAACTGAGCATAGTAGCATGCAAATTCTCCACTTTTCGCACTTCGCTACTTGCGAATTCCATACTTAGAAAAATTTGTTGTATCCAAGGATGATGTATCATGAGAATTCCTTGATATTTCACCATGTGAGTTCTTCATGCGAGTTCTTCAAAATCATGTGAATTCTGTAGATCATACGATTGTTTTTGACTTAAACTCCACAATTCTTCAAATTCTCCTTCAAATTTTCAAATTTTGAGATCAAACTTTGTATACATGTTCGAAAATGACATTGGAGCATTTTTGTAGTTAATGATCTTCAACAATAACCACTCTAAATCAAAATTCGATCATCACATAGTGAAAATTGATTTTTGAACAAAAAGTCCTCAAATTCGATCAATTCTCTTAAACTAAATGAAATTAAAACATGTAATTGATTCCAATATAGCATCAAAGTTCGAGCAAATAATCACCAAATCAAAAAATTTGAACTTCACAGAACACTGTTCATACGACAAAGTCACTGGTCCATTGAAAAGATTGTAATCTCAATCGTTTCGATGAATGATTTCTTCGATTAGTCTCTGATACCACTTGATAGGTCACATGATAACAATTATTTCAATGTAAGAAAGATTAACAAGATGAATTGGGAGAAATTGTTGTTTTATTAACACAATCTAGAGAGAGAAACATTTCCTCTCTCTAGATTGTGTGAATAAAACAACAATGCCTCCCAATTCATCTTGTTAATCTTTCTTACATTGTGATCATGTGACCTATCACATGTCGATACTCGAATGATAACTGTTATTGTAGGCAAAATTCACTAGTGGGAGGTGAGAGTCCCAATTGCACCAGAAATCAATGACACACGATCTCAACATATCTTCCAAAGTTTGGATGGTCCTCTCGCTTTGGTCGTCCGTCTGAGGATGGCAAGTCGTGCTTAGCTTTATCTGTGTTCCCAACTCCTTCTGTAATCCATCCCAAAAATGAGAGGTGAACCGACTATCACGGTCTAACACAATGGACAAGGGCACGTCGTGCCTTGAGACTACTTCATCTATGTATAACTTTGCCAATTTATCCATCGGCAAGGTTTCCCGCATTGCTAAGAAGTGGGCGTTCTTGGTCAAACTTTCCACCACTACCCAAATGGTGTTGTGACCTCTCAAAGTCTTTGGTAACATTGTTGCGAAATCCATAGTAAGGTGTTCCCACTTCCATTCCGGTATCGCGAGGGACTGTAAGCTATTGTATGGTCGTTGGTGCTTGACCGTTACTTGTAAGCAAGTAATATATCTCTCCACATACCCATCCACATCGAGCTTCATCACTGGCCACCAATAATTTAATTTCAAATCTCGGTAAATTTTCGTGCTCCCTAGATGAATGGAGTATTTTGACTTGTGAGCGTCTTCTAGCAGGAATTCCTGGCAGCCCCCAAGCTTGGGTACCCAAATTGTCCCTTGAAAAAAGATTCAAATACCTACCATATTCCGTCAGTTGTAGGTATTGCTAAGTCATGACTTCATATTTGAGGTTTGTCTCAAGCAAGGCCTCGGCCTGCGATGACTTGATCCTTTCAAGTAAACTTAAGGCCACTTCAATTCTTGCGACTGACATTCGGATGCTCCCCCTATACTCTTTTCGGCTTATGGCATCCGTCACGACATTATCCTTGCCGTTGTGATAGAGTAGTTCACAGTCATAGTCCTTGAGCAACTATAGCCACCTACGGTGGCGCATGTTCATCTCCTTTTGATCAAAGACGTATTTCAAGCTCTTATAGTCCATGTAGAGCATGCATCTCGTGCCATATAGGTAATGTAACCACAGCTTCAAGGAGAACACTACCACCACCAACTCGATATCATGAGTCGGATAGTTTTTCTTATGGTCTTTCAGCCGTTAATCATCGTAGTGCTCAACCTTTGACGGTCTACCTTCACTCTGTCCCTTGTCACTACGTGTCCTAAAAACTGGACTTCGTGCCACCAAAACTCACATTTAGAGAATTTGGCCTACAATTTATCCTCCCTTAATACTTCCAGAACTTCTCTGAGATGACGTTCATGCTCTTTCTTGTTCATAGAGTAGACCAGAATGTCGTCGATGAATACAATGACAGATTTGACTAGGAAGGGTCGACAGACCTGATTCATCAAGTCCATAAATTCTGCCGACGCATTGGTCATACCAAAAGGCATGACTAGGAAATCGTAGTGCTCATACCAAGTCCTAAACTCGGTCTTCGAGACGTCTTCTTCACTTACTTTCACTTGGTGGTACTCCGATCGAAGGTCAATCTTGGAAAAGATCCCGCTCCCTGCAATTGGTCGAAGAAGTCGTCAGTGCGGGGAAGAGGGTATTTGTTCTTCACGGTCACCTTGTTCAACTCACGATAATCAATACACATGCGCATTGTGCCATACTTATTCTTAACGAATAGCACTGGAGCACCCCAAGGTGAGGAACTCGGTCTTATAAAGCCCTTATCCAATAATTCCTGCAACTGCTTCATCATTTCTTGCATTTCGGTCCATGCGAGACGGTAGGGTGCAAGAGCTATAGGTGCCTTGATGGAAGAAATAATTGCCACACCACGCTTCCGCTTTTCACCGTAGGCAATCACGAAGTCCCCGTTCGCTACAATTATCTTAAAAAGTTTCTTTGAACAAAGGATATCGACTTGATTCTTCACTAACCAATCAATTTTGATAAAGATATCAAACCCCCCTATGGTTATTGGAAGTAAGTCCAGTTCAAAGCATTCACTCCAAATCTCTAAACGACACTCCTCTAGCTTTTCAGGTAATACTACTTGATCACCATTCGCTACCTCTATTACCAATGCATCACTAAGAGTGCTAGGAGGTACATTCAATAATTTGTAAAACATTGATGACACGAAAGAGCATTTTGCAGTGGAATCAAAAAGTACTCGAGCGGGTATGGAGTTGAGTAAGAACATACCCGATACCACATCTGCGGTTTCCTTTTCCTCGTCCATCGTCATTTGGAAGGCCCTCTGTTGCACCCTCGTGGTAACCTCCTTCCTTCCTTGACTCCCCGCGCTTAGCCCCTTGGAGTTGTCTCTCAACTAAGGGCATTCGTTTCTCATGTTCCCCATCTCTTTACACTCATAGTAAATTGTCCCTTTGATGGAGCAAGGTCGGCTTGTATGGCCATATTTTCCTCCCTTGAAACACACAATTGAGTTGGGGTTGCAAGGTCCAAAATGCATCCGCTAGGGTTGAACTTCGGCCTCTTGAACGAACCTTGTGGGCTTTCCTACTTCCTCTTGTCCCGTACTCTAAATTTCTCTTCTTTTTTCTCTGGCATAAACATCCTCCATGACCTTAGCCTCTTCAATCACCTCTCGGAGGGTAGAAGCTTTAGCATTTCGGACAATGGCCATCATATAAGTTGGTAGGCCTTTGAGATAAGCTTTCACTTTCTCTTTCTCCGTTGGGGCCACGTTCCCCACCATATTTAATTTCTCCATGAAGAGTCAGGTATAATCTCTTACTGACAAATTTCCCTTTTTGAGTGATCGAAACACTTATTTAATCTTGTCCATCTCTCGTTCATTACAGTACTCCTCCATAATCTTTTTCTTGAAAGCAGCCTAGGTCAATCGGGTCAGCACGACTTCTTCAAAAGTAGTAGTGGTGATGTTCCACCATTGAAGAATCATGCCCATAAGCATTTGAGAGGCATATTTCACCTTTAGATCTTCTTCACACGCACTGGATCTAAAGGTCTAATATGTTTCTCGTATCCAGTTCTTCAATCGACTAGATCGTCTGAGCCCGAGAATTCTGGTGGCTTGCTACAGAGAAACGTCTTATAAGAACAAACTCTTCTACTCCTCCTTCCATCAGTGATGGCTTGGTCTTCGGTCCTGACAAAGTTTCTGGTGCCCCTGGAGCCAACCACTACATTCTTTGCTACGATATCGTGTCTTCTGTTACTGGCATCCCGATTGTCTAACATTTTTACGAAAGCCTCATGTTGATTCCCTATGGCCAAGTTGACCATCTGCATCATACATGCCAACATCTCAGTCTGAGGGTTCACCTCCTGTATAAACGAGTTAGGAGAGGCCAAACTGACCCTTGGTATGTGCTCTGGCCTCCACCCAACAACAGTGGTGGGAGTAGACCAATAGTATCTTTCACTCTTTCAGTCTGATTAGGCATCGACACGCTAGCCTCTTGGCCATCAATCCTTGTCTGCGGTCTCCCACGTGTGTTAACCATCTCAGGCTACCACACACACACACACACATACGAGAACGAAGATGAGAGATCACAAATATATATATATATATAACATTACCGGAAACATACTACTACATTCATCAATTATCACCCTAATATTGAAATCAAGCATGCCCACGTATTGACACATTCATAATAACACTAGCTAGATGAGATAATGAACATGTTACACGTAAGAATTCTTGTTATCATCATCATAATTTTCAATTAGTGTATTTTTCGTTGACTCAAGACTTTTTACCCATCTAATAGATTTTACCCAATCCTCTCAATTGTCACTTAGCGTCTCAGTTTAAGTCTAGATATTTTACTTTCATACCTAGTTCGATTAAACTAGGGCTCTGATACCAACTTGTAACACCCTCAAATTTAAACGATAAATAAATAGGGATTTTCCGGAAAGTGGATAAAGCTTAACTTACAGAAGTGTTGAACAACTATAACCCATTTGGGGTTAGTTTGTACATGGTCACTAATGAATGAATGAGACATAAAATAACAGCCTAATTAATCTAGTTACTCGATGACTAGATTATAAAGGGGTGTCACTATATCTCCAAAAGATTCTTCTCAAAATTCTCAAAAGCCCACACCTTAGATGCTCTTATTTGCGCCAAACGACACTTCAAGTCAACCTAGGTCCACCACTAGATATGCCTGCCAACAAAACACAACCACAAGTGTTAGGCTAGACGCCTGGTGAGATCAAATATAGATGTTCATAATAATAAAGTAAAAAGGGAGCCTGGTTAAACGATTTACAATTACCCTCTCCGTAATGGTAGCACATTACGACATATCGCAGTTTCACCTGACATTCCACACCTGAACTTTTACACAAAATAACAACTTTGACTATAGGGGATACCCGTTTCCATCTAGGTGACGAGAACACGTGAGTGGGGTCACTTATTGATGTTATTGAGCCTACACCTCGGGTTCCGAGGTTTAATGCACATACCACTTTGGCATCACCTTAAACCACCCATCTTTAGTGCTTACTCCGCCGAGTTACACCTCAAGGGTTAAATGAACCATAGTGCCTACTCAATCTAGGCGAGTCCCACCGCAAGGATATCAAGACCCTTTAGTGTGTACTCCCTAGCATCCCAACTCTTGGCCTACATAGAATTAGAGCATAATCTCACGCCAAAATCCTCATGCACAAGGATTTAAACTCAAACCCATGGAAATATGTATATATAGATGCACCAATAAATTAGTGTAGAACAATGACCTAATATGCACCCTATAATCATCATAAGACATTCATAATACTCAACCACCCCATGTTACTAGTATCATTAAATTCACATGAATCATTTCCCCACTCTTTTGAGATTAGACGCACAAACAAGACAAATATTAGTCATCCACATATTTAGGACTCTAATATATCATTTATTCAAATCATATAGTATTATTACAATTTTTAGGTCAAAACCCTCTTTCAAACCACAACTTCAATAGTTTTAGGTTAAGCATGTAACAATCATAAAGTATAGTAATAATCATAAAACAATGTGTTAGCCCAAAATGTATAACTATATCAATGTAGAAATAATAAACAAGAGATCGATTGGAAAGAACTTGTTTATATTATTCACAAGAATACAAGACTGATCAATTACTTTATGGAATATATTTTGCATGAAAAACAAATCATGTCCAACAATAGAAAATCATCTATTACATCATGAAAAATGTTGGGTCTGAAATATGCCAAGGATGGTTACTACTTCTAGTTCAACATAGTTACTACTTCTAGTTCAACATGGTTAATACTTCTGAAGTTAATATTCAACATGGTTACTACTTCTGTGGTTAATGTTGCTAGTTGTAGTTAATGCTGCTAGAAGAAAACAGTTAATACTTCTAGTTAGTACTTCTGATATTAATGCTTCTAGTTAATGCTGCTAGAAGAAAACAGTTAATACTTCTAGTTGTTAATACTTCTAGTTAGTACTTCTGTTATTAATGCTGCTAGTTGATGGTTAATGTTGCTCAACAAGATTAGTACTGCTAGTTCAAAGTTAGTACTGCTTGAAGAGATTAATGCTGCCGAGCATGGTTAGTACTGCTAGAGTTAATACTGCTCAGAGTATTAATGCTGCTTATGATTAATATTTCTTATAAGATGGAGATCTGTATGGAAAGGATGACAGCTGGATAAACTGAAGATATTCATGGAAGCTTAGAGATAATGATGGAAGATATTCTGGAGATATTGTATAAATTGTAATTATCTTTTATCTTCAGTATATATATTGTATTGTTTAGAATAGTGAGATAACTTTTGTTTTTCATTCTTTTAGAGAGAAAATCAACCTCAAGGTATAGATCCTAATTCTAGAGAAGTAGAATTCGTATTGGTGAGCCTGTTCATCAATATTGAGGTTGAGTGTGTAATCTTGTAACTTCAAAGCATTCAATACAAGTTTACAGTTTGTTCTTCATATCTACTCTGTTGATTTACTGTTTTGATTAAATATCAAAGTGTTATTCCGCAAACTTCTTTGATATTATTTCTGAGAATTAATTCTTGTTGAGAATTCGATCCTGACAAGTGGTATCAGAGCTAGTATTCTCAGAAACCTGCAATCATCATTCTTCCTTGAAATTGAAATCATCAATGGCTAAAGTTTCAGATTCTTCAAGCACAGAAATCCCCACAGAGGTAATGTCTAATCTTTGCTCTAAAACTTGTATGGAAACTGTTAAAAGGTACAGGGATCACAACCAGACAATGAGTGATGACCTTAAAAGATTAGAGAAAGATATAAAAGACTATGTAAGAATTGTTGAGAGTTTTGAGGAACAGATCAAAGTTTTCCAAACCAATGAACTTCAACATTCTTATGATACAAATTACTGGAAGTGGGAGAAGAATGACCTAGAACTTCAGCTGAAAAAGTCTAAAGAGGAGAATGAGAAGATAAAGAGTGAGTTTGAGAAAGCCAAGCTGGATATTGAGAAATTTTCCAATGCTTCTAAAGCAATGGACTCTTTGCTCCAAACTCAAATGCATGACAAACTTAGAAGAGGAATAGGATATAACACCACACCACCACCATACAACAACAATTACATTCCTCCTATATCAGACTTACTAGAGACCAAGAATAGGAAGGAATTGCCTGTTGGAGCCTCTAAGGTAGATCCTTTAGACAAAGTGGTGGTTGAAACAGACTCTGAAGAAGAGAATTCTAGTGAAAAGAGTAAGGAGAACACTGGGAGTGGTGAGATTCCTCTAGAAAATCACATTATCACCAATGAGGGATGTGGAAAGACTTGGGTCAAATCTAAGGACATAGAGAAGACTGAGGGAAAGTCTGAGAAGGTCCATTATAAGCAAACCACAGTTGTGAATCCTGTCCCTTGCAAACAGTGTTCTTGCAATAAATCTGAGCCCCAAAAACATGATAAACCAAGGGGAAATCAGAGAAACTGGAATAATCAGTGAGCACAAAAACAAGGGGTTGATTTGAGTAAAATCAATAGACCAAAACCTTGTTTTATCTGTGGCAAATTGAATCATCTTGCCAAACACTGTTATTTCAACCCTATCAACCAAAGAGTCACTTTTCAAAGAAAACCACAAAACTCTTTTGGTTATAGGAATAAAAGAAGGAATCAATTGGTTGAGAAAAGAGCACCTTTAAAGTCTCATGCTCAGAACAAGTTTGCTAATACAAAGAAAAATGCTCCAAATAAGCCAAGGAGTAATTTAAAGACAAACAAAGCAAACAACTTTGTTCAAGTTTGGGTTCCAATTATAAAGAAACCTATTAGTACTGCTATCCCAGATAGTATTGCTAACAGAAATAGTGCTGCTGCAACCAATACTACTGCTAACAAGGATAGTGCTTCTACTAGTATTAATGTTGCAAAGCCTATAATCTTGACAAAGTATTCCAGCCATGAGATTCCTAAACAACTCATTCAGACCAAACTGACAGATTATATAAATGAGAAAGGACAACCCAAGACCACTTTGGCTTGGGTTCCATCAAAGACTAACTGATTTATCAAGTGTGCAGGGCAATCAAAAGCTCAAGAGGAAGAGCATTTGGAATGAAGATAATGGTTGCTCTTGGCACATAACAAGGAACATGGACTGCCTTCAAATTCTTCAAAAGATTTGATGGAGGACATGTTACTTTTGATCCAGCAGAAGGTAAGAAAAGTGAAAAAGGTAAAGTTTCAAAAGATAAAGTAACTTTTGAAAATTTTATGGTATATGGTACTACTAACCTTGTGTCTGTAAGTGTTTCAGGTTGCTAATACTGAAAGGTAGTTAGTACTTCTAGTTCAGTGAATACTGTCAGACTGTGTTAATGCTGCTGGTATGTGTTACTACTGCCAGTCTGTGTTAATGCTGCTGATAAGTGTTACTACTGCTAATGAAAGTTTTCTATACCTAAAAATGATCTTCAATGATTTAATGTCAAACCTGGATATCAATCAAAAAGCTTTTATCTGTATCCAAGGTTTGTACAAGAAATACTTAATAATGAATTGACGGACATACCTCACTTTAATGAGATATATGTACCTAAACCCCCTAAAGGCAAGGTTTTCTCAAACATGAGAAGATCTGCTAGGGACTCCGAAGGAGTTGACATACCATTGTTCTCTACAATGATGGTGATGTCCCACAATCAAGAAGGTAAGGCATCAGGGTCAAAGCCCTCATTAGACCAACCCACTGATGACCTATCCACACCTTCCACTACCAAGCATAAATCTTCAGATTCCTTTTGTCAAACCAACATTCCCCATTACTATATTATATAAGGAAAAGATACTGAAGGTTCCTTCCCTTCTTGTATCTTAAACCTCAAAACCTACAAGCCCTCTGATGGAGCATTTTTCATCAGAGAATATCCAAAGGGAAACCATAGGGGTGTCTCCCAACCCCAAGAAGGTGCTCAATAAGGAGATGCAAGAGCATATGGGTTGTAAGGCTCACACTACTGACTTTGCACAAAGTGCATGACAGGACAGTGTGAACATATCTAAGACCTTCCCCATGGCAACTTTAGATGAGTAATTATCTAAAGGTCCCAGGTGCCAAGAAACCAAGGGAGTAGAAGGTGCTTCTGCTAGGCAGAAGATCTCTACTAAAAGATCCAAGGATCCTTCAAAGGTGGTAAACACACCAAAAGGAGGTGAGGACAGATTTAACTACAAAGAATTGATGGATACACTTGGTACAATTAGTCTGAAAGTTCACAATCAAATTATGGGGATAAAAGAGATGAAAAGGAGCACAGATCTTGATTATTTCAAAAAGGGGGAGACTTAAACAACTGAACTTGAGAAGACATGAGAAGGAGAATCAAGTTGATATGAAATCTTATTTTGAGGGGGAGATAAGTGAAGAAGCTGAAATAAAGCAGTAACTACATCAGAAACATAAAAGAAGATAACAGCAGAAAATGAATCAAGAAGAACTAGAAATTGCAGAAAGTTTTGAAATTATCATAAAGACCATATGCTGAAGAACTTAACTTCTCAGTTTTGAAAAGTTAAGTTAGGGGGAGATTGTTGGGTCTGAAATATGCCAAGGATGGTTACTACTTCTAGTTCAACATAGTTACTACTTCTAGTTCAACATGGTTAATACTTCTGAAGTTAATATTCAACATGGTTACTACTTCTGTGGTTAATGTTGCTAGTTGTAGTTAATGCTGCTAGAAGAAAACAGTTAATACTTCTAGTTAGTACTTCTGATATTAATGCTTCTAGTTAATGCTGCTAGAAGAAAACAGTTAATACTTCTAGTTGTTAATACTTCTAGTTAGTACTTCTGTTATTAATGCTGCTAGTTGATGGTTAATGTTGCTCAACAAGATTAGTACTGCTAGTTCAAAGTTAGTACTGCTTGAAGAGATTAATGTTGCTGAGCATGGTTAGTACTGCTAGAGTTAATACTGCTCAGAGTATTAATGCTGCTTATGATTAATACTGCTTATAAGATGGAGATCTGTATGGAAAGGATGACAGCTGGATAAACTGAAGATATTCATGGAAGCTTAGAGATAATGATGGAAGATATTCTGGAGATCAAGATTAGTACTGCTAGTTCAAAGTTAGTACTGCTTGAAGAGATTAATGTTGCTGAGCATGGTTAGTACTGCTAGAGTTAATACTGCTCAGAGTATTAATGCTGCTTATGATTAATACTGCTTATAAGATGGAGATCTGTATGGAAAGGATGACAGCTGGATAAACTGAAGATATTCATGGAAGCTTAGAGATAATGATGGAAGATATTCTGGAGATATTGTATAAATTGTAATTATCTTTTATCTTCAGTATATATATTGTATTGTTTAGAATAGTGAGATAACTTTTGTTTTTCATTCTTTTAGAGAGAAAATCAACCTCAAGGTATAGATCCTAATTCTAGAGAAGTAGAATTCGTATTGGTGAGCCTGTTCATCAATATTGAGGTTGAGTGTGTAATCTTGTAACTTCAAAGCATTCAATACAAGTTTACAGTTTGTTCTTCATATCTACTCTGTTGATTTACTGTTTTGATTAAATATCAAAGTGTTATTCCGCAAACTTCTTTGATATTATTTCTGAGAATTAATTCTTGTTGAGAATTCGATCCTGACAAAAAAGTTTGTTTTTCTTAACACTAGGAACAGAAGTAAATGACTTTGTTGTGTCTACATTAGAAGTAGACTTCTTTATGCGCCACACTTGCTTTACTCCTTTTCTTTTCAAAGTATGATCTAAAAAATCAGAATCATGATGGTTAGAAGAGTTTGAGTAATAAGTATGTTGTTTATGAGACTAATCATTTTTTTCGTTTATGTGAAGACCTTTTAGATTTTCTTTTAGAATAGTAGGTATTCACAGGAACATTCGCAGAAACAGATTTTGATGATTCACTTTTGAAAATTTGAACTGGTGTCTATTTTTCCTTGCTTTTATGAAGAAAGTCTAAATGACTTGGAAGTTTTGGCGAGAAATCAAACTAATCAATTTCTTCATCTAAACATTCTGAGGAATTCATCAATCTAGAAAATTCAAGTTCCTCCTCAGATTTTTCACACTCATCATCCGAATGTTTTGATTCACATGAGATTTTGAAACTTTCATGAAATGATTAAACTCCTTGTCACGTTCCTTTTCATAATCAGATTTTTCAAAATCTTTTGGATCACCTTTGAAAATGTAGATCCCAGTACAGTGCAATCAGCAGCAAATAATATCAAAGTTGAACAATTATATGGCCACAACTACTAGTCATATGATTAATATGAACTCAAAGGGTTACAGGTTTATAGAAAGAATTTATGATCTGAGAGAGTAAACCTATAGACTAGTGTTATGAAAATAATGAGACTTGAGTAAAAACTCTCTAACAACTGTTCACCCTAATTATGAACTAATAAAGCCTTTATATACTTAGGCTTACAACTTTAATGGACTTATGGGCTTGGGCCCATCTAACTAATTAACAATTAAAGAATTACATTTCGAGCCCTTATAAATACTTTATTCCACTTTCAACACATAGGACTTTCAGTCCTAACAATCTACCCCTAAAGTTGAATAAAGCATTTATCTTCTTGAAAACATCAAACATTGATCTTCTTTAAATCTTCAGGTTTGATCTTCTTTCACTCTTGAATCTTTGAAGAACTTTGGTGTTGTATGTCTTCATGACTTTCCACGCTCCCCCTTGAATAAAGCTCTTGATCTTTATAGTATCAACTTTGTAACCAGATTCAATGTACAGTAGCCTCGACTGAACGCACTGTCAAGCAGCTTTCAGCTGTAAAAACTCAATCACATCGGACCAGCACACAAGAAGGATAACGAGAGAGTTACTTGACATTCAATGGTGCATCTTCAGTTTAAAACAAATAATCTATCTTTGAACTGCGAGTTGAATTGAATAAGCTTTCAGTTTAAGAACTTGTTTCAATCAGCGCGTAGGAGGAATGAGAAACAAACTTGTAGCGGACACCACATGATACGGAAAGAATCAATACAATCTTTGAAATCTCTTTGAAAAATTGAAACATCATCTTCATCTCTTTGATCTCTAGACTGTCTTCAGAAATAACTTTCTGTCTTTAAAACTTTGAAATTGACCTTTTTCTCCCCCTTTTTGATGATTGTGAGCATCATGATCATCAAAACTTCTTCAATTTCAGCACTTTCTTTGATCTCCCCTTTTTTGATATGACAATCTCCCACCTGTGATCTGAGTATCCGTCAATTCATGAAATGTATATATCCGAATCTTTTCAAATTCAGACATAATGAACAAGGTAACCCTGATTCAACAGATGAAACAGTTAGTATGCCTGTAAGTAGCACAGAGCCACTTTGTACAACAGATGTACTTTGGAAAGGAGTTTTTGTGATATTCACTCCCCCAGGGCTTCCATTCAATCATCGAAAAACCACAAAGGAATTTTCTATGAATGTTATGACAAGAAAACTCATTCCTTGTGTGCTCGTGAAAGTGTAGAAATGATTGAAGCTACTTAGCTATATCAGGCTCAAATTGTGTAAACTGTTGAGACAGCAACATATATTACACGAACTCAATGTGCATGAAAGAGGTGCGAAGGTGGGGCAACTTTCCTTCTTTTTCAATATCTAAATATTCCGAGTGAAGACTAGATAGCAGATATGTTGCGTCCCCAAAGAAAATGAAACATTTCTTTGTTAAGAAAGAAACGAGTGGTTGGTGGGGTTAATGCAAGAGTTGGCATGGGCTCACTGCCTGTTTCAATGATGGTCACCAAAGAGTGTGAACCAATCAGAATATGTGGCTGTCTGGCTCAGAAAGTGGTTGGTGCAGAGTTCTGATATTTTTTTTAACTCTGTTCTCACACCCTCTTTCTTTTTAACATTAAAGCTTACTTCTAACCAAACTCTCTTTTCCATTTTTCCGCTCAGCACAATGAGAAAAACTCAATCCGATGAGTTATCTCCCCCACTCTTTCATTTAAGACCCCTCACCCCTCAATCACTCAAGGATAACTTCCGAGGTAGGAAACACTGGTTTACGTGAATCCATGGAAGTTTTGTTTAAGTTCTCACACAAATCCCATGTATGTCCTAAAAAAATAGTTGCTCACCAGTTTAACTTGAACAGTTAAGCACAAAATGAATGATAACACTGTCAAAATGTATGCTCATAAGATTTGAGCAATTGTACTTTGAAGATTTCTCAAAACAAAGATATTGAAAGAATGAAATGAAATCAAGAGAATTGTTTTGAGAATCTGACAATGTGTCAATCAGATCAACTAAACTGGTTAGGGTATCAAAGAATTGGATATTTTTTATATGAACAAATATAAACAATTTTGCGATGAAAGCGCAAATTAGAACTTATGATTGAAGCTCAACAATATTGAATATCAAATGTGGGTATTACCATCGAAAAATTGTTTCGTTATGAGACATGGTAATAACAAATTCAAACGAAGTACTGAACCTGTGTGTGTGAATACGTTACAGTATAAGGATAAGATAATACGCAAGTATTGATCTTTAGAAACACACAGTCAGTTAAACATTAAAGCTCAAAAAAATGAAAAACATTTTAAAATCACACTTCTTGATTAATAAAATCTTTTGAGAACCAGAAGTGGTTTGAACATTTCAGAAACCGTTTTTCATGCTTGAAAGTTGTTCTTCTTTCAAACACTCAGAGATCTAGGATTAGAATTTATCTACC
Source organism: Arctium minus (assembly GCA_954870635.1). Taxonomy (NCBI): domain Eukaryota; kingdom Viridiplantae; phylum Streptophyta; class Magnoliopsida; order Asterales; family Asteraceae; genus Arctium; species Arctium minus. The sequence continues at coordinate 53,874,373 of OX941090.1, read as the reverse complement.
TTTAAGCTCCCCCTCAAATCATGATATAAGGATGTAGATCTATTAAGCTCCCCCTGGATATTTGCAATAATATCCAAGTCTGAACGTTGAAGAACGGGTCCTGATATGTCATATGATCAGAAGCCATACTTCGTTGAAGTCCGGGTTCTAAACTGATTTACTTAGAAGCCATAGTTCTTCTACTCCCCCTTGTCAGTAGGTGCCTGCAACAAAGAATCATTTTTCGGCTTTGGTACCCACTGGTATTTGGGTCCTCGAATGTTAGTTGCAGTTCTTGTGGGGGAAATAGAATAAGAACCATACCAGAAATGATCACTGGTTTTGTGAATGTGATCATATGTGCGACAATAAGAATAATGGTATTTCTTACCTGACAACTTGAGTAATTGATCTCTTGAGTAGATGTGATCAGGTTTACCTTTACTCGCATTGTTCTTTTTTGCATTAAGCGCATGCACACACGATTCTCTTTCTTTCAACTCATCTTTAACTGGTTTCTTCTTCCAGACCAGTTCCTCATCTTTGTATCTCCTTCTTCTAGGACATGTACCTGAACCATCTATATTTCTATCATAGAAAAGGTTAGTCGTACGAATCTGATCAAAATATTTTGCTGACCTTTGTGAAGAGACAGGTTTTTTATTTGAACTTCATACAGACTTTTCAAGTACTTTAATCGTTGAAGCGAAGTTGTCTCTTTGTTGAACAAGCAGGTCAATCTTCTTCGTGAACTCAAACATCGTTTTCTGCTCTTTTAGTGCCTTCTCAGATAGTTCAGATAACTTGGCAGTAAGCTTTTGAATCTCAGCCTCGAACATACTTCGTTCTTCTTCAAATCCCTTCTCAACATCATTTCTTTGGCCGGATATTTCTTTGAAGAATCCCACATTCTTTTGTTCAATGGCCTTCTTTTCTTTTTCAAACTTTTCTCTTTCAAGGATGATTACTTTCTCGAAAGCAGAAACTTGCTGAGAAAGTTTTATGCATTTCAGCTCAACTTCTTTCTTCTCATCAGCACATTTTCTGGAAAAATCTGAGAAATTCTTTGCGAACGATTTCTCAAACTCGAATTTATCTTGAGCATGCTTTTGCTCCAAATCAGATATTTTCTTTTGAAGCTCAGCATTTGTATCTTTCAGATGCTCAATCTACTCCTCAGAACTTTCAACAGATGCTGCTTGTTGGATTTGGACAATTTCAACTTCCAGATCAGAAATCCGTCTTTTTAGTTCAGAGTTCTCAGCTTCCAATTCTCTTCCTGTTAAGAAACCCTTTGGCCCTAGCATCAACCATTCAGTACAATCCCATAACTCTTTTCCTGTCATTGTGTAAATATTTATTTGACCATAAATTTCACTCAAAATGTCACGAAAAAGTTCACAAGAAATACTACTTGTCATATAATGTCGAGCTAAATTATTAGCCCTTTTCCTTTTCTCCTTTTCCACGGGCGAAGCTTCTGTCGGAAGTTGGGATTGCATCTCTCCTTCAGCCAAAGAAAATCTTATATAATTTCCCACCTCGTGTTCGTCCACAAAGTTCAAAAAATGAACTTTCCACTCTTCATATTCTCCTTTGGACCACAGCCTTGGAGGGCTCACCATTTTGATCGTATCGAATAGAATGTATTCGATCCGGCTCTGAAAAGCTTGATTTCTAGGGACAGTGCTTAACAAGAGATGAAACTTGAACGTGCAGGGACCAAAAGTGACAAAGTGTGAAACTTGAAAGTTTAGGGGCACAAATGACAAACTATTGAAACCTTGAAGTACGGGGGCTAAAAGAAATGCACTCCAAAATGATCGTGAGACAAAAAATTTGACCTTTTTTTTTAAATAAACCCGGTCGAGCAAGGGTATCGGTCAAAGCAATCTACCGGTCGAACAAAAAGACCGGTAAAACAAAGTATCGGTCAAAGGACAAAGACCGGTAAACAAGGTACCGATCGAAGTAATGTGCCGGTCGAAGAAAGGACCGATAGTGACAATGTATCGGTCGAATAAACAACCGATAATGACAATATGTCGGTCGAACAAAGGACCGATATTGACAATACACCGGTCGAACAAAGGGTGTCAGTCTAATAATATATCGGTCAAGTACTATCGGTCGATAACAGATTAAAACTACAAACACAAACACCGATAAACAGATAAGCCCGATAAACTCGAAGAACACCACCGAAGAACACGATGAATCTGGAATTCGACCAAACTCAAACCCAGAAAATTGAAATTCAAACGATCGATAGATAACTTTTCCAGAAAACAATCAAAAAGATAATCAGAAACTTTCGACCGATAAAACTTAAATCAACAGTAACCTTAGATCGATAAACTGATTTTATTTTTCAAAAAAAATTCGATCGAAAAAAAAAACTTTTAAAGAAGCTGAAATCTTCGATCGATAAAAAAACTTTTTCAGAAAACTTCGAACGAACAACCCAGATCGATAAAAGCTCAAAAAAACGGATAATCAATTAACGCAGATAGCAACGATTAACACGAATAATTGATTATAGGGTTTTAGACAAACCTTTTTCTGGATCAAACCTTTAGTCTCTTTGCTCTGATACCAATTGTAGATCCCAGTACAGTGCAATCTGCAGCAAATAATATCAAAGTAGAACAATTATGGCCACAACTACTAGTCATATGATTAATATGAAATCAAAGGGTTACAGGTTTACAGAAAGAATTTCTGATCTGAGAGAGTAAACCTATAGACTAGTGTTATGAAAATAATGAGACTTGAGTAAAAACTCTCTAACAACTGTTCACCCTAATTATGAACTAATAAAGCCTTTATATACTTAGGCTTACAACTTTAATGGGCTTATGGGCTTGGGCCCATCTAACTAATTAACAATTAACGAATTACATTTCGAACCCTTATAAATACTTTATTCCACTTTCAACACATAGGACTTTCAGTCCTAACAGAAAAGGAAGTTGCCCATAAAAGCTTTGCAAGAAGAAGCGTTTTTGAATTACTAGAACTATTTTTAGATAAGATTTCATGTGATTCACATATGTCTTCAAGCTTAACAGGAGTTTTATTTTCAAGTTCTATGATTTTATTCAGAAGTGCACTTCTTTCCTCTTCAAAGGACCTTCTTTCTTCTTTAAATGATTTTTCAAGTTGAACTATATTCTTTTCTAACACTAAAGGTGTAACATAAATCTTACATTCAACTGGTTTTGAATTTAGCTCTTCATTTGAATAATTGTGAAAGTAGTCATTTGAAAGAGTAGGCTCTCTCTGATGATAACAATAGTTTAGTACTTCATAAGTGAAAGGAAGTTGCATTTTAACAAAATTCTTCCGTTTTAAATCTTCTTGATCCTCAACTTCATCAGGTGATTTTGTACATATGATTTTGTATTCAGTATAAATTGAACCAAGATCTACAAAATAGAATGTTGGGACCTTGGAAAGAACTTTCTTAAGGTATTGAGGATTGTCATATCCTAATCCCCATTTTGGATTATAATACTTAAATTTTTTTGATTTATTCAAATGAATATTTTGATCTGTTTGACCTCTTTTGTTAAGTCTAATTTTGTAGTAATCATTATATTTATTTTCTAGTTTGACTGTGCTTATTGTTCATATCTGTTTTGTAAAGGCTAGGGGTATTTAAGTCCCATTAGAGCCTTTGTTTTGTAACTTTGGCACTCACATTTAATTGATCTGATTACTTTGTGCTTCCATACTTTCTCTCTCTACTTTCTCTCTCTAAAGATTTAAAGATTCTTGGATTCTCAATTGGTATCAGAGCAATTTGAATCTTGAGAGGATTGAGAGATTAGTGATTTAGTTTCTGGATTTGTGAATTGAAGCAGAAAACTCGATCATTTTCTTGATTTTTCAAGAAAATCTTGTTTTTTGCTTCTTCATCAAATTTGGACAGGATTTTGAACAATTTGTGTTGAAATTGGTCTTATTAGATTCGTAATTGCCATTCGATCATATTTGCTTCACATGTTTTTGCATAAAAACCATGATATGATCTTCGATTTTGTGTTTTTGTGATTTTTCTGAAAAAGTCGTTAAACGTACTGTTACATTCTAGTTTTTTAGATTTAGTGGTTTTTAATCGAGTTTGATAATCAAAAGTTGTTAGAAAGGTGTTTTCGATATTCAGTGTGTGTTTTTCATGCATAATTTTCTTGGTTTGAATTGATCTTGCGTAATTTGTGAGTTTTTTAAAGTTTGTGCTTCATTCATACAAGTTTGCGCCTCATTCATAATAGTTTGCGATTCATTCATATATTTTGCTTAAAGTTCTTTGTGGTCTAACTCGTGTGTTAGTGAATTTTCAGGTTTGCGGTTCACGTTGGAAACGCAAAGCTTCTAGTTTCATAATAGTTTGCGATTCATTCATATATTTTGCTTAAAGTTCTTTGTGGTCTAACTCGTGTGTTAGTGAATTTTCAGGTTTGCAGTTCACGTTGGAAACGTAAAGCTTCTAGTTTCTCGGCTCTAGTTTAATACGCAAAATATCAGTTTGCGTTTCACTCTGTATACGCAAAGTATACTTCGCATTTCTCTCTTCTAGCGAAAATATCCTCATCGTGCATCAAGTTTTCGCTTCTCTTGCAACGCAAAGTCTACTCACGCGAAGCTTCATCTTGCATTTCACTAAGCAAACGCAAAGTTCAGTTCGCGGTTCTCCCTTGAAACGCAAACCTCTAGTTTGCACGTCTCCCATACTTAGAAAATTTCCAAAAATTTTCTGATTTTTTTCACAAGATGTCTTTGCAAGCACAAATCTACAAAAATGACCTCATGATGTCTTTGGGGTCTGATACTCGTCCACCAGTTCTCATCAATGAGAACGAATTCGAACAGTGGCATGATCGGTTTTTCAACTTTATTGAAAGGCAACCGAATGGGGAAAACATGATGAAATCTCTGAATGAGGGTCTTATGGAGAGGCCAATGAAAGTGATCCCAGCTACTGCTACTACTCCAGCTATAACAGTTGAAAAAGCTTTAAGAGATTATGAAGCTGAAGAGCTCTTAAGATATCAAGCAGACAGTCAGGCTAAGTCAAATCTGATCCTTGCTCTTCCCAACTCCATCTATATCAGAATCGATTGCTTCAAACATAACCCAATGCTGATGTGGACACAACTTGAGAAGATTATGCCTGGTACTGCAATGTCTACTCAGTTACGATAGACCAGGTACATGAACAACTTTGAAAAGTTCAAGGCCAACGATGGGGAGAGTTTGAAAAATGTTTTTGATCGATTATGGGCTGTTATCAATGATCTCTACAAGATTAAAGTTACCAAGACTGAGTTGGAGGCTAACTTGAAGTTTCTGAACGCTTTACAACCTGAGTGGAACAAGTCATGCCACAGAATGAGAAACGATGTCAGAATCTCAACCATTCCAATTCAGGAGTTATACGAAATCTTGATGACAGATGAATCTATGGTAATGGAGAAGAAGACGAAAATGGATAAGAAGAACAAGCCTCTGTCAGTAGATCCCATTGCTCTTATAGCTAGCCAACTGGCTGAGCAAGCTTTGACTGAATTAGCTTATGATGGATCAACGGATGATGATGGCAAAGCTCTAGAAAATGCCATGATACTTTTGACTCAGCACTATCAGAAGAGATTCAAGCATAGATCTGGTTCAAACAACCTGCGGTTTACTTCTGGTTCTAAAAAGATAGAACCTGGTGCTCCTTCAAAGACATACACTCCAAAGTATGAACCAGCTAAGGTGGTTGAACAGAAGAAGGATGAGAAAAAGGTGATGAATTGCTTTAACTGTGGAAAGCCTGGACATATTGCTAAGGAATGCAGAGTCAAAGTGGTAAAAGATGCTGCTTTTTACCGAAAGAAGTTGTCTCTAGCTGAAAAGAAGGAAAGTGGAACTATCCTGTTGGCCGAAGAAGAATACTGGTTGGATCATTCGGACAACGAGGCTGAAAATGAGGAACTGTGACTATGTGCTTTATAGGTGATGAAAAATCTGATGATGAGGAAGAGGATACCTCATCTGATGGTTCTGAGGTAATATCTTAGTTTAACTACAATTTATTTTTATCTCAAATGAATGTTTTTATCACTGCTTTGCATGAATTGCGCTCAAAGTTCGTTTCTGGAAAGTTTGAAAATCAAGAAAAGTATGATTTAATCGAAAAACTGCAAATTTCTTTAAAGGATGAAAAGTCAATTTTAATTGACACAAAAGAGAAATTTAATAAGCAGTTGGTCGAGTTAGAAAATTCAAATCAGACTTATCATGATTCGTTGACTGAACTGACTTCTTCAAATAAAATTCTTTCTGACAAAATAATTGTTTTAGAAAGGAAATTGTATAAAAGAGAATAGTCTGAGCAAACCATTTTCATGAATAAACCAAGGAGTGAAGAAGCCATAAAAGAAAAGTGGGGACTTGGTTTTGAAAACCCGCATTTTTTAAATCATGCTAAAAATGAAGTTCCTACTTTATACGAATATGATCATTTTACTCTTGCAAGATATGCTCCTCGGTTTAAATTTTTTTGGACAACTGAGAAACAAATTTTGGAAGAAGAAAATGTGAAAAGAATGAAAAACAAGAGGATGGAAATGCCATTTGTTTACACCTCTGAAAATGCAAAGTATTTTCCTGATAAATCTAAGAAATCTAGAAAATCTAAAAATATTTTAGATGTCAAATCTTCCAATAAATCTTCATTTACAACAGATTTTGTTGATATTTTTACTAACATTGATAAGGAAAATGTATCTCCGGTGTCTTATGATACTAAGAAATACATTCCCCCGTTAGTGTTAGAAGGAAAGATTGTTGATCTTGAAGATAGATTGGAAGAACAAAATCTTCAAACTTGTTTAGAAAACGATTTATTTCTTTTTATAATGAAAACAAGTTTTGAAGATAAAATTTCTTCTGGATTGTCAACAGATTCCAAGGAAAATGCTAAAGTTTTACAAAATAATGGCCATTTGCGTTCCACGTTGGAAACGCAAACTGATAGTTTGCGCATGCAGTTGGACGCGCAAAGCTCAGTTTGCGCCTCCAATGGGAAGCGCAAACCTCCTCCAGACTTGCACAATTTTGAAAATTTTCACTCTGAGGCTAGTTGTTCAATGTCAAATGCTAAGACTGATTTCTTTGATAATATTTCTTCTTCTGATTCAATTATTGATGATTCTTTACTGCTAAATACTCAATTTTATAAAAAGAAGCGTAAAAGAAGAAGATCAAAGAAGTCAAAGAAACATGATACTGTCTTATCTGAAAATTCTAATGTTTCTGATTTTTCTTCTTCAGATTGGACTGTGAGGAAGTCACCAAGGCAGATTTGGAGGATGAAACAACAAATTTTAGAATCTGAACTGATAGGAGTTAACTGTGTAGACAATCTTTGTGATACTGATACATTTGCTACATGTAATAAAAATCCAAAATATTCTTTTCAACAAATGTTTGATATATCAAAGAATATCTCATATGCTTCTTCTAGTTCTAGTTCTGATTCTGATAATTGTGTTTTATCTTCTATTGATAATTGCTTTCATTCTTGCATGAAAAATAAATCTGTGAAAAATAAAAGACATAAATCTAACAAGGGACCCATAAGCATATGGGTACCTAAAAAGGTGTAGTTTCTGTGTGTGCAGCTTAGTCAATTATGGTATCTGGACTCGGGATGTTCAAAACATATGACTGGCAACAAATCACTTCTGTCTAATTTTAAAGATAAATGTTGCGGTCGTGTGAAATTTGGCAACTGTGAGACAGCTCCGATTCTTGGTTATGGTGATCTAGTTCAGGGTAACATAATTGTAAAAAGAGTAATCTACGTCGAGGGTCTAAGTCACAACCTTTGCAGCATAGGACAGTTCTGCGATAAAGACCTTGAAGTAAGTTTCAAATCCAAAAGAGTTGCAGTGAAGAATGATAATGGCAAGGATCTTCTGGTGGGAAAAAGACACTCAAATTTGTATACCATTGATCTTTCCAAGATCAAAATTCCTTCAGATATCTGCTTGCTTTCTAAAGCTTCTGTTCAAGAAAGTTGGATTTGGCACAGACGTTTAGCTCACCTCAACTTTAAGTATATGGATCGCCTGGTCAAGAATGATTCAGTGAGAGGTCTTCCAGTTCTCCGTTTCCAGAAAGACCATCTATGCCAGGATTGTGAGAAAGGAAAAATGAAGAAATCTCCTCACAAGCCTAAACCTGAACACTGCACGTCGGCTATTCTTGATCTTTTGCATGTTGATTTGTGTGGTCCGATGAAGACGAAGAGTTTAGGACATAAGAAATATGTTTTGGTGATTGTTGATGATTACTCCAGATATACTTGGGTAAAATTTCTGAATTCAAAAGACGAGACTCCTGAAGTACTCACCAACCTCATCAAGACAACTCAGACAAATAAGCAGAAGCAAGTGAAAGTGGTAAGATCTGACAATGGCATTGAATTCAAAAATAGTACTCTTCAGGCATTCTATGAATCTCAAGGAATACAACAACAATTTTCTGCTGCACGTACTTTGCAACAGAACGGCGTTGTTGAAAGAAGAAACAGAACGCTTGTTGAGTCCGCCAGATCAATGCTCGCTTATTCAGGTCTATCTTTGTCTTATTGGGCTGAAGCAGTATCAACTGCCTGTCATACACAGAACAGATCAATTCTGCATCGTCGTTTCAACAAAACACCATATGAACTTATGAACGGGATAAAACCGAACATCAAGTATTTCAAGTCATTCGGGTGTAAATGCTACGTTCTGAATGACAGGGACAATCTCAACAAGTTTAGTCCAAAGGCAGACGAGGGTGTATTCGTGGGTTATTCTTCAAACTCTGCCGCTTATAGAGTTTTTCTGATCTCTGCAAGAAAGTTCATAGAGAGTGTCAATGTAAAATTTGACGAAGCTGCTGATTTGGTTTCTAGTCACTCAAACTCAGAACCCGCTATTACTGAAAATTCAGTTTCTGAACAATTCAGTTCAGAACCTGCTCTTTCACCGGATAACCAGGATTTTTCTACTCCTTCTTCTAATCTTTCTGATCTTGATTTTCTATTTGAAAACTTTTATAACGATGTGCCTAGATCTAATTCTGAAAATGTTTCTAATGTTTTGAATCAGGAAACTGAGAGCTCATCTATTCCAAATTCCGCTGCATCTATCTCTGACAATGATGCTGCACCAGTCTCTCCTGTTCAACAAGAACTGGCACAACAAGATTTTGTTCAATTAGACAATGTTCAATCAGAAACTGAGCCTATTCATGAAGAACATACTCAGGAAGAGTCTATTCAAGATCAACCTGTTCAAGAGGAATCACTTCAGGAAGAAGTACAGAATGATGTTATTCAACAAACTGTTCCCGAATCTGATTCAGAGATTGTTGAGATACCTCCTCCTCAAGTTGAAACTATTTTTATATCTTCATCTGATGTAGAAGTTTCTGAACCTCCCTCTCTTCAATTAGAAGTGGTTCAAGATGTAATTGATTCTCTCCCTCATACAACAAAATGAACAAGATCTCATCCAAGTCATCAAATTATTGGAGATCCTCAAGCCAGTGTTTCTACACGCTCCAAGTCGGCTACTTCCAACGAATGTCTCTTTACTTGCTTCTTAAGCAGGATTGAACCTACAAAAGTTTCTGAATCATTGGAAGACCCGGATTGGATTATTGCTATGCAAGAGGAGCTCAATCAATTTGATGCGCTCAAAGTGTGGAGACTTGTACCAAGGCCAAAAGGAAAAAGCATAATTGGTACAAAGTGGATATTCAAGAATAAAAAGGATAAAGATGGTATCGTTATGCGTAATAAAGAAAGATTGGTAGCCAAAGGATATCGAAAAGAAGAAGGTATTGACTACGATGAAACATTTGCACCCTTTGCCAGATTGGAAGCTATCCGAATGTTTCTTTCCTTTACTGCTTATCGCAACTTCACTGTATATCAAATGGACGTCAAGACGACATTTCTCAATGGCAAGCTTAAAGAAGAAGTATATGTATCTCAGCCAAAGGGATTTGTTGACAAAGATCGTCCAGATTATGTATATTTTCTCGATAAAGCATTGTATGGTTTGAAACAAGCTCCACGGGCGTGGTATGACGAGTTGTCAGCTTTCTTGGTCAAATCCGGTTTTACCAAAGGGTCTATCGATACTACTCTTTTCATTTATAGAACTAATCTTGATATCTGCTTAGTACAAATATACGTAGATGATATTATTTTCGGTGCGACTAACAAATCTTTGTGTACTTGGTTTTCTGATTTAATGACCTCTAGATTTCAGATGAGCATGATGGGAGAAATCAACTTCTTCCTCGGCTTACAAGTGAAGCAGCTTCCAGATGGAATCTTCATCAATCAGTCAAAGTACGTATTTGACATTTTGAAGAAATTCAAGATGGACAAATCTACTTCAATCGGAACGCCGATGGCTCACGGTGCCAAACTCGGACTCGATTCAGATGGAAAAGTTTTGGATCAAAAGACATACAGAGGGATGATCGGATCGCTGATGTATCTAATAGCCAGTCGCCCGGATATAATGTTCTCCACGTGCTTGTGTGCCTGATTCCAAGCTAAACCAAAAGAATCTCATCTTTTAGCAGTCAAACGCATTTTTAGATATATTAAAGGAACTCCTTATTTAGGATTATGGTATCCCAAAAGTTCTGACTATAATTTGATTGCTTATTCAGATGCAAATTTTGGTGGTAATCAATTGGACAGGAAGAGTACTTCCGGTCATCTTCAGTTTTTAGGTGACAGACTGATAAGCTGGGCGTCGAAAAAGCAAAACTGTGTTTCAATATCAACAGCCGAAGTTGAATACGTCGCTGCAGCTAGTCGCTGTGCTCAAGTGCACTGGATGAAAACGCAACTTCGTGATTACGGAATGCTATACAAGACAGTGCCGATATATTGTGACAGCAAGTCTGCAATTGCGATATCGGTCAATCCAATCCAGCACACCAAGACCAAGCACATGGACATGAGATACCATTTTATAAAGTATCACGTGGAAGAAGGTACTATTGAGTTATATTTTGTCCCAACTGAATATCAACTTGTTGATATATTTACAAAAGCTTTAGATGAAAAACGTTTTCATTTTTTGCTTTCAAAACTAGGCATGTTGAATTTAAAAGTTTAAATCTTTACAAATTTTATTCTATAAAGTAAAATCTTTCAGATTTTCTTTCTTTTGAATAAAATGTGTGTCTAGGATCTTTTACAAGTCGCCTTGTTTATATTAAAGTTTCATATGTTCAAATTTCAAATCTTACAAACCTCGAAAAGTCAGCAACATGATTGACGCTTTAGATTCTGCTTTAAAGATATGTGAGTCGGCATATTTATGGTTTACTTTGCTTGAACAACCTAAGTGATCAGAATTGTAAATTGTAATGAAAATATGGGCTAAGCGATTCAATATAGATCTGAGTTATTGAGATGATTTTTTTAAGCATATAAAATACAGAAATCTCTGAGTTTAAAAGTTTGTACCCGTGACCTTTCTAATTCGGGAAAGTAAGTTTCGTGGGATGCTTGACATCTGGTCCCCTAAGGTCATTTGGTCAGGGAGTGATCGAACAGAAATCCTTCTATAAAATCAGATCGAAAGTCATGTTTTACTGGTATGAATGGGTTTAGAATATGTCGATGTAGCCTTTTTGATTCGGGAAAGTAAGTTCCAAGGGGTGCTTGACAGCTAGTCCCCTAAGGCCAGCTTGTCTGGGAGCGGCTGACCCAAATCCTGCAATAGGGTCAGATAGAAAGTTACGTTTATGGCATGTTCTTTACATACCGAACTCTTTGATTAAAAGATACCAAAGTGCACATCGCTTAAAAGATGCCAAAGAGCACACTCATGTGAAGATGCCAATGTGCACACTGCTAAAAGATGCCAATGAGCACACATCTCTTGATACTTGGTGATATATTTTGAGCTGCGATAAACCTGTAAATTTGTGAAAATCTTATTTCTTGATGCTTTAGTGTCTGTACATGCAAAGTTCTCCATTTTATGTTTAGATTTGCATTTTTCTTGAAGCTAATTAAAGATCGCATGCGAGCACACTGATTAGATACCTGCAAGTGTTTGAAACTGCACATGTTTTAACTTGATATGCAATGAAACTTGTTCTGGTATCCAGCAACACATGCTTGATTTCAACTGATTGATAAATCTGGGATATTTTACTGAGTAGACTTTAATTTGTTTAGTGTTTAAAAGTTTATATATTCAGTTGTTACAAAAATTATATTCAATATGATCATCTTTCATACTGATGCCTTTATGATTGAGTATCTATGTTTTTATATATGGTTTATGCAATTTTCAAGGGGAGAGCTTATCTGAAAAAGTTATCTGATCTTTTCTGTGTTTGAGGGGGAGTAAGTAAGAAAATTATTTGTGCTGATCAGAAGTTAAATAGGTATGTTTCTCAGATTTTTCTACACATTTGCTATACTAACAGTTAAATTTTTGTGCATTTGTGTAGGGGGAGTGAAAGGATTTCAGGTATATTTTTACAATTTTTTTTTTATTTTTTTATGTTATGTTTTTTTAGCTTTAGTTTTGTTTTAGTTTTCTTGGTTTAAATAGTGTTTTTCTATTTCATTTTTCTTTTTCCCGCTTGATTGTTCCTTCTATCTGACCTTCGGCCTCCTATTCTCTCTCTGTCAAATTCTTTCTTGTGCTAAACCCTAATCTGATTTCTTTCAGATTTTGATACACGAACTCAAGGTATGTTTTTGATTCTCTTTTACTTTCATTCTTCGTTTTTGATTTGGTTTATATTGTATGTTTATTTGACTTACATGCTCTTAATCTGATACTCATTGTTTTCGAACTGTTCCTATTCTTAGATTCACTTTGTGGTTGTTTGTTGTTTGAATTGGATATTGGGTTTTGCTTAGAACTGATAATCGATCATCATGTATGCTTCTTTTATCTTTAATTTCATGTATTCTTGCTTTAATTTTGTTTTTTGTTGTTTTCGGTTTTATTTCTCGTGAAAACTAAGTTTATGTACAAGTATGATAGACCCGCAAAGTGAACTTTGCGCGTCTAACTAGAAACGCAAAGTGAACTTTGCGCGTCTAACTAGAAACGCAAAGTCTACTTTGCGCTTCTAACTTGTTACGCAAACTTATTGTTTTTGTTTTCTTTGTTCTTTCAAGTGTAGTTTACGTATCAACTAGGACACGCAAAGTCTACTTTGCGTCTCCTCTTTGACACGCAAACTCTCTTTGTGTTTGTGTTTGTCTTGTTTTGTTTCTCTAAGTATAGTTTTCGGACCATGTTAGATACGCAAACTTACTTTTGCGACTCATGACTGCAACGCAAACTTGGCTTTGCGTTTCACGTTCAACACGCAAACCTTGGTTTGCACTTCTAACTTGGCACGCAAACCATACTTAGATATTTTTTTCATTTTTGTCTAATTCTTTTTCATTTTGTTTTCCAGGTCTATTATGTCTTCTAAAACAAATACAAATCCCATGATTCAAGACGAGAATGTCATTCTCGATGATCCGTCTGATCGAGCTTCCAATGAGACTCCCATGCCGTCTCACCTTTCTATTGGGGCTGATCTTTCTGTTTCTCGCCATACACCAAATGATGTGTTCCCAACCATCATGTATATGCCTTACAAGCCAAACAACTATCACGTGGATTTTGACAGAATCAAGATACATCCGGTGATACGAGCAATTCTCAGAGGTCATCCACTTGCCCCTGCTCTTTCTTACTGCGCAGATGTTCCTGAAGTTTATCTACAGCAGGCATGGCATACAATTACAAAGAATGAACTGGCTCGTCCGCACCGCTTTGAGCTTCAAATAGATCAGTATGATTCTTATCTTTCATTCAAGCGTCTCAGACTTATACTGGAGCTTCCTGAACCTAATTCCCGACCTGGCCGAACTACATATGACATCTTTCCATCTGAAGAGGAAGTATTTGAAGGGATGAATCTTGGATATGTTGGTACTTTGAACAAAGTTATAGACTTTGACAAGTCTAATCTACCTCCAGTATGGTATGCACTGTTCTCAGTTATCATTAGATGCCTGACATCGAAGCATTCTGGCACAGATAGTGCAAGTTTACTGTATCTCCATTTGTTCCATGCAGTCGTCTATGACTTGCATGTCGACTACACTTTTATTTTTTGGACCGAACTCTCGGAGGTGGTACATGACAAGTTCACCAACAAGAAACGGAAGTTCATTCCGTTCGTTAGATTTCTTAAGCTTATTGTTCGAAGATTATCTTGGCCTCAGGTTTCAGACAACGAGATGACATATATTCAGAAGCAGAAGAGGTCTTTCACCAATTCTATGACCATTCCATATGCTCTTATCGCCAACTACGCTGATGTTACTGATGAGAATGTCATAGAATATTGCATGGAGAATGAGTTTATGGAGGTTGTACAAGATGAGCCTTCTCATGACACTCAAGTTGTTGCTGAACATGAAGTTGAAGTTGAAGCAGCTGCTAATCAAGAATTTGAAACAATTACTGAAACTGAAGTTGATATAGTTGTTAATCAAGAGTTTGAAGTACCTGCCGTACAAGAAGTTGAGGAAACTGTTGCATCTCAACAAATTGAATCTGTTATTGCTGATATTGGTACTGAAGCTACTGATGCTACTGTTTTTGATTTTGAAGATGAAGATGATTCTGCTGCTGATACTGCTCTTTCTAGTGATAAAGATGGTGAAGATGCATATGATAATGATGATGATTATGATAGTGATAAACCAAGTCTTAAGGTTTATGAAAGGAAGGTTAGGACACCGGAAGTGGTTGTTTCAACAGAAGTTATCTCTGAAGATGATTTTGTTCCTGTTAATCCTTATGTTGCACATCTTCAAGTAGATGAATTGGATACAACATTTGATCAAGCCTCAGCTTTGGTACAAAGTCAAGCTCCGACAACTTCGCTTGCGGCCATTCAGTCTTCTGATCAAGTTCCAGCTGTAGAACTTTCTTCTGATCAAGCTAGGGTATCTTCTGACAAATTCTCTACTTTGAATGATGTTATTCGTCAGTTATCAGAGAAAATGGATGCAGAAAAGGAAGCGCAAATTCTAAAGTTGAAGACTTTCTTCAAAGGCAAGATGCCTGAGATTGATACATCTGTAATTCCTCCAGAGAATCCTTTCAGACAACCAACTGGGTTAGTTCTTCGTGAACCTTCTTCTGCTGTGACTTCAACTACTTCTCCAATTGTTACTCTTCCGTTTCCTTCGGTGGTTTCTATGTCTGCGGGAATTTCTATGTCTGCTCCTTCTGGTACATCTTCAAGGTTTTCTCTTCATGATCTTCCTATTTCTGAGCTGAGTGATCTACTATATGCGCGTCTACTGTCTATGTCACTGCCTCAACATCAGGATCAAGATCTTCTTTCTTTACTACGGAACTTCCAACCTACGCCGCCTCCAGTTCATTCTTCTGAATCTGACCGGGTTACTGCTTTGTCTGATGAGTTTCATGCATTCAGATCAGAAGTTCGTACAGGTTTTTCTGATCTCAAATCTTTTATGTCTCAAGCCTTCTCTGATTTATCTTCCAGGCTTGATTTTCACGAACAAAGTTGCAGAACTGAGGTCGGCCCGTCTCTTAAGCGCCGACATGACCAAGATGATCCTGATCATCAAGGCCATGAGGGGGAGATGGCAAAGAGACCGAGAGTTGAAGGATCTATTGAAGCTAGAGAAGATATTCAAGAAGAAGTGGTGGGTGATAAAGGAAAGAGTGGTGAAACTGTTCAAGACTGCAACATTCAGGATTTAGTGAATGTTATGATTGAAAATGTTGATCTGTCTTCCTTGCATAATGAACTGAATATTTCTGAGAGTAATATTAACAATAATATGCAAATTGTTGTTTATATGGATCCAGATGTTTCTGCAAATGTTCATGAAGTTGAAGAATCTGAAGCTGCAAATTACATGAGGACATTCTTTGCTAATTTCATAGAGATTAATTCTGATGATGATGAAGATGTCAGATTTGAAAAGATTTGTCAAGTCAATGAAGAAGACTGTGATGATATCGTTATCAAATCAGATACAGAAGATGACTCAGTGTTCATGGATGCGAAAGATGAAGAAGAAGCATATTTGTTATACAGTGATCTTCCTGCTCATGATGAGATTCCTGAATCAGCTAATGTCATATCTACTCCTATTGATAGTTCAGCTCCGACTACCACTATTCCTTCAAGATCATTTGAAGATGGTCAGTCGTCAAGAGCAGAAGCTGATGTTCCACCTTCTGATCCTGTAATTCCACCATCTATTCTAGAAGAAGGACCAACTTTATCTAGACATCAAAGACAAAGGAATTTGCATTGTAGATATTTGGCATCAAGGCAAAGATCAGCCTTTCTAGAAGACACTCAGAAAAACATCTTTGTCTCTAGAAGAAGGTCGATTAACATCTATGCAATCCTTGGAGTAGAGAAAGAGTCAAATGCCTATCAATATGAATACTTAATGTTCATTAAGTGTCAGCGCAAAAGGAATAATACCGTGTCTTCTCAACACTTGATTGTTCGAGTCATCAGTGTCACAATCAACAAGTTTGTGAATATCTGGTATCCTGATTTTGAAGTTGAAAGAAGAGACTGCAAGCGGTATAAATTTTCAGAGGCAGACTTCACTGACCTTTCTATAGATGATATTGAATTCTTATATGATCACTTCAAGAATCTGTATCATAGATCACAGGATATTTCACAAGCTTTGTTCGTCATTAAAAGATTCATACGACGACAAATCCGATTCTTCCGAGTTTTTGATTTTCAGATGGCCGTCGAAAGTTTTCAGCCGGTTGTTAATCTTCTCAGGCCCAACCGAAGCTTACCGAACTTAGAGTCTTATCCTCTTCTCACCATTGTTGAAGATCCATATGGAGTTGTGTACAATAATGGCTCTAATGAAAAATGCTTTCTCAGGTTTGAAGAAATTGCTTACTACTCCGATGGAACCTTAAAGGTGATCAAGCTTTAGTTGGAGCAACGTCTAAAGGATGCTAAAAGAAGATTTTTGGAAATAAGAGCAAATGCATTTCATGTTGATAATGACGAGATTCGACTTCTCCAGAAGACTTTAGATTCAATTCAAGAGAGATTGAATCTCCGCTCAACTCTAAGACGACTGGAAGTTTTAGTTGGTTTGAATAGACTTCGTCAAAGAGAAGAGCGTCTGTGATTCTCCAAAATCGCCTGGTTGGTCTATGCTGTTTTTGAAGATTGTTTTTGAAGACCACGGCGTCAATGATTACTAAGGGGGAGATTGTTAAGTCTAATTTTGTAGTAATCATTGTATTTATTTTCTAGTCTGACTGTGCTTATTGTTCATATCTGTTTTGTAAAGGCTAGGGGTATTTAAGTCCCTTTAGAGCCTTTGTTTTGTAACTTTGGCACTCACATTTAATTGATCTGATTACTTTGCGCTTCCATACTTTCTCTTTCTACTTTCTCTCTCTAAAGATTTAGAGATTCTTAGATTCTCATCTTTTCTAAAGCTTCTCTTCAAAGTCTTTTAGTTTCTCAATCAGCTTATTTTTTCTCAAAAAGACTTGAATTAAATTTATGAGCATACTCATCCTTTTCACTCTCTGATTTTTAAAATTTATCTGAGAGTGCAGATAATTGATTTTTCAATGAATATTTTTCTTGAGCAAGTGTTTCCTTTTTCACCTTTTAAAACATTTGCCCAACAAAGATTTTCAACACCTTCTTCATTTATTCTTAAAATCACTCTGCTTTTGGTTTCCAATCTTGCTTCTAAAGAAGAAACAAGATATCACTCCTTTATAAGTTTTCTTCTAAATCTTGGAGTTTAAGCATCATGTTTTGCATTTTTCCACAAAACCAAAATAAGAAAGATTATTTACCTCCAACAAAGATTCTAAATACCATGAATTCTGATAATCATTGTCAAAGTTCTCCTCATCACCATTCTTTGACATAAAACACAAATGAGCTTGTACTTCATCATTAGATTCATCATTTGTCAAATCATGCCAGTGATCATCCTCGGCCATGAGTGCTTTTCCAACTTCCTTCTCTTTGTCCAGAAGCATCATATTTTTGTAATAATCAGAATTTCTCATAACCGGCTTCTGATAGTCTTAGGTGTAGTGACCTGGTTTGCCACAGTTGTAACATTTTATCCCATCATCAATATTTTTATCCCGATCCTTCTTTTACACAAACTTCCTGTTCTCTAATTTCCTTTCTTCATATTTCTCTTTCCTTCAAACGTGTCCTTATTCTCATAGTGTTAGACCCAGAAGAGTATATCTGACTGTTAGACGAAGATTTATTGTAAAATTTCCTCTAGAATGCCTTAGTCTGTAAAGCCATAGCTTGTTGCAAGTCTTTCATTTCAGAGTCTGAATCACTACTATTGTCTTCACCTACATTAGATTCACTCCTTTGCTTTTCTATTCTTGAACTTCTAGATCTTTCTCTGTTCTCAACTACTAAAGCCAAAGGACCTTCTTCTTCATTTTTCTTCTTCACATCCATCATATGTTTCTTCTTCACATCCATCATCTCCAAGACTTCTTCTTCATTTTTCTTAAGTGTCTCATACACCTCATGAAGACCAATCTCATCTAAATCCTTCTTGTGCTTGATGTAAGAAGAAAACATTTTCCACTCAAGTAGAAGATTACTCAACAACTTGACATTGTTTTAAATTGTTGTCTTTTTAATGTTATTTCCTCAATTCATTCAACAAGTTAGAAAATCTATCATATGTTTCTTCTAAAGTTTCCCCATCTCTTGGTTTGAAATCTTCATAGCTTGTAATGCAGTTAGTCTTTTTAAGCTGAGTTCCAACCTTAGTACCCATCATCAACTTCTAAACTTGTTCCCACATACCCTTTGCAGTGTCTTTTTAGCTATCAACACTTGTGTAAATTTCATTTGTCATACCGTGAAGAAGGAATGACTTAGCTAATTGATCAACTTTTAGCCTTCTTGCCTCTTCTGGTGTAAGCTTTGATTTTGGTTTTGGAGCAATTTGAGCAGGTTTTGGTAAATCATCATCAGGTATAAGAGGAACTTCCATGTCTGGCCATTTCAGTGGACCTTTATTTAAAGAAGCTATAATAACATCAAAATGGTCATGCCTTTGAATTCCAAAGATTTGTCCTTCCACAGAGGAGAATCACCTTTGAATAAAACATGAAGTTTAGATTCAGATCGAATTGCCATGGCTTCCCTTGAAGATATTGTTATATCCACTTGTATGATCATAGATCAAAGAATTTGAATTAGTTTAATAAACCACAAACAATTCTCATAAAGTCAACCAAAGTCAAACTATCAACTTCTGTCACACAAAACAATACCAACCACACCCTTTAAAATTTGTTGCACACCACTTGATCAAGGACCATGTTTGTCGCACAAAACTTGGCTGATAACCCAAAGATGTCTCTCAACACTGTGCGAGGACCTTAACTTTTCGCACACGGTTTATGCGAGGAGATACTATTCATAGTCTATGTTATGTGATAAACCACTTTGCCACACAAAACCCATGCAATAACCAATCTTTGTTGCACACAAAGAGTCCAATTACAATGGATGTAGTGTTGTGCGATAACTATGAATATACACTTGTGTGATAACTAAGATGTTCTTGAGAGTTCAACACTAATCCATGATTTTCATCCCAAAACTTATCTTATTGCTCTGAAAATTTAGTATGATGCTCGAAATACTATTCCAAACACTTCTAATACTACAAGATTTTTCAAGCACAAACTTACTCAATGATTCTTGATCAAAACAGTAGCTTAAGAATTCGAAACAAAAACTCTCCAAAACTCAAAATTCTTGATTGAATTATGTTCTGATGCTGAATTAAGATACTCGGAATCGATTCACTATCAAAATCAATCAAATTGAACCTAGAATTACAACCAAAAACACTCAAAACTGTAGAAATTTGTTTCCACGGTCGATCTTTCCTTCTTTCTTCAAGAACAAGATGAAACTAATGCAAAAACTAAGATCCTCTGCTCTGATACCAATTGATAGTTCCAGTTTAACAAGTGCAATCAAACAACATAATCCATATCAATGGAAGAATCACTCTTGTCATATATCTTTAAAGAGAGTTTACAATATGTGCTCACAATTTACAAGTATAGAATGATTCATGATTACAAAATTAAAGAAGAAACAAAAGTATTTATACCCCTTGGGTATTTTACAAAGTAAGCCCCTCAACTTTAATACAATTACAAATTAAACCCTAACAAAAGTGCATATGAAAATAAATATTTCGTAATAGCAAGCTTAGCGTGCGAAAGCTTATGCACTAACGATGGTGCGTGGTTGCCCCGAGGAATCGTTTACCCGACTCCCTGCATTTCTCTATAATTTGGAGGTTTGTAATCCTAGTACCTTTACCCGAATAAGGACAGATAATACAGGACGTTTTGAGATGAGTTTTACTGCCCTTGGTTGCATGGTACGTATAATTTTCCTCTAACTTTTTCACCACTATGGACTTCATTTATAATTTTTGCACTAATAGGCATTATAATTTTCTAATGTGTAAACCACCTAATTTCCAGATTCGGTCATTTCTGGGACACTTGCGTAGGGTCCTTATAATAGATGGCACTCAATTGAAGGGGCCTTACTTGGGCACAATGTTCTTAGCATTCTTATGGAAGCAAATAACCAAATTGTGTCCATCGATTTTGGAGTCGGTAGGTCTGTGAGTGGAGAGGTTTGAATTTTGTTTTTGTCCATGTTGAAGCAATGTATCGGAGAAATGGAAGGGTTAGTGTTCGTATTCGACAGGGTTGCTTCAATAAACCAATCTATTAGAACAGTGTATCCAAGGGCCCATCATGGGCTTTGTTGTCACCATATGATGATGAATGTAAAAGCCAAGGACAATATGGTCAAGTATAAGAAGAATTTATTTTGGAAGACGTGTAAAGTATACACAGTGGAGGAAGTTGAACTGAGAATGTCAGTTATACGAGGCGCTCTACCTCTCAGAGCTCCACTTATGGATGAGGTTGGGCTAGAGAAAGGGTCAAGGGCCAATTTCCCAGGAATGCATTACATTGGGGTATTTATATCTTTGTAATCTACTATAATATATTGGGGTATTTATCTTTTCTTCTAACGAGTTACGCAATTATAGCTAAACCACACAATTATGTAAACTATTTTATTCATAGGAGAAGTAAAACATGAACATGGAACACAAAATTTGAAAGTACATTATTTTAGTGCGCATAAACAAAACATATGGAATTAAGCGCACATAAAGCTGACATACGAGACATATAACACTGAAGATGAGATAGGCTAAGGATAAAGTGATTTGCACTGCTCAATCCATGTCACTTTTTCGTTAATCTTTTGTTGCCATTTTTAAAAAATTTCCCTAGATTTA
Organism: Arctium minus; assembly: GCA_954870635.1. Taxonomy (NCBI): domain Eukaryota; kingdom Viridiplantae; phylum Streptophyta; class Magnoliopsida; order Asterales; family Asteraceae; genus Arctium; species Arctium minus. The sequence continues at coordinate 53,852,895 of OX941090.1, read as the reverse complement.
TAGCACGGTCATCTTCTTGCTTTATCTCCTTTTCTAGCTTCTATATAGCCTTATGTTTTTCTTTGATTATTGCGTAACTTTTAGGTCCGTAATTTTTTGAAAATCCGGTCTAGGTCCGCAATGGCACATCCGCAATATTCTGAATCTAGAAATTTTTGAGGGAATTTATAAGGCTTTTTCAGGGAATCTGTAGGCTTTTTTAGAGAATATGTAAGGCTTTCAGGCGAATCTTTAAGGCCTTTTCAAGTGAATATGTAAGGGTTTATATATCCGCAATGGGTTTATTGGCTATAAATCCCAGATATCACTACTACTTCCAAACCACATCAAAATAGAAGCTTCCCATAAATATCAGTTTTCAAATTTCATTTTCACATAAATAGACTTAAAAATGGCATCGAGAAGAACTCACCTATGGAGTTTTATAGGTCCATCTGAACCGCTTCCTGATTCTGTGTTCGACTTGTATTGTTAGTAATTTTGTTTTACTTCCACACATAAATTGTCTTACCGTAAAGTGTAATTTTTATTTTCATGCAATACTTACCGACTTTTATTGTTAGTAAATTTGTTTTACTTCCATAAATAGAGTTAATGAAAAGTCTATTTTTTTCCATCCAACAGATAACTATCCACTAATGTTCACGATGAAGGTCCATCATCAAGGATATTTCACACAACCACCGGGTAGGTGTTATGTCGATGGCATGCAAATTAATGTTGACCTACTAGATGCCTACAATGTTTGCATTCAACTTATGAATCATATAATGGAAGAAATAGGTACACGAACGGAGAAGTTTGAAAATGTATTTTAAAATACGAGATGGAGACTTAGAACGTTGATTACAATAACTGCTTGTTGACGAAGATTTTCAAAATATACATAATTATGTTGACTCTGATACCATCATTGAGGTGTATACCGAAAGGGATGGTGCATGGAGAAACGCTTCTCATGTAGCTTTCAGGGTTTGGCAATTGATTGATAATTTTAAAATTTGTGTAATCTATCACTTTTATTTTCTTGTACCATGTAATTGATTATGTTCTATTTCTTTTTTTTATCTACTCAATTCTCAATGTTCCCAATCAGAATTTTTACGTCTTTTTCAGGCGAATCTGCAAGGTTTTTAAGGCCTTTTCAAGTGAATCTATTAAGCTTTTTCACGAGAATCATTAAGCTTTTTCAAGCGAACATGTAAGACTTTTTCTGTACGTCCTCAATATATAAGAAAGAACAACTCAAACATTTAGTATAAGAAAGAACACCTCAAACATTTAACTGATCTTTTTTATTTGAAGGTAACATTAGTCTTTGGATCATTTTATTTAAACTAAACTAAAACATGAACACGAGACACATCAAATTAAAGGATATTATTTAAGCTCGCAAAAAAACAACACATGAGACTAGCAACTCTAATCTGTAATGTGTTGAAAACCCATTATAACCAGGAGCTCGTTTGTGTAGACTGTTAAGAACTTTTTTTCTTTGTCCTTCTTGGTGAAAGACGGGAATGTTATGATATTGATGCATAAGAAAGTCAACTAACCGTTCATGATAGTCTTAAGGCATTGTTAGTGGATAATTGTATCCAAGATTTAAGTGTGGAAAAGTCAAAGTCTGTATGGTCAAAGTCTTGTCAAGTCTTGTAAAGTCAACTTACTCTCAGTATGAGTGTTTGTATGTGAGGAAAGCATATGGCAGTATTTGTGGTGTGAGAGTTCATGTCACTGTATTGTTCATCTTGTTAGAAATACGACTTTGGAACTTTCTCTCTACACTCTCTCTCTAGATATTGTTCTTAAACTGTCAAATCTTGAATATATTGTTAGATTGCTTGAAATCGTGGACTTTCAATTGGTATCAGAGTGAGACAAAATCATTCAGGTTACTTGGATTTTACTTTGTGTTAGCTCCATGATCTCTCACATCTCAAGTGTTTGTGTAACAAGATTGGAATAGAAATGGACTAATTATTTAGAGAGAGAAACTAAATCTAATCTAGAGAGAGAGAGAAAGTGCTTAAGGACTACATTTTCATTAATTGGAATTATGAATTATTACAACTACAAGGCACCTATTTATAGTCCAATAACTATCACTACCTTGTTACAACTCTAAGCCCAAGCTCATCAACTACATAAGCCCAATAGGCCCAAGGCCTTTTACAAATACAAATCAAATACAATTAAATGTTATTTACTTTCCAACACTTTTATACACTAACACTTTGATTTGATTGAATTTTCGAATTTTGGAAGAACACGCACATATTTTTCTAAAAATCTCTGTTTCATTCAATTTTTATGTGAAATCGATTTTAATGCAAGAAAATGTTATCATAATGATCGATTTATGTTTGTAAAACTTTTTTGTGTTAATCATATCACCAAATTCACACTAAATCACTGTCAATTTTAAATTTTTGTGAGTTTTTGGTTAAAAATGTTCGAACATTGTGTTTGATCGATTCATTCATTTTTTGTTGTTTTTAATCAAAATCATGCATTAGAAAAGCGTTCTAAATCATATTTCGATCAACCCTGTGGAATTTCAAGTTTTGATTGTAGGTTTTAAAGAGTTTGATCGAAATTCGTATTCAATGATGAAGAACACGCAAGATCCAGAAAACGCGCAAGATTCATAAGTGAAGAACACGCACGACACTAAAAACGTACGTTATTGTTTGCACGAACAAAGAATGTGCACGTCTCTATCTGCGTGAACCTTGAACGCGCATGCTTTGTTCAGCACGAATCAACTACGCACATAAGCCTACTTGCGAGAAGCATTGCTACAGTGATCTGCGAGTTTCAGTGTTAAGCGAGAAGCATCTGCGAGTTCTCAAGTTCTGCGAGTTTACTTTTTGCGCAAAGTTATGTTGTCAAAAAATTTCTAAGTATAGAACGCGCTAAGGCATTGCGAGAATCTTAAGTCCAAAACGCGCATGACCTTATATGCGAGAAGTTCAAACGCGCACCCTTTGTTTTGCGTGAACCAGGAACGCGCACATGCCTGTTAGCGCGAAGTGAAGTGAACAGTGTTCTGCGAGTTTACTTGTTCTGCGAGTTTTTGCCTTAGAAAAATTTCTGATCTTTTCAAGTTTGATTTTTTATCTGAATATTTTTGGAACGATCATTTTGGAACGATCATTTCAAGCATACAATTCTCATTTCAAAAAATTTTATTTGAATATTTAGCACGGGACCCCGTGCTAAGTCTGCGGAGGGGGACATATTTCTGATAGTGATCAAAATTTTCTGATTTTTGTTAACGATCATTTTGAAGTAAATTTTTTCAGATATCAAGATGTCTACTATGTTATCAGGGAGAGACTGTGCTATAATGTACATGCCTGAAATACCTGCCATAGAAGCTGAACAGGATACATTGAAGATTCAGAATTCAAAGCTTCTAAATCAGATTCAGGAGTTTAAAGCTAAATTTGTTAATTCTGATAAAACTTCTGAATGTGCAAAATGTATTAATCATTCTAAATCTGATTTTGCAGGTATCATTAAGGCAAGAGAGAAAGATATTGCTATGAAAGAGAATATCATTGAGGCAAGAGGAAAGAAATCAAATTGAAAGAAAGATAAACAATCTTCAAAGCAAGTTGAAGACAACTGAACAACAAACATCAGAACTTAAAGCTGAATCAGTTGATCTACACATCAAGTTTAGTGCTTTTGAAGATCAAATTTCTGCATTGGAAGCCAAAAATGTTGATCTGATGAAAAATCTTAATGCAGATAATGTCAAAGCTGATTTGGAGAATGTTTATACTAAAAAGCTTTCTGACTTTTCTAAGAAAGTTTCTCAAGAGAAAAAGGATTTGGAGATAAGATGCATAAAACTCTCTAAGCAAGTGTCAGAATTTGAAAAGATCTTAATAACTGAAAGAGACACGTTTGCAAAAGAGAGAAAAGTTCTTGATGATAAAGTTTTTGAATTTCCCAAAAAAATCTCTGTTTTACAAGACTTACTTGATAAGGAAAGAAAAAAAACTCAAGAAAAGAAAAAGTTTTTTGAAACTAAAAAGAAAAACTCTGAAAAGAGAAATACTGGGATTTTCAAGGAAATATCTGAGTAGAACAAGAACTTAGAAAATGATTTTGAGCAATAACGTCTAATCTTTGAATCTGAAATATCTAAGCTCACATCCAAAATATCAGTTCTATCTTCAGACATTTTAAAAGAACAGATGGCAAAATCTGATTTGAAAAAGAAGTTTGACACACTTTCTGATGAAAGAAACATTTTGTTTAAAAAGATAAAGGACTTCGAAGCCGCAACTGTTGAATCAGTTTGTTCTTTTAAAACTGCTACAAGTTCAATTCATGACAATGTTTCAAAAAGAACAAGCGTCAAATCTAAAATTGTCAAATCAAATCAGATTCATCCAACTAATCTGTTTTATGACAAGTCTGTTGATAGTCTAGCGAACTTTTATGTTAAATCTCTTGAGAAGAACTTTTCGAAGAAAGAAAAGATGGTCTGGAGAGTGAAAGGTTCTCCTAATGACAAGAAGGACAAGTCATCCGCATTCACATCCAAAGCCAACAAGAACAATGCATCTAAAGGTAAATCTTTTGGTAAACATGATATGTTTTATTCTTCTAATCATTTGATCAAGATTGCTAAAAAGAAAATCTTTTGTTCTTACTATGGAGAGAATTATTTTGTTCAGGAAGAATCTTCTCATCACTGGTACGGAACTTACATGATTACTTCTCATAAAAATGTAATTAAAAGTGTTAAAACTAATGAGAAGTGGATTCCTAAATCTAACTTACCAGGACCCAAATACCAGTGGGTACCAAAACATGTCAAATATGTTTTGCAGGTACCACAGGTTTAGGGGGAGCAAGATGTTGGCTCTTGAATATTTCAATTCAAAACTCGTACTTTCATGTTAAAGAACAATGGTTTCTGATTACAACAGATCAGGACCCGGTCTTTAATGTTAAAAGACTTAGACTTCTAAACACATCAGTTTAGGACTCGGTCTTCAATGTTTAAAGACAAAGATATTTTGTAAATATCCAGGGGGAGCTTAATTGTAAGTATCTTCTCATCTAGATCTCTGATTGTTTGAAAGAAGAACAACTTTCGAGCATGGATTTTTTTTTCTTAAATGTTTAAACCACTTCTGGTTCTCAAAAGATTTCATGAATTTAGAAGTGAGATTTTAAATGTTTTTCATTACTAGTGCATTAATGTTTAACTAACCGTATGTTTTCAAAGATCAATATCTGTGTATTATCTTGTTTATATACTGTCAAGTATTCACACACACCGGTTCAGTACTTCGTTTGAAATTGTTATTACCATGTCTCATAAAGAAACAATTTTTCGATGGTAATACTCCCGTTTGTAATTTAATGTTGTTGAGCATAAATCATCATTTCAACCTTTGAGCGTTCATTGCTAAATTGTTTATATTTGTTCATATAAACAAACTATCAAGTTCTTTGATACCCTAACCATTTCACGTTCATATCTTATGACATTGATCTGATTGATACATTGTCAGATTCTCAAAACAATTCTTTAGAATTCATTTCATTCATTCAATATCCTTGTTTTGAGAGATCTTCAAAGTTCAAATGCTCAAATATCATTCATATTTTTTCATGAGCATACATTTTGACAATGTTATCATATTTGTGCTTAACTGTTCAAGTTAAATTGTTGAGCAACCATTCTTTTAGGACTTACACGGGATTCTTGTGTGAGCTAAATAGAACTTCCATGGATTCACGTTAACCAGTGTTTCCTACCCCGGAAGTTATCCTTGAGTGATTGAGGGGTGAGGGGTCTTAAATCAAAGAGTGGGGGAGATAACTCATCTGATTGAGTTTTTCTCAATGTGTAGAGCGGAAAAATGTAAAAGAGAGCTTGGTTAGAATTGAACTTAAATGTTTAAAAGAAAAAGGGTGTGAAATCACAGTTAAAAGAATATCAAAACTCTGCACTAACCGCTTTCTGAGCTGGGCAGACACATCTACTGATTAGTTCACATTATTCGATGACCATCATTGAAAAAGGCAGTGAGCCCATGCCAACTCTTGCAATTACACCACCAGCCACTCGTTTCGTTCTTAACAAATAAATGTTTCATTTTCTTTGGGGACGCAACATATCTGCTATCTGGTCTTCACTCGGAAGATTTAGATATTGAAAAAGACAGAAGTTTACCCCACCTTCGCACCTCTTTCATGCACATTGAATCCGTGTAATACTTGTTGCTGTCTCAACAGTTTACACAATTTGAGCCTGATAAAGCCTAAGTAGCTTCAATCATTTCTACACTTTCACGTATACACAAGGAATACGTTTTCTTGTCATAACATTCATAGAAAATTCCTTTGTGGTTTTTCGATGATTGAATAGAAGCCTTGGGGGAGTGAACATTTCAAAAACTCCTATCCAATGTACATCCGTTGTACAAAGTGGCTATGTGCTACTTACAGGCATACTAACTGTATCATTTGTTGATTAAGGGTTACAACGTTTATTATATCTGGATTTGAAAAGATTCAGGTATATATATTTCTTATGAATTGACGGATACACAGATCAAAACATCGAAGATTGTCATTTTATAAAGAGCAGAGATTGTTATTGTATCATAAAGGGGGAGAATGTCAGTAGATCATAAAGAGGAAGATAAACTTTCAAAGACAATGACTTGAAAAAGGTTTTGATGATTTTGCTGCTCACAACTCATCAAAAATGGGGAGATTCTGGATTTTCATGTCAAATCTGAAAGTTCAGGATTTTCAAGTAATATGAAAGATTGAATAATGTTTGAAAGATATTATGATGAAAATGGGGAGATAAATGTTTGTTGAAAAGATTGATGAAAATTTATCAGAATGAAGAAAATAATTTATGGAATTTCAAGTTCAAGACAGATGAAAGTTAAAGATTTTAAAGAAAACAAAGATGATTCAAGAAAGTTTGTTTGATTAAAGATAGTTCAGAGATCACAGAGATGAAGATACAAGTTTTGAAAAATGTCTCAATATCAAAGAAGTTTCAAGAATCAAAGTTTTGTTCAAGACTTGATGTCTTTTCAAAGACTTTGTGAAAGACTTTTCAAAATTCTTCAAAAGCATCAGAGTTTAAAGATTGTCAGAGCTTCAAGGTTTAAATTATCAAAGTCAAAGTTTTGAAGAATCAAGAACTGAAGACGATTATCAATTTTTTTTTTAAATCTTGAATACAAAGGGGGAGATTGTTAGTGCATAATTGTATCCAAGATTTAAGTTTGGAAAAGTCAAAGTTTGTATGGTCAAAGTCTTGTCAAGTCTTGTAAAGTCAACTTACTCTTAGTATGAGTGTTTGTATGTGAGTAAAACATATGAGAGTATTTGTGGTGTGAGAGTTCATGTCACTGTATTGTTCATCTTGTTAGAAATACGACTTTGGAACTTTCTCTCTCTACACTCTCTCTCTATATATATATATATTGTTCTTAAACTGTCAAATCTTGAATATATTGTTAGATTGCTTGAAATCGTGGACTTTCAGGCATCCTTTCTCATGCACTGATATCATAACTCTCCCGTTTTTCACTAAAAAGGACAACTCAAACAAGTGCTCCACTGCCCATACAAGCTCCTGAATGAGGTTTACAAAACTTTACTGACTAAAAGTTTCTTATAACTAAGATACACGTTCATTTAAATGTCAAGCTACGGCTACGCGATGGTTGGTTTTTGTACAGTCCCCTCCGACTTCTTATATGCTCTGGTGATATTCGTCTTGAAGTGTTAACATCAACTTTCTCGTTGTACACTTCAATGACGGTATGGCCGTCAACATAATGACGTATATTGATTGCATATTCATAGGCAATCAATGCTTCAAGTCCACTTTCTCGCTGTACACTTTATTTTGTCGTATCCTAGCTTTTCCATTATCTGGTGCACTAGTTGCATGTATAGATCGATGACATCTACCATGTCAACATAAACTTTTAGACCATGGAAGTAATGTCTTCTAGGTGACTCTATAAAGTACCATTGATGGTGGAGTTTCATGATGAACAATTATGGATGAGCTATAATTCATGACTATTAACAAGATTTAACACAACTAAAACCTAAATAAAAGTTATACATACTAACCATATAAGTTTGTAGTAGTAGCTGGAAGTGACTAAGATAAACACTTGAAATTCCAGACATGAAGATTTTGGGATGCCATGTAATAAGATATGTAAAACATTTGCCTTAATCAATACTATGTTCCCTTTGCCGTGATTTACGACCCCTCCATCCCAGGGTATTTATAGGCAATCTTGGAGGCATATCTACAACTGAAATATCTGAAAAACGTGGATTTTTTTAAATTGCGAAGGTCAAACTGGTCAAGATAATGAAACTAAAATCATCTAAAAAAGCATCTAAGATTCGTCAGAATAATCCTGCAAAAGTTTTCTGAAAAAGGCTGCAAGATTCGTCTGAAAAAGGGTAGAAATTGTAATTCTTTTTGTCCTTTAGTTAGGTCCGCAATTGCTAGATTTTCAAAATTATTTCATCAAAAATACAGGGGTCACATAAATATCGAAATTTTGTCTACCATATGAGATGGCTAAATTGGGTACGGCTCGATCCGAGATCGATTAGGACCAATTATTCATGTGTTTTACAAAGATATTCATGTTTTTTATAAAGTTATTCATGTGTTTTATAAATATCATGTGTTTTACAAGATATTCATGTGTTTTTGAAACTTTCAAGTGTTTCAAGTAAATGCATTATTTAAAAATGTATTTTAACACTAACTTTCAAATATTATAATTAAAGAACATTAATATCATTTTTGTGTAAAAAGGCTTAAAATATATTTTTCTTTAAAAACCGGGTTGGGTCCACAACCGGCCTAAATAAAGTTGTTATGAGTTAGGATATTATGTTACGAGCTTGAATTTTATGTCTCTGTAATTAAAGTAATGTTAAAAACCTTTTGGTTTCACTTCTCTCTGTAAGTGGAGTTGTAACAAAACCATAATATTAAGCAGTGTTGTACTAAACTGAAACCCTAAACAAATGCAGTGAATAAACAAAACAAATATGTATTTGAGAGTCCAAGAACACTGATTTTTTAGAGAGAGAAAGTAGAGAGAGAGTAACAATGGAGCGCAAAACAGAATATCAGATTAATGTGCGTGTTCAACTTCTTACAACAAACCAAGACCAAAGGGACTTAAATACCCTTGGTCAGATACAACACATTATGACACTAAACACAGTATTTGACCAAGCCCTATAAATACAATGATTACTATAAAATCAGACCTAACAATATCCCCCTTAGTAATCATTGGCGCTTTGGTCTTCAAACATTGTCTTCTATAACAGCACTGACCAACAAAGCGACTTTATGAAGCTTTCTGACTTTTTTTAAGAAAAATTTCTTCTCAGCATCTTTCAGATTAAGATGTCTTTGCTGCTTGAGCTCTATACGATACACCTCTTTTAAATGATCTTGAATGAACTGTGGTGTTCGGAGCAGAAACAGCAAAAGAGTTTGTTGTAGCTGAGAGAATAGAATCTTTGAGCGAATCTTGATCAGCAGATAAACTTTTGAGCTCTTTGTCTCTTTAAAATCTCCTTGACTTCTCTGATTTCTCCCCCTCATGACCTTGATGAACTGATTCAACTAGGTCATGCCAATGTTGGAGACGAGACAACTTAAGATCTGCAAAATCAATGAAACAGATAAAATAGAGGAGGTTTGCGCTTCATGTTGGATGCGCAAACCAAGATTTGCGTTTCATGTTGGACGCGCAAACCAAAGTTTGCGTTTCATGAAGGGAGCGCAAAGCGAGGTTTACGTTTCCAACGGAATGCGCAAAGCTGACTTAAACTCAGAAAAAATGTTACCTTTTTAAGCTCTTTGACTCCCCCTGCACAAATGCATTAGATATGACAATTCGAGAAAACATTCATGTAAAGAGAATCAGATACTCCCCCTCAAAAACATATATAATCTTTGAAAAATATTCTCTTTTGTTCACTCCCCCTTGAATAATGCATAAACCAATTAAAATATATTTATGAGAACACAATGATCAGATATTAATGTAGAAAGAAAAATATACTGAATGTAAGTTTTGAAACGACTAAACATATAAAATTTTAAACACTAAACAAATAAAATTCTACTTAGTAAAATATCACAGATTTATCAATCATTTGAAATCAAACATATGTTGTTGGATACAAAAACAAATTTCATTGCATATCAAGTTAAGACATGTTCAGTTTCAAAAAACTTCCAGCAATCTATTCAATGTGCTCACATGTAAATCTTCGATTAGCTTCAAGAAAATGCAATTCTAAAAATATTATAAAGAACTTTGCATGTACTCACACTAAGTCATCAAAAATTAAGACTTTCACAAATTTACAGGTTTATCACAACTCAAACATATCACCAAGTATTATGAGATGTGTGCTCATTGGCTTCTTTTAAGCGCGTGCACTTTGGCATCTTTTGATCAAAAAGTTTATTAAGTAAAGAACATGTCGTAAACGTAACTTTCTATCTAATCCTATTGCAAGATTTGGGTCAGCCGCTCCCAGACCAGTTGGCCTTAGGGGACTAGGTGTCAAGCACACCATGGAACTTACTCTCCCAGATCAGAAAGGCTACATTGACATATCCTAAACCCATTCATACCAGTAGAACATGACTTTCGATCTAGTTCTATTGAAGGATTTCTGTTCGATCACTCCCAGACCAAATGGCTTTAGGGGACCAGATGACAAGCATCCCGAGGAACTTACTTTCCCAAACCTGAAAGGTCATAGGTACAAACTTTTAAACTTAGATATTTCTGTATTTTAAGAATTTAATATTCATCTCAATTACTCAGGTCAACATCTAAATGCTTAGCCCATATTTTCATTCCGATCTATAATTCTGATTAATTAGGTAGTCTAGGCAAAGTAAACTATAAAAATTCCGAATCACACAACTTTAAAGCAGTAATAAAAGTTTCAAACATGTTGCTGACTTTTCGACTTTTGTAAGACTTGAAATTTGACCATATAAAAACTTTAATATAGACAAAAGAACTTGAAAATTTATGCTAGACACATATTTTATTCAAAAGAAAGAAAAAAATGTAAAACTTTACTTTATAGAATAAAGTTTTTAAGGATTTAAACTTTTAATAAATGTTTAGTTGGAAAAAAATAAAATTCAACTATTTCATCTTTTACATTAAAGAAAACAAATTTGTGTCTCATATTAAAATAAAATTTTGGGTAATACAAATTCATGAGATAGATAAACAAGCTCAGATTTTTGAAACATTGAGAAAAACTGGAATACCATCATTAACAGAGATAAATGCAGCGGAAATAAAATTGATGTACTCACAGTATCTCATATAGTCAGAGGCTTAATCATTGAAGAACGAGTTCTAAACTGTTGTGTTTAGAAGTCGATGTCTATGAAGTACGGGTCCTAAGCTGAAATACTCAGAAGCCAAAATCTTGACATTGAAGTTCGGGTTTTGAACTGCTGTGTTCAAAAGCCATCTTTATCTTACTCCCCCTTAACATGTGGTGCCTGCAACTTTGAATCAGATAAAGATTTGGGTACCCACTTGAATTTGGGCCCGTGTTTGTTAGTTTGCAGTTCTTGTGGGGAATAATGATCAGATTTGACATTTAAAGCACGAGGAATATGATCAGAAAAATAATCACAACCATCAGAATAGAAAGCATAATCATCAGAACTAGAATCTGAGGAAGAACATGAGACATGTTTTGAAATTCGAATCATTTGCTTTATAGAGTATTTTGAAATTTTATTACATTTAGCAAATGAATCACTGTTATCAAGTTTGTCTACACATTTATCCCCATCAACAATATGTTCATCAGATGTCCGCCTCGCTCTCCAGATTTGCTTCTTTGATCGAGCGCTCAGAGCCCTATCTGTAAGAATTGAATCGGAAGAATTAGAACAGTCAGAAATAACTGTATCTCGTTTCTTTGACTTCTTTGACCGTCTTCTTTTACGCTTAGGTTTATAATAATGATCATTGAGCGTAAAAGAATTATCAAGAATTTTAGACAAAATATTTAAATCAGAAGAAATAAATTTATCTAAGCAACTAATCTGATCAACTAATAAATCTGAATTTGCCTCGGAGTCTGAATAATTTTGAGAAAAGATTTTAAAATTTGAAATTTCCTTTTTGTTTTCCTTAGAATCAGAAGAAAGACTAGAAATAAAATCTGACTTTTGAAAAAATAAATTTTCATCAATACTAGAAGTCATAAAAGAAAGAATAATATCAGATTCAATTTTCTTCAAAATATTTTGATCTTCTATCTGATCTTCAAGATCTATGATTTTTCCTTCTAATACTAACGGAGGAGTATATTTCTTCGAATCATAAATGATTGGAGAAATATTTCCTTTATCAGAATCAGAAGCATAAGGAGCAATAAAATCATTAGACATTGAAGATTTGATAGGAGATATATCATTTAAAACTCTTTTTCCTCTTCTTGATTTGTCAGGAAAATATTTAGCATTTTCGGATGTATAAACAAAAGGAATTTCATTTTTCTTGTTATTTATCCTTTTCTCATTTTCGATTTCTAACACTTGCTTCTCATTCATCCAATCAATTTTAAATTGAGGAGCATAATGAGCAAGAGTCAGATAATCGTATTTATATAAAGTTGGGGATTTTTCAATCACATTGTTTAAACAATGAGGATTTTCAAAACCAAGTCCCCATCTTTGTTTTAAAGCTTATTCACTCCTCCGTTTGTTCATATAAATTGTTTGTTCAGATTGGTCTCTTCGATAAAGTTTTTCTTCTAACTTATTTATTTTATCTGAAAATTCATCTTTTAAATTAGTCATAGCTGTCAAAGATTCAAGATAAGTCTTATTTGAATTTTCCAAATCCTCCAATTTCTATTGAAAGATGTCTTTTGTATTTTCTAAAATCGATTTTTCATCTTTCAAAGAAATTTCCAGTTTGTCAATCAAATCTGACTTTTCAGAATTTAGATTCTTTTCAGATAAAATCTTTGAACGCAAATCAGATAAAGCAGTTATCATGATATCAAATTGAGAGGTAATAAATTTGTAATCAAATTCAGAATATACCTCATCCTCATCTATTTCAGAGTCGTCTGACTGGTCATCTCCGATCAAGCACATCTGAGCGATCTTGACATTTGATGCTTCATCATCGGAATAATCCAGCCAGAATTCTTCCTCGACCAGCAAAGCAGTTCCGTTCTCTCTCTTTTCAGCCAATTCTACTTTCTTTCTGTAGTATGCCGAATCCCTAACCACCTTTGCTCTACACTCCTTTGACATATGGCCCGGCTTTCCGCAGTTGTAGCAAACAGCAGTCTTTAGCTCAGGTACTTTGACTTTAGGACTGGAAGTGAAGCAAGAAGAGTTGGAACCCGACTTTGGTTGGAATTTTCTCTGGTAGTGCTGAGAAAGAAGGATCATAGCTTTCTGTAAAGCCTCGCCATCATCTTCGGTTGATCCGGTGTAAGCATTTTCAGACAATGCTTGTTCAGATATTTGCTTCGTGAGAAGAGCAACCGGATCTACTATTTTCTTCTTTTTATCCATCTTGGCCTTTTTATCTAACACCAAGCTTTCATCAGTCATCAGAATCTCGTAAAGTTCTTGAATCTGCATTGTGGAGATTCTGACATCATTCCTTAATCTGTGGCATGATTTATTCCACTCAGACTGAAGAGCATTAAGGAATTTCAGATTCATCTCAAGAGCAGTCTTTTCCACTTTAATCTTTCTAAGATCATTAATCACAGTGCAAAACCGGTCAAAAGTCACCTTCAGAGATTCATTGTCCTTTGCCTTAAATTTCTCAAAGTTATTCATGAAGTGTGTCTAGCGTATTTGAGTAGCAACTGATGACCCAAGCATGATCTTTTCTAATTGAGTCCACATCATGTTTGGATTATGCTTGAAACAATCAATTCTATTGTAGATTGAGTTAGGCAGTGCTAGCATCAAATTTTACTTTGCTTCTCTATCGGCTTTTTAACGTTTGATTTCATCATCAGTCAAAGGAATGTCATTTTTGGGTCTAATAAATGGTCGTTCAGTTAACGACTTCATCATATTTTCTCCATTTGTCTTACGCTCAATGAAATTTATGAACCTATCTTGCCACTTTGTAAACTCATCTTTGTTGATTAAGACTGGTGGACGAGTATCAGTTCCCAATTGCATCATCAGATCATTTGAGTAGAATCTTGCTTGGAGAGAAAACTTGGCAGAATCCATTGCTGATGTTCAGAAAATCAAAAATCATATCAAATTGAAATCTTAAAAAAAATATTTCATAAAAATTGAAAATTTGAACAACACATGTTATGGCGCAAAGTTAAAAAAAAAATCCATAAAGTAGAGTGTCTACAATTCTATAATGAATTGGTAAAAGGGAATAAAAAACTAAGGTCATCACTCCTCTTCATCAACCAAAGAACATTCGTTATACGATGACGCCAAGACATGCACTCTGACCCTGTATCTGTGCTACATGATGACACTTGGCCATCCACCATATTAGAGATGAACTTACACGCTCATTACCACAATCTCCGATCGGTCCACTCTGTTGTGGTACATTAGGTGCGTAACCCCGTCTGAAGGATCTCGCCAAGTGTGCTCGAAAAGTTCCCGATGTTATGTATAAAACCAAGGGAGAACTTCCTTTGAAAGTCCCCATCATATCCCTCTAATATCTCGACTAGCATTCTGTCGTATACAATCATAGTCATCGTGTCCATATCTAAATCCAGACCACCCAATGCTTTGACGCGATGCATATGGGGATGTAAATCTAAAATGAGAATAGTTTACAAACAAATTTTGATCATCTAAATTTTTAAGGACTTGAATGAAATAGGTGTAACATCGAATTCATAACCTTCTAAAAGTAGCAAACGGTGGAAATCCCTCACTGCTCAAGTCACTATTGGCCATAGTGGTGACGTAATCCAGCTCGTACTCCCCGACCATATAATTCCACCATTCTACAATCACCGTCGTCCAAGGGGTTAATGGAGCACGTGAAGAAAGTAAGAGTCATACCCATGCCTTGATGTGCTATTAATGAACCATAAAATGATAGGCATGAACTACGTGTTAGTACTATTATATTGTAATACTAAAATTAAACAATATAACTAACCGAGCAATTGAACCACCCATCCATAGTCAAGCCCAATAGTTTTCCCCACCATTGACGATCTACGGAATAGTGAGGTAAGCACCTAAGGTTTATTCCCGATTACAACATATTTTGTCTGTATAGACTAGCGAGTACATACGGGTGGGTAGGTTTTGGAAGACGTATGCGGCCCCTTGCCAAGTTCCTCCATCAGAGGTGGTATCGGAGGTACGATGGTGGTGGTTGGAGTGGTGAACATGTCGGCTCCACCCTACGAAGAGTGGGATGGGCCCAACATCCACACGGGTTGTTCTGGTATAAAAGGTTGTCTTGGTGTGGGAGTGGTGAACATCTCGATACTACCGTATGACCGGAAACATGAGTGTCAACCATATCGTACGACCCTGACATGCCCTGCATAAAGAAATCGTTATATATTCAGTAGAATTTCACAAGAATAAATTAAATGAAACACAAAGACAGTATAAAAGTGACAGTCTGCATATATTGGGGGATGCACCGCAGAAGGGATCAGGTATGCTCGGGGATGAAAACAAACTGGCAAAGTCGCAGGGCGAAGGCAGGGATGGATGGTATGTCATTTACGTACGAGTACGAATTGTTAACCAATGTGTTTAAGTTGGAAAATTAAATAGATAAAACGCTAGATATAATTTAAAACTATATACTTACCTACCAATCATGAAACTGTTTGGATATATCTTGGATCTCATGGTCAATGTTATGCCGACTCTCCTTCCACGCCGTAAGGGAATGAACATCGTATGTTTAGGGACCTAAAGTGTAAATTATCAAACAAAAGGGATAAAATTTGTAAATTCTAAAATTACAGGGGCATATATGTAAATGTTACTAGTGTAGGGACAAAGTTTGTAAATACTCCAAGTATAGGGACCAAAAGTGTAAATTTCGTATGTTTAGGGACCTAAAGTGGAAATTATCAAACTATGGGGACCAAATATTTAAATTCTTAAAATACATGGGAATATATATGTAAATGATACTAGTGTAGTGACAAAGTTTGTAAACACACCAAGTATAGGGACCTAGAGTGTAAATTTCCTAAGTTTTTGGGACCTAAAGTGTAAATTTTGAAACTATAAGGATCAAATCTATAAATTCTAAAAATACATGGGCACATATGTAAATGATACTAGTGTAGTGACAAAATTTGTAAATACTCCAAGTATTGGGACCTAAAGTGTAAATTTCGTAAATTTAGGGACCTAAAGTGTAAATTATCAAGCTATAGGGACCAAATCTGTAAATTATAAAAATACATGTGCATATATGTAAATGATACTAGTGTAGGGACAAAGTTTGTAAATACTCTAAGTATAGGGACCTAAAGGTAAATTTCATAAATTTAGGGACCTAAAGTGTAAATTATCAAGCTATAGGGATTAAATCTCTAAATTATAACAATAAAAGGGAATATATGTAAATGCTACTAGTGTAGGGACCAACTTTGTAAATACTCCAAACATAGGGAACTAAAGTGTAAATTTCAAAAGTTTGGGAACCTAAATCGTAAGTTTAGGGACCTAAAGTGTAAATTATCAAACTATAGGGTCCAAAACATGGATATTCTAAAAATACAGGGGCATAGTAATTGATACTAGTAGGGACGAAGTTTGTAAATACTCCAAGTATATGGACCTAAAGTGTAAATTTTGAAAGTTTAGGGACCTAAAGTGTATATTATCAAACTATAGGGACCAAATTTGTAAATTATCAAAATATAAGACCTAATTATCAAAATATAGGGACCAATCATGAGTCCACGTTTGCAGGGCTAGGTCCCCATTGCGGCGTCGTCTGTCCACATTTGTGGCCTTTGTGTTCGAAGATTGTGGTGGTTCCCGATGGTGGCGTGGTGGTGCTCGATGGTGGCGTGGTGGTCCTTGGAAGCATAAACATAAAAAACAGTTAAAATACAAGGATGGTAAATGACTAAGGGGTCGTTTACCTAAACACTTACCCGGTTAGCACACCGGTTAAATTCGGTGCTATCAATTACCTTATCGGGTAAGATTTTAGTCCATTAAAACGGTATTGTAGGCAAAAAATTACCCGGTAAGCTCCAACCGGGTAAGAGTCGTCGCCCTCCTTTTACCGGGTAAGATTCTTGACCATGGATTTCGCTCTTACCGGGTAAGATTATTGGTCTTTGTCATATTCATCAGTTAATGTAATATAACTTGGTAAGTTTGGTAAGTGCTTACCTGGGTAAGCTTTCGGTAAACGACCCTTAGAAACAATGTTAAAAAAATTGCGGAAAAACACTTTAACACTCAATCAATAAAACAGTATTTGAATGCAAATCACAAGTTATAATGATTAAACTTAATGATTTCAAACAAAACCTCAATCTGTTGAACAGGCTCAACAGACGTTCAATACTTCTCTATTGAAAGGACTTCTAAGAACCTTGAGGTTAATTCTCTAAACAAACTTATATGAAAAACTTGTATTTCTTATGCTAAACATCTAGACTATATATACAGAGTTGATTACAAGATAATTATCAAAATAAGATTGTTCTTCAGCATCAATACCATAATTATCTTCATCATTATCTCCATCTCCTAGTCTTTCTCTTCAAGACATTATCTTCATAAGCAACATTAACTTCATCCTTATCCAGCAGCATTAGCATCCTCAACAGTATTAATCATGCTTGCAGTATTAACTCTTCACTTGCAGTAGTAATCTTCAAGCAGTACTAACTACTAGCAGTACTAACTCTCCAAGCAGTACTAACTATTCAAGTAGCAGCACTAACTCTTCAAGCAGTATTAATTCTACTAGCAGTAGTAATATTTCATCTTGCAGTAGTAATACCTTTCAACTAGCAGCAGTATTCATCCTTAGCACATTCAGACCCAACAATCTCCCCCTAACTTAACTTTTCAAAATGAGAAGTTAAGTTCTTCAGCATAGGGTCTTCATGATGCTTTCAACACTTCAGCTTAATTTCCCAGATTTGGATCCAATCCCAGACTTTGCTGTGATCATAAATTTTATCCACCAGGTAGTACTCATGATAAGACCTGTCAATAGTGATGACATAGACTCCACAACTTTCAAAGAGCATCCAATTGTCTATTCTTTGGAATTTATTCTCCAGATGCAGATCTCTGACAACATGTTGAACTTTGCTAGGATCAAACATCATACATAAGTTCTCTATGGCTAGTCTTATTAAGCTCATTCCTGCTCCTGTCAAGTTCTTTTCATACAAGCTCATTCCAACCTTTAACATTTCTTCTAAGTCAGATCTGGAACAGTTTCTGATGATTTTGCCCCAAGTAGAGTAAACCTCATACTTGTCTCCCATCCTTTTAATCCCGAAGTATTTCTTCCTTTGATCTTCCAGGATATCCCAATGAATAATTTCAGGGGCTTGGACTGATATTGGGTCAGCTTGTACCGGTTCACTATCAGTCACTGTCATATACAAACCAACATGTACCTTAGATTGTTCAGATTGTTCTGCTCCTTGTTGACTTGATTGTTCTTCAGGGGTTGCAGCAACAGGTTCAGCTTCTTTTTGAACTTCTTCAATCCTTGGCCTTTTGGTCTGTTTGTTTGAAGCTATGGTTTTCATTCTTTTGACAGCTTTGACTGTTTGAGCAAGAGTTTCTTCTTTCTGTTCTTCTTCCACTTCTTTTGTAGGAGTGGTTTCTTCATTCTCAGGAAAAGGTTGTTGGATATGCAGATCATGCCTTTCTTTCATTTTCCTTTCAACCTCAACCCTTTGAGTAAAATCTCCTTGTAGCTTGGTCATTTCTTTCTTGTAAAGCTCTTCAATACTGCCATAAGACATACCAGTGAACATGCCTTCTTTAACACCAACTGATCCTTTTAGAAAATTGATCATTTTCCTCCATTCTTGGTTGGCAACAAAAGTCTTTGAAGGTTGTCTTTTCTTTGTCTGTGCTGGCTGCCTTGGCATAGATGCTTTTGCTTGACCTTTCTTGGCTTCAGCTGCATCCCTCAAACTCTTTTGATACTCTTCATTGATCTTTGTAGACAGATCTAGAGCAATCTGTCTATCTTTTGCAGTTTGAGACTCTTCTTTTGAGCTCCATTTGTTTCTGCTTCTTTTGAGGTTTCACAGATTCATCCATTTTTTCTTTGCCTTTCCTTTTGAGTTCAGTTTCACTAACTTCTTTTCTCTTCTGCTCTTGGCCACCTTCTTTGATTTCCACTCCCTTGGCCTTTTGAGTGGCCTTAGGAGTGTCATTTTTAGCTTTGACCAAGGTTTCTGCTATTTCTAATTCTTCCATGGATAGCCCTCTTTCTGTTGCTATCTTTTCTGTTACTGCTGCTGATTCTGCCATTTCTGCTTCAGATTCTTTTACTGCTGCTAGGCCTATTTCTACTGCTACCTTAAAGGTTTCTGCTGCTACCTCTGTTTCTGCTTCTCTGCTAATTTCTACTTCTTTCACACTTGTAGCACCAATATCCCTTTCTTTTTCAACACTGGTCTCCCCCTCAAAATGAGATTCCAGGTCAACAGGGTTTTGCTTTTCACCTTTAGCTTGACTCTCCCCCTTGTTGAAAGCATCATTTACATCTCCCCGTTTCTTCAATACATACTGCTTTCTCTTCTTTTTATGCACCAACCTCAGAACCATCTTCTTTAATGTGCTTATCTGCACTTGTTGTGAAAGAATCACCAGATTCATCTCCTCTATTTCGGCACCCTGTTTAAGTACATCCAGATTGATATTTCCCAATATTTCCATCAATTCCTCATAGTTATATCTGTCCTCACCTCCTTTGGGTGTGTTGACCACCCTTGAAGGATCCTTGGATCTTTTAGTAGAGGTCTTCTGCCTAGCAAAAGCATCTTCTACCCCCTTGGTTTCTTGGCACCTGGGACCTTTGGATGATTGCTCACCCAAAGTTGCCATGGGGAAGGTCTTAAGGATGTTCACACTGTCCTCTCCTACACTTTGTGCAGAATCAGTAGTGTGACCCTTGCTGCCCACATGCCCTGCCTTCTCCTTAGAGAGCACCTTCATGGGGTTGGGAGACACCCCAGGGGATTCCCTTTCGATATTTTCTGATGGAGAATGCTCCATCAGAGGGTTTTAGGCTGTGGGGGTGAAGATACTAGAAGGGAAGGAACCTTCTGTACCTTTTTCCTTGTGTATGTATGAGTAATGGGTGATGTTGGCTTCTTTAGAAGGGATTGAGGGATATGCTTTGTAGTGGAAGGTGTGGGTAGGTCATCAGTGGGTTGGTCTAATGTGGGCTTTGACCCTGATGCCTCACCTTAAGGGTGGGACACAACCATCATTGTAGAGAACAATGGTGCGTCTATACCAGAGAAGTCCTTACTGGACCTCTTCATATTTGAGAACACTTTCCCTTTCGGGAGTTTTGGTACATATACCTCTTTGAAGGTAGGTAAATCCGTCAATTCCTTATCAAGTACTTCTTGTACAAACCTTGGATACATAAAAAAGCTTTTTGATTTGGTATCCAGGTTTGACATTAAATCGTTTAAGATCATTTGAGAGAAATTAAACTTTCTAGAGGCCGCTAAGCAGACCAAAGCATAGGCTATGGTGCTGCTGAACTCACTCCAGCCAGTTGTTTTTCTTGAAATGCAGTGTTGTAGGGTATGAACAAAGAATCGCCACTGAGGTGAAAATATGTTCTTGAAGAACTTGAATACCTCTGTGGGACCTTCATACCCCATTCGATTTAGAACATGGAAGAGATCTTAATTAGGAACAGAGGTAATACCTGAGGCATCATCTAAGCGTAGATGGATGCCAATACACTCTTCTGAGATGGTCAGGGGTTTATCACACACCCTTGTTTTGATGACCTGAGTGCCATCTTCAGTGTGGATGGTAGCATTTGCCCAAAATTGTCGTAGATGTTCCACACAGATTGTGGGATTGACAGTGAGGGCATAGGCAATGTGTGACGATTTGAGGAAATCCATAATCGGATGAAAACCTTCAGCCTGTTTGGGTTTTTGCAGCATAGCAACCTCATTGTGTTCATCAAAGAATTCGAGTCCTGCAATCGTTCTGATTGATTCTAGGGTTCGAATCGCAACTAGGGTGTACACTGGTGAGCAAGAAATCGAGAGAAAGAGAAGCAATGGAAGTTCAAAGAGTCGTTTGTATTTTGGCGGTCACAAAGGGTATTAATAGGTGGAGGGTTTCAGTTAGAAGCAGTACTAAGTACCCTAGCAGTATTAACCAACTCGCAGTATTAACTCATATTAGCAGTAGTAACACATACTGGCAGTACTAACACAGACTAGCAGTATTAACACATACTAGCAGTATTAACACTGATTAGCAGTATTAACACTGATTAGCAGTATAAATAAAGCAAGCAGTAGTAACTTTGACCTGTTATCATGAGTAATATAGAGAGCACTATTAACTGAACTAGAAGTACCAAGTATTCAATTTAAGCAATCTGAAACACTTAAACACGCAAGGTTAGCAGCACCATGCACAATACAATATGAGAAAGTAGACAGGAAGGAATCTATACAAAAATGGTACATAAAGCAGATCAAAGGAGGATTATTCAGTGTTTATCATGCCCACGCTTGTGACCAAGAATGTGAATCTACCCACATCAAAAGCTTTGGTGAATAGATCAGCAAATTGGTTACTTGTATGGACTTTCACAACCTGAATGAGCTTCTTTTCATTACAGTCTCTGATAAAGTGGTACCTGATTTCTATATGCTTTGTTTTGGAGTGCTTGACTGGATTATTAACAATGCTAATAGCACTGTTATTGTCTATGAAGATTGGAGTGTGAAGAAAAGTCATTCCATAGTCCAACATTTGATTCTGAATCCAGAGTACTTGTGAACAGCAGCTTGCATCAGCTATATACTCTGCTTCTGTTGTAGAGGTGGACACTGTGGTTTGTTTCTGCACTGCCATGACACTAGTCTTGCACCCAAAAACTGACATCCCCCCGAAGTTGACTTTCTATCCAAATTTGCACCACCCAAGTCACTGTCTAAATAAGCAAGTAGGTCAAATGGTGAGTAATGAGGATACCAAAGATCTAATCTAGGTTGGCCTTTGAGATATCTGAATATTCTCTTGACTGCTTGAAAGTGTGACTGCTTAGGCCTTACTTGAAATCTTGCACACACACAAACAGGAAACATGATATCTGGTCTTGAAGCAGTGAGATACATGAGGGAGCCAATCATGGATCTATAGTGATGAACATCCACATCCTCCCCCTCAAGATCTGCAGTGATCTGTTTGTGTGTCTCCATGGGTGTGCTTGCAGACTTTTAATCTGAGAATCCAAACTTAGTAAGAATGTCCTGCACATACTTGGATTGGCTTAGAAATATCCCATCTTTCTTCTGCTTAACTTGTAGCCCAAGGAAGAAAGTAAGTTCGCCCATAGAACTCATCTTGAATCTCTTGTGCATCAAATCTTCAAAATCTCTGCACATTTGATCTTTTGTGGATCTAAAGATAATATCATCCACATAGATTTGCACTATTAGGATGTCCTTCTTCTTCCTCTGAATGAACAGAGTCTTGTCTATGATTCCTCTTTGAAAACCATTTTCCAAGAGATAGGTAGACAAAGTGTCATACTATGCCCTTGGTGCTTGATGTAGCCTATAGAGTGCCTTCTTCAATTTGTATACTCTGTCAGGATAATTTGGATTCTCAAACCCTGGAGGCTGACAGACATACACTTCTTCTTCAATTCTCCCATACAGGAAAGCACTCTTTACATCTATCTGGTAGACCCTGAACTTCATGAAAGAAGCATAGGCTAAAAATAGCCTGATTGCCTCAATCCTTGCCACTGGTGCAAATACCTCTTCATAATGAATTTCCTCTTCTTTAGTATACCCTTGTGCCACTAATCTGGCCTTGTTCTTTATTACTATTCCTCTCTCATCTTTCTTGTTCCTGAAGATCCATTTAGTGCCTATAGCTCTGTGTCCTTTTGGAAGGTCAACTAAATCCCATACATCCTTCAACACAAACTGCAGTAGCTCCTCTTGCATTGCTTCTATCCATCTTGGATCCTTCATTGCATCATATGCATTTTTGGGTTCAACCTGTGATAGAAAACAAGATAGTAATCCTGATTGTATGTCCTTCAATCCTCCCAACTTGCTTTGATTCCTTGTGATTATAGGAGACTTGATGTCACCAATCACCAATTGAGGAGGATGATTTTTGTGAACTCTTGTTTGATGAACAGCCTCTTCAATAATATCTTCTTCCAGATTAGAGTCATTCTTTTCAGGAGTGCTGCCACCAAAAACTGAAAAGTTATCATCATCTGTGTCATCTTCTTCCAAACATGGCATCTCAGGACCTTTGATTCCTGAATCTTCATTTTCACCTTTGTCCTCTTCATTCTGAGCTAGTTCAGTGTCCTTTGAATCTGAAGTATCTTTCTTATCTTGGTCACAGAATTCAACAGGATCAGCAGTAGATGTTGGGAACAACACAAACTCTTGTCTTTGTACTTGTACCTTTTCTGTCCCTGTTCCTGTATTATGCTCATTACTTTTCCACTTATCTTTCCACCTGCTGGATTATCACCAAAAGCAACATGTCCTCCATCAATTCTTTTGAAGTTTTGAAGGCAGGCCATGTTACCTGTCATGTGCCTGGAACAACCACTATCAACATGCCAAATTCTCCTTTCCTTGAGCTGTGGTTGCCCTGCACATATAATAAAGCAGTTAGTTTTTAATAGGATCCCAAGCCAAAGTGGTCTTGGGTTTCCCATTCTCATCAACATATTCATATTCAGACTTGATGAGATTATCAAACTGAGGAATCTTATTGCTTGAATACTTTGTCAGAATAATGGGCCTGTCACTGGAAGCAGTACTAACTTGATTGGCAGTACTAACTTTGTTAGCAGTACTAACATCATTAGCAGTACTAACATCATTAGCAGTACTAATTGGGTTAGCAGTACTAACTTTGTTAGCAGTACTAACTTGGTTAGTAGTAGTATTACTTGCAGCAGCACTATTTCTGTCAGCAGTACTATTTGAAGTAGCAGTACTAACAGATTTCTTTACTTTTGGAACCCAAACCTGGACAAAGTTGTTTGCTTTCTTTTTCTTTAAGTTACTCCTTGGCTTATTTGGAGTATTTTTCTTTGAATTAGCAAACTTATTCTGAGCATGAGATTTTATAGGTGCCCTTCTCACATTCTCAGCCATATGATTCCTTATTTGCTTCCTATAACCAACAGGATTTTGTATATTTCTTTGAAAAGTGATCCTCTGGTTAATAGGATTGAAATAACAGTGTTTGGCTAGATGATTTAACTTGCCACAGATAAAACAAGGCTTTGGTCTGTTTATTTTTCTCAGATCAATTCCTTGTTTTAAAGCCCACTGGTTATTTTTGTTTCTTTGATTTCCCCTTGTTTTATCATATTGTTGGGGCTTATTCTGTTTACAAGTACAGGGAATAACAACTGTGGTTTGCATGTAATGGACTCCCTGTACCTTTCCCTTCCCTCTCTTAGAACTTTCAGCCTTTTTACTCTTTACAAAAGGTTTACCGCCCCCCCCCCCCTTCATTAGTAAGGATATGATTTTCTGAAGGAATTTCTTTAAGGTCATCCTTATTCTTACTCTTAGTGGTCTCTTCTTCAGCCTCTTCCTCAATCACTACACTGTCAAGAGGATCTACATCTGTGGCTTCTGCAGGTAAGTCTATTTTCTCTTGTCTTTCTAAGAGGTCTGAAGTGGGAGGGATATAGTTATTGTTATAGGGTGGAGGGGTACTGTTGTATCCTAAACCTCTTTTCAGGTTGTCATGGACTTGAGATTTTAGAATTGAGTCCATTGCTTTAGAGGCATTGGAAAACTTCTCAATGTCCAGCTTGGCTTTCTCAAAATCACTCCTTATCTTCTCACATTCCTCTTCAGACATTTTAAGCTTAAGCTCTAACTGATTCTTTTCCCACTTCCAGTAGTTAGTATCATATATGTGTTGAAGTTCATTGGCTTTATATGCCTTAATCTGTTCTTCCAAATTCTCAACAATCACAACATACTCTCTTTTATCTTTCTCTAACCTTTTTAGGTCATCACACATGCTTTGATTGTGATCCATGTACTTTTTAACAGTTTCTATGAAAGATTTTGAGCAAAGGTTAGATTTTACCACTGTGGGAATATCAGTGCTTGCTGACTCTGAAACTTTAGCCATTAAAGCTTGATTCTGAACTGCTTCTTCTGCTTGGTCACTCCAATCAAATCCATTCCTTCTTGGGAAACAAGAGCTTGAGAAGAGTTCCTGTTGTTGAAGCTAGTGGACTGTGATTGTTGATGGTTGCTAGTATGCGGTTGAGGCATTCCACTTCTGCATTCTCTTGCAAAGTGCCCCAGCTTGTGACACTTGTAACATTCAACCTTGGATTTATCAAATCCAACCCCATCTTCTCTCTTCTGAGCAAAGTTGTTCCTTCCAGTCTTTTTGATGAATCTTTTTACCCTCATTGTGAGCATAGCCATCTACCACTTGATATCCATCTCTTCTAGATCATCAGCATTTATCTGTTCTAAGTCATCATTAATTAGAGTGGAGTTAGAATGACTGGCTAGAAAAGCTTCTAAAACTGAGTCATTAGATCCATCTTGCTTTGATCCATAGGCAGCACTAACTGATTCTGTATTAGCAGCAGAATCAGTAGAAGATGATAAAAGAGCAGCATTGTATGAGTATCCAGAGGGCCTCTTCTTTGCTTCTACCTCTGCTTCAAACACCCTAAGGTCATTATAGAGGTCATCCAGTTCCTTGTCCTCCAGTTGGTCATTCCGTCTGAAGCAGACAGTGTACATAGTCCATTCATCACCAAGAGATCTGAGAAATTTTCTGTTGACATCATCTTGATCTATCTGGACACCAACAGTAGCCAATTCACCAATTAACTTATTAAATCTATCAAAAGTTTGAGTCATGGACTCATTCTTTGTAGACATGAAGTTTTCATATTGCTGCTTCAGGATGGCCTTCTGATTTCTCTTCGTACTTTTGGTACCAGAAAACCTTTTCTCCAGTGCATTCCATAGAATTTGTGCATCCGTGCAGTTGCAGAACTGTTGTTGGTACTCATTAGGTATAGCCAAGAGCAGAGTGCTCAAAGCTTTCATCTCAGTCTGCCTCATCTTTCTTTCTTCATCAGTCTTTGGTGGAGGTCTCTTGCCATCTGCATCCATCTTTCCTCCATCAGAGGGACCATTCTCAATGATGTCCCACATTGAGAAGTCTGTGAGAGGAATATATTGCTTGATTCTGATTTTCCACATGTCAAACTCATTGAGTTTGAGCATGGGAACTTTTGATACCAAAACGCTGTCACTTGAACTGTCCATGATTATAGGCTTCTGAGTTTTCTCACTCTGATACCACTTGTCAAGATCGAAAAATTCTAATGAAGAATTTAATTGACACACTCAGAAACAATGTTAAAGAAGTTGCAGAAAAACACTTTAACACTCAATCAATAAAACAGTACTTGAATGCAAATCACAAGTTATATTGATTAAACTTAATGATTTCAAACAAAACCTCAATCTGTTGAACAGGCTCAACAGACGTTCAATACTTCTCTATTGAAAGGACTTCTAAGAACCTTGAGGTTAATTCTCTAAACAAACGTATATGAAAAACTTGTATTTCTTATGCTAAACATCTAGACTATATATACAGAGTTGATTACAAGATAATTATCAAAATAAGATTGTTCTTCAGGATCAATACCATAATTATCTTCATCATTATCTCCAGCTCCTAGTCTTTCTCTTCAAGACATTATCTTCATAAGCAGCATTAACTTCATCCTTATCCAGCAACATTAGCATCCTCAGCAGTATTAATCATGCTTGCAGTATTAACTCTTCACTTGCAGTAGTAATCTTCAAGCAGTACTAACTACTAGCAGTACTAACTCTCCAAGCAGTACTAACTATTCAAGTAGCAGCACTAACTCTTCAAGCCGTATTAATTCTACTAGCAGTAGTAATATTTCATCTTGCAGTAGTAATACCTTTCAAGTAGCAGCAGTATTCATCCTTAGCATATTCAGACCCAATAGTCATGTTGACCATATAAATAGCATGGTCATAGTGTAGTTTGATATAATCTTACACGCGCAGATCAGTGTAAGATACATCTTAGAACACACACGGAGCTTAATTGTCACATGCACTAAATAGGTATATGGATTGTTGTAGATGTTGTGATTAATAAAAACAGCGTGTTTTGATAATCTGTGTATTTCTAGATTGCTAGAAACTAAAAGATTTAAATCTAATGTGAAGTGGATTCCAAAATCTAACCATTCTGGACCCAAATACCAGTGGGTACCAAAACCTGTCAAATCTGTTTTACAGGTACCACAAGTTTAGGGGGAGTAAGAACATTGGTTTCTGATTACACCAGATCAGAACCTGGTCTTCAATCTTTAAGATCATTGGATTTTGAACAAAGCAGTTCAAGACCCGGTCTTCAATGATAAAGATGAACAGTTACTATTCTCACCGGAGAATACGTGACGATGGCTTCTGAATACTTCGGTTCAGAACCCGCTTTAAACTGTTTTTCTTCTTAAGGATGTTGATTAGATAACATCTTCCAAAAGAAGTTTTTACTTTGAGGGGGAGTTTATAAGATTTTCACTGTTATATCTTTAAGGGGGAAAAGATAAAAGAAAATTACACTTTCACTGTCATATTTTTCTAATGAGTTGACTTTTTACAGGTACCGAAGAGATGTATCTGATGTTTTGTCAAAGGATGCTTACAAGGTAAAATTCATTTTAGGGGGAGTTTAGATTTCTATACTACAGGTATATTTTTCTAAATCTTAAATTCTATCATAATTAAAAGATGAACAACTTTCGGATATGAAAAACTGGTTTTTTAAATGTTCAAGCCACTTCCTATTCTTAAATTGCTTTCATTAATTGAGAAGTGTGCTTTTAAATGTTTTTGGATACTTTGATGATTATCTGACCCTGTGTTTCCAAAAGATCAATACTTTTGTATTATCTTGTCTATGTACTGTCAAGTATTCATACACACATCGGTTTAGTACATTCTCATTGACTTTGTTATTACCATGTCTCAAAAGATAAATCTTTCGATGGTAATACTCGCGGTTGTATTCAATGTTCTTTGAGATCAGACGTCATTTCTACTTGAAATGTGCTTTCATTGTAACATTGTTTATATCTTGTTCATATAAACAAATGTCCATTCTTTGATAACTCATTTCATTCTTCTTCATGATATTTGATCTGATTAAATCAGTGTCAGATTCTCATAACAATGAAATTGGATGATTATAAATGTTCAAAGTTTTGAGAGATCTTAAATGTTCAACATTGCTCAAATTTCATTCTTATTATTCATGAGCATACATTTTCTGACAAGTGATTTCTTGTGCTTAATTGTAAAGATAACTGTTGAGCAACACATATTCTTCTTAGGACAAAATACATGGGACTCAGTGTGAGTGCTTAAAATGACTTCCATGGATTCACGTTAACAGTGTTTCCTACCCCGGAAGTAATCCTATGAGTGATTGAGGGGAGAGGGGTCAAAAGAATTGAGAGTGGGTGTGTGCTGAGGTAAAATGGAAAAGAGAGTTTGGTTAGATGTATGCTCAAAAGTTTAAAAGAAAGAGGGTGAGATATCAGAGTAAAAGAATATCAAACTCTGCACCAAACTTTTTCTGAGTCGGGCAGCCACATAATCTGTTGGTTCACACTTCTTCGTGACCTTCATTGAAAAAGGCAATTAGCCCAAGCCAACTCTTGCATAAAACCCCACCTGCTATTCATTCTTTTCTTGACAAAGGAATGTTTCATATTTTCTAGGGAAGAAACACATTATCTGTTGGATCTTCATTTGGAACCTTCGACCCTTTCTCATGCACATTGAGTCGATGTATAACTATTGTTGTCTCAATGGTTTACATATTTTGAGCCTTATCAAAGCAATCATTGTGCTTAATTCTTTCATACACAAACACGAACACACGGAAAATTTGTTTTTCTGTCAGATCGTTCATAGATTAACCTTGTGTTTTTCGATGATTGAATGGAAGTCCTGGGGAGTGAACATCACTCAAGCTCCTTATTAAGTACATCCGTTGTACTAAGTAACTTTATGTTACTTACACGCATAATAATTGTTTCATTTGTTGATTCAGGGTTACCACTCTTAATTTGTCTGAATTTGAAAAGATTCAGATGACTAAATTTATGAATTGACGGCATAATCATTTTATCAGATCAGATTGGGGAAGATTGTCTATTTTCCTACTTGGGAAAGATTGCTCATTTGATCAAAAAGGGGAAGATAATTCAAAGACAGAACTGACCTTGAAATGTTTTGATGATTCTGATTCTCAAAATTCATCAAAAAGGGGGAGATAATTCAAGATTTCAAAGTCAGATCCGTTTTAAAGCGAAAGTGAAGTGAGATGTTACAAAGGGGGAGAGTACAAGAATGAAAAAGCAAAGTCAAGCAAGAAGTGATTAAGGGAGAAAAGTTTGTCAAAGCAATGATTAAAGAAAGTTGAAAAGCTGATGAGGTTTCTGAAGAGCTTATTGCATTTTTATAATAAAAGGGGGAGAATGAAGATTATCTAAAGTTGTTACGAAATTAAAAAGGGGAGATTTACTGAAAGCGCTATCAAAGTTTGATCAAAATGTCACAGATTTGAAGATGTCAAAGTCGTGAAAGATTATTTGATGAAGATTTTTCTGAGAAAAGAAGACCTGAAGATTCGTGTCAATTTTTTTTTTAATCTTGAATCCAAAGGGAAGATTGTTAAAGCTAAATTGTATTCAAGGTTAGAAGGAGGATCTGAAATGTAAAGTGTGTAAAGTGTCTAGGTTCATATTGTAATTGTTGTAAAGTATTGACCAAATTGTTAAGGTCATGTTGACCATATAAATAGCAAGGTCATAGTGTAGTTTGATATAATCTTACACGTGCAGATCAGTGTAAGATACATCTTAGAACACACACACACACACACACAGAGCTTAATTGTCATATGCACTAAATACGTATATGGATTGTTGTAGGTGTTGTGATTAATAAAAACAGAGTGTTTTGATAATCTGTGTATTGCTAGATTGCTAGAAACTGGAACAACATGGATCTGCAATATTGCGGTTACGGTTCTGATGTGGCAGATTGCGGACCTGTCACCAACTGCCAAATAGAACTAGGGTTTCATTGCGGTAGTGACACATGGCACTTTCGCAATATTGCGGAAGTGTGCTTGCGGAAATGGGCTGAAACTGCAAAAAAAAATCATTTCTAACCCAGCTC
Source organism: Arctium minus (assembly GCA_954870635.1). Classification (NCBI taxonomy): domain Eukaryota; kingdom Viridiplantae; phylum Streptophyta; class Magnoliopsida; order Asterales; family Asteraceae; genus Arctium; species Arctium minus. The sequence goes on along the minus strand of OX941090.1, from coordinate 53,822,292 downwards.
CGCAAATACGGACTTGGTAATTGCGGACGTAGTGACATAATTGAAAAATCTTGAGAGGGATGGCTAGGAGACCAATTTGACTTCCTTTTTTTGCCGTTTGAGTCAATTTCCCCTAAAATGATACACTCCCTAGTAATAATAAAACAATTAAACTACAGTTTTGGTCGTTGTGGGCCACACAACCGTCAACCCTGTTGGAAGTGCTTTCTAGATCCAATCTCCTGGTCTTTCGTTCGCTATTCGAATGTCTGGACCTGTAGAAATGTATGAAAGGTGCTCTTGTACTTTCCTTTACAACTAGTAGCTAGTAGCTCCGTCATTGTCGGTTGTGACTTGTATGTCCAGCCAATGGCTCTAAACCTAACTTCAAACAACATACCTAAGCTTTATTAATTATAGTAATTGTTATTGTGGTTTCCATTTTTCTTTGAAAAGGTTTTATCAGTTTTGTCTGTTAGTTAAAGTATAGTTAAGTGGGGTAGTTTCGTCTTTTAACCTATTTTCTTACTTTCCTCTAAAAATTTAAAAAATTATATATAAACTTATTTTACATTACTTTATAAACCTAAAAGCATATATAACTATGCCCCGCCCCTTGGATTCCCTGTACCCCATCCCCATCCCTCCCCTTTCCCCTGTTCCCCTTCACTCCAGCAACCACCTCGATCACCATCTTTGACCACGACTAAACCCTCCACCATCGAGCAAAATCCTAACCTTATCGAGACCCACCTATCACTCGAAGCTCCCTTTCTCCGTAAAACTGATCTTCTTTCTTCTCAAAGGTTTGACTAGAAATCAGAAAAGTAAGGACAAAATCATAAATACTGGCGACGAAATGGTGATGGTGATGGGTTTCAAAAACCAGGGATGAAATCAAAAATTAGGGAAAAAATGGTGGCGATGATGGGTTTCGAAAACCACAGACGAAAACATGAAAACCATGTACAGCTGGTGATTAGTTCTTATTTGGGTAGTTCTTATTTGGGTAGCAGCGATGGGGGAGGTGGATAGCCGAAGATGGACGTCGGCATTGGTATGCCATAGATGAACAAATAAGATGTCATAACATGTTATTTTTATTTTATAAAAGAAAGTTAGAAAAATATGAAATGACTCAAATGTCCTTCATTTAACGGGTTAAAGAGAAAAAAAGTAAATAGACAAAAATACCGCTTCTTATTAAACTAGGAATTTTTAACGATGTTAAGTCAAAGTACCATTTAAAAAAATGCAATCCACAATGACGTTACTGTATTCAATGAAGTTTACGAACGTTGTTAGTAGTTGAGTGTAAATCGCACGTACCAAAATTGTAGTGTACTCTAATATAAGAATTCATCCAACAACAAAACATTAATTAAGGGTAGGCTAAATACACCATATTGCTAAATACACCCTACCTACTAATTTCTATCTCACACACCTCAACATCAAGACTTATTTTTTACATTTTGAATTCATGAAATTCTGATATAAATGGAGGGTGCATATATCAATACCCATTAATTAAATGGTATAGTTTATAGAGTTAATTGCATAAATTGTCCATAATTTTTTTATATAGTCCTTACGATTCATTTATTATAAAACTTATGTTACATTTGGATTTTGACTTGAATATGGTACCTACCGCTAATTTCTATTAAATGAGGACCATTATGCCACTCCACGTGTCGAGCGTTTGAGAGTATTTTAGTCTTTTTGTCCTACTCTTTATTATTATTTTTATTTTACAAGATTTTAAATCCACATGTACAAGTTTATAATGCATTTGAAAAACCCTAAAATTAACCCCCCCCCCCACCATGTCTTCCTGACCCACTTCATCTTCTCTAGCTACTGGGTTCTCAGAATATATCGACAAAAGAATTAGATGGCTCTTTCTTCAATATCCTTAGAGTTTTATTTGGTACGATGATCACTTATTTTGGTTGTTTGGTAGTGTTAACCTTTTCGTTTTATTTGGTACGGTGGTAACTTATTTTGGTTGTTTCGGTAGTGTTAAGCTTTTCGTTTTTCTGGAGTTGTTGTATTTATTTACAGAGCACTTCGAACAAAGAAGAATGAAATGTTGTCTTTCTATTTTATGCAGAATTGATAATGATATAATGACATATGGAGTCTCTCATTAATGGAAATAGGTCAATACTTGTTGGATTATTGACACAATTTAGAAGTAATTTTGTAAATAAAACCAAACGCAAACACAAGATCTCATAATAGATATTGCTGAACCAAGTTGTAGAAGGCGTTGCCAGAAAAAGGGGAGGGGAGTTGTAGATTGGAGGATGATAATGTGGGAGGATGGTTACCAAAGAAGTAGGTGGCGGGGGAAGAGAAGGTAGTGGGAGCCGTATACGTGATAGATTTATACAATTATTCATGATATGCATCACCGTAGATGGGGACGGTGAAATTGGAAAGATGGTGAAGGCGGGGAGGGGTTGTTAGGTGAGTAACTACAGAAGGGAGGAGGAGAGGGAAAGGTAGGTGGGGAGTTGGGGGTTACTTAATTTAGTTTTTTTTATCTTAAATGCAATACATACTTGTACATATGCATTTAAATCATATACAATAAAAATAATAATGAAAAATAGACAAAAAGACTAAAATACCCTCATAACTCTCGACTTATGGGGTGACATAATGACCACTAATTAACGAATGTTAGTCGTAGGGACCATATCCCTGGAAAAATTAATAAAATAATGAACTTTTGAAGAGATGAAGTCAATTGAGAAAAATCAAACAGGAAATTGGTGGAACTACCTACTCGTGCAAAGAAGATAGGGGTGAAGTTGATCTACAAATCCAAACTTAATGAGTTTGAGGAGGTCAACAAATCCAAAGCTAGACTTGTAGTAAAGGGTTATGTTGGTCCTTGACCATAACGACTAACACATAAAGTGTTTGTAGAAGGAGGGGGGAGTTGAATACAAACACAGTAAATTTGCACGTTTTAATTTTAGTTTATTTCAAACATAATATTACAGATATGGTGTGGAAGCTAGGAGACAAGACCTTTATCCTAGACTATCTGAGGGGACAAATTTACATACTGAAAGATAGGAGAAGAAGGTTCTCTTTCAGATCTGAGAGACTAACATAACTCATAGATATTGACGCCAAATTTACTTTGAACTTATCACGAAGATATTTTCTTTCAAAATGGGTGATTTGCAAGTTAATACAATGAATTCATTTTATAGCCTTCATTGTATTAAATGCTCTCTTTCAACTTTGACACGTGTTCATCTGATTTTCCTGATCCATGCATGCTTGTACTTTTCACTTCAGCCTTTGAGTTGATGTAGACACTTGTTAACCCTTCCCATCCTATTATACAAATGGTACAATAAAGTATGATAAGTATTGAAATAATACTTTAGAACATACTTAAACTGACATGCCTTTGCATGTTCCCATAATTTAGGATGAGAGTTGGGAAGAGTTGGTGAACAAAACTTGCTGGCCAAGTTTGCACTTCGAATTCGGCTTACAGTAGTAGTATTTGTCAAACTACATATAAATTGTATCTTGTATTGATCTTCTTTTAGGTAGATGACAAACTAATCCGCTTTGGTGACAATTTGACTACTCTACAACTAATCTTCGACTTTGCTGAAGGCTTCTTTACTCTTGGAACATTACTGATATTAAAAATCCTATTTTGTCTATTCTGAAGTATAAGCTATACAACAGCTACCAGTTATAGACATTTGTGAAAGATAGATGTGTCGGATATTAAATGTCTGGAATAAGTCAAAAATGTATGTGAAACCGTTGAGAGCATCGATCCGATGGTCACTTAAGAGCATTCGTTGGATTGAGACTTCTATCTGAATACATTTCAATCCGATGTTTGTAAATTCGATAAGTAATAGGTTCTGAATCCTTCATCGGATTTAATCCTTATTGAGTATCTAATCCGATGGTTTGGAGTATACATAGGATTGGACTTGTTTTGTTGACAAAGAAGATAGTTTATTTCTAAGTGTTTAATCTTTGAATGTCTATATGTATCATGTACAAATCCGATGGTTCAGACTTTTCAATCTACCCCTATTTGTATATAATTCAAATAGATATTCACAGAGAAAGTGAAATACTTAGAAATAAAAAACATGGTACTGAAACTCATAAAGGGGATGCAAGATCCGAACTTATAAATTTTTTTTATCCATTTTCAGAATCTTTTTGCCATTCTGTGTTTTTGGCTTTTTCTATTTTCTTTTTCTTTCTTCTTTTTTTTCTTCTGTTTTCTTCTTTTGTCTTTCTTTTCTTTTTCTATTCTTTTCATTCTCTCTTTTCTTTTTGACGGGTTACAAATAGAAACTAAAAATATGTACAGAGGTAATAAACAAATATTTAAATAAAGCATTAACATAGATTTTTAAACTTTCAAATAAAATGAGAATTACAAAGTGTGCCACAGTGAAAGTTTACATTTTATTCAAACTCTTCCTGAAAGATTAGATCTTCATACTTGATGTCCTTCTTGAAGTTTTGTGCTTTCCTGTTCTGAAGTACAACCTTGATTCTGTCGGAGAAGGCATTCCCAAACTCAGTCTTAGGTGTTATTTTCAATAGTGCTAACATATGAGAGATACTAGAAATATAATGTTTAGTGGACCTTTGGAACCTCAGAGTTCAAAAAGGATCACAGTAATACATGCCAGGAGTGGGAGCAAATAGGATAGTTCCTTGAGGCATCAGATCACCAGGGGGAAGAGAGATCAAGATTGGCAATGAATGGGATACTTTTAGATATGGATAATTCTCGAATTACCTTTTCATCAACAAGGATTTGAAGAGACACCTGATTCGAAGGTTGAGGAAGTTGTGAGGGGTCCACCAAAGTTCTCTCAAAGGTTTGGAAAGTTCTGTCATGAATTGAAAGGGTCTGCAGATTAAATCTGAGTTTCAGACCAAGTACCTCTTTAATAAATGACTCAATCCGATCAGTGACATCTTTAGAAAATTTACTTTTGCTATTTTTGATAGTACCAATGATCTCAAGCCATTCGGAATATCCATAGATGCATAACCTGTGAATGTCTTCATCATTTCTGGTAGAATCATCTCTTGAAATTCTTGCTTTAATGATGGGCCTTTTAAAACTAGGTGGCACGCATCTGATAGCAGTGGTGGTTGTAATTGTGGATCTGTATCTCCGTCTTGAGAACACTTTGTTATCCCAGTTTAATCTAGTTGGTAAATAATCAATCAAGTAATCAAGCAACACAATAATAATCAAGAGATATATAAATCATAGTAACATACCAATCCCTTGAATAAACAATGAAACCTTTGAGTGTTCTTGATACCCTTGAATACAGAGAAAATAGGATTGCCTCTCAAATATGATAATTGTATAATGAAAGGTTAACCCTAAAAACTAATTAACCAAAACTATAAATACCCAGGCCTAATGCCTAATGGGCTTAGCTAAATACTAAACGGGCTTGAGGCCCAATAGCTTAATAACTATTAGCTAAATACAAAATAAACCCTTTAACTTTAACTATCAAGTAAATACATTTTAGACCCTTTAATTTAACTTTAATCTTGAATACAATTTATAATCCAACAATCTCCCCCTTTGGATTCAAGATTAAAAAAAAAATGTAATTGTCTTCAGATCTTCACTTGTCTTCTCTTTTCTTGAAAAAACTTCAGATATGACGTTGATAGCTTCAAAACTTCAAATCTTTGAAAATCTTCAGCAGTCTTTAGATTATGTTCTCCCCCTTAAGATATTCTCCTTTTTTGTATCTTCTCCCCCTTTTTGATGAGTGGTGAGAATCATCATCATCAAAACTTTGCAAAACAATCTCCCTCTTTTCAAGACAATCTCCCATATTGTGTATGATCACGTAAGCACAATCTTCATGTAACGAGCCCTGTATGGAAATAAGAGTAGTCTTCCCAGATGGAAAGATTGATTATTTCAATCTTTTCAGATAAAAATAGTCAATTGTAACCGTTTAAATCTTTACAAATTCAAACATTTTAAGAGTTGTAACCCTGAATCAACAAATGACTCAGTTAGAATGCCTGTCAGTAACACAAAGTTACTATATAAGGAGCTGGTTTGATGTAGACTCCTCAGGTCTTCCATTCAATCATCGAATAACACATGGTTATCTATGAACGTTCTGACAGAAAACAAATTTCTGTGTGCATGTGCATGTGTATGAAAAAATTAAGCATAGATGATTGCTTTTCAATATAGGTTCAAAATATGTAAACTTGTTGAGACAACAACAAATTATACAAAGACTCAATGTGCATGAGAAAGGGTTCGAAGGTGGGGCAACTTTCTTTCTTTTTCAATATTAGTATCTTCCAAATGAAGAACCAATATCATATGTGTTGCTTCCCCAGAAAATGTGAAACATTCTCTTTTTGAGAAAAGAATGAGTAGCTGGTGGGGTTAATGCAAGCGATGGCATGGGCTAGTTGCCTTTTTCAATGATGGTCACCAAAAAATGTGAACCAATCAGATTATGTGGCTGCCCGACTCAGAAAGTGGTTTGGTGCAGAGTCTAATATTCTTTTACTCTGTTCACTCACCCTCTTTTTTTTAATGCTCACTTCTAACCAATCTCTCTTTTCCATCTTACCTCTTCACACACCATCACTCAATTCTTTTTACCCTTCTCTCCTCAATCACTCAGGGAATACTTCCTGGGTAGGAAACACTGGCTATCGTGAATCCATGGAAGTTCTGTTAAACTCACACACTGAATCCCATGTATTATCCTAAAAGTACATGCTGTTCAACAAGAGTTTTGTACATGTAAGCACAAATACCACTTGTTACATGAAAAATATAATATTCAGAGATGTCAAAACAGAAGATGTTTGACGATGCAATTCTCCCCCTCAAACTAAAAGAGTTTGACAATTAAGCTCATATCATTTTATCATGAAGAATAAGATTTTGGAGAATCAAAAACGAATGTTGTTTATATGAACAATATATAAACATATTTTCAATGAAAGCACATGAAATGACGTTTGATTCAATCAACAGTGAATACAAATAACGTGAGTATTACCATAGAAAGTTTTAACTTTTGATACATGTTCTGAACCGTTATGTGTATGAATACTTGACAAAGTATATTGACAAGATAAAACGCAAGTATTTATCTTTAAGAACACACGGTCAGATAATATTTTAAGTATCCAAAAATCTATTAATATCACAGATATTCTCCGTTAACCCTTTTTTTTAAAGATTAAGAAAAAAACAGAAAAATAAGGCACTGAAATGCGGGTTCTAATCTGATGTGATTAGAAGCCATAGTCACTTGACCAAACCTGCATAAATAAAAAAAATAATGGTAATCATTTCTAAAAATGATTCATCTCTCATTAACAACAGTTGGAAAATAACACACAAGATCAAAACATGGAATACTCCCCCTAGAATCATGATGAAGGTTTAAGACATGTTCAACATACCAAGTTTGTTGATTAGAAATTGAAAACGCTTTTCATCCAACGGCTTGGTGAAAAGGTCAGCTAACTGGAAGTCAGTTTGAACAAAGTGCATTTCAATATTACCTTTTTCTACATGATCCTTGATGAAATGATAGCGTACATCGATATGCTTGGTCTTTGAATGATGTACTGGATTAGCAGTTATAGATATTGCGCTCTTGGAATCACAATAAATAGGAACACGCTTGTAGTTGTATCCAAAGTCCCTTAACTGTGTCGTCATCCAGAGGACTTGAGAACAACAGCTAGCAGCAGCTACATACTCAGCTTCGGCAGTGGATGTTGAAACACAATTTTGTTTTTTTGAAGTCCAACTCACAAGTTTGTCACCTATAAATTGACATGATCCAGAGGTGCTCTTCCGGTCTAGCTTACATCCTGCATGATCAGCATCTGTAAAGGCAGTTAGTTCAAAACGAGAATCCTTTGGATACCAAAGGCCTAGATTAGGAGAACCTTTGAGATATCTAAGGATTCGCTTAAAAGCAGTTAAGTGCGACTCTTTAGGATTAGACTGATATCTCGCACAAAAACATGTGGCAAACATTATATCCGGGCGACTGGCAGTCAGATAAAGTAAAGAACCAATCATCCTATGATACACCTTTTGATCAACAGGTTTCCCGGAGGGATCCGCGTCTAAGAGTGTACCAATAGCCATTGGTGTTTTCATGACTGAACTATCTGGCATATTGAACTTTTTCAAAATATCGTTTATATATTTAGCTTGATTAATAAATATGCCTTCACCAAGAAAGAAATTCAATTCACCCATCATCGACATCTCAAACTTTGTTTCCATTATCTTTGAAAAGTTCTTGCAAAATTTCGGATTTGTCGACCCAAATATTATGTCTTCAACATAAATCTGAATAACAATCAAGTCCTCACCTTGCCTTTTAAGAAATAAGGTTGTATCAACAGTACCTTTCTTGAAACCAGAAGCAAGTAGGAATTTAGTGTGAGTTTCATACTAGGCTCGCGGTGCTTGTTTAAGACCATAAAGCGCTTTGCCTAAAACATAGACATGATCAGGATGATGAGGATCAACGAAACCTTCAGGTTGAGCCACGTAAACCTCCTCATGCAGAACGCCGTTCAGGAAAGCTGACTTTACATCCATTTGATAGACTGTAAAGTCTTTGTGCGCTGCATAGGCTAGGAAGATTCTGATGGCTTTGATCCTTGCAACCGGGGCGAATGTTTCATCATAGTCAATGCCCTCTTGTTGAGAATACCCTTTGGCGACCAGTCGAGCTTTGTTTCTCACGACTACTCCAGCTTCGTCTTTCTTATTTCTGAACACCCACTTTGTTCCAATAACGGATTTACCTTTAGGTGGTGGTATCAAACGCCATACCTTGTTCCTTTCGAATTGTAGAAGCTCGTCTTGCATAGCAGAAATCCAGAAGGGATCACGTAGAGCTTCAGCCGCTTTCTTTGGCTCTAAGGAACTGAGGAAGATTGAAAACATGCAGAAGTTGGCTGTTGCTGACCTTGTCGTGACACCAGATTGTACGTCACCTATCACATTGGTCAGGGGATGATCCTTAGTCCAACGATGTGTGCTTGGCAGAGCTTCAACTGTTTGTTGCGTATTCGACGCATCGTTTTCATCATGCACGGTAGGTTGCTCCATAGATGTACTCGGGACATCTTTTACTGGTGTTTCTGATACTGAGGCTTCCGGACTAGCAGTTAAAGTGCTCGAGACTTCGTTTCCAGAAGAACTATCTGTAGAGACAGATTCAACATTAGTAGAGTCAGAAACTAACTTTTGTAGTCGTACCTGATGGAGATGAAGTTTCAGTGACTTCTTCGGAAGATCCAGACATGTCTTCAGATATAGTAGGGACCTCTGAGCTTGTACCACTTGTTATTGATGTGGATATGCCTTTTTCAAACTCTGCACATATATCATCAAAGGTATCAATAAACAGTAAATCTAACTCAGATGAAGTAGAGTTAGAGTTTGAAGAATTGGATCTTTTAGCAGCTGGTTCTATTCTGGATTGAATAGAAGCTTTGTCCTTAATTACGAGTTCTGAACTGTTGTGTCCAGAAGTCCTTGTTGAATTCTCATCAAAGGAGACATTCATGCTCTCAACAACCGTCTTAGTTCGAATAATGTAAACTCGATAAGCTTTGGATGTCAGAGAGTATCCAACGAGATATCCTTCATCTGCTTTCTTATCAAACTTTGATAATCCTTGACGCTCTTTTAGAATGTAACACCTGCAACCAAAAACACAAAGGAACTTGATGTTAGGTGTACGATTGTTGATTAAATCATATGCTGTCTTATTAAAGCGCTTGACCACAATGGTACGGTTCTGTGTAAAACATGTTGTGGCGACTGCCTCAGCCCAAAGGTACATGGGTAGATCCGAGTAAGCAAGCATAGTACAAGTTGCTTCAACCAGAGTGCGGTTCTTCCGTTCAACAATGCCGTTTTGCTGCGGAGTGTAGGCGGCGGAGAAATTATGTGAAATACCCACGGGAGTAAGATAACTCTTCAGGGTGTCATTCTTGAACTCCGTGCCATTATCACTATGAATGGTTCTGACTGGCAGTTGAAGGCGTACTTGAATGCCCTTGATGAAAGCGATAATCAACTCTGGCGCATCTGACTTGTTGCGAATAAACTCGAGCCATGTATACCTTGAGTAGTCATCTATCATTACCAACACATACTTCTTTCCGTTGATAGATGTTGTGCGCATTGGGCCACAAAGGTCCATATGAAGAAGTTCCAGTGCAGATGAGGTCGATGATTCAGCTTTGGACTTGAAGGAGCTACGCTTCATTTTGCCCAACTCACATGCGGAACAGAGTGAGTCTTTTTCGAACCTCATTTCTGGTAGACCTTTGACCATACCTTGTCTTTGTAGCTTCGCTATAGATCGGAAATTCTGATAAGACAAGCGTCGATGCCACGTCCACGATTGTGCTTTAGAAGCTTTGGCTAGTAGGCATACTGGACGTGTGGCAGATAGTGTAGGAAAATCTACATATTATAGATTTCCATGGCGCTCAGCTTTGAAGACTTCGTAACCATCGGGATCCTTTAGATAGCAACGAGTGGTTGTGAAGCGGACTTGATATTTCATGTCACAGAAGTGACTGGTACTAAACAGGTTGTGATCAAGTCCTTCAACATATAACACTCTTTGAATCTTCACAACACCGTTATCGAGCATTCCATATCCTCTGACGTGGCCTTCAGCTTCAGAATTTGCAAATCTAACTGCTCCGGCAGGCTCCTCCACATAGTTATGCAAGAGGTGCTTGAATCCTGTCATGTGGCGTGAACATCCGGAATCTATTACCCACAATCGACAGGCCTGCAAAAGAGACAATTAGTTTTGCTTAGGCACCCATATCAGGATGGGTCCTTCGCGGTTAGCATCAAGCAACTCAGGAATATCATCTGGTTTGACTTTCACTCTCCATTCATAACGCGGTTTTGGAACCCATTTCCAAACCATCTTAACATTTAATTCCTGAAAGTGCTTTTTAGAAGTAGGATTGGCAACCTTAGCACGATACACTTTTGGTTGTGTAGAAGAATCAGAATTAGAATTAGACTTAGAGTTCAGCTTAGCTTTGCTTTTATTCTTTTTGGACTTAGGAGGGGAGTACTTTTTTATTTGAATGAATTATCCCAACAGTGTTTGCAATAAAGATTCTTTCGAGCAAAATTCATAAACTTAGATTTACCGGAACAAATCTTACATTCATGTTTATCAAAAGAAGTACTATTCAAAATAACACTGTCTTTAGGACAACTACTAGAATTCAAACTATTCTTTTTATTCAAACTAAGATCTTTATTCTTCTTACTCCTCCCAACTCCATTTTCTTTTATATATGAAACAGAAACAGGAACCTTGTTAGTCTCTAACTTAGAAGGTGGTTCTTTTCTAGTGCTCTTTGAAGTCTCACCCTTTTCAAAAATACTCGGAGGATATTCAGGACAATCAGAGTAAACAACTGTAGGTTTTGCAGGAGCATCAAATTCTGGATTGGTTCTTACCTTCCAGCTTGGATCATTGAACATCTGTTTATCACTTGAAGCATTTTTAAACATAGTAACTTTCAAATCATTGATCTCTATGCAAAGCTCTTGATTTACTTGTAAAGACCGGTAGAGAGTTCGACCGGGAACTTATTCGACCGGGGAAGTGCAAAGACCGGTAAGATGTAAGACCGGAACTATGCTTGACCGGTAAAATTGATTCGACCGGTAACTTGTTCGACCGGAAGTATGCTTAGACCGATAGAGGTCTTTGACCGATAAGGGTCTTCGATCGGGACTTCCATAGACCGGGGTGAGCTGAGAGTGTACCGGTCAAATACTAAGGACCGATAAATGGTATTCGACCGGAAGAGTAAGGACCGGTATGGTGCTAAGGACCGATGTAGTGTTCGACCGGTAAGATGATTAGACCGATAAACTGTTATGACCGGAACAAAATTAGACCGATAGAATCTTCACCGGAACAAAATTAGACCGATAGAATCTTCGACCTATATGGTGTTCGACCGGTATGTTCTTAACCAGCCCAGAAGTCGATGTTCAACCCAGAAAATCAACCCAGAAACACGCAAAAACACAAAAATTGAATGCAAAAATTATATCTTTGTGCTTAGATATATATATCAAACACAGATCAAGCAAAAACAAAGATCAATTTCAACTTTCATGCATCAATTTTAAAGAACACAGTGAACGATAGTTCTTGAAGAAGTCGAACCCAGAAAAATAAAAAACTAACAAAATCAATCACTTGATGCTTTATAATGCAATTAATCAATCAGATAGTGTTCAATAACGCAAAACACACCTAATCAGATCAATCTTAAACATAGATTCATTAAATCAGATGAACAAAAAAAATCGATGAACAGTAAATCGTGTGAATAGTAATCGATGAATAGTAACTTCGAAAAAAATTTGATTCTTTTTGGCTCTGATACCAATTAACTTTAACTATCAAGTAAATACATTTTAGACCCTTTAATTTAACTTTAATCTTGAATACAATTTATGATCCAACACACTTCATTGAACTTTTAAGTCCCTCTTTTTTTCCTCTCGATTAGCATCTTCGTTCTCCCTTTTAATAGCATCCCGTTCTTCTTGAAATTTCTTTTGCTTCAAAAACTATTCATTAGTGAGATTTAAATCATCAATGTTCACCCTAGGTGGTAGAGGTGGCATCTGAAGGACTTCAGTTGGTTTGGATCTTCCAAGCATTTTTTCCTTCTTTCGTTTAGCTTCTTTCTCCGTCTCAGATGTCATAAGGCTTTTCCTTTATCTGGAATGGAAGCAGAGACATTCATGTCTGGAATCTGAGAAGGAATGTCATATGTGGGAATGGAAGGTTGAACAGAGACATTTGGAAAATCGTCAAAATCCGAATCAAAGGAGTCTGAATCCGACATAAATATTAATTGAGCTTTCTCCCCCTCAATCCGATCATCTTTTTCAACTGTACAGTCTTCTTCTTGGATTTCCTCCCCCTGAATCTGATAAGTCTCTTGATGATCACTTTTATCTCGAATCTCCTCCCCTTAATTCGAGGAGTCACTTAAAGATCGTCTTCGTAGACTGCTTCTTGGGGTTCTTCTTTTTGGATGTGATCCTAAGTAGATGCAATGATGTTTTTGACTGCTACATCTTCTGCAGGATTGATTAGATCTTACTCTACATCTTCACTATGGAATATGAGGAATCTGAGCTTTTCTCCCCCTCACTAACACCTGGATGGAATAACGCATGATCCACAGTTGCAGTTAGATTATGGATCTTGTAGTTGATAAAGTCAGGGCGTCTCATAGTGATGTAGATTATCACTCTGTCGAATTCAGGAATGACATTGAGAGGAATATCAAGTATAGAACGAGAGATACCAGGATCTGTAGTTGGAATCTTCTTATGAATTTCATAAATAATTCCTTCTTGAGTGTCAAGCATTGAGTGCAGAGACTTGAGAATTTCTTTAATCAAATTTGAATCTGATTGTCTTGATAAATTGCCCATCTCAATGGTTACACCTTTGACTATGTTTTCAATGGAGAGGATAGTGTTTCTCAAAGATTGATTGTTGTCCTTAAGCCCTTCATGGAGAGACTTGTTGGCCTACTCCTATGACATTGCAAAGGCCTCAAACATCTTAAGGATCTTAGATAAAGATTGTTGATGATGGTCACTTTGTTTCTGCAATGCTTCATCTGATTTTTTGCAATGTTCCTCCAATTGTTGGTTTTTGGTAATCAGATCCTCTGCAATGGAAGAAAGTGCAAAGAGTGTTCGTTCTTGTTTTATGTTGGAGGAACATAATTGATCTACAACTTGTGAAGGTAGAGCATAGATGATCTAGACTTGTTGAGGATGATCACATCTTGGAGCATTGAAAAACGATGGATGAGGTCGATCAAGAAATCGGATTTAAGTGATCGCATCTGAAGTGGTGAAAATAGGTGATAATCCCATTATACATGATTCTGATAGGGATAACCCGATCATGGCTTGAGTTTCTGCAAAGGTAAATGTGATGGTGGAAGGGGATCCAGATATGCTCCGGTCCTCTTTCTATGATGATGAAGATAAAAGTATTGGTGAACATCTTATGATTGAGCCTTTGCGCCAATATTGACCTTGAAATCAGGGTCATGCATTGCCTCCAAGAGTGCATTGAGATTAGTGTTGCCAACATCTGATGAGGTACTGTCGGATAGTCCGAAGGCTTGCGTTCGAGGCTCAGAGGGTATGAAAGGTGATTAGATTTGGGATGAATCCATTAAGGTAGCTTCAATAGAAAGGTAAACCGAGAGTGAGGTTTCAGGTTGATCTGCTTGTACAACAATATCTTGTTAGGAAGATACTAAGGAGCTAGGTGGGATATCAGATGCCATGGACCTTGAGTGGATTAATTCAATATCAGAGGATTTCTTAGAATCCTTGGATAATTTATGTGGCTTGGTCCTTTGGATTAAAGGGTTCTTTCTTGAAGTTCCCAATTTGGCTAAAGATAGTTGTTAGTGCACATTTTGTTGTCTTCAAGTTCATCAGGCCTTAAGTCAAGGTCAACTTACTTGGAATGGAAAGTCAAAGTCAAGGTTATTTTATGTAATGGTCAAAGCTTTGTTAGTTTTGTTAGTTTGGTTTTCCTTGTAATGTTGTTAGGTATAAATAGTTTTCTCTTTGTAATCTTGTTGTAGTACTTAGAGTGTGCTATTCATTGTATACATTTGAGAGAACTTTGTAGAGAGAGAAACTAGAGAGAGAAAGTTGTAATCTTTGTAAAATCAATATATATGACATTTGGAATTTGGAATTTATTTGTAATTGTTCATCTTGTTAATTCTTGAAAATTGGAACATATCAATTGGTATCAGAGTAGACAAAGATTAGAGATTATGGATCAAATTTGAAGATTTGTTGCAAAATCAAGAAGTCGCAATTCTTAAACTGTCAAGAATCAAATTTGTTTGAATTATGTGTTTTTGAATGTAAAAGTTGTTGATTTGTGTTCAAATTAAGTAATAGAGCAAGTTTGATTTGTATTGCATTGTATAATTCACATCAATTCAGTGTGAATTTTGGATTCTTGTAGAATTTTGTTCGAAGTCTGTAAACCACTGAGTTTAAATTGAATTTCGAATTGTAATCATTTTTAGTTGAAATGATTAACTAAAGAAGTGGTCATAATCTTGTCGTGGATCAATCTACAAAATTTTAGAACCTAATTTGGAGTATTGGTCGATTTTTGGCTGAAAAAGTGATTATAGACTCGACATCTTGAAGAAGTCGCAAGATCCAGAGAACTCGCAAGCTTCATGAAGAACTCGTAAGCTTCAGGGTGTTTTTGGTGTGTTTGTTAAAATCTCTAAGTCTGAAACTCGCAAACAGTGTTACACGACAAGCTCAAAACTCGCAAGAAGTCACAAACTGTTGGGAACTAAAGAAAAGCTTAAGTATGGTTAATGCTGCTGGTTCAGAGTTACTACTGCTAGAAGACTTCAAGGTTAATACTGCTGAGTATTACTACTGCTAGTAGAATTAATACTGCTAGTCAAAGTTAGTGTTGCTTGAACAAAGTTAGTACTGCTTAGCTAGTTAGTACTGCTAGTAGTTAGTGCTGCTTAGTAGTTAATACTGCTAGAAGAGATTAATGCTGCTGAAGATTAATACTGCTTATATGGTGAAGATTCGCAGGAAAGGATAACAGCTGGATAATCTGAAGATATACATGGAAGCTTAGAGATATACATGGAAGATATACTGAAGATATTTTTATTTCTTGTACTTATCTTTTGATTAGTATATGTATAGAATGTATAGGATAGTTTAAGAATGAATATTTTTTTTTTCTAAGTTAAAAAAAGAGAAAAATCAACCTCAAGGCCTTGATCCTAATTCTAGAGAAGTAGAATTCGTCTTGAAAGAGTCTGTTCTTCAAGATTGAGGTTGAGTGTGTAACCTTGTAACTTCAAAGCATTCAATACAAGTTTAAAGTTTGTTCTTCATATTTACTGCTTTGATTTACTGTTTCGATTTACTGTTTCATTGAATATCAAAGTGTTATTCCGCAAACTTCTTTGATATTGTTTCTGAGAATTAATTCTTGTTGAGAATTCGATCCTGACAAGTGGTATCAGAGCCCAACTCTCTCAGAAACATCTATTCATCATGGAAAATCTTACAGAATCAAGCAGTACTTTGGTCTCTAAGGTTCCAATGCTCAAACCCAGTGAGTTTGACATGTGGAAGATCAGAATCAGACAATATATTCTTCTCACTGACTACTCAATGTGGGATATCATTGAGAATGGTCCTTCTGAAGCTGGAAGGATAGGACCAGATGGGAAAAGACCTCCACCAAAGACAGATGGTGAGAGGAAGATCAGACAGACAGAGATGAAGGCCTTGAGCACTCTACTCTTGGCCATCCCCAATGAATATCAGCATCAATTTTGCAACTGCACTGATGCTCAAATTCTCTGGAATGCTCTAGAGAAAAGATTTGCTGGAACTAAGAGCTTCAAAAGAAATCAAAGAGATGTTCTAAAGCAGCAGTATGAGAACTTCACTTCCTCAAAGAATGAGTCTATGACTCAAACTTTTGATAGGTTCAACAAACTCATTGGTGAACTGGCTACTGTAGGAGTGAAGATGGAACAAGATGATGTCAACAGAAAGTTCCTCAGATCTCTTGGGGATGAATGGACTATGTACACTGTCTCATATAGACAGAGTCACAATCTGGAAGAGAAAGAACTTGATGATCTCTACAATGATCTAAGAGTTTTTGAAGCTGAGGTAGAAACCAAGAAGAAGCCCACTGGTTATATCCACAATGCTGCACTTCTTTCAGTATCCACTGATACTAATGCCAACCCTGAAGCAGTTAGTACTGCCAGTGGAGTAAGTTCAGAAAAAGGCACTGAAACTATCTTTGAAGCTTTTTTGTCCAGTCATAGCAACAATTCTTTGATTAATGATGATCTGGATCAACTTCACCATGATGACTTGGAGGAGATGGATATTAAATGGCAGATGGCCATTTTATCCATGAGGGTGAAGAAGTTCATTAAAAGAACAGGAAGGAATAACTTCATTCAAAGAAGAGAAGATGGAGCTGGTTTTGACAAGACCAAGGTGGAATGTTATAAGTGTCACATGAAAGGACACTTTGCTAGAGAATGCAGGAGTGTTGTTCCAAACAACAACCACCAACAAGCTCAGAATGGAGGCTACAATCAGAACAAGAATCCTGCTCAAGCCCTTGTTTCTCAACAAGGAATGGGTTTTGACTGGAGTGATCAAGCTGAGGAAGCCATTCAGAATCAAGCTCTTATGGCAGAAGTGTCTGATTTCCCCTCTGAGGTAATTTCTAATCTTTGCACTAAATCCTGCATAGACACTGTCAAAAGATACAGGGATCACAATCAAAGTATGTGTGATGACCTCAAAAGATTAGAAAAGGACAGAAGAGATTATGTGTTAATAGTAGAGAGATTTGAAGAACAAATCAAAGGCTTTCAAGCTAATGAACTTCAACACTCTTATGACACAAACTATTGGAAGTGGGAAAAGAATGAGTTAGAGACCAAACTGTCTAAATCCTTAGAAGAGAGTGATAGGCTGAAAGAGGAACTGTCTAAAGTTAAACTTGACATAGAAAAGTTTTCATATGCTTCTAAAGCAATGGACTCTCTTCTAAAGGCTCAGATTCATGATAAGATGAAGCCTGGTATTGGATACAACAATACACCTCCTCCTTACAACAACAATTATATCTCTCCTACTTTAGACTTGTTAGAAACCAAGGAGAAAAAGGACTTATCTGAGAAAGCCTTTAAGATAGATCCTTTAGATGAGGTAGTAATTAAGGATTTGACTGAGAAAGAAACCAGTGAGTATAGGGATAATGATGTAAGTAAAGAGATCCCATTAGAAAACAACATTATCACCAATGAGGGATGTGGGAAAATCTGGGTCAAGTCCAAGGAGATAGAGAAGACCAAAGGAAAAGATAACAAGGTTCATTACAAACAAACCACGATTGTGAATCCTGGATCTTGTAAACAATGTGCTTGCAGTAAAGCCAAGAGCCTAAATTCTGGTTTAAAAAGAGGAAATCAAAGAAACTGGAATAATCAATAGGCTCAGAAGCAAGGAGTTGATCTGAGTAAAATCAATAAACCAAAACCTTGTTTCATATGTGGCAAGCTAAATCATTTGGCTAAATATTGCTTCTTTAACCCTACTAACCAACAGATGACCTTTCAAAGATTTGTGCAAAAACCTGTTGGTTATAGGAAGGATGGAAAGAAACATGTGATAAAGAAACATGGTGAAAGTAAAGGCCCCATGAAGAAAAGGTTTTTAAAAGAAAGTGTCAAAATGTGGGTGCCTAGAAGCACTAAAACTGTTAGTACTGCTGACAGGGTTAGTGCTGCTGGAAGTATTACTGCTGCTACCAGTGTTAGTACTGATGAAAATATTAATGCTGCTAATGCTGTTAGCACCTCTTCAAAGGTTAATACTGCCAACACAGTTACTGCTGCTAACACAGTTACTACTTCTAACAAGGTTAGTACTGCTAAGCATGCAAGTGCTGCTAAGGCAGTTAGTAATTCTAAAACCAGTACTGTTTCTATCAAAAATGTTTCCAAGCCTATTATTGTGACAAAGTACTCCAAGAATGAGGAGTTAAAGTTCAAAAATCTTGTCAAGAAAGAATGCAAGTATTTTGATGAGAAAGGGGTACCCAAGACCACTTTGGCTTGGGTTCCTAATTCATACTAACTGTTTTATCTTATGTGCAGGGCAACCAACAGCTCAAGGGAAAGAGCATATGGCATGTTGATAGTGGTTGCTCTAGGCACATGACAGGCAACATGTCATGCCTTCAGGATTTCAAGCATATCAATGGAGGACATGTTGCATTTGGAGATAATCTTACTGGGGGTAAAATAAGTGGCAAAGGTAATGTCACCAAAGGTAAGATGACATTTGAGGATGTCTACTATGTTGATCAATTGAAGTACAACCTGTTAAGTGTATCACAGGTTTGTGATAAACAACATAGCATATTATTCACTAATACTGAGTGTATGATCCTTGCTCCAGGGTTCAAGGTAGTTGATGAAAGCATGATACTACTTAGAACTCCAAGAAAAGACAATGTTTATTGTCTAGATATGGACAATGTTGATAATGGTTCATCTCTAAATTGTCTTGTTTCAAAAGCTTCTGTAGATGAATCCTCTCTTTGGCACAGAAGAATGTGTCACATGAATTTTAAGACTATGAACAAACTTGTTAAAAACAACCTTGTAAGAGGTTTACCATCTAAAGTCTTTTCATGTGATGATCATTGTGTTGCTTGCCTTAAAGGCAAACAGCATAAAACTTCTCATAAGACCAAAGAGATAAATACAATTTCTTCTTGTCTTCAGTTATTGCATATGGATCTGTTTGGTCCTACAAATGTTATGAGTATTGGCAAGAAATCTTACTGCTTGGTTATTGTTGATGATTACTCCAGATTTACTTGGGTATATTTTCTAAGGACTAAGGATGAGACAAGTGGACTGATCAAATCCTTTATCCTAAGAATTGAAAACCAAACTAATCAAAAAGTAAAAATCATTAGATCAGACAATGGAACTGAATTTAAAAATCTTGATCTAAACACCTTGTGTGAGGAAAAAGGTATAGAGAGACAATATAGTGCCCCTAGGACTCCTCAACAGAATGGAGTTGCTGAGAGGAGAAATAGAACACTAATTGAGGTTGCTAGATCTCTGTTGGCTAATTCAAAACTGCCAATTACCTTCTGGGCTGAAGCAGTTAATATTGCTTGTTATGTCCAAAACAGAGTTCTAGTAGTCAAGCTAAAGAACAAGACCCCATATGAGCTTTTAAATAAAAGAAAACCTTTCATTGGATTTTTCAAACCTTTTGGGTGTCCTTGTACAATTCTCAATACCAAATCTCACTTAGGTAAGTTTGATAGCAAAGCAGATGATGGATTTCTTGTTGGTTATTCATCCCAGAGTAAGGCCTACAGAGTTTTTAACACATCTTCTAGAATGATTGAAGAAAGTGACAATGTCAAATGCAATGAGAACACACCAAATCCTATTGGAACTGGTCCTCAGTGGCTATTTGACATTGATTCACTAACTAACTCTTTTGGTGTCAGTAGTGATGATTATGCAGGTTTAGGATGTGGAGGATCAGGGACTACACAAGTTCAAGAAAGTATATCTAAATATGTGATCTTTCCCATACCCACAGTGAATTCTTTTGAAGACTCTGAAAAGGAACCATCTACTGAACCAAGTCAGAGTGAAGTAGAAAGTATAGAAGTGGAGACTCAAGAAAATAAAGAATCAGAAGTAGCTGCTGAAAACACTTCAGTTGATTTGAATGACTCTAATTTAGAGGTAGGACTGAATGAAGAACCTAGTCAAAACACCAGAGTGCAAAAGAATCATCCTCCACAGCTGGTCATAGGAGATATATCTTCTCCTATGATGACTAGACATCAAAGCAGGCTTTAAGAAATGCAAGATCAACAGCATACAGTGCTTTCTTGCTTTCTATCCCAGCTTGAGCCTAAGAAGGCACATGATGCTATGAAAGAATCTACCTGGATAGAAGCAATGCAAGAAGAACTGTTACAGTTCAAGCTACAAGATGTATGGGATCTAGTAGACCTTCCTAAAGGTCACAGAGCAATTGGCACAAAGTGGGTTTTCAGGAACAAGAGAGATGAAAGAGGAATTGTTATAAGGAACAAAGCAAGGATGGTGGCTCAAGGGTATACTCAAGAAGAGGGTATAGATTATGAAGAAGTTTTTGCACCTGTGGCTAGGATAGAAGCAATCAGATTATTCCTAGCCTATGCTTCTTACATGAACTTCAAAGTCTATCAAATGGATGTAAAAAGTGCTTTTCTCTATGGCTCAATTGAAGAAGAGGTATATGTCTGTCAACCACCTGGGTTTGAAAACCCAAGCTATCCAGACAGGGTATACAAATTGAAGAAAGCTATGTATGGACTGCATCAAGCTCCAAGAGCATGGTATGACACTCTGTCATCCTATCTCTTGGAAAATGGCTTTGCAAGAGGAGTCATTGATAAGACCCTATTTATCAAGAGAAAGAAGAAGGATATCTTGCTGGTCCAAATCTATGTTGATGACATTATCTTTGGATCTACAAGAGACAACATGTGAAAGGAGTTTGAGGAACTAATGCATCAAAGGTTCAAAATGAGTTCCATGGGGGAACTTACTTTCTTCCTTGGACTCCAAGTTCAACAGAAGTCAGATGGCATCTTCATCTGTCAATCCAAGTATGTGCAGGACATTCTAACCAAGTTCGGTTTCTCAGCTTCAACACCTGCCAGCACACCTATGGAGACACACAAGCAGATAACTGCAGATCTTGAGGGGGAGGATATGGATGTGCATCATTATAGATCCATGATTGGCTCTCTCATGTATCTCACAGCATCAAGGCCAGATATAATGTTTCCAGTCTGTGTATGTGCAAGATTCCAAGTTAGGCCAAAGCAATCTCACTTTCAAGCTGTTAAGAGGATATTCAGATATCTCAAAGGGCAACCCAGATTGGGACTTTGGTACCCTCATGACTCACCCTTTGACCTAATAGCATACTCAGACAGTGATCTAGGTGGGGCAAACTTGGACAGAAAATCTACTTCTGGAGGATGTCAGTTTTTGGGTGCTAGACTAGTTTCATGGCAGTGCAAGAAACAAACCACAGTGTCCACATCTACAACAGAGGCAGAGTACATAGCAGCTGCAAGTTGCTGTTCTCAAGTCTTATGGATTCAGAATCAAATGCTGGACTATGGGGTAACCTTTCTACACACTCCCATCTTTATTGATAATAGCAGTGCTATCAGCATTGTAAATAATCCTGTCAAGCACTCAAAGACAAAGCACATTGAGATCAGGTATCACTTCATAAGAGACTGTAATGAAAAGAAACTTGTTCAAGTTGTAAAAGTACATACTGACAACCAGTTTGCTGATCTATTTACCAAAGCTTTTGATGTGGGTAGATTCACTTTCTTGGTAACAAGTGTGGGAATGATCAACTCTGAATAAACATCCTCTCAAAAAGTGGTTAAATATCTGAATATTATAGTGTCTTGGTATTACTAATCTTCCTTTGTAGGGCATACATAGCAGTACTCAATTCAGCCTAAGCTTCAAAGAGTAAGTATGGTTAATACTGCTAGTTAGTTAATACTGCTAGTAGTTAATACTGCTCGCAGTTACTACTGCTAGTTAGTTAATACTGCTAAGTAGTTAATACTGCTCGCAGTTACTACTGCTAGTTAGTTAATACTGCTAAGTAGTTAATACTGCTAGTTAGTTAATACTGCTAGTAGTTAATACTGCTGGCAGTTAACACTGCTAGTTAGTTAATACTGCTAGTAGTTAATACTGCTCGTAGTTAATACTGCTAGTTAGTTAATACTGCTAGTAGTTAATACTGCTCGCGGTTAATACTGCTTGTCCGTTAATACTGCTCTAGGTTAATACTGCTTTTGTCTCGAATACTATAAATACCCTTTGCCCGCCCAAACGTTCATAACGACTCTTTCCATACTGTTCACTTGCGCTCTAAACCCTTTCTCTCTCAAGACTCGAAGTTTTCAGGCAAGGTTTTCACTAAGTTCAATGGCATCCATGGCATTCATCGACGAGCACAATGAGATCGCGATGCTCCAAAAGCCAAAGCAAGCTGCAGGATTTCATCAAATAGTGGATTTCCTCAAGACAAGCCATATTGCTCATGCTCTTACTGTATCTCCTACAATCTATATCGAGCATCAAAGGCAGTTCTGGGCTAATGCCACCATTGTTGCTGAGAATGGTGTGCAAATGATCAAGACAAGGATCTGTGAAAAATCACTAACAGTTACTGAAGAGGTTATTCGCATCAGTCTACGTCTAGACGATGCCTCTGGTATAACTTCTATCCCAAACGATGAACTGTTCTCCAATCTTACAAGAATGGGGTATGGAGGCCCATTGGGTGTATTCAAATTCTCAAAAGGCAAATTCTCACCCCAATGGCATTTCTTTGTCCATACTCTTATGCACTGTATCTCCAAAAAGACTATTGGATGGAGTGAGTTCAGCAGCACCATTGCTTATGCTTTGGTGTGCTTGGCAACTGCCAGAAAGTATAACTTTTCCAAAATGATTTTCAGTGATCTTTTCTCAAACATGGGAAACAAAAAGAGCTTCTTTATGTACCCCAGGTTTGTCCAAGAAGTTATTACTCATGAATTGACGGATATACCTCAACCTGTTGGGGTATATGTACCTAAACCCCCCAAAGGCAAGGTTTTCTCAAATATGAGAAGATCTGCTGGGGACTCGGAAGGAGTTGACACCCCATTGTTCTCTACAATGATGGTGGTGTCCCAACCCAATGAAGGTATGGCAGCAGGGTCAAGGCCCCCATTAGACCATCCTACTGCTAGCCAATCCCAACCTTCCCACTTTAAATCTATCCCCCAGTCTCTTCTTGAAAAACCAACCTCTCCTATCACACAAACTTACAAGAGGAAACAGGTAAAGAAGGCTCCTTCCCTTCTTATACCATCATCCCCCAAGCCGTTAAGCCCTCTAAAGGAGAATTCTCCTTTAGGGAATATCCATAGGGAAACCACAGGGGTGTATCCCAACCCCAAGGAGGTGCTCTCTGAGGAGGAGGAAGAGCATACGGGTGATGAGGCTGCCACTACTCCTGCTAGCACAGAGAAGGAAAGTGGTAACATCAATAAGACCTCCCCCATGGAAACTTTGAATGAGCAATCATTCGAAGGTCCCTGGTGCCAAGAAACCACGGGGGTGGACAGTGCTTCTGCTAGGCAGAAGACTTCCACTAATAAAAGATCCCATGATCCTTCAATAGGGGGTAACACTCCTGGAGAGGGTGAGGACAGATATAACTATGATGAATTGATGGAGACAATGGGTAACATCAACCATGATGTCATCAAACAAGGCAAAGAGATAGAAGAACTGAAGCTGGTCATTCTGTCACAACAAGTACAGATTGCTAAGCTGAAGAAGATGGTGATCAGTCTAGTACAGAGGAAGAAGAGAAAGCAATTCCAACTCAGGAGAAGGAAATCTGAGAATGATGCTCCCAAAAAGGGGGAGATCAACATGGAAGAAGCCACAAGAGAGGGGGAGCTTGATGGAGAGAAATTTGATGTTGAGGGGGAGCAGGAAGCAAAAACAGAAAGAGATTCAGCTAGCTAGTTAGTACTGCTAGTAGTTATTGCTGCTTAGTAGTTAATACTGCTAGAAGAGATTAATGCTGCTGAAGATTAATACTGCTTATATGGTGAAGATTCGCAGGAAAGGATAACAGCTGGATAATCTGAAGATATACATGGAAGCTTAGAGATATACATGGAAGATATACTGAAGATATTTTTATTTCTTGTAATTATCTTTTGATTAGTATATGTATAGAATGTATAGGATAGTTTAAGAATGAATATTTTTTTTTTAAGTTAAAAAAAGAGAAAAATCAACCTCAAGGCCTTGATCCTAATTCTAGAGAAGTAGAGTTCGTCTTGAAAGAGTCTGTTCTTCAAGATTGAGGTTGAGTGTGTAACCTTGTAACTTCAAAGCATTCAATACAAGTTTAAAGTTTGTTCTTCATATTTACTGTTTTGATTTACTGTTTCATTGAATATCAAAGTGTTATTCTGCAAACTTCTTTGATATTGTTTCTGAGAATTAATTCTTGTTGAGAATTCGATCCTGACACAAACGACAAGTACACTTTTTGTATCTCAGATCATACGAAAAGTGAAGAACTCGCACTTGCATCTTACGACAAGTTACTATTTACATCCTTCGGCATACAAAAAGTAGGAAACTCGCATCCTTCATAGTGCGAGTTGTTTATTTCTTGTTCTTTGGCTAGCGAGAACCACAGAACTCGTTTGCTTCGTTTTAAGACAAGTACATAACTCACATCCTACGGTTTGCGAGTTGTTAAGTTCTCGGATATAGTGATCTGCGAGTTGTTACTTCTCGAGTATAAGCATCTGCGAATTCTTACTACTGGGGTCTAAGCTCTCGCGACAAGCTACTTCTTTTATACAGTAGCTTGCGACAAGTTCTTTTCAGTGCTCTGCGACAAGTAGTCATTGCTTTGCGACAAGTGTTCTACTGTGGTCTGCGACTTCTATACTTAGTCAATTTTTGATATGTTTCAGAATTTGAGAAAAGTTTCTGATTTTTCTAAACGATCACTACAAGTATTTTCAAGATCACTTCCAAGGATGCATTGGCTATTGGTACAGATGTCAAGCCACCTGTATTGTTCAAGGGAGAATATGAGCAATGGAAGGACATATTTTTAGATTTCATTGATCGTCATGACAATGGTGAATATATAAAACAGTCTATTGATGAAGGTGTGATGAAGCCAATTACAGTGGAGGTTCCATATGATGATTCATCTGACAGTGAAGATGGTGATGAACCAAGAGAGCAAAAGAGGAAGAAGGTTGAACTTGACATTTCAAAATATTCTATTGAACAAAAGAAAAGGTATAAGGCTGACAAGCAAGCAAGATCTCTCCTGCTACAAAGCATCCCGAATGACATCTACATTAAGATTGACAGCTATAAAGCAACAACCAAAAAGATGTGGGATCAGCTTGAAAAGATGATGATGGATTCTAAAATTGGAAACCAGATGAAAGTAGCAAATTGTATCAACAGTTATGAAGAATTTAAAGCTAAGGAAGGAGAGATCTTGGAAGCTACATATGATAGGTTTGTATCACTTTTGAATGAGCTAGCAAAGAACAAGGTTAAGATGAAGCAAATAGAAAACAATGTCAAGTTCCTCAACATCTTACAGCTAGAATGGAAGAAATTCACTCGTCAGATGAAACAGATGAAGGATCTCAATGACATCCCACTTCATGAGGTCTTTGAGACACTTAGACAGAATGAGAAAGAAGTAGAAGAGATGAGAGAAGAAAAGAAAAAGGCTGAGAAACATGTGCCTGATTCAGTAGAATTGGTTGTGGAAAGGAAAGAGAAAAAGAAAGAGAAAAAGAAGAAGAAGAAGAAGGTTGTGGTTTCTGATTCTGATGAGAGTGGAAGTGTAGCTTCGAATTCAGATGATGGTGAAAGTCTGAAACAAGCTACGATTCTATTGATTCGTGCATTCCATATGAAATTGTACAAGAAGTCGGGTTCAAACAGTCATCAATACTCGTCTGGATCTAGAAACTACGAGCACAAAAAAGGGTAGAAGGAAAGAAGAGGTATGAAGAAAGGAAGTTTGAGGAAAGAAAACTAGAGGTGAAGTGGTATTTGAACAAGTATGAGGAGAATAAAACAGATGAGCCAGTGAAATTATACAACTGTGGCTAATAAACACCCCAAGTTGAAAGTCAGATGGACCAAGTCATCTGAAGAGGTAGAAGCTAAGGAATATATGAACAGGAAAAACACATTAAAAATGCAACTACCATTCTGTTATGACAAACTGAATGAGAGTTATCTTTTTGATCAACCAAAGTTACTTTCAAATGATTATTTTAATATCTATTCTACTGAAGAGATGGAGGCTAAACCTGTTGAAGCAAAAATTTATGTTCCTCCTCTTATCTTAGAAAGCAAAATTTCTCAGCTTGAGAAAACTTTAGAGAATGAAAGAATTTTGGTTGAGTTAGAGAAAATTGTGCTTTCTACTATTTTATTGAACATTGATTCAAAATCTGAGTTAAAATCAGATAATAAATCAGAGTCAGAAAGAGCTTGTGAAAACAGTTCTAATGATTTTGATGCTTCGTCTTGCAAAGCTTTTATGGGAAACGTTTTTTGTACTGTCAAACCATCAGATTTTGAACGAACGCCATATCAAAAACAGTGTTTAAAAGAATTTAATGATTTCATGTATCCAAAATCTTCCAAAGCATCTCAATCTTTAGATAATGATGATCTATTTGATGAAGTTGATTTCTTGAATTTTGAGGAATGTTATGATGAATGTTTGGATAAGTTTAATTTCAATGCAAAACTTCCAGATTATACTAACTTTGTTATTAATTCTGAAGAGTTACCAAGTGTATTCAAAATTGGTGAATCATCAACTAAAGTTGATGACACAGTTCCTGTAAGTGCTTATTATGCTAAAAGTAAAAAAGAGCAAGCACTCACAGAAACGGAACAACACTAGTAAGTCTAAGAAAAAGCAAACTCTGAAATCTCATAGTTCTAACAAGCATAAATCCTATATTTCAGATATGAGATATAAAAGATTTGAGGTGAAGCTTGAATGGAGACCAAAGAAAGATGAAGAATCGGCAAAATCATTTTCAGCATCTAATTGTAATTGGACTACTGATAAACGTAGTGATATAGTTGATCAATTTGCTTCAAATAAACAAAAACTAGTACTTCCATGCAAGATTTATACAATAAAGCAATTGATTCAATTATCTCATTCTACAATTCAGTGTTCTACTTGTGGCCAGAATGATTTTGTTGATCGTTGTTTTTCTGATAATTGGTTTGGTTCATATCATATATATCATTCTACGAGATCAGATGTTTTTAGAAAGGAAAGAAGACCCAAATTTCGTTGGGTGCCAAAATCTGAGACTAACCAGGTATGACCCATTAGTTGGATCATAAATTGTATTCAAGATTAAAGTTAAAGTTAAGGGTTTAAACTGCAATTGTATTAAAGTTGGTTAGAGGGTTTATTTTGTAATAAGTTAATAGTTGTTAGCTATTGGGCCTCAAGACCATAATCCCAATAGGCATTAGGCCTGGGTATTTAAAGTTTAGTTTAGTTTTAGGTCAACCTTTGATAATTATTGTTTAGAGATTAAAGTAGCCGTACGTATTCTCTGTATTCAAGGGTATCAAGAACACACAAGGGTTTCATTGTTTATTCAAGGGATTGGTATGTTATTCTGATCTTATTATCTCTTGAACTATATGTGTTTGTGTGTTTAATTATCAACTAGATTAAACTGGGATAACAAGTGTTATCAGAGCCAAAAGAATCAAAAAAAATTTTGATACTACTATTCATCGATTACTATTCACGAAAGTTACTGTTCATCGAAATTTTTTTTACTGTTCATCTGATTTCATGAATCTATGTGCGTTTATGTTTAAGATTGATGTGATTAGGTGTGTTTTGCGTTATTGAACTCTATTTGATTGACTAATTGTTTTGAGAATTATCAAGTGATTGAATTTATTGATTTTGTGTTTTCTGGGTTTGCATGAATATCGACACTGTGGTTGGAAAATTGAGTAATCAAAAGTGTTCGTTAATCATTATAGTTAATTGGGTTGTGATCGATACGTGCTGATGAGTACCAAAGTCTGATTTTTGCATTTGATTTTGAGTTCTTGATTGATTTTCTGGGTTGATTATTGCTTCTGTTCATCGACGTTCTGGACTGGTTCAAGAACATATCGGTCGAATAATCATTATCGGTCGAAGGTAGTTTATCGGTCTATATCTGTTATCGGTCAATACTTTGTATCGGTCAAAGCCAATACCGGTCGACGGCTTTCTATCGGTCTATCTTATCGGTCGAAGACCAATTCCGGTCGAAGACCATTACCGGTCCATAGATTATATCGGTTCACATTAACACCGGTCGAAACGTATATCGGTCCATTTTTGGTTCCGATCTTAGTCTTTTACCGGTCGAAGCACCAATACCGGTCATTGCAAGTTACCGGTCGAATTTACCGGTCAAAGAAAACACCGGTCAAGCACATCGGTCGAGCAAGATTTGTCTTTTTGCATACTTAGACCCCCGTGCTAAGTCTGCGAAGGGGGACAAAAGTTTTGTGCTTGATAAAAATTTTCCTAATTTCATTCTTCAGTATTATTTCTTTGTGTTTTATACTGTGCAAATTCTGCACTTAATTATTTTTTGGAAATTTATTTTTCTGAAAAATTTTTAGTGTGGTTTTTATTCTTGATTCTAACGATCTCTTCTAGTTGATTGTCTTGGTACAGAAAAGTTTGATTACTAACCATACAACTAGGATGTCGAATCAGCTAATGATGTCTGAAGGTTACAACCTTGATTTTAACAACATGACTCTTTCTGAAGTAAAAGCAAAGGCTAAACAACTTGATGGACGGTTATCAATATCTTCTCGCATGGTTGATGAGTATGACATAGAGAAAAAAATGTTCAAATCCGAGATATCATCTCTTAAAGCTGAGAACAAGGCTTTACAGATTCAGAACTCATCTCTTCTTATTCAGGTCAATGCTTTAAAAGAAAATTCAAAAGATTCTGATTCTATAATTGACTTTGCAGGAATGATTGAGTCTAAAGAAAAAGAGATCTTGGATCTTCAAGCAAAGTTGAAAAGATCTGAATTCAACTCTACATGGTCAAAGAAGGATGCAATGCAAAGAGAGCTTGAGGAGCTTAGAAGGAGTACAAGTGTTGCAAAGGATACTAGTATAGGACTAAGACAGATAAATTCTCAACTCTGTGCGGACAGAGATAAGTTTAAAAATAAAGTTCTCAGTCTTGAGGTTGAGATTGAAAAGCTGAAAGAAAAGGAAACCCAAGACAGAGACAATACAAAAGTCCAAGATGAATTGCTGAAGATAGAGAAACAAAGAAAAGACTTTGCCAAGAAATTCTCTGATTTCTCCAGAAAAGCCTTTGAAGAGAAGAAATCATTAGAGCTTAGATGTGTTAAGCTTTCTCAACAAGTTTCAGACTTTGAGAAGGTTATCATTATTGAAAGAGAAAAGGCTGAGAAAGAGAAGAACACAGCTGAGCTGAAGAAAGCAAATATAGACTTTTCTGAAAAAAAGAAAATATTTGAAACTGAGATAGCCAAGATGACAGGAAAGCTATCTGAATTGTCAACAAACATCATGAAGGAGAAGAATACAAAATCTGAGTTGCATAAGAAGTTTGATCTGATTGAAAAGGAAAGAAACAGTTTGTCTTCAAAGATAAAGGAACTTGAAGAGATCGTATTCAAGGTGAAGCTGACTGAGCACAAGACGCCAGAGTCAATAGCTCAATCACCAAGAGATGATCTAGTTGATTCAGATAGTTCATTAAAAACAGCTTCAAGTTCACATTTTTCAAATGTTTTCTATAATCCTTTCTATGATTTAGATGATTGTCTTACTTCTAAATCTACTGATCAGATTCGTCCTTCTAACCTTTTCTATGACAAAAATGTTGATGGTTCAGGTAAATTCAAGAAGACTAAGTCTCAGAAGAAAAGGATCTGGAAAAAAGAAGATGAAGAAAGAGATAGAGGAAATTAGATCTGGAGAGTTAAAGGATCTCAAGAGGAAAAGAAGAAAGACAAATCATTTGTGCATACATCAAATGCAAAATGGAACAATGCATCAAAAGGTAAAACTTTTGGCAAACCTTATCTGGTTTACACAATCAATCAATTGATCAGGTTAGCACAAAAGAAAATTAGTTGTTCCTACTGTGGCTCAAATGATTTTGTAAGAAAAGATTATGTGAATAACTGGTATGTTTCTTACTTCATATCTCCCACTAGAACTGCAACTAACCCATTAGGACCCAAATACCAGTGGGTACCAAAAGCTAAATCTTTGTTGCAGGCACCCAAGGTTTAAGGGGGAGAAAAAACAAAGGCTTCTAAGTAAATCAGCTTAGAACCCATACCTCAACGGAGTATTCTAAATCCTAATCTTGTGTTGTATTCTTCAACTGTTGCTAACGATAGCGGAATCATTTTCACAAATGATTACCATAATTTTTTATGCAGGTTTGTTCAAGTGACAATGGCTTCTAATCACATCAGATTAGGACCCGCACTTCAGTGCTTTATTTTTCCTGCTTGTTCTTAAAAAAAAGCTTAATTGAAAAACTCCTTAGATCTTTATTGTCAAACTCTTTTAGTTTGAAGGGGAGAATTGCATCGTCAAACATCTAATGTTTTGACTTCTGCAATTTTTATTCTTCATGTAACTCTGTGCTTATTTGTGCTTTCATGTAGAAAAGCTTGTTGCACAGCAAGTTCTTTTTAGGAAAATACATGGGATTCAGTGTGAGAACTTAACAGAACTTAACAGAACTTCCATGGATTCACGATAACCAGTGTTTCCTACCTAGGAAGTATCCCCTGAGTGATTGAGGGAAGAGGGGTCAAAAAAATTGAGTGATGGTGTGTGAAGAGGTAAAATGGAAAAGAGAGATTGGTTAGAAGTAAGCATTAAAAGAAAGAGCGTGAGTGAACAGAGTAAAAAAATATTAAACTCTGCACCAAACCACTTTCTGAGCCGGGCAGCCACATAATCTGATTGGTTCACATTCTTTGGTGCCATCATTGAAATAGGCAACTAGCCCATGCCATCTCTTGCATACAACCCCACCAGCTACTCATTCTTTTCTCAAAAAGAGAATGTTTCACATTTTCTGGGGACGCAGCACATACGCTATTGGTTCTTCATTTGGGAGATACTAATATTGAAAAAGAAGGAAAGTTTCCCCACCTTCGAACCCTTTCTCATAAACATTGAGTCTTTGTATAATTTATTGATGTTTCAACAAGTTTACATACTTTGAGCCTATATGAAAAAGCAATCATCTATGCTTAATTCTTTCATACACATGCACGAGCACCCAGAAATTTGTTTTCTGTCAGAACGTTCATAGATAACCATGTGTTATTCGATGATTGAATGGAAGACCTGGGGATCCAACATCAAAACCAGCTCCTTATATAGTAACTTTGTGTTACTCAGTGACTTTGTGTTACTGACTGGCATTCTAACTGAGTCATTTGTTGATTCAGGGTTACACCTATTAAACTGTTTGAATTTGCAAAGATTCGAATGGTTACTACTTTCTATTTTAATCTGAAAAGATTGAAATAATCACTCTTTCCGTCTGGCAAGACTGCTCTTATTTCCATACAGGGCTCGATACATAAAGACAGTGCTAAATTGAAGTCTATAAAGACAAAGGGGGAGATTTTTTCCATAAAGGGGGAGATTGTTTTGAAAAGTTTTGATGATGATGATTCTCACCACTCATCAAAAAGGGGGAGAACATAATCTGAAGACTGCTAAAGATTGTCAAAGATTTGAAGATTTGAAGATTATTTAAAGATATCAAGTTTTGAAGCTATCAACGTCATATCTGATGTTTTTCAAGAAAAGAGAAGAAAAGTGAAGACCCGAAGACAATTGCAAATTTTCTTTAATCTTGAATCCAAAGGGGGAGATTGTTGGATCATAAATTGTATTCAAGATTAAAGTTAAAGTTAAGGGTTTAAACTGCAATTGTATTCAAGTTAGTTAGAGGGTTTATTTTGTAATAAGTTAATAGTTGTTAGCTATTGGGCCTCAAGCCCATAATCCCATTAGGCATTAGGCCTGGGTATTTAAAGGTTTGTTTAGTTTAGTTTTAGGTCAACCTTTGATAATTATTGTTTAGATATTAAAGTAGCTGTACGTATTCTCTGTATTCAAGGGTATCAAGAACACACAAGGGTTTCATTGTTTATTCAAGGGATTGGTATGTTATTCTGATCTTATTATCTCTTGAACTATATGTGTTTGTGTGTTTAATTATCAACTAGATTAAACTGGGATAACAAGTGTTATCAGAGCCAAAAGAATCAAAAAAAATTTTGATACTACTATTCATCGATTACTATTCACGAAAGTTACTGTTCATCGAAATTTTTTTTACTGTTCATCTGATTTCATGAATCTATGTGCGTTTATGTTTAAGATTGATGTGATTAGGTGTGTTTTGCGTTATTGAACTCTATTTGATTGACTAATTGTTTTGAGAATTATCAAGTGATTGAATTTATTGATTTTGTGTTTTCTGGGTTTGCATGAATATCGACACTGTGGTTGGAAAATTGAGTAATCAAAAGTGTTCTTTAAGAAGGTGACCTATGTTGAAGGTTTAGGACACAATTTATTCAGCATCGAACAGTTATGTGAAAAAGATTTAGAGGTTAATTTCAAGGCCAAGAGATGTTGTGTACGAACTAAAGACGAAAAAGAACTCTTGGTCGGCACTCGAAAGTCAAACCTCTACACAATCAATCGTTCCAATGTGAAGCCAGATAATGTTGTGTGTCTACTCTCTAAAGCCTCTACGCAACAAAGTTGGTTGTGGCATAGACAGCTTTCTCACCTCAACTTCAGATACATAAACAAGTTGGTGTAGGGAAATTTGGTGAAAGGTTTACCTGAGCTCAAATATGAAGAAGAATATCTATGTGATGCATGTGAGAAGGGGAAGATGAAAAGAGCTTCACACAAGACTAAGCCTGAATAGAATACGAATGATCCTTGGAGTTACTACACATGGACTTATGTGGTCCTATGTGTACTCAGAGTATAAATGGCAAGCGATATGTCTTGGTGATTGTGGATGATTACTCGTGATACACTTGGGTAAAATTCTTAAGATCAAAGGACGAGACTCCTGACATAATCATCTCATTCCTCAAAAGTATCCAAGTGAATATCTAGAGAGTGAAGATGATGACATCAGACAATGACACAGAATTCAAAAACAAAACTATTGAAGATTATCTCGAATAGGTCGGGATAACACATCAGTATTCTGTTGCCCGAAGGCCCGAACAGAAGGGGGTAGTTGAAAGACGTAACAAGACTTTAGTTGAGGTTGCACGCACAATGCTTAGCCAATCCGACTTACCTCTATTCTTGTAGGCTGAAGATGTTTCGACTGCATGTTATACGTAAAATCATTCAATCATTCATCGTCACTTCGGTAAAACGTCATATGCTCTTATAAATAATAGAACACCAAGCATTAAACATTTTCATATTTTTGGATGAAGGTGCTATGTGCTAAACGACAAGGATAACTTGAATAAGTTCAGTCTGAAAGCTGAAGAAAGGATTTTCATTGGCTATTCTCAAGCATGAGCATCATATAGAGTATATCTAAAGAAATCAAAGATCGTTGTGGAAAGCGTAGATGTTACATTCGATGAAGCAATGGAAGTGGATTCTGAACAAAGCTGTTCAGAACCCGTGATAGTAGGAGTATTAGCTTCTGGACACATCAGTCCAGAACCTGATTTTAGTGTTTCTAATTCTGATAAAGCTTCAACTTCTATTTCGCATTAAACATAATTTGATTTATTATTTAAACATTTTGATGATGAGTTTCTCGGAACTAAAGTGTCTAAACCTGTTGTGATTGAGAGTTCTTAAGATTCAAGCGAACATCATCCAATCACATCAGATGTATCAACTGAACTTATACCCCCAGTTCAGGAGGAAACTCGATCAGTTCAAGAAAAAACTCAATCAGTTGAAGATACAACAAATACTGAGCAACCAGAAGTTGCACAATCAGTTGGGCATGTGGAATTGCCTATTCAATCATCAACAAGTGTTCAACTAGCTAAAACTTCTGCACCTGTAACTTCAACTGAACCCTAAGATGAAGGTTATTTAGATCATCAACATGATCAATCTTCATATGTTCCGCTCCCTAACATCAACAAGTGGACCAAAGAGCATCTGGTACAACAAATTATCCGAGATTCATAGAAACCGGTGCAAACTAGGTCTGCAACAACAAATAAGTGCTTGTATGATTCTTTCTTGAGCAAAATAGAGCCTACACGTATATCTAAAGCTCTTGAAGATCCTGACTTGATAGCATCCATGTAAGAAGAACTTAACTAATTCGATGCACTAAAAGTATGGCGACTCGTGCCGAGACCTGAAGGAAAAACAATCATTGGCACTAAACGGGCATTCAAAAACAAGAAAGATGAAGATGGTGTAATTTTCCGTTACAAAGCTCGACTTGTAGCTAAAGGATACCGGCAAGAGGAAGGCATTGATTACGACGAAACGTATGCTCCAGTTGCACGCATTGAAGCAATCAGAATGTTTCTCACATATGCTGCACACAAGAACTTTACTGTCTATCAGATGAACGTGAAAATAACTTTTCTGTATGGCATATTTGTTAGAGCACAGATTTATTGGATTCAAGATCATCAAGATTGAAGACGGAAATCTGAAGTCAAAGCTGAAAAAGTCAACTCTCAATTATAAAGTCTAGATCCTTTGTAATAAATAGTCAAAGTTCATTTTGTATTTTCGTTTTTAGTCCTTTTCCCTTAAAATAGGTTTATGGTTTAAATTAGGTTTTTAGGGTTTTTGTTTTGTTGTTGTTGAATCTGAGGTAGCCGCGGATATTGAGAAAAGAGAGAGAGCTTATCGAGATTCATATTCAAGCCTTGTAACCATTTGATTCGATTCCTAATTCAATATCAGGTTTGCTTATTCATTATTGTTTGATTGTTTTGCTTGATTGAAACGTGAATCACAGGGACACACAATTGGTATCAGAGCCTAACAGATTGAAATCAAAAAGAAATTTTTTTTCTTTTCGGCACTCTTTCATCTGTCAAGATTTAATTTTTATTGTGTGATTGTTCTTTCAAGTTGTTATTGATTAGTTTGAAATCATTTTGCTGATAATATTGAATAAGTATTGGTTTAATCGTGTGATTCAATGTTTTAGATTGTCTATTTGATGATTTTTGGTGTTTTTGGTTTCACGAGTATGTGCACTGGTTCTTAGATCAAAATCTTTTTTAGAATGTTTATTTGTGAAATTACTTGCTTGTAATCTGCTATAGATGATTAGGCGATCTAATTGACAAAGTTTCGTGGCGATCTAGATTGGTTTTTAGAATTTTCAGAGACGTTTTTCAAAGTTCAGGTTAAGAACAAAGCTTTGCGCCAGTTCATAAGTTTTTCTCGCCAAATTCAAGGAACATTTGCGCCACCAGCTCTTAGCGCAAAGTTTCCTTTTGCGCCATTAGCTTCTCGCGCAAAACAACGTTTACGCCACCTGTTGTTCGCGCAAACCTTACTTTGCGCCATTCAAGACTCCGGTCGACACCGGTCACAGACCCCGATCGAAGGTAATACCGATTGAAGGTACACCCCGGTCGCACAACAGTCCGGTCGAAACTTTATACCGGTCGACTATCTCACTTTTGCGCCATCAACGTGTCACGCAAAACTCCAAAACGCGCGAACAACTACTCGCGCAACACTCATCTCGCGCGACCTACTTCTCACGCAAAGTTTGTTTTGCGCCATACACGCCTCGCGCAAAACTTCCAGTTCGCACGACCCTCTTCTCTCGCAAAATTCTTTTGCGCCAGCTTCTTATCACGCAAAGTTTCTTTTTGTGCCTCTTCCCCTTCGCGCAAAGTACTAATTTGCGCCAGCCCTTTATTGTGCAAGTCTCTTTTGCGCCAGTATTCCTTAGCGCAATTCTCCTTTCGCGCGACAAGTCAGTTCTGCGCCAGTCTCACATAGCACAAATCAATCTTTTACGCTAACAGTCTTTTGTGTTATTGTCCTCTGCGCTAATTGCACCTTTTGTGCCAATCTACTTGGAATTTATTTTCTTTTGTATTTCTAACGATCATCTCAAGTTCTTATCTTAATTCAATATCAGTAAGGATGTCATCTCAGGAAGCTCTTGCTAACGGAACCGATGTGAAGCCACCAGTACTCTTCAAGGGAGAGTACGAGCAGTGGAAAGATAGGTTCTTGGACTTCATCGACAGAAATGACTTGGGAGACTACATCAGATTATCCCTAAAGGAAGGAATCATGACACCACCAACCAAGGTTCTCACAGTAGCTGGAGAGAACGGATAAGATGAACAGAGAGAGTATCGATTACCACTTGATGAGTACTCTGATGAGAAAGAAGAGAAGACACAAGGGTGAAAAATTGGCAAAATCATTCATTCTCTAAGGCATACCGAATGAAATTTATGTCAAGATTGATAGCTACAACGCTACCGGCAAGCAAATGTGGGATCAATTGGAGAAGATGATGATCGGATCTAAAGTCGGCAACCAACTCAAAGTATCCAACTACCTGAAAAACTATGAAGAATTCAAAGCTAAAGTTGGAGAATCACTAGAAGCCACCTATGACAGATTTGTAACATTGTTAAACGAGCTAAGCAAGAACAAGATCAACAAATCTCAAATTGAGTTGAATGTGAAATTTCTCAGCAACCTTCAGCCTGAGTGGAAGAGAATCACCAGACAGATGAGGCAAATGAAAGATCTGAATGACATTCCACTTCATGAAGTCTATGAAATCCTCATACAGAATGAGGAAGAGGTGGATGAGATCAAGGCTGAGATGAAAAAGGCTGACAAAGCAGTTACTGATCCAGTTGCACTTGTGGTCAAGAAGAAGTCTAAGAAGAAGAAGATGATAGCATCTGAATCAGAAGAGGCTGATAGTGAGTCGAATTCTGACTCTTACGATTGTGAAAATCTGAAGGAAGCTATGCTAATGCTAACCAAGGCCTTCCAAAAGAAGTTCTATAAAAAGCCTAGCTCCAACAGTCATAGGTACTCGTCTGGTCCAAATAACTACAAACACAAGGAGAAAGTTGAAGAAAATAGACTAGAAGAGAAGAAGAAGTATAGAGCCGAAGAGCCCAAGCAGGAAGAACCGACAAAGTGCTACAACTGTGGCAAACTAGGTCACTTTGCCAAGGACTGCCGAAAACCTAAAGTCCGGAACTCTGACTACTACAAGAATAAGATGCTTCTAGCCATGCAACAGGAGGCTGGAAAGGCATTAATGGCCGAGGATGACTACTGGCTCGACCATTCAGGCCAAGAATATGAAGAAGGAGAGAAGGACGAGACAACACATCTGTGCTTGATGGGTAAGCAGCAGTCAGAAGCTGAAGCTGATTCTGATGAAGGAGATAATGAAGAGGTAAGTGACTTAACTGAATCTGGTTTTCTGAATCAAATGCATGCTATGATGTCTAAGCTCCAAGAATTAGATTCTAAACTTAAGTGTTAGAGCACAGTCTCATTGGATTCAAGATCATCCAATCTGAAGATCCAATCTTAAGCTACCGCTGAAAAGTCGCTCTCGATATAAAGTCTAATGTCATTTGTAATAAAATGTCAAAGTTGTTTATTTGTATTTTATGTAATTAGATATTTAGCATAACTAAATATCTAAGTTTAGTTAGTTGTTAGTTATTATATTTGTTAGATAATATCTAAGTGTTAGATATTATTATTAGTTTATTATTAGTTTGGAAGTGTGTTAGAGAAGCTAGAGTTGTTCAACATTTCAGATCACTTTCACACACACACTCAAGGTGTAAACTAGAGAGAACACACAGAAAAGCTTCAATCGATCAACCTTGTAACCATTGTTATTAATCAAACAGGTTGGTAATCGTTTATGTGTATGAGTCGATAAGAACTTGATATAAACTGTGCACCGACAATTGGTATCAGATCCTGATAAATAGATTCAATCAAGTTTTTAAAAGATCGACTCTGTGTTCTTCATTTCAAAATCGATTTCGAGTTCTAGTGTGTTTTAGGTGTTGAAATCGATCAGGTTGTGATCAATAAGTGTGCTAGATCGAGTTGTGAGTGATTAATTTCAGTAGAGAGCTTAAATCGAGTTCCAATTTGGTGATTTTGTTGTCTGTCTTCGACTTCAAAAAGAGCACTATTCCATCGTCTTAAATTTCAAAAGTGGTGTTTATTGCGATCGAGTGCTTGAAATTTGATCTATAACTGTTAGTGGTCAATTTGTTACCATTTGGGACTACTAATCGTGGAAAAACAGGGTTATTTAAGAAATCTGATCGATTTTCGAAGAACAGGGACGAACTCGCACAAACACAGGGACGATCTCATGCAAGTTAAACTTTGCGTGACCCACTTTGCGCCATAAACGCTTCACGCAAAGTCCACTTTGCGTCACCACCTGATCACGCAAACTCCATCTTGCGCCACTCAAAGCTCAGGCAAAGTCCACTTTGCGCAACCAACGTCTCACGCAAACATCAGTTTTAGCAACCCTCTTGTAGCGCAAACATCAATTGGTGCGACCAACGTATCACGCAAACCTCAGTTCGCACCATCAGCTCTTCATGCAAAGCCTAAGTCACATTTGCGCCAACTCCTTGTAGCGCAAACCTCACTTCGCGCCAACCTCTACTAGAGCAAACCATACTTTGCGCCACGCACATCTCGCGCAAATCTTACTTCGTGCCAGCAACCTTTCGCGCAAACCAAGTTCTTATGTGATCAAATTTGACTAGGGGGACCCCCGTGCTAAGTCTGCCTAGGGGGACAAAATTTCTTGTGTGATCAAATTTTATCTGGACTAACGGTCAAATCCAAGTTCTTATTGCACATTTAATCAATCAGGATGTCAAGAGAAGCTCTAGCTATCGGAACCGACACGAAGCCACCTGTACTCTTCAGTGGAGAGTATGAGCAGTGGAAAGATCGGTTCATGGACTTCATTGAAAAACATGATCTGGGTATATTCATTAGAAAATCTCTGAGTGAAGGGAGTATGACAGCTTCAAGGACAATGTGTTATACTACAAAGAAGAATGGAGAAAGAGTAGATCTAGATTGTCCATTACCACTTCGTATGTTCATAGACGAGCAAAGAAAGAGATATGACGCTGACAGCTTAGCTTTATCTTTCCTACTGAATGGAATGTCTGAGGAGATTTCAAAAGAGATCTTTTTTACATTAGAAAGCAAAGAGACTAAAGGAAAGCTGTTATGGGAACATATTGAGAAGCTGATGAGAGGATCAACAGTGTCATCAAGAGTTAAGGTTTTGGAAGCTGAGAACTCTGAGCTTCAAAAGAAAATATCAGATTTTGAAAAGAAGTTCTCAGACCTTTCCAAGAAGAGTGTTGAAGAGAAGAAGACACTCGAGCTTAAATTTCAAAAGTTTTCTCAACAAGTTAGTAACTTTGAGAAAGTAATAATTTTGGAAAGAGATCAGTTTGCCAAAGAGAAGAAGGCAAATGATCTAAAGTCAGATGGATTCTTAAAAGAAATAACAGATAGAAGGAAGGGTGCTAAGAAATGATTTGAAGAAGAGAGAAGCACCTTTGAAGCTGCAATTAGGAAGCTTAATGTGAAGCTATCTGAATTGTCTAAATTTGCACAGAAAGAGAAGAAAAAGAAGTCTGAGCTTGAAACGAAGATTGACCTTATTGTCAAAGAAAGAGACAGTTATTCTTCAAAGGTAAAAGAGCATCAAGATATTATTTCAAAGATGGTGGTGGTGACTGAGCGAACGACTCCAGAGTCAAAAATCCACTCACCTATAAATAATTCAGTTGGTTCTAACAAACCAGCCGCAAGCTCACATCAGAAAACTGCTCTTTTCAGAAGGTCAGTTAAATCTTCTAATCAGATTCATTCTACTAATATTTTCTATGACAGGAATAGAGATAGTTTAGGTACACATCAAAGAAGGAGAAGAAGATTCCAGGAAGAAGAACTGGTCTGGAAGAAGACACCAGTTAAAGAAGAGCTTAAATGTAAAAGCTCATGTGTATATACGCATAATGCCAAGAAGAACATTGCGCGTAAAGGTAAACCTGATTTCGTCTACACGAGAGATCAATTAATCAGGTTGTCAGGTAAGAAATTATATTGTTCTTATTGTCGTACACATGATCCTATTCATAAAACAAGTGATCATTATTGGTATGGTTCTTAATCAATAACTCCTATAAGAACTGTAACTCACACACATGGACCCAAATACAGGTGGGTACCAAAGAAGATAATTGATTATGTGTTGCAGGCACCTACTGTCAAGGGGGAGTAGGAGAATCAATGGCTCATGAGTAAGTCAACTCAAGACCCGGACTTCAATGTCAAAATCAATGGCTTCTAAGTACATCAGCTTAGAACCCGTACTTCAACGAAGTTTGACTTCTAAATACAACAGTTTAGGACTCGCACTTCAATGATCAAAAGACCTTACTCCTGTGCTGATATGAGAAATTGTACTCCGATACTCAAATGAGGAAATCAACCTTCAAGGGGGAGTACATACTTTTCTGAAATTTATGCATTGGATAGATATGACTAACTGCATTTCAAAAAGGGAAATTGTAGATCTCTATCATGTGCTTTTCACTGACATATTTTAGATGCATAATTTCAGGGGGAGTAAAAAGGTGATGACTTCTGATTCTATCTGATCAGAACTCATACTTTCATAGTTTTACTGCTTCTTGTCTTTTCAATTTAAGTGAATAAATTTTACTTTGACTTGACTTAAAACTTTTGCAGATTTTTGAGAAACACTTAAAAGATCATATGTTTATGACTTTAAGCTAAGCTTCATGAGATGTAAGATCGTACGTAAAGGTATAATCCTTTATCTTAATCTCATATATGGTTGATAAGTGGACAACTTTCAATCATAGAAAACATTGTTCTAAATGTTCAAACCACTTCCCGATTCTCAAAACGAATTCATGAATTGGAAGTGTGACTTTAAATGTTTTCAAGTTCTACATTGTGCTTTAACTGAAATAGTTAAACATATATGAGCATCATATGCATCATAGGAAAACATGAATTTCATTATGCTAATATTTAACACCACTTCTATGGAATCACATTAACTTGTGATTTCTACCCACGAAGTTAATTCATAGTGATTGAGTGTGAGAAGTCGAAAAGAATTGAGTGATGAGATATAACTGAAAAGGAAAGTTTGGTTAGAGTGACCTAAATGTTTAAAAGAAAGAGCGTGTGAGAACAGAGTTAAAATAATATCACAACTCTGCACCAACTTTTTCTGAGCCGGGCAGCCACATTTCTAGTGTTTCACATTTCATTGGTGAACATTATTGAAACAGGCAACTAGCCCATGCCAACTCTTGATCAAACCTCACCATCTACTCATTTTCTTCTTGACAGGAAAATGTTTCATTTTCAAAGGGGAAGCAGCACATTTGCTATCTGATTTTCATTTGGAAAATCTGGATATTGAAAAGAAGGAAGTCTGCCCCACCTTCGCACTTCACTCATGCACATTGAGTTTGTGTTTAACTTACTGTTGTCTCAGTGGTTTACACAATTTCGAGCCTATAAGCAATCATCAAGTGCTTAATTCTTTCTATCACAAGCACGAACACACAAGGAATTTGTTTCTTTGTCATAACGTTTATAGAAATAACCTTTCTGATGTTTCGAAGATTAAATGGAAGCCCTGGGGGAGTCAACATCAAACAGCTCATTTCCATTGTGTATTTGTTACACACAGTGACTTAGTGTTACTGACAGGCATTTTTAACTGATTCATTAGTTGATTCAGGTGTTACACGACTATTTTGTCTAGATTTGAAAAGATATGGATGAATGTCTTTTGAATTGACGGATCAGAGGCTCCAAGTGGTTGACATTTCTTACTCAAAATTTTGATGAAGTCGTTGCACTTTTCATCAAAAAGGGGGAGAATCTAAAGCTTGAAGAAATGTTCAGTCCATTACATTACAAGACATTGGAGAAGAGAAAAGCTAACCAAGAACTGCGAGATCAAAGTATTCTGAAGACATGCTGATTTCAGATAAATTTTCTTTGAAGATACTTTGCTAAAGCATTCTGAGCTAGAGAAAGAGATTGCATCTTCTGAGCTGAATAAGAAGACTGAATTGCTAAAATCTTTTTAGTAATGATCTTGATCCAAAGGGGGAGATTGTTAGAGCACAGTCTCATTGGATTCAAGATCATCCAATCTGAAGATCCAATCTGAAGCTACCGCTGAAAAGTCGCTCTCGATATAAAGTCTAATGTCATTTGTAATAAAATGTCAAAGTTGTTTATTTGTAATTTATGTAATTAGATATTTAGCATAACTAAATATCTAAGTTTAGTTAGTTGTTAGTTATTATATTTGTTAGATAATATCTAAGTGTTAGATATTATTATTAGTTTATTATTAGTTTGGAAGTGTGTTAGAGAAGCTAGAGTTGTTCAACATTTCAGATCACTTTCACACACACGCTCAAGGTGTAAACTAGAGAGAACAAACAGAAAAGCTTCAATCGATCAACCTTGTAACCATTGTTACTAATCAAACAGGTTGGTAATCGTTTATGTGTATGAGTCGATAAGAACTTGATATATATTGTGGACCGACATTAAGCGTGAGAGAGGTGTCATTAATGAGAAAAATCAATCTATACATAAACTTAGCAATGATATTGCTGAGAAAAATGTATTGATTGAAACTTTGCACAAAAACATTGACACCGGCGCAAAAGAGAAGACTATAATTCATAAAGAGTTATCTGAAACTGTTTCAAAATATAGAGAGTGTGAGTTTAAGTCTAAAGAGCTTTCTAAAATGTAATCTTCGACTTCAAAAGAAAAGAAATCTTTAATTGACAAAGTGAATGCTTTGGAAGAGAAATTATATACTTTAGGTCAAAATGAACACAATATTCATTTGAACAAACCTAAAGAGAAACCTGAGTGTTGGGGACTTGGTTACAAGAACCCACACCACCTCAAAAAGGGTATATCTGAAG
This sequence comes from Arctium minus, assembly GCA_954870635.1. Classification (NCBI taxonomy): domain Eukaryota; kingdom Viridiplantae; phylum Streptophyta; class Magnoliopsida; order Asterales; family Asteraceae; genus Arctium; species Arctium minus. Next base: position 53,778,762 of record OX941090.1, on the reverse strand, counting down.
TGCCTGCTCTTTATGATTTTGGATTTATGAAACTGGCACCTCAATACCTTGAACTCAAAGTTTTCTGGACTAGTTTGTCTGAAGAGGATAAAGCCAAGGAATATGCTAAAAGAAAGAACACAACTAAAGTTCAACTTCCGTTTCGTTATGAGAGGTTGAATAATAGTTATAGTTCTGATAAATCAAAATTTCTTTCAAATGACTATTTTGATAGTTATTCTGTAAAAGAAATGGAGGCTAAGTCCATCGAAGGTAAGATTTACGTCCCTCCTCTAGTTTTGGAAAGTAAAACTTTTGAACTTGAGAATACTCTTACAGAAGAAAGAATTTTGATGGACTTAGAACAAACTGTATTTTCTACAGTGTTCAAAAATACTGAGTTTTCTAAATTCTCTAAGGCTTTAAAATCTGATGATAGATCTGGTTTACTTGATAATGAGCTTAATTTCTTAAACTCTGATGGTGTTTTAGATGAATGTGTTGCTCAATTTGACTTTACTACCAAACTTCCTGATCATTCATCTTGTGTTGTTAATTATTTCGGTTTACCCAGTGTGTTTGAAAAGGGTGAAACATCAACGAAAGTTGATAAATCAGTTTTTGTGAAATCGAAGAATGCAAGAGGTAAGAAAAGAAAATCTCAGTATTCACAGAAACCGATCACCACTGGTAAGCCAAAGAAGAAGCATTCTTTTGAATCTCACAATTCTAACCCAAAAGTTTCAAATGTTTCAGATGTGAGAAAGCAAAGGCATGAAGTTAAGTTGGTGTGGCGACCAAAACAGGAGATTGACGAGACTGCTAAATCTAGTTCTAGTTTTAATTTGAATAAAAAGACTTCTAGTAAAGATGAATTGATTGTGAATGTTGCTACTTCTAAATCTAATCTTGTTGATTCTCGCAAGAAATATTCCATAAAGCAATTATTTCAGTTATCTCCATCTAATAAAAAGTTTTCAAATTTTGGTGGATATGATTATGCTTCTCGTAAATATTCTGATGTTTGGTATGGCTCATATAATGTTTCCTCTTATCGTTATCATTCTTTTTATCATTCATATGGTTTTCAAAGACAAAGCGGGCCCAAATTTAAATGGGTGCCAAAATCATGTACTGACACTGTAGGTCCTATTTATAAATCGGTAACTAAACCTCTTATTTCCTGATTTGTTTTGTGCAGACCCGTCATATGTGGTACTTGGATAGCGGGTGTTCCAAGTGTATGACCGGGCAGAAGAGTATGTTGTCTAATTTTACAGACAAATACTGCGGCACAGTTCATTTTGGAAATGATCAGTTTTTACCAATTCTGGGATATGGTGATGTTGTACACGAAAATGTCACGATTAAGAAGGTGAGCTACGTTGGAGGTTTAGGACACAACCTATTCAGTATTGGCCAGTTCTGGGACAAAGACTTAGACGTGAATTTCAAGGCCAAGAAATGTTCGGTACACACTGAAGACGGGAAAGAACTCTTGGTCGGCACTCGCAAGTCAAACTTCTACACCATTAACTTGTCAAAGTTCCAAGCTGACAATCAGGTATGTCTATTATCAAAGGCCTTGATGCAACAAAGCTAGTTATGGCATTGACGGCTCTCTCACCTCAACTTTTGGTACATCAACAAACTGGTCAGTGGAAAGCTAGTGAAAGGACTTCCTGAGTTGAAGTATGAAAAAGAACACTTGTGTGTAGCGTGTGAAAAGGGAAAGATGAAGAGAGCTCCACATAAACCAAAGCCTGAACCAAGTACCAGCTCTCCATTAGAGTTGTTACATATGGATTTATGCGGTCCTATACGAACGCAAAGCTTAGGCGGAAAGAAGTACGTGTTAGTTATCGTCGACGACTTTTCACGATACACTTGGGTCAAGTTTCTACGGTCTAAGGATGAGACGCCCGAAGTTCTCATTACATTTCTGAAGATGACCCAAGTCAATTTGCAGAAACAAGTCAAGATTCTAAGAACTGACAACGACACAGAGTTCACGAATAAAATAGTTGAAGAATAAGAACTGACTTACCTCAATCTGACTTACTGTGTTATGATCAATTGGTACTTTAGAGATGTTTTTGGACTTGATCATCAACTACAATTGTGCTCTATTGTTGTTTTCGAACCAGCTCACAAAGTATCATCTCAAAATTCGAAGTATTGAGGTTGAATTCGAAGAAATCTGGAAAAACAATCGAGATCTACAGAATTCGCATGATATTGAAGAACTCGCATGTCAGAATTCGCATGGTCTTTGAAGATGAAATTTGTTTAAGTACAAAACTCGCATGAGAGACATATGCGAAATGTACAGAATTTGCATGACAGATAGATGCGAAATGTTTAGAATTCGCACGATGCAAGTCTTTGAAGATGAAATTTTCTAAGTGTGGAATTCGCATGGAGTCATATGTTAGAAGTAAAGAATTCGCATGTGAGAGTTATGCGAAAAGAATGAATTCGCTTAAGAGAGATATGCGAATTGCGAGGATTTCGCACATAGGCGCGTGCGAGAAGCTAGAATTCACACGCATGCCTATGCAAATTCTGAGAATATTAGGCTAAGCCTCATGTGAATTGTGCTCAATTGAATAGTTATCTGCGAATTGTTATAATTATGCGAAAAGTTTGTGATGTTTTGAGAAAAGTGACTGTTCTGAACCCATTTTGCTACAAGTTTTCCCTGTTCCCGAGGTTTTTACGCGTAACGCATATGTGACATCACTCCTATCTTCTGTTGGTCACATATCCTTAGCAACTGATCTAATTTTCACGAGTACTCATGTTTTTCAAGATTTTCAGATACTGGATGTTTGGATTTAGTCTCTGATTGGATTGGACTAGCAGTCTGAGTATATGCAATCATCAGTCTGGAGTGCTTCCATTTGTTGTTAGACCGTTGAGTGCTCTTGATCATTCTTCTGACCTGATCAATTAGTAAGTGTGAGCGACTACAATCATTGTTTTGATGCTTTGGTGGTGTTTTAGAATCTTGAGTGCTTATAATCATCCATCTGATTCGTGAAGAAAGGAGTTATGAGTTCTTTCATTCAGTATTCTGGAAAGCCATCAGAAAATGAATGTCTTTTATTAGTTGTTGAACATCTATCAGAGTTTCCTTCTAATCCTTGCCTTGTAGTGTTTGCTACCAGATGCTACCTCCTGTAAGCTGATCAGATTAAGTTCTTAAGCTGAATTCTTATTCAACTCGTGGTTCAAAGACAGATCAGATGTTATACACTGAAGATGCACTTGGTTGTCATTCCATAATTCAACACATATCATTCTTGTGGGCGTAAGGAATGTGATGGGTTTAAAAGAGTCAAAAGTTGTCTTTATGTGCATTCAGTCGAGGTTATGGTTTACATCAGATCTGATATTAAAGTTGAAACTTCAAGGATAAGAGCTACTTTCAAGGGGGAGCTAGAGGAGCTTTGAAGTTTATGCAACGCTAAGTTTTCTAAAGAAATCAAGGGGGAGAGGAGCTGAAGCTGAGCTGAAAAGGATGATTACTTTACAAAACTTAGGGGGAGAATGTTAGAACATAGATGTTCTATTTTAGAAGTTTAGTAAAGTAATCCAATTGTATTTGTGAAAGTGTATGATCCCAATATTCACTCAAGCAATTCAAACAAGATATGACAATTATGGGTTCTAGAGAGAGTAGAGAGAGAAACAGTCACAAGTATTATTATCACAAGTGTACGTATGGTACTTGGTTACAAGATTGCTAACAACACAAGACTTACATATGAATACTACTTCTCTCATACAACTAAACTCTCCAAGTAAAGAAACTCTCAAAACACTAAGTTTGACTATATTGACTTTACATGACTTTGACTTTTCTCATTAAATCTTGGATACAATTATACACTAACAATCTCCCCCTTTGTATTCACGATTTAATAAAAATTTAACAATCGTCTTCAGCACTTTGATTCTTCAAACTTTTACTTTGACAGCTTATAAACTTTGTAGCTCTGACAGTCTTTAATCTCTAATGCATTGAAGAATCTTGAAAAGTCTTTCATATTTAGCATCTTTGGAAAGTCAACAAGTCTCGAACACGAATCTGAAGTCTTGAAACTTTTGAAACTTCAGAATTCTTTCAGCTTTTGAACTTTGAGGAATCTTTGATCTCTTATCTTCATCTCTCTGATCTCTGGACTTTCTTCAGAAAACAAACTTTCTCAAACATCTTAAATTGACTTTGAATCATCTAGGAATGATTTCTTTTCATCAGTCTTGAAGTGTCACTTAATCTTCATTCTTCATTTGACTTAAACTTTCTAAATTTCTTCATAAGTCTTTCAAATTGAACTTTGAACTTTCTTCATGCTTTGAAATTGAACTCTGTAGATTTCTCCCCCTTTTTGATGAATTGTGAGAATCAAAATCATCAAAACTCATTTCAATTTCAGCTCAGTCTTTGAAACTTCTTCCCCTTTTAAACAATGTAGAACATTCTTCTGGTAATGTATGAACATTCTCCCCCAATGGATCTGATAGTGAGCCGTCAATTCATGAATGTATTTATCCGAATCTTTTCAAATTAAGACAAATTATGAGTCGTAACCCTGAATCAACATATGAAATAGTTAGGAATGCCTGTCAGTAACACAAAGTTACTGCGTACAACGAATGTACAATTTAAGGAGCTGGTTTGATGTTGACTCCCCAGGACTTCCATTCAATCATTGAAAAACACAAGGTATTTTCTATGATTGTTCTGACAGAAAAACGAATATTTTGTGTGCTCGTGCTTGTGTATGAAAGAATTAAGCACAATGATTGTGTTTCATAAGACTCAAAGTATGTAAACCACTGAGACAACAATGATATACACAGACTCAATGTGCATGATGAAGGGTCGAAGGTGGGGCAACTTTCCTTCTTTCTCAATATTAGTATCTTCCAAGTGAAGAACCAATACCGTATGTGTTGCTTCCCCAGAAAATGTGAAACATTCTCTTTTTCAGAAAAGAATGAGTAGCTGGTGTGGTGTTTGCAAGAGATGGCATGGGCTAGGTGCCTTTTTCAATGTCGTTCACGAAAAGTTGTGAAACAACAGTTTATGTGGTTGTCCGTCTCAGAAAGAAGTTTGGTGCAGAGTTTATATTCTTTTACTCTGTTCTCTCACCCTCCTTCTTTTAAACATGTAAGCTCACTTCTAACCAATCTCTCTTTTCCATTTTACCTCATCACACACCACTCTCAATCTTTTAACCCCTCTCCCCTCAATCACTCAAAGGATTACTTTTGGGGTAGGAAACATTGGTTATCATGAATCCATGGAAGTTCTGTTAAGTTCTCACACTGAATCCCATGTATTTGTCCTAAAAACATGCATCTCAATGATTTTCTTGACAATTTAAGCACAAGAAATCATTTGTCAGTGAAAGTATGCTCATTAAGAATCAGAATGAAAATTGAGCATTTTAAGCATTTAAGATTTCTTAAAACTTTATATGAATGAATAAGCATGAAAGAATAGAAATGTTTTGAGAATCTGACAATGACTAAGATCTGATCAAAATTCATGAAGAATAATATTTTGGGAAATCAAAGACGTAAGATGTTTATATGAAAGATATATAAGCATGTTAGCAATGAAAGCACATGTAATGATGAAATGATGGTTGATTCAAACAACATAGAATACAAACGGGAGTATTACCATAGAAAGATTAAACATTTGATACATGGTAATAACAAAGTCAATATGAAGTACTGAACCGGTGTGTATGAATACTTGACAGTATATGGACAAGATAATACACAAGTATTTATCTTTGGAAACACACGGTCCGTTAAACTATAAAACTTAATAATGAAAAACATTTAAAAATCTCACTTCTAAATTCATGAAATCTTTTAAGAATAAGAAGTGGTTTGAACATTTAAGAAAGTGTTTTTCATGAATGAAAGTTGTTCTTCTTTCAAACAATCAGAGATTAAGATCAGAAGATATTAACCTTTAAGTTCCCCCTCAAATCATGATACAATGATTTATATCAGATAAGCTCCCCCTGGATATTTGCATAATATCCTTGTCCTTAAACATTAAAGAACGAGTCCTAAGTTGTTTTTCTTAGAAGTCATAGTCCTTTAACATTAAAGTCCGGGTTTTGAACTGTTTTGTTCAAAAGCCTTTGTTCTTTAAACTTTGAAGAACGAGTTCTGATCTGTACATAATCAGAAGTCGATGTTCTTTCTCCCCTTAAACTTTGGGTGCCTGCAACACAGATTTAGCTTTTGGTACCCACTAGTATTTGGGTCCTGATGTGTTAGTTGCAGTTCTTGTGGGGGTAACATAGTATGAACCATACCAGTAATTAACAAAATTATTACTTACAAAGTCATGTGCTCCACAGTAAGAACATCAGATTTTCTTCTGAGCAATTCTGATCAAATGATTAGTAGAATAAAACATATCAGAATGACCAAAAGATTTATCTTTATGAGCACTGTTCTTTTTAGCTTTGGATGTGGAAGTAGATGCTTTGTCCTTTTTCTTCTCATCAGATGAATCTTTAACTCTCCAGACCATCTGACCTTTCTTTGATTAATTCCCAAGAGATTTAACATAGAAGCTTACTGGACTATTAACAGACTTGTCATAAAATAGATTAGATGGTCGGATCTGATTTGATTTGACAGTGTTTGGTTTGACACTTTTCTTTTTGAAAACATTTTTATCATGAATGGAACTTGAAGCTGTTTTGAAAGAACATACTGATTTTGTTGAATTATCAACAGGTGATTGATTAATCACATCAGCTGAAATCTTTTCTGACAATTTGACATTTGCAGCTTCCAAGTCGTTTATCTTTTTGGATAAAATGTTTCTTTCAGCAGTAAGTGTGTCAAACTTCTGTTTCAAATCAGTTCTAACCATCTGTTCTTTCTGGATGTCTGAGGATAGAACAAATATCTTGGATAAAAGCTTAGATATTTCAGATTCAAAATTTTGACGTTCAAGCTCAAAATCTTTTTCCAAGTTCTTGGTTTTATCAGAAATTTCATTGAAGATCCCAACATTTCTCTTTTCAGATTTCTTCTTTTCAAGATCAAAAGACTTTTTCTTTTCTTGAAAAGCTTTTCTTTCTTTTTCAAGTAAGTCTTGTAAAATAGAGATCTGTTTGGGAAATTCAGAAGTTTTATCTTCAAGAACTTTTCTCTCTTTGGCAAAAGTGTCTCTTTCTGTAATCAAAATCTTTTCAAAATCAAACACTTGCTTCGAGAGTTTAAGACATCTTATCTCAAGATCCTTCTTCTCTTGGTCAGCTTTCTTAGAAATATCAGACAGCTTTTTAGTATAAGATTTCTCTGAATCAGCTTTAACTTTATCTGCTTGGATGTTTTTCTTCAGTTCAGCATTCTTTAATTCCAACGCAGATATCTTGTCTTCAAAAGCCTTAAACTTGTGTTGAAGCTCAACTGATTCATCTTTCAGCTCAGATGATTTTTGTTCAATTGTCTTCAGTTGGCATTGAAGATTCACAATCTTTCTCTCTTTTAGCTTGATTTCCTTTTCACAAGTCTGAATAGTGTTCTCTTTTAAAACAATAACTTTCTCTTTCTCTTTAATCTCTTTCTCTTTTGCCCTGACAATACCTGCAGAATCAGATTTAGCATGATTAGCACAATTAGCACAATCAAGAATTTTATCAGTATTTGACAATTTAGATTTCAAATCCTGAATTTGTTTTAATAGAGCTGAATTCTGATTTTTCAGCTTGTCTCGTTCAGCCTCTATTACAGGTATCTCTGGCATATACAAGATAGCACAGTCTCTGGCTGACAGTACAATATTTTCTCTCTCATCTATAGTTGGCATCTTGAATGATAGATGAACTTGAAAGAATGATCGTTCCCAAACAATTCAGAAAATTTGACTAAAAGTCAAAATCAAATCACCACTTGAAAAAATATTCTCAGAAAAAGTACAAGTCCAGAACTCGCAGACACAAGAAACTGGCAGAGCACTAAACTCGCAAAATACTGTTCAACTAACTTCGCGCTAAACGTGTTGTGCACGTTTGTAAAACTCGCAAGCCTCTTCGTGCGTGAAGTAAGAAACTCGCAGAATACACAAACTCGCAAATCGAATAAATATGAAATCAGAAACTCGCAAACAACATCATGCGCGTTTTGACTTCTCGCATATCATTGTTTGCGCGTTTGTCAAGAAATCGCATAACACATTGAAATATCAAAACCCTTCTTTGTGCGAGTTCTTCGTTGCTAGCGCGTTCTTTGACGTGCGTGTTCTTCGCTCTGAAGTTTGCGCATTTTTCAAATCTAGCGTGTTCTTGAGTTCTGTTCACGGATTTCGATCACAACCTTTAATACCTGCAATTATGACTTGAGAATGCACAAGGTTGGTCGATTTAACATTTAGAACACATCTCTAATCTCAATTATTGATTAAAAACAATAAATCTCACTGATTAGATTCAAACAGTATCGAACAACATTTTTCAAGAAAACTAAAATTTCTAAAATTGAGATCGAATTAGTTCGAATTTCGTGATACAATCAATAAAAAAATCTAAAACCAAAATCGAATGCAATGAATCCATTTTCTTGTATCAAAAACGATTTTCCAATGAGAATTCGATTGAACAGTAACTTTCAGAAAAAAAAATTCTGCGTGTTCTTGATTTTTCAAGAAATCAACTGATCAAGTGATCTTTTCTGAATTAATTTGGTCTCGCTCTGATACCAAATGAAAGTGTATGATCCCAATATTCAATCAAGCAATTCAAACAAGCTATGACAATTATGGGTTCTAGAGAGAGAGTAGAGAGAGAAACAGTCACAGGTATTATTATCACAAGTGTACGTATGGTACTTGGTTACAAGATTGCTAACAACACAAGACTTATATATGAATACTACTTCTCTCACACAACTAAACTCTCCAAGTAAAGAAACTCTCAAGACACTAAGTTTGACTATATTGACTTTACATGACTTTGACTTTTCTCATTAAATCTTGGATACAATTATACACTAACAAGTCGACTCTCATAAGGCTCACATAGTCCATGTGTGTGATATGTGTGTTCTCTCCAAACAAGGCTTTCTTTATATAGGGCCCATTTACAATAACAAGGCTCAAGCCCATAAACTAGCTACAAAGCCTAAAATACAATTTTTTATAAAACATTCAATTAAATTGGGGGCTAATTTAATCTAACACAAACACCAAAGAAGAAGGAAAACAAAGGAAAGATGGTAATCTCACTTGAACCCACCCTGAACAAGTCTAGGAGACTCAATGTATCTTTTGGAACCTTTAGTTGTAGGGAAGCAAATGACTAGTTTCGTCATATGGCTTCCAAAGAGGTTCTAGTAGGTAAAGGTTCAGCCTTGAATGCTTGAAGGAATTCCCTTTCATTGATGATTCCATTAAGAAGATGGGTTGGGAACTGTTTTGTGTTGTGCCATGTGGATTCAACCTCTCGATTATCAAGGAATTTGATGCTAAGGTTGCCCCATCCAAGAGCCATACAGTGAAAGTTAGGGGCACATATGTGTCCTATGACCCTGCCACCATTGTCAACCTCTTTGGGATAGTTCCATCCGCAAACAGTGAGTATAGGATGTTCATTAATAAGGCAGCGGAATATGAAGCAACGAAAGCGTTGTTGATAGTAGCACAACCTGGTAAGACTTGGAAAAACAAGATGCTTAGAACCATGAACAGTATGGACCTTCTACCTAATGTGAATGTGTGGTTCTATTTTCTGAGGTACATTCTCCAACCCACGACTCATGATACCAGCATCACATTTAAGAGGATGGTGATTAACAAAAGCATTAAGTCATGTGTGGAGAAGAGAAAGGGAGATCTGAGGCATCCATCCCTTATTCATGCCTTGCTCATAAGGGCCAAGGTAAGGTTTTTTCCTACTAATGAAATGGTTTCAGAGAAAGTTGTGATAGAGCCTCAAACAATGAAGAGAGTCAAGAAAAATGCAAAGAAAACAATGAGGAGATATGCCACTGTTGCAGCAACCATCGTGACTATTGCAGCAACTGTTGCTGGTACTTCTCAATCTATGAGAATCCCACACATAGCACTTATGCCACCACCACATCTCAAGCTTGATGCCAACTCCTTCATGTACCTGGTCAAGGTCATAAAAAAGAACCAGACCCTGATGAAGAAGTTGGAAGAATGATATTTCATTTGGATGGCAAGAATGGAGAAGAAAAAGAAAGATTTGGAGGAATAGGTAGAGAAATGTGAGGAAAAGTTGTTGGCCTATTTGAAAGAACATGATAAGGCTATGCTAAAAATGAAAAAACTCACTTCTCTACCCAGGAACTACCAGATGAAGAGAGAAGGGATGATGGAGACAAATTGGGAAATAGACCATCCAAAGGAGTATGCTAGCATTGGACACTACCCACCAGAGCTGATCATTGAAGTAGAGGTGTTCATGCCCACTACTACAGCACCACCTACTCCCAATGAGTAGGGCATGTCCATTTCTTATACCTTAGCTCCATAGATTTTTAGTTCTTTATTTGTTGTTTTTATACATTTGAGTATGGGAAACTTTGCATTTTTTTTTGTAGTGAATGAGATTAGTCCTTTACGCTCCACATCCAAAGTACTTTTGTTGTTAAAATTTATTTACAGTCCTTAAGTCTAGAACCATACACACCAACCTGGGAAGCAATCAGACACCCCACTTTGGTATTTTGGAACATGATTTAAGTCATTCATTCATATACACCAGTTTTATGCATATCCTTTGCAACCTTAAGCCAAAACCATTGAATGTTCTTAATGAGGACATTGAACACTTCAAGTTTGGGGAGGGATCTTGTAGATGAGCAACCAACAAAGCCCATAGGGCAGAAGCGAAATGCTCCAAAAAATTTCAATTATGAGTCAAATAAATTCAAGTCAAAGCATAAAAGATAAAATATGCATAGCATAAATACACTGTTATAGCATTACAAAAGTACTTGAAAAAATTGGAAGTTAGAATGCCCATGCGCCCAAAGGACCAAAACCACCAAAAGCCCTAAAGATTTCGATTTCCTAAGTGTGGTTGATGTCTAACAATACGAAGTGTGTGTGAGTCCCTGTTCTAGTTTCTAATCACAATCAATTAACACAAACAAGATTTAATCTGATTACTTGTTTTGATTCACTTTCAATTTCAACAAATACAACTTTCTCTCTCTAGAACTCTCTCTCTCTCTCTCTCTACAAATCTCTCTCTCTGATTCGTATATCTCTCTAGACAACTACTTAACTTCTAACTCATCTATCTACAAAAACATAAATTAAAAACTATTTATACCTACTAGAAAAATACAAGGAAATGAAACAAATACAAGAAAGCTTTGACTTTGACAATTTATTACAAAAACTTTGACTTTAGTCTTCATGATCTTGTATCCAACAGATTTATGCTCTAACAATCTCCCCCTTTGGATTCAAGATCATCACAAAAAGATTTAGCAAATCAATCTCCCTCTTTAGTTGAATGTAAGCATTTTAATCTTCCCTTTCTTTGACGATATTCTTTCCAAAACTGTCTCCAGACAAATAACAATCCCCCAAAACTTTCACACAAACTCTTTCATACTTTGGAAAGAAATTATCTTCAGAATTAGCTCAGCTTGCTTCAGCAAATAATCTTCAAAGAAAATTTCAGTGAAATCAGCACATCTTCAAACATCTTTGACTATGCTTGAACAATTTTTCAAACTTTAAATCTTTGAACTTTGTCGTCTTCAAATCTTTAACTCTGAAATTTCTGAAACTGACATTTCTATAAATCATCTCCCCCTTTTTGATGAAACGAGCATCGATATCATCAAAACTTTCTCCAAGAAATGTCTTTGACCATTCTGATCTGTCCAAGAACCTCTGATTCACCGTCAATCCTCCAAGATATTCATCTAGATCTTTTCAAATCCAGACAAACTAGGAAAGTAACGCCTGAATCAACAAATGAATCAGTTAAAATGCCTGTCAGTAACACGAAGTCACTGTGTGTAACGAATACACATTGTAAAGGAGCTTTTGTTATGTTCACTCCCCCAGGGCTTCCATTCAATCATCGAAACACCACAAAGGAAATTTCTATGAACGTTATGACAAGAAAACAAATTCCTTGTGTGTTCGTGCTTGTGATAGAAATAATTAAGCACTTGATGATTGCTTTAAGGCTCAAAAATTGTGTAAACCACTGAGACAACAGTAGATAAACACAAACTCAATGTGCATGATTGAAGTGCGAAGGTGGGGCAGACTTCCTTCTTTTTCAATATCCAGATTTTCCAAATGAAAATCAGATAGATTATGTGTTGCGTCCCCTTAAAAATGTGAAACATTTTCTTTTTTAGAAGAAAATGAGTAGTTAGTGGGGTAGTATCAAGAGTTGGCATGGGCTAGTTGCCTGTTTCAATAATGTTCACCAAGAAATGTGAAACATTAGTAATGTGGCTACCCGGCTCAGAAAGTAGTTGGTGCAGAGTTTGATATTCTTTTACTCTGATCTCACACCCTCTTTCTTTTAATCATTAAGCTCACATCTAACCAAACTCTCTTTTCCATTTTACCTCAACGCACAACCCACGCTAATTTATTTTTGACTCCTCACACTCAATCACTAAGGATTAACTTATTGGGAAGAAATCATTGGTTAACGTGATTCCATAGAAGTTCATTTAACTCCTAGCACAATGATCCCGTATTTTCCTAGATAACATGTGTTGCTCAAAGGATTTAACTTTATCAGTTAAAGCTCAAAAATACATGTCAGATAAATGTATGCTCACACGATATAATCATGAAGATTTGAGCATTTGAAACATTGAAGTATTTCCAAACAAGTAAATTGAATAAATGAACATGAATGCAAGAGACTTGTTTGAAAATCTGACATTGTATGAAAATGATCAGAAATGAATGATATAACAATCAAAGCTTATGGTCAAGAATAATGGATAGTGTCTATATGAAACAAAAATATAGGCATTCTTGAAATGACGTTTCGAATGAAATTACGCTCAAAAATCTTTGAAGTACAAGCGGGGTGTCTTACCATCGAAAAATATGTTTCAAATTTTGAGACATGGTAAGAACATTTTGAACAAAAAAAACGGTCTGTGTGAATACTTGAAAGTATATAGAAAAGACAATATGCAAGTATTTATCTTTAGAGACACACGGTTTATAATCATGTAAGCACAAGTAATTCTTGAAAACATTTAAAATCACACCTCCAATTCATGAAATCTGTTTAAGAATCGGGAAGTGGTTTGAACATTTACGAACATGTTTTCTATGATTGAAAGGTGTCCTTCTTTCAACCATATATGAGATTAAGATAAGAAATTAACCTTTTTCGCTTTGTCTTAAATCTCATGAAGTCAGCTGAAGTCATAAAAATATGATCTTGATAGCTTCTCTCATTCTGCACAAGTCTCAAAGTCTAGTCAAAGCAACTTTTATTCACAAATTTATTGAAAAGTAAATGACATAAAGCAGTAAAACGATTAAGAGTGCGAGTTCTGATATGAATTAATCAAAAATCATAATTCTTTATGTCAGGATCGAATTCTCAACAAGAATTAATTCTCAGAAACAATATCAAAGAAGTTTGCGGAATAACACTTTGATATTCAATAAAATAGTAAATCAATACAGAATATATGAAGAACAAACAGTAAACTTGTATTGAATGCTTTGAAGTTACAAGATTACACACTCAACCTCAATATTGATGAACAGACTCACCAATACGAATTCTACTTCTCTAGAATTAGGATCTATGCCTTGAGGTTGATTCTCTCTAAAACAAAAAACTTAGAAGTTAATTTACTATTCTAAACAATACAATATATATACTGAAGATAAAAGATAATTACAATTTATACAATATCTCCAGAATATCTTCCATCATTATCTCTAAGATTCCATGAATATCTTCAGTTTATCCAGCTGTCATCCTTTCCATACAGATCTCCATCTTATAAGCAGTATTAATCATAAGCAGCAATAATACTCTGAGCAGTATTAACTCTAGCAGTACTAACCATGCTCAGCACCATTAATCTCTTCAAGCAGTACTAACTTTGAACTAGCAGTACTAATCTTGTTGAGCAACATTAACCATCAACTAGCAGCATTAATAACAGAAGTATTAATCACAGAAGTACTAACTAGAAGTATTAACTGTTTTCTTCTAGCAGCATTAACTGTGTTCCAGCAGCATTAACTACAACTGGCAGCATTAACCACAGAAGTAGTAACCATGTTGAACTAGAAGTAGTAACCATCCTTGGCATATTTCAGACCCAACACTTTACTCCCCCTGAAAATATGCATCTGAAATTTATCAGTAAAAGGCACATGATAGAGATCTACAACTCCATTTGAAGTGTAGTTCATCATATCTTCCGAATACATATTTCCAGAAAAATTTATGTACTCCCCCTTGAAGGTTGATTTTCTCTTCTGAGTAACTGAGTACACTCTCTTATCAGCCCGGGAGTAGCATTTCTTTTTCATCATTGAAGAGCGAGTCCTAAACTGTTGTGTTTAGAAGTCAAACTTCGTTAAAGTACGGGTCCTAAGATGATTTACTTAGAAGCCTTGGTTCTCTTACTCCCCCTTAACTTGTGGTGTCTGCAACACAGAATCAGTCTTTGGCTTTGGTACCCACTGGTATTTGGGTCCATGAATGTTAGTTACAGTGCTTATGGGAGTAACGGAATAAGAACCATACCAGAAATGATCAATTGTTTTATGAACAAAATCATATGTATTACAGTAAGAACAATACCTCTTTTTAGATAACCTGATCATTTGATCTCTCGAGTAAGCGAGATCAGGTTTACCTTTTAGCACTTTGTTCTTCTTGGTTGTTGATGCATGTACACATGATTTGTTACTTGTCTTCTCTTCCTTCTTTCCTTTCTTTTCTTTCTTCTTCTCATCATTCTTCTTATCTTCAACTAGTTTTACTCTCCATACCAGCTTTTCTTCAATATATTCCCTTCTTCTCCTTCTTCTGTATGTATCTGACCCATCTACATTTTCATCAAAGAAAATGTTAGTTCTACGAATCTGATCATATGATTTAACTGACCTTTTTGAAGAAACAGGTTTCTGATGTGAGCTTGAGGCTGTCTTTTTGAAGTCAGCTGAATTATTTCTAGTTGTGTGGATTTGTGACTTTGGAGTCGTTTGCTCAGTCACCACCACCTTGGAAACAATCTCTTCAAGCTCTTTAACCTTTGAAGCGAAACTGTCTCTTTCTTCAATGAGCAGGTCAATCTTCTTCTTGAATTCAGACTTCGTTTTCTTCTCTTTTAGTGCACTTTCAGACAGTTCAGATAGCTTCTCAGTAAGCTTCTTGATTTCTTCCTCAAAGAGATTTCTTTCTTCTTCAAATCCATTCTCAGCATTATTTCTTCCATCTGATATCTCTTTAAAGAATCCAACATTCTTTTGCTCTATTAACTTCTTCTCTATGGCAAAATTTTCCCTTTCCAGAATGATTACTTTCTCAAAATCAGAAATTTGTTGAGAAAGCTTAATGCATTTAAGCTCAACCTTCTTCTTCTCTTCAACACATTTTCTGGAAAAGTCTGAGAATTTCTTAGCAAATTCTTTCTTGTCACTCTCAAAAACATCTTTATCTTTGACCATCTTTTGTTCCAAATCAGATATTTTCTTTCGAAGCTCAGCATTAGCATCTTCCAGACTCTTAATCGTCTCCTCATAACTTTCAATAGATGCTTGCTGCTGGATTTGGATAATCTGATATTCCAAGTCAAATATTTTATTTTTCAGCTCAGTGTTCTCAGTTTCCAAACTTATTACCTTATCTTTACTAAGCCCAGAAGTCTGTTTCAGCAGATCTTCATTTATTTTCTTTAACGCATTGACTTCTTCTCTCAGTATCTTCCTTTCATCATTATATCGTTTTGACCGCTTTGAATAATAGTCAACTGAAGAAGCAAGATTTTTGTTCTCTAATTCGAGCTTGTGAATCTTTTGTTCATCATCATCAGAAAAATATCCCATCTTGAATTATCTGTTACAAAAAGAAACTTGAAATGATCGTTAGAAATTCAGAAATTTTGATCACAATAAGAACTTTGTTCCCCCTCCGCAGACTTGGCACGGGGGTCCCGCTAAGACTTGAAATGGAAACTCGCAGATCACTAAAGAAGACTTGAAACTCGCAGACGCCTAAACTCGCAGATCACTATTCACTAAGAAACACGCAGGCTGAGACATGCACGTTTGGGAAACTCGCAAACAAAGGGTTGCATGTTTTGAGAACTCGCAGACCGAATGAACTCGCAGACTACTGTTCCTTAGAAACTCGCAAGCTTAGTCTTGCGCGTTTAGAAAACTCGCAAAGGTCTACTTGCG
Source organism: Arctium minus (assembly GCA_954870635.1). Classification (NCBI taxonomy): domain Eukaryota; kingdom Viridiplantae; phylum Streptophyta; class Magnoliopsida; order Asterales; family Asteraceae; genus Arctium; species Arctium minus. The sequence continues at coordinate 53,762,336 of OX941090.1, read as the reverse complement.
CATTTCAACACTTAGAAACTTTTTCCCAAATTTCAAACTCGCACTTTGACTTGCGCGTTTCTACGAACTCGCTGATAACACCTTGCGCGTTTGAGACCAAAATCTTCAACTTGCGCGTTCTTGCGAAGAACTTGCGCGTTTCTTGGATCTTGCGTGTTCTTCAGTATATCGACCAAAAACTTCACTTTTTCATCGATTTTGACTCAATTCTTCTTCAATTGATTCGAAACTTTGCAGAACTCTTCGAAATCAACTCTAGAACATATTACAATGCAAGAACTTCAAAAACAAACACAGATTGATACATTTTGACTCGATTTACAGTGCATATGAAACTCGTGAACTCGAAAAATACAAAATCAACAAATCAAGATCAATTACAGTGCAATTGTCTAATTAAACCATACAGACTCGATCGAATTCACTCAACATACAAATCCTAAACGATTTCTATTCCAAAATCACTCTAAATCACAGAAATCGAATCAAAGTTGATGAACTCAGTGTCGAACATGTTTCTTGATCTGATTTCAGAATTGGATCTGCTTTGATACCAATTGTGAGTCCATGTTCTAGTTTCTAATCACAATCAATTAACACAAACAAGATTTAATCCGATTACCTGTTTTGATTCACTTTCAATTTCAACAAATACAACTTTCTCTCTCTAGAACTCTCTCTCTCTCTTTCTACAAATCTCTCTCTCTGATTCGTGTATCTCTCTAGACAACTACTTAACTTCTAACTCATCTATCTACAAAAACATAAATTAAAAACTATTTATACCTACAAGAAAAATACAAGGAAATGAAACAAATACAAGAAAGCTTTGACTTTGACAATTTATTACAAAGACTTTGACTTTAGTCTTCATGATCTTGTATCCAACAGATTTATGCTCTAACAGTGTGTACTTTGCCTATGAACTTGAGTGAAAGAAAGGAATGAACACAAAATTATGCTAGGTTATGGTTCTGTTTTGGTCTTCGATGTCATTAGTATCAACTTTTCATTTCACCTTTAAAAAATTTCTTTAATTTATGGATTGAGTCATTTTTAGTTGTCATTTTAGTTGCTTGGGACAAGTAACAGTTTAAGTGTGGGGATTTGATAAGTGTGTAGAATTATACACTTTAGCACCCACTTAAGACTTTATTTTACCTCATTTTACATCTTTCCCAATCCTATATTGCGTCTTTTAGTGTTATTTTATGGTTTTGGTTTAATTGGAGTTAGGATGTATGAAATGGTGATGTTCTATGATTATTGGTGAAAACATTGCTAAACTGATTATTGTTGCAGTAGGCATTGCTACAGCATTGATATTGGCAGCAGTCGGCTCAAACTTTGGAAGATTTTTGTGAAGACTTTTGTTGAGGAAGGCATCTTGGAGTAGTAGTTGCAGATGTATTTTGATGGAAGATGCCTTGAAGATGCCTTACTCTTATTATTTCAAGCATCTTGTACTTTTTATTTGACATTTTAATTTGATGCTTGGGTAATACCCATTGGATATTAGCTTATGTACTTCTTTAAGCATCTTTTAATTCCTTAGTCTAGTATAAATAGGAATTAATGTTTATTGAAATGCATCATCAGCTGAATCAAAGCTTCTTACAAGCCTTGTATTCTAGTAGTTTTAATATATTCCCAATATTTTGGAAATTGTTCTTACTTTCTATCAGTTGCTACAGCAACCTTTTCAACATTTACTTTTCTTGAAAAGAACCAGTGATTTAGAACTAACTTATTCAGAGTATCCTGTAGTGCTGGAAGGATATTCTGATGCCAGCTGGATAAGTCACGCAGGTAACTCTAAATCTACAAGTGGGTGGATTGGATAGCTGGAGGCAGTTTCTTGGGCGAGCAAGAAACAAACGTGTATTGCTCAATTGACAATGGAGGCCAAGTTTATAGCCCTAGCTGCTGCGGGAAAGGAGGCTGAGTGGATTAGAGATCTCCTAACAGATGTGAAAATCAGGACACATTCGATTCCATCTATTCCCACGTATTGTGACAGTGAAGCTACTTTGGCCAAAATGTATAACATTGTTAATAATGGGAAGTCGAGACATCTACGTCTTTAACACAATTATGTGAGACAACTCATTGAGAATGGTACCATTAGTGTGGTATTTGTCACGTCGGTTGGAAACTTGGTAGATCCATTAAAAAACCTCTGACGAGAGATTTAGTTTGCAAAACTACAAGAGACATGGGACTGAAACCACGTAGAATCGGTTAGTGGTGGAAACCCAACTCAGATTTAGAGCTCCTATCTACTGAGTTTAATGGGTAATAACAAAGTTATTAACTGACAGAAGGTATTATCACTTTGTGGTTCCATGTTATGTAATTGATAATACGGCGTTGCCGAGATAAGGTTGAGTTTTGAACTATTAACGAAATTTAGAGGCATCTTAGCAACGAAGATGTTATAGAACTTCGCCTATGTGATTCCAAGGTGGTGCTGCCTCAAAGGAGAGTATGTGGTTTCTCTCCGATGGGTCATGAAACAGGATTTAGTACATGGCCATATTAGCAATGAGAATGCTAAGGCAAGATGATGTGTATGGGTACACTGGTGAGGTCACTATGTTCTTGATTTAAATTCAAAAAGAAATAAAATACCTTTGGATCGATTTCACTTTGTGTATTCGTATAATGCATGGTTTAATCTTCGTGACACCATTGTGACATTGTCTACTAGAATGGCAGAAAACTTTGCAACCTGGTAAGGGATTGTTGGAAAATAATAAAAGGTTGGAAGTTTATTCCATCCCACGTCGGTTACGAGAGTTAAAATTATGTAATTTATTAAAGCTTAATACCGACGTCGGTTAGGACTTGACAATTAAAATGGTGTTAATTCTCCATTAATTGAAGGTTGTAGGTTACGATTAAGCTCCAATATAAATAGAGGAGTGTACTCCTCATTTGATCACACTCCAAAACAAAAAACTCTCTCTTGATCTCTCTACTGATTCGACATAGTACTGTTCTTTGTGAAGAACGGTAAATTTTCTGTCATCGCTAAGACATTTTATTCGTACATTGTCGCTGCATCGTACAATTTAGTAAACTGCATCAAATCCTAGGGCTATCACGTTTGGAGGCTCTCAGTGTTTATAGAGAACGTGAAAACCTTTAAGGCTAGGAAATAATTTCATGCAGTTTTTCGTTCGTGAACATTGTTAGTTAAAGGTAAGGTTTAATTTTTGGCAATAGTAACTTTAGTCCACGAAGTCGGTGGACGGTCTATATTCTACTCTTTCTTACGTCTTTAGATCGTGAAGGATCTAAACGCGTTTTCTACTTAACCGGATAAGACAACTTTATAAATAAAAGTAATATTAAGATTTTATTTTCATCAAATGCACTATATTTGATCTTTACATTGATCTTTTCTCTTTGGATTTTAGGTAAAAAGTGGGTTTTGATTTAGGGTAAACTTAGGTTTCGTATTTGAATTCAGTTGGGTTAGTTTTTCGAAGAAGATGACCGTAGTGGGGATGGCTAGAGAGGGTTGTCTGAATGCGGGGGCAACAGGGGGAAGAAGAAGATACGTGGGGTTGATTGTGCATTAATGAGTTGTAAAACATGCTTTAAGTGTGTGTATATTGAAAATTATTTAATAAGACAAAAATGAAATGATATAAAAGGACTAAATTGATCCTCACTTAAGGGACAAATTTTAACAAAGTTTAGTAGAAGGACCCTTTTCAAAACAATTTTTTTAGCAGCAAATAAGGAAACCTTTATTACCACAAAGATGCATAAGCCTCAAACCAAAGTACAATAGCCAACTTTGGCACAGTCCATAAAGTAAAGAAAAAATCAGCCGAACAACACACAAATGAGATCAGATGTATAAATGGAGAACAGTTTGCGAGAGGCAAATGGAAAACGCAGTCCCTAGTATGCTCCCTGCACGCCGAAAAACAGCAGTAATCTTGATACCGCCACTTTCTTGCAACCCCAACTATGCCAATCACGATTCTACGACCTCTCCGGCTTAAGCACGAACACCCACTTCTGGACTTATCCACTCTGCCTTATACCGGGATTCGACAGTCAGCTTGCCCCATCGATTGCCAATTCCCCATCCCTCCTTGTTATCCAATCGAACGTCTTTGTTTGGATCTCAAAATATTTGTTTGATATGTTGCCCCGTTCTTTTTCAAAAATCAATTTGTTACGGTGGGCCGAAATGACATAAAGAATGCACTAAGCGACCGCTTCCCATCTCCGTACACCTTTCGGGTTATCCCCCATTTGTCCAACTACTCTAAAAAAATCACTAAGGGAACCCATCAAGTCTAAGTTAAGATTCCACCATCTCCCAATTGATTGCCACAATTTTTTCACGTCTTCGCGTGTAATAAGGGAATGATCTACCATTTCTACATCATTTCCACACCTCGGACATAGCGTAGTATCTAACTCTATTCCCATACTTTCTAGAACCGTTCGTGTATGAATTCTCCCTAACCTCGCTCTCCACACAAAAATGCCAATTTTTTTGGAATAGCTTTTTTCCAGATAGTAGTCTCTCCAACCGGCCCTTCCCTAGCTCTTCTTTCTTCAAGAATATGCATTAATTTCTTAACCGTGAACCCTCCATTCTCATCTAAGCTCCATGATACTCGGTCCTTAAACTCCCTTTGGTATGACACTTCGAGTTAAAATGTCCAAATTTTCCAACTCTCCTAATTCCCTTCCCCTTGGTTCCCTCCTCCATCCCCACTCCTCGCCTCTCCACTCCCCTCTCTCTAAAACTGTCACATTTTTGGAAGTTTCTAGACGATAAAGCCGATGAAACTCATCCTTTAGGCATCGACTTGATATCCATCTATCCTCCCAAAACCGAGTCTCTGACCCATCCCCAATTCTTTTACCAAAGGATCCCAAGAAAGGTACTCCCTCTTTGTTCAACTCCTCCCCTACTTTGAAGATATTAATCCAAACCGTATTCCTACCCAATCTCCTTAGTGGTTCCTCTACCAATCCCCTATCCCTCCTCTAAAGACTTCTAATCACTTTTACCCACAATGACTCACTCTCGATATAGAACCTCCACCACCACTTACCAATTAACCCTCAATTGGCATCCTTCAAACTCACAATATTTAGCCCACCTCTTTTGAACCCCCCCCATTACCCTTTCCCATTTGACCCAAGCTAAACCATTCCTTTTTTCCACGGTCTCTCCCCCCCCCCCCACACACACACACAAAAAAAACGGCTTCTCACGGACTCAAGAATTTTTAACACTCCTTACGGGGCATGAAATAGCGAAGAAAAGTATAAAGAGATACTACTAAGAAATGATCTTACCAATGTCCATCTTCCTCCAATTGAGATCATTCTTGATTTCCATTATGTTAGTTTATTTTTCACCTTTTCGATAACCGCCTTCCATTGATCAAATCTTCTCATCGACGCTCCGACCGGTAAGCCTAGATACACAAAAGGAAGAGTACCACTTACACATCCCAATCTTCTCGCCCAAGCTTGCAATTCATCTTCCAGAACTCCTACTCCAAAAATCTTACTTTTGCTCATGTTGATCTTTAGGCCCGACATTTTATGGAAGCAATTCAACACCTTCAAAAGATTCTTTGCGTTAGATAATTTCCACTCTCCAAAGAAAATGACATCGTCCGCATATTGAAGATGAGATATCGATATCCCATCACTTCCCACTTTTATTCCTTCAAAAATCCCTTTCTCCACCGCTTTTTTCATCAACAAGTGAAGGCTTTCGGCTACTACCAAGAATAGAAACGGAGCGAGTGGATCCCCTTGCCTCAAGACTCTCTTCATTTGGAACTCATTAGACGGTGCCCCATTAACCAATACGGAAATCTTTGATGAATTTAGGCAAGCCTTTATCCATCCTCTCCATTTTTCCTTGAAACCCATCTCTTTCATCATATCCAATAGGAAGTGCCATTCTACCGTATCATGTGCCTTCTCAAAGTCCACCTTGAAAATTAACCCTTTCCTCTTCATTTTATTAATTCATGCTACCATTTCGTTGGCTATGAGCACGCCGTCAAGGATGGATCTTCCTTTTATAAATGCGCTTTGTTCCTCACCTATTAGTTTTCTCATTACCACTTTCATTCTCTCTGCCAACACTTTCGACACAATTTTATAGAAAATCCCAATGAGACTAATTGGCCTAAATTCATTTAGGTCAACTGGATTTGCATTCTTTGGTATCAACGTCACAAAGGAGGCATTGCACCCCTCGCTTATTTCCCCCCTTTCCAAGAACCAATTTATAGCCTCCATCAATTCCCTTTGATCAACCCCAGAAATCTTTTCTAACACCAATGGTGAATCCGTCCGGTCCCGGTGACTTGTTTCCTCGACATTCCTTTATTGCATTCCATACCTCCTCTTTCGTTACTCTTCTCTCTAGGTTTGTAGCCTCGTCCTCCAATAATTTCTTCACACTATCCGTACTTACCTTTGGCCTATCTTTCTTACAACTCAATAACTTTGTTTTAAAAAACTTGAAAACGTGCTCCTTTATCTTTATCGGGTCCTCCGTCTATTCCGATTTGATGTTAAGGCCTTGTATGCGATTCTTCCTTTCCTTACTCTTTATTTCTGTATGGAAAAGTTTCGAGTTCTCATCTCCCTCTTTAATCCACCTAACCTTCGCTCTTTGTTTCGCCATTTCCATATTCTTTGCTTCCAAGTCTAGCCACTTTTTTCTAGCCTCAATCCATCGTTGCCTATCAATATCTGCCAACTGATTCCCATCGGCTTCTTCTTCCCATTTCTGTACCTCTTCCTTTAGACTTGTCGTTTCCTTCTCAATCTCTCCCCAATTCACTTTGCTCCACCCCTTTAACGTCGTTTTAACGTTATTGAGCTTGTCACGGAAAATACTATCCGGACTTCTATATACCACTTCTTTACTCCATGCCTTCCTTACTACTTCCCCTAATCTTTCATCTTTTAACCAAGCATCAAAAAAGTTAAACGGTCTTGGCCTAAAATCGATCCTTTTGTCGCATAACATAATCGGTGTGTGATTCGACCATTTTCTTTCGAGTACTTTTGCCCCCAAATTCTTCCATGTCGAGCCAAATTCAACTTTGCCAAAAAAATGATCTAATTTACTATGCTTTTGGCCATCATCACTAACACGGGTGAATTTTTTCCCTCCCATTGGAATTTCAATAAGTTTGCTTCTCCGAATAAAATCATTGAATTCCTCCGTACTATATCGATTAATAGCCGAAATCAGCCTTTCACTCTCATTTCGTACCTCGTTGAGCTCTCCAAATAGCACCTACTTCACTTTCTCCCTTCCACTTAATTGTTCTAGTTTGCCCCACAATTCCAATCTATCTCTTTGCTCCCTTGAACCGTATACATTAACACACCCCACCAACCCATTAAGGCTACCCCACTTTCCCACCACTGGAAAGAAGTTTTCTTCATGTATAATATATTCACCCCAAAATGAATTTTTGTTCCTATTGTTAGAAGCCCACCCGATTTCCCAGTGGCCGGAACAAAAACGAAGTCCCCATCCTTATTTCCCCATAATTCTGAAATGTATTTATCATCAACTGCTTTTAATTTTGCCTCCTGAATCGCGATTATACACGGGTTTTCACTTTTACAAATTTTCTTTCACCCATTCTCTCTTGCTTTTTGCCCCCAACCCCCGAATATTTAAGGACACTATTTTCATCTATATTGTAAGGAGTTCGACACTTACCTGTGATCCAATATTATTGTCTTCTGACTTCCTCCTGCTTTTGTCCCGATTTCGATTCCCAAGTGATTCCTAGAAGATTACCAAAAGCTTCTATACCGTCTTGGTTGTCCACGCTTTTCATTTCACTAGAGATAGTCACTTTGGTTGATTCTGAAACGGGGCCCTCTTCAATTTTTGAATTTGATCTTCCTTCTATACTGGACTCTCTTGCGATTGTTGATTTCTTCTTAGCACTTTTTAATTGGTGATTAACTCTCACCAATTGTTTCATATGATGGAAGCTTACCTTCCCTTTACCAGATCCATTTTTATCAATTGTCCTTAGAACCGATTTTGCATTGGAGTTGTTCGACATTTTTGTTCTCTTACATCTGTTGCTTGTCGACCCTGTTTTCTTTTTTTCTCCATCCCCCACGCCTGATTCCATCGAACTAGATTCAGCCCCTCTTGAAATTACAATTGGGCCTTTCCCACTATATTCTTTTTTATCCATAATTGGTCCAAATTTAGTTGGCCCATATTCTTCACCTTCTTTATTTAGACTTGACCCATCAACAATCTTTTCTTTTAGATTTTGTTTCTTTGGCCAACACAACAAATCAGGCCCATATAAATTTAACAACCTATCAACATCTTTCTGATATGCGGTATCCAGTGTACCCTCTTTTTTCTTGAAATTTGAAGCCTCCCTTCCCTATCACCCATCAGCTGCTGCTCCTCAATAGGTTTCAAGTCCTCCCTCAACATGGTCATCATCATTGATATTCTGTGGCTTTTCGACTCCCTGATAGTTTTCCAGCGGTGCTAATAACTTTTCTCCGGCGACCGTCGTCATCTCCGGACGGACTGGTTCATTTCCCAATTTCACCGCTACTTCCTCCACTTCCTTTTCCTCCGTTCTATTTCCTATATCCCCTCTGACTCCCCCTGATTATCTTTAGGTTTCGAAAGTGCTTTCCTCGACCACCCACTCCTCCTCACTATTCTCGTCTCCTTCCATCCATTCTGATGGAGCGGAAGACTCGTTCCCACATTCGTCACTACTCCAAGAGCCTTTTGGTTCTTCTTCCTCTGTTTGGATCTCCAGCAAACTGTCGTCTTCTTATTATACCTTAACCACGAAGTAAAGTTTATCCACTCTTATGCTTTTTATCTCACATATCCTTGATACTAGCCCCGAACTAATAAGCACCTTACCCCACATTAGATTCGTATGTTCCTCTAGATTAATTTTTTTTGTTTTCAATACTCTCCCCCATTTGTTCCCAATCTCCCTGAATGTTGATTCCTTCCACACGTGCAAAGGGACACCTTCAATTCTAATCCATATTAGTCTATCCGACACTCGAAATCCAACCGACCACTTTCTTAGATCCTTGACCAATGATGAAGTCCATGTACTTTGTTACATAATACTCTTTCCAGTGATTCTTTAGAGTCAAATTTTATTAAGACATTCCTTCCCCCTAATACTTCCACTCCTCCTCCTTCCCTATTTTCCAGGTTACACACGGCCTTAATTGCTTGCAAATTGTCAATTGAGTCAAGGGTACCCATTGCACAGGATTGGAGGTATTCCATATTCTTTCGGTCTGCTTCCCATCTTCCCAGGTTCTGTTGGTTGTGTTCTATTATTGCCTTGTCTTCCTTTGTTCCTTTTTTAACAGCATCAGCGAAGGATTTGTTACTCTCTACCCTTGTGTTTGATGAAACTTGCTGCTTTCCTACACCCCCTCTTTTACTTCCATTTCCATTAGTCTCTGCCACATTGCCCTCTCTTTCCCTTTTGTTGGCTAAGAACACTCTTAGTCTGTATGTCCCGATCTGGATTTGGTTTAGTTTGATTTCAAATGCTTTTACATTCTCGACACACTTAAATCTTGCAAAACCAAATCTTTCTCCGTTCTTCATTCTTTTCTTTGCCATGTAGATGTCTGAAACCAGACAATATCTCTTGAACATTTTCCACATATCACTTACCTCCTAATTTCTCAGAAAGTTCAAAAACAAGAATGAATCCTGTTTTGGATTCCTAAGTCCATTGATCGACCGGTTCTGTAGTGATTCGTTATACCTAATCCTATTCCAATGCCCCGCATCTCTCCTCTCCTCTCCTCACCTCTCTCTCTCTAATTTTTATCAATTTTCAAAGCAAAATGGAAACAAGAGTGAGGGGTTGTTTGGTGGATTTTCCATTAAGTTTTGTATGGATAAAGTTGTCTGTGTGGATTAATCTGTCTGTATAGATTTAGAAGGTTTTTATTTGAGAGAGTTTTTTCATATATAGAAGGATAGTGTTTTTTAATGAGAGAGACTGGTTTGGAAAAAAATTAGCTTTCTGCATAAAGCTCCCCCTTGAAATCTTACTGAATAAGACACTTTCTATATCATTAAGCCACTACCAAACAGTCATATATAGCTGACTGAATAAGTTGTGAGTCTCATTAAGCTCATTAAGCTGCTAACAAACAGGCCCTGACTATTATTGTACTCGGTGAAGTTTACAGACACTCTTCTTAGTTGGGTGTAAACTACAAGGACCAAAATTGTAGTTTACTCTAAATTGAATTTTATTGGTGTAGCTATTAGATGTTCGAAATCAACATTGTTACTCTATTACATCACGTTAGAGTAAACTAGTAAAGTGGTGATATTAAACTCAAAATTGTAAATAAATAAATGAATAAAAGTAAAAAAAAACGGCTCTTCATAACCTTTAAACATTAAAAGGTCAAACATTAAAAAAAGATGTTCAAAGAAACTGGTCTACTACTTTTGGGTACGGACAACCACCATATCAACCTCCATTTTTTATTTTTAATAAAAAGTAAAAGTTATAACACCATGTTTTATATAATAATATATATATATATATAAGCACTAGTCAAATAAATATTACTTTGATAAACCTATCAAATGCCAAATGTTACACTTATTTATATGAAAACGATCTCATTTTTAATGTATTTTATTGATAACTAGAAGTGTATTCGCGCAATGCAACTAGATACATCACGATTTTAATGTTTCATTTTATTTTCTGTTTTTTGTCAATTTACATTACGATTTTAGATGGTTGTGAGAGAGTGATAATTTTTTTTATATAAATTTGTTTAATTTAGACTTAATAATATAATGTAATTTATTTTGGTTTCATAATATAATTTTTTTATAAAATATTATGTTAGATTTTTTTAATTATATTTTATATTTTTTATATTTAAAATTTGTTTTTTATTCTATATTTAATTATGCTAAGAGTTATTTTAGGGAAGTTAAAGTGGGAAATGATTTTAGGGGAGTTAAAATTGTTACAGATAATGATTGAAAAATAATAAATAGCATTAAATGTAATACATATAGCTTTAATTGTTGTTTTTTAAGTAATTAGCATTAAATAGTTGTACATTAAGCTTTAAGACTTGTTTTTAAGAGTTTTTTATGTCTTCTTTATAATATAGTATAGATAGATTAATAAAAGAGTACTGAAAAAAACTAACAAAAATAATGGATCGAATGGTTAAACGTTATGAAAAAGATAATCAAGAACTTGATAACTTTTTAGCAGTTTTAGGGTTTCGTTTTATTGTGTATTTTTTATTTTTTTAGGTTATTTGGTAGCCGAGTTCCGGTTACGATGTTTTTAGTAGCGAGATGATTTCAAAGTTTTTATGATTTTAGTTCAATTGTATGAGTTTTTACATTTTTTGGTTTAATAATAAGTTCTTGTTTGTGGTTTAATTTAAATAATATATATTATTTTCTTTTTATTATTTGTTTATACTTTTAATTTAGAAAATAAAATTTGATGGTTAAAAATATTTATACTATATTATAAAGCACGGATAAAAAAACTCTTAAAAACACCCATTAAGCTTTATGTATTGCTACTTAATACTAAAAACTTAAAATCTCTTAAAACACCCATTAATGCCTAATGTACTATTTCTAATGCTTATTTCTGACCTTTCAACCCCCAAAATCGTGAAACTCCTCTTCCCCAATTATTCGCTCACTTAAATTTTTTGAACAGACTTCTTTAATCATCATCCCCATCTCAAAATGTCGCTCAAGATGATTCTATCATCATCCTCGCAGCAGGTTTTCTATCGTTTTTGTTCTTCAAGCAGAGTCAGTTCCATTTCCTTCAAACTTTTAGGGTTAAATTTCAACTTCTCACCTTTGATTTTGATTTTGATTTTCGATTTTGGGTTCGATTTTGGTTTTTGTGGTCTTTACCTTCGATCCTGCAATTGGTGTTCAAGCCGTATCAGGTTAGAATTCTACTTCTCACCTTCGATTTTGTGTTCGATTTTGTGTTCGATTTTGGTTTCGGTGGTCTTTACTTTCGATTTCTACTTATCACCTTCGATTTTGGGTTCGATTTTCGATTTTGGGTTCTGTGGTCTCTACCTGATATTCGATTTTGGGTTCGATTTTAGTTCGATTTTTTGGGTTTATGTTCATCAGCAAGTGTTTTTTGTGTGATTATTTCACTCTAACGGTAGTTTCTATGATATATGGGTTTTCTCACAATTTGGAATTTTTAAAAGCTATTACCACATTTTGTATTGTAGGATGTGGGTTTTGACGGCACATTGTGTGTTTTTATGAAAAGAAAGCATCACTCTAAATTACCATTGTGGTTTGTTTGACATGATCTTCACTAATTTGTTCCAAAGTGTCGGTATTTCAAAAGCTATTACCAAAAAAAATTTGTATTTCAAAAATTTGTTCCAAATTTTGTATTTCAAAAATTTGTTCCTAAAAATCATATTTTTTTTAATTAAGGAATTGATTATTAGTCGATATCTTTTCATCCTCTAATAAAAGGAAATTGAATCACTTCTCAGTCTTTTTCTCTAGTTAATCGATATATTTTCCTTGCTAATTGATATTTTCCCCTTCTAATCGTTATCTTATGCATCTTAAATCCTAATCCCACCCCAATTCATTCCTCTTCTCTACCTATAAATTGAACGCCATCAGTCCATGATAAACAACACCAATTCATTCCTTTTGATTGTTCGCACCAAGACTCCAAATCTCCACCGACCCAGGCACCAGGACAGTTCTATACTTCCAAGCTCCATATATTAGTTTTGTTTTTTTGCTTCATATACAAGAGGTAAGTTCTAAAGCTTCTTTTTTTTCTTCATGTAGGACAGTATAAATATTGGCATTAAAATTCATATGGAATTCTCTTGTTTTTAACTTGACATGTTTTGTGGTTCTTGATTGATGCAAGTAATCTAACAAGCTTAAGTGGACGTGTCAGTCCCAATAGTCATGTTTTATATTTGCAGTTGTTTGTGCTGGAATCGATTGCTTTTTTGAAGTAGATTGCTTTCGGGAAATCGATTTTGGTTTGTTTGTCTTTTGTATCAATTGTTTAGTAACTGCAACTTCCTTTGTATCATTTGCTTTCTATCGATTCTTCTATTAAGAGTATCAGTTGCTTTGTTCTATTGATTGCTTTCTGGAACAGGTTCTATTTTGCTTTGGGAACGTTTCTATCGATTTTTCTAACAAGGGTAAAGTATGTTATGTCAATTCTTCCTCTTTGTTTTGTTTTTGTTACTTTTTCACATTCAAGCTTTTCCTTCCAACAAATTCGGCTTGAACCTTATGATATTATCGCATAAATTCGAGTGAGATACTACAATCTATGTGAGCTCAGAATTTGATAATTGATGCATTCAATCTCACTTGTCTTTATTTTGTGTGACTGGCCTTATATATGTCTCACAAAGTGGCTAAGTAGGGACACTTGTTGTGAAGGCGGTAAGAGATAGTCAAAGTGGCCTATCTATCTATTGGTTGTTGATAGGAAGGTAATCACCTTACACCTTAACCCCAATGTGAGCTCTTTGTAAATGTTGCAATTAGCACAGCCACCTCTGGTTTATTGGGATCTATTTATACGTATATAACATGATTAGGCATTTAGTTAATTCACATATTAGGTTGTTTCAGCTGCAAAAGCCTGTTCAGGGGCACAACGATGGGAGCTTGTTTGTGTGTCAGGACCTACTGCTCTAGGTCCAATCTTCTTCCTTTTGGATATTGCAAGGCAACAGAAAAAAGACACAATGGTGCACTTCAACCACAGTAAAATCAATGGGAGTTGATACTGTTAGCAGCATTTCCACCTTTATTTATTCCTTATTCTTTTGACTTTTTTTCCTATTTGGTTATCTTTTAAAACTCAAGGGTCATGCATGTGTTAGAAACTTATCTACAATTAGTGTTCTAGATATACTATAGCTCTTTTGGTTTGTATTATCCTTTTCTTTAAGTTTTCAATGCACTCATGCTACTATTGTCCAAAGGATGGTTAACTTTTTGTATAATTGTACATTATTTGGTTATAAGATAAGTAATTAATTCAACTTACACTTCAAATCTGTGGACAAGGTCTTCAGTTGATGGGAGCTACTCACAAGGGCTTATCGGGTAAGAGTCATTTATCTCATTCACCGGGTAAGACTCTAGGTCCTTGTTATAGCTCTTACCAGGTAAGAATCTAGGTAGTTTTCATGCTCAATAGCTAAGGATCGTAAGGTAAGTGAAATCGGTAAGTGATAACTCTCAAATTTTGAGAGCTAATTCCTCTCTTGTTATATTTATTTTACCACATTTTCACCCAATTTGCTCCTCATCTCCTTCATTTGGTCTTAATTGTTCAAACATTGTGATGAAATCCCAAAAATGCAAAAAATTCGGTTTTACTAACTTTTGTGCACAACGTGGCCACGTTGCACCCACGTTGGGGCACTGACCAAAATTGCTTGGATAAGATTTTACCAGTTCTGGAAGTCTGCCTTCTGAAGAAAGTGAAAGACCCTTCTGCTCATTCATAAGAATAATCAAGGAAGAGGACAAAAAGTGTAAGTCCAAGGAAGCTTCAATACTTCACCTTAAAAGCTACTTTTATGGTGTTGTTACATCAACACTTTTCTCTTCCTTGGGCTATAAATGAAGGCTTGGAGGCTCCATTTCAGATCATCACTTATAGGAGCATTAAACACCATCTGGAGCAGCGGCATTTAGTTTTCATTCCTTGTAGTTTATTTGCATTTAATTGTTGTAAGTTTAAATTTCTTGTAATAGTTGTTGCCAAAGTGGCCACCTTGTCACCACGTTGGCAGCAGCTCTTTAGTTTCTTTTATACAATTTAATTTATGTTATCTCCCTCTTCCATCATGTCTTTTACTTTTATTATGAGCTAAACACCCCTTTGGGTGTGGGTATGAGCCAAGGCTAAGACTAGTAGGCAATACTTGGGTGTTGCCATCGTTGCTAACTCTTAGACTTGGTCACTCGAGACGGGACTTCAACTCAACGTGAACAAGCCGATCACTTGTTAGTATTAATATTAGATCTTAGACCTCGAGAGGGGCAGATCCGAATACGGCTTGAGTGATGCAAAGAAGATTTGAGAAAGTCTTTTATAACCACGTAGAGATACAGGTTTTTGCATGATTTTAACTAAGGTTCAAATGTCGGTCGATATGGGTGTCACAAAGAGATTTGGGCGTCTATATCTATACTGGTGGAACTAAAATCCTTAGAGGTTTACTTAGTTAAGTCGGAAAGTCTTGAGTTGGCCAACGTGGTGACAAGGTGGGTGCAACGTGGCCACGTTCCGAGGAAACTTATTTTCGAGAGAAAAAGGTTTTTAAGGCTGTCGTGTGTCATTTTGTTTCTGACCAAGTTGTTACTACATCAGTATTAGTTAATGCTTGTACCCACATCCTGCCTTTAATACTGTTAATTCCGTTTAATCGTTGTTTAGTTGCTTAAAACCCACAAATATTGATTTTGTTCTCAAAACTCAACCAAGCACTAGAAGTTCATGAAAAAGTCTCGAATTCTTAGTTGACTAGTCCCCGATCTCGGTAGTCTACCACTTTATTACTTGTAGCGATCATAGTGTCCGGTGTGCACTTGCACCGCCACTTTGGCAACATAGTGGCCACTTTGTGGACCTATACGATTTTCCGCTACCAAGTTTTTGGCGCCCTTGCCGGGGACTAGCGCGATTTTAAATCCTAAGATATTGACTTTTCATTTGAGCCTGAGTTGTTTGTGTCTTTTATTTTTAGTATTTTCCGTGTTGTATGCCAAGGCTACAACACGGTAAACTTGTACCTCTTGACCCCGAAATTGAAAGAACCGTTAGAAGACGAAGAAGAGGTAGAAGAGGTCGGCAAAATCAAAACATGGCTGGAAATGGTGGAGATCCTCCACCACCACCTAATGAAACAACCATAAGAATTGCCGACAATAAAGAATGGGGAATACGGGACTATGCTACACCCGAATTTGATCAATTAAAATCGGGTATTCTTAGGCCCAACATTGCGGCACAAACTTTTGAACTAAAACCGGTAATGTTCCAAATGATCCAAGCAATGGGTCAATTTGGAGGGTTACCATCGGAAGATCCGCACTCACATTTAAAATCATTTTTAGAAATGACGGATCATTTTCGCATTCAAGGTGTTACGACAGAAGCCTTACGGCTTACGCTCTTCTCTTATACATTGAGAGATAGAGCCAAAGCTTGGCTAAATTCTCAACCTCCTCACTCCATTGATAGTTGGACAAGTTTGGCCGAAAATTTTCTAAAAAAATATTTTCCTCCAACTAGAAATGCGAAGTTTAGAAATGAAATCTTGATGTTTCGACAAGAGGAGGAAGAAGCGGTTTCGGATGCATGGGAGAGATTCAAAGACTTAATTAGAAAATGTCCTCATCATGGAATCCCTCATTGCATCCAATTAGAGACATTTTATAATGGTCTCACTAATTCCGCTAAAATTATTCTTGATGCTACGGCCGGTGGCGCTTTCACCTCTAAAACTTATAACGAAGGATATGACATTTTGGAGAAAGTAGCCAACAATAACACCGATTGGTCAAACCCACGCGCTCTTGCTCCTAAGAATGCATTGGGTGTTCACGAAATTGATGCCATCACCTCCTTAAACGCACAAATTGTAGCTTTAACTAACTTGGTAAAAAATAACATGAACTTAAATGGAGAAAAGAACCAAGTCCAAGCCATAAATGAATCGTGTGTGTTTTGTGGTGAGAGTCATGCTTTTGAGTGTTGTCCCGGTAATCCCGTTTCAGTTAACTATGTAGGAAACCATTCTAGGAATAGCCCATTTTCTCCAACTTACAACCCAAATTGGAGAAATCACCCGAACTTCTCATGGTCGGGAAACCAAGGACTTCAACCCCCCGGGGTTCATCAAGTTCCAACCCGACCACCAAATCCCCCGGGATTTCAACAAGGACCGTCTCATACGTACCAAAGTGGGCAATCCTCACAACCGTATGTACCGAGACAACAAAATGCATCAGAGAGTAATGGTTCACTTGAATCTTTACTCAAAGGTTTTATAAACCAAACCAATGCAACTTTGAGAGGTTTTGAGACTCAATTGGGACAATTTATCGCCGAGTTGAAAGGAAGACAAGTGGGCACCTTACCTAGTGACACCAAAACCCCTAAAGGCAAGGAGCACATTAAGGCCGTGACTTTAAGAAGTGAGGCTAGAGCATCTGAACCTATCGACGAAGTCTTAGTTGATACCGTTGTGCAAGAAGAAACCACACATGCTTTCGACAAAGGAAAATTCCCGTCTCTTTTTCCAGCCAACGTGGCTGGAACGTGCCCACCTTCGGGACTGAATGCAACAGGTCCTTCACCTCCTGTTTTTCCATCAGCACAACCTTGCCAAAGTGGTGAGACAGTGCCCACCTCACAAAACAAAAAGGCAAGTCCTAGGCAACCGGATCTAGACTTAAGAGACCTCCCTTTTCCCGGTAGGATGAAGAATAAAAATGTCGATAATCATTTCAAAAAGTTTTTGGACATTTTTAAACAACTCCATATTAACATACCTTTGGTATAAGCTCTCGAGCAAATGCCAAGCTATGTTAAATTTTTGAAAGACATCCTTAACAAAAAGAAAAGGTTGAGTGAATTTGAAACGGTAACTTTGACAAAAGAGAGTAGTGCCCTCCTCACTTGTAAAATTCCACCTAAGGTAAAGGACCCGGGTAGTTTCACCATCCCTTGTTAGATAGGAGGTAAGTAAGTTGGTCATGCCTTGTGTGACTTAGGAGCAAGCATAAATCTCATGCCATTGTCCATCTTCAAGAAGTTAGGAATAAGAGACGTTCGACCTACCACCGTGACCTTGCAATTAGCGGATCGATCGTTGGCTCATCCCAAGGGAAAGATTGAGGATATTTTGGTCCAAGTTGACAAATTCATTTTCCCGACCGACTTTTTAGTTTTAGACTATGAAACCGATAAGAACGTCCCCATCATTTTAGGGCGACCATTTCTTGCCACGGGTAGAACTTTGATCGACGTCCAAAAGGGTGAGTTAACCATGAGGGTAAATGATCAACAAGTAACATTTAACGTTTTTAAGTCCCTTAAGTTCCATGATGAAGTGGAAGATTGTTCAGCCATAAACTTGTTGAGCGAGGATCTAGGTGTAGATATTGAAATGTGTGGTGAAAGGTTTGGAGAAGAAAGCGAAAATGAGCTTCTGTTTGAGAGTCCAAAGAAAATCCAACCACCAATAAGAGGGAAATCGTGTTTGAAAGAAATGAGACTGAGCCACCATAAACACAAGAAAAAACATTTTTTGTCCAATGGTGTGTAATCACCTTCTAAACCCTCTTGTTGAAGTTCCTTCGAGAAGGCTAGAAATAGCCTTTTAATAAAATGTTTTTTTTCTTTCCATTCCTTTTTAGTATTACAGCTTTCAATTTTTGTTGCAAAAAAAAGGCGAGGTGCTTCATTCGTGCCATGGTGGGGGGAATCGACCGAGGGAGTGGTGGTGGAAGGTGACAGGGTGGTTTTGGGGGGGGGGGGGTCGGAGGTTCGTGCATGGGAAAGACGAGAGAGAGGGAGTTGGTCGCCACTTTGGGGGCTGAGCTGTTGGAGGGAATATGTGAAATTTAATTTTCAGATCTGTTTTAAAAAATTTTCATGCATGGTTGAAACTCAATTTTGTCCTCTAGTCATCCCATGCAACTTTCAAGATTTTCAGCTTTGTCCAAGTCCCTCTTTGTCCTTTGTTTTTTTTTATTTATCTTTGTACTTTATTATTTTCTTTATGTATTTCTTGTGCAAGTAGTTTTAATTTTCAGAAGTTATTGGAAAAACCAAGGGTTAAAAGGGGTTTCTTAAAAAACAAAAAAACAAAAAAAACAAAAAAAAGAAGAAGAAAAAGAAGAAGAATAAATTGGTCTGCACACATTTCTGAATACCCGGAGGAGTCACCGACAGTTGACGGTGGAAGCTTCAACTACCGCACCATCGATTTTCACCGTCGGTTTCTACCATAAGCACCACCGCCCCTTCATCTAGTCGTTCCGCTGTCGACGCCGAAAATGCCGAAGATGCGGCTGCCCTTCTGCCGAAGTGGGTAAGCCGTGACCATTTTCGGTATTTCATCACGCATGTTTGAACTCGTTTTCTTTAGTTTATCTTTGGGACTTGTGGTGTTTTTATGTTTCAAACTCGTATCTTTTTGATCTGACGTTATGCTCATTCATGTACCTCTGGTTGGTCCACTCATGATAGTTCCTTGTTTCTTGCATTTCTTGTTGTTGATTATCTGTTTTGCAGGCCGCGTACTGGATTGTTACCATTTGTTTTCTGACTTTAAAATGATTTAGGCCTTCTTCTCGTTTTTTTTGTAGCCCAAACACTTTTCCATTTGAAACCAAGCTTCGCAATTCTTACAAATCCTAATGTCTTACATTTTTTTCAATGAGGACATTGATGGTTCCAGTTTGGGGGGTGCAGGCTGATAAAAACTTTTTTTTTGATAACCCAAAGCCAGAGTGGCCACCTTGTCACCACTTTGGCAGGAAGCAAAGAAAGAAAAATAAATCCAAATGGTTGTAAGTTTTCATTCCTTGTAGTTTATTTGCATTTAATTGTTGTAAGTTTAAATTTCTTGTAATAGTTGTTGCCAAAGTGGCCACCTTGTCACCACGTTGGCAGCAGCTCTTTAGTTTCTTTTATGCAATTTAATTTATGTTATCTCCCTCTTCCATCATGTCTTTTACTTTTATTATGAGCTAAACACCCCTTTAGGTGTGGCTATGAGCCAAGACTAAGACTAGTAGGCAACACTTGGGTGTTGCCATCGTTGCTAACTCTTAGACTTGGTAACTCGATACGGGACTTCAACTCAACGCGGACAAGTCGATCACTTGTTAGTGTTAATATTAGATCTTAGACCTCGAGAGGGGCAGATCCGAATACGGCTTGAGTGATGCAAAGAAGATTTGAGAAAGTCTTTTATAACCACGTAGAGATACGGGTTTTTGCATGATTTTAACTAAGGTTCAAATGTCGGTCGATATGGGTGTCACAAAGAGATTTGGGCGTCTACATCTATACTGGTGGAACTAAAATCCTTAGAGGTTTACTTAGTTAAGTCGGCAAGTCTTGAGTTGGCCAACGTGGTGACAAGGTGGGTGCAACGTGGCCACGTTCCGAGGAAACTTATTTTCGAGAGAAAAAGGTTTTTAAGGTTGTCATGTGTCATTTTGTTTCTGACCAAGTTGTTACTACATCAGTCTTAGTTAATGCTTGTACCCACATCCTACCTTTAATACTGTTAATTCCGTTTAATCGTTGTTTAGTTGCTTAAAACCCACAAATATTGATTTTGTTCTCAAAACTCAACCAAGCACTAGAAGTTCATGAAAAAGTCTCGGATTCTTAGTTGGCTAGTCCCTGTGGAAACGATCTCGGTACTCTACCACTTTATTACTTGTAGCGATCATAGTGTCCGATGTGCACTTGCACCGCCACTGTGGCAACATAGTGGCCACTTTGTGGACCTATACGATTTTCCGCTACCAGTAAGCATTTACCGGGTAAGTATTTAGTAAACAACCCCTTAGAATGTTATCCGGTAAAAGCGATGGTAAGGACCAAGAGCCTTACCCGGTAAGTGATGGTGACAACTCTAACCCAGTTAGCGTTTACCGGGTAAATTATTGCATATGTTGCCGTTATGATTGACTAGAATCTTACTCTCACCGATAAGCACTTACTGGACAAGAATGTGAGTAAACAGCCCCTTAGTGAAAGTTTGCTTAAATTATTTTGCTCAACAATAAAATTGTATGTAATAAATATTAAATAGGTCAAACAGTTCACAAACATTTTTGGAACTTCAAATAATGGTTATTTAGGAATATCAAGTTGGTGTCCATTTTACAATTCTTGTCCTTTTTGTATTTCCCATTAACTACCAAGTAGATGGGCAACTACTTGTTTGTTGCTGCTGCTTCTTCGGGTGTTGCAGCTAATAATATGTCGGGGAGAACAACTCACTCCAGATTTAAGATTCCCCTGAATGTTGATAAAAACTCAATGTGCAACATAAAGAAACAAAGCGGGACTGCTCAATTGCTTCAGGATGCAAAAATAATAATCTGGGACGAAACGTCGATGGTTAAGAGGCAGGCGGTGGAGGCACTTAATCGAACAATGCAAGACATCACAGGGGTGACACTCCCATTTGGCGGAAAGATAATGGTTATGGGAGGTGATTTTTGACAGGTCTTACCCGTCATGAGACATGGAACCCGAGCACAAACTGTAGATTCTAGCCTACGGATGTCACCTCTTTGGTCTTCGATTAAAAAGATATGGTTAACTCTTAATATAAGAGCACGAACTGATCCATGGTTTTCAGATTTTCTATTACGAGTTGGTGATGGAGATGAAGAAGCGGTGGAAGAAAGCTTTATAAGCATACCCGATGACATGACCATTACCTATACTAATAAAGATAAATCGAAGGATGATTTGACTGACGCAATATTTCCATCTCTGCAAATCAACGGTGCTGATTCAGATTATATCGTTTCGAGGGCAATATTGTCAACTTAAAATGAGAATGTCGATGAGATTAATGACCAGTTGATTGATAGATTATGCGGAGAGGAAAAAGTTTACTATAGTTTTGATGAAGCAGAAGATGACAGGAATAACTTTTATCCAATAGAGTTCTTAAATTCATTAACCGTCAGTGGTTTGCCTCCTCATTACCTCCGACTCAAAATTGGATGCCCAATAATACTATTACGAAATATCGATCCCTCTAACGACTTATGTAATTGCACCAGATTGATGTAGAGGTTTTTAGCAGAACGTAATCGATGCAGAAATAGTCGTTGGTCAGCATTCTGGAAAGAGGGTATTTTGGCTGAGAATTCCTCTTTGTCCATCTGAAGATAACATGTTCCCCTTTAAATTGAAGAGAAAACAGTTTCCAGTCCGGCTTAGCTTTTATATGACAATCAATAAAGCTCAAGGACAGACCATCCCGAATGTTGGTGTTTATCTACCATAATCGATATTCTCGCATGACCAACTTTACATGGCATTGTCAAGAGGGACTTCGCGTGAAAATACGAATGTATTAGTAAAGCTTGCCAAAAAATTCAATCGTGGCGGAGTCTACACATCAAATGTGGTGTATCAAGAAGTTTTACGCGATTAACAAGGTACAAACAACTACTTATTATTACACATTTGTTACAACTACATTTGGTTTGTATCTATTATAATCCTATGACATTTCTTACAGGTCAAGTCTACAGATGGATGCTCCGAGTGAAATCTTATCGTTTTCTGTGTGTACAAATTTGTATTGTCACAGATGATTATTAATTCTATTTTGTTCAAACATACATATCGGGTTTTATTTGTTAATTATGAGTTGCATTAAGTTAAAACCACTATTCAAAAATCTAAGAACAACAAGTGATGCGGGTTTGGAATTCCCTTAATCTTGCATTCTCTTTCCAAATCTCTGGTCAATCAACTAAAATAACCTTGGATATATATACGAAAGGGTTCTCAACTCAAAGCAAAATAAAACAATAAAATAAAATCAACTTGAACATAGAATAGAGAGAAGCAGCAATCAAGATTATGGGTTTGAGTTGTCAACCTCGAAATCGAGATGTATCACGCCGCTTTGCACGAGTACACAACTAGTATATATGAATACACTAATATCCCCATCCTTATTTTCATTGTGATTTAGTTCAGATAATTTATACAATATGTTGGTATTTCCAGTTTAATAAATAAAAAAGGGAATTTAATTAAAGTACCCGTATTTCAAAAGTGTATTACCGAAATACCCAAAATCTCTCCTTTTTTGCCGAAATACCCATTAACGCCGGGATCTTGGGCCGGGATTTGATATATCCCTGGTTTAGCAGAATTTTTTGAAGATAGTGGAGTTACCCCGAGATTTAGGATGATATCCCGGGGTTAAGCCGGGATTTCACTGTTCATCCCAGCAGAAGAATTATGCACTTAAATTACTAAAGACAGCCATGTGAATTTGAGAATTGAAATGTACTAAATCTGACACAAAATTGAAAGTGGACCCTTTTCTGGAGTCAAACCAACACCTCATTCTCCATACTAGCACATACACAGAATCCAATATATGTAATTACACACATACACACACACACACACACACACATATATATATATATATATGTGTGTGTGTGTGTGTTTGATATATATGTGTGTGTGTATGTGTGTGTATGAATTTCAATTTTGAAATAGCAAACCAGGAACCCTAGGCAATTGCTATTCAAGTAGACAAGATTATTTGTTCCAAACCATAACCCCAAGATGAACAGTGAAATCCCGGCTTAACCCCGGCTTTTTTTGGCTAACCCCGGGATGGGTCAAATCCCGGCCCAAGACCCCGGACTAAATGGGTATTTTGGCAAAAAAAAAAAAAGAGGAGATTTTGGATATATCCGTAATACATGTTTGAAATACGGGTAATTTTATTAAATAATATTTTGAGAACATACCAATACACACACTAGTACCCCAATCCCTATCTTAGTTGTGTTGAAATGTCAAATATATCCTCATTATTGAGAAGGTAAGAAATATATTAGATTGTGTATTATGATGTAATAGTACCCTTATCTTCTACTGTATTAAATAAAAAGGCCAGCTTTCATATCACATACCAAATTGGGTAAATAGCATTTCAGAAATAAAAGTATATATATATATATATTGGGAGGTTCAAGGGAAAACCTCAAAAAAATGGAAAATTGAAAAATACTCTGGTAGTCATTCATCTGGACGGTATGCACTTGTGCATACAAGTAATTTATAACATGCACGTGCATATGTACAAGTGCATAAAAACCAAAAAACTAATTAATTACTTGTATGCACAAGTGCATACCGTCCAGATGGAAGGCTACCAGAGTGTTCCTCAGTTTGCCCTTTTTTTGAGGTTTTCCCCTGAATCTGACCCTATATATATATATATATATATATATATATATATATATATATATATATATATATATATATATAGGATGTGTTTCTTTTGCAAATCAAGCAATTTGTACAAACTATGTAAACCACTATTTTAGGAAACAATAGATATATTTATGGATAATGATTATGATTCATTAATAATGATTGTGATATATATGGAAAATGTTAAGTTTATTCATTATA